>CM057450.1:1664378466-1665752216 GCA_016271365.2 Neoceratodus forsteri | reverse complement strand
AAAACTAATTTCAGATAAATTTCTAGAGAGTTTTGGGGAGGGGGCTCTGAGATAAGCCCAGCAAGGCTACCAATTTGTTAAAAAACCCTATGATTTTCCTCTGATGCTGTCAGTAGTTAGCATATTCCCAGCTTTGTGTGAGAGGCCTTGTCTGGCTGTTAAAATGTCATTTTTATATCAATGTACTCAGTTGTTGGAGAAGCCACTGCTCTGCTTGATAGGCCCAGTTTGTTTGTTAAAAATAAATTTTTCTAAATCTACTCTCTGTACTTAGCACAATTTCAGTCATATGTGTCAGACCCAATTTGCCTAATAAAAGAGCATTTTTCCTATAATGTACTCAGTACTTGGCACAGTTTGAGCCCTGTGTGTCAAGCTCAGTTTACCTGATAAAAGAACATTTTTCTTATAACATATTCAGTACTTGCCACTGTTACAACCTTGCATGTTAGGCTCAGTTTATCTGATAAAACAGCATTTTTCTTATAATGTACTCAGTACTTGGCATAGTTTCAGTCCTGCATGTCAGACCCACTTTTTCTGATATTGAATTTTTCCTATAATGTACTCAGTAGTTAGCACAGTTCCAGTCATGTGTGCCAGATGCACTTTGCTGGATAAAACAGCATTTTTCCTATAACGTACTCAGTACTTGGCAAAGTTTGAGCCCTGCTTGTCAGTCAATGTTTGCCTGATACAAGAGCATTTTTCTTATAACTTACTCAGTACTTGGCATAGTTTCAGCCCTGCATGTCAGACCCAGTTTGCCTGATAAAATTGAACTTTTCCTATAACGTACTCAGGAGTTGGCACCTCTACTGGGATAATGGCATCTCTCTGTTTTCCTCTGTTGTCCTGTAACCTTCCCAGCAAATCTGCTGGGATCATAGGTGTAGATTGCGGGTGGGCAGAGGGGCAAGCTGCCCCCCCTGAGAAATTAGACCAGGACTTTTTTAGGAGCCCAGCCACCATTCTCCTGTTATCTTTTTTTTTTTTAATATTGAATGGGCTCAGGGCTATGCCCGGACTGCCTGCACCTCTCCGGGGGAGGGAGGAGGGGTGGCGGCATGGTGCCGTGTCTCTTAAACAAAAACTATCCCCTTTTCCGATTGGGTGCAAGCCTGCAACCATAGTAGCCTGCATGTTACAGCCAATCAGAGAGTGCGGCAAGCTGGCGCCATTACATTAGCAGTACTCCGTTAGTGGCACCATTTAGTTGTCTGTGTGCCTTCCATGAAGGAGCAGCAGCAGCATCCATATAGCGTAGGGCTGAGGAGAGATAGCTATTTGAGGATGTCAAGCAGCAGTCATTGGTTGTCTGTCAGGTGTCACCAGTGGCTCAGTCAATCTAGTGTTCCCACTCTCCTCCTGTCCTGAACAGCCCAGTTTAAATATACCTCACCCGAGTCCTCTGACTACCTACTCTTTGTTTCTCAGTGCAGCCAGCTGTGCTCTGGGCTCTCTTGCTGCCATCTGAGCCTCCCATCCCCGAAAGCCTAGGAGGCCTGCAGCCATAAGGCCTCTACCACCAGATAGACCAGGCAGAGGAGCAAGTAGTACAATTACAGTGAGTCTGAGGCACGGCCAGGCTTGCCTGCATACCCAGCTCCTGTGTCCAGCAGGTCAGAAAAAGATTTACCGTGTTGTCGGCGAGTCCCACACCATGCCCGTTGCCCATCAGTTCCATGGTCCACCGAGAGGGATTATTCAGGTCAGTGAACAGCCAGGCCCAGAACAGTGAAGAAGCCAGCAGTCATGCAGGCTATAGCAGACCCATAATGCAACACGTTCATCTGGTGTCAGAAAAAATGAGTTACTGTCTCGTTGGGGGATTAATCGGGAGAGGAACGGGACTGTTGGGAGAGACTCGGCTACCTGACCTGCCTTCTTGGCCTTGCTGTGCCCTGCTGCATGCTGCCCTGTCTGTGTCCTTACTGATTTGATGAGTAACTGTGCTGCAAGCTGGTTGTTGGAAATTAATACCATTCACATCCCAGAAATGTGTCTTTTGGGGGGGGGTTGTCTTGGCCATGGCCATGTCTGGGGGTGGGTGGAAGGTTTGTTGTCAGCTTGTATTTCTTTGGGTGGGAGGGATTTGCTGGCTGTTGAGGCTGTCCATGTTGGTGGGGTGGGTGGGGGACCTATTTGTTTGGTATGGTGTGGACACTGGTCTTGTTGGTGGGGTGGGGACACTCCGTTACTGTGCTACTGGTGTGGTGGGGTTTGTTGGGGAAACTCACTGGATGGTCTGTGTTTGGTGGGGCTGGGGGATGGTCTGTTTTGTGGGGTAGGGGTCAGGGGAGACAGTCTGTGTGTTTTGGGGCTGGCTCACTGAGAGGATGGTCAGTGTTTGGTGCCGGGGGAGGGCCTGCGTTTGGTGGGGCTGGGGGGGACAACCAGTGTTTGGGGCTGAGGTGGTTAGTGTTTTGGACTGGGAGGGTTGCCAGTGTTTGTTGGGGCTGGGGGGATAGTCTGTTTTCTATTCTGGGGTCTGGTGAGGTGGAGACACAGGCCATGGTGATGTGGGGACACTAGCTGTGATGGTGGGGTGGTTACACTAGCCATTGTTTGATGGACTTGGCTGGCCATTTGTCTGAGGGGACTGTCCATGATGGTGGAAAAGGGGGACTGTCCATGTTTGCCTGCCAGATGTCTTGTGGGGAGGGGGGACTATTTTCTGGTAGAGGGATCTGGGGGGGAATCTTTCCATGTTGGCTTATGGAGGGGGTGAATGTCGGTGATTGCTGATCAGGTGTCTAGGATGGACTATCAATGTTGTTGGGAAGGGAGAACTCTCCGTGTTTACTAGCCAGGTGTTTGGGGGGATTGTTCATGTTGGTGGGGCAGGGGGAAATTCTGTGTTTGCTAGCTGTGTGTCAGTGGGGTGGGGACTGTCCTTGATGGGATATGGGGGGACCATCCATGTTTTCTGGCTGCCTGGGTGTCTGGTGGGACTGTCTTTGTCGGTTGGGAGGGGTATTCTACTTTTCGCTGGCCGGTGTCTAGGTGGGGAGGGGACTGTTGGTGTCTGGGGGACTGTCTTTGTAGGTGGGTGAAGGGGGACTGTCCATGTTTGCTGACTGGGTTTCTGTGGACTGTCCCTGTTGGTTAGGAGGGGACATTCTGTGCTTGCTGACTGGGTGTTAGCATATAAACATAAGTAAATGTTAAAACGTAATTTCCACCTCATCCTTTACTTGTCAAGGGATGTATCTCACTGACCTGTGCCCGCAGCTAGCATACGAACATTAGTAAATATTGAAACATTATTTCCCCCTCATCCTTTACCTGGCTGTAAAAGTAATCTTTCACTTTTTTTGATTTCTCCGATCATCCACTGTGGAGGGGTGAAACAGAGAGATTCCTTGGCCTTGCTGTCTCTGTCTTCATTGCCTGGCAAACACAACCAAAGGGGTAGCTTTTTGTATTATCCCCCCTACAGTGTTACAAGACTAGCAAAAAAATCTTGCACTAAAACATGCACCCTAAAGAAATGGTTATACTACTACCTGGCTATTGTTATAGCGACTATTGACTGGCCATGATTTTTTGGGGGGGTTAGAACACTGGTCGTGTGTGTGGGTGGGGTTGCGGACACTGCTGGTAGTGTGTGTGTGTGTGTGAGTGTGTGGTTGGGGACATTGCTGATCGTGTGTGTGTGGGGTTCGGGCACTGCTGGTCGTGTGTGTGTTGGAGGTTGGGGACATTATTGGTCATGTGTGTGTGTGGTGTTGCAGACACTGGTCATTTGTGTGGGTGGGGTTGGGGATACAGGCATTGTGTGGGTGTGGTGGGGGCACTGTTGTGTGGGTGGGTGGAGGCACTGGCATTGTGTCGGTGGGGTGGGGTTGTAATTGTATACCAGGCAAACTGTGCTGACCGGTAGCTCAACATCTCTCTTTCCAGACAAAGAAAGAAACATAAACAAAATGCAGTATAAAATGTGGTTTTATTTATTTTTGTGTGCCTGTGATGGGGAGGCACAGACCTGGATGCCTGGAGTGGATACCAGATAAATGGAGCTGGAAATGGTGTTGGTTGGGTGGGGTGGGGAGAGTGGCTGTGCTGGTGGGGTGGACACAGAGTGTGGCGAGTGACTGTGCAAGTCCATCAGGGTGCAGAGAGTAGCTGAGCTGGCCAGTCTGGGTGGAGATAGTGGCCTTGCAGGTCTGGAGTGGGAAAAGTGGGCTGTAGCTTTTTGCATGGACATTTAATTCACTGTTGCTTGCTGTGCCTTCTGCTGCCCTGCCAGCTTTGTTCTGCTGTGCTGACCAGGGTGGACTGGTACACATGCTGAAAAAAATGGTTCTGGCCACTGGTGATGGAGGAGGGAGGGGTGGACAGGCATACTGGCACAGAAATATTTTTTTCAACATGTATGCCAGTCTGCTGGGTCCATGCCATGCTTACCTCCCTCATACAAGGGGCTTCTGAGCACTAAAGATAAGTTTCTGTGTCAAAATTAGGAACTGTTGGAAAGTATGAAGTCCTACAGTATAAAATTGTGCATGTTTATGTAGTTTCACCTTACTGTGTGGTTCGACAAGATGTTCTTGATCTCTCCTCCTCATTTAGCACCCGACCTGGACCTAGCCATCCCAGGGCAGGAAGGTCCGTTGTTTGTGGTCTTTTGGTGGTTTGTTGGGCATTGTAAAATGCATTGTTTCATTTACTGTGTTGTACTGCCTGGACCTGCTTTACCCTGTCTCTATCCTGAATGTAAACATGGTATAAAAAAAGTTCATTTTTTGGTGGTGTGTGTGTCTGTTTGAAGAAGAATAGAGACACACGCTCGGACAAAAAAAACTGTATTAAACCACATCAAACTGAAGCAACCATGTTTCATTTGTGCCCTTCAAAACCATCAGATGAGACGATTTTGAAGTAGTCTGTGGGGTGGGGGGAAGCATCCACGGCAACCTGGGCTACCACAACCGGCCCACCACACACTGTCATAGGTGATGCTAATAAAAACCACCAACCAAGTACTTACCTTTCAGGGTGGGTACTGCGAAGCTGTGCACAGGTATCTGGAGTCATTGTTCCAGCAAACTTCCTGTGGTGTCTGTTCTCTTAGGTTATGTGATGCAACCACTTTTGTGCCAGGGCAGTCCGTATTTGCTTGGATGGGGTTGTGTAACCCTGGGCATGGACAGAGATGCATATTTCTTAGGAGCCCATGGGGAGGAGAGTGGTAGGGGTTGTGGTGTGACCACACCATGCCCATGATCATCTTGAACAATTAGGGGATTTACATTGTTCTGTTGCACTGTCCCAGGTACATCAGCATGCTTGTTAAGAGCACCGCATGAGGGATATCAGCAAGTCCCAAGCTTATGTATGCAATGCTTGCTTGCTTGAGGAGAGCATTATCCTCTTTGCTTACCTTACCTAACCAGATTCAGGCATTTGACATTGAATAATATGGGATGGGATGGGATGGGATGGGATGGGAGACTACTGAATTAACTTGGTTATAACAAAGAAAAGTGTTAACAATGGGTGCAAGTAAGCAATAATGCCCGACAGGGCGTGTGTCATGCTGGGATAACGTCACGCCTCAGGTGGTTGGGCACGAGTGCATCCAATACATAAGGCATGACATTATCCTACCATGACACACACCCTGGAGGGCATTATTGCTATTATACAATGGCGTGTTGTTATACAGAATTAAAAAAAATAATTTTAAAGATGTTTTATTTGGTGTGGAAAAATATTTTTAAGAGAAGATACAAAAAACACACTAATGCTAACAATCATCAAGAGGTTCACGGAGAGGCTGAGACTAGACCTGTGATGAATCAGATGTACTGGGATAACATCATGGGTCTAGCCCAAGAGTGACCAATCAGAGGCCAGCATTCATTCTTGTCATTGTATAATCGCATTTTTTTTATGTAATCTTTGTAAATAAGGGCTCATGCTGTGAGGATACACATGCTGGGATGCTTCCTATACCATCCATGCTTATAGCTATACTGAGGTGGCACAGCCATTTGCTGCACTTCCTTGAAACATGCTTTTTTCACTCTTCAGGGGTGGGAGGGCTAGCTCAAGTAGACACTTCAAGAAGTTCAGGATCCACTATAAGGGCTGGACTTGGAAGGGTTATGTAAGCAGCAAAGGCTGGTGAGAGACTAGTGAGCTATCCACCTGGAGGTTCAGGTGGGGGCAAAATTAGGTCAAGACTGATTTGAATTGAAGCTGAGGGGAGGTCCTGTCCTCTTGAGAAGGAAGTTAAGTTCCTTACATATTTTCAACTTTACAAGTAAGTCCTTAATCTCAAGGCAGAAGAACGAAGAACTGAATACAAAACAGATCTCGGTCAGTTTTTAGACTCTGGTCTCAGAAGGAGTTGGGCCGAGAGCAGGCTGCAGTAAAACTAGTGGGGTGGGGAAGTGCTCTGACTTGGCCTGGGCTGGTCCCTCCCAGGAGTTATTCAGCTGTAGTCTTAAATGTTTTTTGGGCATTATTTGATGCAGGTTGATTTGTTTGCATTACGCAAGCCACCCGTCCTCTTCACTGTCGTGATACACGAAAATCAGGACTTTTTTGTTACTTTGCCCCCCCTGTAAAAATAACAAACAACGCCCCTGGCTGGGATAATGTGCATCCAGGTCACTCCTGGAAGTGAAAGCTGTCTCAGTGTTCTTTCCTGGTCAAAAATTCTAAACAAAAAAGTGTTCCAGTCTTGCAACAGGACACAAATGACAGATGGTACTGTATGTGAAAAAGGCAGCAATTTTATGAAGTGCAGGCAAACTGTCAGACTGAGGAAAAGAAAAGTCTTATCACCTAAGTAGCAGCTTCTTCAACAGAAGTGGGTATAGTAAATGCACTGTTAAAGAAATACAATTAAAGCTGAACTTGCTCTGCAAACACACCTGGTCTCAATGAAGAATATAGTAAACATTTCGTGTCTCTGTGAAGTTGTAATCTAAACAGTAATGAATCTCTGTAGGGTTTAGTAAGCACTTCATCCCATCTAGCTTCTCATCCCATGCCAGCAGACTGATGTGTGGAGTTTATTGAAACAGAGCAGAACTGAGTAAAGTCTTCATGTCAGTGGTGATAAATAGTGTGCACACCGGCGGTATATTTAATGCTTCACTGTAATTCACAATATGCGCTGGTGTTGGAATTATACTTTATAAGCTTTGGGAGCTATGGAGGCACATGAAGGTTCTAGCTTTAAATTGAGTGCCTCATCCCATTATAAGTCAGTGGCAGTTATGTGTGAACTACCAGGGCTCACTTCAGAGCTATGGGAGGCAAGCCCACCTCTAATTCCAACACTGAATTGGACACTCAGTGTTGTTTACAAACCTCTTTGATATGAACACTATTCTATTCTCATTACTATAACCATTTAAACAAAATAGTTGTTGATTTTTTGATGTGAGTCTGTGTTCTACTGCATTTGTTGGAGGAAAAGAGAGAGACTGTTTCATAAAGTAGTAATTGTTTTATTTGAAGACTTTATGTTTTGTTTTCATGAGGCAGTGTTCCCTCGATCCAAAATGATGCACTTATTTCAGCTTAGTTCTTATTGAAGTTGTAGTGCTTTATCCTACAGGTGGTGACTAGGTGTATTATTGACTTTGGAGCTAACAAGTTTGTTGATCAACTCAGTAATTTGCACAGAATTACACCTCAGATTTGAAAGACAAAAAAACATCACATTGAAAATACTGTTCAGAGAAACATGCCTCGCAACCTTCTGTCACTGAAATGAGGGACGTGAACATTTCTGTACACCCAAAATTATGGATAATGAGAGACACAGACCCTCAGAACACACCCTCAAACATGCAGGTACATGCTCAGAACACTGTGGAAACCATTGTGCTTATTTATACAAAGTTTATTTTTTATTTAGTATCTTAGAATACTATGAATTTCTGCTTTAAAGAAATTACAGCACATTCTTCGTGTGGGAGCACCTTTTCCACAATGGACAGACAAGGGACAAAGCAAATTTAAGGGGTAAAATGAGGGACAGTTGATTGGTATGCAGAGAAAACATATTGGTTTACCTACAGAGTCACTGACATGTCCAAAAAGATGAATCTAAGACTGATTATTATGTGGAGGATATTACAGAATTAATTATAAAAGAACATTAGATCTGCCACAGGGTGCTTAACTATTATTGCAGAAAGTGCGATGGGGCATCATATAATATTGAAGAAAATGAGGTCTGGACAGCAGATACCTTTGAAAAAGGCAGTCCTAGATGTGTCTCAGTTGTGTACCTTAATGGGACAGTAAATACTTTTAGGAAGTGTTTATTTTAAAGGTAAAGAGCTCAAGAAGTATCATGGCATGGAAAATTAGAGCTGAATATCACTAATAGTAGCTGGTCCTGTGATTGTGAAAATGGGATAGTGAATGGTTAAGTATTTAACAGTATATGTTATAAGTCTAATTGAGTTTGGGTGGGAATTTGGGGAAGGTCCAAGTCGCTTATGGCTCCCTTTATCAGCTGATTCACCCCCGTTTGCACACTTGTTACTGCCCCCTTACCATTGCCAGTTCTGCCACTATATCTTTCCATTATCATCACTTGCCTCTCTCTATAACCCAGTGTTATCCCACCCCTATTAAAAGCTTTTTCACTGCCTCCCTGGTTTCCAGCTGTGTCATTGCCTCCCCAGTTGCCAGCTGGGTTACTGCCCCATTACCAGTTGTTTTAGTGGTCTGTTACCAGCAGTGTTTTACTGCCCCCTCCTTGCTAGTAGTGTCACTAGCCCCTAAGTGCCAACAGTGCCACCACCCCCTTGTTGTCAGCTGTGTCACTGCATTGTCAGTTGTGTCCCTGCTCCTTCATTGTAAGATGTGTCCTTTCCCCAGAACACCTCTGGAAATTAACTATTGTTGCTCAGTCGGACATTTCTGGCAGAACTCTTTTAATAACTTAATAAATAAATGTCTGATTCCCCCCTCACCCCATTGGCAGTGGTCACTGTCCCATCTCATTGCCAGCTATGTTACTGCCCATCCCTTTATTTCCAACTATCACTGCCTCCATTACCAGCTGGGGTACTACCCCCACCATTATCAGCTGTGTCCTTGCCCCTACATTGCCAGCTATGTAACTAACCCCTGGTTGTCAGCTGTGTCACTGTGCTCTCATTATCTGTTGTTTTATCAGTGTTTCTTCTGGCCAACTGTCTCAATCAATCAATCAATCAATCAAAGTCTTTATTTAACTAGGTGATCACTGCTGAGCAAGCTCATTTTCGAGGTGGACCTGGGTTTGTCAGCAAGAAACAAGAGACAATATACATGGGATGCAACACACAAGAAAATAGTAAAAATAAAGTGAGATACAATAATACAGTATATACAAAGTACCAGCAGGTAGCATTGACACTAGTATATGTTTAGAACAGAAGATACAGCAAGTTTTGGGTAGGTCACAATTTTTCAAATAAGTAAAAAAATATACGTATCAGGTGCACCGAACTTAAATAAAATGTAATATAGAAGATATATAGTGATACGATATGGAGAATTTAGAGTTGGAACTAGGGTCCAAGGAATGTGAAAGGGACAGATATGGGGGGCAGAAAAAGGGGAGAGGGAAGAGTCGATTATAGATATGATCAGTCTTTTAACAGTAGTAATTAGAGTGTACTTGGACTTATAGGAGTCACTATTTAGGGTAGACAGGCACAGAACTCCTTATTATGATGTAGATATAGAGATTTAAAAGCTGCTAGGCTGATGGGGTGAGTTAATTTCAAAGTTTTTGCAGCTTGTTCCACAGTTGAGGGAGCACAAAGCTGATGGCTGCTCTGCCAAAGAGCGATTTTGCTTTGTAAACATAAAGGTAGATATATGAGGTACTTCTCAGGACATACTTCCCCAGAGTGCAAAAAGGTAAACAGACAGAGATATACTGGGGCAGTTTATTTGAGATAGCTTTGTATGTCCAAACCGCAGCATTTTTTTGCCATCTGTAAGCAAGGGATGATCATCCCACTGCTGTGTACAATGCACAGTGGTGGGTTGAGTAAGGAAGACCCATGATAAATCTTATGCCTCTGTGATAAAGCATATCGAGTTTAACTAGGGTACCTGCAGGTCCTTGACTATATAGAAAATCTGCATACTCCAACAGGGAAAGAAAGGTAGTTTGAACCAGTTTCAGTTTAGCGTCTCTTGTGAAGAGATTATTAATCCTAAAGAACAGACCAAGTCTTTGTCTAAATTTCTTTGCCAGTTCTTCTAAGTGATCTGCAAAAGTAAGTCTATGGTCTAACCTGACCCCCAGGTACTTGAACTTTGGTATGTAGTCCAACCGCTCACCTAAAATGGTAGTGATCTACGGGAGTGTCCCAGCAATTGCAGGATTTATTGCATTGTGAAGGGGCAAGAGAAACATTGCTTTGGGTTTTTTTGCATGTAAGAGCAGTTTCTGGTTTATAAACTGATGTTGCAGCAGATTAAATTCATTTTTGAGGGCTTTACAGGCCGCATCAGGAGTGAGGCTACTAGCATAGAGTACCATATCATCCTTGAATGGGTGTATTTGTGCTTCTTTGATAGGGCCATCTACGTTGTTAATATACATGGTGAAGACCAATGGACCAAGCATGGAGCCTCGCAGTACACCCCCTCAATAGGGGGTTTGGTGGAAAAACTTCCCCTTCTGCCTTTACTTGTTGAAGTCATCCTGAGAGGTAGTTGGAGAACCATTTAATGGATACAGAATTCAAACCAATATTCTGGAGGGACAACAGAAGCAGTCTGTGATCAATAGTATCAGACGCCTTGCTTAGGTCCAAGAAAACTACACAAACAAAGTTTTTTTTGTCTAATTCAAGCTGCCAGTCGTTTGTCACCTTGGCTAGAGCAGAGATTGTACTGTCCTGTGCTCTAAAACCAGATTGTAACAGGTTGAGCAATTTTTCTGATTCCAGGTACTTTCGAAGCTGGGAGTTCACTATTTTCTCCAGCATCTTTGACAGGATTGGAAGTAGGAAGATTGGCCTGTAGTTATTGAGGTCACTAGGATCTCCTGACTTAAACAAAGGGACCACAAGTGCATTTTTCCAAATGGGAGGTAGGTCACCCTGGGACAAGGATAAGTTGAAGAGATGAGTAATTGGGACTGTGAGGACATGGTAGCCGACCTTTAAGAAGTACGGGTCAATGAGGTCGGCCCAAGCACTTTTCCTAGTGTCCAACTGAAGGAGAAGATCTTTGACTTTTTTCAGGGAGGTAGGCTGCAGAGAGAAGGATGGACTGGGGTTGGGTTTTTCTTGTGTATCCAATCCAAGTTGTTGGCAGAGGATATTTGTGGGAGAGGAGTCAAAGGCTAGCCCTGCAGTGGCAAAATGATTATTGAGAGTGTTGAGAATATATGGTCTGTCAGAGATGACAGTATTGCAGATCAATAGTTTAATAGGTAGGGGATTAACAGAGGTGTGACCTTCAATGTCTTTGATCATCCTCCAGAATTTGGAGGCATTTCTTGAAGAGCTTTCCAGCTGTGAGTGGTAGAAATTAGCTTTGGCTTCTCTGACCATTTTGGTGCAGAGGTTCCTCACCCTCCAGAAAGAATTCCAGTCATTTATTAAATTTGTTTTCCTAGCAGTTCTCCAGAGTACATCCCTGCTCCGCAAAGCATCTTTCAGGTCTTCCGTAAACCACCAACAGGATTTGTTTCTGGCATGAACTTTTACCATGGGAGCATGCTTGTTGAGAGCCCCTAGCACAATTTCTGAGAAAATATCATAAGCCATAGTCAGAGACTTGGCTAGATAGAAGTCCTGCCATTGCATGGAGTCTCTTAGCTCTGATATATATATCCATAGAGATTGAAGTTGCATATGCATCTTTTAAAGGAGAATTTTGGTGCAGTTGTGGATTTAAGAGTGGATCTTGCACACGCGATGAAGTAATGGTTGCTAATATCAGAGAAAAAGATGCCAGCATGGGAGAATAAGTGGACTTTGTTAACTAAAATGATATCAATAGAGTACTGTTATTAGGGTTGAGCTTGTTAGGATGAGTAGATTATTTTATTAGCTGTGACAACCCAAGGGAATCACAGAACATTTTAAGTGGGGTGGATGCACCAGAGAGCCAGTCTCAGTTGAAGTCTGCTAGTATGATATACTCTGAAGATGCTGAACCCAGGATGTTTCCGAGATGTTTTAACAACTGTAATCCAGCTGATAGGGGTCTGTAGCATCCTATTGTACATAATGAGACACTGGCAGCAATTTCAATCTTTAATGACAAGCTTTCGAATTCTTTTGGGACAGAGGCTGAGTCAATTATAGAGAAAGGGAATTTATCCTTGATGTAAATAGCTACCCCACCACCTCTGGTTTGCCTGTCAGCTCTGAACAAAAAGTAGGATGGGATGTTATCTTTGTTGTTACTGGTGGCCGGTCAGAGCCAGGACTCCATAATCACCAGTACATCTGGAGCAGTATGACATATCCAGGCCTGAACTGAAGTGATTTTTTTTAACAGGCTATGTACATTAACATGCAAGAATCTAAGCCCCTTGAGGCTTTGTAGCTCTGCTGGGAATTCCATAGGTGCCAGAGGGCCTGGATTAAGCTCAACATTTCCTGACCATAGTAAAAGTAGGAACAAGAGTTTCCTGCAGAGTCCTAGGAGAAGTGTGGGTGGCTGAGTATTCTTTTGGTTACGTGATTTGTCTGTGGCAGTATAGGGAGTTCTGAGGCTAGTTCCCAGTTTGCCTGATACCGCATACAATAATACCCTGACCGAGAGAGTCAATGGGAGTAGGGGGGGAGTATGCAGAAGGTGGTGTACCCCTGTGGGCAGGTTCTAGGAGAGTTCCTGTATGCCAGTGCAGGTGAAGGACCAGCAGTGGGCTAGGGGAAGTTAGAGCACATACAAGTTCTTCTACTTGATAGGAAAAGTCCCGGTCAGACAATGTAAAAAGAGAGCCATGCTCCACCCTTGGAGTTATTTTTTGATTCATGTTCGGGTCCAATATATATAAGATGAGCAAAGACAAGCATAGAAGCAGGTAATATGCCCTCATTATGAGACTATCACCCAATGGGCACTACAAGTGCTGGCAAGAAAAGGGATTTTCAATGGAGGAGAATTTCTTATTCTCATTGCCCTTTACCAGCCATATCACTGCCCCCATTATCTGCAGTATTACTGCCCTCCCTAACAAGCTGTATCACTACCCCATGTTACCAAATCTTTCTTTCTTTCTTTCTTGACTGGGTAAGTACACTGGCCCAAGGGACTGTTTTAGAAAGAACCCAGGCCAAGATAGGCAAAAAAAGGGTGGAGATGAGAAAAACATTGTTATAAATAAGCTGAAAAACACATTTTAAAGTGATTTTGGGAGCTTTCGTAGATGTCTTTTTCACATAGTATGCCACTGCCACCCATGCTTCAGATGTTGAAGCTGCAATTTGCTTTGTAAACAAAAATCTGTCATAGTCATTTTTTTTGTGTGTGTTATTTATTTTCTCCCCTACATGCTACCGCCTCAGCCACTCCTTCAGGCTCTGCTAAGGCTGCATCTAATCCGTCTTGTTCCTGAGCACTGACCCTCATATTGCAGTCATCCCCAAGGTAACCCGGACGTAACTCTTTGCTGGGTGGGTCCCCCTTCTCTGAGGGGGAAGGCACCAGAGGGGCAGGCTAGCACAATACTTGTCCCTCAGGGAACTGCTGAGGGATTGGGAGTTCCAGGACACTGATGGCATCAGATCACCAGGCGGCCGTCATCCAGCTGAACGCGGAGTCATTTTTCTGCTTTTCTGGTGACGTTCCCTTGCGTTGAATCTGCCCTGCCCCCGATCTCCACCGGAGGCCACTGCAGAGCTATGCATCCCTGCTACCCACCCCAGGAGAGGAGAGCAGTTTTACAGATGCTCAATCCTCTCCTTCCCCTGCCAGTCCTCGGCATCCCGAGTCCATTCACAAACCTAGGTCGCCAGTGTGGATTGAGGTAAGGCACCAGCGCCTCAGCCCTCTGCACCACTGGGCCAGCTAGTCATTTTTATTTATGTTTTATCAGCACTGTGTCCTCCAGTTTTCTGTGTACGGTCACACCTCCAGAATGATGTCATGCAAGGGAACTGTCAATGTTTTATATACAGCAGCAAAGAATTCTGAGTAAATTATCATGTTGCTCTGAATGTTAGTTACGTAGAGGTACAGTCCCTTTTTTTGGTCATGGTGACTGCACCTAATATGTAGATGTACATAGCAAGGCATTGTGGGTATAATAAGACATTGTTTTCCAATTCCCTTACTGTGAGGTGCAGTCTCAAATCTCTGTGGTGGCTTCAGCAATAAAAGCTCTCATATGTTTATTTTCCAAACAAGGCATTGCTTGTATAGTATCTAGATTACAAGATTTCTTTACTGAGAGATGTAGTCTCCTATGCTATGTCAGTAGTGTAGATGTCTGCAATATCAAGACTGATCAGCAGACTTCTCTGTTTCAAAACAGTGCTTATAAACTTTGTTTCCCTTGCATGATGTCACACTTGAGGGTAGAATTACTGAGATAAAAAAGGGGTGGGTTATGCAAACAAAGCAGAGCACAGAAATAAAATCATTTATGTAATGGAAAATAGTACTTTTTGTCACTTTGAATGCTAGGAGATTGAATCACAACTCCTACAGGTTACTACAGCTTGCTAATCCCATTTTCTATGGCACAGCTCACAAAATCACTTTAAAGAGTAACTGAAAGTAAAGATAAAAACAAATTACATTAGTGTATACAGTTTCAATAATGTGGAAAAATATACAAGTTAATCTATTTGTTTTGTAAGAATGCAATACTGGTGCTAATATATCATAGTAAATATAGCCGGTGCTAACATAACACATACAAACTGACAAGACAGTAGCTAGCATCTTAGGCAGATCAACTGCAGTGGGATGCACTTAATAGGTGACCCAGAAACTGTGACTTAAAGCGGGGCTGGGAGAGGGCAGTTCTAATTCCCACTGGGAAGGCATTCCAGAGAACTGGGCCAGCAAAGGAGAAACATTTTGCCTTTGTTAGAATTTACTTCATGCAGAAGACATTCAGAGGACCACAGGTCACATGAATTTGTTATGTGCCTTAGGAACCTTAACAAGGGAGAGAAATTAGGGGTGTGTAGTAACTTATCAGCCAGGCAGCATAGGGTAAAATCCCTGCATGCCTGTGGGGAGAACCAGCCAAGATTACTATAAAGGTCATAGTGGTGTGTTCTAAAAGGGGTAAATGAGGCAAATCAGCATATGTTGTTGTCAGTTGTGGTTGGAAGGGAGGTGTCTTTCACAGTGGCTTGGGAGTAAATGGGGAGACATAATCTTGTATACTGTAGGCAGCCTAGTACTTTTGGCAATGTTGAAGTGAACTTAGTTGTCATGGAGTTTTTCACTCTGTATGCTAAACCCAGTTTTGGGTGAATTATTTCACTCAGAGAATCAATGTGATCCAAGTAGGTGAGGAAGGGGTCAAGTGAGTGACTGCTATGTGTTTTAAAAGTGTGTACTGTTACACGAGGCCCCTGCACCCCAACTGGTACCCTCAGATGTACACCGTAGACAGCTAGCACTTAAGCATATGTTATACTAACATATAGGGCTAAGGGCATTTATCGTACAAGAGTAGATGTCAGGATATAAATGCATATTGTTGTAATACACTTTGCTTGCTAATACATATATTCTTCTATGTATTTTCTGTGTATTTCTTACTTGTAAGATGCCAAGGCATCTGTGTCCTTGGAATAGCTATGATATGTAAGTCGGTATTGCCACCTTTTGGTGATTTGTACTACTACACTGAGTTATGTAAGACTCTGTATAAGAACTCTTTTGTTCATAAATTGATAACTATACAGAATTGTATAATGTTATCTTAGACCATGGAGTCACCTCTAATTTAGCCAATAGGGCTGATATCTGTAACTAGAAATGTTTCTATCTTACAGTAACCATAGTAATTATTATAGGCATATAATGTAATACACTAGTCTTATACCTCAGAGACCTCAGGAGAGACCCCAAGAGACACAGAGAAACCTCGAGGTATAGGGAAAGCTTAGCACTGGCTCCCAGTTCGTATTGGTAAGAATTGCTTAGGGCAACTGTGATTTATCCTTTTGGTAGTAATAAACTTGTTTATTACTCTTATGCAACGTGTCTGTGATTACTTGCGTTCCCAATATTGGCAAGAACCTGAAAGTGAGGTTTAGACCTCCTAACAAATTGGCGACCGTGTGCAGGCGATATCTGGTGTTTGTAAGTTTTCACTTGTTGCTAGAACTTTTCCCTTTTCCACGGGGACAGTAGGTGTACATTCCCGTATCACCTCTCCCATTTTAAAACCAGCTTGTAGTCACTTACAAAGTCTGGCTGTCATCCTTTCAGGTGTGGTCGATGCTGACGTGACTCACTCCATTACAGCTTTGATTTGTAAGTCTACAAGTTTTACAGTATCCCAGCTGTGTATAAAGTGCTTCTGCTGTGGATTGATACACAGCACGGCACCTTTTTCACAGTTTGATTTTTCGTTTCCTCCCACAGAATGGCCACCGTATCAAATATCTGCACAGAACTGAGACTCGATGTCTCGAACTTCCTCACCTCCCATGGAGGATGGGTTGACTTTGCGTGGGACGCAAGTCAATCTGAAAACCCTATACTTGGGATTTCAACCCAGTACATGGAGATAAGACAATCAGCCAATAAGCGGCAAGCTAAAGGGTTGATGGTTGCGGCTCTCTATGCTGCTCTGGAAGCCTCCGAAGCGAGGTTTCGAACCCTCGATCTGCAAATTTCATCTCTTAAGCAACAGATGGGTTTGCAGGAAACAGAATGTATTAGACTGCAGCAGAACTTGGAGTCTGAACTCTAAACTCTGCGGAATGAAAAGGATTCACTATTGCATCATTCAGCTCAAGATGGAGAACAGGAACTGTGTATGTTGAAACAGAAGTGTGAAAGTTTGAGACAGGATAAGGGACAGGTGTTGCAAATGAATGATTTGCTAAGTGCTGCAAATGCTCAGTTGAGTGAGGAAATGGGTGAGCTGCAGGACGAGATAAACCAGGTACGTAATGACTTAGAAGTGTCTATCAGGGACAGTCGCGAATTGAGCACCGCATAGAGTGTTGCAAAAGTTAAAGCAAGATGAGGTTGATATGGATGTTGCAAGTGTGAGTCATACTGAATGTAGAACCAAAATGGCGAAACTGCGCCATCAGCGGGAGGTTCTGGCTGGACATGTTAAGGCAATGGGAGGTGTGGCCCCTGCCTTACATATGTCATCTGAAGGGGAGTTGTCAGATGACAACGTTTCTCAAAACAACGCCCAGTTACACCCCTACTATGGCCCAGAGACCCCACCCAGCCATCCACAACATGGTGGGTCCCCACTACACCCTCACCATGTCATACTGTACGTCATCGACGTCATGACGCCATCATGGGAGGCGCCAACATGACGGCCCCCATGATAGGGGGGAGTAGGCCCAGACTTGGTCCCGATGGCACCACCGATAGCCGTTATTAATGTGGAAGATAGGCATGAGATAGAAACCATGATTGAAACTGCGATAGGCAATGTACCCCTTCCTGAGAGAAGTAAGCGGGCTATTAAAACCCAGATTAGGCAGCTTCTGCAAGAGGCTGGCACTCAGGAAGGTATTGTCCACACTGCGGCCAAGGCTGCAGCTCGGGCCACCATGGACGGCACTCGAGACAATCTACCTCTGCCTGATCGACCCAGTAATCCCCTACAAATGGCCTACTCTGTTCAGCAAATAGCTGACAGCATTAGTCAGATGAACCTGTCCGACAACCTCAGCTGTCACTTTGAAAAGGTGTGTTCTAAATGTGAGATGCTTAGCCTCACTGCAAAATATCAGGTCCAAATACTACGCCAAACCATCGATCCTAGTTTGTGGGCCAAACTCCCCGATGCCATCCGCCAGGATGGGAACGCCACCTTTGATGAGGTTGCAGCTGAGCTCATTTCTGCTTAC
This sequence comes from Neoceratodus forsteri, assembly GCA_016271365.2. NCBI lineage: Eukaryota > Metazoa > Chordata > Ceratodontiformes > Ceratodontidae > Neoceratodus > Neoceratodus forsteri. Next base: position 1,665,734,202 of record CM057450.1, on the reverse strand, counting down.
AGTCCAGGTGTAGTAGGAGTGATGCTTGCATAACCTGTAAAACAGAATGCAAAGGAAAGCCCAGCATCTTACCATCAGAAACTTTGAATGGCCTACCGAGCAGGAAAGCACTTGGCACAAGAAGCTGCTGATGTAGATCTTATTGAATATAAGACGCTGTTACTTAGGAACATGGTTCCAGCAGTAAGAGAAAAGGTAGAGCCAACCACCTACCCCAATACGGATAGGTTTTCCGACATTCTTCAGAAAACCGAGAGAGTTTACCAACTCTATATCCGTGATCTGGGCTCCAGTTCCAAGAAAGTAGCCACCGTGGAGCCTACTTCCGAGGCCACGACACACTACACTGTGGAAGGGCAGGCCCAACACCAGCAAGCCCCTCCAACTACAACCAACACCCCCAACAGGCTCATCAACAACAACTGCAACAGCAACCACAGTGGGGTGGGAACCAGAAATGGCATAAGTATAAAAAGCATAAGGGTAAAGGCAAACCACAACAGCAAAGAACAGGTCCTTCATATAGGGAGATAGCCAAAGAGAATCAGAAATTCCGAGAGCTCCTGGGACAAGTGCGCTCTGTAGCAGATACTGTTCCCGCACAGGCCCTTGCAGCGGTACAACCGGCAACCCTGACCCCAACAGGTCATGGGGACACTGGTGGTGCAGGCCCTCAGGCCCATACAGGCCTGAACCCAGAAGCTCCTCCCTATATAGCATCAGTGCAGCATGGTGAAGTGATTCACAAGAGTCAGACCCGACCTCTCCATGCTCCCAACAGTACAGATTGACAATTACAGGCCCCAGTCTGGATTGTAAACAAGCTAGTCTTGGATACAAATGGAAGGCCCTGCACCAAGGCCAAGGTCGGGGGCTGCCTACTAGTAGTCTTGTTAGATACAGGTGCAGCTGTATCTGTGTTACATGATGAACACCCAGACACATCCCCTTGGTTCACCAGATGGAGGACCAACATGTCGGTGGTGTTGATGGTACTAGGTTACCAAAGCACATTTTCTGGACCTGGAATGACACTACTTCTTTATTCAACTGCGACCTGTGTGAGAAATTATATATTGCACTTGATATCTGCAACAAACGTGCACTTTTGCTTAATTCTGTGGGAGGTGAAACTAACTACCCTTGGTAATTGCTTTTTATTCACATATTTATTTAGTGTTTAACCAAGAAGGGGCGTGCAAACTCTGTTTATCTTGTTAGTAACTTCAGAAGGATTTAAATACTGCATTTGGGTAGATCCTTGGAGGTAGCTAGACTAGGATTTTCTGACAGTTAAACTATTTTTAAATAAATTACAGGTGGCTGAGGAGTTGAAAAAGAAGCTTGCAAACTCTGCTTATCTTGGAAGTAACTTCATAAGTGTTTGAATACTGCATTTGGTTGTCCCTTTGGGGTAGATGGATTGACTACTAGGATTTTGGGACAGAAACTATTTTTAAATAATTTACTGGTGCGTAGGAGTTTGTGATAGTTAAACTATTTTTAAGAAAGTTACTGTGGTTAAGGAGTGGTCACAGAAAAACCTGCAGCGTGAAACAGGAAAAGACAGTCTTTCAAGCAACAGAGGGAGGTGGATCTAGGTTTACGTTTGTTTGTTACAATTCTTAACATTTTCAGTGCAGGAAGAGTTTAAAGCACAGCTGACTTATTTGGGGGATGACAGCTTTCAGAGCACAAACCACCAGGCCTGTTTTGGGGCTGGGGAGGTTTACCTGTGTCTGACTTGGATGTGTGAATTTTTCTCTGTTTGATTAGCAGGGTATTTTCTCTGTCAAATTGTTGTGTAGGGCATCTTGCTGACAGGAAGGCACTCATTGCAGCCAGTGGGTCAGAGCTTTTAGCTGATTGTTTTGTTAGGGCACAGTTTAGGCCCAACCCCTTCCCACCCTCACCCACCCACCCTGGAAATAGTTCCGTTATACCTGGGGTTCTGACATCATTTCCTCAAGAGTGCAAAGTGCACATCACTGTCATATCCTCTCTAGCACACTGCACTGACAATATAAGCATACACATTGTATAATATAAATATATATATATATATATATATATATTTTTCTATATTACAAACCAATCACTCGCACACACACAAAAGGAAAAAAAATGTGGGGAGTAGTGCAATGTAATGGCTGTGGGGCAGCAGTCTTCCAGGAGTCTTTCTGAGGCTGAGATGCTGCTCTATTTGCAGACAACTCTCTGCCCTGAGGAGGAAGTTGCCCATCTTCAGGCCACACTGGACAGTAGTAAGGAGACCTTCCCCAGGCCACACTGGACAGTAGGAAGGGAACCTCCCCCATCCAGGGAGCACCACAGCCACCACCACTTCCTCAGAGGTTGTGAAGAAAGCACAGCAGTTGGACCACAGTGGGCTCAGGGAGGGTGAGGATGGCGGAACAGAGGCACACCCAGTCAGTTGTTCCACACCACAATTCATACATCATTCTGGGGGAGCATAGCTCCCCTATGGATGCACCCACAGAAGAGACTAAGGAGGCTGAGGACAACTGTCACAAGGGAGGCCCAAAGGAAGGAGGCAGATGACACCACAAAGAAAGGCAGCTCCTGGTGGGGACTCAATTATTAGGGGATAGAACTGGGGGCAGGGAAAACTGAGTAAGGTGCCTGCCTGGTGCCATGGCTTGGAGAGAGACAGAGCGCATCCTCAGGATCACGAGAACAGCTGTACGGAGTCTGAGCTGGATGTCATTGTCCACCTAGGGACAAATGACTTGGCTAATCATGAGATTAGAGCAGTGCAGAAGGACTTTGTAGAATTGGGGAGGGGCCCTAAGACAAGTAGCACACACAATATCCTTCTCTGAGGTGCTGTCTGTCAATGGCATGAGTGAGGCGAGTACTTTACCATGCAGTTTAATGAATGGTTGAAAAAATGGTGTGGAGCACAGGGTTTGGCTTCATTGGGGACTGGAGTTCCACCTGGAGGACACCAGCCTATACTAGCAGGATGGTCTGCATCTGTCCAGGAGGAACAAGTCTTTTGAGCAATTGTTTTAAATAGCTACATTGGCAAGCTTTTAAACTAGTCAGGGGAGGCATGATAAGCAGCAGGAAAATCCCAGCCTCCTCACAAAACAAGGTACTAAATGAGAAAAAGACCGAGGTAGACAGGTCAGTGGGGATGCTGCAAAAAGATAAAGCCATCAAAAATGGAGAGCAATGAGTACCAATGCCCATATTCTGAGTAACAAGCTTCCTGAATTAGTGGCCTTGATGGAGAAGGAACATCTGGATATCGTGGCAGTCACAGAAACATGTGCAGCACAAAACCATGACTGGGACATAAACATACCAGGATACACTATCTACAGGAGGGACAGGGAGGGTAAAAGAGGAGGACGAGTAGCTCTTTACATAAGGGAAGGAATCAAAGCAACAGAACAAAATGGAAAACAGGGAGGAGAAGAAGCACTGTGGGTAAATTTGGAGACTGGCAATGGCACCACAATCCGCACCGGGGTTGTATACAGACCCCCTTCTCAGGGGGAGGAAATGGACAAGGAAATGATAGAAAGAATACTTAGAATGGCAGAAAAAGGGGAGATATTGCTGATGGGTGATCTGAATATGCCAGATGTTAACTGGAATGCAGTTGCAGCAGCCACTTCAAAGAGTGGGGTTATTCTAGATGCCCTACAAGGAGCATGCCTTAGACAACTAGTATTGGAGCCCACTCGAGAGGGAGCAATCTTAGACCTGGTTCTCTCAAATGATGATGTAGATGTAGAAGTGGGTAGCCATCTGGGAACTAGCGATCATCGAACAGTATGGTTCACAATAAACACAGCAATAGAATCAAGCCATACAAAGGCAAAAGTACTGGACTTTAGGAGGGCTGACTTTGCCAAAATGGGTGAGTGCCTAAGGAATGCACTAGCAAATGGGCAGGAAGGAGGGGTGGAAGAACAATGGGGAATAATAAAAACTGCCATCACAGAGGTACAAGTCTTTGTGTGAAGCAAATTAACAAAATAAAACGATGTAAAAACCACTATGGTTCTCAAAGGAAGTGGCAGTGAAGGCTCAAGAGAAAGAAAGATTCAGGAAGTACAAGGAATCACAGAAGGAGCAGGACAGGGAACTGTATCAGTTAAAGCAAAAGGAAGCTGGGAAGGCAGTCAGAACAGCAAAGGCCCAAACCGAAAACCGAGGAAAAGATAGCCAACTCAGTTAAGAAGGGGGATAAAACCTTTTATAGGTACATCAGGGAGCGAAGGAAGACCAAGGGAGGGCTAGTGAGGCTTAATAAAGAGGAGGGAGGGTGGGCAGAGGGTGACTGTGAAAAGGCAGAGATACTAAACAGATATTTTTGCTCAGTATTTACAAAGGAAGTGGGAGGGTACCTAAAAAACAGTAGAAACACTCTGGATACAGAAGTTGATACCAGCCCATTTACAGAAGAAAGGGTTCTGAAAGAACTCTTAAAACTGAAGGTGGACAAAGCAATGAGGCCTGATGAGGATTCATCCCAGAATTCTAAAAGAACTAAGGTAGAACTAGTGACACCACTGACTACCCTCTTTAACAAATCATGGGAGGATGGGGTGGTACCCGAGGACTGGAGAAGCAGATGTGATTCCCTTCACAAAAGTGGGAGCAAGGGAGAAGCAGAAAACTACAGACCTGTTAGTTTTAACCTCAGTGTAGAGAAAATGATGGAATCACTTCTGAAGGAAAGAATTGTTGAGTATCTAGAGGCCAGAGGGCTCAGGACCCAAGGCAGCATGGATTCACAGCGGGAAGGTCATGCCAGACAAATCTGATAGATTTCTTTGACTGGGTGACCAAAGTAGTATATCAGGGAGGGGCTGTGGACATGGCCTACCTAGACTTTAGAGGCATTTGACACAGTCCCACACAAAGATTAATATACAAGTTAGCCAGCCTGGGGTGTGTCCCAAGATGACAGCCTGGGTAAAGAATTAGCTGGAGAATAGGACACAGAGTAATAGTAAATGGAGTCCACTCTGAAGAAGGGGTTACTAGTGGGTACTGAGGGTTCAGTATTAGGACCGGTCCTCTTCAATGTCTTTATAAGCGACATTGCAGAGGGACTGGAAGAAAAATATGTCTCTTTGCAGATGACACAAAGATCTGCAACAGAGTTGATGCACAAAGGTGGGGTGGAAAGGATGAGAAGGGACTTGGCAAGGTTAGAGGAATGGTCAAATGTATGGCAGCTTAGATTCAATGCTAAGAAGTGCAAGGTAATGCACCTGGGAAACAAAAACCCAGGGGAAGAGTACACAATGGGGGGTGAGATACTAACAACAACAAAAATGGAAAGGGACCTGGGGGTAGTCATATCAGATGACCTAAAGGTGGGCAAGCAATGTGAGAGGGCAGCAAGGAGGGCTGGGGGGATACTGGGATGCATAGGGAGAGGCATCACCATTAGAAAACAGGGAGTTATTATCCCTCTGTACAGACAGTTGGTGAGACTCCATCTGGAGTACTGCGTGCAGTTCTGGAGACCCAATCTCCGCAAGGACATAGACAGGATGGAAGCTGTCCAGAGGAGGGCAACTAAAATGGTGCAGGGTCTGCACGGAAGACATATGAAGAGAGACTTAAGGAGCTGAATATGTATAGCCTCGAGGAAAGGAGGAGGGGGACATGATAGAAACTTTCAAGTATCTCAGGAATCAACAAAGTCCAAGAGGGTAGCATCTTTCAAAAAAGAGGTGTGCAAGAACAAGGGGCACAATTTGAAGATAGAAGGGGCGGCTCAGAGGTAATTTAAGGAAGTATTTTTTCAGAAAGGGTTGTGGATGCATGGAGCGGCCTTCGGAGGAAGGTTGTGGAGTCAAAAACAGTGGTGGAATTCAAGCATGCATGGGACAGTCATAAGGTAATTCTAGGGGTTGGGGGTAGGAAGAAGTAGGCTGCTGGTTAACTAGGATCTGCAGCTTATCCAATAGGTAGGGAAATGGGCAGACTGGGTGGGCCAAGCGGTCCTTATCTGCCATCAAAATCTATGTTTCTATGTTTCTATGTTACCTGCATACTGTTCTCTACCCCTACCGGTAGAGTTAGGCCATCTGAAGGCCTCACATACCTTCCAACTGATGGTATTGCATGATCATCCTAGTGTCATAGGGAATGACTTCCTTGCGCCACACGGCTGTGTGGTGGACCTAGCTAAGATGCTACTGATACAGATTCAGGGTCAATATCATACAATTTTGATTCCTAATTCAGACGTCGTGGCAACAATATCTGCCAATGGCAAGGAGTATGACGTCATAGATTTGTTCAAGGCTCATGAACTTTTCCGGAAGCTTCTCCCTATTTTGCAATGACATTTGGAAGCATTTGCAGTTAACAAACATGACTGTGGTAGAATGCACACTGTTATCAAAGGGCCAGGCCCAGCACATGAGAGGCAAAGGCAATATCCTTTCCCAACTGAGGCCTTGCCTTCCCTTAGAGAGACAATCAAGTCACTTCTCAAGCAAGGAGCAATCAGAACTTGTGTTTCTACTGCCAACTCCCCAGTGTGGCCCATGAAAAAACCCACAGGCGCCTGGAGACTTACAATTGATTACAGGAAACTGAATCAGGTCACTCCCAGTTGTTCTCCAACTGTGGCATCAGAACCTGATGTGCTACGACTTCTGACCCCTGGCCTGAAATGGTTCAGTGCCCTGGATATTTCCAAACATTTTTGGTCAGTACCATTGGCCCTTAAGAGTCAATATAAGTTTGCCTTCACCTTTGAAGGAAGACAGTACAAGTGGACTTGCTTGCCACAAGGATTCCATAACAGTCCATCCCTGTTCCATCTACACATGATGGATGCCCTCGAGAGTTTCTCTACTCCCCAATGTCTCTTGCAATATGTGGACAACCTGTTGCTGGCAACAGCCACACAGGAACAACATCTGGATCTCTTGGACTAATTACTGACTTTCATCCAGAGAGCAGGCTTGAAATGCAATCCAGCAAAAGCACAACTGTGTCAGAAAGAAGTACTCTTTCTAGGTCTGAAAATAACTGACCAAGGTCGAAGCCCTACCTGGAAGAAGGTACAGGGACTGCAAGACTTGCCATTGCCCACCAGCATGGGAACTTTTCGAAGGTTTCTAGATATGGTGAATTACTCAAGAGATTTTATTTGTGATTTTGCTCAGAAAGCTGCTCCTCTGTATGAGCTACTCAAAAAGGACATCCCATGGACTTGGGGCCCTATACACACCCAGTCGGTGACTTCACTGAAGCAGGCCTTGGCCTCCACCCCAGCTCTGGTCAACCCCAATCCAGCACTACCATTCCATCTGGAATGTGCCACCTCTGACATCGCTGTGTTAGCAGTGCTGGCCCAGAAGGTGCATGGCACCTTGAGACCCATTGCATATGCCTCACAGCTCTTGACCCCAGTGGAACAGAAATACGGCCTTTGTGAAAGGAACCTTCTGGCTACCTACTGGGCTGTCAAGCACTTCCTGCATATCATTGGGTACTCAGCACTGATCATCAACACCAACCACACCTCAACTACCTTCCTACTCTCAGACAGAGTGAATGATGGGTCAGTCTCTAACACCAGACTGACACACTGGTCATTTCTTCTCCAGGATAGAGACATGCAGATACAACCGACAAAAATTTCATCTATGCTGGCTCATGGACTCCTTTTCCAGGGAGAACCCCATGACTGTACACTACAGTCACCTGATCTTCCAGATCTAGGTCCTTTCCTCCCTGCCACGGCACAAATACTTGATAACACCTGTTTGTGTCATGTCTTTACTGATGGTTCAGCATCCTACTATCAGGGAGAACAAATCACAGGGATGGGCATTCTAGTGATTTACCCTTATGGGAACACTGTCAAAATATCTAAATGCTGTAGTGTAGCATCATCACAATATGCAGAGATGGCAGTGGTGGCCTGTACCCTTGAGTCCATCCAACATGGAACTGAGGATACTATCATTTTTACAGACACTAACTGGGTTTGTTGTTCTCTTACAGAATTTCTTCCTTTCTGGCAGAAGAACTTCTTCCTCTCCTCTGATGGCAGCCCAGTGAAGTACAAGGCATTGGTAATATACATACATTCACTGGCACAAAAATTCGCACAAAAACTCTATGTACATAAAGTCAAAGCTCATTCTCTCCATGGCCCCTATCATGCCTTCAATGACACAGCAGACTCCCTTGCTAAGGAGGGGACCCAAGGGGGGGACACCTGGATGATGGATCATCCAGAGGCCAATGCAGCTGTACAGATTGCATCACTCAGGAAGAAACCTGAACCTTTTTCCCCCTTGGACCTCTCAGCAGCCCAGCATTTTGATACTGAACTCAAAGAAGTGTTCAGGTTCCTTGGCAAGGGTACCGAAGAGAAACTTCCCACACACAACCCCTACCAGAGACATGAAGGTAAGCTACGCTTGTCACCAGATGACAAGCTCATCTGGTTCCTACCAGATGACTCCCCCACCAAGTTGTGGGTGGTCCCCAGACACTTAAGATCTGAATTCCTGCACCAAGTGCATGATACACCCACTGGTGGACACCAGGGAGTGGAAAATACCCTCCAAAGGCTCAAGACCACCGCCTGGTGGCCTGGTGTCACCAAAGATGTTAAACAATACATAGACAACTGTCTCATTTGTGCATAAAACAACCCCATCCCTACCAAATGAAATGCCGAACTTTTACCACAACAACACTCTGGCCCTTGGCATGCCATACAGATTGATTTTATTGGTCCTCTAACCAATGCCAGCAGAAATAACAAGTATGCTCTTGTGGTAACTGATGTCTTTTCTAAGTGGGTTGAAGCTTTCCCCACTAAGACATGCACTGCAAAAACCACTGCCAAAATCCTGGTGTAACAGATTTTCTCCAGGTGGGGTCTACCCCTCAAGGTAGACTCTGACAAAGGAACCAGCTTTACAGGTGAGTTGATGAAAGAATCCCTTGAACTCCTTGGAGTTCAACAGAAGTTCCACATACCCTACCACCCCCAATCCTCAGGTCAAGTAGAAAGAGCCAACAGATGGATTAAGCAAATGCTTTCCAAATTCACTGAGGACAATCCCAAAACCTGGGATTCCCTACTGCCGTTACTCCTTATGGCAATTAGGGGCACACCCTCAGTCACCACCAAGCTCACACCCTTTGAGGTGATGACTGGCAGACAGATGAGATTACCTGCACCCCCCCACTGCAGATCATGTGTCTGTAGACCGATATGTGGAAAAACTCAGAAAAGACCTCATATACACACACACTTGTATGCTGCCAACTGCATGGGCAAGGTCCAGCAACACTCCAAAATACAGTTTGACAAATACGCAAAAGAAGAGGATTGGCAGGTTGGAGATCAGGTAATGGTACTTCGATTTCCACATCCCACCCACTCCTTCTCCAACAAGTGGGAAGGCCCATACCCCATTGTCACCAAGCTCAGTCCAGCAGTCTATCAGGTTAGACTCCTGCATAACAACAAGTTGACTGACAAAATGGTTACATGCAAACCAGCTGAAACTGTATAAAGGAGCTTAACTACTTTTCCTCACCCCATTGGGCGGAATAGTACTAACATACTAATCTTTGATCTTCCTTTTCAGATACACTGACAAGATGGCTATCTTGTTCCATTATCTCCTCATCTCAGGAGTTATCCCCTGCATTCAAGGCACAGTACCGAACCTCCAGCACCTCCTCCAGAGGGAGTATCCATCAATATACCAGATAGTCTGATCACTGTCCAGGAAGGTTCTGATGCTTACCTCACTGCCTCGGTTGTTGCTCCTGATAAATCAACCCTACAAATTGAGTGGCAAACCACATCTCAAGGACAAATTCTCCCTGTGGCCAAACTCTCCAAAGGAACTTTCCAGGGTTGGCCCAATGCTAAATTATCCTCAAATGGTTCTCTGTCCTTGTTACATACTGCATTAAGACATTCTGGTTTGTACAACATTACTGCCTTAATTGATCCTTTATACTGTAATTCTTTGTCCAGAGATTCTGCTCGGAAATTTTGTGCTATACACCACATGGCCTCTGCAGCCATGTACCTCTCTGTGTTACCACCCACTGATAAACAGCTTTTGGAATGTCCAAAGCATACCCCTGGTCCCCGTAGTGGTCTAACAGCCACTGCCCTCCCAGGTTCTTTGATTAATAACTTACAGTTTATGCATATACCTGTTTTGTTTAATCTTACTTACTGGAATATGAAAGAATTTGGTATGTGTCACAATACTAACACTTCAGCATTTTATAGTTCATTATTGCTTGATAGTTTAGCTGCATTTCAGATATGCACTCAACACCCTATTGCCGGGGTCCATTCAACTGAACATAGAGGCAACTTCAGGAGAAAACCCACTCCTGATGATCTAATTCGTAAACGTAAGACACGTGAAGTTGACAGTTCTGATGTTACAGGTGCAACAGGTACTGTTACAAGCCTTTTTGGTACAGCTATGTCTATCTGGAATAAAGCAGATATTGCTGCTATCAAATCTCATTCTGCCAAGTTCTCCACTGGTTTGGTCAACAATATACTACCCCCATTATTGCATGGTGTGGATGGCCTTAGTCAGGAAGAAAGATATACTGTATACAACATGCACGACATTACTAAGGTATTCACTGATTCATGAGATAAGATCAACGCACTCATACAACAGAACAGTAAAGAAGCAGATAAACAATACATTGCTAGAGAAATCCTTTGCTCTGCCTATGGCTCATACATTATCACTACATTTAACAATCTCTTCTGTGATCTAGAATCTGGAAGAATCCCTGATATCATACATTACAGATGCATTTCCAAATGGTATTGTCCATGATGTAAAACCCCTAGCTGTATTGCTATGTGTATGCAACAAGCTTTAACCATTCCTCTTTCTACAGCTAAGAATTTGGGGTTTGTGACCAGACACCCTAATACTGGTCCTTGCTTTACTGCTAAGAAATGTTCCATAACAGATACCATGTTTGTTTCTTTTACTGTCTCTTTACCATGTTTTGATCCCACTACAGCTTTGTTCGACAAGCTTGCACTGGTGCATTCCATTGGGCATTTGGATGAAGACATCTACAGAGAATGCTTGGATCTACTGCCTCTACTAGTTTACCATCCTTTCCTGGACGCCTGGGTGGCTCCGCACATGGACTGCTGTTCGAAGAAGCAATACATTTACTTGTGCCGATGTGATGTATTTGATGATATTCAACCTGTTTGTGGTTATTCTCCAGATAGCATTGATTGGACTTTCACCATAGATGATGACCTCATGACGAATGGCACTGACTCCTTGGACACAACTCTGGGTCCGGATAAGCTCTACCAATCATATCGTGAGGAGGTTCATCGCCTGTCAACACAGATTTTGAAGATGACCTACACCTGCCCAGTCCAGTTGCAAAAGTGGAGACTCCCTACTGCTCTCTCTCAGTATAATTCCAATGAAGAATACTGCATGATAACAAATTTCAAAAGCTATAATTATGAATCTGTTACATGTATTATTGATTACCCCAATTTCTGTTTTGTCCCCCACCGGAAGACTGTCATTGGACATACCATCATAACCCCCGTCCCCCTGCTAGATGCAGACATCATTGATGGTAACCCCAATAATCTGCTCACACTATCTGAATACTTACCACATTTTAATGTACACATAGACCCACTCACACTTACATTAAAATCACTTTTAGACAGGAAAGACGCACACCTCATCCACATCAGCAATATTATGACCAAGGCCGATGAAGCTATCCTCTCCTTGATAAATGATGGTGACATGAATGATACATTGACTAACACCTGGTTAGAAATTACCTTTAAAAGTTTTGTTATTATACAAGCATTTTTAATCTTTATTTTTAATATTATGCTCTGCTGCCTACGGCACACACTGCGTCAACACCGTGAGCAGCTCGAATTCCTTTACAAAGCCTGTGCGTAGGGTTTGTAAATGACCACTGCTTTCTAGCTTTTCCCTAGATTTGCCTGTGTTGCCCTTGGAGGCAACAAGGGGGGAATGTTACAAGAGGCCCCTGCACCCTAATTGGTACCCTCAGAGGTACACTGTAGACAGCTAGCACTTAAGCATATGTTATACTAACATATAGGGCTAAGAGCATCTATAGTACAAGAGTAGATGTCAGGATATAAATGGATATTGTTGTAATACACTTTGCTTGCTAATACATATATTCTTCTATGTATTTTCTGTGTATTTCTTACTTGTAAGATGCCAAGGCATCTGTGTCCTTGGAATAATTATGATATGTAAGTCGGCATTGCCACCTTTTGGTGATTTGTACTACTACACTGAGTTATGTAAGACTCTGTATAAGAACTCTTTTGTTCATAAATTGGTAACTATACAGAATTGTATAATGTTATCTTAGACCATGGAGCCACCTCTAATTTAGCCAATAGGGCTCATCTCTGTAACTAGAAATGTTTCTATCTTACAGTAACCATAGTAATTATCATAGGTATATAATGTAATGCACTAGCCTTTTACCTCAGAGACCTCAGGAGAGACCCCAAGAGACACAGAGAAACCTCGAGGTATAGGGAATGCTTAGCATTGGCTCCCGGTTCGTATTGGTAAGAACTGCTTAGGGCAACTGTGATTTATCCTTTTGGTAGTAATAAACTTGTTTATTACTCTTATGCAATGTGTCTGCGATTATTTGCATTCCCAATATTGCCAAGAACCTGAAAGTGAGGTTTAGACCTCCTAACAGTACTGTATCTGCTCCACTAGCTGGCAATCAAAGTAAGTAAGATTTAGGGGGAGGAATGGTTACAGAGTTTTGGTTTATAGAAAGATAGCATGAATTTAGTCTTTTTGGCATTGAGTAGTATCTTGTTTCTCATAAACCAAATTTATATTCGGGAGAAGTCAGCATTCAAATTCTTAGATGCATTGGTCAGTGTCTTTGAGTTATGGAAAATTATGAGATCATCGGTATACAGAAGAGTATTACGGTTGTGACAGGCTTGAGAGAGGTTGTTTATAAATAAAGAGAAGAGGAGAGGGCCTAGGATAGATCCTTGTGGTACCCCATACTTTATGGACTGAGTAGCAGAGAGTATGTTTCCAAGTCAAACACTTTAAGATCTATGCAGTTTCCAGAAGAACTCTCCTATCCAGTCTCAAGGCATAAAAAAGACTGACACTACAATCTTTCCAAGGCTGTCCTGAGAGCCCTGCTGTTGTCTACATTGTAGCAATAATTCTTGGAAAGATTATCTCTGTATTGGTGTCAATCTTTTTTATGCCCTGAGACTGGAAACTTCATGTACTCATATATGCTACAGCTCCAGTCATGCTACCTCTGAGCTCCCTCACTGCACTTCCTGTCATTGAGATCCACCTTTCAGAGAGCGCTCACTGCACTTCCTGTCATTGAGATCCACCTTTCAGAGAGCTCTCACTGCACTTCCTGTCACTGAGATCTGCCTGAAAGGTAGTTACCAATCCAGAAGGTAGTCTTAGGTGATATACCAAGATTTGGTAGTTTAGTTATTAGGCGACTGTGGTTGATGAGATCAAATACTTTTGTCAGATCCACAAATGCTACTCCTGTGAGTCTGCCATTGTCCATGGCTGAGACAGTATGGTCAATAAAACTGATCAGGACAATCTAAGTGCTGTGCCCCTTCCTCAAACCACCCTTCTCAGAAGTGAGGAGGTTGTGCTGGTTTAAATATGAGTGAAGTTATGCAAAGGCAATTTTTTCAAGGTGCTTACTCAGCAGACACAGAATGGGGATTGGTCAGTGGTTCTCAATGAGTGAGGGGGTTTCCCGCTTTGGGTAGTGACACAACATGGGATTCCTTCCAGATAGCAGGTAGAATTGATGAGATGAGTATGAGATTAAATGTTATGGATAAGAGTCAGGTAATGGCAGAGGCAGTTAGTTTCATGAACTGGGGGGGGGGGGTCTAGTCCAATACTGCTAGTTCCACTATTAGATAGGAAAAGTTGAAGTTTATAGGTCTCACTGGTAGAGAATCTTTTAAAATAGAATGGAGGTTGTCCAGGGTTGGATGGAGCTGTCAGTTAAACTGCTGGAGAAGTGGTTATGGATGTCCATCATAGGAAGGAAGTCTGTATAAATAACAAGCTACAGTAGATTGGTGAAGTTATCATTAAACTGTTTCACTATAGTGGTAGGGTCAGTAGTAAATGTATCTTCCAAAGATAGGATAGTAGGCTTTTGTGTGGCTCCAGGATTAATTAGGGAATCAACTGCAAACCAGAATTTCTTAGGGTTACCATAGCTCTAGGTCTGTTGAGACTTGAGGTAACTGGATTTAAATATCTTTGTGTCTGGCTTACATTGACTTTGAAGGCCCCTGTAGGTAGACCAGTTTGCAGGAGATGGGGAGAGCTTGAAATCTGAACAGAGATTATCTCTCAGCTTTATTTTTGGAAAGATGTTCTTTAGTCAACCATTTGTTTATTCCCCTCACTTACATAGCAATGCAAGGGACGTATTTGTCTGGGATAGATCTTGATACAGAAGTAGGAAGTGGCTGTGTTGATGACAGGGAGAAAGTCAAACTCAAGACTGGCCACTACACGGAGTTAAAATAGGATAGCATTGGGGTAGTATCTGTGATAGAGAAGGAGCAATAGGTGAGGGTTTTGGGGGAATGGTCACTGAAGTTTGCAGGACCAGATGCAGTATGTGGAGCAGTGGTCACAGTAGAATCAGAAAGTGTTTCAGCTTCTTTATACTTGTCAACTCAGTTAACACCCAGTCCAAATAATGTGTTTATTACTCTTTAGGTGTAGAGAAGTGGGGATGTCTATGAGTTGACTGAGGTTTACACTTTTCAGGATTTCATTACAAGTATGTTGGTTTATTTTGTTCCAGTCTATGTTGAAATCCACAAGAATGATGGTGTCTCTTTGGGGTAGTCAACTACCAACACTGCCATTAATTTGGGTTAAGCCTGCAGTGTGACTTCTGGGGGAAGGCAGTAGGAACAATAGATGTGAGATTTTTTACAGGAGCCTCGGATATGCCCAGTTACTCTCCAGTCTGATAGAGAGCCAGTATTGAGACTGATAGTGATTTTGGTTACCATTAGGTGGTCCTTAATATACAGGAGGACTCTGCCATCCCATTTACACCCTCCCTGTCACTTCGTATACTCCTGTAACCTTGTACAGTAGGGGGAAAGCAATGTCAGGGACTGAGGGTTTTAACCCTGTTTTGGATACAATATAACACGCATGTCCAGACAGTATAGCTTAATTCAGGTTTTAAGTTCAAGGCAGCAACAAGCAATTATGTACATGATTTCAAGCCCATTGTAGGAATTTTAAATGGAATTTCTGCATAATGGAGGGGAGGAGCATGGACCAAGGTTACCTACAATGTATTCTGCAAGAAATAGTAGCATTACTTGGGCAAGGGAGTCAGAGATACCGTATAGGAGACCTAACAGAGTGGGTTGGGGCAAGCTAAATAGTATCCAGCATAGATGATATCCTGCTTTTAAGTAAAGCAACGTAGCACATATTGTGTGCCCTGGGGGAACAGTGCTGATGAGTAGTGCTGACACGGAATGGCTGCACCACTTAGTGGTGGGAATGGTACTTTGATACTGTTGTAGTAACATATACTTTTCAATGACATATAGGGAGCACAGGAGGGGCCCTGAAAGAAGGCACAAGAAAATTAAGCATTTCATATTTACTGTCCAAACAGTACCTTCACATATTTATTGGGACAGTGGAGAAGTATAGATGGGGACAGAGTCTCCATGTAACAGATATATCACCCAGATTTGTTTTTCCAAATTTACTGTTTTCTTTGCAAAATATTTTTAAGTCATATGAGAAAAGAGGTAACAGTTTCTTTCAAATCTACTGTTCCTGGGAGAATAAGTGGTTGTTGGTAATATAGCTATTTTAGTCTAAAAGGCTTTTGTTTTGGTAAAACTTCAGAAGACTGAGTCCCTCTCATAAAAAATATGTGTTTCGAATGTAAACAGTGGTCAAACATTTCCAGCTTGGCAGACAGTGATGGTAACAAGAGGGCCAAGCTCTAATAAACAAATCCAGTTTGGGCCCATCTGGGGTAAAAGGTGATCCGTATAGATCAAAGGAAGGTACAGGATGTAATGTCAGAGGCCCGGTGTTGCTGAAGGTTGAGGTGCTGAACACCACACCTCGCACCACACCGGCGACCTGGGTTCAGGAACAAGCCCAGAGTGCAGGGGGTCGGTAGGGTACAGAGAGGATTGAGCATCGAGAGGACTGCTCTCCTGTCTCTGGGAGGGGTCCAGGGGTAGCCCGGCACAGCAGCAACCCCCAGTGGAGACCGGCAGCACTGCAATGCACAGGGGCTTGGAAAATGGGGAAGACATTGGTGGCTGTCTTCTGGATGTGAGTGGGAGCACCCATGTCACGGGCTGAACAGCATTGCACATCCCATGTCTGGGGCATTACTAGGGAAAGAAAACACTCCTCCCGCCGAATAGGTGACCGCTTCTGCAGTGCCTATGCCACCACACGACAATGCTGGTTCCTCACCACTGCCCCTCTACCTCTCTGGGGGTTGTAGCCCCTTCCCAAGCCTCCGGGGGGGTCATAACTAACTTGAAGATGGTGGGGAACACAGTGGTCAGTAGAGCGGTTGCGGCAAGAGAGGCAGCCTGAGAGTGTTTTGGCTGGGAAGGCAAGGAAAAAGAGTTGGGGGAAAAAAAGGATGTAATGTCAGGGAGTCATGTATGATTTGAGCCAGCTTGAAAAAGCATCAGTGTGATGTGAAACACTGACTGTGTGTATGGGGGGGGTGCTACCAGTCTAATGCTCAAATAAATCAATTGCTTTTTATTGTCTCCTAACTTTGGAATGTCTCTCATGTCTTAATGAGTTGCGATTTTTTCTTTTGATGAGCATGTATGATGAAGGTGTAGTGGGCCAGCCAGCTATAGGTATTTCTGTTGTATGTTTGCAATGAGAATTCAGTTATGCTTTACGACATTGAACAGTTAACATCACAGGCTTGAGTCTGCCATAGCTCACCAGTTCCCAGTTGGGGAAAGCTTCTTCTATTCTACTTAGAGAATTAGATTGTATTGAGTTAGAGTTTTCTGTGTGAACTCTGTCTTTTCAAATGTGGTTAATTTTTATCTCTGTAGAAATGCTACATTCTCCCAAGTCTTTAATGTGTTTTATCCTGTAATATATGTAAATATCACATAGTATTAAATATTATTTTTATATACTTAATGTATGCTGTGTCTCAGACATTTCAGGTATAGATAATCGAGCTAAAGTGGCAAGTCTATAATCTGTTTATGAAGAGACAGACTGTGAAGTTATCATATCTAAAACAAAGTGATGTCAAACATGACGAAAGAAGCAATTTGTTTGCCCTTGTCAAAGAGCACTATACTGTGTGAGCAGTAGTTCTAGTGGGATTCAGACATACAGATTCTCCCAAGTGAGAGTCACACAGAGTGTTGGCGGCATACTAAGAAAACCCTTTCAGGCCTCTGGAGGGTTATGACAACTGGTAGCAGTGCAGACTGAGTTCTGGGAGAGAGCCAGTCTGTAACATTCCTACTGAATGCCTCCCCCTGCTGATGACACCAGAGTGGTGACTGTATGTTCCTGCCCAAGTGCTCAAGCCTGCTATTACAATATGTGGGCTGAGGCAGTGACTGCACTTAGTGGCAGTACCTAGAACAATGAGTAAGTAGCGGCTGTAACTGCAGTTTTCAGCAGTAATTAGCACACACAGAGGTAGAGGCTTTTAGATTGCATTCAGCAGCTTGCTTTGCCTAGAACAGTATGTAGGCAAAGGCTATGGAGTACCTATAAAATTATGCAGACAGAGGTTATGGGTTACACCCAGCAACAATACTTGAACAATATGCAGACTGAGGCTACTGCTAGCACTTTGTAGCAGTGTCTAAAATAATATACACACAGATGCTATGGATAAAGCCCAGCAGCAGTACCTGAATAATACATAGGCAGAGGCTATTGGTTACACTTAGCAGCAAACAGTTTACACTGTGTGTGATTATACAGTTGCCTTGCCTTGCAATTCGAACTTTGCAGCAGCATCTAGAAAATTATACAGGCTGATACTATGGATATACAGTTTCGCAAACAACAAGCTTGTACTCACACCCATATGACTTATGCCACACAAAATGTGTACAATGTAACTATACTTATAGCTGAGTACTACTATCACAAACACAGGCACAATGGAGTGAGTCATAACTGGAGGACACGTTAGCCAAAAAAGACAGAAAATCCAAGCACCCTTTCGTATTCCAGTTGGCTCTATAGCAGGAGATTCCAAAGTTCAAAACACAAGTTACACTGGTATTGGTGACTGCTGATGGCATCATCTAAGACCCTTCAACCCAAGTGTTCCGCCACTGGAATCCAGTCCTGGCCCTGGTATGGCCTGAAATCTTTTTTCTCCTAGGAATTGGTGCACCTGATTGGCTACAGGATCGGTGCTTCTAGCCAAATAATGGCAGAAAAAGAGGTAGGGTATTTCATGAAAGCTTTCTCAAGCAGCCCAATTGGCTATGTGGAGGGAGGCATCAAAGTTCAGTCACAAGCTGTCCTGTGATTAGGGGTTGGTTGGGGGAGGGCCATCACAGACTCACACAATGTGATTGTCCTGCTGTTGGAATCTGGTGCTGGCCCCAGTTGGGCTGAAGCACTATCACTCCTATGAACCAGTTGTCTAAACTGCTGACTGCATTAGACCACTTCATCCTTCTAGGTAGTGCAACAGGAAGCAGCTTTGAGGAAGTACTTATAGTGAGGGGACCTGGAGAAACAGTGAAGAAGAGCATATAGCTCACTTAACAACAGGGGGCCAGTCTAAGGAGGTGATAATTACTGCCCTAGGGTAACAGCATCCAGGTTCTTTGTCTACAGAATTCAGCAGATCTACAAGTGTCCAGAACCAAAATGTTTTGTGTATTCCAAGGTACAGTAATGGATCTTGGTGTTGGTCTAGCTGATATTTTTTTGTAGACTAATGTGCAGAATAATAGCTTTCCTTAGTTTAGCTTGGAATGCTACCAAACTGTTACCTGGAGGGTAATGTTTGCAGGAATACTGTTCAGGGCACTTTCACAGATGAAGTGTGCAAAAATGGTGTAGACGACCCAAGCAGAGAAACACATAAATTCACAAAACCTAATTTACAGTAGGTTAGCCCATGCTAGTGGCATGGGTTAGGAAAGAGACACGGGTCACTCAGGGGCTGGCCAGGGTAGGGAAAATTGAGTATCTGTAAGACTGGTCTCCTTCCTCAGGGAGGGGTAGTTGCCATGGCTCACTGCTGGCATGACTGGCAAACAGAGGGAAGGTATTCCATGTTCAGGGCACTGGGCTGTCTCCGCAGAGGTGGGGCTTGCACATTGCACACAGGCAGAAAAATTGGCAAAAACAACTGCAGCGACAGGAAGATGACCAACCACTCACAGGCCCCACACTGGCAACCAGGCACCCTTCACAAGTCCTGAGGCAGAGGACGATCATTTCCAGAGAAGCCATGTGACAGGGTGGGGGGGGGCTCAGTCAGAGTGGGGCAGCCATTGCAGACTAGAAGGATAAAACCTATGTAGAAAAAACCTAACCTACATGCACAACAAACTCAAACACCTTTCACCTGTAACCAAGTCTTGGTACTAATGTCACTGTCCCATTCCAGTACCAGCTGTGTCACTGCCCCCCACATGCATGCACACCACAACACTGCATTCCTGCCCTCACCTGTCCACACTGAGCCCTCCAACTCCTCCTGGGCTGGTCTGACCTCTTCTTCTGCAGCTTGTTGTCAGCATTCTTTTCCCCTGTCTCGTCCAGCTGCCACTCAGGCTCTTCCTCTGACTGTGTGCTTGGGAATGCCATCATTGTGCTTCTTGCCTTTGCTGTGCTGCTGCATTCTTTACACCTGCACCACCGACAGTAACCATCTGCCCTGGTCCAGCTTCATGTTATTTATCTGCCACATGCATGCAAGCAAATATTAAATCCCTGGCAGCTGGGTGTACTGAATGGGCACTCGCACTTCCTTTCCTACCACCACTCCTTTTCTGATAAGTTATTAAGCAACATGTGTTAACAACTGGTGGCTATCAGCCACCTGCTGCTGACCAGAGTAAATAAATGTTGCAAGTGTCTGGAGATGGACAGAGAAAAATGGAAATGCATGCTTTGGCTGCTCTCTGAGGGAAAGGTGGGAAGCAATGGGCAAGGACACATAATGTGCAGGGGAGCGATAGCACTTTAACAAAAGGAAAAACTACATGAAACACACATGGGTTCACAATAAGTTCTTTTTGACATAAGGCATTACACTACAGATTTCAAACAATAAATAAGTAAGGCACTCTGACATTCAAATTAATCAACATATGTGTTATGAAGTACAGTCACGCTTCAGAAATGATAAACTTCACAGTTAAGAAGTTCATACGACAAACCCCAACCATGTGTATCATTTTAGTAAATCATTGAGCCACTCCAGCATTTTCAATTGAGATTTAATTTTCAATCAACCATAATTTCAAGTATAACTGGGTTTTAAATGATACACTTTAACCCTGATTTCAAGTGGTTCTATGTGATAACATTGAAGGAAAAGGAGGCAAGATGAAAAGGGTGAAGGGAAAATAGCGCGGCCACATATGGCAAGTGGCATAAACAGTGATCACTGAAACAGCAACAATAGTGCCACAGTGCATCCCCCATACCTAATATAATCAACTCTGGGGGAAGGGGACACAACTCAGGGAGGGGAGAACCATAGGTCACCGTTTTTTCCCACTCACCCTATGTGGCTGTGCTGTTTTCTGCTGCCATTTTCGTCCTCACCATTTTTGCTGTCGCCGTCATCACATGATATAATTTCAACTCAAGTATAACTGGGACTTTTAATTGGAAGCTTTGACCCTGGTTTCAGTTATAGCTGGGACTTTTAATTGGAAGCTTTGACCCTGGTTTCAGTTATAGCTGGGACTTTTAATTGGAAGCTTTGACCCTGGTTTCAGTTATAGCTGGGACTTTTAATTGGGAGCTTTGATCCTGGTTTCAGTTAAAGCTGGGATTATCAATGGGAAGTGTTAATCCTGATTCCTAGTATTCCAAATCCTTAGAGATGTGTATGTGAGTTGCTTAATTTAGAATGGTAAGTGATGCAAGAGATTGGGGTGGCTAATCCCCTGAATATAAAAATAGTCTCCATACAAAAAAAGTGTGACACTTGTACTCTTAATCTATCATGAGTAACTATTAAATGACTAGTTCTGTTCAAATACCAGTACTCCATATGTAGTAAAATGCAATAGATGCACTGAAGGAAAAGATTTCAAGATCCTTAATGAGTTTTATTCACTGTGCATAAAATAGCATCATTCAATTCACATCAATTAGTGCAAAGTTGAAGGCAAATAAGAAACTCTTACAGTTTTAACATTAAAGTACACATTTTGATCACATGCAGAGCATTCACTGAGGCTACGCTTTGCAGTGCATGGTCTTTGCTACAAATACATGTTAAAGCCATTTCCATAATGCCTTGACATGCAGATGCAAGTTCAAAATGCAAAACAGATGTGAATGAAGTTGCACAGAGTTATTCAGGCTAGTTACTCACATTTTATTTTTTATTTGTTTTTTTATTTAGTTTTTGTTGACTGGGTAAGTGCACTAGACAAATCCTACCTATTTTCAAGCACAACCCGGGGGAGGGGGATACAGATGATTGCCAACTGACCTTGAACCAGATTAAGCTGTTGACCCTCCCCCCATTGAAATACCCACATAGCCCAAGCACTTCACTCTTTCTGAGCTTCATCAAGGAGTATGGCTAAGGTGGTCTACCTGTGGGCTTTTATACCATCATAGTAACTATGGCCCCTAATTAATTCCTTTTTATTCTTTTAAAGTAACATGATGGTCAGTGTACTGTTCATAGGTTCAATGACTGCTTGTGACCAATTTCCAAATATTGTCAGCTCTAAGGTGATTACTAAATCCCAAAATAACACACTCACTTAGAATACAATACAAACACCAATGGAATATTATTTAAAACTGGAACCTAAACTGGAGGCAAACAAGTTCAGCATGGTCCATCACAGCAATACAAAATGTCAAGCTATGAGGCACTATCAAATTGGATGAGTTTAATATAGTAAGTGGAGCACACCCCAAAACATTTAATTCTATCCAAATTGGAGTTTTGGACTTCTAACATGACATCTTGACCACTGCTCGGTGTTCTTCACTGTTGAAGCCCCTTCAGCTGCATACTCATTATGGGCTCATTAACATACGCACAGCCTCTAGCACCCTTTTTGTAAAGTCCATCCTCTGGTAGTCTAGTGGTTCCCCCCTTGATTGCCCTGTAATAAACATATCCTCATATCCCTAGTAGTCTAGTGTACCCCCCCTCTACTGATTGCCCCATGTAGATATTCTTATCATATCCATGGTAGTCTAGTGGAGACCCCTCCACTGATTGCCCAGGTCCCCTGATAATCATAACCCCTGTTGACTAGAATTCCCCACACTGGGTGCCAAAGTCACTGTCTTGCATGTGCCACCCCCCAACCATTGGCTGAGGATACCTGCCCCTCACTCCCCTCATCATGGTCACCACTTAGTGGTAATAACGTAGCAGATCAGTGACTGGCTTGGCCTGTCCGATAACCTCCTCAGATGGCCAGCATCTGACAGTCACAGAGCTCATTCATGAGTACATACAATAATGTTGCTGCCAGCACATCATGCAGCATGCACATGATGGACACATCCCGGGATACAGAGGACCCACCAACAAACATGCACATGCCAATGCAACAGACACCACATGGCTAGGTTACATGGCACACAATAAAACCCACCATGCCATGTGCGCTGGACAATCACATGTGATCCAGCACAGGGCATGGACTACAGAGCACACACACACAGCACTGCAAGGGCATGCAGGGGACATCAGGGGCGCTGACTACAGAGCCATAACCCATGAGGGGGCCCTCAGGGGCAAATCCTTCTGAATGACAGAACAGGAGACAGACTCAGTGTGGGATGTATGCAGATTGACCAGACTAGGCCCTGGCATGAGCAATTGCAGCACCTAACCTGGTCTATGTATGGAGGAAGTGGCCATAAGGGAAGAGCAAGTGACCATCAGGCAGTCCATGGAAGGGTCTTTGCCAACCTATCAGATGTACTTGGGTGTTGCCTTCCCACCCTGACACATGTAGTGCTGGAAGAGTGCAATCTACAGGTAACCTGTCCACAACTGTCCACCACACCACTAAGCTCTTTGCCCATGGAAGAGGAAGACTGTATGTCGGGGATGTCAGCAGCATCTGGACATAGACACACTAAGCTATGGATAGCTCTGTGGGAGTGAAGGCTACCAGGAAGAGGACAGTGAAATCACTGGGTGGTGGGAGACACAGTGCATACCTACATAAAGCACTCCTACACAAATGAGCACAACTGCACCACTGATACCCACACACAGAGCATTCAAACAGGCTACCCCAAAAGCAACTACACAGTGGGCAGTATGCATGAGATTGTGCATGTCACATTTATTGCACCAGTTAATGACACCTCCACACATACCATGCCACCTGTCCCATACAATCCCCTGAATTATGTTGTTTAGCAACCCCATCACCTTGCATTTATGCCTGGCACGATATCCTGGGTCCAGTTTTTCAAGCTGTCCCATTGTTAGGCATGTCAGCATCATCATTGCCTGGCACATCCCATGGACAAGATGTACTGACCTCTGGTAAAGGTAAATGCTTTCATATGCCTATGTTATGTATCATGCAATAAACATCATGTACACCTTGCTGGGTGTGTGCAGCAGCGTCCCTTTCTGCATTGTCAAGACACCTGCAATGCATCTTCAGCTGTCCAAACATCCTCTCTATGATATCCCTTGTCTGGCAATGTGCATAATTCTATTGCTCCTCTGCCTTAACCTTGGGCTGCAGGAGGGGTTCATAAGGAACATGCACAAAGGATATCCACAGTCACCTGCATGGGAGGGGGATGTTAGTGTAGGGTCCACTCGTGTGCCCCTCCAATGCCCAAAACTCCTGCTAATGAGCACATGCCAATGAGACAACCCTGTTTGGCAGTTAGGGTGCACAAAATCTGCTACAGTCCAGATTTATCCAGTCATGTATGAGTCATATGTCAATCCTTGTACCTGACACAGATGAGTAATGATGGCTGCAGTATCACACATTATCTACATGCTCATGCTGTGGTGTGCCTTGCAGCTTCTTTATGCCTCCTCTGCCAGTGTTAGGGCAATGATTACATGCGTGTACAGTCAATGACACCAATGACAGTGGTCATATCTTTCACAGCATAGAAGCCTGCTTTGGTGTCCCTCAGTTCTGGCTCCTTCAGTGGTAAGGGGATGTAGTTGCTGCACATGTCAGTCATTCATGGGTTACCTGCTAGAGGCATCTACTGAAGAAGAACTGACTCATACTGTTCATGGCCGATGTCATACGTTGGAAACTTCCTATCCCATAGTAGGCCAGGGCCATTAGCACATATGTGTGTTCTCCCAGTATATAGTTCCAGCATGTCATAAGCTGCAACTGTGGTCCCAGTAGCTGTCATAACTCTGCTATGGTGCTTGACCTAAACCGATACCTATCTATGCACTGCTGTTCATTAGTGTAGCTGTTCTGGCACTTCAGCTGGTGGATACTAGGTGTCTTGCATGGTGTTCACATCCCTCCAACACCTCATTGTGCAGGTCCTGTAGAACAATGCTTATGAGGATGTCAGAGTGCACTGCTACAGTTCTGTGCATAACAGCATGTCCAGGTATCCTCACTATCCTCAATGGCATCCACTGCATGATCCCTTTAAATTCAAGTCTCTTACCTCACATGACCAATAAAAGGAAGACAGATGTGGATGGGACCTATAGGCATTGCGTCATTCTGACATGGCCATAGACATGTACATTTGCAATGGAGATGCATAAGCTAAAGGTAGATCTGCAGGATGTCATGAATGAAACAAACAGACATTGCCCCAACTTGCACCAGTTCCCTTGGAGGCCTAAATCCTATGGAGGCTAACCCTGGAGGGCGACAGGTACCAGGAACAGGATGGGGTGTACTGGTGAATGGCTGAGCCACCATGGGTAGGTGTTACACTGTGAAATTTTCCTCCATAATGGTCATCATGCAAAAGCTTGTTTATGTGCTTGTCATACTGTTTAATGATTGTCATTTACCTTGACTATGCGGCTGTGGGCTGCACTGACCTAGACACTGATATTGAGAAGGGGCAAACGAGGAGGCCCCATGATAAGCCGCTAGGCTGTGACCCTAGGATAGATGGGGACCATGAAGACTGGCTGTCAATGGATGGTGCTGGTGATGGTGATAGTTATGGCGCTGCAGTTGGGACAGAGCTGGCAGGACAGGTTCAAGGTCAGCAGGACCATGGTTGAGATAAGCAGGGATGGGTGCAGTAGCTGCCCACTCACTGTTCCTATGTGGTAGACAGCCAGCAACATGTGAACCAGGGAAAACTGTGCTGCTGTCCCATGTGGGACTATGGACAAACCATGCTGTGCTACACTGGACACTGTGGCAAAATAGCAGTCAAATGCTGCACTGGGGTGTAAATTAACATCTCAGTGCTCTGGACTGTGGTTGACCTAATTTCTGTTTTGGTAACCCTTAACACAGTAAATGCAGGTCATTATGTGGAAAGGATTTCACCTTGTCTGTGATGTTCTTTTGGGAGGGCAGTGGTCTGGGGGGTAGAGGGTAGGAGTGTTACAGGGCCAAAGAACCAGTATGAGCAGGTGTGTTCCAGAGCTAAAGGGTTTCTTTAATGGGGCAGATGTCTACTAGGGCCAGGGGGTTCCAGAAAGGGAGAGGTGTGTACTAGGTTGCTGGTACAGGATGACGGTGTGTACAAGGGTGGGGCAAACAATGTGCTTGCTGTGTGGGCATCCATCTATACCTTGTATGGCATGGAGGTTGCCTCTATTGCAGCCCACCTGTATTCCTAGGTGCTGGGTCTACTCTCTGTCAGGGCAGTGATCCTTTACAGGACTGTGGATTGAGTGACCTGACATACATGCATATAGCTGGGCCTATGCTCTGTGGCTATGCTGTGCATTGCCCTATGCAGTTCTTCTGTGGGCCACTGTGGGCATCCACTTGTGTTGCTCAAATGCACATCTCATGCATATAATGCTGCACATATGCAGTATATGGCTGAGTAGGGTATGTATCGGTTTTGTGGATCAAGCCCTTAATTCCTGAGAGATGGTTTGTGTCAACAAGGTTGGTAATGTTAATATTGTTATATAAGACAATAACTTGATTTGTTAAATCACTCCCCTCCATTTCTTTGGTTGTCAAGCCTTTTAGGATACATTATTGCCCCCCAGCTAATGGCTGCATCCTGCTCACCTTCTTCAGGATGGTAAGCCATGTTGGAATAAGGTGTTGGTCTCTGTCTCCTGCAGCCCCACAAACACACATATAATGTTAGCAGCAATTCTTTGCCTCCATCTGTGGGATCATAGAGCTTCTTAAGATACTGTTGATTCTAAGACCCCCCAATAGGCTACCAGCATGTTCCTGTTTTCCTCTCTCACTGTCTGTTCAGTGTGTGTGTGGGTCTGGCCTCTGGCATGCACTACCTGGGTGCCATTTGTGACATGTAGTTGCTCTGTTAAATGAACCGCTTCACAGAATAAGAACTGCAATGAACCACAAAACTGGAATGGAACCAGTACTGTGAGATTAGAGTTGTGTGATGGGAGGAGGGATGTTCTGTGTCTGAGTTGTACTGTGGTACCAGCTGTGTTTACCTCAGAGTTTAAGTCACAAGGTGTCACAGTCACAAGTTGTACCTATTAGTATCTTCTCCACTATGTAAAATGTGTCTGATGTTTGTAAATCTCCCAAGTCATGCCTGAAAATAGGCATGTTATTGTCTAGTGCACCCACCTGGTAAACAAAAACTAAATAAATAAAGGGAAACATCCACCTGTAATTGGGCCCCACCTCAGTGTGAGGCAGGGCCCAATTAGCATTTTCACAACGTGTAATGATTTTTTTACTCACAGTCTGTTTACAGACAAAAAGTTGACTGCCAGTCTATACCTGGTCTCAGTATAGCACCGGGGCATGTACATTGCAAACCAGAGTTATTAATACCTCTAACTATATAGGATATCTATGCACACTCCCACAGCTGCTCCCTGGGGCCATATGTCATTCTCAGAACAGCCACGGGAGGTTGTGGGCACGCTGCTAGGGCACTTCAAGTTCAAATGCGAGCAGGAGCAATAGCAGGATCAACCAGCTAAAATCTAAATAAACACACTGCGAGTAAAAAATGATTACATTGTGTGAAAATGCTACTTGGGCCCTACCTCCCACTGAGGTGGGGCCTGATTACAGGTGCACTTTTCTCTGTAAGTAAATAAACAAGTGATCCAAGTCTCATAGGTTCAGGTAAATCAGATCAGTAAACTAGCAGGGCTACAAACATCCCTCACACCACTGCTACTGAAATATACATTATACTGGGGGCCAAGGGAGTGGCTTAGTGTGGCATGAGACCACAGCTGCCCCTTTTGACAAGAAAGGGAGTGTGATTGGGCTAGTTTACAATATCTGAAAATTTAGGTGAGAGGAAGTTGGTGGCAAGCAGTGCCACCATGTCTAGGCCTTCCCCGTCGTTGTCATATAAAAATAATTTAATCAATTTTGTCTTACTCATCTTAGGCTGTTACAATCACATTTTAGCATTTCTATCCTGTTCTTTGCTTAGCCCTAGGCTGACCAACCAGAATAAACATTCCTCCCTTCTTTATTGTCTTCTTTCTGTCTATCTCTTCTTTATTGCTTGCTATCATCCCTTGTGGGTATAACAGACCCCCCCCCCCAAAAAAAAAAAAATGCACAAATAAATACCCCTGCTGCAAAAAATAAACCTCAGCGTGGTTTGCAAGGGGTTCCCAAAGCTTTGTTTGCCAGCAGAAAGATGCCCAGGTTAACTATATGAAGGTACTTCCAAAATGGAAGAGGATGGTGCAAGTAGATGTGCATGCAGTCCCACTCCAGTACTCTTCTCATAACCAAAATCATGAAAAGTGTGTAACTAAATCAAACAAATGCCATAAAACCACAAACTGTAACCATGTGGAGCATGAGGCACCCATGCTACAAAAATGTCCTACTAGTAATATACTAAAGGGAAGCATTTTAAGCTGTAAGACACCACAGTTCCACATTTAATCAATTAAATAAGTCATTATATTCTTATAGATTTTTTACCTACAGTGATTCCTTGGTAGTGCTTGTTTATATAAATCAACTTGCTAGCATACCACTGCACTAACAAAATTGGTTTTACTACAGAAAATAAACAAGTTCTATTTTGCCACTGAAAATTACACAACAGATCATCCAATGTTTAATGTGTTACTTTGCTGGCTTATTTACAGTAACACAGCCTGAACCCTTACCTCCGTTAGAGTTCTTGGATATGTAAACAGCAACTTTCACATCCCTGTTTTTGGGAGGGAAGAAACTAGTTTGGCTCTGTGGAGCAGACAGCCCAATCCTTTTCACTTCATGGTCCTGAGTTCCACCCCAGCACTAGTTCAATATGCGATGTAATTATATGGAGAGTGCTGGGACATGCTCCATAGACTACTAAAGGGACTGGTTTTAAGGTTACATTTTTATTTCTTCATGGTTCTGATTTGGACAAATCTAGGCCACCACTCAACTAACAAGGCCAACAAGGTGTTAAATATCTTTATCTTAAGCCCTTATATTCATTTATTTGTTTGTTTTTGATGACTGGCTAGGTGCACTAGACATAGAAATACCTATTTTCAGGCACGGCTTGGGAGGGTACAAGTCAAATTACAATACAACAGCAGTGGACAATAATACATGGTGGTAAAAGTACAGATCAATAACAGAAAAACAATAGGTAAAAAACAGGAAAAAATACATGTAGTAATGCATTCACAACATAAGAGCATTTGTCAGAGGCAAGTAGAAAACAGCATCATATACTTCAAATGGGAAGATTATCAATACAAATGGGAAACTTACAAATGCTATAAAGTGATATAAAAGCAAAGCATCAAATATAGGCAAAAACAGACAATCAAGCTGAGTACAACATTATAGTACTTCTTGACCCCAGGTAAGGAGATAGTGTTGTGGTAATATTACAGAGCAGTAGGGCAGGCAGGGAGCAAGCAGCTAGGTCAGAGAGAGAGTAGAGAAGAAAAATTAGAGTAAATGGGAGATGTGCAAATTTAGAGAAGGGTGCAGAGGGGGCAACAGAGGACAAAAGTATCCTGGGAAGGGTTGTAGGTGTCATAGGTGTAAGGAGAAGTGTTCATGGAGGATAAAAGCAAGTGCAGGGGGTCGATTTAAGTAGGTGATCATGAAACAGTGTTTTGAAATGGGCACGAGTAGGGGCCAGTTGGATGTGTAAGGGTAGGGAGTTCCAGAGTTTTGGAGTGGCATGGGAGAAAGCCTGGGCTCCCGTGGATGTTTTGCACCTGGGGACATGGAGGGAAGTTTGATCCACTGATCTAAGGTTGTACGAAGAGATTTGCAGGTTTAGCATTATGGTTAGGGATGGGAGATGCCAGATCTAATGATGCCATCAATCAGTGAGCCAAAGGGGAGAAGACAGTGGGCAGTGGGGGAGGGCCAATTTAGGTTAATGTAAAGCTGATAGTGTGAGTATAGTGGGAAGGCACTAAGGTGAAACAACATATGCTATTAAAAGGGGTGTCCCATTGTGAAGACTGGATTTTGATGCACCAACATAAGTGACCAATCCATAGGCAAGAGCTGGCAGTAGAATACCCTGGGTGGTGGCTATTCTAGCTGAGGAGGTTAGAGCATAGCTAGTTTTATAAGCAGTTCCTATTTTGGCATTAACAGATTTGCAAGTGACAGAAATGTGCTGATCATAGTCAAGGGAGGCATTAAGCATGACACCAAGGTGCTTGAAGGAGCTAACACTTTTCATGAGGGAGCCATCAGTACAGATGATTTCCAGATGCCCCTGGCACACTCTAAGTCTAGGGGCAGAATCAAAGAGCATGGACTGGGTTTTGCTACTATTAAGAACAAGTTTATTGTAGACAAGCCAGGATTGAATGTGAGGTAATTTAGATGAAAGAGTGGCATTGATGTCAGAGATGTTCCTAGGACTGAAATAAAGAACTAGGTCATCCACATATAGTAGATTTGAGCAGGTGGGGGTGTTCCAAGAAATATCATTAATAAAAACAGACAAAAGGAATGGGCCAAGAATGGAGCCCTGAGGAACTTCAGTGTTTATGGTAGTGAGATCAGAGGTTGCAGAGTTTAATTTCACTACTTGTTCCTTGTTAGACAGATAACTGGTGAACCAAGCCATGACATCTGGGGAGAAATCAAGTGACAGTAGTTTGGTAAGGAGGAGGAAGTGGTCAACCAGGTCGAATGCCTTTGTTAGATCTATAAAAAATGTGCCCATCAAAAAGGCTGTTGTTCATGGCAAAAATAGCATCATTAGTGAATTTGAAGAGGGCTGTGGCCTTTATGGAACCCATTTTGGGAATCAGACAGAAGTTGTGATCTAGGAGAAAGGTGATAGTTTTCTGGGCAACCAGTTTCTGTAGGATTTTACTAAGAACTGAGAGGATGGCGATGGGCTGATAATGTGAAATGGACTTGGGGTCACCTTTTTTGAAAATGGGTAATTCTAGCAATCTTCCAAATGCTAAGAACTGTGCCATGGCATAGGGACAGGTTGAATATTTTGGCTAGAGGTGAGGCAATAATGAGAGCAGCCAGTTTTAGAAGCCTAGGCTCAAGTCCATCAAAACCAACACTAGTACAGTCAGAGATTGTATAAGGCAGTTTGAGGACATCTGCCCTGGTTATAACATGGAACCTGAAAGGAGGGCATGAGTGCATGGTTTCAGTCTGACCGTGAGGGGCAGCAGATGGTGTGGAAGGGAAAGAAGCCATATACTTAGATAGGGCCAAGAAATGGAAGTTGAAGGAGTTTATGATGGTGACAGGGTTATTGCAATGTACTCCATTTAGAACCATGTCATTTGCTACGAAGGAATGGTTGGTTCCAAGGAGGACTTGATGTATGACAAGAATTTTCTAGAATCTCCAGCAGCATCAATCAGTAGTCCTTTACAAAAGGAGCTCTTTGCTAGTGAATCTCTTTCTTACAGGCATTTCTCCCAGTTCTATGGTCACAGAAATCAGATGAAAGACCAGAGATCTTATAGCATGCCCAGCTTTTGTCCCTAGCTCTGATTTGTGCAAGAAGATCTTTTTTAAGCCACAGAGTTTGACTGCCATGGATTCAACATGAGATTAGGTGAATGTACTGGTCCTGGAGTGCTCATTTTCCTCTAGTCAAGAAACACAAATTACTGAGATTGTTTTCTCTTTTCATCAATGGGTCTCTCATTCAACTCATCCATTATGTATTTGTTACAAATTTTGAACATGGAAAGATATAGGTGGTTCTTAACAACAGACATTAGATGTTAATTTTATCCAATTATACCTTTCTTCTCATCAGTTTCAAAATAAAAATCTCATCAGTGACTTCTGATTTACAATTATTTATTTGAACAACACCCGTCATTCTGGTAGTACTTCCATACTAAAAGCAAGACTGAGACATATAGTTTACATTCACTACAAATTTCTGAAATGTAATACTCACTACTTTTGAACATTGATCAATTCGAAATTAATTCCTCCTAGATGTTTATTAATATTATTCAAAATCTTCCCTTACTGAAGTTTTCATGTATAACCCTTTCTCCTGTTCACAATGACTACTCATGTGAGATGTAATTACAGCGAACCAGGTAGCACAAAATAATGACTGTGTTCACAGTAATATGGAGATTTGGAAGGTTCTGTTAATCAACCCAAGGAGTTTAAGAAACAAAATGGAGGAATTAGAATACATTTTGCATTCAGAGAATGTTTCTATATGTGCAGTTATGGAAATATGCTGGGAAGAGGATGTGTGGGGTGCACTTCAAACTGTGTATCAGAGTTTTTTATAAAAGTAGAGGAGGTAGAAAAGTCTATGGGGTAGCCATATTTGCTATGGAGGGCATAAAAGCATGTTTACTTAACAATGGAGATGTATTAGATGAGGAGCAAGTATGGATAAGCCTGACACCAGCATCTAGTGAAAAAAACATTTTTGGATTATGCTATGGATCCCCTTCTCAGACAGTAGATACAGACTTACAGTTCCTAAACAGTATTAAAAATTAGGACACAAGGAATAGGATTCTAAAAGTAGGAAATTTCAATTTTCCAGGAATTGACTAGCAGAAAAAACTTGTCAAAACATCAGTGGAAACTGAATTTTTTAGGAATACTAGACATTTTATGTCTGGATAATTATGTCAAGAATAACACAAGGGAGGAGCATATGCTAGACCTGATGTTGAGTATCATGGGGAATGATCTCTTTGATTGTAGGGTTAGGGAGTTCTTGTCTGGAAGTGATTACGACATGACCCAATTTTCAATCAGGACCAGCAGATTGAATCAGGGGGTATTACTATATTAAGATGTTATAACAGTGCTAACTATGAAGCTGTCTGGCAGTGTTTAAGCAAATGGGACTGGAAAAATTAGTTTTTTGGACAAACATTGGAAAACAGATGGGAGATATTCAAGAATAATATGAAAAGATGAGAGGAACTTTGTATACCTCTCAGCTGAAAATATAACAATAAAGGCAAGATCCCAGTCTGGTTTACAATGGAAATTAAAAAGGCAATAACAAATAAATGAAGGGTATATAACTTGACCAAAACTAGGGGACCTAGGAGTTGTGGTTAATTATAAAAGTAAGTTAGGGGAATGTAAAAAACAAATTGAAAAAGCTAAAAGTAACTTTGAGAGGACGCTCGCTAACAATACCAAAGACAATAGGAAATCCTTCTATACCAACATAAGTAGATTAAGGAAAATAAAAGTGCAGGTGGGTCCTTTATGAGGATAATAAATTAATATCTGATTCTAGGAAAATGGCTGAGGCCTTTAATAAATACTTATAAAAATCCACCACAAAAAAGAGAAGCAATATGTTGCACAGAGTGTTCATGTGGACAACACTGTCATTAAAATACACAGTTCGAATGTAAGGATAAGACTAACAAAATTAGATCCTAGCAAGTCATCAGGGCTGGATGGACTACATCTGAGGCT
Source organism: Neoceratodus forsteri (assembly GCA_016271365.2). Taxonomy (NCBI): domain Eukaryota; kingdom Metazoa; phylum Chordata; order Ceratodontiformes; family Ceratodontidae; genus Neoceratodus; species Neoceratodus forsteri. The sequence goes on along the minus strand of CM057450.1, from coordinate 1,665,700,841 downwards.
TTTGAAGGAAACAGCTGCTATAACTGCAGAACCAATAGCCGACATTTTTCAACAATCCCTGGATGTGGGTAGGGTAGTGGCTGACTGGAAGCTGGCCCATGAAACAACAATATTTAAGAAAAGGGGATAGATCTAATAAAAAACAGAAGAAAACCACTTTGGTTCACAAGTGAGGTGGCAACCAAAGTGAGATAGAAAAGACAGACTTTCAGAAAATTCACGGAGTCCCAAAGGGAAGAGGACCAAGAAATGTATAAAGAAAAACTGAAGGAAGTGGATTGAGAAATCAGGAAGGCACAAGCCAAAATGGAACTAAGCATAGCACAGAGAGTAAAAAGGGGGGACAAAACATTTTTTAGATATATCGGGGAGAAGAGAAAAAATAGGGGAGGTGTCATGAGACTCACTAAAGTGGGGACTAGTGGAGGAGGACAGTGAAAAGGTGGAGTCCTAAATAAGTACTTCTGCTTGATTTTCATGAAGGAACAAGAGGAAACTGGACCTACTCAAATGAAAAAAGAAATCACAAAATCAGGAATAGATTCAAGCCCCTTCACAGTAGATCAAGTACTAAAGGGACTGAGCAAGCAAAAGGTAGATAAGGCCATGGGCCCAGTTGAAATATACCCAAGAATATTGAGGGAACTAGCATAAAAACTGGTGGCCCCACTGGTGGAACTATTCACCAAGTACCTAAGGAGTAGGGTCATCCCAGAGGACTGGAAGAGGGCAAAAGTTGTCCCTCTCCATAAGTTAGGAAGCAAGGAGGAGGTGTCAAACTACCTGCCAGTCAGTCTCACAGCAGTAGTTGGCAAACTGATGGAGTCACTACTCTAGGAAAGGGTACTAGATTTTCTGGAAAAAAAAAACAAGCAGCAGGACACAAAACAGCATGCTTCCTTGCAGGCAGATATTGCCAAACAAACCTTATCGACATCTTCAACTGGGTCACCAGGGCAGTGGTCCAGGGGGGCGAGGTGGATGTAGTCTGCCTGGACTTCAGTAAATCATTCAACTCTGTACCACACAGGTGGCTAATAAATAAGCTAGAAGGCATGGCAGTAGGGCAGGAGGTGATAAAATGGGTAAGAAACTGGCTGAGTGGGAGGACACAAAGAGTGCAGGTAAACATCACATTTTCTGAGGAGAGAGAGGTGACCAGTTGAGTGCCCAAGGGGTTGGTGCTGGGACCTCTCCTTTTCAATGTTTTCATAAGTGACATTGCAGAACAGTTGAAGGGAAGGTGTGTCTATCTGAAGATAACACAAAGATTTGCAACAAGGTAGATACCCCTGAGGGGGTGAAGAAAATGGGAGCAGAACTGGAAAAGTTGATATCATGGTCAAGAACATGGCAACTGAAGTTCAGTGCATAAAAAGTGTGAAGTCATGCACTAGGTAAAGGCAACCCAACAAGGGAGTGCTACCTGTGTGTGTGGGGGTGGGACTGGCAGTGACCAAACAAGAAAGGGACCTGGGTGTCATTATATCAAAGGACTTGAAGGTGGTGAAACAGTGTGAAAAGACAATACTAAAGGCTAGTGGTATGCTGGGGTGCATCGGGAGGGGAATCACAAGTAGAAGGAGGGAGGTGGTACTGCCACTGTATAGGTCCCTGGTGAGACCCCAGCTAGAGTACTGTGTCCAGTTCTAGAGGCCGCACCTCAGAAAGGATAAAGACAGATTGGAGATGGTGCAGCAGAGGGCAAAAAAGATGATCCAGGGACTGCATCACAGGCCATATGAACAAAGTTTGACTGAACTTAATTTGTACTCACTCAAGCAGAGGAGAGAGGCGGGAGATACTGTAGAAACATTCAAGTACCTCAAGGGGATAAACAGGGTGCAGGTGCAGGACCTCTTTCAGACCAGAGACTGCACGAGAACCAGGAGGCATAACATGAGGCTGAAGGGGGGGGATTCAAGGGGGAATATGAGGAGGTATTTGTTTACAGAAAGGGTGGTAGAACCCTCGAACAGTTTTCCCCATGACGTAGTGGAGGCTAAAACAGTTGGGGGATTCAAAACTGTGTGGGACAGACACAAGGTGGTTATCAGGACATAAGTCCTAGAGGGAAGGGGCAGGAAACCAGGGCAGACTAGATGGATCATGAGGTCCCCATCTGCCATCACCTTCTATATTTTTATGTTAATATTGGGAATTATAGTCCTGTAAGTATAACTTCGATACTGGGGAAGATTTTGAATCTATAATTAAGGAATATCTGAAGCAACATCTTGAGGATTCAGGTCAATTAGACCCTCTACAGTATAGGTTTAGAAAGGGAAGATCCTGCCTAACTAACCTGATTAATTCTTTGAGCCTGTGAGCACAGCATTGGACTTAAATGTTCCAGTGGATGTAGTTTACTTGGATTTTTCCAAAGTGTTTGATTCCGTTCGCACCATGAACTCCTGGACTCCTTATCTCAAATGGGTGTATGTGCTTCAATATTAAACTGGATTTGCTCTTGATTAGATAACAGACATCAGAGGATAAATTTAAGGGGACAACTTACAAATTAGGCTGATGTGACAGGCCATGTTCCCCAAGGATCATTGTTGGGGACGGTGTTATTTAACATGTTTGTCTCAACCATGAATTGCACCAGTAATGCATGGATATGCATGTTTGCAGATGATGTTAAAATGGGGACAATTGTTAGCAACAATAGGGATGCATATAAATTTCAGGACAAGATTAATAAATATCAGAATGGGCAATAAAGAAAAAAACTAAAATTTAATAGTTATAAATGCAGGGTTATGCATTTTGGTGCAAAGAATATTGAAACAAGGTATTTCTTTGATGGGATATAGAACCGCAAGCTATGGACACATAAAAAGACCTGGGTGTGAAGGTTTCTAATACTCTAAAATGTGACTATCATTGCAATGAAGTAGTTGGCAAAGCTAGTAGGATCCTTGGATGTATATCAAGAAATATAAGGAGCAGGGAAAGGGATGTACTGCTGCCCTGTACTGTGCTCTGGTGAGGCCGCACATGGAGTATTGTACCCATTTCTGGGCACCAATGGAAGGGGACTTATTAGTAAACTGGAAAGAGTGCAGAGAAGAGTAGCAAAAATGGTGTCCAATGTCAGGCATTTGAGCTATGGCGACAGATTACGGGACCTGGGCATGTACTCACTGCAGTATAGAAGAGTAAGGGAGGACATGTACTTAGTCTACAAGGCACACGAAAATGTAGGACTGCCTGGGGCTGGAGGCAAAGACTTATGAAAAGAATTCAAGAGGTCATAATCTACAATTAAAAGGAGAGTGTTACAAGAAAGGGGCAAGAGGGCAGTGGTTTAATCAGAAGGTAGTCACAGAGTGGATCAGTTTACCCGGGATTGTGGCACAGAGTAGGAGTATGATACAATTTAAAAGTGCTCCCAGAGGGGACAGCCAAGCATGCCTACCCCCCAAGCTGTCAGAGAGGTATCTGAGGTAGAGACATGAGAAGGGATTAGAAGGGGGTGAAATCAGGGTGGGGGGAGGAAGACACAGGTTTGAGGGTAGTCCCACTGAATGCAAGAAGCTTAGGTAAAGAACCAGGGAAGGAAATATCAGTTGTGAGGGGTACAGTTGGAAAGCACAGTGGAGGAAAAGGATCTAGGGCTGCTAATAACAGAGAGTATGACTCACTCAGCTCAGAGCAGAAAAGCGGCTGCAAAGGCAAACAAGATGCTGGGGTGCATAGTGATGGGAATCTCCTCCAGGCACAGAGAAGTGATCCTACCCTTGTCAGGCCACACCTGGAATACTGCGTCCAATACTGGCACCCATTCCTGAAGAGGGACATCAGACTGCTGGAGTGGGTGCAGCATAGGGCAACAAAGATGATAAAGGGACTTGAGAGAAAATCCTATGAGAGGATGGAAGAGTTACAAATGTATTCCCTGGAAAAGAGGAGGGATGGGGGGATATGATCAAAACCTTTGAGTACCTAAAGGGTATTAACAGGAGTAATACAGAAGGGATTCTTTAGATCAGAAGGGGGAGGGACACAAGAGGGCATCAGCTGAGATTGGGGGGGGATTCAGGAGGGAAATCATGAGACAGTTTTTCATGGAAAGGGTGGAAGATAAGTGGAACACTCTGCCTGAGGAGGTGATATTGTGTAGAACAGTGGGAGGATTTGAGAGGGTAGGACGGAGTGAGTTGGGGTGGTTATGAGAAGGGGAAGGGAGAGTGAGGCAGCTGCAAGTTGAGGGGCTAGCTGCACAATCGAGCAGACTTGGTAGACCATGAGGCTTGTTTCTGCTGGCATGTCATATGTTCGTATGTAGTAAATGAAGGAAAAAGGGAGGATGGGATTCAGCTTCTGGTGGGACAAGTCTTTATGGCTAACGCTACTGACTTGTATTATCCTATGAATCCTATGAATGTTTCAAAGTATAAAATGTGAATGGCTAATACACTGTATACCATCATTGGCAAATTAGTGCCTCCATTCGCTAAATATAAAATCATGTGATTTGTAAATTAGGAAGATGAATGGTTGAGAATATCCACTGTGCACAGGGCAGGCAGTGCATTTATTGTAGAACTGTGATGAGTTTACTTAGTGCTTTGCAGATAAGATTGCCACCACCAGGGCCGGAATCTGTCTGGCCCCGTGTAAAGGTATTTCAGAGGTCAGCAGGAGGTGGCAGGTGCTCAGTTTACCTGGTCTGACTTCAGATGGCTGGAAATCATGGATATCATGAGAATCGTCCAGACTTTGCGGCCAACCAGCTGTAGTTTGGACCTGAGCCTATGCGCCTTCTTGTATGGTGCGTAGATGAAATCGGTCTGGTCCTAGCTGAGATAGTCTGGAGGTCACTGGAGAAGGGGGTCTTCACTGATCCCCTAAAGGAGGTGGTTGTTTGACCACTTCTTAAAAAGCCCTCCCTTGACCCTGACTGTCTGGCTAACTACAGACCTATCTCTAACCTACCCTTTTTGGTAAGGTTATTGAGGTCACTGGTTGCGCTGCAGCTGAACAATCACTTGTCCAGCCACAATGTCTATGATTCTCTTCAGTCAGGGACTGAGGAAGAGGCATAGTACCGAGACGGCCCTTGTCCGGGTGCTAAATGACCTCCTAATATTGAGAGATTGGAGGACTTGTTCTAGCTTGGTCTTCCTTGATCTCTCCGTAGCATTTGACACTGTGGACCATGGTGAGTTGCTGGAGTGCCTGTGGTTCATCTGTGGACTACCTGGTACAGTCTTCAGATGGTTTTGATCCTTCCTTGAGGGCAGGACTCAGAGAGTGGTGTCTGGGATTTATTCCTCAGCCTCTCTCTCTCTCCCTATCCTGCAGGGTACCGCAGGGCTCCATCTTATCACCCATGTTGTTCGCAGTGTATATGCTGCCGTTAGGAGAGATCATTAGGTGGCACGGTATGAGTTTTCACTGCTATGCAGATGATACTCAGCTGTACATGTCCTTTGTGCCTGGACAGGATGGAATCCTCTCAGTATTTAACAACTGCCTGTCTGAGATCCGGGTTTGATGAGTGCCAGCTGGATGCAGTTGAACCCAGCTAAAACTGAGGTGTTGGTTATGGCCCCAGATCACCGGGAGGCAGGTTTGTCAGCAGGACAACCTTCTGGGCTTTGGCTCAGTGGTGTTCGGCTGACTACCTCAGACTGGGTGCGGAACCTGGGCGTTTTTTCTTTGATGATGGCCTGACCCTTAAATCTCAGGTGTTGGCAATTGTCAAGTCCTCTTTTTACCATCTGAGAGTTATCACCTGGGTGAAGCATCTGGTTCCTCCTGATGATCTTCCAACATTGGTCCATGGCTTCATAAGCTCCCGCCTTGACTACTGCAATGCCCTTTACTTAGGGCTACCAGGGTTGATATATGCCACCTGCAGCTGATGCAAAATGCAGCAGCCAGGCTATTGACTGGTACTTCAAGGACCATGCATATAACACCTGTGCTCCGTGGACTGCACTGGGTGCCAGTACACCGGTGGATCACCATCAAGGTTGGGTTACTGACCTATAAAACCCTACATGACCAGGAACCCCATTACTTGCAAGATCTCCTTTGCCCTTACTGCCCCCTCTGTCCTCTCTGATCCACCAACAAGGGATTGCTGGAAATTTTGAGGGTTCCATTGAAGACATCGGGGGCCTGGTCTTTTGCTTTTGCAGCCCTGACCCAGTGGAATTCTCTACCTCATTGGTACAAGAGTGCCTGACCATCCAGAATTTCAAAACAGCACTAAAAACATATTTATTTAGCCTAGCATATTCAGATTCTTGCTGAGCCCGATATTTATTGAACTGCGGTTTTATGGATTTCAATATTTTTGATTTGTCATGACTGTTTTTAATTGTTAATTTTGCTCAGTTTATGTACAAGCACCTTGTTTTTTTAAAAAAAAACTCTTTTTGTAAATAAAGATATGATGATGATGAAATGTGATACCAATACTGTGAATCTTTATTCTTTAATTGTGCCAATATGATGGTACTTTGAAAACAACAGTATGAGTTAATAAAAACATTTTTTTTACAGTAGTTATGTCAAATGGGCCCACAACTGACAACACTTGAAATGTTTCCTTTTTTTGTTTGTTTTCTTTATATTCTTTATTTTTTCTGACAGTGTAGCACAGACCCTTGCCAGGAGCGTCATATTGGATTCTGAGGGAAATGGGGTATCGCCATTCTCTCATTGGTTATTTTTTCTGATGTAACTGGAATGCACCGCCCCTTCCTTTGCCTGCTGTGTGTTTATAGGACAAGCAATGTAAACAAAGGGTGAAAAACAGGAAATGGTATGGGGGCTGCCGTATTTTCAGTGGATCCACTCAACATTATGAATGCATTAAAAATCAAGGGAACCAATTATCAGAAAGCAGTAGTGAACAGCAAAAGTTAAATCTGAAAGTTTAAACTACCAGGCAGTGCAAAAATCTGGGAAGTGATAAACACTTTCTGGTTAACTGGTACTGCTGCTTTAAAAAAGAAATTTGAAATCACTTCCATTAGTATACAGTACTCGGTGATGTATACAGTACCTTCTTTTACCTTCAAATAAAAAATAAACATTTTAATTTCAGGACAAGATGGCATTTTGGGTTCCTGTGCACTGTGTTCCAACTATTACCAGAAGGTAACAGAAGAAAAATTATACTGCAGTGCCACATTTGCTTGCAAAATGTATTCTGACTAAGAATGGGCTAATGCAGAATTTATACTCAGTGGAGGTGCAGAAATGTGGTGGTTATAGGAAACAAATATGTAAGGAAGAGGTCCCAACATGCATAATGTTTAGGAAGGGTGTTAGTCACGATATGGGTTAAACGGTCTAATGCAGCTGTCCTAAAGAACGTACTAAGTAGCTCCGACATAGTGGGCAATTCTGTGGCTCTCTATCGGCACAAAATAAGCCATTTGGCCAGAAGACTTAGAAAGGCAAGCCAGCACAATTGTTGTGATTTAAGCCTTAGTAGAGAAACAGGGAGTCCTAACAGCCAGAATTTCGGGTCCAGTTCTATATTGGAACCAGTAATTTGTGTCATCAGTCTGCCAGTTGATTTCCAGAAGGGTTGTATTAAAAGGCATTGCCACCTCCAACATTGGTTGCTCTCAACTAATTAAAACTTAAAGAGCACATCAGGGGTCCCATACCAATGGTGGAGAATTTTATTCTGAATGAGGTTGCTTTTAGCATCTGGATATGCCATATGGTCATATTTCCAGCAAAGTCTCCATTGTGCCTCGGTGATAGAAACATAGAAACATAGAATTTGACGGCAGATAAGGACCGCTTGGCCCACCTAGTCTGCCCATTTTCCTACCTAACAGATAAGCTGCAGATCCTAGTTAACCAACAGCTTACTTCCTCCTACCCCCCACTAGGAGTGCCTTATGCCTGTCCCATGCATTCTTGAAGTCCCCCACTGTTCTTGACTCCACGACCTCCTCAGGGAGGCTGTTCCATGCATCCACAACCCACTCAGTGAAAAAATACTTCCTCACATTACCTCTGAGCCGTCCGCCCTCTATCTTCAAATTGTGCCCCCTTGTTCTTGCACATCTCTTTTTCTGGAAGATGCTACCCTCTTGGACTTTGTTAATTCCCTTGAGGTACTTGAAAGTTTCTATCATGTTCCCTCTCTCCCTTCTTTCCTCAAGGGTACACATATTAAGCTCCTTTAGTCTTTCTTCGTATGTCTTCTGGTGCAGACCCTGCACCATTTTGCTGCCCTCCTTGAACAGCTTCCACTCTGTCTATGTCTTTGCAGAGATGGGGTCTCCAGAACTGCACACAGTACTCCAGATGGGGTCTCACCAACTGCCTGTACAGAGGGATAACAACTTCCTGTTTTCTACTATTGATGCCTCTTCCTATGCATCCCAGTATCCCCCAGCCTTCCTTACTGCCTTCTCACTGTTGCCCACCTTTAGGTCATCTGATATAATTACCCCCAGGTCCCTTTCTATTTTACTGTTGTCAGTATCTCACCCCCACTGTGTACTTGCCCTGGGTTTTGTTTCCTATGCGATTACCTTGCACTTCTTTGCATTAAATATGAGCTGCCATACATTTGACCATTCCTCCAACCTTGCCAAGTCCCTTCTCATCCTTTCCACTCCATCTTGTGTATCAACCCTGTTGCAGATCTTTGTGTCATCTTCAAAGAGACATACTTTTCCTTCCAGTTCCTCTGCAATGTCACTTATAAAGACATTAAAAAGGACCGGTCCCAGTACGGAACCCTGCAGTACCCCGCTAGTAACCCTCCTTTCTTCACTGTGTACTCCATTTACTACTACCCTTTGCGTCCTGTTGTCTAGCCAATTTTTTATGCAGGCTACCACCTTGGGACCCACTCCAAGGCTGGCTATCTTGTGTATTAATCTTTTGTGTGGGACTATATCAAATGCCTTGCTAAAATCTAGGTAGGCCATGTCCATAGCCCCTCCCTGGTCTACTACTTTGGTCACCCAGACAAAGAAATCTATTAGATCTGTCTGACACGACCTTCCCATCGTGAATCCATGCTGCATTGGGTCCGGCCCCACTGGCCTCTAGGTACTCAACAATTCTTTCCTTCAGAAGTGATTCCGTCATTTTCCTACCACTGAGGTCAAACTAACTGGTCTGTAGTTTCCTGCCTCTGTTCTGCTCCCACTTTTGTGAAGAGGAATCACATCTGCCTCCTCCAGTCCTCAGGTACCACCCCATCCTCCCATGATTTGTTAAAGACAGTAGTCAGCGGTGTCACTAGTTCTACCCTTAGTTCTTTTAGAATTCTTGGGTGAATCCCATCGGGCCCTATTGCTTTGTCCACCTTGAATTTTATTAGTTCTTTCAGAACCCTTTCTTCTGTAAATGGGCTGGTATCGACCCCTGTCTTCAGAGTGTTTCTCTTGTTTGGTTTAGGTAACTCTCCTTCTTCTTCCTTTGTGAATACTAAGCAGAAATATTCGTTCAGTATCCCTGCTTTTTCACTGTCACTGTCTACCCACATTCCCTCCCCTTTATTAAGCTTCAGTATCCCTCCTTTGGTCTTTCTTCGCTCCCTAATGTACCTATAAAAGGTCTTATCCCCCTTCTTAACAGAATTGGCTATCCTTTCCTCGGTTTGGGCCTTTGCTATTCTGACTGCCTTCCCAGCCTCTTTCTGCTTTAACTGATAAAGTTCTCTGTCCTGCTCCTTCTATGTTTCCTTATATTTCCTGAATGCTGTCCTTTCTCCTTAACCTTCTCTGCCACCTCTTTGAGAACCATAGCAGTTTTTCTTCGTTGTGTTTTATTGATTTGCTTTACACAAAGGCTTGTTGCCTCTGTGATGGCTGTTTTGATCACTCCCATTGTTTCTCCACCCTCCTTCTTGCCTGTTTGCTAGTGCTTTTCTGAGGCACTCTCTCATTTTCCAAAGTCAGCCCTCCAAAAGTCCAGTACTCTTGCTTTTGTATGGCTTGACTGTGTGGCTGTGTTTATCGTGAACTCACACTGTTTGTGGTCGCTGTTCCCAGATGGCTACCCACTTCTAAATCTGAGATTCTTTCTCCATCCCCATTTGAGAGTACCAGGTCTAAGATTGCTCCCTCCTGAGTGGGTTCCAATACTAGCTGTCTGAGGCATGCCCCCTGTAGGGCATCAAGAATGACCCTGCTCTTGGATGTGCCTACAGCAAAGGTGCTCCAGTTAACATCTGGCATATTCAGGTCCCCCATCAACAATATCTCCCCTTTTTCTGCCATTATAAGAAAGCCTTCTATCATTTTCTTGTCCATTCCCTCCCCCTGAGATGGGGGTCTGTATACAACCCCCATGTGGATTGTGGTGCCATTTCCTGTCTCCAGGGTGACCCAAAGTGCCTCATCTGCTCCCTGTTTACTCTTTAGTTCTGTTGCTTTGATCCCTTCCTTTACATAGAGAGCTACTCCTCCTCCTCTTTTACCCTCCCTGTCCCTCCTATAGATTGTGTATCCTGGTATGTTGACATCCCAGTCATGGTTCTCTGTGTACCATGTTTCTGTGACTGACACAATATCCAGGCAACCCTCTTCCATCAAGGCCACTAGTTCAGGGAGCTTGTTACACAGACTACGGGCATTGGTACTCATCACCCTCCACTTTTTGATAGCCTTACCCCTTTTAGCCCCATTTCTGTCCTTACTGCCTTTGCCTTTTTTATAGATAGATAGGCTGCTGAAGTGCTTTTTCCCATCTAATTTTGGATTCCCTAGATTGGGAGGACAATCTATCATGGATAATAGAGTAGATTGAGCTGGCTTGCCCTTTGGGAAGAGCCAGCCACTTGTTCAGCAGTGCCGAACTGCTCTCTTTCACTACATTGTGTTTTAGATATGACATCATGGAGCTACGTAGTTGTAGATATTGCCAGACGCATGTCTTGCCAAGCTTATATTCTTGATCTAACTCCTGAAAGGATTTTAGGCTCCCGCCATCAGCCATCAGCAGATCCACAAATGTGACAACCCCTTTCTCCACCCATTGGGGCCAGCCCAGGGGTTTATTACCAACCTGAAGGCAGTCATTTCCCCATAGGGGTGTATGTGATATGGGACAAGGATTAGCCTGGAGTCTCCTATGAATTTTGTGCAAGATATGGACCATTGAAGCTTTAGTAGGGTGCTGGGCTAGTCTTTTAGGGAGTGGGTTATAAAGTAATAATGGGAGGGAGTGAAGCTTGGCTAGTGCTAATTCGATCTGTAGCTACTGCAGAGCATCCCACACGATAGGAAGGAACTATGTCAAAGTCTGAGCAGCAGAATAGGCACATTTATAGCCTTCAATCCAGGGTAGGACCCAACCCCTTGTTTTCCAGTGGGCTCTCAACTTATTCCTGCTATGCCAGGGCTTACATCCCTCCCAGAGGAACTTGCTAAAGATAGTGTCAGTTGCTTTATACCATGTAGCTGGGGGGTCAAGGGGAAGATGGGAGATAACATACAACATTTTGGGGGCCGAAATCATTTTGAGAGCAGAAATTTTCCCTGCAAGTGTAATATGCAGTGTTTGCCATCTACCATATTCAGTTTTCAGCTCTGCAACCAAAGACCTGAGATTCAGGTCCTATGTTTTGGTCAGGTCTGGGGACAGATGAATCCCTAGATATACCAGGAAATCTGGGGACCAATGCAGGCCAAACAGGGCCATATGAGCTTTTGTACAAGCTGAACAAAGGGGAAGCACTTCTTTTTTGAGCAATTTCTTTTTAGGCCAGAGTGTTTAGCAAAATCTGCCAGCAGAGCAAGCAGGGCCAGGAAGGAGGATTCTAGATCAGCCAGCGGGACTAAGAAATCATCAGCATACATAAATGTAATATAGGTCTGGCTGCCAATAGTGATCCCCTGTATGTTAGTATGCTGACGGGCAGCTGCCACCAGGGGGTCTACTGCCAAAACAAGCAAAAAGGGAGATAGATGGCAACCTGGTCATGTGCCCCTCTCCGGGGGAAGGGTTCCAATAGGACAGAGTTCATCAGAACCTGTGCCATGGGTCCATGATATACAGCAGAACCAGCTCCGGAATCTTTCCCTGAAGCCCAGTTGCACCAACATCTGCTGGAGATAGTCCCACTCCAGTGAGTCAACGGCTTTTTCAAAATCAATGGCTATAGCTGCAGCTGGAGTGGTACTATCCTTAGCATAATGCAATATGTTTTCCATAGACCGAATATGATATCTATTGCAGCATCCTAGAACAAAACCTTCCTGGAAGGGGTGTATAAGGGCAGGGAGAAGAGGGCTCAATCAGGTGGCTAATATTTTGCCAAAAACGTTACTATCCGAGTTGATAAGTGATATTGGGCGGTAGCTGGAAGGGAGGATAGGGTCTTTTCCTTTTTTAGGGAAAACTGTTGTAGTAGCCTCTCGAAGGGTGGGTGGGAAGGAGCCAGTTGTTAGGGCTAAATTAAATACTGAACAGAGCAGAGGGCCTATATGAGGTGAGACAAGCTGACAAAGCTCTGGGGGAAAGCCATCCCTCCCCGGCACATTGCCCCCATTCAGGGCATACAATGCATATGTCACTTCTATTGGAGTAATGGATTCTTCTAGTCGGTTGGCCTGTTGAGGGGTGAGCTGGGGAAGGATCAGGGATGATAAGAAGTTTTGTATCTCTTGGTAATGCATAGATCTAGTGGAGGCATATAGCTTTTTGTAGAACCCACCCATGACTTCATTGATCTGTTTTGGCTTAGTAAGGGCCAGTCCTGTGGGGACACACAAGTCTGGAATAAGATTTTCAGCCCTCTGCTCCCTTAATCTACAAGCTAGTACCCTCCCCCCCAATATTTATGTTTTAATCACAAGATAGCTACCTTGGCTTTGCTAGCTAGTAGGTCATTGATTTCTAAGCGGACTCTAATAATGTTACGGCGGAGTTGGAAATGGATGCTGAAGTGTGGGATTGCTTTGGACTCAGCTTCCAACTTTTTAAATTGGCCTTTGAGTGATTTCAGGAGCTTCTCCCTTTGCCGCCTGTAATGGGCTGCAAAACCCATGATTGATCCCTGGATAGTAGCCTTAAGGGCCTCCCATGTAACACCTGCGGTCGTATCCAAGGGTGGATTCTCCCTAAGAAAATTCTTCACTTCTGCTGTGAGTAAGGGTTGGAAGTTAGGACCCCTTAAGAGCAAAGGGTCCAGCCTTTAAGAGGGAGTGGTGGGAGCCTTGGGGCCCCATAGAATATGCAAGTGGACTGGAGAGTGATCTAAAAGAACCATGGGGAGGATCTCTACCCCAATGGAGCTGTGCAGAATGTCTGACAAGACTAACTAATCATTGAGTCTGCTGTGTGTATTATGGACAGTGGAAAAAACATTTATCGTCTCTGTCCTGGGGGTGGTGAATACACCATGCATCCTGAAGCCCCAGGTTGTTCAAAAGTCGAGAAAGGGAGAGATGGGTTTTAGAATGGTGATCAGGAATTGTGGAGCTCCTATCTGCTTTCTGGTCTGGGGCTAGGTTAAAATCGCCTCCCAGAACAATTGGGATGGAGGGCTGGGCTAGGAATCTTAAGGCTTAGGCCACAGCATGAAAGCTCTCTGGGTGGTCTTCATAAGGGCCGTAAATGTTGCCTAGGATCAGCGGCCCTTCTGGGGTGTTCATCAAGGCTATTACCCACCTCCTGTTCAAATCATGTTTGGTCTGGACTACAGTCCATTTAAGGTTTTTGTGCAGCAGTATGGCCACTCCATGTTTTCTCGTCGGGGCAGAAGAGGACAAGACCTCTCTCATCCAGTCCCTGCAGAGCTTATCATGGTCTTGCTTGGTTAATTTTATTTCTTGCAGGAATACAAGACCAGACCACAGCCTCTTCAAATGGGATAGCACCTGTTTATGTTTTATTGAGGTGTTTAGACCCCAAATGTTCCAGGTGTGAGCATGGATGTCACCCATGATCCTTAGAGGGAAATTGAGAGAGTAGATGGAATACAGATGCTAATAAAGAAAAGGGTTAGGTAAGGTCTGGCACAGCCCAAAGTGTGATCCCCCAGGCACCATTTTGCAACCTTATTATACATGTGGATTGTTATGGAGGGAGATGGCTGAAAGATGTCTGAAAGCATGTCAAGTTAAAGTTTGTATATAAAGTGGTTGGAGAGGCAGCGTCACAGAAACTGTAGCTAGGTTCCTGGTGCAGGTCATGACCCATTAGGGATACCATTATTAGGGGAGGGCAGAATAGCCAGATGCCAAGGGGCCCTGAATAAGAATTCTACAGTTGGGACCCCAGAGTAATCTGCCAGCAATAATATTATTGATACAGGGGATAAAGGATAGGAAAGAGCCCCCACACCGAGCTCCCCACACAAGTAGTAAAAGAAAAAAACATGACACATTTCTATAGCTACCTATCTGAAACATTTTCCAGGCAGACTAATTATGATAACATCAGTCCCACAATTGCTGGTAGACCATAAATCAAGTGTCCAGTACTGAATGTGCCAAATCCAACCCGGGGTAAGTCCTGGCAGTCTCCAATGCAGAACTAAAGTAGCTGCCACAAGAACTTTGGCAGTAGGCACATCAACACCTCTATCCCAGGGAGATCAGGAGGGGAGGGGGTCAAATGGGTAAATCTACATAGGTAACCCCTAGGGATAAAACCATGAACCCACTTATCCAACACTAACTTCCCTCTATAGCAAAACCAAGTCAGACGTACTTAGCTGCAGACCTCAGGATTGGTTACCCTGATTGTCACTAGCATGGTCCGATTGTTGATGGCCCTGGGCTGCATTGTTCTGCATGGGACTGGGTGGAGTGCTGGTAATCAGCTTCCCAGGAGCAGGAGCTAGGCCGGATGCTGCTACAGCAGCACAAGTCCAGTGATAGAGGGCTTGATTGTGTCTGTCCTCTGGCCTGAGCTGGGTTGATCTGTATTGGCACCTGAGCTTTGGAAGCAGTCTGTTGAAGCAACTTATATCGATTCAGAGAGAAAAAGGAGTGCAGACTAGATTCCCCTGCTGCATCAGGATTGGCTTCTTGTTCCAGGCTGGATGCTCTCACTCGGTCCACTGGATGTTGCCTCCTCGTATGCCTGTGGGATGGGTGCCACTTTTTAGACCTGAGCAGCAGAGAAGCATCAAAATCTTGTACTTTAGGGAAGAAGGCTGAACTAGACTGCATAGATTCATGGTCCAAAAGATCTCCCTCACAAGGTGAGCGTTCTGTCATCCCTCGCATATTAGGCCCTCTAAATTCGGCAGGATAGGATTCCCGAAGAAAGTCCATTAGGTTTTCTGGTGAAGAAAACATGAGGGGAGATCCATTGTGTATCACCCGCATAGTCATGTCGTATTGGAGGGAGAATGAGATATTGAGTTTGCGCATCAGTCTATGGGCTTCAGAATATTCCCTACACCTTTCCAAAGTTCACTTGAATAGTCTTGTTAGATTTGCACCATGTTCCCATGCCAAGTTAGTTGACTGAGGTTTCTGGCAGCCACCGCCACAGACTCTTTTTGTCGGAAGTCTAAAAAGTAAGCCAGCAGTGGCCGAGGTCATTCTCCAGGCTGGGGAGGGGGAGCAAGCGAGCGGTGGGCTCTTTCACTTTGGAGTGGTGTGCCTGCCTGGAGCCCAAGAAGCTGAGGGAGAGTCTTCTGAAGAAATAAGATAGGGTCTTTTTGCTTGGTTCCTTCCGGAAAGCCCACAAACCTCAAGTTGTTTCGCTGGCTGCAGTTTTCCAGATCATCAACTTTGTATTGTAGAAAGTGGATAATTTTGGCCTGGTCCCACACTGTGGCCATTAGTTCTTGCAGGGCAGCATCATGGGATCCAATCTGCCTCTTGGATTGGAATAGCAGCGTCTCAATACTGTGCAGGGCTTGCATGGTGACATTGATGGTGATGGTCATTTGGGCCATTTGGCTCAGAAGCTGGGCAAACATTTGTTCTTTTTGTGCTGGGTCTCCAGGTGGGTGAGAGGAGAACGCCATCCTTCAGACCTACCATTGCAGCTGACAAGCTGAGGTAAGTCCGATGTGTTAAAGAGAAACTTGTGACCAAAGTTCGTATTGTTGATGCAGAAGTGTTTCTCAGTTTTTTAATAACTGCTTTCACTTTATTGGTACGCCCATATGCAGGATGCCACCAGATTAATCCCGAGGTTTGCAGAGCTCTGAGTCTAAGCTGCTATACTGGCTCAAGGCTTGGCCATGCCTCTCGACAGTTTTTCTTTCAATTTTGCCCAGTCAAACTTTAAAACTACCTTAGGACTACTTCAACATTCAAACAAATAATTGAAAAAAAAAAACACCCTAGCTCTTCTCTGGTGGCCATGTCAACCCCTAATCCTATGTCAATCCCTTTCACTACCCCAGTAAATTTCTACATTCTTCACCCATCCAAGACCTTTTTTTATCCTGGCTTTGTGCCAGGTGCCAACCGAGAATTTTATTTTAAAAACTGATTGGAGGAATGAGAAGGGTGGAAAAGGTTGGAATTGCCTGGAGTTGATAAGGGGTGCAGAGGAGGGGCACTTCTGCCCTAATTTTCGTCTACTAGTCCCCAATACAAAGGACCTGAAGTGCCTTTTGCTGAAGTGTAGGACCAAACTGAAGTCAAACTGAATGAACTGAATGTGCACTGACATTGTCAATTTTCACATTGACTTACCCTTGATTTGGATGTCTCAGTGGGGGAAAAGTAAAATGGAAGGAGTACTACCCTTAGCATATAGTCTGCTTCTGCTATGATATCTCTGTGCTGGCTGCACCAGCATTTCCTGCAGTTTGATGGGTACATTCAAGGGGTAGCCCTCCCATTTCATTGGTCAGGGTGGATGATACACAGCAGATCACAGTAGCCAGTCCTAAGGCTTATAGGCTTAGATATGTAATGCCACCAATAGTAATAATGTTATTCATGAGAAACAGATATACCATTGAGTCAGGGACTCATTTACAGTGGTTTCCAATTGCAACAAGCTCTGGCTACAGCTTGGAGAATGTACAATTTATGCATTAAAGCCTGAGTACAAACATAGATCTCACCACAGTTACAATCATATTTAATCGTTCACCTATTCATCACAAGTCGAAAGGCACTTAGTACCCACCAGTTAGAATGCAACAGATTAGTTACTTTCTACATGTGTCCTCCATTGATAGATGAGACACCATCATATTAAGCGTACTACATACTATAGGTCAGTAACGGGTGTAGTGCAGATCATATAGATGGACTGAGAAAAATTGCGATGGAAAAAAACCCTGATATTTACTTTGTGAAATAAAAGTAAAGCAGCTATATTTTTTACTTAGGTTAAGTTCCCAGCAAAATCCTTAGGAGAGATTCTAGCCCATGAAAGTACATACATGTCTTGGGGGAGTCTGTGCACACAAATTAGAGGACACAGTTATTGACCAATTTTGTATATCAAAGAAATGCTATATATTATTTGTAAACAGAAAGCCACACAAGAACAAACAAAACAGAAGTAATAGAAATTACTCTACTACTGTGTATCTGTGTTAATGAAGAAGCCATATACTGTGTTTTAAGAGGGTGAGAATTAAACATGAATACTCCATTGTAGACAAGCTTGTATACACTGGTAGATATTAACTGCTGTCAAAGCTAACATCTAAAGGCATGAGTTATGCACATCCATTAGTAATGATGGCTTTTGATCTTCCATGAAAAAAATAAACTGAGTCTCCAGTGTCGGTACATGTCCACATAAATGGTATGTCAGAAATGCCCATACGCCCATATATTTTTCTACATCAGTAAATCACTAAAACATCAATTTACAATAAACATTCACATCTACAGTATATCAAAAATATTGCTGCATTCATAAAATTCTCATTTAAAAGAGCACCAGTTTCAGTGCAATCCCCAAGCCCCCATTGTTAGCTTACTAGCCAAGGACTTACTGCAGATTTCATAAATTTTAATTTAATACTTTGTGTAGGGGAAGCAATCAAAAATCCTCATATTAAGGAGCTGACCACCAGATCCCTTCCCCTTCATGGTACCCTGGAGAGAAAGATCCACCCCTTCCCTACTCCATGCTCATATGTTTTCCCATGTATGAGTTTGTACATCACTGGAGCATGCTCAGTTAACCTCAATGGGGTGGGGGAAGGGATTTAAATTTTTTTTGTAATGCTTTAGCAGTCCACCAGCTTTAAATCAATGTCGCCGCTCAACTCACAAGGCTCTTGAGCTACTGGGGGAGGAGGGCTTGGGGATTGTTACTGAAGTTAGATCAATTGTTGCTCTTTAAATTAATTTAATTATAGCTATACAAGTATGTATGAGATACCTTATTCCTTCAGTCCACTAGTGAATTCAGTATGCGAATGCATATTTTTTTTCCATATACATTTTATTTCCTGTTCTCCCCCGGCAGCCCCCTTCTTTTTTTTTTTACATATGTAATTTCTGGGGGTTTGCGGGTTCTCTCCTGACCCTTACACCCACACATCCTGACGTAGAGCGTGTGTATGGAGGCACACACATGCATGCCATTTGGAATGTCCCTCCCTTCCAGTCATGCTGTTGACCACCGGCACTGAACCTCCATTTGGTGACAGTGGTAATACAGGCAGGTGACCCCACCCCTTACCTGGGAGAGGAGATACAATGCTCGATCCTGATCCCACCCCCCCCATGCTGGCACTCTGGTGACCTGAGGTCATTCCGAACCCGGGTCCTGACATAGCATGAGGTGTGGTGTCCAGCGCCTCAACCCTCAACACCACCAGCCCGGCCCAGAAACCCCCTTCTAACCGACCCCCCCGCCCTGTCATCAGCTCCTCCTGGACTTACCTTCACCAGCATCCTCTGCCACAAGACTGCGGTTGTGCCCAGCCACTGGTATGGGATCTGCAGTGGGTCCATCATCATCCTGCTGCCTGAGGTAGTTTTTCCTCTGATTTTCTCCTTAGGCCCACGGATGTGCATTGGGTGCAGTGTCCAAGCTGTGCCTTCACAGAGTTGGCCCCAGCATCCTGAACATGGGATCCCTTCTTTACATCATGGTGTGCATGTGCTGGCATCCAGCCACTGCTGGCTGTCAGGCAAGCAGCACCAGACACTAACCCCCTTCCCTGAGGAATGATAGCTGTCTAGGGATGCTCAATTATTCCTCTCCCCACCAGCCTCCAAGCAACCCGAGTATATTCCCGACTTCTGGTCACCAGTGTGGCAGGAAATAAGGTGCCCAGCACCTCAGTCCTCCACACCACTGGGCCAGATTATGCAAATGCATATTTAATTGTAATGTATGAGTAAGTATTTTTTTCTAGAAGAGAAGCAGTGGAGTCAGAAGTTTCCTAATACTGTTGTTCTGACGTCAGAAACTCATAATACCATCATTCTGATGTCAGAACAATGATATTACAACTTCAGATTTCTCAAAGCATGCACTTTGCTCACAGTTGAAAACTCACTGCAAGCTGAAAGAGGAGAGAGTGTGCATGAACGGCATCCAGTGAGCAGTACCCCGATGAGCAGAACGTATGCTTGCGCTGCTTGTTTTTAATTTTTTTAATTGCCCCTCTTTGACACTGACAGTCAAGTGGAGAAGTGACCCAGCCACGGTGGTGAGAGGTGGATCAAGTGTTGATGGAGGCAGGCCCAGCAGTAACTCTGGTCCAGTCAAGCCCAATGGAGACATCTTTCCGTCAGCCTCAGCAACTCCACCAGTCAGCCCAGTGGAACATCCTAAGTTGCCATTGAAAATTGGTACAAAACCCATATACAGTATTACAAAAAACAACATATGGGATAGTATATATTATGGGGAATAACTCCATCTTGGGATTCCTGTGATGCATTAAGCTTCTTGAGCTTTACTCTTGAGGTTTATAGCATCACTGGAATCCCTCAGTGGAGTTACAGTGCCATAATAGATGCTAATCTATATGTTGTTCCATTTACTGTATCTTGTGCTAGCCTGAGAGAAAACTTCTTTAATGAAAATCAAATTATTGCTTTCAGAAACATGGACTTCATAGACAACAGACCCAATACCTTATAAAAATTCAAACATTAACTGTTATGTCATTCTATAAAGAATAACCATATTATCGCCTCAGTTTTTATTATCATATAAACATAGATTCTGACAGCAGATAAGGACCACTTGTCCCACCTAGTCTGCCCATTTCCCTACCTACTTAATGGATAAGCTGCAGATCCTAGTTAACCAACAGCCTACTTCCTCCTACCCCCCCCACTAGAATTGCCTTATGTCTGTCCCATGCATTCTTGAATTCACCCACAGTTTTTGACTCAATGACTTCCTCAGAAAGGCCGTTCCATGCATCCACAACCCTCTCCATGAAAAAATACTTTCTCACATTACCTCTGAGCTGTCCCCCCACCTTCAAATTGTGCCACCTTGTTCTTGAACATCTCTTTTTCTGAAAGATGCTACCCTCTTGAGTTTGTTGATTCCTTTGAGAAACTTTAAAGTTTCTATCATGTTCCCCCTCTCCCTCCCTCCTTTTCTTGATGGTATACATATTAAACTACTTTAGTCTCTCTTCACATGGCTTTTGGTGCAGATCCTGCACCACCATTTTAGTTGCCCTCCTCTGGACAGTCTCCATCCTGTCTATGTCCTTGTGGAGATGGGGTCTCCAGAACTGCAAGCAGTACTTCAGATGGGGTCTCACCAATTGTCTATACTGAGGGATAACAACTTCCTGTTTTCTACTGGTGACACCTCTCCCTATGCATCCCAGTAGCCCCCATGCTCTCCTTACTGCCTTTTTACATTTTTTGCCCACCTTTATGTCATCTGATATGACTACCCCCAGGTCCTTTTCCATTTTTTTTGTTGTTAGTATCTCACCCCCATTATGTACTCTTCTTCTGGGTTTTTGTTTTCCAGGTGCATTACTTTGTACTTCTTTGTGTTGAATCTAACATACTATACATCTGACCATTCCTCCAGCCTTGCCAAGTCCTTCTCATCCTTTCTACCCCACCTTGTGTATCAACCCTGTAGCAGATGTTTGTGTCATCTGCGAAGAGACATACTTTGCCTTCCAGTTCCTCTGCAATGTCACTTATAAACACATTAAAGAGGACCGGTCCCTGTACTGAACCCTGCGGTACCCCACTAGTAACCCCTCTTTCTTCAGAGTGGAGTCCATTTACTATTACCCTCTGCTTCCTGTTGTCCAGCCAATTTTTTACTCAGGCTACCACCTTGGGACCCACTCCAAGGCTGGCTAATTTGTTTATTAATCTTTTGTGTGAGACTGTGTCAAATGCCTTGCAAAAATCTAGATAGGCCATGTCCACAGCCCCTCTCTGGTCTGCTACTTTGGTCACCCAGTCAAAGAAATCTATTAGATTTGTCTGACATGACCTTCCCACTGTGAATCCATGCTGCCTTGGGTCCTGTGCCCCACTGGCCTCTAGGTACTCAACATTTCTTTCCTTCAGAAGCAAGTCCGTCATTTTACCTACCACTGAGGTCAAACTAACAGATCTGTAGTTTCCTGCCTCTGCCTTGCTCCCACTTTTGTGAAGTAGAATCACATCCACGTTCCTCCAGTCCTCAGGTACCACCCCATCTTCCCATGATTTGTTCAAGAGGTAGTCAGTGGCATCGCTAGTTCTCCCCTTAGTTCTTTTAGAATTAAGTTATTTCAGAACCCTTTCTTCTGTGAATGGACTGGTATCAACACCCCTTATTCAGAGTGTTTCTACTGTTTGGTTTGGGTACCTCCCCTTCCTCTTCTTTTGTGAATACTGAGCAGAAGTATTCATTCAGTATCCCTGCTTTTTCACTGTCACCCTCTACTCACATTCCTGCCCCTTTATAAAGCCTCAGTATCCCTCCCTTGGTCTTTCTTCACTCCCTAATGTACCTATAAAAGGTTTTATACCCTTCTTAATAGAGTTGGCTATCTTTTCTTCAGTTTGGGCCTTTGATATTCTGACTGCCTTCCCTGCCTTCTTCTGCTTTAACTGATAAAGTTCTCTGTTGTGCTCTTTCTGTGTTTCCTTATAGTTCCTGAATGCCATCCTTTTCTCCTTAACCTTCTCTGCCACCTCTTTTGAGAACTATAATGGCTTTTTTCTTCATTTTGTTTTGTGCATTTGCTTTACACATAGGCATGTTGCCTCTGTGATGGCAGTTTGGATTTTTCCCCTTTGTTCTTCCACCCTCCTTCTTGCCTGTTTACGAGTGCTTTTCTGAGGCATTCTCCCATTTTTCCAAAGTCAGCCCTCCTAAAGTCCAACACCCTTGCCTTTGTATGGTTTGACTCTGCAGCTGTGTTTATTGTGACCCACACTGTTTGGTGGTCGCTTGTTCCCAGATGGCTACCCATTTCTAAATCTGAGATTCTCTCTCCATCCCCGTTTGAGAGCACTAGGTCTAAGATTGCTCCCTCCTGAGTGGGTACCAACATTAGCTGTCTGAGGCATGCCCCCTGTAGGGCATTGAGAATAAGCCTGCCCTTGGATGTGGCTGCAGTAACAGTGCTCCAGTTAACATCTGGCATATTCAGGTCCCCATCAACAATATCTCCCTTTTTTCTGCCATTCTAAAGATTCCTTCTATCATTTCCTTGTCCATTGCCTCCTCCTGAGATGGGGGTCTGTAAACAATCCCTGTGCAGATTGTGGTGTCATTTCCTGTCTGCAGGGTGATCCAGAGTGCCCCTTCCCCTCCCTGTTTACCCTTTAGTTCTGTTTCTTGATTTCTTCCCTTATGTAGAGAGCAACTAATCCTCTTTTACCCTCCCTGTCCCTTCTGTAGATTATACACCAGGTATGTTGACATCCCAGTCATGGTTCTCTGTGTATCATGTTTCTGTGACTGCCACGATATCCAGGTATCCCTCTTCCATCAAGGCCACTATTTGAGGGAGTGTGTTACATGGACTAAGGGCATTGGTACTCATTGCCCTCCATTTTTTGATGGCCTTACCCCTTTTAGGCCCACCCCTGTCCTTACTACAATTGCCTTTTCTGGATTTACCCCTGTCCTGCTCTCTATGGACTTCTCTACCTTTGTGTCTACTTCACTAACTATCCTGTTTTGTTGGGAGGGCTGGGATTTCTTTGCTTCTCTTCAGTGCCTCCCACCTTGGCTAGTTTAAATGCTTGCCAATGAAGCATTTAAACCTATCACCAAGGATTCTGGTTCCCCTCCCAGACAGATGCAGACCATCACACCAGTACAGGCCTGCATCCCTCCACGTGGTTCCCCAGTCCCCAATGAAGCCAAATCCCTGAGCTCTGCACCAGTTTTTCAAACAGTCATTGAATCCCAAGTTGTGGAGTAACCTAGCCTCACCTTAGCCATAGACAGGCAGTACTTCTGAGAAGGTTACTGTGCATGCTACTTGTCTAAGGCCCCTCCCCAACTCCACAAACTCCTGCTGCACTGCTCTGATCCCATTCCCAACCAGGTCATTTGTTCCTAGGTAAACAATGACATCCAGCTCTCTCCCACATGCAGCTGCTCCCATGATCCAGAGGATTCACTTCCTGTCCCTCCAAGCCATGGCACTGGACAGGCACCTTACCTCCCTCTCCCCTCCCTCCCCCAGTTCTACCCTTCAATGAATGAGTCCCCCACCAGGAGTTGTTTCCTTCCCCTGTGGGGTCCTGTACCACCCTACTGTGGGTTTCCTTTGTGGAGGTTCCCAGCATCCTCTTTGGTCTCCACTGTGGGTGTCTCCATAGAGGAACCATTCTCCACCTGAATGGCGAATGAACTGTGGAGATGGACAACTGGAGGGATGTGCCTCTGTTCCACCACCCTCACCCTACTTATGCCCACCATGGTCCAACCGCTTCTCTTTCTTGGCAACCTCTGAGGCAGTGGTGGTGGCCTGGTTGGTCCCTGGGTGGGGGAGGAGGTTTCTCAAATCCTCTCCAGGTCAGCATAGAGATGGACAACCTCCTCCCTCAGACCAGAGAAGTGCCTGCAAATGGGGCAGCAATGCAGCCTCCAAAACATCTCCTGGAAGACTGCCGCTCCACAGCCAGTGCATTGCACCATTCCCCACATGTCTGTCTCCCTTCCTGTTTAAGACTTTTTTTTGAGTGTATGTGAGTGTGTTGACCCCCTATTCAGTGTGCTGTGCTATTAAGGATATGAACAGGTATATGTCCTTTACACTTTTGGGCAAGTGATGTTAGAACCCCTGATATAAAGGAAATTATGTGCTTTGGGCAGGTGGGGTGAGGGCAGAGTGGATGGTATTAAGCCTGTGCTCTCCAGAAATAATCAACTACAACTCTGACCCACCACCCAGGTGAGTGCCTTCTTTCCTTTCAGACACCTATTTCACAGAGTATAAGTAACAGGTCTAGTCACAAATTACTGCAACTTTTCTCCCAGCTGGATTTCCTTCCTGGCTAATGAAAGTTACACTAGGTAAAGTCAACCTCAAAAACAGAGAACCAAAACATCGACTTATACTTACTTACACAGGCCTCAAAATTAAGAATTCAATTCAGTGTGCTCTATTAAATCACCTCCTTGCTTTAAGGAAGCTGATGGCTGCTCTCATTTCTAGCTACAGCAGATAGAGTCCACAAACAACTCCTGTTTTATCATGAATCAAAATGATGTTAGTTATTTCTATTAAAAACCCATGTATTTGGATATTAGTATTTGCAAGTTCTATCAAGATTCTAACTTGAAAAGTGCATGTTAACATACAGGCTTCATGTCAAATGGTATTGTCAATAGAAAAAGCCAACATATAGTAAATGGGAAATAGGTTAGTTTGAATGGAAACAACTGACAAATGGAACAAACTGTGTAACTGGTCAATATACAATGGCATCACAGTGAAAGCTTGAGTACTACATCAGTATGAAGTTTGCTGTTTATCAGGTCTCTATTCTACATGGCAATATATTAGTTTTAGTGACAGAATTGTCTCCTCAGGCCTGCATAACTGTATAACCACTGAAAATGATTTAGTTAGCACAAAGATAAAGACTGATAACATGCACTTATGAGGGTGATCATATCTTGAATATTAACATGTATGCTTCCGAGTGCTTAGTACTGTTTCTATAAATTGTCCACTCTTATTATTTTTATTTTTGTTCTATCTTCTACATTATAAACAGTTTATGGACAAATCCTAGGATGCGTGCAAGTGAAGTCAGGTTGTACAGTTTTTATTTAAATCAACATCATAAAGCCATTAATGCCCTTGTAATAAATGCTTATGACATTGGCCAAACTTGATGGAATCTAGCAGAAGAAGCAGGCCAGTGCAGGATGGTGTTCAATATATATGTTAATATTTGCTGAACACCAACCAAAATCAAATTTGTACTGATCCCAAATATCCTGATACTATATAAACACAGTTTTTCTGTCTCTTTTTCTGAAAAACTTCATTACTACTCACTTCATATTATATTAGACAGTTGCTAACATTTACACTTTTTCATTTTATTGTCTGTACATCGTATATTATTCCCTTAAATATGTCGGTGTCCTTTTTAAATTAAATAACTTTATTCAATACCATGCATTCTTATAATGTAGTGATAACAAATTATATTTCATAGATACATAGATGTTGTTGGCAGATAAAGGCCATGTGGCCCATCTAGTCTGCCCTATCCCTCTTTCTAATGCTTAAGGTACACTAGATGCCATGGCAATTCCCCCCCTTTTGCCCTAGCTTGATAATTCCCAAGTGCCTATTCCATGCATTCTTGAATCCTTGAACCATGGCCACTCCCACTACTTTTTGGGGGAGGCTGTTCCATCTCTCCACCACCCTTTCAGTAAAGTAGAAATTCCTCAAGTTCCCCCTAAGTTTTCCCCCTTTTAGTCTCATGCTGTGCCCCCTTGTTCTGCTATTTCCCTTCATGTGAAAGATAAATTGCTCATATCATAATATTGCACAAATACCCCAACATGTAATTCACAATTGCAATCAATTAGGTAATTGTAGATCATATTATTTCTCTGGCATGACATCCTTTATCACATTAATAGATGCTTATATTTTCATTTTCATTGGACTAGTTTCTCAAGAGCCTTATAACTTTTTGCACTCCTACTTCGTAACTGTTGTGATAGCCTTAAGGAAGAATATTTACAGCTAACATCAATAATTTATACATATTGATCATATCGCAATGGTATTTATAATTCCTTGTCTGCAAATGGATAATGATGTCTTTACCCAGTAGCTGCCCATCTGTGTTTAGCAGAGAGAGACTGTACTAAGGGGAGCTGGATTGGGTGGAAAGCAAGTATTTGCCACAGATGGAGATAAACTGAGTGGCTGTGGGTCATACATCTTAGCAGCCTTGATGTATTTAAACCCAGCAATAGCATTTTTTTCCTCCATACTAAAAACATACTTCTGCTGCCATAAGACACCACAGTCCAAATTTTCAACAGTTAGCACCAGCAAGAACATAGTTTACATTGGCACTAACCTGAGCTATGCTAGCCCTGTGATCAGGCCCATATTGAGAGGCCCTTGGAGTGCTTCCTGAACCCGGCAGCACCAATATGATACCTATACTGCTGTGTCTATGCAAATCAGGGTGTCCACTCATGCTTGCCAGCACAGTGGCATAGTCAAAGGTTTTCAACAGTGGTAAAAAGCTCCAGAGTGGTGCTGTTTACCGCCACCAAAGACCACACCTCAATCAGGTGCTAAGCCTGCACTCTCCCAAAGGCAGGATGGTTGTACTGCAGCCACCTGCCCCGTGCCAAGCTGCCCCAACCCCCAACTGACTAGTTGTCATGTAATGTATTATCGCTGAATGTCTATCAGTTACCCCACTACTGATCACCCACTTGTCATGTTCTGTACTATCCCTGGTAGTCTAGTGGTTCTACCCACCCCTCGATTTGCAGAGTGGGCAAAGAATCATGGACACATGTAGTGTGTCTTTTATGTAAAGACTGCCTGAGTCAGGGTAAGGGGGAACAAGGCTGGGAACATCCATTATGAAAAGGCATTTCCTGAAGTCCCACAGATTTCAGTATGAGAAGGCCTGCCAATGCACAGCATCAGCAGAAGCATCACCAGGCAGCGAAGCTGAGGATGATGATAATGGCCAGGGAGAGGAGAACATTAGGACTCTTAGGAGACCAGGTAGAGAGCAAGTAGAAGAAAATCCTTTAAGTGGTAGCCAATGCATAACTTCAACATCTTCCACTCATCAGTTCTTTATCCCACTGACTCCCGCACCTCCAATGGGCTGCAAATTCCCAGCCACTTTCATCCCCTCTGTGGCAAATATAGTAGCCAACTGTCACATCCAGGGGAAAAGCACTCAGCTCTCACCATTCGAGTTCCTGGAAATGGGCCAGAAATATAAAGCCAACAGACTAGAGGCAAGTAGGTTAACAAGAGCAGTTGTGGAAATGCTAGTCGCTGGCTTGCTAACATTCTCCTTTGTGAGCAATGCTAGTTTTCTGTCCCTAATGCAAGTTGCAGTGCCATGGTATCAAGTGCCCAGCCATACCTACTTTCTACAGTTGCTCTTCCAAATTTGTATCAGAGTGTCTACAAGACTGTGTCACCTGCCCTGAAATGATCATTGTTCCCCTCTTCATTCACTTCCTCTTCCTCCTCCTCCTATGGGTTAAGTGCCAGCTCTATCTCATTCATTTCAATGGTTGAACCAGCATGAACTACTCTGTGCTTAAGAGAACTTTGGCAGACTTTATGTGGTTCTACAGTCAAAGTTTACCAGGTCAAACTTCAGGAGGTTCACACAGCTCTAGTGATGGGAAGTTCCTTTTGGATTCCTCTATGACCAAGACTTGAAACTATCCTCTCTGCAAGGGACCCTCACCTGGAAAACTGCCAGATCAAAAATTGTGTATCAGTCAAGGGGATTCCAAAACAAAAGCAGACTTGCTGGTTTAAGTTGTCAACCTATTTGTTATACAGTAGATTGGGTCAAAATCTGAACTGTCTAGTCTTGTGAATGATGACTCTGATCAGTTTAGGAATCCTCAGTCTTCTCATAGAATAGGTAGGACAAAGCAGAAATATTTACCAGGGTACGTTAAGAATAATACCCAGGAATAATGGTGAAAACAAACCATGAGGAGAGTAGAATCTAGGAGGGGGGAGATAATGATATATTTGGGTACATATACCATATAGATATAGTGTTGTACAAACAGATGGTGCTCATGCAGAGTTTCCCCCATGTGGTTTGCAAATAATACTAAAGGGTGCCACTGGTCCTGGTCGCTGGGCAAGCCAGATGGGACTT
This sequence comes from Neoceratodus forsteri, assembly GCA_016271365.2. Lineage (NCBI taxonomy): Eukaryota > Metazoa > Chordata > Ceratodontiformes > Ceratodontidae > Neoceratodus > Neoceratodus forsteri. The sequence continues at coordinate 1,665,672,636 of CM057450.1, read as the reverse complement.
TAGCACAGTATCAGTGATGCAGGCCCAATGCAGGACCCAACACCCCATGCTGACACAACTGTGGGGCTGCTCTGGGTTCTGATCTCAGCCCTGCTTTAAGACATTCCCTGCATCTTAAAATCCCCAAAAAAGCAAGAATCAGAGTGTTGACTTCACTAACTGCCATTTCTACTTTTGAGTTGAGCCGCTGATTACTTTATCTTTCTTCCTGCATCTCGGGCTGCATTGTTGTTACAGTACCTCAGGCTCTGCCTGCACTGAACTCCCCTGGGCCCGAACCTGGAGCCCAGACTTTCACTCTGACCACAACTCTCCTGACTCCGCTTCAGGCACTGCTCTAATACCCAGCTCAGACCCATCCCCACAGCTTCTCAAAAATGGAGGAAATGAGGGCGTTTGAAACAGGACACCTGACAGGACCCTAACAGGTTCTTGACTAATGAGAATATTAAGAATCTTGATTGTGTCATAGATGTACCTTTGAGCAATAGTGATCATAATAGCATGTATTTCAGCATTAAAGGGGAACACTCCATAGTAACAGGAAGCAGGACAATTTATAATTTCCATATGGCAAAAAAGAAACTATACAACAACATCTTGCTACTATCTCTTGGAAAAATATGTTATCAGGTAAATCAACTAATGAAATGTGGGAAATAAAAAATGAGAGTAAGCATGTATGTAATACTCATATAACAAAAAAGAAAAAATATGATAACAAGGGGATTAAACCACGTTGGTTGACTAATAAAATCAAAAAGATGGTGAAATGAAAAAAACACTATACAGGGAATACATAAATTTGAAATCAGACACAAATTGGTCTAAATTCAAGAAGTATCAAAAAAGTGTAAATATGCTATCAAAAAAGCAAAGGTTAAAATGGATCATAAAATTGCTAGTATAGCAGACAAAAATAATATTAAACAATTATATAGTTATGTTAATTCATTAAGGGGAAACGATAATGGCATTTCTACCATTGCACATGAAGATATACAAATATAAGATCCAAATCAAATAGCTACTATTTTCAATAATTATTCTGGATCAGCCTTTTGAAATGATAAAGTATCTACAGATTATATTCCAACTGGAAAACATTTACATATAGAAATTGCACCTGAAATTGTAACTGATAAGATCAAAGCATTAAAAAATTTCACCTCCGCTGGCCCAGATGAGATCTCAGCTAGAATGCTCAAGTTATTAGCCCAAGAGATAACAGTACCCTTAGCAATTTTATATGAGAAATCACTTTCAGAACAAACAGTACCTCTTGATTGGTTAAATGCATTCATTGTACCAATTTATAAGAAGGGAAATAAAACTGATTGCACCAATTATAGACCTGTAAGCTTAACGACTGTAATTGGTAAGATTATGGAATCAATTATTAAAGATAATTTATATAACCATGTAAAAGACAGGGGTCTTTTGGATCAATCTCAGCATGGCTTCACTCAGGGAAGATCTTGTGTCAGTAGCCAACTCTGTTTCTATGAATAAATTTCCAGGGCTTTAGATTAGGGACCCTTAGTTGATTGCATTTTTTTGACTTTTCCAGAGCTTTCGATAAAGTACCACATAAGGAGATAATTACAAGTATGATAAATCTAGAAATAGATCAATGATTAGTTGGGTGGGTACAGACTTGGCTTACAGATGGGACGCAGTGTGTAAGCATAAATGGATATATGTCTGGGATAATAAAAGTGACGAGTGGTGTCCCACAAGGGTTTGTATTAGGACCCCTGTTGTTTCAATTATTCATATCAAAATTAGGTTTAGGTACGGATATATGGATCAGCAAATATGCTGATGGTACTTAAGTTGCGTGGGTTGCTGATTTTGATTCTGATAGAAATAAATTACAAACAGCTTTAGATAAGATAGCAGAGGATGCTATGAATTTGGGCATGTGCTTTAACACAGAGAAATGCCCAGTGATGCATTTCAGTAGACATAACATTGAAGCAAATTATCTTCTGAACAATATCTCTCTTAGAAAAACAACACAGGAAAGAGACTTAGGAGTCATCATGTCTAATAAATTGACATATGACAAACACTGTCAAACTCAGGCTGTTAAAGCTAATAAAGTACTTTGGACAATTAAAAATAATTTTTAAAGTAGGGAAGCAAAAGTGATCATGCCTCTGTATAGAGCCTACATAAGACCATTATTGGATTGTGGTAGACCATTATGGGGACCACTAAAGGGAAACAACAGAGATATAACTGAAAAAGTACAGAGAAGAACTACAAAAATAATCTATGAATGCAGAGAACAGAGTTATGAAAACAGGTTGTCTAAATTAAATTTAATGCCTCTTCATACGAGAAGAATTAGGGGAGATATGATGTTATGTTATAGTCTCTTGCAGGATCCTACTTTATATACAGAGCTAGATAAAGGTACTAGGTGACATAATAGATAGTTAAAACATAACAGGTTCTGTACGGAGAATAAGAGAGCATTTTTCACACAAAGAGTAATAAATCCATGGAATGCATTATCTTCACATGTTGTTAACAGTAAAAATAAACTAGATTTCAAAACAAAATTGGATTGTCACATACAAAATGTTCATCATTTAAATTACTATAATTAATTTACAGGAGCACATATGGGCCAAAAGCCTTTTCAGCTCCTTTGACCTTAGTATGAACCTTAGTATAAAAAACAAACAGCACTTGGAAAACAGGAGCATAGGCAAAAGAGCTAGACTAAGATGTGTGACAGGGAATTGAGTTGTGCCCCCCCCCCCGAGAGCATACCACATACAGGAATGGCACCCTTCTGGTGTCACCATAATTTCCTATGGGGAGCTCTGCCCCCACACCCCCAACATGAGGAGCACTGCCCCCTGCACCCTCCTCAAATACATATAAACACCCCCCACCTGGCAAACACTGAAGGGAAAAACAGGACCACTGCTCTGGCTCCATCTCCCCGATGCTCATGGTCGGTGTCGGCCAAACAATCCCAATCGCCCACATGACTTTCATCCTAATCCCAATGCCCACATTGTGGTGCCCTCTTCCCTGTGACCTATTGATGGGATACCACCCTAACATCAGCAGGGACTTGGAGCAGGGATAACAGGTCATCGTGAGTGAATGGCCCAGCAGGTAGTCTAATCAAGATCCAAGTACTGCGTCCAGGCACAAAATAATTATTTATTGGAAAACATTGTGAAAAGATAAGGAGCAGTCACCTCCTACTGTACTTGTCCAGGCTCCATGTCTAGTGCTGATACAATAAGTTCATCCCCTGGGGTTTATTTATAAAACACCATGGAAGGTTAACCAACCTTACCATCCTCCCCATAAGTGCTGTAGAAACTGATATTGCTTGTTGCTTGCTGAGAAGTTGTAAGAATGTACACAGTAGAGCCTCTCACAGTGGCTTGCACAGTTAATTTGCCCTTGTGTTTTTTGGATTAGAGGCAGAAATGAACTTTTTTTATCATGAGAAGAAAGCCACATAGCATCTGTGTACTGTTTTGAAAACACATCCCATTCTGGGATGTCAGGGTGTAGGGATGTCATTCAATAGGGAATCACTGGAGGGATCTCCTTCAGTAGAGGAGCTCTTGGACTACACACCCAGAGTAGGTGGCAGCAGCAAGTCCCACAGCAGATACAACTCCTGGTTGGTTCTATCTGGGGATTCTATAAAGTTAGTTAAATCTTGTTAGATTTAAACATTTCATTTGCATTTTACTAAGAATCATACTAAGAAAAGTAAGAAGCAGAGATGGTTCTCAGCACATATTTTACTTCTTGTTCATCAGATTATCCCATAGATAGTTCCGTTAATAGGAGCGTATTGAGTTTGTTTTTAAATTTAGCCTTATTCCTCCTTTTAATGACTTGTTCTGGTAGTTTGTTCCATGGTCTAACAACTCTTTGTGTGAAAAGACACCATCTAGTAGCTGTTTTAAATGTCTTCCCTTCCAGTTGCTGTGGATGTCCATGGGTATTAATGGAAGATTGTTTAAAACTTAAATTTAATTCTGACATCAAATGAGGGTCCTGTATAATATCACAGAGCATTAATAAATCCCTTCTTAATCTTCTAGTTTGCAAGGGCATTAAATTCAGTGAACAAAGTTGAGACTAATAAAACTGATTATAAAGTCCTTTAATAGATTTTGTAGCTTTCCGTTGCACTTCTTCTAGTTTCTGATTATATTTTTCTGCAAACGAATTCCAAAGTTGATTTGAATAGTCCAAGTGTGGCTATTTACATGCTTGATAAATTGGTAGTAATATTTCAGACTCTCTACTTGGGATAGTATTCTTAATTGACCATAAGATTTTGTTTGATTTAGAACTGACCTCCACATAATGATAATTACATTTAAGTTTATCTCAAATGAGAACACCTAGGTCTTTTTCAAATGTAACAGCTTTCAGAGTATTGTTATTCAATATGTATTGGTGCTGTGGGTTTCTTTTCCCAAAGTGCATCACATGACATTTTTCTAAATTATAGATCATACCCCATCTCTAGGCCCATGAACTAATTTTATCTAAGTCTGATTGAATTGCATCTATTTCATCTGTGGTGCTACATGGACCGCCTATTTTGGTATCATCTACATATTTTGATATCCATCCACATATGTTTTTTAGATATGTCTGATATAAATGAGGAAAATATAACAGGCCCTAAAACTGACCCTTGTGGGATCCCACTAGGAAGAGAGCCCCAGTGACAAATGGCTGCCATGTATAATAACACATTGGATTCTATCATAAAACCAGTTTTTAACCCAGTTCATTAGAAATGTGTCAAAATGTAGTTCGATGGAAATCTGGGATAGAAATGCTTTATGCAAGTTTGATTCAGGGTGTTGCTTTCTAAATAAAAATGTAAACTTAGCTGCTGACATGGGTTGACAGTTAGTAAACTGATCTGGGGAACTTATGCCTTTGCCTGTCATTGCCATGAATTTTAGTAGCATCGTAGAAAGGGTTGCCAAACCCTAAATGCATCTGCACCTACTTACAAAGAAGTATGGAAATTGGGAGTAAACAATGATACTACTTGCTATCAAGAAATCTCTTCCTATAACTTGCTGTAAAGGAACGTTTATCTCTAGACTATTTCTCCCCTTTATTAAGCCCTCTGAAATCATTCCAGTGAGCTTTGATCTTGCAATGGTGCTTGCCTGCATTCACCATTGCAAGGCAAGCTACTCCACTTATAATGTCTTGTGAATGTTGCCTGTTCTATCTGGCTGTGTGGATTGTATAATACAGCATTTATACTATATTAGTGATAATAATATATTGGGTCATATACTATCAGGGTACACTGTATATACTAAAGTTATATGAGCTCCACAGAAAGACCAGTGAACATATTTATTTAGAAGCGTATGTATTCAAAACATTTCAGAAGCCTTTAAATGCATTTCTTACATTTTAGCAGCATGAATGTCTGTCAGAAAAGAGTTCCAGAGTCTTGTAGGATTATAACAAATCACACATCCCTCTGTTGCAAATTCATAATCTGGTTTGTCACTTTGCTGAGGAAGGGGTCTACCATAATTGTCTTCTTGCATTTGTATTTAAGGGGTGTGAAATTTTTAGATAAGAACAAGGAAAGGGGTTATTTTTGAAAAGTGCAAATGAGCATGGGTGCCACTTTTCATAGAAAGTGCCAGCAGTGGGGCAGCACATCAGTCATTGCTCACCTTGATGCAGCAGCAGCTATGTATTGAGGGGTTTATCTTGTGCCAGACTGGGGAGTTCAGAGGAGATGATGCTGACAAGTTTGGGTAATGGAACGCTGTCCTGCCTGTTTACAGAGTAAGTAGAAGATTGTTGAAATTCAGACACTTCCAAAACTGAAGGGAGGGAGGAGTGGTAGAGCAAGCTTGGAGCAGAGCAGCAGGAGTAGTGCAGGCTCAGTCTTCCCTCACATTGCTACAGTACATGCCTGAGCCAGGCAATGGCACCCCCACAAATGCCAGTCTCTGGCCCCACATGCAGTTGCTGCCCTGGCCTGCCTTGACTGGTGCTCAAGACATGGCAGTGATTTGGCTGTTCTTAGAATGCAGCACGCTGCTCTCTTTCCAACAGTTCCTTCATTCGCAAGCAATTGCACCCTAAGACTAGCTGTTATTTCATTTACAGATGGCCTCCAGTAGTTGCCCTTCTTGTAGCAGATAGCTGAACTCCATCACCGTGCAGTACAGTGGGCGTAATTTCTGTGTTAAAGATCAAATGCACTGTTTTTTCCATATTTTTAATAAAAGCTTGAATTCAAATCCCTGTGTCACAATTAGTGTTTCCGGAAAATATCATGCTGTTCGGTTTTGTGGTTTTCTTTAAATCAGCATCTGTCAATGTGGTCTGCAGTAACTGAAAACAGTGAGGATGTTTCTGTGCCTATCAGTGAGAGATGACATCATTTTTGTCTAGCCTACTGCTTCAGCAAATAAGTCCTTGATTGACTGAAGAAGCTGTTGCAGTTCCCAGTCAAAACAGTCTGTAGAACTAATTGTTTTCACTCAAAGTTTGTTACAAATAACCCCCCTGATGTGTGCTTAATAGGTTAGCTTAAAATCAATCATTCTGTTCTCATAAATAGTTGATGATTTGAGTTTCAGTGCTAAACTGAAGTGGTATGAATGAATGTCTGAGAAATTACCTTGTCTGTATCACAACCGTTAGTTTTTTTCTCATCAGAACTCTGCATTGTTTTCTGGTTATATATCACAGGGTTGTTTAATGAATATACAATAAATCTAAATTTTAGTAATTCATAGAAGCAGTGTGCCTTTGATGTAGTCTCCATAAATAGGTTCCTATCGGAACAATTTTGTTTTTATGTCAGATTGACAAACAGGTGTCTGCCACACTCTGCTATTTCAGGAACATGTACTGTATGAACTAATAAAATTCTGTTTTTGGAGTGTTCTGTGTGAAAATACATCATGTATGTTTATGTGTATTAAATAATTCATGTTGGGCACAGAAGCATTTCTGTTTCCCCATGGAGTGTTTGTGTGCACTGTCTGTTATGAGGAGGGATCTTCCTGTTGGAGGGTAATACAGTGTTTCCAGAACTGTCTAGGAGTGGGAGGAGAAGGATGAAGAAAAAGTGAGCAAGCAATGATGATCATAATGTGTAAATCAAGGTAGCACAGCAACTAAGCACATAGGCTCCTCTGGAGTCCATCATAGAGCTACAGTGCCCAGTAGACTGGGGAAAACAGGTACGTACTTTAGTAACAAGTAGCTCATTTACATTGGAGTTTGAACAGACTGGCTGCTGCTCCACTCAGGGTGGTGGCTGGGATCAGCTGCCCATTAACCCATCTTACCCTGTCCATCTAAAGAAAAGCTCTCCCTTACCCTCCCACTGCATACTGCCTTGCTCCACCCTCCATTCCCTGTCCTGCTGTATGATGAAGTAAAACCCTCCCACTCCTTCCCTGTGCATGCTGCCCCACTCTACCCTGCATTCCCCATCCTGGTATGAAGAAAAACCTTCTATAGCCATTTTCACCCACAGTGTCCACTTCTTTGTTGGGTTGCAAAGCAGTGGATCCACCTTAAACAGCCTTTTCCCCCGAGGTGTCCTCTTTGTCGGGCTGCATGCACTGGTCTCCTCCATAGCCCTTTTCCCATGCTGTGTCCTCTACTTTGTTGGCATAGAAGCAGTGGTAAGATTGTTTGTGAAAAGTAAAAATTTATGTAGGATAAATATAAGAATATGAGTAATATATAGTTTGTTAATATTTATTATGAAATAGGTAGAAAGAATGCTGGCTCCTGATCAGCCAAGAGGTACTTTCAGCAGGGCAGTTATCCCAGCACAACAGTCCAGGTGAAATTAGCTCAACAAAACATGTTTTGAAAATACATCAAATTTACTAAAAAGGAGCCATTTCATAATCACAGTAGGGCACTCCAGCGAGTGCATTATGGTGGGCTAATGGTCCTACTCGGGTAGTGGCACCTCATGCTTCAACCCACCAATGTGGCTCATTAGCTTATCATAATGCACCCTTGGAGTGCCATATTGCTTAAGTAACATTCAACCACCCCGGGAATCCTGTTAGAGTCCTGCACTGAGTGCAAGAGACCTACTACAGAACATTTGCTTGTGTTACCTAGGACTCAAATGTATCGCTCATATCCTTATATTTATCGTAAGTAAATTTTTACTTTTCACAAAAATCTTACTGCTGCTTCTATGCTTACTTTTCAAATTTCAAAGTAGCATGATACAACCACACCAGGGAATGGCCATGCCTCTGCCAAAAAGCAAGTCAGTTAAAGAGTTGACTTGGAGAGTCTGGGGACCAGCACCAGTCAAGGCTCACTGTGACGTCTAAAGGGAGTGGGGTAGAAGAAGGAGGAAGTGTTTTAACACCGTGCTGTTTGCCAAATATAGATTTATCTTGGATTTTGTCTGCGTGTTTGCGCAAATAAAAAAACACTGCACTTTATTCTACTTGGCATCCAGTGAGTCCTGTACTGCACTACTTAAGGAATTTATGCACAGAAGGTTCACTTGCATAACACTCAGTGCGCCTTGACTGGTGCCAGTCCCCAGACTCTCCAAGTCCACTCTTTAACTTACTTTTCAAATTAATTATTCATCTCACTACACATCCCTGCAAGCAAACATTTGACATTGACAAATGCTTGTTATGTTTGCTTGCACGTATGTGCAAGAAACATAGTGCCACCATATGAATTTTCGTAGGTGTGACTCCCCCACTTCCAATGCCCTGCTCTCTTTTGCAGGCATGGCCACACCATGCCAATGAATGTCGGAGTTGTCTATGACAGCGTGCAGATGCAGTGGCATACAGTTGAAATGGAAAAAATGCTGCAATCAGCGGTGGTAACGTGTAGGCAATTTGCACACTGCCGAAGGCAGGTAATTTACATACTGCCGTTGGCAGTATGCATACCTGCCATCAGCAGTATGCAAAGTGCCTACACTTTGCACTGCATCTGTACCACAGAATGAAGAGTGACCTGCAACACCTGACCAAGCAGTTTGTTCCAGATCACTGGATCAATCTCTGATGGACTTGAGCTGCAGCTGACAGTTCAAAGCGGGCAACCTTTGGACACTAACAAGTTTTTTTTTTTTAACAAACTGAGAAGTAGACAACAAGAAAAACTTTAAAGGAGAAAAGAGCCACCAACATTTAACACTTAAATATTGCATGCAACCTCTTACAGCCAGAACCAATTGGCGTTAAACAATGCTCACCCCCCGACCACATATTATTATCACCACAATGCTAGAATTAGATTAACGCGGTAGATCAACTCGAGAAACACACACCTCATCTTTCTGGGTAACATTTTTGTTTTGCACTTAAATCTACTAGCTACAGTTTAAATAAAGCTAGATGCAAACACTCTGGTGGTTCATGGTGCTGGCCCACCTTGGGCTATTGATCTGAATGGGTTTGATCAGCAGCAAATGGCTTTGTTGCCCAGAGTTTTTATTACAGGAGTTCTCTCTCCCTTAAAAGGCACTTCAAAGGTGCTGCCAGCCACTTGCAAACCTCACCTGGGGTCGAGTCAAGCACATTCTGTTACACTCCCTCCACATGAAGCTACTGAAAAAGACAAGCCAACCTGCCACCCCCCCCCCCCGATCATTAATCACACTTCACTTTCCCAAGCACTGGTGGGTGTGGCTACAAAATCTGAGAGCAGGTCTTCAGCAACCACTTGCAATTGTGCCCTACTGTTCCTGTCCGCAGCTCAGAGATCTCACAGCATAAATGAGACCGAAGCTGGACAGTGCAGTACCATTCTGAATGGCAGGTTGTGGGCTACCATTTGGTGATCACAAGGGGCCGGCCGAGGCTAGTGAATTATTCAAGTATCTCCATCTGTACATTTGAAATGGTCCCACTTTACACAGCCCTCTACTAACTGCACAACATCCTGCAGAGAAATGCACATAGATAACAGCCCTAGCAAGGCAGCACTCCTCCACTGAGGAATGGCATCTCCCCCCAAAAAGGAGCAGACAACTTCTATACCAGAAATAAACAGTGTCACATGTTCAGTATGAGCAGACTGCATCACAGACCCTAAAAAAATACAGTTTCACTTTCTCACTTTTTTAGTATTTTTTTTGTAAAGAATCTGCCATTCTTAGACTTTGTCTCAGATATATACCTTTCAACTGTCCAAGATTATGACGGGTCCTTCATTTTAGCCCTCAGAAATGCTGTCTGTCAATCATTATGGGAATGTGCTGCCCACCCAGAGAACATGCAGTAAATTCAGACTTTATAGCAGCAGTTCTAATATTCTAAAACGCTAAATGAAAATTAAACTTTGTTGCAAGTAAACCAAGTGGTTTCCAGTGTTCTGAGCATGTACCTCTATGTTTGAAGATGTGCCCCTCAGTATGAGGGTCAGTGTCCCTCACTTCCAATAATTTGGGGTATCCGTCTCACTTCAGTGACAAGAGGTAAAGAGAGGTGGATGCTCAGATATGTACAATTAGCTGCATTATTTATGTAGCACAAGTGATCAGTACTTTCTGAAATTGCAATGCACAGCATAGCCACCTTGCACACGGCTCCATGGGCAAGTGGGGCTTCGGATGCGCTGCTATTCCTGCTCCATCAAAATGGTCCATCGCTGACTGTCTTGCTCCCTCCCCAACCCACACCCACCCTCTGAGTGCCCCACCTCCCACCCACCTCACCACATACTTAACTCCGAAGGCCAGCGATGATCTTCGGTGGACCAGGAACACGTCTGCACTCTTCAAAGCCGACTGCGAACTGAAGAAATACTGGTAAGCTGTATAATGGCATAAATGGGATTTTTTAAATTTTGGTGCATTAAACTTGGCCATTTTGGGGAATTTTTTCACCAGATTTTCAACATGGCATTCTTGGGACCCCACCTCATGAACTCAGTCACTGTCAATTTGTTATTCGATCCGGAAAGGTGATTTTGCGGTCACTGCACAGAACCATCTTTCAGGACTGATTTATGAAACGACAGTGTCACAGTTCATGAGGTAGGCCCCCAAAAACCCTATGTTGAAAATTTGGTGAAAAAAATTCCCCAAAATGACTGTTTTACAAGCTGGCATTGCACTGTTCCTACGCATGGTAGTAACTTTAAAAATTATTAATATTTTCACTACAGATTTTCCACATTGACATTTTAACACACCTCCTTATGAACAGTACATCAGTCATTTTTCACATCTTGCACGTTGGAGCGGTCAGTTTGCGAAATCAATGTTCAGGACACATTAAGAAAATTACAGTGGCACTGGTCATGAGCAGAGGTGTTAAAATGGCTATGCTGAAAATTTGGTGACAAAAGTCCATAAAATGACTGTGTTACGTATGTGCATTGCGCAATTTCCACCCACTCTCATAAGTTCACGAATTTGTAGTATTTTCAGTCCAGATTTTCAACACTGACATTTTTCCACACCTCCTTATGAACAGTACAGCTGTCATTTTTCACACCCTGGCAGAAATGTATTTTTGCACTTCCAGCGCAGAATAGCGCGGTCACTGTGGGAAATTAGTGTTCGGGACAGATTCCGAAAATCACAGTGACACAGTTCATGAGCAAAGGTCCCAAAATGCCTATATTGAAAATCTGCTGTAAAAAATCCTCAAACTCATTACATTACGGGTGTATGTAGCGCAGTTTCTACGCGTGCTCGTGGCTTCACCACTTTTTTATATTTTCACTCCAGATTTTCAATAATGCCATTTTTTACACCTCGTCATGAACAGTACACCTGTCACTTTTCACATCGTATTTGAAATATGTTTTCGAACCTGTGGCACCAAATGGTGCAGACGCTGTGCAAAATCACCCTTCCCGTGACGAACTGATTGCGTCACTGTTCATGTGGTGGGGTCACAAAAAACTCATGTGGAAAACCTGGAGTAAAAATACCAAGAAACTCCCAGGGCATTAGGGTTTTCGACCATAACGCCTTACCCTCTAGGGGCTGACAGGTGTCAGGGGTGTGACTTGGGATTGTCAACAGTAATGCTCATGCCATTTCACCCCAACCCCCACCCCCACCCTGCAGCCATTGACAGGCATCGAGGTGCACCTTGGACCCTTTGCTCCCAGAGTTCATGCCATTCTCCTATACTGCACCCATTTCAATGTATTTCCTTATGGAATGAGGTGAATGTAAAGCCCAAACACCCCAAGGCACACCATGACACTTGTCAATGTCTGAAGGGTAGAGTGAGGTGAAATGTCATGACCGTCATAGGCGACAACCCAAAGGCACACCTCAATGCCTGTCCATCTCTGCAGTGATGGTGGAGTTGGCATTAGTTCAGTACTTCACTGCCTTTCCTATACTGTATCTGTCTAACTCCTGCACTTCCACTGCTAATGCCAGCAAGCAAACATTCGGCATTGACAAATGCTTGTTTTATATTGTGAAACCCGAACTTTAAGATGCCGCCAACAGTTGACTTTGACATGTGAGAGCACAGGTGGTTTGCATTAGCACAGGACTTTGAGCTGCTTCTTTACACTATACACTTAAATGCCTAACAGCTGGCCATAAAACTGAAAACACTACAGATGACCTTTGCAAAGTATTACTAGGATCACAGTTTTATAAGATGGAAACAACATTCAGAAACATGAATGCTGGTCCATTACATTACCATTAAAAAGCCAATAAATTGGTTCAGGCCAGAGATAATAAAGTTATACACATAACTCTCTGCAGTGGCGGTATGTGCAATAAGGTTGTAACAATTTCCACTCCAAACAAATGCCAGGGAGAGGGAATGCCACAGGGATAATGAAGAGAAATAAATCTGTACCGTTTCAGTTTATTAAACTGATTGCCTAAAGGCAACATTTCTGTTTAATTTTTTTATCATAGATTTTATTGAGATTTTCCAAAACATAACATACGTTAGAGATAATTGCTCCAAAAAGGCAACATTCCTGGCATACTGTAACGCTGATTAAATTTGTTTCCTTATTGCATTTACAGGCACTCGAAAGTTAAACTTGTACAGATAATTACGTTTACTTATAACTGCTGTCAAAAGTGACAAGGGTGTGGGCCCTAGCCAAAACATAAGTTAAGGTCTTACCTAAATAACTAGTGCTAAGCGCACTGTACCTGGTGCCCTTCCCAATCGGCTAAGTAGCCATGGGCTTGAGGTTGAGCTCCTTCATGTGTGACATCGGGGGAGGAGGGCCTTGTGGATTCGTGTATAATGCTTACAGTTTCTTGGCACCATGATATACAGTTAACCTTGTCCCCTCCCTGGGAAATCATGGTCCTGGGGGCCATGATGTATCTGGAGTTGTCTGAGGACCTGCATGAGATTAGAGTGTTGATCAGTTCATAAAGGAGGGTTGCCAGGTGCTGGTGTGGGGGTAAAGCAAATGTGGGACCTCAAATAGTGTCCCCATTTCTTGTCATAGATCTGCGTCTGTGTCCTGCTGGTGTATGTGAGTCACCTGAACACTGCTATCTTAGCTAATGCTGCATGCCATGTGAGAAGCGATGGGGTGCTGCCTGGTGCTATCTTACCAGAATGGCCTGTTTATTTTCTAGCAGTACAACTAGTAGCAATTCCCTCAACTGGATCTGGCAGTTTAAGGTAGTTGAAATCTCTCCAAGGAGGACTAGGGCTGGTGTGGGGGGGGGGGCCTGAGTGTGCCTTATCCTGGTGCAGGCCTGTAACACCCCTGCCTAGAAAGGCTCCAGAATGGGGCATTACCACAAAATGTGGAGGAGAGTTGACATCTCCAACATTGGGAGTGTGGGATGAGTTCCATCTTTTACAGAATATCCGGGGTCCTGTACCATCTTAACAGGATCTTGAGCTGAATCATCTGACTCCTAGTGTCCCTGTACACCAGATGCACTCCATTAAGGTGCTCCTCCCATTTCCCAGTGGGGATATCCACATAGAGTTTCTTTGCCCATTGAAGTCTGCAGTTGTCTGTGGGGTATGATTGCGTTTCTCTTAAAAGACGGCAGATTTCTCCTGCCACTCCCTTGGCCTTATCTGTCATGTGTGGTGGTTAGCCAGTCACATCCCTCCCCACGTGCTGTTTGTCCCCAGCTATGTGAGTTGCATCCCTAATCTGGAGTAATCTCCAGAAGTCCAATTTAGGCAGAAGGTAACATCCCTGCTTTTGCTGGCAGGATATCATGTCCTCTGTATTCGGGGATAGAAGATCCCCCACCATGTGGATGATTTACTCCTGCCAGGATTTCCACTTGATGGTCTCTCCCCCCCCCCCATGCAGAATGAGGGGTTGTCCCATAATGGGAGGTACCTGCCTGGTGGACCCCATGAGTTATCTGGGCATTGTAAGATGCGCATGCATTTTCGCCACACCTGTCTATGTTTCTATGGTAGACAAAGCAATGGGGCCTGATGGGATTCACATAAGAATTCTAAAAGAACTAAGGGTAGAACTAGTAACACCACTGACTACTCTCTTTAACAAATCATGAGAGGATGGGGTGGTATCTGAGGACTGGAGGAGGGCAAATGTGATTCCACTTCACAAAAGTGGGAGCAGGGCAGAGGCAGGAAACTACAGACCAGTTAGTTTGACGTCAGTAGTAGGAAAATAATGGAATCACTTCTGAAGGAAAGAATTGTTGAGTACCTAGAGGCCAGTGGGGCACAGGACCCAAGGCAGCATGGTTTCACAGCAGGAAGGTCATGTCAGATGAACCTAATAGATTTATTTGACTGGGTGACCAAAGTAGTAGACCAGGGAGGGGCTGTGGATATGGCCTACCTAGATTTTAGCAAGGCATTTGACATGGTCTCACACAAAAGATTAATACACAAGTTAGCCAGCCTTGGAGTGGGTCCCAAGGTGACAGCCTGGATAAAAAACTGCCTGGACAACAGGAAGAAAAGGGTAATAGTAAACGGAGTCCACAGTGAAGAAAGGAGGGTAACTAGCGGGGTTCCTCAGGGTTCGGTACTGGGACTCTTTAATGTCTTTATAAGTGACATTGGAGAGCACCTGGAAGGAAAGGTATGTCTCTTTGCAGATGACACAAAGATCTGCAACAGGGTTGGTACAAAAGTTGTGGTGGAAAGGATGAAAAGAGGCTTGGCAAGGTTGGAGGAATGGTCAAATATGTGGCAGATCAGATTCAATGCAAAGTGCAAGGTAATGCATCTGGGAAACAAAACCCCAGGAGAAGAGTACACAATGGGGGTGAGTTAATAACAACAACAAAAATCTGAAGAGACCTAAGAGTAATTATATCAGATGACCTAAAGGTGGGCAAGCAATGTGAGAAGGCAGTAAGGAGGGCTGGGGGGACACTGGTATGCATAGGGAGAGACATCACCAGTAGAAACAGGAAGTTGTTATCCCTCTGTACAGATAGTTGGTGAGACCCCATATGGAGTACTGCATGCAATTCTGGAGACCCCATCTCTGCAAAGACATAGACAGAGTGGAGGCTGTTCAGAGGAGCGCAACAAAAATGGTGCAGAGTCTGCACCAGAAGACATACGAGGAGAGACTAAAACAGCTTAATATGTATACCCTTGAGGAAAGGAGCGGGGCGGACATGAAAGAAACTTTCAAGTATCTCAAGGGAATTAACAAAGTACAGGAGGGTAGCATCTTTCAGAAGAAGAGATGTGCAAGAACAAGGAGACACAATTTGAAGATAGAGGGGGACGGCTAAGAGGTAATGTTAGAGAGTCTTTTTTCACAGAGAGGGTTGTGGATGCATGGAACAGCCTTCCTGAGGAGGTTGTGGAGTCAGGAACAGTGGGAGAATTCAAGAGTGCATGGGACAGGCATAAGGCAATTCTAGTGGGGAGTAGGAGGAAGTAAGCTGTTAATTAACTAGAATCTGCAGCTTATCCATCAGGTAGGGAAATGGGCAGATTAGGTGGGCCAAGTGGTCCTCATCTGCCATCAAATTCTATGTTTCTATGTTACACCTCTCTTGTCTCTTTAATGATTGGGTGGGTATCTCCCTGTTGGCCTTTTCCTTTTTGTAGCAGGTGCACTAGCCAGGGTGTGTTGGCTGTAGCAATTTCCATTTCCACCCACACCGGGGTTTCCAAAGTTGGTGAGAGGAACCATCTGAGGGCCTGTGCCGCCCTATATGCCAGGACGGAGGCCAAGTCCTCCCTTGGACCACTCTCAGTTTCACTTTGCTGAAATGTGGCGATTTCCCCTCCCACAGAAATCGTGCAATCAGTCTATCCGCTCTTTGGAGGATTCTTGAGAGGATGGCTATTGATAGATTACCGAACAGGTAAGTTAGGTTGGGTAGGATAAACATGCATACTGTGTCTGCCTTGCCCTTCAGGGATAGGTGCAGTTCAGCCATCTTTGTGTTTCTTTTTATTTATTTATTTTTATTTATTGAAGTAATCAGTTGTACAACCTTTGAGTCAGCGACTCATTTACAAAGGTACCTCATCATTGGGGGGGGGACAACAATAAGTGAGGTTTTAGGACAGGGATTACATACAGGTGAGATACATACACACGTGGAGTTACAGGCAGCAATTGTACAGGTACATGCATATGTTGAGATACACGCATCAATTAAATAGCATATTACACATCAATATATAACATCATTGTTACAGTCAGTATCCAGTCATCTAAGGGATCCAAAGGGCACAGGGCTATATGGGCAGGGTTTTGGTCAGCTATCGACATTTACAACATCGACTGTCAATAATATGTTGACGGAGGGCGATTTTGAATCGACGGATCCCAGGGATCTTGGTGATAGCCTCGGGAAGGGAGATAAACCAAGGGGGGGCTTTATGATGAAAGTATCTTTGGCAGTGAGAGGTTCTTGCCCTGGGAATTATGAAAGTAGCTGCGATGGAGTTACGGGTTGGCAGGGGCCGGACAGCCAGCTGCAGTGGTGCAGAGACCTCTAGTGGGCAAAACCCTGACATGGATTTTTTGGCCAGCAGGCAGGCATAATATTTCAGTCTTTCCTCAAGAGTAAGTATTTTGGCAGTAGAGTATAGCAGACAGGTGTGAGTTCTGCTGTTAGCACCGGTAAGGAGCCTACAGGCTTTGTTAATAGAGGTCTGGACTTTAGATAAGGAAGAGGGATCAGCCGCTGCGTAAATAGGAAGTCTGTAGTTGGCCAGTGACAACACCGATGAGGTAGTTTTAGTGCAGATTCCGGGAGGTAATCTTTGTGGTGGTAGAGGAGCCCGATCCTGGAGTTCATGGCCGATGACAGGGCTTTTAGGTGGGTGTGGAATGTAAGGCCTGGGTCAAAGGTGATGCCCAGGTACTTATAGGATGTTACCTGTTCTAGTGGGAGGAGCATGCTGGTGGTGATGTGAAGGGGAGTGTCCTTGGCGCTGTCTTGCCGATGAGAGAACAGCATGGACTGTTTTCTTCAGGTTCAGGACTAGTCGATGATTATTGAACCATTTTTCGGCTTGGAGGAAGGTGCTTTGCAGCGTGCCTTGGAGTAGAAGCGGGTCAGGGTGTGATGCTAGGATTACTGCATCATCAGCGTAGAGCAGTATTTTGCTGGAACAGGAGTTTGGGAGGGTGTTTAGGAATAGACTGAAAAGGGTGGGTCAAGGATGGAGCCTTGCGGGACCCTGAGGTACTAGTAGGTTGGAGGAGAGGGTCCCATTTAGCTAACTCTTTGGGACCTGTTATGCAGGTAGCTAGAGAACCAATTCAGTGGGCCAGATGGAGTCTCAGTTGGGACAGGGAGTTTAACAGCAAGGGGTGGCACACAGTGTCAAATGCCTTAGATAGGTCTATGAATACTGCCCCTGCAAGTTGACCCTTGTCAAGCGCAGAGTGTATGTGGTGGGAGAATTCCAGAAGGGCAGTGGTCGTGCTGTCACCAGGACGAAACCCATGTTGCTCAGGACATAAAAGGCTGTGCTTAGATAGGTATTCTGTGAGCTGTGTGGATAATATTTTTTCTAAAGCTTTGGATGGGGGGAGGATGGAGATGGGCCTACAGTTATTTGGTAGCATACGGTCCCCAGACTTATGGATGGGGATTACTTCAGCTTGCTTCCAAGCATCCGGGAACTGACCTAAGCATAAGGATTTGTTTATGATAAGCGTGAGGGGGATTAGCATGATATCCAGTGTAAGGCGGAGCATCTTGGAGTCAAGAGGGTCATTACTTGGGTTATGGGAGGAGAGTGACTTTACAAAAATAGGTTTGGCATCGCGGGGTGAGATCGTCTGGAAGCGGAATAGTGGCCTTGAAATGTGAGTGTGGGTGGACGTGGCAACCGGGTCAAAAAAGTGGGCAGGGAGAACTGCACTTAAGTCTGTGAAGGTTTTATTAAGGCAGTCAGCAATACATGTTGGGTCTGTCGAGACAGCTCCGTTTATGTCAATCTGAGACGGAGGGGGTAGCGGGTTTTACCATTCAGTTCTTTAATGTTGTCCCAGAAGGCTCTGGATGAGCCCCAGGAGGATGTCAAAGCAGCCTGATAGTATTTGGCTTTTGCCTGCTTGATGGCCCAGGTGCATTGGTTACGGGCTGCACTATAGGCTTGTCTGTCAGCCACTCTACCAGAGCCATTTGCTATGTGCCAGAGCTTATCCTTCTTTTTTAGTTGCTGGATCAGTGCAGGGGATATCCATTCAGCAGTCCGTTTTTTTTTCCTAGATGTGGTGATGGGGGCAAACAGATCACAGGCATGGATGAAGGCCGTAGTGAGGTAGGTTAGTGCAGAGTTTATGTCTGGAGCACAGGCCACTGGGGTCCAGTTGACTTGTGCGAGGTGGCGTTTGAGGTTGTCAAGACCCCTGGGGAGAAACCTGCATCGTGGGGTGCTGCTGTACACAGGGCTGAGAGTGGGGGAGGACCAAAAGCAGATGACTGGGGAGTGGTCGCTAAGTGAGTCCGCAAGGACAAGTACGGATGCCACTTTATGTGGCCGGTTAGAGAGGATTACGTCCAAGAGGGCGCTGGTTCACGTTGCTTTGTTAAGACGAGTGGGTGGGGTGACCATTTGAGACAGGTCAAGGGCTGCAAGCTCATCCTTAATAGTATCAGACGAGGAACTGAGCCAGTTGGTGTTTAAGTCACCCAATATTAGTTGTTCAGCCTTCTGGGGTAAGGTGGATAGATAGTCAAGGAGGGAGGTGACCGCTAAGTTTTTTGTACTCAGGGGTATGTAAGCCGTGGTTAGGTAAAGGGGGCCATGACCAGGGTAAGGAGTGATCTTAAGAGTAATGGCTTGCGCCCCATGGTTGAACTCAGGGGTAGGGAGGACATGGCCCAGGACCGAGTTGCAAGAGGTAGATAGCACCCCCTTCCCACCCGCCCAACCTATCAGCCCTGAACAGGGAAAAGCCTGGCAGAGAGACGGCTGAGCAGGCATGAGCAGGAGAGCCAGGTCTCTGCTAGCATGAGGATGTCAGGGGAGTGTTGCGTAACCCAGCATTGGAGGGCTGCAGTTTTCTTGGGGAGACTGCATATGTTCATGAAAGCAATTCGGAGACCACTGCCACTAGTGAGCTTAGGCGTGGCAGAGTTGGCGGGCCCAGGGTTAGGGTGCACATTGCCGGAAAGCAGGAGCAGCAGAAAGATTAGGCGCCTCACAGGGTAGTGGTTGCTGAGGGTGGGGTGCATATGCAGCTGCCGAGACCTCACCAGGGAGGTGCATGAGATGGGAAGAGAGAAAAGAACCAGAGACGCTAGCGAGGAGATTGACCACATGTGATAGGGTACATGATACTGAGGGCAGCGCTTGGGGGTGGGTGGGTGGGGGTAGAGTGGTAGTCCAGGGTTCGGGATGGATTTGGGGATGGTGTGGTAGTCCAGGGTACGGGATGGATTTGGGGGGATGGACTGAGGGGTAGATGTGCAATAAGCTGAGGGAACAACAGGGAATTGAGAGTGGGGGATTGTGGTTTGGAGGGGCAGATCAGTGGGAGATATAAAGGGGTTGAGGGTGAGCAGTGGGTGCCGTGGTAAGAGGAGTACCAGGTATAGCAAGGATCATGCTTGTGAGTGATATATCATTAGAGAGAGTAGAAAATGAGTGCAGGCTCCCTCTAGTGCTGGAAGGGTATAACCAGCAAATGGGAAAGTCGACTGATTGGTTCTGGCTCCCCATGTGAGTAACTCTATAAAAGGGAGAGCCGACCAAGGGTGGTGGTGGGGGCGGGGGGATTTAACGCGCAGCGCCATGGGCTTCACCTGGCACTGTGTGAGAGAGGCTAGCAGAGCGCGAGCCTGGAAAAGGTGCCAAAACACAAGTTTAAACCGACTGCAGGTTAGTCCACAGCCAGGAGAGCTCCTGACGATCGCGACTGCAGCAGGGCACTTTGCTGGTAAAATTACCCTGAAGCTCTTGTCTTGTTTCTGGGCAGGGAGGGCTTTTCTGTATGGCCCTCGTGACCTTCAGCTCCTCGGGGGGAGGGGGGTGAATCCTAGTGGTAAAGCAGGGAGGGCAGTTCAGCACAGCCCTCACAACCTCCGGCTCCTCGGGGGGAGGGGGGCTCGAAATCTGCTGTGATAGAGGCTATAATGGGTGTATAGTTGGCTTCTACCATGTTTCCCCATTGGGTTGTGATGCTGATTCCCAGGTAGCTAAAGCCCTGGGTTGCCCAGACCACCAATATCCCTTTTAAGCTATCTTTGGCCAGATTAAATGGGGATATTGTAGGCTTTTTTACTTTTCATGTAGAGCCCTGAGATGTTTGTAGATTCCTAAAGGGTTTGCGGTACATGGGGTAGGGATTCAGAGGGGTTTGAAATGGTAAGCAGCAAATCAACTGCATACGTATTAACTAAATATTGTTTTCCAGTGATTCTGATGCCCTGGATACCTAGTGTGCTCAACAGTCTCCTGGATAGGGGATCAATGGCTATTAGAAAGAGTAATGGGAATAGGGTCAGCCTTGTCTCATCCCCCTTTGTAGTTCAAAGGGAGTCGATATGGTTTTGTTAGTGAGCACCATCGCAGTGGGTTTAGTGTACACTATAGCATTCCATGTTCTAAAATAGGTGTCAGATCTGTAGGACTCCAATGTGTGGTGCAGGTAGCTCCATTCCACAGAGTCAAAGACCTTGCAGAAGTCTACTGCCAGGGCAGCCATAGCGGTATTCGTTCTAGAGGCTAGCCATTTCAGGTTCAGGATGCTGTGGATATTGTCCTCTCCTGTCTTCCCCTTACTGAAGGCAGCCTGTGAGGGGTGAATCAGGGAAGACAGTACCTTTTCTAGCCTGTTGGCTAAGGCCAACTAGTATCTTGTTATCAGCTGAGATTAGTGAGATGGGCCTGAAGTTGACGCAGTCCAAGGGATCTGCCAGTTTTTGGGGCAGGATTGTGATTATCGCTTTCTTCATTGTGAGAGGGAAGATCCCTTCTTTTGCCTCCTCTTGCTCTGCCATCACTGGTGGCAGTATCTCTTCCCCCAACAATTGAAGTAGTTCTGTGGAAAGGCAATCAGCCCTAGGCACCTTGATCTTGGAGAGTTACTGGAGTGCTGTTCTTAGTTTGGGTATGGTAAGTGGCCTATTTAGCTTCCCTGCTACTTCTGGCTTTAATTTGGGAAGGGTGGTTGAGTCCAAGAAAGCCCAGATAGATGTCTTGTGACCCAGGGTGCTGGGGTGAACCTGTAAAGAATATAGTTCTTTGTAGAACAGGCGCAAAGTCTCATTTATTTCTTTGGGTTGTACTTCTACTGTCCCCTTTGCTGTCCAAAGGCGATGCATTTGGGAGCTAGCTTTTTGCCTGGGCAAGTGGTACGCCAGCATTTTCCTCCCTTTGTCCCCAGACTCCCAGAACCTATGTTTGTCCCTCAAGAACTGCCATTCTGCTTTCCTTTGTAGCAGAATGTTGATTTTGTAGTTCAGCCCCACAGCCTTTGCAAGGAGCTCTGTGTTAGAGCAACTGCATTGTTTGAATTGTGATTCTAAGACCCCCAGTTGGTTCTGCAGCAACTCCATCTCTTTCTTTCTCTCCCTATTATGCCTGACTGTTTGGGATATGATGCATCCTCTCAGGAATGCTTTATAGGCCTCCCACACCATGCCCAGCCTGACCACCCCACCGAAATTGTTTTCAAAGAATATGCTAGATTCTTCTCTTATCCAGTCCCAGAATTCCAAGTCCTACAGGATTAGGAGGTTATACCTTCTCCACCTGGGCGATGTGTGGTGGGATCCTACAGGTAGGTAGGAGAGACTGATAGTGGTGTGATCTGACATGACCATGGGCATCAATTTTGGTATCATAGATACCTTGGCCTGCAAGTCTATTGGTTAGCCAGAAATCGATCCAACTGTGAGTGCTTTGGACATGGGAGTACAAAGTATAGTCTCTATCTGCCGGATTGTCCATGCGCCATGGGTCCGCCATTCCCTATTCTTCCATCAAGATGCCAAGGGTCTGTTTTACCCTGGTTATGGTATCTGGGGTTGGACTGGACTTGTCGAGAAATACATCTGAGACCAGGTTAAAATCCCCTCCCACAATGACTGGGCAGGATTCATCCTCTCCCCTTGCTTCTGTTATGGCCTAATACATGTGAAAAATTCTTGGTCGTCCTGATTGGGGGTATATATGTTAGCTATTATGACCTTCCCCCCAGTGTGTGTGAATTGGACCACCACCCACCGCCCTTGTTTTTCTGCTCTTTTCCATTCTTCCACCCAACCACTTGCCCTGTATGTCAGGATGGCCATCCCTCTGGATTTTGCTGTGGTGAGCTATGTACCACTTGCCCCACCCAGCCCTTCCTTAACCACTGTACTGATCTGGCCATCAGATGCATCTACTATAGTAGTGCTATGCCTGTCCTTACGGCTTTTAAATGGTTTAGCACTTTACATTTTTTGACAGGGTGGTTAAGCCCCTTTACATTCCAGGAGACGAGTCTTACCCCCTCCTTCAGGGTGTTGGATAATGTCCAGCATGCAACACTCCACTTCTCACTTACCTCCTGGGTCTGCGACTAGGGCTGTCTCCAAAGCTGATTGTGCTGAAGATCACCTTGGGATGGAAGAGATCCAGGTTGCTCGTAGTCATGGGATCAGTGCTTGTCTGACTTGTTCTTTGCCCACTGGGGCTGATACTCTCTCAAAAAGCAGCAATAAAAAGACAATATCTGAGATAAAATATTCATATATATTTATATTCAAATAGCAATTCCTTGTAACGTTGATTGACTCCAGTGTTTCTACCATTAGGGCCCCCCGTGTGCCCTGTTGCCCCGCTAGAGATTCCCCCTGTACTAAGGTGCTACTGCCCACTTATGTGGGTATCCTTAACCCTGTATACCTTTCCTGCTGGTCTAGGATGTGCACTGTGACTATATTTTTGTATAAATTTATGAGATCTGTGGATCCACTAAACTACCAAACGGAGAGGGATATGCTATGGTATCCCTAAACTCAATATCCTGAGTCTCAGGATATCTACCTTGCTGGCCTAAAATACATGCTCCAGAATCAATCAGATGCCCAACAATACAATGTCTGGCATCTGATTGAAAATCACAAAATGCAATTCAGAGGGCTTTGCCCCCGAACCCCCCACACACCCCGTATCTAAAATAACTAACTCTGAGGGGGAGTGGACCTCGGAGTTAAACACAGTTAGTTATGGTAGTAAAAAATTGAATGGACGCAGCGCAGACCAGAACCCAGGCCTTCCAAGACACGCTGGTCAAGCTGCCAGTGGTTTAGCCCTCAACACCACTGGGGCAGCTTGGCCACTTTCTGGATACAATACCCATTTGTAGACCATCAGCAGGGGTAAGGTAGCAACCTGTCACATCTGCTACATTACACCTGTAAACAACTGTCGGCTTTACTCTCGCCAAGATTCTCACTATCAGTATACTGCACTTATCAGGCAATACTGCATGGACAGGTCAGTGTCAGGATAGTGAGACTTGGCATAACAGATGGGTACCACGGAGAGTGCGGCTTGTGAGGATGAGCCCAGTGCCTCACTGCTATGCCTGCTTGGTGTCTTCCCAGAAAGTGGCTGTGACTAAGTCTCAGCCCATCCCATGTAGCTCCCTTGTTTAGGGGAATTCGGAGATGGTGGCCCCAATGAGCTAGTCTGTGACTGTGGTGCTGTGGTCTGTAGCCCTAAGGCCTAGAATTTATTTGTATTGGTGTGCAGGTGCAGTGGATTCTGGGGCCTTAGCCTTGGATTGTGGTATTCTAGCTAGTGTTTGCTGGATTGAGGGTATCCGAGGGCTCCTAAGAATTTCTTTCTGCCCTGCCCAACTTGTAGGAGTTCTCCCCCTTCCCACATGCCATTATCCTATCCTCTGGTGGGGTACCGGTGCACCAACCTTGAGGTTGGGAGTGTGCCCCTGTCCGTCCCCTTCCCTGTGCCTCGATGTTAGCTGCCACCCCTTCAACAGGAGGAGAGAGGGGTGGCAGGGTCTGGTTAGGGACTTGGCTCCGGGGGGGGGGCTGCTGAGAGGTAAAATCCTCTTATGCTATATGTTCCCCATGATAGTAACACAGTGCAGTTGGTGGACTTGGTTTATCTTGGATATGTGTCCTGGGGACTTACTAATACACAATTTCCCCCAACCCCTCTTATCATGTCACTCTAATTTATTCTGGCACGGTAAATTCACTGCAGGGGACACCTGGGTACCTGGGTTCCCCTTGGGCTGAGAGGGTCCACTAGATCACCATTATAATTGCTGCTCTGGCTTTTTCTCATCCCTGTATTCAGCCTTGTGTTACTTCTGCTCTGTGTGTTGCTCCCCCCCCATTCCAGATGTGCCTTCCCTGAA
Source organism: Neoceratodus forsteri (assembly GCA_016271365.2). NCBI lineage: Eukaryota > Metazoa > Chordata > Ceratodontiformes > Ceratodontidae > Neoceratodus > Neoceratodus forsteri. The sequence continues at coordinate 1,665,647,859 of CM057450.1, read as the reverse complement.
TGTGGGGTTCATGGCATTGGCCTATCCATTCTCTGTGCTCCTGTCTGGGCAATTCCTGTTGGATTTGGTTCTGTGGCTGGGTCCCCAGCTGCATGCCTGTACCCCCCAACCCTTTTCCCTTCCCACTGCCTTCAGCTCCTCAGCTGACCTTAGCTCCCCATCCCCCTTTTAGTATGCAGTGCTACCAGCTACACTTAGCTACCCTTGAATTATATCTAAACATAGAGAAGGAGAATCAAAAAAGCAAGAGCTGTCCATCTGTTCTGGCTGAGCCAGTGTACTCACCACAGTGTCATGGCAAAACTAGGCAGTGGGGTTATGCATGGGTTTGTCCTGGGCTTCAAGTTCAAGTTCAAGTTTATTGGCAGGAAAAAAATCTGTTGAGCAGGCTCATTTACAAGGAGGTCCTGATTAACAACAGGGACATTACACAAGTATATACAAAGTAATATGCAAGCCCGGCCCAGTTGCGCTGAGTGTTGAGGCACTGTATGCTACACCTCGCTCCACGCTGGTGACCCGTGTTCGGGAATGGATGTGGGCCACCGGGGGTTGGCAGGGGTAGGGAAGGATTGAACATCCAGAGGACTGCTCTCCTTCCCTGGGGAGGGGGGGTGATCTCGGCATCTGTGTGCCCCCTAGCGGAGGCTGGAGAGCAAGATGTATGGCATGTACATGGGGGGAGTTGGGTGCAGATGTCTCGAGGGAAGCATGCACAGGAGCTTGCACGGGCCACCTTGGCTGACATCATTGCACGCATCCGGCTCCAGAGGGAGTAAGCAGAAAAAAAAATCCCTGCCTGCAGCGCCTACATGAAGCTGCCTCGCCGTCCATCATAGTTCATCGGCTGACACCTGTTCCAGATCTGTGTCCATGACACCTTGGCCAGTGGCATGGCTCCACCCTGGGGGGCAAGCCAGGGGGCAGGGGGGACAGCTAAGAAGGGAGTGGGGACGGCGGGGGTCGTGACTGGACTGAGAACTGGCGCTGAAGCAGGACAAAAAAAAAACCCCAAAAAACCAAAGTAATATGCATTAAACACACGAATAATCCATGAGAAGAAAATAGGGTCACAATATTTACATCAAATATACATAGGCACACTAAAGCTAGTAGTAAAAAAAATGGTTAGCGCTGGGTAACAAGATAGTACCTCGTGAGGGAAGTAGAGACTTCAAGGCCAGCAAGGAAAGTAAAGATAGTGGTACGGGTGGGATAAGGTCAGTGGGGAGGGGGACAGAGAATGGTAGAACGGAGGTAAGAGGGGGCAGACAACAAGGTGGAGGGGGTGAGGAAAAATGAATATAACAGGGTGACTATGTTGGCTGGGGCAAGGGCACTATGGAGGTGGCAGGGAGAGGAGGTAGAGATAGAAGGTAAAGAAAGGATAGCTGTAGATGAGGACAGGGACTGTTGAGTGACGATAGTGTGGGATACAGACTGGGGTAGATTGTGTGGTGATGGTAGTGTAACATGGAGAGAGGAGGGGAGGGAGAGGAAGAAGGGGGAATGGAAGTATAATGGAAAGTCACTTAGGAGTGAGGGGGGGTGGACAAGAGGATAGAGTGGTCACTTCAATAGACCAAGCAGGGAGAAGGCGCTTCATAAACTGCAGTCACCAAAGTCCCGTAGGTTGTCATAAACAAGTCTTTTGAAGCTATTCAGGGGGATCAGACTTTGCAGTTTGAGCCTGGATTGAGCTTTATTCCAGGCAGCTGGGAGGGCACAGCTTATAGCCATGTTTCCAAACCGGGAACGGGAGATTGGAACATCTAGCATAATGAAGGAGTTACTGCATGGGAGGTAGGGGCAGGTAATTTGTTGAAAGAGGTTGAAGATGTAGGGGTAGTTTTGCTAGCAGGGCTTTGTACAGCCAGGTGATAGAGTGGAAGAGATGCCTGGTTGCTAAGGAGGTCCACCCAAGGGAGACATACAGGTCACAACAATGAGTCCGACAGTGAGCATTGGAAATGAAGCATATTGCTTTGTGATAGAGAATGTCCAGTTGACATAGCAGGGCATCAGAGCATCTGCCATATAGAATATCGACTTAATCAATAAGTGATATAAAGGTTGTTTGGACCAGGTGCAGTCTGAAGTCAGAATCGAATTGAGAGTTATTCCTATAAAAGAAGCCAATTCTTTGATGTGATTTCTTTGCAAGGGAGTTGATGTGAGCTGAAAAAGCTAGGTGTCGATGTAGTTCACAGCCTAGGTATTTAAAGTTGCAGACTAACTCGAGATCATCGCCATAGAGAGTCTTGATGGGGGGCAGGGAAGCAAGTAAGATAGGGATGGAGGGCAAGTGGTTGGAATAGAAGAACATCACTTTTGTCTTTTTAGCGTTTAACAGCAGTTTGGAAAGTATGAGACTGAACTGGAGAAGATCGAATTCTGCCTGTAATTCTGCATGGGCTTCACCTACCGAAGGACTGGATATGTATATCACTGTATCATCTCCGAAAAGGTGTAGTTTTGCTTTGCTGATACCATTTCCAATGAAGTTGATGTATATCCTAAATAGAAGTGGTCCAAGGATCGAACCTTGGGGTACCTCTCTCCTGAGTGGAAGAAATGGGGATAGAAAGCCATCAGCTTTCACCTGTTGAGATCTAGCTGACAAGTAACTGTTGAACCATGACAGCGTAGTGCCGGATATTCCATACCAGTTCAATGAATCAAGGAGTAGAGCATGGTTGACTGTGTCGAACGCTTTGCTAAGGTCCAGGAAGACTGCCCTTGTGACTTGTTTCCTGTCTATTGCAAGGAGCCGGTCATTTGTAACTGAGGCTAGAGCTGAAGTGGTGCTATGGGAAGGACGAAATCCTGATTGGGCTGGGTCTATAAGGTTTACTTTCTCGAGGTAGTTTCTAATTTGTGCATTTACCAACTTCTCAAGGAGCTTAGAGAGCCGAGGTAGAATGGAAATAGATCAGTAGTTATTTGGGTCAGTAGGGTCGCCTGATTTAAATAGCGGAAGTACCTGAGCTATTTTCCAAGCCCCAGGGACAGTGCTGGAGGTTAATGGAGAGGTTAAATAAGTGTAAGATGAGGGCCATGAGGTATTGGAAGCCGAGTTTGAGAAAGTATGGTTCTAAACTGTCAGAACCTGCACCTTTGTTAACCTTTAGGTGGAGAAGAAGGTCTTCCACCTTTTTGTACTGGAATGTGGAGAAGGTGAAGACTGAACTGGGAGGCGGTAGGGAATGTGTAGGAGCATTAGGGACAAGGAAGGCAGCTTTGGAGGAGTTGAATGCGATACACATGGTAGAGAAGTGCTCATTAAAGCAGAGTAGAATATCGGATTTATCAGAGAGAGTAGTGTCCTTGTAGGAGATCATACCGGGTAATGAGGATGACTGTTTATTGCCTTCAACAGACTTAATGATATGCCAGAACATACTGGAGTTACTCTTAGCAGTGCCAAAGGCTGACAGGTAAAAGATTGCCTTTGTGTCCCTTAATCTTTTGGCGCAATTGTTAAGACAGGTTCTAAAAGCTGCCTAGTCAGAAGGGAGGTTAATCCGCCTGGCTGTAGCCCAGAGGTGATCCCTCCCATTTAGCAAGGCCCTTAGCTCGGCTGTGAACCAGGGGCAGGAGAACTTCCGTACTCTGCATTTTACCATAGGGGCTTTTCCTTTGTCAGCTGCTATGATCTCTGCGAAGGAGCAGAGGCCTGGGTGGACTTCATGCCCTGGCAATTCTGTGCTGTCCATACAGTAGTAGCCACAGACATTGCCAGCTATTTCCAGAAATTTCTGTAATATTTCTAGAGAAATCTCCTGCTTTCTGCATTACCACAGTAGAGGCAGCAGAGAGAAACTCTTCAGAAATTTTGCGAAATATCTGGAAATAGCTGGCAATGTCTATGGCTACTACTGTAAGTTCCTCTTTATCCACTCCGTTGGCCCAGTTGGACAGCCCTGCAGCTGAGTCTATGCAGTTCTTGATTTTGGCTGCTGCTGCCACTTCAGTGTTGTCTTTACTGCTGGAGGAGTCCTCTCTGGAAATATTCGCTGGTGGGGCCATCATGCTGGATGAGGAACTGTGGTGTACCCTGTCCATAAGGCTCCTTGATCGGTGCCTGGCGCACTGGGTCTTCAGTCCTGTCACCAGCTCTGGGATCTGCAGTGGTCCCACTGCTGTGTTGGGGTTTCCTGCCCATGGCCACTCTGTTGGGCTTTTGATGGGTGTTGTCATTGTCTGAGAGGCTGCCATCTTCTCCGCGGTGGTCCCTCCAAGTTTTGGTTCCTCTAGATCTCTATTGCTGGTATTCTCATTCCCACTGTTTGGCTGGCGGGGTCTCAGTTTCCAGCACTTCCTGGAAGTTGTATTATGTAGTTTATTCTGAGGCGAGTGTTTGGACATCTAGTGTAGAATTTCTTGGGGGTTAGACCCGGTAAAGTCCTGTCTGTTCTTTGTCATCCAGAGGTCTGCCAGCCCTCTAAATCCATATTTTATGCCACTTTCCCAGAGCTTGATTTTCAATGGCCCAGACACCTTCCTGCGCATGGCCACCTCATGGGAAAAACCTCTATAAATGGAGATGCGTGTCCCTTTCTATTGCAGTTCTTCTATGTCGCTGGCAATTCTCAGGATTTTCTTCTTCATGGAATATTTGAGGAGGTATGCAATAATTGGGATGTTATTTGCCACCTGTGCCTGACTCCTCATCCTGTGGGCCCTCTCCACCTCCGTCGGGCCCCTCACCCAGTAGGTTGGACAGAAATTCATTAAAGAAGACCTCAGTGTTTTGACCCTCCAGATCTTCGGGAATGCCAAGTATCCTCAAGTTGTTACAGCATCCACGATTCTCCTGATCCTCGGCCCGCTCTCAGAGTTTTTACAATTGTAACTCGTGGTCCTCTAGTTGGTGGATGATAGTGTGCTGGTGGCATTCCAGCTTGTCTGCCCTCTGATCCAAGATGTTTGTATGATCTTGGAGTTTCTGCACATCCTCTGCATTGTTGGCCAGGGCAATTTTGACTTCCGCCATGCCAGAGACCAGAGTTTCTAGCATCCTGGTGATATAATCAAGAGAGGCTGCCATCTGTATGGCTGTAGGTTCAGGAGAAGGGGTTCTCCATGATGGCCTCCCGGGATGTCTCTATCCCATGCCTAAGACCCACTGTAGGTAACCAGATTTATTATCATAACCTGTGAGCCACGGGGTGCAGTCTCTGTGCATGTTAAGGGGTATAATCCAGTGTGCGGAAATACTGTGCGACCGGTAGCATTCTGCTGCTTTTTGTCGTTCAGGGATACACAGCACTGTGAAGCAGTTGCACGGCCTTGTGGGGTTTAGCCATGGGGGAGGGATGTGCACCTCATATAAATCTGCTGCACCATTACTCGATCGGAATCATCATTGCCTTGCACCTTTTGGTTTTTTAGATGCCCACCCGGTGCGGTCCACATGTCTGGTGCAATCCCAGATTCTGATCAGCCCTCCAGTGCCACAATCAATGTTTAGTTTAAATTAATGAGCTTCTGCAAGACAGAGCTGAACATTCAAGTGCCCATCTTAGTTGAGCACTAGACCACACCCCCACATTTCTGTTTAATTAATAAATTAAAGTATAAACTAATTAAAGGCGATACTGTGGTTCAATTGGTAGTACATGAGCCTCTGGGTCAAAAAGTATGGTATAGCTTAGAGGTTAGAGTAATGAGCCAAGAATGAGCTTGGTACATCCAGTACTAACATACTAACATACTAAAATGCCAGCAGAATAGGCCTAATGGTCTTTCGTGTCTGCTCGTTTGGTCAGCCCCCACCCTGGGTGCTGACCTTGCTGTCCCCCTCGCCTTCTCTGGCTTCTCCCTTCCCAGTTCCGGATATTCTTGCTGCATTGGATTTTGCTTCCTGAACCCTTCCCCTGTACCTGTCCCACCCCTCTTGAACCCCTCCACTGTTTCTGCCTCCACCAGCCCCTAGGTAGTGCATTCCATGGCTCTACCACCCTCTCAGTGAAGTAGCACCTCCTCCTTTCTCCCTGAATCTTCCCCTCCAGCTTCCACCCATGCCCTCTAGTGGCCCCTCCTCCTTCCTCAGGCACCCTCACTGTTCCTCCCCTATTTACCCCTCTTCATGCACCTGAAGACCTCTATCATGTCCCCGGTCCCTTCTCTCTTCCAAAGTGTACATATTTAGCTCTTGAGCCTCTCCTCATAGGTCCCTGTCCCCAAGCCCCAAATCATTTTGGTTGCCCTCCTCTGGACCTCTCCAGGAGGTTAATATCCCTCTTTAAGTCGGCCTCCCAAAACTGCACGCAGTACTCCAGAGTCGGCCTCACCAAGCAGTTATACAGAGGGAGTATCACTTCCCTCCTTCTGGAGGTGATCCCCTAGCGATGCATCCCAGCATCCTGTTGGCCTTGGCTGCTGCCCTCCTACAAGTCTCAGAGTTGTTCATCTTGACATCCACCACCACCCCAGGTTCCTCTCAGCCATTGAGACTTGTAGGATTCCCCAGGGTGTACACTTGGCCTGGGTTTCTGGCCCCAGGTGGAGAACCTTGCATTTCCTGCATTAAACCTCAGCTTCCACTTTCTAGACCATCTTTCCAGAGCTTCCAGGTCCCCTGCAGGGCCACCCTCCCTCCTCCCCATCCACCACCGCCCCCCAGTTTGAGTCATCTGCAAAGAGACTCATCTCACTCCTGATTCCTGTCCTTATGTCAGATACGTAGGCGTTGAACAGAAGGGGCCCAAGGACTGATCCCTGTGGGACCCCACTAATGACCCTCCTTGGGGAAGAGACTATCCCACCAACTACGACCCTCTGGGTCTGGTCCTGGAGCCAATTGCCTATCCATCGGATCTGACCTGAGATCAGTAGTCAGTAGACCTGAATTTGATGCCCACAACCTCAGCTTGCATACGCTGTGACTTAACAAGTCACTTAGCATCCCCAATGTTCCTGGGTTGCCCCTGAAAACTGGCACTTGTGATTAGTGGACCTTACCAGGTTACCAAAAAATTTAAAACAAAAGGGTTGTGGGTTCTAGTCCCACATCGGGACTGAGCTCATACCATAAATGCTGGTATCTGAGTGCAGCACTAGGGGGCTGCTTTACTGTCAGGGTGTGCCATTGTTTGGATGAGACATTAAACTGAGATCCCTTCTGCCCATTTCTGATACTGTCTGTGTGGGTGTCTGGGTGGAAGTAAAAGAATCCAAGTAAATTTTTGGAAGACATTCTCCTTTACCTAAAACCAGTTCATGCAACTGTCAAAGTGTGTGTGTAGGTGTTGATGTGAGAAATGGCTGCCACTACAACTAGTAAGTTACTTCACTACCAGTCTATCATTGCTTGTAAAACATTTTGAGATACAGTGTGTATGAAAAGTATTGCATAAATGCTAATTTGTCTTCCTCTAAAACTGCTTGCTTAGTACTTCTGTGTTATATTACTAGAAAACATGTGACGAAGGTGCATATAAATTGACATTACAGGCATACGAAATGTACAGTATCTCTTGAAAAACACACCATTTTCAATTGATGCAAGAAGTGTTACTGTTGATTTATACAGGAAACCAGCTGACTGGGTTATTATTGCAGTGATCAGTGACCTGAATGAAACATAAAGGACACAACCACAACCACATATCTGATTCTTTGAACTACATTCTGCAACCACCGCTACTGTAAAAATATATAAACAGTGCACAAAATAATGATTTTGAATCATTTGGGTAAACAACTGACCATCATTACTGCAGCGACCCGAATAAAACATAAAAAGTACTGCTGCCACCATTTGTCTGAAGTCTTCTCACTCTGTACTGTCACCATTTTTGTTAAAATACAGTTCAAGCAAAAGACTTGGTCAGATATTTCTATATATTTCCCAGTATTTCTAAAGAGATTCTCTCCGGTGACTCTGTGCTGCTACTTCAGACAAGCAAGACATTTTTCTAGAGATATCACAGAAATTTCCGGAAATATCTGGCCATATCTTTGGCAGCAAATGTATGTAATCAGTATACAGAATGTCAGTACAGAGTAATACCAGAAACTAATTTGTTATCATTACTGCTTTGAAATGAATGAAATATAAAAGACAGTACTACTGGCACCCCCTCTGATCTCGGTCCATGTGCAGCACTGAAATAAATGGCATATGAAAAGTACACTTATCAGTACTTCTTTGGTTCTTCCCACTTCATACTGCTGCCACTTCTTTGTTAATTTATTCAAAAATGTGGTAACTGGGAAAGGCACAGTGAGCCAAGGCTCGTTTCATGGTGTGACCCAGGGGAGGGAACGGAATACAGAGAGGATAAAAACACAGTATCTGAGAACAGCAACTGGATAACATAAATGTATTTCAGAATACAAAGGAATGGGAGCAACAATAGGCATCTTTACGGATGATACTTTAGGCATCTTTACAGATAACAGAAGCATGTGCGATACTATGGGCCTGATTCATGGAGGGTAACACAGGGCTTAGTTGCGCCAAGCCCTTAGTCATCCCCAATGTTTGGCACAGCTGCACCAAAGCACTTTGGTGCAATGCTGCCCAGATCATTTGGTGCATTTGTGACCTTTTCCACATTTTACCGAAGCCTGTGCCAAAGGTTTGGCGCAAGCCCCATAAAATGGATCCCCCTTGGATACAAAGTTAGACCCGCGGGGGGAGGGGGGGAGTTGCAGCAGACGAAACTGTTTGTGAATCTGGCCTTATATGTAAAAAGCTGCTACTGATGGAGCAAGCAGTAAACAATGTCAGTGTCAAATGGTATTGCCAAGTCACCTCTTTCGGTGGACAACAAGGGAACTGAGGTTGACTAGGATCTGTCTATTTAAAACTTGTCAATCCTTGTGCCAGCCATTTGTTCCAAGAAATTGATACATTAAGAAAAAAATGGATTTTGTTTTTCTTGGTACAGGTTTCTTAATATCTGATATACAGTTTTGGTCTGGTTAATACACTGTTTTTTTCCTGTACAATTACCGTGCTTTGTCATATTCTTGCATTTTTTTTGTATAAGCTCTAGAGTAGTCCAGTCCTCATTATGAGCCTTTTTTAGGATTTTATGTACTAGAGCAAATCTTTTTTTTAAAACCATCTTTATTCATTTTCCATAGAAAAAATAAACAAACAAACAGACATACACAAACCTGGCAAAGCCATGGTGCACAGCCTCAAACTGACCGTGCGAACTACGTACAATCCATCTATTTGTATCCACAGCAGGTAGCCACCCCCGAGACTACCCCAACCTCTCGTATGTTCCATACTCTATTGCAGTGGGCATGCATATAGGCTTACCCCACCTGTCATGCCTTAAATCCCCATATAGTAATAATCGCTGATCAGCGTCAAAACTCTGTCTAAAATCCAAAGTCCTCCCCTCAAGGTTGGCACCCGTCTGTGTCCCCCGGAAAGAGAGAGAGTCCCCCATTCCCCTTCTAAAGTCAGCAGACCCTTACCAATCTACAACTATCCAGACATATGAATCCTAGTCATCTCTTCACAACTCCAATTGAGACCAGAAATAACAGCTTCACAATCTAAGATGATTACCATCTGTTATTCACCATCCGACAGACAGCCTGTGTTTACCCATTTGTGATCTGCAAAGTATAGACTGTGTCTAATGCCGCCCATTGTTTAACATATAATCCCCCTCTGCCCCCATGTAAAGATATCTCTTTATTTTAATCAGCATCCCCATTAAGTCTTTTACCTATTGACCATAAGCATATACTTGATCATCTTTCCAGTGTTTTAATAAAAAGACTTTAACTACCTCCGTCATCAAGGAGAGGTGATACCTATTCATATCACCCGAGATTTGGGAAAAATCACCCAGAACACATATCTCTGGTGTTGTAAATTCTGAATAATCCAACATTGGATCCATACGCTTTTTAATTTCCCCCCAAAGCGGCGATATTCTACTACATCCCCAGATCACATGTAATAGATCCCCTACTCCCCCTCACATCTAAAACACTGGTCCGTCTGTCTCAGATTTCTGTCACATAGCTTCACAGGGGTAAAATACAAATTGGACACAATGAAAAATTGCATATTTTTATATTTGGGTATAATATTATACTTGCTGCTTTCCAAAATATTATCCCAATCTAACTGCTGAGGAACCATCACTTTATCCCAATGTGTGACCCTCCTAGCAAAACTTGGGCTAAGGAAATCCAGCACCACTTTATATATTTGCGAAAGAGGGTGAGCTCTTGGATTAACCTCCTTAAGCATCCCCCAGGAGAAAAAGGTGTCCGTAATACCCCCCCAACTTCCTCAATGCCCACTCTACCATATGCTTAATTTGTAGCCTTTGAAAGAAAGGCATTCAGTCACATCATGCCTGTAAGACCATTCAACTGCCCTGAACAATTTCCCTTAATTTCAAACCCAGCATTTGGTTAGCCCACCACTGTTTAACTACCCGGTTCCCAATTACGAATTTAGGATTGCCTAACACAGGCTGGTCTCCAGCCCTCATTTGGCCCTTTTTCTGCCCAGGGATAGGAAAGACCACCACGCTTCCGCCGTTTTCGCAATTGGGTTCCCATATCTCTTTTTGAAAGTTTTCTCACAATTAGCATACAACATTGCTTCTGGGGTGAGGCCTGAGTCTCTTAACATTTATTTCTCCAATTGGAGCCAGGTTGGGTTATAACTTTCCCCTTCTAGCTCTTTAACCCATCGGCTCATCAAGCCCAGCTGGCCTGCCACATAATACAAATGAAGGTCGGGAAGCAGGACCCCCTCCCTTTTTGTACGGTAACTGTAATATGTTGTGCTTTAGCCTAGGAGGCCTGTCCTTCCATAGAAATCCCGAGACTAGTTTCCTAATTGTATTGAACCATTTATGGGAAATGCTATATGGGACCAAATATACCGGGTACAACAAGCGAGGTAATATATTCATCTTGATAAGCCCCAGTCAGGCTGTAAAATTTAAGGGCAATTTATTCCACCTTTTTATGTCCCCTTCAAGTGCTGATATAATTTCCCCCATATTAGTTTCCGCCCCCCTTTCCAAATCTGCCGTAATCCAAATACCTAAATACTTAATCTTATCTGTCCCCCCATTGTATTTGTAACAGTATAAAGTCAGCCCTAGTAACATGTGGTGTCAGAGGGAGGATTTGAGTCTTATTCAAATTTAATTTGTAGTTGGAGACCCTAGAAAATTGCTCTATTACCTCTGTTGCTCTCTTAAAACTAACTGCTGGCTCCTCCAGCTGCAGCAATATGTCATCTGCAAAAAACGAGAGTTTCAACTCCCTCCCCTCTATCTTAATTCCTTTAATATACACATCCCTGTTGATAGCTCTCAAAAGGGGTTCCAGGTAAATATTAAAGAGTATCGGTGAGAGCGGACATCCCTGTTGAGTCCCATTCTCCAGCTGTATTTCACTCGAGAGATACCCACTACATAATACCCTGGCCGTGGGTGCAGCATACAAATTCCTAATACCTCTAAGGATACCTTCCGGGAATCCCATCCATTCCATAGTAGCAAAAAGGAAAGGTGAGAGACCCTATCAAAAGCCTTCTCCGTGTCTAATGAAATCAGTGCTAAAGGTAACTGGGAGTCAGGCGCGGAGCTTAGTATGTGATGTAACTTCCTAAGAGCATCATGTGCCCCCCTCCCCGGCATAAATCCCACCTGCTCCTGGCTAATTAAACTAGGGACAATGTGCAAAATTCTATTTGCTATAATTCTTGCAAGGATCTTAATATCCTGATTCATTAAAGCTATGGGTCTATAGTTTCTGGGGACATCCCTGGGCTTATCTGGTTTGGGAATCAGTGTGATATATGCCTGGTACAACGGAGGGTGCGGTACCACTTCCTGCATTATGGCACTGAACAACTCCTGAAGCATAGGAAGTATAGTTTGTATATGTACTTAATAGAATTTGGTGGTGAGACCATCTGGCCCCGGAGTTTTACCCTCAGGTAGCGATTGCACCACCCCCATAATCTCTGATGCCCTAATTGGAGCCTCCAACTCCTTGGCCCGTATTGGTTCTAGGGCTGGCAGGGGGATCCCCCTCTAGAAAACTCTCAGTTTCCCTCTCCACCCTACCAGGTCTCCAGCCCGGTAAATTTCCTGAAAGTATGACGCAAAGGCCCCCGCCATCTCTTGTGAATCAGTTAGGAGTTTTCCCCCATATTGAATGGAAGTAATCATTCTACTCGCTTCCCACTCCCTAACTCTAGCACCAATAGCCTCCCTGGGACATCTCCCTGCATCAGGTACCTGGCATTGATCTTTTCTAACCAGAATTCTATTTTGCTATTAGCAATATCCCCCAGTTCGTCCCTTAAATATTTAAGTTTCGCATCAACCTCCCCAGAAGACCCTTCTAATGGTGTCAATGAATCAATTGCCCCCAGAATAAACTCCTCTTTTGCTCTTCTCTGTCTACCTCTCTGTGCTGCAATACCCTGGACCACCCCCGCATATAAGACCTTACAGGTGGGCCACGCCAGTTTTTTATTTTGCAATGTAGGTACTTGTTGCTGCGTGATTTCCAACAACGCCTCTTCCAACCTATCTCGTACGGGGGGCTCTGCCAGCAGGGAATCATTCAGCCTCCCCCTATATGGCCTGGGAGGGGCAGGTCTAGGTTCCCACACCATTTGAATGGGAGAATGATCCGAGTAGATTCTACCCCCTGTTGTCATTTCTTTAATCTCCCCAACCACCTCTCTATTTACCAGGAAAAAATCAATTCGGGATTGGCTCTTGTGAGCTGCTGAATAAAAAGTCATAGTCATACTCCCCTTCGAGTACATCTTAAAAGGATATACCAGTGCTGTCGCCTCAAGGACTCTGTTCAAAGCCATCTGGGCCTTGGACAAGGGCCCTCTAGATGGTGGAATTCTGTCTTCATGGTTACTTAGGTAAGCATTCCAATCCCCCGCCAGTATTAGTAAAGGTGATGGGAGATCCGCTATATCCCCTTCAATAGAGGCAAAGAACCCTGGATCCGGGGGAGTTGGGCCATAAATAGAAGCCACCGAGATTGCCTTACCCAGTAGTGTGCCCAAGACATATATCCCTCTACTGTCCTCCCTTGCATTGATTTGCACCACCTCATATGGGCATGATTTCCTTATTAATATCACTAGCCCTCCTGCAGCTCTTTCCCTACCAACCCTGTATACCTGCTCCACCCATTATCTCTTAAGCCCCTTCAGTTCCTCTGTCAGCGTGTGTGTCTCTTGCAAAGCAGCAATGTGAGCCCCCATTAGCTCAATATGCCTTAAAATCAACATTCTCTTTCGTTTACCCCGAGTCCCTTAACATTCCAAGAAATTATTTTAATACTTGACATTAATCAATCAATCAATCAAATCTTTATTTATTCAGGCGAACATCATTGAGCACAGCTCATTTGCAAGATGGACCTGATACGGTCAAGGTTCAATAATTGGTACATGTATAGGAAGATTTAAAACACGTATATACTTATATACAGTAATCAAGGTTCAATAATTGGTATATGTACATGAATAATTAAAACACTTATATACAGGAATCAAGAACAGAAATTGTTTAAACATATCAGGATATGGTAGGAACATATGAGATGCACTCTAGGTAAAACAGTATATACATATCAACATTGGCAGTAAACATGGCATACATTCAACATGATATACCCAAGATTCCAAAGATCCAAGGGAAGTCAATGTGGACAAGAGAAATAGTGATTGGATGACTGAAAAGGTGGTCATAGACTGAGACAAGTGACATGGTAGGAAGTGATGCATGACTAGAGCAGGGGCTGGTGCTAGAACTGGGAGGTGAAAGGCAGTGATAAGGGCTAAGGTAGGAGCCTGGGTTTAATGGGAGAAGATTATAGCCAGGGGTGAGGGTATCTGTGGAGATGGATTCTAGGGAAGTGAATTGCCATGATATGATGGCAGCATGAGAAGGGAAGGAAGAACTGCGAATAAACTAGAACTTGTGGAAGCAATTGCATTTTCAGGAAGAGACTTAGGTATAGATGCTTGAAGGATGCTAAGGATACCAGGTTGATCAGCTTCAAGGACTTTTGAATCGTGTTCCATGATATAGCTAGATTATAGCTGATAGCAGATCTCCCATGCGGTGTTGACTTTAGGCACTTTGAGCATAATGAAATTGTAGCTTCTTAGGGCGTAGGTGCCAGCTGTGTACTGTGCTAAGCAGTCTAATATATAGTTTGGAAGCATCTTAGTCAAAATTCTGTATGTCCACACTGCAGCATTTCTGTTTCTTCTGAGATGTAGAGATGTACAACCGACTGCTGCATAGAGAGCAATGGTGAGTGTTAAATGGTAGATCTGTTATGAACCTCAGAGCTCTGTGGTATAGTGTATCCAATTTGCATAGGTAGGAGATAGGGCAGTGACTATAGAGGAAGTCTGCATAGTCAATTACTGAGAGAAATGTGGCCTGAACCAACCTCATTTGGAATCTCTGTTTAGAAAGTGCCTTATTCTGAAAAATAGACCAAGTTTCTGCGAAGCTTTTTAAAAGTTCTTCAATATGAACTGTGTAGTCAAGTTTGCTATCTAGCCACCCCCAAATACTTGAATTTTTCTACATAATCAAGGCTTTCACCAAGGATAGTGGATAGCTGGGGGAGGTTGTTTAGTAATGAGGGATTTGTATGGCTTTGGGTGGAGAAAAACATTGCTTTTGTTTTCTTTGCATTTAAAAGAAGCTTTTTTTCCAATAATTGATGTTGTAGTATAGAGAATTCTGTTTGTAGAACTTCACAAGCTGTAGCAGGCAATGGGTTGCTGACATATAAAACAGTGTCATCTGCGAACAAGTGTACAGTGGCTTTGGTAAGATTCGAATCAATATTGTTAATATAAATGGCGAAAAGGATAGGGCCCAGGATAGATCCTTGTGGAACTCCTCTTAGAAGTGGTTTTAGTGGAGATAGGTCTCCTTCAGCTTTCACTTGCTGTGTTCTTCCTGTTAGGTAACACCTGAACCATGTAAGGGAGGATGGATCCAAGCCTATGGAGTGCAAGGAAGAGTAGCAGCTCATGGTCCACCATATCAAATGCCTTGCTTAGATCAAAGGAATACAGCACAACGCTATTCTTTTTATCCAGTTCGGTTTGCCAGTCGTTTGTAACTTTAGCCAGTGCAGAAATAGTACTATGCTTAGACCGAAACCCGGATTGTGCTGGATTTAAAGATTAGATTCTTCAAGGTAATCTCTTAATTGGATGCTTACCAGTATTTCTAGCAGCTTAGATAGTACTGGAAGGATAGAGATTGGCCTATAGTTGTTAAGGTCCATGGGGTCCCCTGATTTCAGTAGAGGGAAAACTTGGGCTGTTTTCCAAGTTGCAGGAATAGAACCAGATTTTAAGGACACTTTAAAAAGGTGTGTTAAAGGAACTGCAAGTGCATGCATTGCAATCTTTAGAAAGTAGGGGTCAAGGGAGTCAGCACCTGCCCTTTTTTTTATATCCATCTGCGACATTAGATCCTCCACTTGTTTTAACAGAATCGGTTTGAAGGAGAAGGAGGATTCAGCTAACTGAGATCCTGTATACTGGGAGCTTAACTGAGCATGTAGCAGATTGGCTGGAGAGGTATCAAATGCAAGGCCAGCGGTTGTAAAATGATTATTGAATGCATCCAGTATTTCCATTCTGTCCAAGATTATTAAAATAACCTCCAAGTACTTTAATTAAGCCTGCTCTTTTCATCTGCTCCAGGTCTGCTTTCAAGTTACTCTCCATAATGGACTCTCTCTCTTCCCACCCTCCCACCCCCTCCCACCCCATCAATCCCAGATCAAAGATTGACCACCTACCAAGTATCAAATCATGAATGAACCCGTTCCCGTGCTGCACCCCGCCCCTCCCTTGTCTAGGTAGCTCCAGGACCTTGCTCGTAACCCACAAAACCTTTACTGCCTAAAGGCATTCCTTTCCCCATTATCTTCATTTCTCCTTGTCTTATGCAGCCCCTCCCATACCTCACGCGATGCTCCCCACTAGTAAGAACTGTGAACTGTTTCCCCTCCCTATCTGTTAAAGTAGATCAGGATTCTCCCTCCCCAGCCTCCTAATATCCTAGTAAACCTAGGTGACTCCTTCTTTTCTAGCTCCCAATCTCCCTAGATAGCCCCTCGTATCCAGCAGGGGGGCCACTAAAGGGCTCCCAACCCCAATTTCCTGCTCTATATTTCCCCCATTCATTTACCCCCGAGACTGTACCACGTGGTACCAATTACTTTTGCCTTATGTAACGATGCCATAGTACATCACCCCACTCAGGATTGCTTTCCTCTAAAGGCCCTAAAATTACTACTTGTCCCCTATATAGTGGAGTATTTTCTATCCACACCCATTATTAATCCCCTGGGCCGCCCCCTCTCCAAAAGACCACATTCATTTAGTAACGGCACCAATCTAATAACTCCTGATCTCACTTCCGTCGATTCCCCATCTGCAAAACTATAACCCTCCCTGCCAATCTCACCTTCCTAAGCTTACCACCCCCTTCCCCGCCCTTGAATACTACCCTCCACCTTACTACTCCCCCCCACAGCTTTCCCTCCTCTGCCTGCCTAAGCTTTGTTTCCTAACCCCCCACAATCAGTGTTAATGTTTCCGATCTGAACCTCCACGGGGTAGTTCCCATTCAAGTACCCATCCCTGATTGCCCCCATCTAATTTTCCCATCTCGATATCCTTTACACTCTACCCCAATCCTCTAAATAGTTAGTGAGCCTTCGCTTATTAATGCAAAGTCAGAACATCTACTTCCCCTTCCCCCAAAAGAACACTACTCCCCCAAGCCTTTATACACCCTTTATGCCCAGAATTTGTAACGATAATCCAATATCCTGAGATAACATGCGAACTTCCTAAACAATAAACTTGTTATTGTTTCCCCAGTCCCAGTCCTTTAAATTAGACCATCTTCTGCTCCTCAGGACACCTTCAAGTTGTAGACTTGAACAATTCAGGGGAGTTCCACTTGTAACCCCTCGAGAGCGTCTTTTGCAGTTAGGAACCTCTTCTCCCCGGAGTGCAGCCACACCATCAGAGTTGCTGGATATTGCAAACAAAACTTTATTCCTGCCAAATAAAGCTTCTTCTTGATTTCCACATATTCTTTCTGTTTTTCTCTAATCGCAGGCGTTTGATCTTGGAATAGCCAGAGCCAAGCGCCATTCCACTGTAGCGTTTCCTTTTGCCTAGCAGTAAGCAGCACATATAATTTCTCCTTGAAATGCATGATTATCACTCGGGGCCTGGCTCCAGGAGGTGGCATCTCCCTTAATGCCCGATGGGCTCTCTCTAGGTTATACGCCTCGCCGAAGGGAGTAGGGCCCAGGAGCTTAAACAAGAGCTCCTGCATAAATGTGACACAGTCTTGCCCCTTCAGCCCTCTCTGGTAATCCTGCAATGATCAGGTTATTCCACCTACTTCTCGACTCTTGAGCCTCCATTCTCTCTTCCAGCTTCTAAACCTGCCTTCTGACCACCACCAGTTCTTGCTCCATCACAGACGTTTTCCTTTCTTGCGAGAAGATCCGAGCCTCCACATCACCCATTCTTTGCGCAAGTGAATGTAGGACTGGTTTCATCGCTGCGAAATCTGTCACCAGCCCCTGTAACATTACTTTAATATCCTGGATATCCGCATTAGTAGAGCCTGAACCCCCTTCCTTCCCTGGCTCATCGTCCTGATCATTCGGAGTAGGGGAATTGGGTTTTGGCCACTTGGTAGCAGGAATTCTTGCCGCTAGAGGCTCACCAGTTTCTGTATCCATCCCGATGCTTTCAACCAGCCTACTACTTCAGCCGAACACACGCTATCTGGGGGGCTGCCTTGATTCCTTTTCGCATATACTTTCCACCAAATCTCTTTATAAAAAGCCCGCAGGACTTCTCGACTCGACTACAGCTGTTACAATACAAAAAAAGCCAGTCTTGAAGCTTTTAATGCCTTTTGTTTATGACAGGGCCTTGGAGCAGCACAGGAGATGTCCAAACGGATTCAGCTTATCACATGATCCAGGATTTTATGTACTAGAGCAAATCTGTCACTTACAGATTAAAACTCTTAGTCTAACATGGTCTCAACCTTAAAGATAGCCAGTAAGTAGAGTCAATCAATACTGGCTGTAAAATGTTTAATTCTGCCAAATTAAGATTGCACAGAATGCAACATAACATGGATTGTCACAGACCTAGGTCTACATGCTCCCTATACAAACTGCAGTGTCAGTGGCTCAGCAGGTTGCACACTTGCCTCTGAGGCTGGGAAATCAGAGGGCTGTGGGTTCAATTCCCACACCTGACACTTGGGTTGTCAGAGGACTGTGGGTTCAAGTCCCACACCTGCCACTTGGGTTATTATCCCAATACTGACACTGTAGCACAGCATGAGGGGGATGCTGTCCTTTGATGAGACGTTAAACTAAGGTCCTATCTGCCTGTTCTGGTGGTAGTTCAGGTGGATGATAAAGATCCCATGGCACTTATCAAAAAGAGTAGGGGCATTTTTTATTGAAAAATTCAATACAAAACACAAAGAACAAGTAAGCTTTAAGCCACAAACAAGGTGGCATCTAATGGGGAATTAATGCATGGTTGGAGGGGGGTGTGTGGCATGAGGCCAAAGGCTGGGTGCCTACAACCACTGAACCAGGATGCATTAATTCCCCATTAGATGTGACCTTCGGAGTGGTGTAATGCCCTTGTAACATGGCATGCTTTAGGTGATAGTAACATTTGGTAATATTTGTAGTATGTACAAAAATATTTTCACAACTGTTGTAGAAAGGTTATATGTGTAGTGCACTTTCATCAACATTTTGTTTCCCAGAGTTACATATTTTATGTGCTGATGTTGTTACTGCAACAGCATATATTTCCATATACTTGTTGTAGTTAGGCAGGTTTTCACTACTAATATTGATTTCTACATGGCTGCTATTTAGATAAGCTGTCTAGGAAGTACATGGTAATTCCATTTCGCTCTTCGTTACTGTTCTTCTGCTGCATATTTGCATAATTACATCTCCAGGTGGAT
The DNA here is from genome assembly GCA_016271365.2 of Neoceratodus forsteri. Classification (NCBI taxonomy): domain Eukaryota; kingdom Metazoa; phylum Chordata; order Ceratodontiformes; family Ceratodontidae; genus Neoceratodus; species Neoceratodus forsteri. The sequence continues at coordinate 1,665,628,798 of CM057450.1, read as the reverse complement.
CTCGCTGTTCCGTGGTGAGTTACAGTTTTTTAATTCCCAGACTTTGTCATGAAACTCCTATGCGTTACTACTATTCCATGCGTAGTACTACTGCTACCTGTTTTTTAACATACCACTACAATTTTAATATCCGATGTAGAATCAATGACTGAAACATAGCCGCTTCTGCTCTACTCCCGTCTGTTGACCTCATCTTGTGCGGGAGTGTTTGCCCTCGATTTTCTCGCCATTTCTGACTCTCACTGGTTTATCTCCATCTTACTGTGTTGCTTCTTTTGCGTCTGTGAATTGTGACAGTATTACACTTCCGAGACGGCATTATTGTAAAATTAATGCCGTCTCAAAAGTACGCCAAGTGATCTGTTTTATCCAATCAGTTCGCCCTATAGAGCACTGAAGTATTTTGCCATGTTACAAAATTCATTACTTCATGTAAATGTCAAAAGCAAAACCATAATATACCAAACAACATCCTTACATACCCCCATGTATACCCAATCACGCAAGTTGTGAAAATGAAACTTGACATATATAATAAAGCAGAAAACAAACCTCAGGGATAAAAGGGAAAAAAAGGTATACACATATTTTTTAAAAGGTTAAAAGAAACAATAACAAAAATAAAACAATAAAAGAGAAATCTTAATTTAACCCATATACACATACAGTGGGAAATACCCCAATGTCACCCAAAAATTCATAAATCAGTCTCATAAAAGTCTACAAAGAATATGACAGTATGGTCCATATCTAAATACTCCTTCTGCAGTAAGATAAGGTACTACTGCTTTGCATAACCTAATGTATCACCTGCATCAGTCCTTTCCATAGATTATTTACTGTCACCATTAAACATTTAGAACACCCTTATTGTACACTTCTACAAATACTACTTCAATCAGTTTACTAACTGTTAAATAAGTCATATGTTGTTGCTGTGTAACATATCTGCTTCTAGCCTGCCATAAGTAACATTTTATACAAACAAAAAACACTTCCAGGGTGCTTCTATTAAAAGCTGCATATCTACCATTGTATTGCTCTAGAACCAGTTGCTCATAAGTTAATCTAGTTAACCATGGTAAGTTCCACCTATATAATAAGAAAGACAAAAGCTGAGAAGAAAAACAACATTCAAATAGGTCTCACCGTGAGACGAGCAACTTGTTGTTCGGTGTGCCCACTTGGTGAAACATTTCAATAAATAAATAAAAAATAAAATAGGAAATGTGACATTGTTTCCTCTGGAGCCAGACAGTCCATATAAAGACAACCCCTTTCTTCGAAAGCCTTATACTTTAAATTTCCTTTCACATTTAGTCTACCATACGTACAAAGCCACAGATTATCCCACATTCAAATTGAAATTCTGGAGTTGTTCAGTTGGGAAACTGCACCTGAAACCTGGACTGGGGAACAAGACTTGAATTCAGGAACAACTGGGCCTATCTGTCCCAGAATCGTTTCATAAATTTGTTTTCTTATAGAATTCAGAATTTGTGATTTTGTCACTTGCCATATACACAATCTCCTTAATGTAGGCTTCATAAAAGCTGGTACTTTCATTTTAGGTAAAGTCTTTACTGGATATTCCTGCCAGTGGCTCAAGTAACCTCTCATTAAAACTTTTGACCACTCTTCCTCCCTTTCTCTATTTCCTGCTGGTAAGAACAGCTTTTTAATATTCCCTATTAAAATAATTACATGAAAAAAAGGCAAAGGATGTAACATTCCCACTCCCCCTTGCTGTCTGGGTAAATATGTGAATTTCCTTATAATGGGGTTAATCCTATTCCACCATAACAACTAAAGAAAATACTATAAATCCTAGTTTCTAAACTAAAAGTAATGGGGTATATCCACCCTACATATAATAACAGGGGCACTAAAAACTGTTTCATGATAAATAGAAACATAGAAACATAAAAATTCTCAGCAGATAAGGACCGCTAGGCCCATCCAGTCTGCTCGTAGGCCCTATACACTGTATGTGTACATTTAGATAGTAACCAGCCTTTCCATTTTTCAACTCACCAATCACAGTTCTGTATCACAATTCTGTACAGCTTCTGTCCAGTTTTTGTAAGCCATGTCTCCTTCTCCAAAATAGAGACCCAAGATTTTAATCAGGTTTGTGGATATTGTAATACCTGCTACACTAGTGATGCTCATTGTCTTACCTGGTGTAATCCCCATGCTTTTCTCTATGTTAAGAAGAGTCCTGATACTGTTCCATAGTAACGTAATTCCTGGACTGCTACTGTTACAATCTCTTGAGATGTGCTAAAAGACAAAGATCATCAGGCACACGTAAAAAGTTTAATGTTGGAGTCCTGTCCTGATAACTTAAGCCCCTGAATTAAATGGTTTGCTGCAGTGTGTCTAATACATGTATCAAACACCAAAAATTATAGTAGTGAACTTAATGGGCAGCCCTGCCAGACCTTCACCGTCAAGGCTAAGGGTAGCTCTAAAGTTCCTCCTATCTGCGGAATCACAGACGCTTTATTATACAAGGTTTGAATACGCTGTACTATGCTCTCAGGTATTTTATATTGTCAAAAAATCTGCAACATAAAGCGATGTGTTATCCTGTCAAAGGCTTTACTTTGGTTGAGGGATACCAAAAAGCCCAATAAATTATTTTCTTTACAGTATTCATAACTATCCCTAATTAACTGAAGGTTATCTTGTATTTTGTGACCTGGCACCCACAAATCTGTACTGGATGTAAAAGATCTGATAAATGAGGTCGTAAATGGTTATGGATTAATTTACCCAATATCTTCCAATCTGTATCCAATAAACAGCTAGGATGCCAGTTTTTATTATTGTCTTATCTCCAGACTTAAAAATACATTTTATCAAACCTTGTGCAAAATCTTCCCTTATTATGTGGTGATCCATGATCTCCTTATATACTAATAATAAAGGTTCTTTCAATTCTTATTGAAAAGTAAAATAAAACTCTAAGGGTAACCCAACCTGTCCAGGGGAGACATTTTTTCTCATCCCCTTAAGAACAGATAGCAGTTCATCATGTCCAGTTAGGGTGTCCAGATGCTTTAAAGACATATCATTCAACTGAGAACTATATTGTTTTATATAAGTATGCATACTAGAGAAATCAGGGAGAAGTGGATCATTAAAAGACTCCAGGGCCTGGATATTCAGAAGGGTTGCGCATGGTGCAACAGTGTTGCACCATGCGCAACCTGCTGATGTCTGGTGCGATATTCAAACGGGATTGAGCCCGGCACAAATCCCAATGTGCCGGAGTGCATCAGTAATGTATGCGTCGCAGGGGGGCGTGTTGGCTACACAATACCCTCGCACATCCCGATATTCAGTCCGGGATGTGCTGAGTAAATGCATGCTCAACCCCTACTTGCTCTGCACACAGGTGAGCCAAAAAAAAAGGAACAACAGCTGGCCACCCAGAGGTGAGCTGCCATATTGCAAGGCGCAACATGGCAGCTGCCACATGTGGGTGGCCACCCGAGCTCCAGCTGCTCCTTCATGGCGGCTCCCCCCATGCTCGATTGTGGGCATCTGTAGCAGTAAATACAAGTCCAATATCCCTGGTGGTCCAGTGGACTGCTTGCAGCCCGATAGTGGGCATATGTGAAAGGAAAAACGTCCTATATCCTTGGTGGTTCAGTGGACCGCTTGCAGCCCAATTGTGGGCATATGTTAAAAGGAAAATATCCTATAGCCCTGCTGGTCCAGTGGACCACTCACAGCCTGATCATGGGCTTCAGTATGAAGATCATTAGTACAATATCCCTGGTGGCCCAGTGGTACCCCCACCCGCCCACTGAGCACCACCACCCGCTCCCCTCCGGTCAGCGGCGGCGGCAGCACCCAGCCTGCCTCCCACCGCCCCGCCAACTGACACCTTACAGTAGGGCTGCACGCCCATTGGTCTACAGCATGAGCCAATGGGCATGCAGCCAATACAATATATTACACACTCCAGATAAGTGAATGGATCCATTCACATTTCTGAGGTGTGTAGTACCTGCATGGCTGCATGCCCATTGGCTCACGCCAGGACCAAGGGTGTACACAGCCCTACCATACGGTGTCAGTTGGCAGGTGGTGGGCGGCAAGCGGGTGGAGGCTGCCGCCCACTGTTGACCGGGAGGGAGCGGCGGTGGGGCTCAGTGATGGGTGGGGATGGGGGTGCACTGACCACCAGGGATATTGGACTAATGATTTTCATACTGAAGCCCGCGATCAGGCTGCAAGTGGTCCACTGAACCACTAGGGATATAGGACGTTTTCTTTAACATATGCCAATCAGGCACTGGCGGTTCACTAGACCACCAGGGATCAATCGGATGATTATTCAAATCTACATATGCCCACGATTGGGCAGTAAGCAATATTGCCACGCAGTGCAGGGTAATCAGTCCCCACTGCTGCCTGGCAGGGCACCAGGCGCACGTCTCCGGGGATCAGTGCAGCTGCTTGCAGATGGGACCATAATGACATGCACATGGCCCCATTTGCGCCGTGCATACATTATGGCCCCATTTGCATGTGCACTTTTGAATATCGTGGTTGTTGTGCATAACGCAAGGGAACCTGCTCTAGCGCATCCCCCTGCTCCACTCTGGCCACTTGCGCTGGTGCAGTTCCACTGCGCCATGCGCACTGCAGGTGGCCAGGGTGCGATATTCAATGATGCTGTGCCACGGCGCAGCCCCGTTGAATATCACCCTGTCAATGCCCCAGCACTGCCAAGTTGCGCTGCACCCAGGCTTGCGCCACAGCCTGGCGCAGTCTGAATATCCGAATATATGGGAATATCCATATAAGTATGTATAATTGTTACTGATCATGTGAAGAAGTTTTCACCTTACCATCATTATCTTTTAAAGCTGTGATACAGGAATTCTCTATTCTGGTTTTGCAGTCAGTACAGGGGTCTCCTAAGGGGGTCTTTGTTGTCCCATACTGTAATGCAGCTGTAAGTGTGACTGCCCTATCACATTGATAAATTTTCATTTGATTTTTAATCTGTGTAATTTGAGTGCTGTAATCTAGTGTAGTAGTATTAACTAATGAGTATAAATACTGTAATTGTTGACGTAAAGAGAAATAATGTAAGAACTTATTGTTTTATTGTTGCTTACCATATTTCATAAAACAGTTTTGTATTTTTTTTCTGTGTCTTCCCACCATTCCCCAATGGCGTCATAGAGACACATACTGTTTTATGAGCCTTTAAGAGTTCTCTAATACGAGTCTGGACTATTCTATCCAGTAATAATGAAGTGTCCCGTTTCCAACCACCCTTTGAGGCCTGTAATACCTCCTGATTGTGTACCTTAAGTAATAACATGGAGTGATCTGAAAACTATGGGAAGTACTTGGAAATTTACAAATTGTACATTAGAAGTGAGAAACCAATAATCTCTTCTAGTTGTCAGTTGATCTCTGACATATGTTCGATCTAATTTATGGGGATTTGATAATTTTCCTGTGTCTTTCATACCAGCAACATAGAGGCTATTCTGTAGTGCATGGGTGTCACAATACACTTTTTTATTAGTTAAGGGCCCATCTGGGACATCTGGGGGCAATTAAAATCTCTTCCTAAAAAACCTATCTGGTGGTAATCAAAAAAGGCTGTAATGTTTTGAATAATACTACCCTGTCTGCTTTACTTTGGGGACCATAAACTACAGCAAATCTGCAAGCTTTACCTTCTAACAGGCCATCTAGTATAAATAAGTGCCCAGGTATAACATCCACTAATTTTTGCAAAGAAAACTGTACTCCTTTAAAAAGAATCCCCACCCCATCAGCTCTATCAAGGCCAAAGGACCAATATGATGGGCCCCAAAGCCAATTTTTATTACACTGATTTACCACTGTAGAAGTATTTAGTCAGGTTTCCTATAAGTAAAATACATTAACAGCTTGTTGCTGGAGGAAGGAGAAAACTGCTTTTCTTTTACCCCCACTGAGAATGCAACAGACATTAACCGCAGCAAAAGTTAAAGGTCCAATAAGCACGATTGGTTAAGAAAAGGGCCATCAGTCCTGAGTATCTCCAATGTGTTTCTTCTTCCTACCCTCTCTCTCCATTCAATTGGAGGAAGGGATTTTGAAGAAATGTCAGATTCTGAACCTTCTGTGCCAGATCCCCCCACTCCTTTTGTTTGGAAAGCATCTCATATTTATTACTCAGGACAGTGTCAGGAAAAGAAGAAGTCCATAATCTGGCACTCCGTCATGTTGCTGGGGTAGTCCAAAATTGCTGGGGTGGGGATGGGGGTGGCATTTCTATATCTTCAGAACTCCCACAAACTGTGAAGTCATGCCTGACCTCTGTCTGCTGTGGTGGGGGGGGGGGCAGGAAAAGTTTGTTAATCAGAGAATGTCTGTTGAGAAGCTAATTGATCCTATTGTGGCTCTTCTCTCATCTGCTCCTGTGGTTCTTCTCTTGCCTGTTCCTGACCAGTCTCAGTAGGTGTTGGAATATCAGGGCCTTCTTGTGCCATTGTGTCACCATTTTTTCCCCCCATGTCGACCCTCGGAGGTGCTTGGCTAGGGATCTCGGGGTGACCTTCAGCTTTCCTTTGTGCACAGTGTATTATTATGTCCTGGTTGACTCTGTCTGGTCTGCTATGAGCTGCCCATGGGCATTTATGGAACACATGGCCTCTAGCATCACGGAGATTACAGTGTGCCACATTTCTGCACTCTGTGCTGATATGGTTGTGCTCACCACAAAGAATACACCTGAGCTTATCACATGAGCTTGCTAGATGAGTTCAGTCATCACATTTATGACACGCCTTAGGGAGGCCGAAGTAAAAACTCACATCACAATCTCTTCCAATAAAAAAACTATTAGGCAGATTAATAATGCCTGCATCATTTTGTTGTAACTTGATCTTAAATTGCCATCCACCTGTCCAGAAAGATTCCGAATCAATAATTGGTTCAGGGGCGCTGAGAGCATTGCAGTGTTTTTGAAGTCAGTGATGAATGTCTCCTATGTTAATGCTTTCAGTTCTAAACATTATAGTCACAGTTTTTATCACAGGTTTGGTCAGAGGGATGACTGTGAAAGGCGTCCACAATGGAGAAAATGTTTTCTGGTTATACAATGTCTAGAATTTGTCCAGCCCATGAGCAGCACCAAAACTAATATCAAAGTTCTCTTCCACAGGTATGTGAATCAGGGCTTGAACTTCCGCAGGGACAAAGTGTAAAGATTCTTTAACAAGCTTTTTCCCCACATATTCTCTATCCAGGAAGAGCTCCAACCCTCCCTTATATATTTTTTGCACAGCATGTCTGTGTGATATAGGGGTGATTTATCATAAAGATCAGAAAATCATGTTGTGCGTGGTGGGGTTGAATATTGCTCTTAGTACCAGGCCCACGGTGTACATCACCCGGTTCATCTCATAAGTCATTTCAGTGTTCTGCTCCCTGTCCTATATTAGCCGAAGTCCCTTCTCCCTCTGAAACAGTATCAGAGTCCATTGTTATATTTCTGCTGTTTGAATCCGCCCTTCCATCCTCAGGTTCAGAATCTATGGTTTGATGTTCTAGAGACACTGCTGTTGTAACTTTTACTGGCTGCTCTGTTCTTCCTCCAGACCCCTGTGTTGTTAACATACTGTCCTGCAATATATGTGTCCCATTACTTGTGTTTAGCCCTGTGTCCACCATTTTACTCAGTTTCTGAATATTTGTTAAATCAATGTTACAGTTCTGGGCTTTATCATTAAGAGTGATATCTGTTCCATTTGTGCACCCCTGACTGCGTTGCACTCCACATTTAACTTGCCCACAGACATGGCATCTCTCTGGCCCCCATCTCCCGGATGAGTATCAGCTCCTTCCCTGATTTGCTCATTCTGGGCCTCTATTTGTTCCTGAGAAAGTTCAAAGATTGGGTCAGAGACCCACTTACCTGAAGCGTCCTGCCGCCAACCAGCATTTTGCAGGCCAGTTCCAGTGTCCATGTCTCCTCTGTCACTTCAGGGGGTGCAAACTGAAAAAGCTTCCTTTAGTCTTTCTCTGGGTGGTTGGTGTGTCTCAAGAGGTCCACCCGCTTTGGTCAGTGAAGAATCTGTGTGCCCTTTCAACAGTGATTTAGCCTTCCATTTCTTTTTTCTTATTTCTTTAAATGCTTTCTGCAGCTGGAGTCTGGATTGCACACCAAACCTTGTTGCCGCACTCGGTCTGTCTGTTAGCATCTGTCTCCTCCAGTGTCATTACCACATCCTGGAACTCCTCTGAAGCCATATCCATGTCTATATCAGAATTATTATTGTCCAAATTAGGCTCTGCAATCGCAATGTCCAACTCCTGTGAATCCGCAGCATGAGGTAAATCATTTATGCCAAGTACTGTTGTTGCTTCATTAGGAATAATCGCAACTGCATTCTCCCAGCTTGACTCAGCTGGGAGGGAGAACTGCTCCTAAGCCTGCCATACCTCCTTCTCCTCATCTTCACCAGGAACCTCCTTCAGACAGCTTCCAGCTTCACCTCCTCCTCTGTTCAGCTTTTTCCGGTGTGCTGGCCAAATTTCCCCCATTCTCTAAAAATACCACCAACAGCTTAATCTGGTTCAAGGTCAGTCAGCATTCATCTGTGTGTGTGGTAATTAAGGAGGGGCAACTGCAAAAAGTGGAGTGCTAGCTGCATACTCGAGCAGACTTGATAGACCATGTGGCCTGTTCCTGCTGGCAAGTAGTAAATAAGTAAGCACATGGCTATGAGTACTGAAACAGATGGGTAGAGGGCACACACCATATATCCAGTCAGGTTGTGTGATAAGAACTCAGTCAATTAATGATTCTGAGCCAGATTTAATATTTTATCATATAGAAGTAATAATGTCCTGATGGAGATTTAGGCTTTCCAATGTATCCTTACTCTTATCTTTTTATTTATCCCATCAATTTATATTGAACTTCCCAATAATATTAACCTTTTGTGTTTTGTTTTGATAACCTAAAAGCAAATAGTAATGACAAGCCTTCTTCTGAGTAACCCAGAGGGATATAAAATGTAGCAACAGACCATTGTCCGATACACCCTAAATACACTACAGTGGCTAAAAAAATCACATGTTGTAGAACTACTCTGATAATTGTCTAAGGCAATAGCCATATTAGATTTAGCATATATTGTATTTGAACCCCTCTGCCTCATTTACCCAGCATGTCCTTTTAAAATAAATTGTATTTATTCAAATTACCCCCTTTGTCATTTACCTTACCAGTAAGCCATGATTAGGAGTTGTTACTATATCAAAATTGCGTATTTGAAACAAAGCCCAAAATTCATCTGTTTAAGGGACAAGTCTTCTGATATTGACATGCATAGTCAACAGTGGTCCTTTAGGTTTAATAACTAGCTCATTGTGGAGGATAATCTCTGAGGCACTCCACTTCCTTACATCAAGTGTTATGTCCACCTAATAGGCTGCTTGATGCACATGTAACTTCAAACCAAGTCTGACCCCTTTCCCTGTGTGCCTGCCTCTCCTGGACCAGTTCTAAATGTGCATCTGTACAGACTGCAGCACATCGTAGCAGCTCCCCAGCAAGAATGATTAATAAAGTTTAATAAGAAGGTAAGACCTGCCAAGGTTATTTTATATGCTTATAGATAAGCTTAGAATAGCAGAAACATCACAACATATGTTGTATAATACATTTGGAACCTATTGTGACTGTAATAGGGAATCTTTTTAAAAAACATTGCTAGCTAAGCATAGACTAGGTATACTTGGAAGCACTGCCTATTTCACATTTTCCCACATCCCACGTTCTGTAATGGCCATGCACAACGGCAACAAGGACCTTATAGCAGCTGATTACCTCCCTGCACAAAATATATCTGAATTCCTGTACTTATTCATGTAAATGCAGCTGCTTGGGCATGCTGGGCTCCTGATAGCGGCCCCAGTACTAGCCCCCACTCCCAGATGAAAAAAAATAAATTGGCAGCCCAGCCTGGGAGTGGATGGTAATGACTTGGGGCTTCTGCTAGCAACCCCAGGATTTGTTCCAGATGTGGTTCAAGACTGTATTGGTTTGTTTTTAAAAAATTGTCTAACTGCTTCATGGTTACACTAGCAGGCAGGGGACAAGAGAAATTCAGCATCACAGGTTCCCTACCAGAGGCTGTCTGGCGGCCCATGGCATTCAGCTGAAGTAGCTTCAGTAAGCGGAATTCCCGTCTGGGTCTACACGCCAGCTGCTGTAGAAATCCTACGAGATGGTGAGTTTTCACACCTTCCCCTTCTTTTGTGTATTCTGGGAAGGCTGTGCCATTCTACTACTGTCTGCAACTCCTCCTTCTTTGTCCCTGCCACTCCACGTCATCTGGAGCATTGACACATGCGCGATGCAGTTTTTACATTCATGCATGAGCGAACTAGTGCCCTCCACCATCTTCTAAATGGCTTCACTCCCAGTGGTCATCCCATCGCCAGGAGCTGATATAAGGAATGCTACTATTTATCCTGGTAGCTGACATAATAAGGGCAAAAACAGCATGGGGGACTGGTTCAGAGCCCCGCACTAGGGCAAGTACATCGAGACTGGCCCACACACAAGTGTTGATCCTCTCTCTTCCAAACCTGCAGTTCAATCCTTAAAAAGACATATTCATCATTAAAGGGATAGACTCTTAAAGGGCTAGGGCTACTTTATTTATAATAATAAAAAATAGAGGATAGTGGGATGCAGAAATTTAATGTATCAGAATGCTCAAAATTAATTTTAAGGACACATTTGCAAAAAATCTTTGCTACAGACATTATTCAGTCAATACTTCAGGACACAGAGAGCTCTAACCTGTGTCCCTCTGTCCCCTTCCTCCGCAGAATGGTCAAGACAAAAAGCTGCAGACTCTGTAGCATGCCAGTCCCTGCAGCACAACTGGGAAGGTTATGTGCCTTCTGTGCAGAGGACCACACCTCCTCGACACCAGAGGAGGAGGACGGCACAGAAACCAGTGGGGCTACAGCCCAACATCAAATTCACGACACCATGGCTACAACTTAATCTTACTCCCACACAAACTACTGACACAAATCTAATTTTACTGCAGAACCAGCAAGTACTACAACTACAATAAAAGCTGATGATGGCCATGCTAGAGAAACTGTCAGAGATCACAGCCCCACTGCCCCACATCTCACCAGAGACTACAGACATACCAAGACTATCCACTTCTGCAGCGGATGACTTGGCTAATGCACCTATTTCTATCCCTGCAGGGAATGTGACAAACACAGGTCTAATATCCATTATATCCCAGACTAACTCCGGTAACAACTATGAGGATGAAGAGGAAATGGAAGTGGACCCACAATCACTGAACGCAAAATGGTGTTTTCCAAACCAAATTCTGGCACTGGTCCATAACATTATGACTATAGTGGGCTTCAAGAATCCAGCCCCCTGCCCCAATCCAAGCTGTTGCCTTTGCTCCAACCAACTTCAAAGAAGGCATACACTTTCCCAGTATGCAAGGCAATAGATGAAGTGGTAAAGAAAGAATGGGAGTCGGTGGACCCTGCCCGCATCCCAGAAAGAAGGTCATGGAACAAAATGTAGCCATTGGAAACAGAGAAACTGGTACTATAGTGCACACCTCCAATGGTAGATCCCCAAATATCCTTTCTAAATAAAAACACAGTACTACCCACAGAAATGGCATCTGGCCTCAGAGATCCAGTAGACAGGAAACTGGAGGACATTCTAAAGAAAAAGTTTGAATTATCTGGTCTAGTTGCCAGGGCCACTACCACCACTATATACGCTACCCGTGCACAGCTAGAATGGCTATAGGAGGCTCAAAAGAGCATGACTTCTAAGTCAAAGGAAGCACAGCTTCTGGAAAATGCCGTCCTATCTACCAAATACCTAACCAATATGGTGGTAGATTCTCTCAAAATGAATGTCAGAGCAGCCACGTTGCTTAATAAGAGCACGACGGTGCTCATGGATGAAACTTTGGAATGCTGATAACGAGTCTAAATCCATGCTATTCGAACTACCTTACAAGGGCAATCTGTTGTTTGGGGAAGGGCTAGAGAAATCCTTAAAGGCAAGGAAGACCGAAAAACATTGGGGAAAGGAAAGACAAACAGGTCCACTTATCTCCCCGCAAGACAAAATTACTGCTCTCACTCCTTTCATGACAAAAAAAGAGGACAATACACATACAGTGGAAATAATTACAGGCCTTCATACACCTCTAACAACAACTACAACAGATATCATGGAGGGGGTCCACTAGGGGCAGGGGCTCCAACCCCAGCAACAGAAGGGCCATTATAAGGCAATGACTACCAATGCTACAAAAGCCACTAAAAGTTGCCCATAGGTGAACATATAAGCCAGTTCACAGAGACATGGAAAAAATCCACAAATGGCAAATGGGTCCTGAAAATCGTAACCAAGGGGTATGCCATAGAATTCGGTCATCCCAAGGCAAAACAGATTGATCCTGTCCCAGTATCAAAACACAAAATAGGATCAAAACAGATTCACAAGGTCCTAACAGACTTAATTCAGAACAATACAATACAGGAAGTACCACCACAGGAGAGGGGCCAGGGGGTATTCTCTATATTCTTCATGGTATTCAAGAAAACAGGAGACTTACGACCAGTACTAGACCTACAGTTTTTAAACAAAAATGTTCAGTACAAACTATTCAAAATGGAAATACCCGCTCCACACTGAAAGCAGTACATCCAGGGGATGTATTGACCTCAACAGATCTGAAAGATGTGTATCTCCACATTCCCATAAAACTGTCTCACCAAAAGTATCTGAGATTTCACATTCTGGGCCAACATTTTCGGTACAAAGTGCTCCCCTTTGGTCTAGCATCAGTACCCCGAGTATTCACAAAAGTTTTAATCGTGCTCGCAACAAAGTTAAGAGAGCAAAGAATACATGTCAAACCATACCTAGACGATTGGCTAATCAGAATAAGGTCAATACAACAGTCAACCAGGGAAACCCAGGCAGCAATAAACTGGTTAGAAAGCCACAGGTGGGTTATCAACAGGGACAAGAGCTGCCTAACACCCAGCCAGTTATTAGAGCACCTAGGGATGCTAATAAACATAGCCAGAGGGATAGTTCAACCATCAGAGAAGCGGGTCATGAACCTGATAAACATAATATCCAGGTTGCGGAACAACAAATGTTCATCTCTAGAAATGATATCTCAAGCTCTGGGACTGATGTCATCATGCATAGACACCATACCCTGGTTGAGATGGCACATGAGACCACTACTAGCATTCCTGATTCAACAGGGTCCCACATATGACCTGAACTTCACCAAAACAGTCACGATACCACCACACATGACACACTCGTTACTATGGTGGTTGACCAGACACAACCTCATGAAAGGGATGCCTCTGGACATCCAGATGGACATCCAAATAGACACTGACACCAGCCTCACAGGTTGAGGGGCAGCAACAGGCCATAGGACAACTCAGGGAAAATGATCTCTTCTAGAAGCAAAGCAACCCATAAACATCCTGGAAATACAGGCGGTATTTCTACCATTACTACATTTCAGCAAGGAAGTACAGGGAAAGAATGTCCTAATCCAATCAGACAATCAAGTGAAGGTCTCATAAATCAACAAACAGGATGGAACAAGAAGAAGGGCGATGCAAAAGGAGGCAGAAAAAATAATTCCCTGTGCTCAGAAACACCTAGCAAACATCTCAGCAATACATCTAGTAGGTAAACTAAACACTACAATTAATTTGGCTAAACAGACAACAAATACATCCAAACGAGTGGAAACTACATCATTAAGTATTCCAGTCGATCAACAGATGTTGGGAGCCTGTGGAGATAGACTTGATGGCCACCAACAGGAACAACCAATACCCCCAATTCTACTCCCACTGTAGGGACAACAAGTCCATGGGGGTGTACACACTTTCGTCCAGAAGGACGTTCAATCTAACATACATATTTCACCCGTTACCACTGATTCCACAGGTACTAAAGAAAATCCAACTAACCAGGACATGAGTGATCCTAATAACACCTTATTGGCCCAAGAGAGCATGGTTCACCAAAACAGTAGCGATGGCTCTGGACCACCTTTGGATTCTGTCCACCAGACATGACATCCTGACTCAGGGTCCAGTCTGCCACCCAAACCTACACAACCTCAAACTCACAGCCTGACTCCTGAAAGGGAGAGACTGCTGAAACTGATTTACCACCCACTAGATACAATATAATATAATATACAAAATTGTGTGATAGACACAATGATCAGGTCAAGAAAGGGATCTACTAACATAACTTATCAAATACACTGGAAAATCTTCACAAAATGGTGCAGTGATAAAGTCATAAAACCCGACACAGGAACAGTAGTGGAAATATTTCTGTTCCTGCAAGAAGGACAAGACAGGGGATTGTTAGCATCTTCATTAAGGATGCAGGTAGATGCAGTTGGAGCAGCGAGGGGTCTAATAAATGGGACATCCCCCGGTTCGCATCAAGATGTTGTGCGATTTCTGAAAGCAGCCAGTAATATACGACATATGGTTAAACAAGTTACGGCACCCTATGACTTCAGTTTGGTACTCAGGGCAATGACATACCCACCTTTTGAACCCTTGGAATCCATAGCACCCAAATGGCTGATTCTAAAAACAGTCTTTATGGCAGCAGTATGCTCAGCCAGCCGTACAAGTGATTTACAGGCACTTTCATGCAGGAACCCCTACCTAATAATTCACAAGGACAGAATATATTTAAAAACAATTCCTTCCTTTATCCCAAAAATAACTTCCATGTTTCATATCAATCAATTGAAATTCTGGCACACATGCCCCCAGAAGAAATTAACTTAGATCCTCAGTTGCAGGCATTGGGTTTGAAAAGAATAATAGCCACATACTGTATGTCAAAAGGGCAATGGACATACGCAAAAAAGACTGGGGCTATACTTTTTATCATACTCCAAGGGCACAGAAAAGGTCAACCAGCATCATGATCAACCATAGCTTCCTGGCTCAAGACAGCCATCACTGAGGCATACAAGGCTTCTAACTCACTGCCACCACTAAAAGTCAAGGCACATTTGACAAGAGCAATAGCCACTTCATGGGCAGACAGAAATATGGCCACAGTGGAAGAGATATGTGCTGTTGCCACTTGTGTGTCACCACACACTTTTACATGACATTACAGAATTGATGTGTCACCCGAACATAAGACTAACTTTGGATACTCAGTCCTATTGGCCACAAGGTCAACCACAATAGAACATGAGCAACTCCCACTCGGTACTCAGGCTACTGCTTTTTAAAACTAACCCATGATGTAAGGAAGTGGAGTGCCTCAGAGATTATCCCTCACAATGGTAGTTTACTCACCTGGTAAAGATGATTGTGGAGGTATACATCTCTGAGGCACTCTACAACCCACACAATGAGTACATTAGCAATAATTCAGTAATCAAATAACTGTTCAGGCATGCTGTATGGGCCAGAGAAATCTTACAGTGTAACAATAGATAAGAAAGTGGGATACCTCAGGTCCACAATTATCAACTCAAAGTGTATGTTCTACTTGTATTGGAAGAGTAAAGTTTGATATACCTGTAATGTCTAATGGGGCCTGACAAGCCATAAGCATTGCATTTCACTAGGTACAGCTTTGGAAGACATTGAACTGACCCTGGAGAGGCAAGCACACAGGGAAAGGGTTTGGACTTTGTTTGAAGTCACATGTGCATCAAGCAGCCTATTAGGTGGACATAACCTATGGTGTAAGGAAGTGGAGTGCCTCAGAGATGTATACCCCCACAATGACCTTTACCAGGTGAGTAAACTACCATTCCACGTCAGCATCAGGCACAGGATTTGGCTGGATGTTCCCATCTAAGAGCAAAAGTAATAGAATCTGCATGTGTTTTACTGGCCAAATTCAAGAAATAAAATTACTTTTGTGTAAAATATGTACTTTGACTATATGACAGAGTAGAAACCATCAACCTGTAACAGCATCCTAGTGTTAGAATCCATAAATGGCAATCAGGGAACAAGACAGTGTGACTGATCAATGCATCAGTGTAGACAAAACATGAATTAAACACAATACAGTGAGAAATGTAATCAGTATATGTGTCCAGACCACTAACACCCTTGAATAGTAATCTGAGAACAAAAAAAAGATAAATAGACATATTAAATAAATAAAATAAACAAAATAAAATTCAGATCAAACCAATATAATGATTTGCCCAGCTCCACTGACTCCACAGACTCTTCTATGCTTCCACTTTGCCTCATTTCACCCATGCAGCTGCTGCTGTAGATGCCACACCAGACTATCCAGGATTTTAACACACAGGCCTGGACTCTGGGAGCTGTCACAAACAACAGAAAATGGGAACAATGGGGCAGGTATTAATCAATGCAGCAAGGACCAACAAAATGCAAAGGCGCAGTGAAAAAAAACTATAAAGTCTGCAGGCTTGGGTACAAATGGGCACAATCTGATCAAAGTCTGTAGCAGCTGGTGTAGGATTGCACACAAAATAACAGGTTTACAATTATACTGGATACCAGGAGCTTCTTTGATATACAATGTCACAAACGCACTCCGGGGGTCAGACCCTCTGCTCCCAAAGTGCCCAACCTCAAAGTGCAATATGTCAACAGGAGACAAACAGGGTAACCCTCCTGTCTGTTTTCGATCCAATCAACTACCAGTCTCAAGTCCTGGTGTCAAATATGAACCTCTTTTCGTTAGCAAGCCCAGGTAACGGGTTCAAATATCACATCTTCTTCGGAGAAATGCAGTGCAATACTTCACCCAGCGGGCACACAATCTTGTTCACAATCCCCCTTTTTGACTCAGTTGAGACCTTGGTACTTTACCTTGGTGCATATATATGGTAACAAACTGTAAGCGCTTAACAATTCTATCAGAATTATCAACACTGTCCCAGCATTCACATTCAAAATTAGGAAAAGGCTCAGGCAGGATTTCAAGGAGCTCCAAGTTTACCAAAATTAAAAATGGTAAATGAAATACAAAACACAGAACATATAACATTTAGGGTGCAGTCATACAAATTAAATGGACAATTTAAACTAAACCACCTTATTATTGAGTATCTAATCCTACTCTAGTTTCAACTGATAAATAGTGGTGGTTGAATTACTTTAGAAGTGCTTCTTGAGAGTGTGTTCTTGAAGGAGTCCAGAGATAAAAAGCACAATTTTCCCTGAGCTTTAACAATATCAGTGAGGTGGGAAAAAAAGGGTTCCACCCAGCTTGTGAGGCCACAACTCTGTGGTGATGCTGGCTGTGAGGTCATGCAAATTCCTGGACACTGAATGGTAGTCTCAAGTAACTGCACATTTGCTAAACACCCCACTTAAAAAAAACAAAAACTTTTTTTTAATTAGTGAGCCTGCTTTATGGCAGGTCAGAATTATCCCTTTGATCATCAGAGGAACTTCCTGACAGCTATTTCTCCTATTTGTGTGAACTCTAACAGGTACTGTATCTGTCAGAAGTTGCTTTCCTCCTAACAGGTCATAAAATGCAATACTTTATACAAGTGGCTGGTTTACAACCTAAACAAACTGATTTCTAAAGGAAAGTCTAAATTAGATTTTCCACTCAGAGGGAGAACAGTATTTTTTTTAAATCCAAGGTCCCACAATGCCTTGTGCTGACTGTCATATTTTTCCAAGCAGAAATTCATAGAAACATATATTTATATCAGAAATATAATACAGATAATAACAAGCAGATTGGCTAAGCATCACACACAGTACAGAGGACAGGTTGGCTGGTGAGATCCCCATGCCATGATGTTTGTTGCTAGGGTTCCCCACCCTTGGATCACATCCACCCCTTTTGACGCTGGTCTGGTACCATCCCCAAATGTAATCCTAAGCCAGTTAATGTCAAGGCAGTACTGCACGTCTCACATATCTGAGGAAGATTGGGACAGGGAGGTAAGGGAGAAAATCAGAGGGGCTACCATACTGGGCAACATGGTACTAATAGGCAATCATAATCTCCCAGGTATGGACTGGAAAGTATCAATAGCTAGGAGTGCAAGAAGCCAGGCCCTTGTAGAGTCATTACAAGAGGGCTTTCTTTTACAGAGGTTTAAACAGTCCACCAGAGAAACTATCCTTGATCTGGTTCTGTTGAACAAGGACAGTATGTAAGAGCTTAGGGTAAGGGTGCTCCTGTGACAAGTGATCACATCTTGGTTTGGTACACCTTGGCCCTAGATGACCAGAAGACAAAGTCTAAGACAAAGGTCTTAGATTTCAAGAGGGCAGATTTCAGGAGAGTGTGGGAGGCCATCTGAGATACTATAAATTGAGGGTGTGGAGTAGCAGAGAAAGTACAGGAAATGTGGAAATTCATTAAAGGTAGCTTTTAGAGGTGACTAAAACCTGCCTGAAGCAGGTAAACCAAAAATACAAGAAACCACTGTATTTCTCTAGGTAAATTATAGTTGTAGTCTTGGCAAAGAAGGCTACATTTAAAAAGGATAAGGATGATCATCCTGAGGGTACAGAGGATGGGTTGTTTGGTCAGATCCCCATGTTGTACAGCTTCTTGCTAGCCCTCCCCCCATGCTGGAAGGCAGTATAGCATAGTGGGTAAGAGCACTGAGATGCAAACCTGAAGAACTGGGTTTGAATCCAACAGCCAACATTTGCATACTGTGTGACCAGAAGCAGGACACTTAACTTCCCTGTGCTCCCAGGATACACTGGAAACCAAGCCTATGCTAAGTGTGTCTGTCTTTGTTAAAATTTGTAAGATAAAAAAGGTAAAATGTAATAGAGAGGTATACACAGTGAAAATAAAGGAGAGAAACAGAATCATAAGGAGGGCAAAGACAGATGGAACTGAGGCTAGCTGAAGTGGTAAAGGAAAAGAAAGGCCATAATCCTGTTTTTATCCCAAACTATTTCCAGTCTGCCTTAAACCAATACAATACCAGAAGTATTGGCTGACAATGCCTGGCAAACCCTTCTGAAAAATGTATCTTGGCTTACATGCATTTTGTGTTAGGTTTATTGACTTTATGAATAATTTATCTATGGAACTCTTTTGTCTTGACCTAATTTTCAGAGTTTAAAAATAAGCTCCATGTGTTGCTGCACAAATTAACTCACTGTAAATGAAAATAAGATTTTTCCTTGTAAGAAGGTGTTCTCTACTGCTTTTAGTATGTTAGCTATGTGTTGTATGTATTATGACGTGGAACCTTTGAAAGAGGGTATTTATGCTCAAAGGTATTTTCCTAATAAATAAAACTGGAAATGAAATACAACAAAGAAGAATACTGATAAGGAAATTGTGAGGCTAATATCAGGAAATGTGTAAACAGAGGAGAATGGGGAGAAGGCTGACATTCTCAATTAGCATTTTTGCTCAACATCCATGATAGAGGTGGGGGGCCCACTCCCTGGCTGTAGTAGCTGAGGGCTACAGAAGTGGGGACAGAGGAAATTGCACTTGAGACTGGTGTTAGGGGATTTTATTATTTTTTTTCTTTTGCAGTTAATAATTTTTAGTGAGTTTTCAAGTTTGAATCACAACAATACAGCTTTAGGATAGTTTCAGATATACAACAATAAAACAGAATATAAACAGTTTCATCATGTATAATAATCACTAACATGTTCCAGAGATGATTTAGGTTACCATTTGTACTATAAGCAGCTAGTTTATTTGGTATTCCTCTCTATTTCCAATAATTTAAATCATCCTGAACGATGAATAAGCAGTGCCTTGTGTACATGTTTTAATCTAGCTTATCTGTCAGCATTCAGAGATTGTCCCCTGAACCCCCAGGAATGATGGGACGCTACAACAATTTTAACTTTTGGTTGCTCATTGGTAAATTTATTTCTGGCACAAAGAACAGATTTACATCCACAGATTTTGACTTCACAATTCAATTCCACACAAAATTTCTTTCAAAGCTTCCTGGTTCTGGCCTCTGTCCTTCTCCTGGTTGTTCTTCCATCTTGGCTATCAGGGCCCAGACACTGTAAATCTGGCCCCCTCCTCCACATCAGAACCAGGCTGGTTCCACTTACCCAGGCTTTTGCCCTCCAGGCCAAGACACTTCTGAATCTGATGCTTGGACCTATGCCCCTTCCCGCTTTACCACCACATCTGGGTTCCTTGTCCCCAGCCTGTGTATCCTACCCCCCCTTCCTTTCCCTCCTGCTCCCCTTTTCTTTCTTCCCACTCCCATGGGCCTCCTTGCCCCTCCCTCCCAGGGGACTCTGACCTAGACCCCTGGCCTCCCCGCAGCCAGAACACTGACCCTATGCCTAGGACCCCTAGGGCACTCAACCTGCCTTCCAACTATTTCCTTTGTGCCAACCATGCCCCCCCCGGGCTTTCCATAATAAAGGTGGGAGATGGGAAAAATTCCCAGCAAAAGAGGTCATCCTGCCTGAGTCCTGGCCTAATATATCCCTACAGGACCCCTGGTCAGGACCCCCTTGGGGCTCTGCCCCCAGCTAATCCCTGGGGCTCTGGTATCCTCTTGTCATTTTACACTTTACCTGCCTGGTAATGCAAGCCCCATTGTCCCCTGAATCCCTCTAGGAATGATGGATGCTACAACAATTTTAACTTTTGGTTGCTCGTTGGTAAATTTATTTCTGGCACAAAGAATATATTTACATCCACAGATTTTGACTTCACAATTCAATTCCACACAAAATTTCTTTCAAAGCTTCCTGGTTCTGGCATCTGTGCTTTTTATGGTCATTCTTCCATCTTGGCTATCAGGGCTCAGACACTGAATCCTGCCCCCTCCTCCACACCAGAATCAGGCTGGTTCCACCTACCTGGGCTTTCGCCCTCCAGACCCAGACACTTCTAAATCCAGTGCCTGGACCTATTCCCTTCCCCACTTTACCACCACATCTGGGTTCCTTGTCCCCAGCCCTAGTATCTTCCCCCCCTTCCTTCCCTCCCCTGCTCCCCCCTTTTCTTTCTTCCACTGCCCCTCCTATAGCTTTTGATGGATGGAGGGGCTCCCTCCCTTGCAGGTTAGTATCTCAAACCTCTATTGGCTATCTTCCTCACTAGCTCCCCGATAGGTCATAGGAATAGGTACATGCCAAATTCCAAAAAGTGGACCCCATCAGACCTGTACACTGCCAGGCTATTCGAAGGAAATGTCCTTGTGCTGAAGGTATAAACCACCCCCCTTTTGATTACTGCCTTTGCCACCCTTCTATTCAAATGCTTCCTGAATTTTTCAATCAGCTGGACATCTTTCACTCCCCTCCAAACCCTCCCGGAGGTGATGTCGGACCAGCCGACTGTCCCCCTCAGCCACCACTCTCTCAATTTCTCTAAATCCTCCATGATGCTCTGCCCCAATGCCCCCATGGCAGGCCCCCCAAATCTTTGCCCCTCAGGTGTATAATAAGGCAATCCAGCATGCCCCATTGCAACTTTAATTCTTCCATCAGAGGCATGAGCTGTACCCACCTCATCCCCCTAATGCCTTTCCACAGCACCCTGGTATGCTCTGTATTATATCTCAACTCTGCTCCTCTGTAGGTGACAACCGCAAACCTTTCAGCCCAATATATGAAGGAATACCCCACTATCCAGATTTTCCTCTTGGAATCTGCCATGGAAAACAAGATAAACAGTGTGAGTTACTGTTGTCAACACCTGACATACCTACTAAAGCAGCTGGACTTCCAGCGCCCCTCTTTCTTTACCTCTACCACTGCATCCCCTTTCTTTGCTGCCTCCATGGCTGCCCCAATCTGAAAATAATGTGGGGCAAGTTCAGTTGAATTTTTCCCTGAGGAATGACAGGGCCCTCGGGAGTACCGCCCTTACTTGAAACCCTGTGACTGGGGATCTGTCCCCATGTCAGAACAAAGCCCCCCCAATCCTCACCCGAGCACACCTATATGTCTCCAGTGCACTCATGGCACAGCTGGTGGGCTGCAGTTGCCTCACCAGTGACACCTGAGTCCTCCTCCCTTTCTGGTCCATCTTAGACCTGGCTAGGGTAATGACCACCCTGTCATGTCCCCATAAGACGTCCTCATGCTGCAAAGCCTGCCCAGCAGCTGCCTTTCATGGGGCCACTACTTCCCACACCCAGAATGCCCCTGCTGCCATAACCGCAAACATGGCCTGAAATAGTGCCCCCTCTTGGGCCGAGGTGCATACCTTCTGGATTTCCCATAAGACCTTTTTCAGCAACTGCCCTCTTATAGGGTGCCTCCTGTCTGCCCTGGCCACCTGATCCCTCTGTCACCCCAACACCATGCGTTTTATTGTCCTGCTGGCCCCTAATGTACATTGGGCCAGCCCGAGTCCTGGCATACCCAACGGATGCCAGTTAAGTGCACAACTATTGTAGCGTGGGCCAGCCCTTCTTCCCATAGCTCCACCACAAATCTCCTTACCTGCTCTTCCCAGGCTGGTTCATCCCTGTCCCACTTGTACTTCCTTCTGAAATCCTGAAACCTCACGCATCCTGCTTTGTAGGCCCTCAATGTGTTAGCTGCCCAGGAGCCCAGGTACAGTGCCCTGCCTGTATCCCTCCAGCCTCCCACAACTGGTCTGGGATCCTGGTCTTGTGTGGCGCTGTCTGAGGCCTCAGCTCATGAAACCTGTCAAGCTGTAAATGGGAAAGACTGTCAGCCACTTCGTTCCTCAGCACCTCAATGTGCTGCACTTTGAAAGATATATTCAGCTGCAGCCCCAACAAAACCAGGCACCTGAGCAGCCTGCCCACCATCTCCATCCTCCCCACTTGCCTAATAATGACCTCCACTACCCCTTTATTATCACACCAAAACAAGATGCACTTCCCCTGCATCCTATAGCCGCACACTTCTAGAGCCATCCATATTGGAAAGATCTCCAAGAATGTGATATCCCTCATTAGCCCCCTTTTTCCCATAATGCCAGCCAAGGTTCTGACATCCATTCCCCTTGAAAGTATGCCCCCATTCCCAGGGCACCCGAAGCATCCGTGAACAGCTCCTAGTCCGCATTCCAGTCCCATTCTTCCTACCTAAATGTCACCCCATTGTAGCTGTCGAGAAACTCCTCCCATACCTGGATGTCCTCTCACACCCCTCTCGACACCCAGTGGTGTGACAGCTGAGCCTTCCCCATGGCCCTTACCAGCCTCCTTGTGAATGCTGTGCCTGGGCTGATGGTCTTGCAGGCAAAATTTATGTGCACCAGCAGCTGTTGCATTTGTACCAGCTGAACCCTCCACCTCCCCACAACCTGGGCTAGCAGGCCTTTAAGATGCACCACTTTGTCCCTGGAAAGCCAGAACTAGCCCTCCTCTCTGCCCACCTCTATGCCCAAGAATTCCAAATTTCGGGCGGGGCCCTCCATCTTGCCCTGTGCCAATGGTATACCTTCCTATCAGCACATTGCCTTAAAATCATTAATAAATTCATTCATTAAATTCATTGAATTTTACTACTGTTATGATGTATAATCAACTTCCTGATAATGTTACAAGACAAAAGCAATTACCTATTTTTAAATCAGAACATGAAAAAATCTGTTGGAGAATTCAACCTGTAAATATTATGTATAATGTATATTTATGGATTGTAAACTGTTTTAACGTTGTGTGTATGTCTTTTGTACAAACTGGTCATTTGTGAAAATGGGCTTGTCCCATAGACTTACCAGTATAAAAAATAAATAAAATGAAAATGAAATGAAATGAAGATCCCGCAACATCCCCTGTGCCTCAGCTCTGGATTCCACAATGAGGAGAAAATCGTCCAGGTAGTGCACCACCCATCAGTGCCCATACCGGACCCTGAATACCCATTGCGCCCAGGTGAAACAAACCACTGAGCAGCCCATGGGCAAGGCCTTGTCGAAATACATGCCCCCTTGAAACTGAAAACCCAACAGGTCCCAATTCTCCAGCTGGACAGGTAAGAGCCGAAACATCGATTCTATGTCCATCTTCACAAGCCATGCCCCCTCAAGAGCCCTGATCAGCACTATTGCCTACTCCAGAGAGGCATATGACACCACCCTAAGGTGATCATTTATGCCCTCATTTACAGATGAGCCCTTGGGGGCAGGATAAGTGATAGATCAAGCAGAATTCCCTTGCCACTTTCTTTGGGACTCCAACTCTGCCCGCCCTGATTTCCTTCTATATTTTGGCCCCTACTGTCTCCTCCTTCCCCTTCACTGATCCTAGATTCTTGGCCCACATCCCTGACCACCCCTCTTGAAACCTCAGAGGGAAACCCTCCCAGAAACCTGCCCTGAGCAGCTCCGCCACCTCCTTATTTGGGTAGTCTGCGGTTCATTCCTCCACCACTGTTAGAGAGATGGGAGTGTGTGCCAGTGCGTAAGCCCATTGCTCTTCACTGTGCACCTTGTTAACACCAACCCCTGGGAGCATAGTGTTGCCCTCTATGACCACCCCCCTCGCCCCTGCCCGAACCCCCCCCCGGGTGCCCTGAAAAGACTGTTCATGGTACTGTCCCCCATGCTGCCCACCTCTGTCTACCCCCTGCTGGCAGTTGTAGACTGGGTGTGACCCACCCCACACTTGGAACAAGCGTGCCAGAACTTACAATTGCCTCATGTACAGGTGGCCTTGTTATAACCCCAACATGTCCTGGACTCTGCGGCAGATGTGACCTTCCTTACCTTCTCACCCTTGGCCCTGCCCACTTCCCCAGAGACGGTCCTTACCCACAACTCCGAGTGGGTACAGTTCCATCTCAGATCCCCTTTGGCCACCATCGTCTTCCAGAATGCCTCATCATACTTGAGCCAACCATACCTGACTTTGGCCTTGTACACATCTCTGATAATGGACATGTACGTCAGCAGGGGGATGGGGAACTCCAGCTGCTTCTCAAGCACTAACGCGCTGTATATGATGAAGCCCCCTAGCCAGTTTTCAATGGTCTTCCCTTTGTACTTTGTTTCCTCTGTCTTGTGGCCCACCACTGCCAGGGCCACCACCATTTCCTACTTCCCTGCTGACTCCTTCTGTTCATACTTCATGGCCATGTCCTTGTCCACCAGCCCGAAGATATCAACAAACTCCCCCATCCAGATTTTTTCCTTGACTGAACCTGGGACATGGTCCCCGACTGAGCAGCCCGGAGGCCCATCGTACAACTTTTTGGCTGCCATCTTGGCCCCCCTCCCTTTTCCACCCCAGCCCCTTTACTTTTAAGGCCTGCATAGCCCACTTCATCTTTTCAATCCCTGCATCCCCCATGTACCCCAGCAGCCCCTCTAAGTACTCTTTTAGACCATTTTCATCCGAGAAATCCACATCATTCTTACCCACATCCGGGCTCCCATCATCCAGTTCCGGTGCGGGTAGGGGCACCGGGATGGGTGTGGGGTGCAGTGCTTCCCATCTGGGCCTCTTGCCCCCTTTTCCTTTGCCCGGGTGCTCCTCTTGGTCCTTCCACTTTCTCATCACCTCCTCTTCTGCCTCCCTCTGCTTCACTACTGCCACCAGTTCTGACATCTGCCCCATTAATTTGGATGCTTCCTGCATCAATTTCTCCCTGGATAGTTGGGCTCGCTTGGGTGCCATGGTGGTTCCTATGTCACTATAGGCAGAGGGGCAAAAAAACAAATGTTCAGCCATACATACCAAACAACAAGACCATCCTTTTGCTCGAGTACCTAGGCCCTTCAGGGCTGCCCCAGTCCCAGAGTCCCCCATGGGCCGACCCCCCCCCCAGGTCCCCTGGGGCTCAGCCTATCAACCTGTCCTGCATCTTGGTGCCCATTGCCTGCCGGCATCCCTGTTATCCTCCTGCATTATCTGTACCCCTTCCTTAGGAAACTGGACTGAAAACCCCAGCAGGGCCCTACCCTCTAATGCCAGATTGCGGTCCCTGCCACTGCCTGCTATATACATTTACCTCGGCCAAACTGCGCACCTGTCCGTGGTCCCACTCTCTCCCCTGCCACCCTGCACCCATAAACGTCCTGCCCTCATCACCCCCACATGGCATGCTCCACCAAGCCCATTTTTGCTAGGCCGGTGCCCTGGCCTTACTGCTCCACCTGGACGTCTGGCACCTGCTCCTTACTGAGCACTAGGCCCTAAGGATCCTGGTTCGCCCCTCCATTCAAGTTGCACCGGCCCCCCAATCAGGCCACAACCAACCACCTTGCTCTCAGGATAAGCCCCATGATAGACACTCCCCCCCTCGCGCTACCGAGATAGCTGGATACCTTGGGATTACCCTTTCCTCTTCCACTTTTAAATAATTTTTTTTTTTAGGTACCACGTCTTATTGACCCCTTGACTCAAGCAAACTGAGCCACAGCTAGACACTGCACATCCTTCTATGCGGAATGCCACGTGGTCCACCATCTCCCCTACTATGGCCCTCCTTGCAGACCAGAGTCTCTCCCACATCCATAGGGCATGCCTCCACATCACTTGCTCTGGTACTAGTGCCCCATGGAAAACTCACCATTTTATGTCTGTACCCCGCTTGTAACAAAGCTGTTCATCATCCCCATGTCCCTGCCTGGCTCCAGATACACCTCACGCATGGAGGACCACCTGAGAACACAAACCCTTCACCTTTTACATTCCACAATTCTGCTATTCAGTAGCTAGGTGTCTTCAGCTGGGCTAGAGGTAACCCGTGGCTTGCATCATCGATTGGCTGCAGCCTGCTTCAACGTACCCTTTCCAAAGCCTAAGCTGTGCTTTATTTTCTTCTTTTTTTAAACCAAGAAGCCAGTTGAAAGACAGCTAAAATCTGCAAAAGATTGCTCCTACCCCATAACAGCACTTTCCCACACCACCCTTTCCCCCAGGTCCCCCTTAGGTAGGGCAGGTAAAGTCCCCGATTGTCCTCTGCTTGGTGCCATGGCCACGTGGCCTCCATGCCTGGATGCTGCCTAGACAGGCCTGTGGCCCTCACCCAAGAACAACTGCCTTCACGCCACTACCCAATCGCTGGACAATCTACCTCTACCATCCTCACCCAGATAACCACCAGTTCACTCCAACCCCTTCTGTCTACCTTCCCACATCAGATCAGAAGCCCCCATAGTGACCCTGTGACCACGTTCTGCCCCCCCTTGCCCTCTGCCTTCCCAGCCATGGAGCTGATTCCTGTGATTCTCCCACTTTAGCCCAAATGCTGGGTGAGGAACACCGCCTGCCTCTACCTTCTCTCCCACTTAGCCACGCGCTGCTTGCAGCTTCTCTCCAAACTGTCTTTTTCTTTTTTCTTTTTTTGTGCGTTAATGCTGCACCACAAACTGCAGTGAGACCTTCACAACCTGCCAGGCTTGGCTCACACTAGGACCCACATACTTCTTCAAAACTAACCCCCAACGCCCCGGGATCATCCCGGCCACAGCAAACTAACAAAGCTCCCACTGCCCAAGCCTTCAGCCTGCTTAAGAAAAATGCAAAAAAGGGACCCTGATCCCACAGACAAAACGCTGAGCTTGCCAGTCACTAAAGCTTCCCCCCACATTGCAGCAAGAGCCATAACCACCAACCCTATAGCAATGAGGAGCCCACATAATACCCCAAACAAAAAACTCTACTTATTATACATCACAATTGGTTAGGCCAGGTTGACCATGAGGTCCAGGCTTCTAAATTCTACACAACCAATTTAAACCATCTCACAACTCCAACCAGCTGCCTGGGCCCCATGGAAAACATACAATCCCATACTTATCACAATGCACCACAGAAAAACACTGCTACTAGGCCCAGACCATGCCATGTGCCTTACCTAAAGTTTTGATGTGCTGAGTTCTTCAGTTAGAAAACATTCCTAGCAAAAGAGGTTGTCCTGCCTGAGTCCTAGTCTAATGTACCCCTACAGGACCCCTGGTAAGGACTCCCTTGGGGCTCCTCCCCCAAGCCAATCCCTGGGGCTCTGGCATCCCCTTGTCATTTTACACTTTACCTGCCTGGTGATATCAACAGGCCCCACCCCTTCTATTCCATCTGCTCTCCTTTCCCCCTCCTGTGCTTCCTCCTGGAAGGGATCATTAGACAACCTGGCTTTGCTTTTAGTGGCAAGCCCCATTGTCATGTCCCTTTTCATACACATCATTGTTCCCTTTTTCAACAGTTAAACAGTTTGTCTTTGGATAATAGAATTCAGTGTAAAATAAGCATTTTTATGTTTAAAGTCTTTCTAGGTAATCTTCCAAATTCTATCTCTAGTCTTTTTTCTAGATCCATAAATGGCTGTGGCACCAGATCCCAGTAGAGGTATACCTTTAAGCAACCACTGTTTCATAAGGTAGTAGGCCAAAGATTTATGTTATTTAGGGCCCCTACATTGTCTGGTGAACTTTTGAATTTTAGATCAGTCATTAATTTCAAAAGGGGATTGATAATGTTCTTCAAAAAGATCTACAGCTTTTGAATGTCAGAAGTGAGCTCTTTTACGGTATATTTGTTAGTATAAGTAATGTCTATTTATGCAGTTTTGTACTTTTGTAATGTGATTATTTATCTTGTAGTCTGTGATTTAATGTGTATTGTTATTGTATTTCCCTTATGTTTTTCCTGTATATTCCCACTTGCCACCTGTGAAAATGGTAAAATTGCTCATCAGGCCTACAAGAATAAAAAAT
This sequence comes from Neoceratodus forsteri, assembly GCA_016271365.2. Taxonomy (NCBI): domain Eukaryota; kingdom Metazoa; phylum Chordata; order Ceratodontiformes; family Ceratodontidae; genus Neoceratodus; species Neoceratodus forsteri. Next base: position 1,665,600,102 of record CM057450.1, on the reverse strand, counting down.
AAATAAAAATGAAATGAAATAGTTACACATTGTACATCAGGTAGTTAGCTATCTGGCTGTACTAACTTTCCTGTAACTGTTGCTTAGATCCTTTAGATTTTTAGTCATTTCTATCCTATCCTGAAAGCTGTAAATATCCTCAGATTTCATATAATAGGGTTTTATCTACCTATGCTATCTACCTTCTAGTGCTAAACTAACAGTTAAACCTAGTAGTGCCATATAGTAATCTATTAAGGGTTGTCATAAAAAGAGGAGAGCTTTACATTGTGTATTTTATGTATCCCCTTGGTCTGCTTGGACAGATATCTTCCAGTGAGATCTGGTTAGGAGTTGGTGGAGCCTCTATTGATATTTTAGTTTGTAAGGGTAAAAATACATCTTGGATCAGAGCATTGGGTATAACGGGCATGAGTGGGGTCTTATACGGGAGGCATTGGTGACATATTTTCCATTCTTTACCCTATCTCTGTTGGAGAGAACTGTGTGTTGGTGTTGGTGATGGTGTATGTGTTTGTTGTTGGTCCTGTGGATGAGGTGGTGGTGGAGGAACTGGAGCTGGTAAGGCTGGTGTAGCTGTGGTTGTGGTTGGTGGTGGGAATTTGTTTTATAAACTGATGGAATTTGTCCCAAGTTTTGTTGGATGCTCCTATGGAGCTCGTCTACAGGTGGAATAGTCTTTCATGTTGCACTAGCTTTACCATGTTGTTGAGGAATACTTGTACTGAGAGAATCTCCTCTGTGCGCCATTTGTGTAATACTAAACATTTGGCTTTTATGCTGGCCAGGATCATTAGGTTGTACTGATGTTTCACAATGTGTGTGGTAGTTCAGATTTCATTCCCAGTGAGAGCAGTTCTGGTGCCATGAGTGTGGGTGTCTGCATAATGGATTGAAGTGTGTGTTGTATTTGTTGCCAGTAGCCTATGATTTTGAGGCATGTCCAAAGGATATGATATGTCTCCCACTGGTTGTGAGCATCTCCAACAGTTTTTGACTGTGGTGATATGTGCTGCATGGAGAACTTGGGATGTGTGATACCAGGAGTGTATTATCTTGTTTTGCATCAGTCCACTGCCAGACTTTTTAGTTGGAGTGTGTGTGGATTTCCAGCATGTAGCCCAGTCTGTGTCATCTATAGTGATATTTAGGGTTTCCTCCCAATACCTTTTTGCCTTTTCCATTTGGTCGGGTATATCATCTGTAATACTGGAGTAGATTTGGCTAATTATGCTTCTGCACTGGGTAAGCCAAGTCATGGCTGGGTGTGCATGTGCATGGATCCGAGACTCTGGAAGCTCCAGACTTTCAGCTTGTACTTGGTCTAATACAGGGAGGTGAAGGGAGGATAGAAAGGAGGCCTTCAGTTTGTTGGGGTATGGGGTGGTATTTAATGTGTAGAGTTGCATGCAGAATGTGGTCATTACTTTATTAATGCTATCCTGCAATGTGCAGAGAGCCCCCTTAAGGGGTGCGAGGGGATGCAATGGCTCTTTTGGGCTGTTGTTTCATTAGTCGGTAGGCCAGAGGTTTACCACAACTTTCTCCCCTTCCCAGAATTTGTGTTTGAGCTGCAAGCTTGCTAGTTCAGCTTTCCTTGCCATCAGGTTATTTATGCTTTGTCTAAGGGCTAGAATTTCCCTGTATGGGGGGGTGGATATTTTGAGGTTAGGATTGCATTTAAGGATGGATCCTTTATGGGTTACTTATTGCTCCAAGGTTGCTAGTTCTTGTTCTCCTGCTTTGCGGGGGTGTGCTGCATATGTAATTATTCAGACCCTGATCAATGTTTAATAAGCCTCCCACAATACTGAGACTGTGGTGTCCCCTGTGTCATTTAGCTGAAAGAACTCCTGTGTTCACTCAGTAGCCATGGTTGGAATTGCGGGTTTAGTTGGAGTAATGGGTCCATCTGCCAGCTGGTTAATTTAGTTGGGGTTCTCCCATAAAGGAGATCCAATTGCACAGGGGCATGGTCTGATATGACTAAGAGGGTTATGTGTGTGTGGCTTACCATGGAGGTGATTTGTTGTGATGTGAGGCACATGTCAGTACTGCTGTGTGTGCCATGTACTGTTGAGTGGTATGTGCACTCTTCTAGTCTGGGGTTATGGATGTGCCATACATCTGAGAGTGCATGGTCTTTCATTCAGAGTTTGAGGGCTTTAACAGTTCTGGTATGGGATTCTGGTCTATTGTTGCTGCTGTCCATTTGGTTGAAGTTCCCTCCTAGCAATACAGGGGTCCCTTTTTCATGAAGGCTGACATTTCTGCTGCCAAATTATGGAAAAATTGTGGTGAATCATTATTGGGGGCATACAGGTTTCAAACTGCCAATGGGTCATGTGGTGTTTTAAATATGGTTAATACCCAGCCTCCTTCTGTGTCTTGGGAGGTCTTAAGTAAGCTCCAGTTAAAAGATTTATGAACCAGTATGGGCCCCCCCCTTTTCTTTGACTGGGCTACACTGTGAATCTCTTGTCCTACCCAGCCACTAGCTAAATGTATTGCTTCCAAATCTGTGAGTTTTGTTTCTTGTAGGAGGGCTAGCTGTGAGCACATCTTCTGTAGATGTGTTATGACCTGCTTGCGTTTCACAGGGGAATTTAATCCCCTAACATTCCAGCTGTGTAGTTTTATGTCGGTCATTGGGCATTCTGTAAATGTCATGTAGCTGGCGTTGGACTATGTGAAGAAGGCAATCCGGCAGTGGAGGTATTCTGGAAATTGGAACAAAATTTTGAGTTTGTGTTATAATGGGTTTTCCCCTCCCTGGTGACCTCCTCTGTGGGTGTTTTTATTCAGATTGGTAAATATCTACCACTATGGGAACTGACCAAGAGGGTACACGTACACTCACTTCTCCTGTATGCAGTGTCTCACTTGAGGAATACACATGGAAATAAATCATCATCCTTGTCCGAACATCACTCTGCTGTAAACTGTGTGGCACAATCCAATCAGACAAACTAACATAAAATTTATATACAAAGAAAACTATTGTAAGTGATCTGAGAGTATGACCAGAGGATATATAGCTCCCCATGGTCTCTCGGGTCACCACAGGGTGACTGCTGAGTATTTGTTTTCAATTCTGTGTTGGGTGATGGAAAAAATGTATTTTGGTTTCTTAGCTGTAAGGCTAGTGATACCAATCTCTGTTGCTCTGTACTAATCTGTCCCTAATGTTAGTAAAGTATTATGTTGTGGAAGCCTGTAAGGAGATCTACTTGGTTAGTCTTGGTTTGTGGGGGGTTCTGCATGAGTTTGGGGATGGAAGAGGTCATCTAACTGTGTTGGTACATACATTTTCCAGCTACCCATGACAGACATCCTTAAGTTTGCATGTAGTGTATATAATATTGTCATGTAAGCAGGTCTATAACTTAAAGGATCACAGGTGGGTGTGGTAGGGGGGGCCTTGGCTGCTCTCTTGTGCCTGTCTGGCAGTCACTACCAGTGTTTGCAGATAATGGTCATTAAGTCATTATCTCCTGGTAGCCATTTGAGTCAGTTAACAATGGATAGTACAGACTTCATAGGAAGCTATTGGAAGTAATGAGCTAAATGAGTTCAAAAGGAGCTTGCTATTAAATTAATAGTATGATAATCCAGATGTTATATTCATTGTAATTATTCTTTAAGGAGTATTCATTGGCAGTGCTCCTGATTGGTTAGTACTGTAAGTTTTGGAATGTTGGCTGCCCTGGTTGTAGGAATTTTGGAGATGTAGTTATTTCTCATAATGTTGTTATTATGTGGTATACTTTCAGACTCTTATTAATTAGCCTGAAGCCACCTCTTTGTCCTCCTCTCTTTCTCAATATATTGCAGTCATAAACCTGGAGATTTCCAGGGAGGGTGGGGGGCATGGCATCATCATCTGTTTCAAAGGTTATTTATGATGCAGTCTAGCTGAAGAGCAAGCAAACATGTTGAAATGCCATCTGTTCTATGGTAATTGCTTCCCTTCCTTTCCTGTAGTTTGGCTCTTGGAAGTGATAGGGTTTTCTAACTAAAACATTTGATAGGGTCAGCATAGCTTGACTTTTATTCCTGACGCTTGTAATTGCTGCAGTCTTTAAACCATAAACCAAAGGGTGTTATGTCTGATCCGCTTCTAAAAGTTGAGTGTTCCCTTATCAAAGCTGTTCTCTTTCCACGTGTTTCTGAAAGCCTGCCTAGGGAATTCATGAGCCATACAGTATTATATTAGCACTAGCAATAGTTCACACATAGTGATCCATACATTTTTCTGTACTTGTGCACCCCCATGACAGTGATTATAGCATTCTATAGAGAGAGAAAAAAACAAAAGGAATGTAGAACAGCATAACAACACCATAAAGTTAAAAGAAGGAAATCTATCTTGTGAATGGCATCGTATAGACTTTGAATTACAAATGCAGTGCACTACTCCAGTAACTGCCAGTCTTAGCTTGGTGAGCGGGTGGGGTTCCTGTTTGCCATGGCCAAATGAACATTCCTAGCCTCCTGCAGGAACATTAAGGAACATTACACTAGTATAGCACTTCAGCCACTCTGTGGGTACATGAGCTGTGGCATATTTTAATCTAATGTAACATAATATAACCCCTTCCAAATCACAGACATGTTGGCAGTTCACATCACTCCCGCTGGGACCTTACTTACTTATCCTGCACTGGGGAAAAGCCTTTTCTTCTTGACAGTCTTTGCCAGGGTATGGGGTCTGGTGCTTCTGGGCTGCCTCAGTGGCAGTAGTTTATTGCTGGGTTTGAAGAGGTGAGTCTTCTGGATCCTTGAATGTGGCGCTAGGACTTTCTTCTGTGGGGTGCAGTTTGATGGGATGCTATGGAGGCTGTCCCTTCTGTGTTTACATGCTGCTGTCGCTCCTGTTGCTGCTGGGCCTTATGTTGTGGAAGTGAGAGAGTGGTTTGAGGTGCTTCGATGAGGGAAATAAATCTGACTTCATATTCTACTGCTCCTGGGGAAGGCAAATGATCCTGTAGGGCTGTGTATCTGTTTGAGGAGGTGAACTGGGTATAGAAACATAGAAACATAGAATTTGACGGCAGATAAGGACTGCTTGGCCCACCCAGTCTGCCCATTTCCTTACCTACTGGATAAGCTGCAGATCCTAGTTAACCAGCAGCCTACTTCTTCCTACCCCCACCCCCTAGAATGGCCTTATGACTGTCCCATGCATACTTGAATTCCACCACTGATTTGACTCCACAACCTCCTCCGGAAGGCGTTCCATGCATCCACAACCCTCTGTGAAAAAATACTTCCTTAAATTACCTCTGAGCACTTCCATCTTCAAATTGTGCCCTCTTGTTCTTACACCTCTTTTTTGAAAGATGCTACCTCTTGGACTTTGTTGATTCCCTTGAGATACTTGAACATTTCTATCATGTCCCCCCCTTTCCTCGAGGCTATACATATTAGCTCCTTTCGTCTCTCTTCATATGTCTTCCGGTGCAGACCCTGCACCATTTTAGATGCCCTCTGGACAGCTTCCATCCTGTCTATGTCTTTGCGGAGATTGGGTCTCCAGAACTGCACACAGTACTCCAGATGGGGTCTCACCAGCTGTCTGTACAGAGGGATAATAACTTCCTGTTTTCTATTGGAGATGTCTCTCCCTATGCATCCCAGTATCCCCCCAGCCCTCCTTGCTGCCCTCTCACATTGCTTGCCCACCTTTAGGTCATCTGATATGACTAACCCCAGGTCCCTTTCCATTTTTGTTTGTTGTTGTTAATATCTCACCCTCCATTGTGTACTCTTCCCCTGGGTTTTTGTTTCCCAGGTGCATTACCTTGCACTTCTTAGCATTGAATCTAAGCTGCCATACATTTGACCATTCCTCTAACCTTGCCAAGTCCCTTCTCATCCTTTCCACCCCACCCTGTGCATCAGCTCTGTTGCAGATCTTTGTGTCATCTGCAAAGAGACATACTTTTCCTTCCAGTCCCTCTGCAATGTCGCTTATAAAGACATTGAAGAGGACCGATCCTAATACTGAACCCTGCGGTACCCCACTAGTAACCCTCCTTTCTTCTGGTGGACTCCATTTACTATTACTCTCTATGTCCTATTCTCCAGCCAATTCTTTACCCAGGCTGTCATCTTGGGACCCACTCCCAGGCTGGCTAACTTGTATATTAATCTTTTGTGTGGGACTGTGTCAAATGCCTTGCTAAAGTCTAGGTAGGCCATGTCCACAGCCCCTCCCTGATCTACTACTTTGGTCACCCAGTCAAAGAAATCTATCAGATTCATCTGGCATGACCTGCCCGCTGTGAATCCATGCTGCCTAGGGTCCTGTGCCCCTCTGGCCTCTAGATACTCAACAATTCTTTCCTTCAGAAGTGATTCCATCATTTTCCCCTATCACTGAGGTTAAACTAACAGGTCTGTAGTTTCCTGCTTCTGCCTTGCTCCCACTTTGAAGGGAATCACATCTGCCCTCCTCCAGTCCTCGGGTACCACCCCATCCTCCCATGATTTGTTAAAAAGGGTAGTCAGTGGTGTCACTAGTTCTACCCTTAGTTCTTTTAGAATTCTGGGATGAATCCCATCAGGCCCCATTGCTTTGTCCACCTTCAGTTTTAAGAGGTCTTTCAGAACCTTTTCTTCTGTAAATGGGCTGGTATCAACTTCTGCATCCAGAGTGTTTCTATTGTTTGTTTTAGGTACCTCCCCCTCTTCATTTGTAAATACTGTATACTCTCCTTGTGGCCCATCTGTGTGCTGGCTTTGGGTTGCACTGCAGGAATGGGACCGGGACTGTGATGGTGATGGTGAGGGTGAGGAATGTGCTGAATAATGTATAGCTGTTATTTGTCATGGGCCACCCCATCTATTTTGTTTCAGTGTAGGTTGACCGGGGTACCATTCCCATTGTGCCTCCTCTTCTCTAACTCCAGAAGCTGAGGGGCTATCTCTAAGATGTACGTTGCCTCTGTTATGCTTAGAGAGATCTTTCACTCCCACTTAAAGGTTGATATATTCCATAGCTGCCTCTGCTGTGTGAAATATTCTAGGTGTTCCATTCTGTGTGAACTTTAGCTGGGCAGGATATCGGAGAGATAACTGGATTCCTGTCTTATGTAGGGCATGTCAGACTGGTGTGAATGTTTTCCTGCATATAGTTAGTTCTTTAGAATAGTGTGGGATCACCATAATCTTGTTTTCTTGCCATCTCAGCTCCTCTAACTCCCGCGCTTGCCTCAGGATATTCTCCTTCACTGGGAAACTCAGCAGTTTCGTAATGATGGGCAGTGTCTTTCACCAGTTTTGGGGGTAGGGGCTAGAGATCAACGTGTCCTTTCAGTCTCGAATCAGGGCTTTCCTGGCAGTTTAAGCATCCATGGGAGGGTATTTTGTAGAAAAGTTATCACATCACCTTTTTCAGAGTACTCTGGAAATCCAATGAATCTTATATTGTTGTGTCTGCTACGATTTTCTAGGTCATCATTTTTGTCTATAAGGCTTGTATGGTGGAGGCTTGCTCTTTTAAGATGGCTTTTAATACATTGCAAGCATGTTCTTCTGCCTGGGCTTTGGTCTCTGTTAAAGATGTTCTATTAGAAAGCAGCTACATATTTTCTGATAGTAGCTGGATGTTCTCTGTGTTAGCTGAGGATACCATTTTCATTTCTTTTATTTCTTCTAGGTGCTGAGCAAACATCACCTTTACTTTCTCCACTTGTAGCATTGTGTCCATCTTGCTTGACATTCCTTTGTTCAGGGTCAGTTCCCTTGCAATTTAGAATGTCACTATTTGGAATGGTACTGCAATGATTGTAGAAAATGTTTATATAATCAGTTAGCTCTTGAAATGTGGCTTCTGTAGCTGTTCTTTTTTATGGATTTATCTCCTCTGTTGGCTAAAGATGGATGCCAATTCAGGATGCTAAGTAGGAGCTGAGAGCCTAATACTCCATCTTGGTCAAGCACTAGCCACGCCCCCGGTGTTACAGGATTTGGTGCTTACAGTAAGGAGTTAATGACACTTAGTGTGGATATGTCTCCAGGAAAAGAAGAGTTACATCCAAGAGTGCTGAGGGAATTTGGGCAGAAACTTATATGGCCCTTGACAGACTTATTCAAGCATTCCCTGAAAACTGGAGATGACACTTAACTCTGTGGCAAGGTAGAATCTAATGAGTGGGTCTGGGAGACAGAGAGGGATCTAGAAATGCTGGAAGGGTGGTAAAGGTTAGGCAACTGAAGTTTAATGCCAAGAAGTGCAAAGTTATGAATTTACAGTATGCAAGGCTAACTCAAAGATGGGTAATTGGATAAGGGTTGTTCAATGTTTTGTGACTAGTATAGTGCTTGTGCATGCTTGTGAAACTTTGGCCTCTCTCTCTCTCTTTATTCCCACCCTTGGCAGATAAGCTGGGTAGCATGTAAGGAATAGAAGGTCTAGACTAAGGGTGAGCAAAGTGCCAGAGGAGGAAGAGATTGGGGAGGATGGTGGGTGCCTGTAAACACACTAAGCGTGTGCTGCTGAGAGAAGCTGGATTTTATGGTGGAAGTGGGAGAAGCTATTGCTCAACACTGAACCATGGGCTTCAGCCCTCCCATTCAATATTTGGTGAATAGCGTAGTGCTTGAGTATACTTATATACAGTAACATTGGCCTTTCTCTGTTCCCACCCTTGGTAGATAAGCCAGGTAGTGTGTAGGGAATAGAAGGCCCAAAAAGTGTACCTCCTCCAACTCATGGAGAGTGTGGCTAGTAGCACACAGGAGAGGAAAAAAAAAAAACAGTGGAGGATACCTCTGAGGACCCATTGCTATTGACCTGCCCATCCTCTGAGCTACTAAGAGGAGATGATCCTATAAGCTTGAATGATTTCTGCTTCTGGATTAGAACTGACAGGTTCAAAGGCTGGCAAAGTACGTTTTTATGTCTCTTAATGATCTGAGAAAAAATGTTACTCTTGAATGTTGAAGAAGCTGCTCCTAGTTGAAAGAATGTTCTGAATAGGCATAAATGCTGAGGCCAAGTCAATGCAGAGTTTAATGAGTTCCAGGAACCTGTTATGTTGATATGTGTGGATGGTTATCCTTGGTCAAGAGAAGATAAGAGGATCTGAGCATACATGGAAATTAGGAGTTGGTTAAATACGTTCTTGCAGTCAGACGGTATAGGTCTGATAGTACGGTATTAAATTCCTGTATGAATTTCATCAATCTTGAGGAAGGAGCAACAGGATAGTACAATTAATTTTACTTTTGGAACTTGGAATATTTTAGAAATTTAGCAGGGGAGAATGATGAAACAGAATTCTCCAGGATGCAGGGATCCATAGATGCTAGAAGATGGCAGAGGTACTGAGATATTTGAAGGGAACTGACTTCAGTGAGTCTGGATATCTTATTATGAAGCCACCAATAGGGAGATGATGAGGAGTTCAGGTTCTTGAGGATTTGAGAGGTAGGCTTAATTGTCCATAATATAAGTTCATGGCTTGGTGGCTAGTGATGAACGAGAGAACACAATTGACATGAGCTTGTAACTCTGGGATGATTGGAGTATGAGGAAAGAGAAGTGCTTTAGCATACTACAGCATATGCATCTAGGTGACTGGAGTTTGTGCGGCCCACACAGTGATGTTGACCTGCTGGAGAAAGTTATGAGTTTGATGGATGAAAGACAAGGGAACATGACTGAAGCTACTGAAGGATGGAGGTGATAAAGGTCGACAATTGAACATCGAGATAATGAATCATCTGCTTCATTTAGCATAGCCCAGACTATGAAAAAAATATGGTGTAATACTAAGACAGAGAACCTAAGTAGGTGTCAGATGGTCTGTATAATCTAATGGGATGAAGGTCTTTCATTGAAATGTCCAGTACGGGTTGATTAACTGAAAAATAGGGACTGACTGAGGCTGCTGAAGGATGGAATTGATGAAAAGTCTGCAATTGGGACTGAGATAGTGAATCAGCTGCTTCAATTAACATAGTCCAGAATATGAAAACAATGAGGTATACCACTGAGACAGAGAACCCAGCTTGGCCTCAGATGGTCCGAATAATCAAATAGGATGAAGACCTCCCCTGTTGCAATGTCTATTATGGGTTTATTGACAGAAAAATAGAGACTGACTGGAGGGGGTCTGTAACATTCCCATGCAATGAGGCATTTCTTATTAGTCAATTTGACAAGAGGAGCCGTTAATGGCAGTGCTAAGGAGATGCAATGCTGGAGGCCAGGTAGCAGCAGTCCAGAACTGCTTAAAATTGGTTCCGGGTGTTCAGGGTTCCAGCATAATGGTGCTGCAATCGTAGTGCTGGCAAAATGGTGAAATCAGCAAGGGCACTCCCGCAAGTAGTGCACCAGTGAAATGGAGCACCCTGTACTCCAGAGGACAATGCAGCACATGCAAGCACAGCATGCTGGTGCAGGTGTGTCTGGCATGGCTGCATCATGTCCACTGCCACAGTGCATTCTGGGTGTGGGTCCCTGGGCTACATGCCATGCTTTCCCTGCTGGTTCCGTTAGTACCAGTGGTGCTACTCAATGTCTGTTGCCGTGTTGCACCTGCCCACCACCATGATCACATACACATTCCTCGTGGGGGTGGGAGGGAAGCCTCACATGCCAGCCTGTTTTCTGTGTCTGGTCCTCGTCCATGGTGTGGGTGGCTCTACTGTCGGCAGCCCTCGGTGTTTCATGCCACATTGCAGTGGCACTGGGTGTGTGGGACAATGTCTCTACCATGTGGACACTTACATGGTGCCCTGTTCCCATGTGCATTGGGTCTGTAGGGATGCTTTCCATGCCACACTGTTGTTGGTGGTGCTGTGTGTTGTTGCTGCACCACCGGTGGTCACGTCAGCATTTGTTGGGTGGGTCTGTGGGTATGCGGTGTGCGGCACTGCCCAGCTCCACTGTTCCGGGTGGAACTCCTGGTCCCCTGCAGGTTTGTGGTGCAGTGCTATACTTGCCTGCAACTTCATGCTGGTGCTCTGATTGACGGTGCCATGACACTGGTGCCCTGAACACCCGAAACCTTTGAAATTAGCAGCATAGCCGTGCAATAGAGGTGTATTGATAAATACCAGTGTGATTTAGGTGAAACATCTGTGTAGTAGGTTGTACAGCTTTTCTAGTAAGATAAAATAGGCCCAGATAGCTATATGGGATACAGAGCAGTCAGGATCTGAAGTAACATTGTAGTTTAGGAACCAATGATGTGCAAGTCAGTCTGTGGGAACTGAATGATTGACCTTGAGGAATTATGTGGATTGCACAGAAGAAATTTCCCTTTCAGGCAAGTGCATCCAGTCCACAAGGATGTCACTGAGACAGAATCCTGTGGTGGTAACAGGAGGAAGCCTGGTTTCAATTTGTTCCATATCCAATGTCATGTTGAGGAACTTGAGGAATATCACTTGTCCAAAGATGATCTTTTTAAGCAGGGAACTGATAGCTGCTGGAATGCTGGATAAGAGCCAGAATGCATCCATGAGGAGAATTCCATCTGCTTTATCTGTAAAAGTCAGGTAACAAATGAATGACTGCTGTATGGCAGCAAACATTGAGAAGGCCCAAAAGCACTGCAGAGAACATGGTGAAGAGCCGACAGCTGAGGCAAAGGCCAAATGAACAGCACAGGAATGGTGGCCCTTCCCAAATGTAACAACAGAGATGCCCAAGATGAATGACTGGGAAACTAATTGGATGCAGGGGCCAAGCCATGCTCTACAGCTAAGAGCCAAGGCTGTAATAGGTGATGAGAGCTAGTGTGAAAGAATATGAGTACATGATGGAGATAGGCGTGGATGGATTTTGAGGACTAGATGTACAGGCTGACTGAGGACTGAGAAGTAGAAAAATTGACGATGAGGCAGTTCTCACCTGAAAGCCTCCCAGTGGCACCACACATAGGAGTAAATGAGAAGGAGAGAAAGACTAAGCTGAAAATGATACAGGTGTAAGTCCCTGTAGGTTCTGTACAGAGTTGGTGGATGATGTTAGGATCCCACAATACAGAATACAGAGCATGACATCACAGGGAAGCAAGGGCAGGGAGCACTAAATGTAGGAAGAGTACCTGGGGGACCAGAGGCGGCAGTAGCATGACTGACAGACCAACGTATGCTGAAGCTAATGGGTCAAAGGCAGGTGAACGTGAAGTCAAGTAGCAAACTTCGATATCCACCAATGGCATGACAAGGAGGAAACTGAGAAAGCGAGTTGAGCTCTGATGTCCAGAATCACAGACAAAGAAGCAAGTTCCTGTGGAGGCACAGCTGATTTGGACCAGGACCCCAAATAGGAGGAAGCAAAGAAGCCTTGGAGGAAGCATGCTACTGCACCTGTGGGTAAATGTCAGGAATGGAGACCAGCGGATGGCTAGTATAGATTGGAACATGGTACAAACTGGAACTGGATGAGATGGCATGCCCACCTGCACTCACATACCTCAGAAGGTATGAGAGAGAAATGGAGGCTGACAGACCACTGAAAGGAATGACTGATATGAATGACTGATATGCTTGACTGAGATGATATACTGAGATGATAACCCAAAAATAGGGGTAGGGGATAGAAAAGGGGATGGTGGTAATGGAGGGTGAAACATTTGGAGGGCCATGTGTGTGAGTGTTTGAAATCCGGGCAAAAAGATTGCAGATCTAGAGGCCATCATGGCAGGGGAGGACCTGGATCTAGTCACCATCACTGAGACCTGGTATAATGAAAACCAGAACTGGGATATGGCAATACCAGGAATTACTCTGTTCAGAAGGGACAGGATCAGAAGAAAGGGGGAAGGAGTAGCTCTTTATGTAAGGGACAGCAATAAAGCTACAGAAATACAAAGAGATCAGGGAGGAGTGGAGGTACTATGGGTCAATCTGGAGAAAAGTAATGGGGCTCTTATCCATACAGGAGTGATATACAGACCTCCTGCACAGATGGGAGAAGTGGATGGGGAAATGCTGGAAGTGATCCACAGGATGGCCCGTAAAGGAGAGTTGTTGCTAGTGGGAGACTTCAACCTACCTGAAGTGGACTGGACACTCCCAGCAGTGGCAACTTTCAGGAGCAGGGCCATCCTGAACTGCTTGCAGAGAGTGTTCCTCAGGCAACTGTTAATGGAACCTATTCATGGGGAAGCATTACTGGACCTAGTGCTGACAAATGGGGATAGTGTTGCTGTCATCATAGTGGTGCACCACCTCTGGACCAGTATCCATTGTGCGGTGTGGTTCGGTACAAAAACTGGGTTTGCACCGAACCGCACCAGGACAATGGTCATGGACTTCAGGAGGGCAGATTTCAAGACAATGAGAGAATGCCTCAAGGGACACCCTGGCAGAGACAGAGATGCTAGGAGGAGTTGAGGACCAGTGGGCAAAAGTAAAAGAAGGCATTGAAAGAGCTACAAATCTCTGTGTCAGGCCGGTTTGCAGGGGCAAGAGGAAAAAGAGACCATTATGGTTCTCTAGAGAGCTACTAGAAACAGTAAAAGTAAAAAAACTAGCATTTAAACAGTACAAATAAAACACAGACGGAGCAGGATAGGATACATTACCAGGAGAAACAAAGGTAGACAGGAAAGGCAGTGAGGAGAGCAAAGTCACAAACGGAGGATAATATTGCCCAGTCAATAAAAAGGGGGATAAAACCTTCCAATATATTGCAGGAAGAAGAAGACCAAATGGGGGGATAACAAGGGTAAAAGGTGAAGAAGGGGTCGGTGATGAAGGGGACCAAGGGAATGCAAACATATTGAACAGATACTGTACTTCTGTTCAGTATTTACAATAGTAGGGGTAGGTGATGGGCCAAAGATAAAGAACAGGGGCAGAATTGATAAGGAGGTGGACACTAGTCCTTTTACAGAGGAGGAAGTCCTCATGATCAAGGCCACTGATTTACGGTGATTAAAACAATGAAATTGGTTTTCAAGACTTCAGATTCCAGAATTGCACTGGTGATCGTTACTCTAATTTCTGGATTTTATCAGGATTCTGCATCATTCTTTTAGTATGTGCATACATAATCAGAATTAAAGAAGGCTTAATGTACAGAGCATTAAATAAAGCAAATTGAAAATAGTACAGGAAGGAATTAAAGGAAAAACACAAGTTTTGTAGATTTACTGATCCTGATATAAAATGCCAGATTCCATAGAATCTTTGTTTTTACTGGTCTTCAGGCAGCCCTAATTCCAGAATTTTACCAGATTTTCCAGTAAAAACCAAAAAACAGTGGCCTTGCTCATGATACTAGCAAGATCAAAAGTTGACATGGCAATGGGACCAGATGGAGTTCACCATAGGATGCTAAAGGAGCTCAGAGAGGTGCTGGCTCTACCACTGGCAGCTTTGTTCAACTCATTGCTGGCAACAGGAGTGGTTCCGAGGGACTGGAGAAGGGCAGATATGATCCCACTTCGCAAAAGTGGGATTAGAGAGGAGGTAGGAAATTACAGACCTGTCAGCCTGACTTCAGTAGTGGGCAAAGTGATGGAATCACAACTGAATGCAATGATAGTGGAATACCTTGAAAGAAGTGGATTGCAGGATCAAAGGCAACATGGTTTCACTGTGGGGAGATCTTGCCAGACAAACCTGATCGAGTTCTTCGATTGGGTGACCAGAGAAGTGGATTAGAGTGGAGCTGTGGATGTGGACTACCTGGATTTCAGGAAGGCCTTAAAGATGTTCCACATAGAAGATTGGTGAACATGTTAGTCTGCCCTGGAGTGGGACAGAAAGTAGTAAACTAGGTTAGAAGTTGGTTGATCAACAGGAGTCAGCGGGTGGTGGTAAATGGAATTCACTCGGGAGAAGGTAGGGTGACTAGCAGGGTGCCTCTGGCGGTCAATACTAGGCCCAGTCCTCTTCAATGTTTTTATTAGCGACATTGTTGAAGGGCTAGAAGGGAAAGTCTGCCTGTTCATGGATGACACAAAAATCTGCAACAGGGTGGACACATCAGGGACGGTGGAAAAAATTAGGAATGATTTGCGGAGGCTAGAAAAATGGTCAAATGTATGGCAGCTGGGTTTCAATGTTAAAAAATGCAGAATCGAGGTACTGGCACCATACCTCATGCTGTGCCGGTGACCCAGGTTTGAGAATGACTTTGGGTCGCCAGTGAGCTGGCTCGGGGGAGGTTGGAGCGGGATTGAGCCACAACTTGTGGCTCTCCCCTCCAAAGGGGTTGACGCCCACACCTCCATAGACCCGCTCCCAGTGGAGGTCCGGTGGGATGTGCAGGCGGTCAGGAGCAGTGACATAAATCTGGGGAGGGGCAGAAGGGGCCACCGGTTCCTGGCATGGTGTACTCCTCCACATGTGCTCACGCATGTGTATGCTGTGGCGCGTGGGGACAGAAATACCTAAAAATGTATATATGGAAAAAAATGCAGAATCATGAACTTGGGGCACAGTAACCCAGGGGCTATGTACCTCTTGGCAGGGGAGGTACTGGCAAACAACAAACAGGAAAGGGACCTTGGGGTAATAATTTCTGATGTCCTGAAGGTAGCCAAGCAGGGTGAAAAGGTGGTGGGAAAGGTTAGTAGAATTCTGGGCTACATAAGGAGGGGTATCACCAGTAGGAAGAAGGAGGTAATATTACCACTGTACAGGTCACTGGTAAGACCACACCTCGAGTATGTGTACAGTTCTGGAGGTCCCACTGCCAGAAGAAGAAAGATAGGGTGGAGGTAGCACAGAGGTGGGCAAACAAAATGGTGCAGGAACTGTAGCAAAAGCCTACAAAGTGAGACTGAGAGAACTGAATATGTACTCACTGGAGGAACAAAGGGAAAAGGGGGATATGATAGAAACATTAAAATACATAAAGGGTATTAATAAGGTACAGGAAGGTAGCATTTGCAGCAGAAAGGCAGACTCGAGGACAAGAGGTCACGCTATGAAGCTAGGGGGTGTGGCTCAGAGGGGATGCAATAAAATACTTCTTCATAGAGATAGAGGTGGAAGCCTGGAATGGCCTCCCAGCAGAGGTGGTAGGTGCCAAAACAGTTGAAGTGTTCAAGCATGCATGGGACAGATACAAGGGACCTTGGAAGTAATACAAAGGATGGGGATGACCAGAGATCATGAAGGGTCTGAAGTGTTACAGTAGGCAGGGAAAATGGGCAGACTAGATGGGTCAAAGGGTCTTAATCTGCCGACAGCTTCTTTGTTTCTATGTTTTTATGATTAACTGATATAATTGACCAATACGACTGACCGATATGAATGACTAATATGATTGATATGGATGACTGACTGAAATGGACTCCCATCCCCAGAGGTCCGGGGGAATCCACCTTCACTTGATACCTCAAGAGGTAGAGTTAGGAATGGAGGCCATCGAACTGCTGATAGGAATGACTGATTTGACTGACTGAAATGGACTCTCATCTCCAGTAGACCCAGCTAGCCCAACTTCACTCAAAATCTCACGAGGTAGAGTTAGGGACTTAGTAGTTAGACTACTGGCATGGGCTGAGCAAAGAAAGAGCAGCAGGCTGCTGTTCTAAGAAAGATACCAAGGCATACGTAAGCAGCAGGAGGAAAAGAGGGAAAGGAGCACGACATGGAGAAACATAGAAACATGGACTTTGACGACAGATAAGGACCGCTTGGCCCACCTAGTCTGCCCATTTCCCTACCTATTGGATAAGCTGCAGATCCTAGTTAACCAACAGACTACTTCTTCCTACCCCCCACAAAAATTGCTTTATGTCTGTCCTGTGCATTCTTGAATTCTCCAACTGGTCTTGACTCCACAGCCTCCTCAGGAAGGCTATTCCATGCATCCACAACCCTCTCCATGTAAGAATACTTTCTAACATTACCTCTGAACCGTCCCTGCTCTATCTTCAAATTGTGTCCCCTTGTTCTTGCGCATCTCTTTTTCTGAAACATGCTACCCTCTTGGACTTTGTTGATTCCCTTGAGGTACTTAAAAGTTTCTATCATGTCCCCCCTCTCCCTCCTTTCCTCAAGGGTATACATGTTGAGCTCCTTTAGTCTCTCTTTGTATAGCTTCTGTTACAGACTCTGCACCATTTTAGTTGCCCTCCTCTGGGCTGCCTCAATCCTATGTCCTTGCAGAGATGGGGTCTCCAGAACTGCACACAGTGCTCCAGATGGGGTCTCACCAACTGTCTGTATAAAGGGATAACGACTTCTTGTTCTCTACTGGTGGTGCCTCTCCCTATACATCCCAGTATCTCCCCAGCCATCCCTACTGCCTTCTCGCATTGCTTGCTTACCTTTAGGTAATCTGATATGACTAACCCCAGGTCCCTTTCCATGTTTGTTGTTGTTATTAACTCCCCCCCCCCCCATTGTGTACTCTTCCCTTGGGTTTTTGTTTCCCAGGTGCATTACTTTGCACTTCTTTGCATTGAATCTAAGCTGCTATACTTTTGACCCTTTCTCCAATCTTGACAAGTCTCTTCTCATCCTTTCAACCCCCCTTGTGTATCAACCCTGTTGCAGACCACCCCCTGGTAGCCTATATGCCTGTTACACAGTGCCATCACTCTTGCATGACATATGGTCACTGCACGGTCTCAGCCCCCATCCCTGACTCCCTTCCCTGCAACCCTACCTCCCCACTCTCTCCTCTCCTCCCCTGCCCTGCCTATCTCCACACCAGCCCGTCTCTTATTTCCCTCCTTCCCTCCAGCCTCCATGTCATATGCCCTCTGTGTGCTTTTCAACAATGCCTGCCTTGGCTGCTCTCCACCATCTCCTCACCTACTAACCCCTACCCCCCTCTCCCCCCCTTCATGGATGTCTCCCTCAATTTCCCTGCTCAGGCCTGGAACACACCATGGGGAGGTCCCCTCCTTGCATCTCAACTAAACTGTAATCATTCCTACTTCACTGATGCCTCCACTGCAAGATTCAGACAATTTAAAATTAGTATTTTTGTAACTTGCTATGTGTTTGGTAGTAAATTCCCATGTATTGAATTGTTTTTCTGTCTGTTTTACTGTTAAATGATGTGGAACCTTTGTAAAAGAGCCTCGGCTCAAAGGTTGTATCCAAATTCCTGAATAAGTATAAAGATCGTTGTGTCATCTACAGAGGCATGCTTTTCCTTCCAGTCCCTCTGCAATGTCACTTATAAAGACATTAAAAAGGACCAGACCCAATGATGAAACCTGTGGTACCCCACTAGTAACCACCCTTTCTTCGGAGTGGACTCCATTTACTATTACCCTCTGTGTCCTGTTGTCCAGCCAATGTTTTACCCAGGCCACCACCCTGGGACCCACTCCCAGGATGGCTAATTTGTTTATTAATCTTTTGTGTGAGACTGTGTCAAATGCTTTGCTAAAGTCTAGGTAGGCCATGTCCACAGCCCCCCCTGGTCTAATACTTTGGTCACCAAGTCAAAGAAATCTATTAGATTCATCTGACATGACCTTCCCACTGTGACTCCATGCTGCCTTGGGCCCTGTGCTCAGTTGGCCTCTAGGTACTCAACAATTCTTTCCTTCAGAAGTGATTCCATCATGTTCCCTACCACTGAGGTCAAGCTAACATGTCTGTAGTTTCCTGCCTCAGCTTTGATCCACTTTTGTGAAGGGGAATCACATCCACCCTCCTCTAGTCCTTAGGTACTACACCATCCTTCCATGATTTGTTAAAAAGGGTAGTTAGCGATGTCACTAGCTCTCCCCTTAGTTATCTTAGAATTCTGGGGTGAATCCCGTCAGGCCACATTGCTTTGTCCACCTTCAGTTTTAGTTTTTTTCAAAACTCTTTCTTCTGTGAAAGGACTGGTATTGAACCCCCTATTCAGAGTGCTTCAATTGCTTGGATTAGGTACTTCCCCCTCCTCTTCTTTTGTGAATACTAAGCAGAAGTATTCATTCAATCTCCCTGCTTTTTCACTGTCACCCTCTGCCCACCCACCTCCCCTTTATTAAGCCTCATTATCTCTCTCTTGGTCTTTCTTGCTCCTTAATGTACCTATAAAAGGTTTTATCCCCCTTCTTAACTGAGTTGGCTATCTTTTCCTCAGTTTTGGCCTTTGCTATTTTGACTGCCTTAACCGCTACCTTCGGCTTTAACTGGTACAGTTCTCTGTCCTGCTCCTTTTGCGTTTCCTTATACTTCCTGAATACTATATTTTTCTCCCTAACCTTCCCCGCCACCTCTTTTGAGAACCATAGTGGCTTTTTCTTTCATTTTGATTTGTTTATTTACTTCACACAAAAGCTTGTTGCCTCTGTGATGGCAGTTTTGATTTTTCCCCATTGTTGCTCCACCCCTCCTTCTTGCCTGTTTGCTAGTGCTTTTCTGAGACACACTCTCCAATTTTGACAAAGTCAGCCCTCCTAAGTCCAGTACCCTCGCTTTTGTATAGTTTGACTCTGCGGCTGTGTTTATCGTGAACCACACTGTTTGGTGGTCACTTGTTCCCAGATGGCTACCCACTTCTAGATCTGAGATCCTCCCTCCATCCCTGTTTGAGAGTACCATGTCTAACATTGCTCCCTCCCGAAAGGGTTCCAGCACTAGCTGACTGAGGCATACCTCCTGTAGGGCATCTAGAATGACCCTGCTCTTGGGTGTGGCTGCAGCAAAGGTGCTCCAGTTAACATCTGGCATATTCAAGTCCCCCATCAACAATATCTCCCCTTTCTCTGCCATCCTAAGGATACCTTCTGAGATGGGGATCTGTATACAAGCTGGAGAGCCAAGAACAGGAAAATGGAGATGGAATAAATACTAGTAGACAAGTGCAGAAGGTATCAAACTAGAGACACAACAAAACAGCATTAGGAGAGAGAAAATGAGATGCATGGAAGGGAGATGAGTACAATGCCAGACATTCTGGGTGACTGGGTTGAGAATAGGCAGCAGAAATGAATGCAGTAGGATGGAATTAGAAAACAGTACCAAGTTATGTTGCTACCCACTGAACATGACAAACTGAAAATGATAGACTGATAGGAGAGATTGATGTGACAGAGTGAATATGACAGATTAACATGACAGGCAGATAGAACAAACTAATAGGAATATTGCTCCTGGTGTGAGGTAATTTGAAAGTACAAAGTCATCCAAAGGATGAACACTATGTGAGCTGAGTAAGGTTGATGGCTGAGCGCTTCTGGTGCATGCACATCCCGGCACTGCTGGTGGAGGAATGGCAGCAGCTCTGATGAAGCAGAAGCCTAAAAAAGAGTGTTTTTTTTTTTGCACATAAGGACATGCTTGTCATCAAACAGATGAAGCCAAAAATAAAAATGAGTCCTTGTCAAAATAAAACCGACAGTGAAAGCATCCTTAAATTTCATTTGCAGGGAATTGTTTGAGTGAAACAGTAGGTTGCAATGCACAGTAGCTTCCCTCACCATACTTATGGAGTGTAACTTCACCAGCAATCCCTGACAGACTGCAATAGCTGGAGCCCAAAATACATGTATAAGCATGTCTGGAGAACACATAGCGGATACATGGTAGAAAAGCATGGCATGGAGCAAATGAAAATTGAGCACCATACTTGTGCTAGCAGGAAAGTCAGCCAGAAAGTGGCAACCAACACATTCCAAGCTAGGGATATAGAGAATGTTGGCTAGACAGGTCACGAATGCCAGACATCCTGGGCCAACTGGTTTACAAAAAGATTCAGCAAAACAGAGAACAATGAAATAGGAAAAAGGAAATGCGATCAATATGAAAGTAGAACCCTTGAAGAAATTGACTCAAAACTGTGACTGTGGAGAATTCTGGGTAGAACGGCTGACTGAAAAGAAGCTAAGAGGCCACAGTGAATTATGAAAGGTGCTAGTGGGCTGATAAAGGGTGCCAGAAGTAACGGGAGAAATAATAGAGAAAGAGGAAAATTGCAAGCACACAATTACTGAGGTAATTATGGGTCACTATGTGGAGGCAGCAGGAAGTTATGAGGGTCGGGAACAGTAGAAGCAGAAAGCATTCTGTTGAGAGCTGGGAGGTGAGCACTGATGAGAGCATGTATAACCTGGAAGCTAAGAAGCAGAGAGCGGTGGCTTAGAGGGAGCAAAAACTGCCCACAGAGAAAAGAAAATGAGGCAGATCACAGAAAGGAGGCAGGGGGACTACAAAAAAGTGGGCAGGAGTGGGGAGGGGAAAGACAAAAGAACAAAAGTGAAGAACAGAGGGGGGCCAATGCAGAGTCATGCAGAGAACAGAGCAAAATGGAGTAAGAGAGATGTGCGGATGGAGGGAGAAATGGATGAAAGGAGAAATGGAAGGAAGAAGGGGAAGGGGAATGACAGACACAGGAGCAAAAACAGCACCAAGAGCAGGAGAGGAGAGAGAAAGCAGAGACCAGGATAGCGAGGAGCCCAGCCACACATGCCACACAGGAGCCCAGAGTGCCACCAAACATGCACTTCACTTGCTTGAAAACGCTCTAAGCATGGGCTGCTGGGAGAAGATGGATTTTATGGGGGATGTGGGAGGAGCTATTCCCTCACATTGAACCACAGGCTTCAGCCCTCCCAAAAAACAATCTGATCACTGAGGAAAAGAATTCAGGAATAATCATTAGTGATAGCTTCAAGTCAGTGATGCAGTGAACCAGAAAACTTGAGACGTTCTTTTGCTGAGAGGCACGCAATAAACTGAGCAAGCAGTCATATACCTATAAGAGACACATTATGTGTACATATAATCATATTACAAATCATGCTAAATACTTCAGTTAAAAACAACTGAACTTAAATTTTACATTAAATAATTTTACTTTGCAGAAAATAGGAGAAACCCTTGTACGAGAAATGGACTATGCCAACTGAACTTAATACGTTAGAATCTTGGAACTGTTTATATGAGACGCCCTCTTATACTTATTAGAGTATCTGGAATCTTTACAAATAAACAATCTTAATTGAATAAAAATGATGTCATTATTTATAACATAATAAAAGTACTTTTGCCCCCAAAAAGCCTTGGTTTGTGCATGTTTGTTCTAGCATGCTAGTTAAGAAACATTACCTGGTACAATATTCTATGTAAAGTCATTATAATTCATGCTCTGTATAAATGTAAGTAAGCTTCTTAGTGTTGTTTAACTGTAAAAATGTAATATGAAACAAGAAAGAGAGAAGGAAGGAATGGGGAGAAAGAAAGAAAGAAAGAAAGAAAGAAAGAAAGAAAGAAAGAAAGAAAGAAAGAAAGAAAGAAAGATTATTGTGAAATTACACTAATTGCTTGGCCAGATATGAATGATGCCAGTGCTGGCCCCTTGGTAATAATGATTTGATCTGTAATTTGCATTCCATGAACATGCAGAAACTGGATGTTTGGGACAGAGGTGAAGCAAGTCTGAAGGAACAATTTCCCTTTGGCAATTTGACACTTTAATGTCATGATCAGTTCTTTTTATAGGGAGTACACACTAAGCTTTTTCAAATTTTTGGCAAGCCACATGTCCTGCAGCAACCAATCGGTGATGCTGGAATGAAACACTGCATGTGCTGCGCACATTGCAGTGCCATCTTCCCACCTAACACATACCTGTGACCTCTATTCCCTTCCCAGTCAGGGTGGTTAAACTTGGACTGTAGAATTTGGTACCAGGTATGCCTTCTTGCTAAATAGTCTATGCTAGGACTTGCATCTCCTGGTGTTCAAAACCTTCTCTCCCCCACCAACAATGCCCCACACAACTAGGGGGTCCAACATCCTGACCTTAAAAGTCAATTTCCGCAGCACCACCCAGGGTCAGCTCTCCTTCTTATATCATGTTCCCTCTGGCTGAACTCTCTCAGCGAGGGCACGCTATCCAGCACTAAACTTGGCCCATTCAAAGCTAAGCTTCATGACTATCTTGCAACCCTAAGTTGTTGTGACTGGAAGCACCACATGTCATTGACACAAACTTCATTGATGTCCCCCACAGCGACACCAGGATAATGCCGCACAGAACCCCGACGCAAGCCAGACCGACGGACTGTACATCAGCACAGCACCCGGCATGGACACCATGATGGACACTATCATGACCGGCCACTGAATGCCGCACCACCAACAGACACTACTGGAATGACACGACATCAGGAATGGGCCCCCCCCCCCACAGCGCAGGAGATACAGACAAGCAGCAGGTCAATACACCGAGCAGCAGGTGGACAGCATCTGGAGGCACAGTGGCAAGCAGGGCAGAGTCTGCAGCATACAAGACAGGCACAAACACACAAAGTTGAACAGCCACCAGCAGACCACAGCCCAATGATGCAGAAGGCCGCACAGCACAACTGAATGGCAGGCAAGCACACAGAGACAATCAACACACTACAGAAACACCAGGCAAAGCACAAAGATGCATGCCAGGTATGAACACACTGGCCATCTGAACACAGCAGGTACCTCTGGCTCCGCAAGATGAACAGGGCACGAACAGTAGTACAAGCACAGGGAACAAGTGGTAGCTATGGGGGGATACACAGTGGGCTGATGACAGTGGCCCCCCCAACACGTACTCCAGAGCTCACATTTGGAGGCTGGTGTTCAATGCTAGCCCCTTCATGTAGTCCCTGTGTCTGCGCGTTGTGTACTGGGTAACAAGGTTGGAGATCTGCTGGGCACTCTCCTTTCACCACCTATGGTAGTGCCCAACAGCGGACATGGCCTGTTGCAGCTTGATCTCTGTCAGCCACTGACCCCCCCCCCCCACGGGGACATCAAGTAACCACCACAGGGTGGGGTGTGCTGCGCCCAGCAGGGCATTGTAAACACTGTGCCAGCCCTCGATGGCACTGTTAGTGCACGGCATCCCCTCCCTGACAGACATGTGACAGCTCCACACAGGGATGGGGAACAGCAGCTTGCAGTGGTGCCCGCTGCAGACAGGCCTGCCCAGCCAACGTAATTGAGGACAGGGGTAAGTGTGTCCTCATGCTCCATGAAGTATGGCCAGCTTTGGAGCCCCATGTAAGTGGTGTGCACGTCCTTTGGGGACACAAAAGCAAAGGATGGTAGCATGTGGAGATGAACTGCCCCACACATCATCACTGATGTACAGGTGCATCAGCTTTACATGCTGCTGTATCTGCCACCACACACACTGGCACAGGTGAAAGAAGCACCCATGCATGCCAACCTGTGGAATGATGTTCCCGCAGTGCCCTGTAGGCAGCCATCTCAAAATCTATCAGCATGTCATGAAGGCTGCTTATAGGGCACAGCTGTGCCATCTTGGTAAATACCTCCATGTATGCTGCCACCATCCTCTTAGTCATGAGGATGTACACAGCTGGCAGTACCATGGCACCATCTACACCATGCAAGATATAGAGCTATTGAGATAGATGGGGACAGCACTTGAAGGTGCCATCCCCTAGCCAGGAGGGGCTGTGGGCAAGGAATTAGAGTTTCCTGTTGGTGCTGTATAGCAACCTGTAGTCACCGGTACCCTCAGAGTCATGAATCAAAAATGGCTTACCGTCCAATGTCCTGCGGTATTCTTCCAGGATGGCTAGCTTGTTGATGCACTGCAAGCCCACTGGCACCCTCCAGTCACTGCGCCGTACATGTTGAGCTGCTTGCTTCAGGAGGGGTACAGATGGTAGAATACCACCCATGGCCTTGCTCACCCCTGATCACCAGGCCACCACAATCTGCTGGCTTGTCTCGCTTGTGTCCCTGGCCCACTGCTTTATGGCAGCCCACACCCGCTGGACACCTATTGCTACGGTGTCAGTCACATGGTTATGAGTGCCCGACACAGTAGGTGGTCCACCTGTGACAGTCAGCACACAGCTCTTACACCTGACGGCTACGTACTCAGAGCATTTCCAATATGTATAGTCTCTGCGGGTTCTTTCACGCTGGTAGGTGTATCCATTCACCACCAGCAGTTTGTGGTCCTTGATGCTGTTCATGAACCCTGCCTACATTTCCCCCAAAGTTGCATAGAACAGGTGTGCAGGTACGGCAAAAACCTTTGTAGTCACCTCTGGCACACCTGCTGACATTGTGGGGGAGAGGTGTCACTCTGTTTCTGTTGTGGCTGCTGCGGCTGTCTGTTTTTTCTGCATCGGGATTGTGGTGTCACTGAGGGGGTATCGCTCTGACACTGTGCTTCTGTTGTGACTGCTGCCTTTAACCTGCTCAAGCCCCTATGAACACCTACACTTTCCCCCTCCCAGATCCCCCCTGCCTTCATATTTCTGTCATTGTCTCCCTCAGTTTCCCCAGCCATGTCCACCCATCTCTCCCCACCCCCCAGATCTACATGCCCTATCCCACCCTCATTCTCCCCTCTATCTACTCCCCTCATCCACTAAATTTTGATAAGACCTACTTAGCTGCTCCAGTCCTCCCCTCATCCTCTATCTTAGTACTTTCTTCACTATCCCTCTCCTTCCCTATCCCTCTGCTACCAGTCCCTTCCCATTCATGGTCCTCTCTCCTCCTCCTGCCTTGCATTATTAGTGCATTTATGTTACACATGTTTTTGTTGCTGCATATACTGTACCATAATATCTGTACTTTTATAGTCCTACATGTTAAAAGGCTGTGTCTGATTTGCCTGTTTGTTTTCTTTGTTAACACTGTTTTGATTTGTACAATTTAACTACTGTATCCCTGTTTTGTCATGACATGGAACCTTTGCAAACAAGCATCCATCTCAAAGGCTGTAATCCGAGATTTCAATAAATAAATAAATCTCCAGCTTTCTCTCACAGGGGAAAGACTTGGCTACCAGCAGATCTTATTTTATGGGAAAAAGAGTAGCTTATTATCAGAAAATGTGTGTTAGTGTGTGGGCAAAGTGATAGGCATGTGTGTAGGATGTCTGCCACCATGTTGTGTAGAAACTATGAGGAAAAGAACTAGAGGACCAAAGGGATGTAGGGGAGTGGAAGGCTACAGTAAGAGGTTCCACCATGCCAGTTCCACCAAGCACCAGTTCTGTAAGCAGTGCTGGGGGTCACAGTGATGGTGCAGGTGCAATGGTTAATAGGATGACTAGGGCTGGGTCCATGATAGTATAGCCAAAGAAACCATGGTTCATTAATCCCCAGATGCCCAGTAGGTTCACTCCCACTGCAAGTAGCATTCCAAGCTAGTCATTCAGAGCATGTGGTGATTAAACCACCCGGAGCAATCCAGAAGCACACCAAGATCACCCCTTTCTCCTTCAAGTGTTTCCAGTTTAAGGATATTGCGTCTTCAGTCCTCATTGGCCTTTTTCCAGTTCATGTAATGTGATACTCACTAGCAATTGTTTGGAATTCACTCCAAAAAACCATGAAGCTAAATAACCTCCTACCCTTAATATCCTTCAAAAGATTATTCACCACCCTATTCCCAGAACTCTGCAACTGCTTCCACAAGGCCTAAACCCCGGCCCTACCTACCCCCCCTTTTTTTTTTCGTGTTCCTATATGCTGATAAAACTCCCATTTCCAGTCCCAAGATTCACCCTCAAAATGCCTGCTAGGTCCTATAATCTACATATTACTCCTGATGTGCCCATTGCCTTCTGTCTCACAGATTAAAAGTTTTAATGTGCCGTGTACATATGTATATTGTTATATAATAGCACTTATGTCATTGTATTACTGTTTATGTTACCCCTGTCATTGTATTACTGTTTATGCTACCCTTGTCAATGTAATAACACTTGCACTTCTTGACCACTCAGGTCCATCTTGTAAATGAGCTATGCTCAATGATGTTCGCCTGATTAAATAAAGATTTTGATTGATTGATGTGAGAAAGGCACAATCAAGGCCAGTCACATTTTCTCAAACCATATTTTCTCGAATATCATTTTCTTAGACTGTGTTTTTTCCAATCATGTTTTCTTGGATAAAATGTTCTCAAATCTAATACAGAGACTTACTGTCAAATGAGGAGAGAAAGGCAAAGTCTAAGCCAGTCACACTATTTAAAACAAGCATTTGTCAATGCAGAATGTTTGCTTGCAGGTGTTGGCATTGGTAGTGCAGAAGTTAGAGAGATTCATAATAGGAATGGCAGTGAATTATTGAAGTAATGCTGTACTGAAGAAAAGCCAACCCCCACTCCCACCCTACAGAGACTGGCAGGCATTGGGGGTATGCCTTTGGGTCTTCAGCCATAACACTCATACCATTCTACTTCACCCCAACCTACAGACACCAACAGGTGTCACAGTGTGCCTTGAGGTCTTCAGCCCTTACATTCACCCCATTCCATAAGGAGATAAGCTGAAATGGGTGCAGTATAGGAGAATGGGGTGAACGCTAGGGTGGAAGACCCCAAGCACACCTCGATGCCTGTCAGTGGCTGCAGGGCGGGGCTGGGGGTGGAATGGCATGAGCATTATGGCTGACAACCCCAAGTCACATCCCCGACGCCTATCAGTCTGTACAGGGTGGGCATTACAGTTGGAAACCCTAATGCCCTGGGTGTTTGTTGGTATTTTTGCTCCAAATATTCAACATGGGCATTTTGGGACCCCATCTCATGAACAGTGGCAGTATCATTTCATTACTGAATCCCAAAAGGTGATTTTACACAGTGAGTGTGCCATTTGGTGCAACAGGTGTGAAAACACATTTTGGGCAGGATATGAAAAATGGGTGTGTGTAGAAATTGTGCAACGCACACTCATAACACAGTCATTTTTTTGGAATGTTTTCACCAAATTTTCAACATGGACTTTTTGGGACCCAACCTCATGAACAGTGACACTGTGATTTCATTAATCTGTCCTGAAAGTTGATTTCACACAGCGACTGTGCCACAGGTGCAAAAACACTTTTCAGGAAGGATGTGAAAAATTATAGCTGTACTATTCATAAGGGGATGGGAAAAATGGCAATGTTGGAAATTTGGAGTGAAAATATTAAAAATTGCTGAAGTTATGAATATGAATAGAAACTGCACAATGGATGCTCGTAACAGTCATTTTTGGGAGTTTTTTCACCAAATTTTCAACAAGGGCTTTTTGGAGCCCAACCTCATGAACAGTGGCACTGTTGTTTCATTAATTGGTCCCTAAAGGTGATTCTGTGCAGCGACTGTGAAATCACCTTTTGGGACCAAGAAATGAAATGACAGTGCAAGTGTTCCTGAGGTCGGATCCCAAGAACCCCATGTTGAAAATATGGGCCAAAACTCTGAAAATTGGCTGAGCTATCAACCTATGTTGAAAAACCCACAATGATTGATATTATAGGGCTTACCGTCATTTCTTCAATTTACCGGTTGGTCTTTAAAGAGTGCAGATGTGTTCCCGGTCCACAGAAGATCACTGCTCCTGACCTCCAGAGGTAAGTATGGGTCGGGGGTGCAGGAGGGTAGGGTGCACAGAAGGAGGGTGTGGGTTGGGAGAGGGGGGCAAGTGAAAACAATGAGAGATAATTTTTTTTTTGTCAGTTTTAAAAACAAAACATGCTGTGGGACTGTTTTCTTTTTGACAGGTGAAATATTAACAAAATGGATTTTGGCACACTGGGGTGGGCTCCCAGTGTGCCAGACTACTGGCAGGGTATCAATGCCAATCCAGGGATTGGGCACCCCGAGGTCGGTTGAGAACATAGGGCCATGGGCAGTGGGCATCACATCTGACACCAGGAGTGGGCATCCTGGTGTCAGAAACATCAAAGAAGTATTTTTTGGCACACTGGGGTATGCTTCCAGTGTGCCACATTAAGGAGGGGATACATGCTGACATGGGAATTGAGCACCCCGATGTCGGCAGGGGACGGAGAATGGAGGGTGCAGGGTGGGCAGCAGCAGTGGGAGAGCTAACATTTAAATCTGTTGTCCTGCTGTGTGCCTGGTTGGGAAGGAGGGGGGACTTCCACCTCAATGATGAAACTGCCCCTGATTGCAGCAGTAGATTTCTTTCAAGTGTGGCACTCACTCTGCAACTGCTGTCATCAGCAGCTTCAGCATTAATTGGTGGCTGAGGGATGTGTCCATTACAGCATCTGATGCATTGGCCGCAACACTACCACACCTCTGCAATGCTCTACTACCTTAATATGTTTCTTGTGTGCTGCACACGCAAGCAAACATAATGAGGTGCGAAAGGCAAACCAAGACCAGTTACATTTTCTCTAATCATTGTTTCTTGAATTAACGCTATCTCAAGTCACATTTTCTCATATCATGTTTTCTTGAATCTAGTATAGCCACTTCATGTAAAATGAGGCAGAAAAGTCAGTGTCTTGACCAGTCACATTTTCTTAAATCACATTTCCTCGGATCATGTTTTCTCAACATATTCTTCAAACCATATATGAAGCAAGCAATGTGTATACATAGATGGTGTCACTACTGAAGAAGGCGTGAGGGTGCTGATTTCAGTGCTGAATCAGCAACCGCTAGCAGGGCCATCTCCATTGTGAGTCTTCTTGAATGCACAAATGCTATTATTTACAATCTTCTACAGTAACCCCACAAATCAAGGCTGGTGGTAGTGTAGGCAGTGGCAGAGCTGGTGGCAGAGGTGAGATTTACAGTCATGATGATAGTGGTGGAGGAGAGGGTGTTGACACCACCTCTATTCTATCTGAGTCATCACAGTAGTTAAAACATAAAAAATAAAAACTGAAGAAAAATACAACCATGGATAATGTAATGACGTACATTTCGTGTCTTTTCATTTTATTTTTTTTGTGTATGTTTTGTGATGCATAACATATCTTTTTGGGAGGTATTATTTTATAATTTGAAAATCAGTCAGAAGGAATATAATAACTGGCATCAAGGTAAAGTGGAGACTGCAGGTTGGTATATGCTTTGAGGCCAGCAATCAACAGTAACTGTTCATGCAGGTCACACTGGGCTATGGCAGTCTTAGTGAGTTTTTCAGGCTGTGTCACAAAACCACAAACAGTAATCTACAGCAAATGCATGCATGCCAACAGCAGTAAGTAACCTACAGTACTTCACATTCATTGTTGACATCAAGGCTTTGTAACCCCCTCCCCCCCAGACTGCTTTAACCTATGCCAATAGCTAATTTGGAAGCCGAAGCAGTTCTGCCAAACCGGAGAAGCCGAACAAAATGTTCAAGCCTCAGCTCAAAGCTGAACCTAAGTGGTCTCTGGCCCCCTTCTGTCACCCTTGACACTTAACTGTTTTAGTTCCATTCCTTACAGTAGACAATGAAAAGAATTAAATGTTGTGCTTGATTTTGTTACTGCCATATCAATAGAAACTTAAAATGAATTTGATCATGACACTACTATTATCAGACACCCCCAAATCTTACAAGGAATCCAAAAGTAAATATAAACCTTTCCACCTTGTTAATACATGATGTGTCCCAAAGCATTTTCAAGAAGCAGTCATGCCCACCAGGAATAATATTCAGGCATTTGTGACTGCAGTTGATGACTGCATTAGTATCGGTCGATTTGTTATTTTATTCAGAGTGACATGATGGCCATAACACCAGAGTTATGCAATTACTCACTTTGAATAGTGCCGTGGGATCTTTTACTTTCACCTGAATAACCACAAAATATGGGCAGAAGGGACCTCAATGTTTTAAAAATGCAGTTCCCACTAGCACACTGCTGTGTCAGCTTTTTGCTGTTGTGATGTGGGACTTGATCCTATGACCTTCTGACCCAGAAGCAACAGTGCTGTTGCCTGAGCTAAGCTGACATTAGAACAATAGAAGGATATAAATCTTTCGGAAAACTAAGCATAGCTGAGGACAGCAGAATCTAATCTGATTTTCTAGTGCTATTAAATCAGAATCTCCAAACAGTGATGTTTAGTTTGTAAACAGGCACCTTCATAAAAAAGAATGAAACACAAAAGAAACTACTTTCCGCATCAGGTCAGATCAGCATCTAAAAATGCAGTCATGGAAATGCAGAACATAGACCTGAACAGACTGCCAAGGAACACATCCAGGGCAATTGGTATAATACCTGCTGTCAAGGAAAGCAACTGGCATGCATTTGATAGCATTTTCAGACACCTGACAGTAGACAAAAATACAAAAAAAAATCTAGTAGCAGGCTGTTGATTTTAGAATGGATAAAGACACAGAGAGAGAAAGAGGGAATCCAACCAAAAGTGATACATTTCAGAATTAGATCGGCATAGCCTCAGTAAGCCTCATACCAAAAATTAAGCCTCTAAGTTACTTAGTTTAAAAGTTACAACCCATTTTTATGTTTGCTTGCACGCATGTGCAAGAAACATAGTGCCATCTTCGGAGATTTCGGAGGTGTGTCACCTCCTCCTCCTCCAATTCAGTCAGTGTGCTGGCAGGCATGGCCCCTGTAAGCCAATGCTTTTTGGAGCTGTCTATGACACGCTCCAAAATGCAGTGGCATACAGTTGAAAGGGGAAGCTACGCTTGAGTGAGCAGCGATAAGATAAGGCTGCTCACGCAGCTCCCCCCCCACAGATGCCCGCAGGCGTGCGCGCCCCCGCACGCATGCACTGTATAGCCGACGGGGTGCCCAATCCCCGTCGGCTGTGCTGCGTTCCTTCCGCCTCCCCAAACGCTTGCAAAATGCCACGCTGGGTGCTCACCCCAGCGTGGCAAGTAATCATATGGCCGACGGGGTGCCCAATCCCCCGCCGGCACTATCCTCCCCAGTAGTGGGTGCCACACTGGGAGCCCACCCCAGCGTGGCAAGCAATTCGTGAGGCCAACGGGTGCCCAATCCCGTCAGCTGAACGGCTGCCCCCAACATCCTTGTGCCACGCTGGAGCCCCACCCCAGCGTGAGAAATGTCCCACGTCAGTCCGCTTTATTTTTTACCCGCGAAGAAAACAGTCCAACGGTGAGTCTCCCCGCCTCCTCCCACAACCCACACCCACCCACCGCGCACCCAGCCTCCCCATTCCCCCCCTCACCCCATACTTACCTCCGGAACTCAGCGCGACGATCTTCGGTGGACCGGGAACATGTCTGCACTCTTCAAAGGCGACCGCAAACTGAGGAAATGCCAGTAAGCTGTATAATGGGCTAGATAGGGGGGTTTCAACTTTATTGCATATCTCAGGCATTTTTTTGAATTTTTGCACCAAATTTTCAACATGGGGTTTTTGAGACCCCTTCTCATGATTGATGTCACTGTAATGGCGTTATTCGGGTCCGAAGGGTGATTTCACGCAGTGACTGCGCAGTGACTGTGAAATTACCCTTTGGACCTGAATAATGCCATGACAGTGACATCAATCATAAGAAAGGTTTCTCAAGAACCCCATGTTGAAAATTTGGTGCCAAAATTCCCCAAAATGACTGTTTTACGAGCGTGCGTTGCGCAGTTCCTACGCAGGCTCGTAAGTTCGCGAATTTTCAATATTTTCAAGCCAGATTTTCAACATTGCCATTTTACCACACCTTCTTATGAGCAATATAGCTGTCATTTTTCACATCCCACCCAAAATGTGTTTCCACCCATGTAGCGCGCAATGGCGCAGTCGGTCTGCGAAATCAATGTACGGGACAAATTAAAAATCACAGTGACACTGTTCATGAGTAGACATCTTAAAATGGGTATGTTGAAAATTTGTGAAAGAAGTCCTAAAATGACTGTTTCTGACGTAGCATTGTACAGTTCCTCACGCAGGTCGTAAGGGCGTGAATTTTCAATATTTTCACTCCAGATTTTCAACATTGCCATTTTACCACACCTTCTTATGAGTAGTACAGCTGACATTTTTCACATCTCACTCAAAATGTGTTTCTGCCCATGTAGCGCACAATGGCGCAGTTGGTGTGCGAGGTCAATGTACGGGACAAATTAAGAAAATCACAGTGACACTGTTCATGAGCAGAGGTCTTAAAATGGCTATGTTGAGAATTTGGTGAAAAAATTTCAAAAAATGAATGTTTTTCGAACGTGCGTTGTACAGTTCCTACGCACGCTCGTTAGTTCGCAAATTTTCAATATTTTCACTCCAGATTTTCAACATTGCCATTGTACCACACCTTCTTATGAGCAATATAGCTGTCATTTTTCACATCCCACCCAAAATGTGTTTCCACCCATGTAGCGCGCAATGGCGCAGTCGGTGTGCGAAATCAATGTACGGGACAAATTAAAAAAATCACAGTGACACTGTTCATGAGTAGACATCTTAAAATGGGTATGTTGAAAATTTGGTGAAAGAAGTCCTAAAAATGACTGTTTTTCGAGCGTGCATTGTACAGTTCCTACGCACGCTCGTAAGGGCGTAATTTCCAATATTTTCACTCCAGATTTTCAACATTGCCATTTTACCACACCTTCTTATGAGTAGTA
The DNA here is from genome assembly GCA_016271365.2 of Neoceratodus forsteri. NCBI lineage: Eukaryota > Metazoa > Chordata > Ceratodontiformes > Ceratodontidae > Neoceratodus > Neoceratodus forsteri. The sequence goes on along the minus strand of CM057450.1, from coordinate 1,665,566,887 downwards.
CAGCTGACATTTTTCACATCTCACTCAAAATGTGTTTCTGCCCATGTAGCGCACAATGGCGCAGTCGGTGTGCGAAATCAATGTACAGGACAAATTAAGAAAATCACAGTGACACTGTTCATGAGCAGAGGTCTTAAAATGGCTATGTTGAGAATTTGGTGAAAAAATTCCTAAAAATGACTTTTACGAGTGTGCGTTCCACAGTTCCTATGCATGCTCATAAGTTTGCAAATTTAATATTTTCACTCCAGATTTTCAACATGTCCATTTTATTAAACTTCCTTATGAACAGTACAGCTGCAATTTTTCATATGTCGCCCAAAATGTGTTTTCGCACATGTAGCGCACAATGGTGCTGTTGGTGCGCGACAGCAATGTTTAGGACAGATTAAGAAAATCACAGTTACACTGTTCATGAGCAGAGGTCTTAAAATGGCTATGTTGAAAATTTGGTGACAAAAGTCCATAAAATGACTGTGTTATGAGTGAGCATTGCACAGTTTCCATGCACCCTCGTTAGTTCATGACTTTGTAATATTTTCGGTCAGATTTTCACCAGTGGCATTTTCCACTTCCTTATGAGCAGCACAGCTGCCATTTTCTAACATGGCGAAGTGTGTTTCACACTTTCAGTGCGAGATCGTAGTCGGTGTGGAAATCATTGTTCGGCACAGATAAAGAAAATCACAGTGACACTGTTCATGATCGGAGGCACCAAAATGCCTGAGTTGACAATCTGCTGTAAGAAATCCCCAACCTAACTATATTACAGGTGTGCGTTGTACAAATTTCTATGTACGCTTTGTGATTCACCATTTTTTTTAAATATTTTTACTACATTTGCAACATAGCCATTTTTTACACTCCCCATGAAAGATACAGCTGTCATTTTACATCCTGTTCAGAATATTTTGCACCTGTGGTGCTAAATGCGTCAGTCACTGTGCATAAAGCAGCTTCGGCTAACAAACTGATATTCTCCCTGTTCATGAGGTGGGGTCACAAAACAAACATGTTGAAAATTTGGAGTGAAAATACCAATGAATGCCGAGGTATTAGGCTTTTCAACTATAACGCCCCACCCTATAGAGAATGACAGGCATCGGGGGTGAGACTTGGGATTCTTGCCTGTGATGCTCATACCATTCCACACCTGCAGTCACTGAGAGGCATCAGTATGCCTTGGACTCTTTGGCTCAAGTTCACCCCATTCTCTATGCAGCACCCATCTCACCCATACTTCCCTAATGGAATGGGGTGTGCATAAGGCAAAGATCCCAAGGCACACCGTGACACTTGTCAGTGTCTGCAGGGTGGGGTGTGGTGAAATGGCATGAGCCATTATGCCTGATGACCCAAAGGCACACCCCAATGCCTGTTCGTATCTGCAGGGTGGTGGCGGGGTTGGCTTCAGTTCAATACTTCACTGCCATTCCCATTATGCAGCTGTCTAACTCCTACACTACCAATCCCAATGCCAGCAAGCAAACATTCGGCATTGACAAATGCTTGTTTAACCCTAATGTCACTCCCTTTTCAAACTAGTCAGTTTCAGTGAAGAGCTGATGCTGTCATAACCAGAACTCACAGCCCAGTCCTCCATGTCAGCAATCTTATAGGACTTATTTCTCCAACGTTTAAGGAACTGTAGTTGTAGTAATCATTTGATAAAACAACCAACACAAGGTTGGATGAAGACCATGCATTTCCACAATGTTCAGATGCATGGTACTATGCTTTGAAATGTGTCAGGGAGGTGGATTTGGAATGCAGTGCTGGATATACAGTGGCCCAGACATTCAAAAGGGTTGCGCCATAAGCAACCCACTGATGTGCCCCGGCATGATATTCAAAAGGGAAAAGTGCGTGGCACAAATCGATCGCCAGAAACGCATCAGTAATGTATGCGGCAGTGCAGGGGTGTACCCATGTATACCCTGCACAGCCCGATATTCAGCCGCGGGATGTGCAGAGCCATACATACTGGCCTACCTGTGCCAGCACAAATTGATCAAAAATAAAAGTAACAACACGTTGGCCACCCACGGGTGAGCTGCGCGTGCGAGGTGCAACACAGCAGCTGCCACCTGTGGGTGGCCAACTCTGGCTGCACCTGACAGTGTCCCCATGCCCGATCATGGGCATTTGTAAAAAGTAATGTCCAATATCCCTGGTGGTCTAGTGGACCGCTGTCTGCCGTGCGGGCATTTGTAATAAAAAATAAATAATACCAATATCCCTGGTGGTCTAATGGTACCCCCCCTCCCACCGCCCACTGAACCCCACTGCCCGCTCCCCCAGTCAGCCGGCGGGTGGCAGCACCCACCGCCTGCCACCCTGCTGCCCACTGACACCGTCGGTGGGGCTTTCGCCCATTGGTCCACAGCAGGGCCAATGGGCATACAGCCTGCCGGTGTCAATCGGTGCAGCAACAAGGCGGGTTGGTGCTGCTGCCCACTGGCTGACCGGGAGTGGGGTGAGTGAGGCCTCAGTGGGTAGGTGGAAGGAGGCTAACTAGACCACCAGGATATTGTGTGTCAGTTAATTCACTCGATCAGGCAGACACGATCACTGCCACCAGGGATAGGACATTACTTTTTACAAATGCCCGCGTTCGGGCAGACAGCGGTCCACTGAACCACCAGAGATATTGGACATTACTCATTTTATTATACAAATGCCCGCGATCAGGCAGATAGTGGACATTACTCATTTTATTATACAAATGCCCGTGATTGGGCAGACAGCGGTCCACTGGACCACCAGGGATTTATGCTTTTTCATTTTTGTACTGCAGCCCACGATCGGGCTATGGAGCACGTTGCTGGCTGTAGAGGGTGTCGGTCCCCGATGGATGCTGCCTGGCAGAGTGCCAGGTGCAAGTTGTCGGGGATCAGCGCACCTGCATGCAAATGGGGCCATAATGACATGCAAATGGTCCCATTTGCGCCTTGCATACTTTATGGCTCCATTTGCATGTCAAGTTTTGAATATCGTGGTTGCTGTGCATAACACAATGGAACTTGTGCTCGCGCATCCCCATGCTCCACTCTGACCACTGCGCTGGCGCAGTGCCACCAGCACCGCTTTTTGTGGTGTGCAGGGTACGATATCAAAGCTGCTGAGCCATAAGCGCAGCTCGTTGGAACATCATGATCCACACCCCTGCGCAGCCAAGTTGCACTGCGCCCAAGCTTGTGCCACAGCCTGGCACAGTTTGAATATCTGGGCCAGTAGCTATGGAATGTCAAGGTTGTACACAGTTTCAGAATGTTAGAGAGATACTGTCTCAGAATGTGGCAGGGATGCACAGTCTCAAAATGTGGTACTGACATGTAATCTCAGATTGCAGCAGACACACATCTAGGAATTTGGCAGGGACTGACAATTTCAGAATATAGTGGGGATGCACACTGTCAGAATGTAACAGTATATGCTATTTTATTATGCAATTATTTGTCCCTGCCTCACTCCAGAATTGTACAAACCTACCACATTTCAAAATTGCCCATCCCTACCGCATTCAGACATTGTACATCCCTGCCACATTCTGGCACTGGGCATTCCTGTCACATTCCAAAAGTGTGCATCCCTGTCACATTAGAAAAAAACTGCACATTCTCACCACATTCTAAAGTTGTCCACAATGCTGCATTCCAAAATTGTGGTATCACCTCATTCCAAAATCCTGTATCACCATCACTTTCTTAACTTGTGTATCCCTGTCACATTCCAAATTTTCACATCGCCACAAGATTCCATCATTGCGTGCCTCCACCACATTCTGACATTTTGCATGTCCGCCACATTCTAAAGATGTACGTCCCACCCACATTCTGACATTGTGCTTCTCTGACATATCATAAAATTGTGCATCACTGCCAGATTCCACAATTACATACTGTATCCTTGCCCCATCCTAAAATTGTGTGTCCTGGCTATATTCTGGAATTTTTTAACCCTGCTGCATTTTGAAATTGTGTCACTGCTACATTCCAAAAATGTGTATCCCCATCACATTCCAAAAATGCTCATCTTTATCACTTTCCCCAAATTATGCACCCCTGCCACATTCTGAAGTTTTCTGAAGTTGCATTTATGAGACAATCCAAATCTGGGTGACCCCATCACATACTAAAATTGTGTAACCCAACCACATTCTGAAATTGTGCCTTCCCACCAAATACTGAAACTGTGTGCCAGTTCCATATTCAAAAACTGCTCCTCCTCATCACATTCTGAAAATGTGCATCCCCACCATGTTCCAAAATTATGCATCCTCGCCACATTCTGAAAATGATTGTCTCTGTCTCATTACATATGCAAGTCACATTCCAAAATGACCTCTCCTTGCCGCATTCCAAAACTGTTCATTTATGCCACATTCTAAAACTATACATCCCCTTCAAATTCTGAAAATGCATTTTCCTGCCATCTCTAAATTTATGCATTCCACCACATTCCAAAAATGTGAATCACTGCAACATTCTAAAACTTCCTGTTATCACCACATTCTGAAACTGTGCATTCCCACCACATTCAGAGTTTCTGTTTCCATGCCACATTATGAAACTGCATGCTGCCACCATCATTTGAAATCAAGAATCACCACCACATTCTGAAATTGTGCATCACCACCACATGCAAAAACATTCTGCAACTATGTGTCTCCTGCATTGCAAAACTACACATCTCTGTCACATTCTAAATTTTAGTGTGCTTGCCACAGTCCAAAGTTATGTGTCCCAGCTACTTTCTAAGATTATGTCATTGCTGCATTCCAAAATTGCAACCTGATGGCATTTCGAAATCTCATCCCTGCAGTATTCTAAAAATTGCATGCAACCTTGGCATTCTAAAACCATGTTTGCCACTGCATTCCATCCCCCCCTTCCTATTCTTAAGTACCTTGTATCTGCACATTCTGGAAATGCATGTCCTGTACTAACCTAATGTCAGTTTTCATTTTTCAAATGTTTACTATAACTGCAATTTTATGCAATGTAATAAGTCTTATTAGGTTGCTTGAAGGGAGGACTAGCCTGTGAGTTCTAGTTATTACATCATCAGTAGATCTTCACTGAAACTGGCTTTTGTGAACAGGTAGTGCCATTAGGGTTGTAAAATGACTTGCAACTTTTAAACAAAGCGATTTAGAGATCTCATTTTTGGCATGACACTGATTGGAGACATGCTGATACTCATAGGCAGAGGAGTGGTTAAAAAAGTGGGGTGTCAGAAAGAATGCTATCTTGATATGAGAGTTTCACAATCTCGGAAGTCATGTTATCAATACTGTGGGAAGGTGATACTACCATCAATGGTTCATGGTGTACCACTGTTTTCAGGTCTTTTAACTAGTTCCCAGCGGTGTTTTTCCATCTGTGCCATCTCTCCCTAAATATAGTAATACAAAATATGTACCTTAATCTGCTAGGCTTGTAACTTTTGCGTACGAGCCAAGCAGCCGTAGAGTGCTGAAGCTGCAGCCCAGCCCCTAAAATATGTTAAATGTTGATACAAACTAAGGAAGGTCAAGGGGTTTGCAGGCACTTTATGTAGAAACAGTGTTACATGATTGGTGGGGATGGAGGGTGCTCCCCAAATGTAGCTGCATTATTTTTGATGGCAGTTCTATTTGTATGGGGTTAATTATAGACCCATACGTATAACATGGGGTAGGAAGTGTAAGATCTCAGTTGGCTCTCTACCACCATGTGACTGCTTATTAATCACTGTTAACGAACAGTCAGAGTGAGTAGCCCTAGTGGCACAATCTGTGTTGAACAGCTAGACTTCTTCACAGTGCAGGCAGAGCTGCAGTGTATTGCAGCCATTAACTTCCTCGCTAAGTGAGACAGAGCCAGCAGTGGTTTATGAGCACTGTTCTTCCCCAGAGACATACATGTGTAGCATACAGTCACTCCATTTACTGTTGCTGTGCTTTTGCTGTCCAGTGTTCTGTATCATACAAAGGGCTGCCCACCCACCCATCCTGCAGATCTTGACTCACCAGACAAGACACCACACTGGCAAATAGCAACTCACCATCCCACCCCCCAGAGTGACATCATGTCCCCAGACAGGCTTTCCCATCCATTCCTGTGCAGCATGCAGAGGTATACCTACCCACCCACCTGCCTCATGGAGCTCCATTTTCCCCCACAGCTGTTACATGGGCAGGTGACATGAAACTAAGTAGCAGTCCCCTCTGTTCATGCACTGAGGGAGCTATGTGCACTGAGGCAGTTACCTTTTCATATATAAAACCTGCCCCAGGCATGTCCAGATACGTTGAGAATGACTGCCCCCCCCAAGAGATTGACTTTGAGTGTGAGACAGAGGAAGACAGAGAGAGAGAGAGAGAGAGAGAGAGAGATGTCGGTGCTGTGATGTTGTTCCTGATGGTGATACACAGAGTTTGAGATAGAGATGGCCATGTTTCTAATCCCCCTCCTGTCCTGTACCAAAGCTGTCCCATCCCGATCTGCTCCTTCTCCATACCCCCAGTTAATGCCGATGCTGCTAATCAGAGAGAGAGAGAGAGAAAGAGTAACAGAGACATACAGTTGTCATGGCTTGCAACTGTTGTCCCATGGGTTTTGACAGTGTCAGTGGGTCAGTAGGTAGGACACTCGCCTCTGAGGCCGGGAGATCAGAGGGCTGTGGGTTCAGTTCCCACATCTGGCACTTGGGTTAATATCCCAGTACTGACACTGTTGTGCAGCATGACAGGGGTGCTGCACTTCTGAGGTGCCGTCTTTCGGATGAGACGTTAAACCAAGGTCGCATCTGCCTGGATTGGTGGTAGTTCAGGTGAATGTTAAAGATCCCATGGCACTTATCGAAAAGAGTAAGGGAATTTCTGCGGTGTCCTGGCCAAATTTCCCTCATTCACTAAAAATACCACCAACAGTTTAATCTGCTTCAAGGTCAGTTGGTATACATCTGTAACCCCCTCCCCCCGGGTCGTGCCTGAAAATAGGCAGGATTTGTCTAGTGCACTTACCCGGTCAACAAAAACTAAAATAAAAAAAATAAAATAAATGAAATGTTTCACATCTATGAATTGACTTCCAGCAGTGCAACAATTGGGTTGGCAAATGCATGGGCAGAAAAAAGTGAAAGTGTCCCACGGCAGTACTAGACAACAGCAAGAGGCTGAAACAGGACCTGTAACTTTGACATGCTGCACTGTCCTCTCTGTTCCCCTGACACTGTGCTCTTTTCCAGAGACAGACATTCTGTGGGGAAAGAGAGAAAGCTGAATGCAGTCCTGTCACTTAACCCTGTGCGGCGGGGGAGGGGGGGAGAGCAAGCAGCATGAAGACTGAAAGAGAGAGACAGCATTAAATCAAACTTGTTTTGAAATGCTTCTCTGTCCTCTTTGCCCCCCCCCCGCCGCTGTCCACTGTTCTGTGTGTGTCTTGAATGTGGGCTATCCCTTCCTTACTGTATTGTGAAACAGTCAACCTTGGTTTCAGCAAGGCCTTAAACACTCTCCCACATAAGAGGCTGGTTAACAAAATGGTAGTCTGGGCATGGAGTACAAGTTAGTAAACTGGGTTAGAAATTGGTTAAAGGACAGGAGGCTGAGGGTGATGGTAAATGGGATACAATCTGGGTAGAAGGGGGGTGACCAGCAGGGTACCTCAGGGATCAGTCCTTGGGCCAGTCCTATTCAATGTCTTTATTAGTGACATTGCAGAAGGGCTGGAGGAAAAGGTCTGCCTGTTTATAGATGATACCAAGATCTGCAACAGGTTGGATACTCCATATGGGGTTGAGAGAATGAGGAGGGACCTGGGGAAGCATGAAAAATGGTCAGAGGTATGGCAACTGAGGTTTAATCCTAAGAAGTACAAAATAATGCACCTGGGATGAAGGAACCATGGGGAGAGCTATAGGATGGGGGGGTGCTGATTATCACCAAAAAAGAAAGGGACCTGGGGGTTATAATTTCAGATGCCCTAAAGATGTTAAGCAGAGTACAAAGGCTGCAGGGAAGGCCAGTGTCATGCTGGGGTTCATAGGCAGAGGCATCACTTGCAGAAGGTGAGAGGTTGTGATGCCATCGTATAAAACACTGGTTAGGCCACACCTAGAGTACTTTGTGTAATTCTGGAGGCTGCACCTTCATAAGGACATTGACAGGGTGGAGGTGGTCCAGAGAAGGGTGACTATGATGGTACAGGGTTTGCACCAAAAAACTTATGAGGAGAGATTAAAGGATCTCAATATGTTCTCGCTGGAGGGCAGGAGGGATAGAGGGGGCATGATAAAAAACATTTAAGTACATTAAAGGTATAAAAAGGTGTGGGGGGAGACATCATCCAGTATAGAAGGAGTACAATGAGGGGGCATGATATGAAATTGGAAGGTTGCAGGCTCAGGGGAAATGTGAGAACATTCTTCTTCACAGAGAGGGTGGTGGACACATGGAAAAATCTGCCACAGAAGGTGGTGGGAGTTAGCACAGTAGAGGGATTTAAACATGCCTGGGACATGCATAAGGGAACCTTAGAAGAGGGGAGGAGGGGATGAAAAGTGAGTGACCAGGTAGGATCAGAGACTGTAAAATAGTGTAGAGCATAGGGCAGACTGGATGGGCCTAGTGGTCCTTATCTGCCAACAGTTTATATGTTGCTGTGCTACAACAAGCATTGTTACAATGCTATGCATTAACAAGCATAACATTTTATTTGAGTAAAAATTGAAAACTGTTCGGCACTTGTCCCAATCCCCCACTCTGTAATGAACACTGCAACCTTTCTTCATTTTGAGTCTGCTTTACACTTCCAGCACTCAGCTGACAGTATAGCCTAGAGTTTAGGGTAAGGAGCTGTGAACAAGAATGGTACATCCAGAAGACCTAGGTTTGATTTACACAGCCTGTACATACTGTTTTACCCTGAGCAATTGCTCCCAGGTGCTAGATGAGTGAACACTTATCAACATCATTTATGGTGACTAAAACAATCTAGCATGCAGCTGATAGAGCTCCATGACTTTACAGGACAGTGGTTGTACTATAATCAGAATCACCTTGTAAATAAGCATCATTCAGTGAAGCATTTTCCAAGTAAAAAAACACTCACAAATACATACACACACACACACACACACACTTTGGTGTCCATTTTCAGGGAGGAAATTAAGCGGTTGACAATTTATAGCCCTTGTCACATTCCATTACTAAGGAAAGGCCGATTTACACACAACTAGGATTTCAGATTTTTTTTTAAATTTCTAAATAATGCCATTTCTACCCTATGTATTCAAAGTGAGTTATTTGCAAAGTCTGCCACTGTATGATGAAGAGCTCTGCTTTAAATCTCTTGCTGGTTCAATAAAAAGTATGAGAAAAAGCTAGGAAAAAACATTAGTATTTGTGTGCCAGTGGGGAAATGGTACATAGCAATTACTCATTACAATTCAATGAGCTTATCTGACCTAGCTCTTGTTGACTTCCAGTGAATGTAAACGGTGTGTGCCACACAAAACACAAACATAAGATGAGAGGCTAGTAAATCCATCAGAAGCTCGGGGGGGGGGGTCAAGCCAGCCCAGTGGCGTGGAAGGTTGAGGCAGAGTTGCCTTACCTCCTGCCATGCTGGTGACCCATGTTTGTGGTGTGAGTGAGTCATCAGGGGTCAGCCGGGAAGGGAGAGGATTGAGGATCTAGAGGACAGCTCTCCTCTCCCAGGGAGGGTTGGGGATGGACTCTGCTGTTTGACTGGCCCCTAGTGGTGGCTGGGAGCTGGCACAATGAACCCATACGGGGGGGGCGAAGCTGAGCTAGATGCCTGGCATGCCACGTGTGGACGCATGCATGGCTCTGCCATTGGTTCCATTGCATGCCTTGGCTCTGTGCTTGGGGGCAGGATAAAAAGGAGGTGAAAAGTAACTGACCTGCAGGATAAAGCTGGTCTCCCAGCTGCACCAGGTCAGCTGGCACTTCAAATTGGCGAAAGGCAATGGCTGGTAAGTAACCTAGTGGTGGTGATGGGGGGGCCAATGGAAGGGGGTGGATCAGCAGGAGATAAATAAGGCATCAAAAAAAGTGGGGGGTCAAAATGTATATTCTGACCCTTACTTTTGAAAGTGAGAGGTCAGCTGACCCCCCAACCCCCTGACTGCTCCACCTATGCTGATAATAATTTTGAATTGACTGAAGCTAGAAAAGTTGTCCTAACTTCCTCTTTAAATGATGTTTTTCAGAGGTTTGCAGGGTGGACACATTCAGTGATGGCTGACAGAGCTTCAAAAGATCACTCAGCTGAAAGCAGAGCTCTGATTAATCATTCATAAATAAATCAACAGTAAACCTTCAAATGTCTAGTACCCATTTCTCTTTGAACAGAAACGGACACTGGAGACTGTCTTAAATATTTGGTTTGATTCAGTTCACATTCACCAAACCAACTGACTCATGCTGAGCTGATGAACCTCAAACTACGATAAACATATATCAGTAATGAATCCTTAGTTTCTTCCATGCCAAATGGCTGGTTTTAATCTGTGTCATTTGCAAGGAGTTGACAACACCACATAGCATTAGTTTGTACTACTTAAGTTAGGTAATATAGTAAAACATGCAAGAATCCCATAACAACTGAGATCAAACAGCCTTGATGAATGATGGAAGAGTGGTAGACACTGGCCATCAATGATCACTCCTGCAGTGATTATGTGCATGGATCAACCCCACAGGAAGGATATGGTCATGTTAAAATGTAAGGATTTGAGCAAGAGATAAATTAGAAAGTATGATAAAAATATTCTGGGAAATGCTAGACAGAGTGAGGAGAAGGCTGACCAAATAACACACATACACATATTTGGGGCATTTAGTATGTTGGGGAAACATTAGGAGGCTATGATGGAGGATATTAAAGAGATCTTGGAAATTAAAAGCTATCTTGCTAGGAGCTCTTTCACAAGGTAATCTAGATAAAGTATAAAAATATTAATTTTCTGTCTTACTCACTGCAGCAAAGTAATGTATCACTAGACCATTGAAATGAAATTGCTTTTAACTGGAAAGAATGGTAGGATACTCTAAATGAGGCTGATCAGATGGAGAAACAGCTACAAACTGTTTGACTGCAGAAGGTTGGTTTTGGAGGGATATTCTGAATCACCTGATTTTAGCCATCAGCAACCAGAACAAAACAGTGATCCATTTCACAGGAGGGGTAGGGATGCTTAGAAAATGGGTAGGAAAATCCTTGCCTCTGACTGGCTGAGCCCTTTACCTGGGGGTGCATTTATGTGCTAACAGAGACAGATAAAAACAAATGCCAGTGCCGACCTGCCTCAGCACAAACTGAATTACTTTTCCCAAAATAGAATTAAAAAATACTAAATAGCAGTCATTTTTTTTGCTTGGTTAATGAACCAGCGAATGGTCTTCCTCCCTCCCACTTAGTTGCAGTCTCAGTATTGAAGTGCCACAAATTGTAATATTTTGTTTCAAGTTCTGCCTTTTCTCTCCACATACAAACCACTTTGTCTATTTTTGTGACCTCTATCAGCAGCTCTGATTGGTGCTTATCTTCGCAGTTCTGCAGTCTTACGTTTGATCTGTCATCCAGATAGTATCCTTTTAATGTTTTAACATTTGAAAAAGTTGGTCTTTCTACCAAAGATATTAATTTAGTTGGCACTTGTCTATTTACCATCTTCCAAGCCACACAGCCCAATTGATGATTAATCCTTTGCTATAAAGTATACCAAGTTGATTTACTGTACAAACAGCAAGTGTGGCAATCTAATTGCAAGTCAAATGCAAACCTACAAGCTTTGTTTTGTAACAGTACAATTATCTGCATCAGAGATTTCCTAGCAGAAGAATAGATGCTTAAACCATAATCTACAAGAGAAAGACTGTGCAAGATTTTTTGCATCAGTTGTAAAATTAAACTTGTTCCGATACAGTATACCAAATCACTGATTTACAAACTTTAAGACATCTTCAGTATGCTGTTAGTAACTAAGACAACTATCAAGAGTTAAAGAAATACAAAATCACACATACCCCCAGAATGCAAAGCATCATGGTCTGTATGTGCAAATCACCACAAAATGTTATGCTGGTTCAACTTTAAGCAGAAATGCGTGGGTCCAAAAGGCCTCTCACACAGACTGCAAAGGGTGCCAACAGAAGACACAGACACTTGTTTTGTCCTACCAGGACTCATCAGTGTGACTCATCTGTATGACACCACAGTGGAATGAACCAGCTACCCTAAGTTGGTCTTACTGGATTGGGTTGTGGCGAGCCCAGTAAAAACAAAAAACAAGCCAAAAGACTAAGAACCTTAGTGAGCAAGCACTGAGACAAGGGTTACCCCAAAGGGCATTGGTTGGTAAGACAAGTTTCAAAGAAATACAAAATCACACATACCCCCGTAATGCAAAGTATCACGGGCTATATACACAAATCAACACAAAATATTATGCTGCTTCAACTTTAAGCAGAAATGCATACTGCCGAAATGCCTCTCACACAGACTGCAAAGGGTGCCAACAGAAGGCACAGACATGTGTTTCACCCTACCAGGACTCATCAGTGTGCCTCATCTGTATGACACCCCAGTTCAATGAACCAGCTACCCTAGGTTGGTCTATCTGGGTTAGGTTGTGGCTAGCCCAATAAAAACAAAAAACAAGCTAAAAGACACAGTTTGCCACAACCCGACCCAGATAGACCAACTTATGGTAGCTCGTTCATTCCACTGGGGTGTCATACAGACAATGCACACTGATAAGTCCTGGTAGGATGAAACATGTGTCTGTTTCTTCTGTTGGTACCTTTTGCAGTCAGTGTGAGAGGTCTTTCAGCACTATTCACTTCTGCTTAAAGTTGAACCAGCATAACATTTTGTGGTGATATGCATATATAGCCCATAAGGCTTTGCATTATGGGGGTATGTGTGATTCTGTATTTCTTTAAAACTTGGCTTCCCAGCCAATGCCTTTTGGGGTAACCCTTGCCTCAGTGCTTGTGCATTAAGGTTCCTTGTCTTTTAGCTTTTTTTTTTCTTGGGCTCGCCATGACCCAACCCAGATAGACCAACTTAGGGTAGCTGGTTCATTCTAATGGGGTGTCAAACGATAGACACTGATGATCCAGATAGACAACCACATGTCTATGTCTTCTATTGGCACCCTATCCATTGTGTGAAAGACACTGGCACCATGCATTTCTGTAAGATAAACCAGCATAATATTTTGGGGTGATTTGCTTATATAGCCCATGATGCTTTGCATTATGCGGATCTGTATGATTTTGCTATTCTTTGAAACCTGGTTTCCTGACCAATGCCCTTTGGAGTAACTCTTGCCTCAGTGCTTGCACACTAAGGTTCTTTGTCTATTAAGAGTTAAACCTAAGTATTTGGATTCAGTAACTTGGTTGAACATAATTCCATCAGATGTTTTTATAGAAATAGACTTTGTTGATCTTGAATAGTGTCTAGAGTGAAATAACATAACTTTTGTCTTTTTGAGTTCAAACATAATTTGTTATTAATGTACCAATTATGTGCAGAATAGAAATCAGACTACAATATGATGGACTAATCATTTAAATCCATATTCTGAGAAAAGATTATCTCATCATCTGCATACAACATGATATTTGAAAATTGTATAACACTTGGTAAGTTGTTAAAAAAAAGACTAAAAAGCAAGGGTCCAAGGATTGATCTTTGTGGAAAATCTAAAGTTACAGGAAAATGTTTTGAGAGATAGTAGTGAATTTTAACCTGTTGCATGCGTTTGATTAGGTAATCTTTAAATCAAGATGTAACAGCTGGAAAAAACAAGCAGTCTCAGACTATCAACCAGCTTTGCATGCTGTACAAAGCTGAAGGCTTTTGATAAATCTACAGATATAGATATCTTTGTACTATAGGGGTGCAGTTGTACCCCTATAGTTAGGGTTAAGTAGGCACTTCAATGTCAAATCCCAGATTTTACACTTCAATAACTTCATAACCAATCAACAGATTTGCACGAACATTTGTATGCTCTATCGCCTAGGGTAAATCTCTGGATGTAATGAGATACATTCCAGTTGGATGTGTGGTTTCTGAGTTCTGGATAGGTGAAAAACAAATTTTTCACTCATTGACTTTGCCATTTTTTTCTTTGAGCTTGCCTACAGCCCAGATGGTTTGAAATATTGGTTTGGAATGTGTAGGGTAGAAAGGGTCTGGGCCTCAGATGTGCCTTTTCTTTATTTGGTGTAAATATATTAATTTATTTCAAAGCTGTTTAAACTTAAAATTTTGAAAAACTAGGTTCTGACCATGCTCTTTAAGCACTTCATGATAGCTGTATGAAATGAAAAAGGAATCCGTTTTCATATTGGAATAGTCCTGTTTCATTTGCTGCAATACTGCTTCTGTTTTTTTCTAAAAAAAAAAATTCAAAAGCAACAAAAGTACCATCCTGGGAAGAGACAAGCACATCTAGCTTGTTCATCTGGACCCACTTAGGTGTAATCTGCACTTTACTGCTGCAGACATGCCCTTGAAATTATAATTTGTTAATATTATACAGCTTTTTACGTGACCACATTATTCAAAAAAAGGAATCTTATTTTGTGCCATGGATCATGAAAAAATATCATTTTTCATGATGGGAAAATCCTTAAGGATCAATGGCAACTGTGTAATTTAAAAAGGAAAATGCCAGCTTTGTTTTCAAGTTCAAGTTCAAGTTTATTGCAGGAAAACTCCATTGAGCAAGATCATTCACGAGGAGGTCCTGTGACAAAAACACTTAGGGCTGGATATTCAAACTGCGCCCAAAAAGTGCGCAACAGCAGGAGCAAGCGCAAGTCACTTGCGCACAGGCGCAATCGGTGTGATATTCTAACATGGAGCAAGGTCAATTGCGCAAGCAGCCAACATCTGAATATCGCAGAAACTGCGCCATAGCAAAACAGGAACGGGGAAGCTGAGCAGAAATGATGCGCCATAGCGCAACAAGGCTAGCCCAGCTGAGCAGTCCAGAGGTGCCATAGCGCAAGCAGAGCCCCCCCCAGCAGAGCAATGGAACTGCAGAACCAGGGAGGCAGGCTGGGGCCCACAACCAGCCATGCCACACATGGGCACAGGAACACACTGCAGAACTAACAATACACCTGCACACCCCAAGCACAGCATCACTGGGGAGGGATGGATGATCCACTGGGCCATGGGGACAAGCCAACAAAGAACAGCAGGGCCATGTCACCCCAGCACACCCACTGGCAGGCTGAGACTGCCACAGACAGGGGGTCGACAACCACAGTGCACATCAGCCCCCCCTTCTGTACAGCACACCCTGCACTGTGACCCCAAGACACCACCCATGTGCAGTGACTGGCACTGCAGTAAATACCATGCAACCCTGCACACTGCAACCTCGAGCACAGAACCATACAAGCCAGACCCACCCTGGGCACCCAGCAGTGGGTGGCAGCAGATGGCAAGACTGACTGAAAGGCACTCCCACACCGGAGACACCTTCCCATGCACACACACACATACCCAGGACCTTACCACCCCAGATGCCATGCACACCACTGCTACTGAGCAACCATAGCCCGCTGCAAATCAGAGACCACCATGGAATTCATGACAAAATAGATATATTCGAAAAGATATGTACAACACCAACAACATCTATATACATATGTACAAGACAAGGGGTGGGGTACAAGGTGAGGAGTGGGTAAGGGGTGAGATGAACAACTGGGAGAGGGAAGGCAGGGTGGGAGGGCTGGGTGAAGTGGGAAGGAAGCACAGTCAGCGCCCAGTAGGCTGGTCCCCTGCTGCCTGTTGATCTTCCGTTCCTCCAGCATCACCTGACCCCATGGTGCTGCATGTCTGTCAGGAGGTCATGTGTAGCGACTGACACCTGCGTCAGCCGCTGGAGGGCACGGTCCATCTGCCGTAGGATGCTGAGACTAGGAAAAGGGAACACAGTCAATGGCTGTGACTGTCCACAACTCTGAACACCACCCATCCTGCAAGGCATATAGCCTAGTGCCCCGCACCTGTGATGGTATGCACCCACCCACAGTGACCATGCACATGACATGCCCAATCAGGCAGCACCAGCTATGTGCACCACTGCACACACACACTGCCCATGTCCATCACAGCACAAACAAGGCTGTCAAGTGACGTGGCAATGTGGTGGGATACCAGTTCCACAGTCATGTGCCCAGTGCATGCATGGACCACCAGTGACGCACACACAGATGTGCAGTGACACTGGACAGTGATGACTGTCACCTGTGTCGTGCATGGTTGTGTTGTCCATGGCTGGTGGTCATGCCCACCCCCTCCAGCATGCAGTAGCATCCATGATGTAATGACACTCACACTCATCAAGCAGCTGTGACTGCTGCTGCTGCTGCCGCTATGGCCCACCCATCACACCTCCTCCGGCTGCCACCTGGGCCCCGCCACGGCCCCTCCCTCAGCCTGGTCCTGCATCTCTCCACCAGGCCTGTGGGTGACAAATGTTGAGAAAAACATCAGTGTGACCCCAAAGCAGACTGCTCCCTGCCCCAGTGAGTGTGCCTGCCCACACAGCCAGACCCATGCATCTCACATCTGCACACACTGACACAGCCAACCATGGCAGAGCCAGCCCCCATGCACCGCCACCAAAACACAGTCACACCCCTAAGGAGAATACAGGTGCATAGATGGTACACCCACCTGGCCTAGGCACAACGTCCCTCCTGGCACGTGAACTGAGGCATTGCAGCACATCCGGCTCCCTCCCGTGGCGGTCACTATACCTGTGCCTGCGCTGTTCAGCAGACCGCACTGCCCTGTGACCCTCTCCAGTTCAGTGGCCACCTGCAGCCACACATGGGTGCGGGCCATGGTGAGGGGCTGGTCCCCAAACAGTGCCCCAAAGTGAGGCTTAACCACTGCTACCAGGTTGGCCACCTCCAACTGACTCCACTGGGGAGCTCTCCTGTGTGCTATTACTGTGGTAGTAGAGCAGGCAATATGGCACCCTGCAGCACGGCAACCCCATGTGGAAATGTTGCTCAATAGACCACCATAGGTTCCAATCACACTGTTTGTATAGCACCGTCGGTTCACATAGTGCTGTCACCAAATGGCGCAACAGAACCGTACACATGGCAGCCGAACAGCGCCAGGGGGCAAAGGTCAGACACCAGGTCAGGGGTCTCTGACACAAGGCCACGCACAGCGCCATCTGTCATCTACACATCCTGTGTGAATGGCCACCTGCGTGCCAGTGCCACAGTGGACTATTGCGCAGTAGTGCCACAGCGCCATATGGTACCCAGTGCTGTAGCACCACTGGCACAATGGTGGCCATGGCCTGAATTGCCGATCGCGCACAGCACATCATCAGCACAGCAGACGCCTGTGTAAGCTACCTGGGCATGCGCAATGCAATGTACCACACATCACAGATATGCGCCATTGGCTCAACCGGCTCAAACGTATTGCGCAAAGCGCAACAGCACGATATTCAGCCGACACATGCAAATCATCTGATCAGCCATTCAAAGGTGCAGTGGCGCGATTTGCATCTCATTACAGTTGCTCCACTCCTAATTTGCATGCATTGCGCTATAAATGTGCGACATTGGGCTGCGCTGGCCAGATTCGGTTACTGCAGGTGAGAGGTGGGTTGCATGCTTTGTGATGTTCTGGGCAATGGTCATGGGATAACGCTGTAGACTGCACAGTGACAGGTGTCCACTTCCACCCATACAGATCGACATGACCAAGCAGAGCCAAGGTGAGGGTGAGGATGGTGGGAGGAGGAGGAGGCCCAACTTCACCATGGCGGAGACACAGGCCCTCTTCCAGGCCTACCTGGAGGAGGAGCCACTACTGAGTGGACGGCGGGCACCCCTCAGGCCCGTGTGGCTGCATGGGAGGGGGTAGCTCAGGCAGTGAATCTGCACGGAAGCCACCAGCGCTCCGTGCAGGAATGCAAAAAGAAGATGGGGACAGACCACAGGAGGGTGAAGGAGAAGGTGGCAGCCCTCAGGGTGGCACGTGCTGGCACAGGTGGGGGCCAGCCAGCGGTGGTGGAGCTGACCCCGGCTGAGGACCGACTGGCTGCATCAATGCAGCGGAGTGCTATTGAGGGCATACCAGGAGGTGGATTCCAGACAGGTGTAAGCCCATCACTGCACGGTATGACATGGTGGTGGTGTTGGGGGGGAAGGTTGTTCACATGCACTCACATGTCCTCACTTTCTGTTACAGAACCTGTTCATCTTCAGGGGACGGTGGTGATGGGTCCAGGCAGTGAGGAAGACCTGCTGGACATGGAGGAGGGTCCATCCACCTCTGTCACCAGCCAGCATGCACTGCACCGGCATGCACGCCAGGCTGCCAACTCTGGTGTCGGTGAGTCGAGTGTGGGGGGTGCACAGCCTGTGTCTCAGCAGTCTGGCATGCAAGCATGCCAGCACGCTGTGACTGTGGCTGTAGCACGTACCTGCACTATTGATGATGTAAGGACTGCAATGGGCAGTGACATGTGTGTGTCCCATGATGGACACACAGCAGGCCAGCACGTGCCCCTGGGCCTAGCTGCTTCCAATGTGTGTGCCAGCATGTCGGCACAGTCCCAGGCTGTGCCTGTCAGCACCAGTGGGGCAGCACCAGTGGCTGTGCAGGTGTCTGGCACTGTTGCAGCCACAGCAGTGGAACGAGTGGTCCCTGGGGCACAGCGGTTGGAGGGGCAGCAGCAGCAGTCACCCACCAGGTCTGGGGGTACAGTGTCCAGTGGTGGCTCATGCCCACCGCCCTTTGATATGCCCATTCCTGGTCCTGGTGAACAGCACCCACCCTCAAGGGGTGTTGAGCATCAGGACCTTCCATACCCTGGGGGACAGGATGCCATTGTGGCAGAGTACCCATTTGAAGAGCACACCCACCTGCTGTGGGAATCAGTACAGCAGCAAAGGCGGGTTGCAACATCCGTGGAGGCACTGTGCATGGCTGTGGAGTGGCACAGCAGGGACTGTGCTCTGAACCTTGCAGAGATGGTCCATATGCGGATGGATGTGACCGCCACCATTGACAGGCAGACCCAGGCATTGGTCGCTGTCGTGGCTGCATTGGGCACACAAGTAGGTGCCCCTGTACCGCGCACCCCACACAGTACGCTCTCCACTCCCCATTCCTGGCATTGTGCAACACCAAGCCTGTCGATGCTGGGTTCTGCTGTGGGCATCCCGAGCACCCCTGGTGCAGGTATGTTTTGCATACTACAGACCCCACTGCGGACAAGGTCGCGATCATGCACTGGGACCCCTGGTGGTCCATCAGTGCCACCCCATGTGGCCCCTGCTCAGCCTGCCAGTGCTGTTGGGTCACGGCGGGGCTGCCCATGCATCTGCGGTGGCCATGGAATGGTGCAACATAACTGACCTGTCTCCCAGTGCGGGCCCTGTCTGGTGCTGCTCTGTGTGCACTGTGCGTCATGGTGGGCAGTGCACTGGTGGGTGCCCTGCACATCACGCCGACATACAGACCACCTGCACACCATCCCGGCTGCTGTCCACAGATGCGTGTGCATGATGATGCCTGCATTGTACTGTACACCAAGGTGCAAGGGTGCCCAGCATCTGAGACACACGTACTTGGACAGTACAGGTGGTGGGTGTGGTCTGTGGATCTGTGCGTTTGCCATGTCTGTTCCTGCTCTGCTGTGCACCTGCCCATGTACACTTTGTGCCTGGTGTGTGTGTGTGTATGTGTGTGTGTCCATATGACTGTTCGCCCCTCCCTGATGGTGTGTTTGTGTGCCTGGTCCCTTCCACTCCCCCTTGCCATCATGCACCCCTGGTGTGTTACTCTGTGTGCCTGTGGGTTGCGCCAGGGCAGTGTTGGTTGCACATGGCCCCTTGACTTACCTGTGTCGTGCATAATGCTCCTCTGTGATGATGTCCCGGTGCAGCTGGGCCTGCCGGATCAGTCGGGGGTCCCGCCGTCCAAGGGGGGGCTGCTCATCACCATCATCACCGGCGCCGCTGGCGTCACCATCGCTGTCCCCCTCCTCTACCTGAATAGCTATCCCACAGTCTTTGGCCATGTTGTGCAGGATACAACAGGCCAGGAATATCCCACAGGCCTTTGAGGGGCTATACTGTAGGGCACCACCGGAGGTGTCTAGGCATCGGAAGTGTGCCTTGAGCATCCCAAACACCCGCTCGATGATGTTGCGTGTGGCGGCATGCGCCTCATTATAGCATTGCTGCGATGGGGTCATGGGGCACCGGTATGGTGTGAGCAGCCAGGGACGGAGTGGGTATCCGCTGTCACCTGTGTGGAGATGGTGGAGATGAGTATCATGTTCAGGTCCATATTGCCAATATCCCTGTGTGCCACTACCATAGCACCTGTGGCATTCCACCCCTTGCCCCACGTTTGCAATTCCTACATGTGTACTCACCCACTAGATGGCCTGTGGGGATGTCCCCACTCTCGAATCGATGGCACAGTGCGGACTGATACCATATAAAGGCATCATGTGCTCCACCAGGGTGTGTGGCACAGACATTGATTATACGCCCAGTGGCATCATACACCACCTGGCAGTTGAAACTGGAATGTCCCTTCCTGTTCCTATATGCAGCCCCATCAGGGCCAGGTGGCATGCGTATGGCCACATGGGTGCAGTCTATGGCCCCTAGCATGCCAGGCATACGTGCTACCTTGTGGAACCCCTGCATGTTTGCTGTATGCTCTGCCGCGGTGCTGGGGAACTGGATGTGCTTCGCAGCATGTGGCAGCAGTGCGCTGAGGAATTGGGTGAGGATGCATGATGTGGCCAACTGTGTGATGCCTGTGGTGTCACCTGTCGGCCTCTGGAAGTTGCCCGTGGTGAGCAGGCACATGCAGGCTGTCACCTTGGTCTCCACTGACAGAGTGTGACTCTATCATGAGGGTGCCTGCATCACATCACTGCACAGCTCACAGAGCCATTTCAGTAGTGCCCTGTTCAGGCGGTACCAGCCCATGATCTCTACATCTGTGTACAGCTCAAAGCTGATGCGGGCACGGTACTGCCTGTTGGAGGCGTACCACCAACGGGCCCTTCCACGGCCACGTCCCCCTGCAGCATGCATTCTCACCCCCCTCATTGCAGCTTCCATGTGGAAGCTGGCACTGTCCATCTCCCTGGCTTGTGACCCCCCCGGCTGATGTTGCTCTGCTACCCCCCGCTGTCCTGACTGCTATCTCCACTGCACCGGGTATCCCCGCTGGCCTCTGCAGCCTATGGCACACACAACTTCCTTTGCCTGCCCTGTTCCAGACTATCACTGTCTGTCTCTCTCTGTCTGTCTAGCTTGGCATCTCTGTAGCATACTTGCGCCTCTTCCTTGAGCCTTTTTATTTTGGCTCATTTCCGCTGTGGTGCAACTTCCGGCTGTTCCGCTGTTGCGCATTGTGCAACCCTTTGAATATCGCATTGCGCTCTTTATGCAGGGATCCACCCCCTTCAGTTGCGCATGCCATCATTTGCATTGCGCTGTTGCTCAGCCTGTTTTCGGTGGCGCAACTGCCTCCTGCTGAATAGCAGCAGAATGGCGCGCTTTTGGACTTGCTGCGCGCAACCCTTATTATGCGATGGTGCAAATCCTTTTGAATATCCGCCCTTAAAGTACAAACACAGATAGGTAATAACAGTATATACATGAAATGCACATTACGTGATACAGGCTGGATATACATACAAGGGTACCACATAGGGTGACCGCAGGTGGTAAACACTGATATGAGACAGGGAAGCGACTTACAGGTTGCATACTGATAAATGAAACATGATGACTGGTATGTACAATACATATACAGTATTTTGGCAGCTAGAACAAACAACAGTCTACAACTGATATGGGGGGGAGGAGTGATTTGATAGAGTAGCAGTGGAGCATAAGCAAAGCTAAAGCCAGGAGTAGAAGGGAAAGGGAAAGCAGTTAATATGACAAATCAATTATACCTTACCAGTGGATAAATATGGCACACATGGGGAAGGAAGAGACTTAATGACAATTACAGGTGTCTCTTATTTTGGCTGAACTTAGCGCTTTGTAGAAGTTTAATGAAACTGTGCTAGTTAGTTTCAGTACAGTTTGTAATTGGTTCCAAATGGAGGGAAAGGCATATGCAATAGCACGTTTACCAAAGGAAGTCCACGTCCTTGGTATGTCAAGCATAATAAAGTCAGATTTTCTTAATTTGTTTTGTGTGTGTTTAATAAAGAATGTTATGTATACACTCTGTCCTGTGGCTATTGTCACTATATTCATGTACCAAGCTATTGTTTGTGACTTATGAGTCATTAGAAATTTCTCTGTTCTTTCAGTCTCGGCTTGTTTATACTATAAGTAATAATAATATTAGAAGCACAATAGCAAAAAGAGACTAGTCTTGTCAAGACATTGCATTGCAAATACATTTCATTGCCCCATTACAATGATTGAAAGAAAGAAACAGATGGAGATTAGAATGGGATGGGGTGGGGGTGGAGAAAAAAGAGTCAATGCACTATACAGAATCTTGTGAATTATAAGCACTCACCTCAAAAATTAAATATAGATATGCAAACCACAAAAAGTTATTGTTTCAGCCTGAATGTTTACAAGCATGCTTTTTAAAAGTTTTTCTTTGTGTGTGTGTGTGTGTGTGTGTATAAAATCCCTCCTCTCTGTGCTAGATAATTCGTTCTTGCTAGACAGGACAGTGTTGTAAGGGGATGTCACCCCCCCCCATTCAGTCACACACTAGTGATATTGCTGAAAGATATTGTGCAGCAGCAGAAGATGCAGTAGGACTCACCTGCAGCAGGACAGTGAGAAGATTTTATACTCATAGCAGGGAGACAAAGAGACAGTGGGTCTGGCTGGTGATAATTGAATAAGTAAAGGGCAGAACCATGCATTCGGGAGCTAGTGCACTGGTGGAAGGGGAACAGAGGGCACTCCACTGCCATGGAAGGCTAAGGTGCCTCCAGAGAGCTCAGTGTAAGGTTCAATTAAAAGAAATAAATAAATTAAGTAGCAGTTTATAATTAATTCTGAAGAGACATACCTGGTATAATGGTATCCAGTATTCAGCTCCCTGGAACTTAGTGCATGCATAAGATGGACTCAGAATGCAGATCTGCACTCCCCTGGCTGCTGAGATGGGCACAGAACCAGAGAAGACAGCAAGAGAGGTAGGTTCTCCACCAGTGAAGGCAGGGAGGCACGTGGAGTGCTTTAGGACTTTGTAGGGTGCTGAAAACAACAACAACAAAAAACCTACTATAAAAAATGTTTAACCTAGGATTATTTGTATGTGTGTGATTTGTAAGGCACTTTAGGGGAGGCTGATTGACACACGTTGCTTATGGCAGGACATGTGCTATCGGGTCCCTATAAATATCTATTACATAATTAAAGTTTTAATTCCTTGGGACCCTTGTGTTCACTAAGGTTGGGATGGATTTTAAACTATTTGGTAATCTGAAAATCTAATCCATGTATAGGAATTCTCACAGACCTGCAGTTTGTATTCTTATATGTGTCTGCATTTTGGATATGGAATTAAATTAGCAACATGTTTGCCTGCTTGTTTCTTTCTGTTTTCTATTTTCGTCATTTTATTATTTTACTTGGGGCAAACAATTCTTAACTTCAATGTGTTCTTAATATCAGGGATACTTTGTTGAATAAATATGATAGTGGCCTGATCTCCACTTCTACTTTGTTTTGTTTTACAAAGCTGAATCAATTTCTGAACTGTGCATTTGTGCTTTAACTTTCAAGGTGAACGACTTTATTTCACAGCTCCCTTACAGTGTTTCAGTAACATCTTCTCTTTCCTTCTCCCCTTCCTTCTTTGCACCCTCTTGTTTTTTTGTTTGTTTTGTTTTTGTTTTCAGAAGTGTGTACTTATGCCTTTGACTTTCAAGGTCAGCATTTTTAATCTGACAATTCCCTTACAGTGCTTCAGTAACATTTCCTCCCTTCCCTCCACTTTTTTATTTAAAAGGGGGCTGTGCAATTTAGAATGTATTATTATTATTTATGTACTTAACAGAGTGACTCAAGATAGATCCCACTTTTTTTTAAAGCTATTTTTTTCAGTGTTACCAAATTTACTCAGGATTTAAGACCGTTTACTATACCTGTTAGCTTGCTTGGTTCATGCTGGCTGTAAAATGAAACTGTCCCTTTTTTTCTTTGAGTTTTTTTTTTCACTTTTGCCCATTAGACCTTTTTGCAGTTTGCATATGTATGTTAATTTTTTTAAGGCCAGCACTTGTAATTAGAAAGGTTCTGTATAGGGCTTTCACTCCCTCCCCCCACCCCATCCTCTTCCACTCTGTCACTATTTGTTTCTCTTTTTCAATCCTTGTAATGCGGCAATTAAATGTTTTTAAAATGCAATGTCTGGACAAGTTTCACAATTCTAGTCCCCTTTTGCTTTTGTTCTTGTAACATAACTATTTTTAGTTTAAACAATTGTATGCTGTTTTGAGTCTGATTCTGTCATTCTTTCTTCTTTTTCACTTTCTTATTATTCTTTTATTGGAACCACACACACTATTGAGGTAATTCATGCTTTAGATGTGAATATGAATTTTATTTTGAGAATTTTCATTATCCCTGTTATGCTTAGTTGCTTTTTTTTAAACTGATTCTACTCAAGATCCAACGTATTGTGACTAACAGAATGGCATTGTAGTCGGTAGAGCAGATAAGCAAAAGTCTTTAAAGATTTCATTTTAATTGAAATAACAGCTGACAAAAACAGCTCACATTTAATCAGATGAAGAGATCAAAAGATGATTGGTGCATATGCCTTCCTAAGAATGATAAATAAATGTGTGGTTCCCTCTCTCATCAGCTTTTGAAAGGAGGTGGAGCCTGGTAACGTTTAGGGTACTGATCACTCTGCTCTCCAATTCCAGAGTTGCTGCAAGTTGCAGTGGTGTGGAGTGTGTTTCTTTTTGTAAGTCATCTCAGCAGCAGCACTCCTTCGGACCATTTCATTTCTCTTGGGAGCATGCCTCCCTCTCCTACCTAGCTTAAGGAGTGTGCATGAGCTCAGGAGAACAGGTGAGCAGTATATATGCCTGCTGCTGTTGATGTTATTCCCAGAATTTCCTAAGCAACCCTTGACAATAATTTCCCATATAAGTTGTGCTATTGTAGCCACTGACAGCAAACCAATCAGCTGCTAAACCTTTTTTTAGAAATAGAAGTTCTTGTAAAACTGTCCAAACATGTTTGTTTATGTTACAGTTTTTTAACTGAAGTAATATTTTTTTATTTATTTAATTCTTCAGAAATAACCTTTGAGCATGATGCTCTTTTAAAAAGGTTCCATATCAGAAACACAAGACAGTTATACTGGTACACTGAACATAGCCAAGAAAATACACAGACATCACTAAAATAACATCTTCTATAATGCTGGATACATTGAGAAAACAAGAAGTAAGTTTTAAGACAGATGAGAAGCAGGAACAGCCAGGTAAGTAGGCATTGTCAATTGTTTATGCTCGGGGTGAGTAGGAAGAGAGAGCTGTGGGGGGATGGTGGGACTTTAGTATAGCTAGGTATGGGGGGGAGTTGAGAAAATACTTGGATAGCATGAGAAGCAGCCAGGGTGGGGTTAAGTTAGAGATACTGAGCCAGATTTTCAAACCTCCAATGTAAGCTGTGACAATGGCAGCTTGCACCAAGTGCCAGTGTGTCCAGGACCCTAAGCCCGATTCTCCACTAGACAGGGTCCCAGCACAAAAGTCCCATGGCTTGCAGCAATGGTGGCAGTGCACCAAACAGATGGCACACCCATTAGGAATGCCACAGCAGCTGTAGGGCAGATGTGTTGTGAGCTGCATCCTTGGATGTGGGCATTTGTGTAGCTCATGCCACCCCCAGCACCACCAAGCCCTGATCTGCCCATACCAGGTAACCCATAATAACCCCTAGTGCCCTCCCCACTCCAGTCATGATATGTGCTATTTTAATCAAATTCCTGGTGATCTAGAGGCCCCCATCCCCCATGGCAGGTATTGCCAACCACCCCTTTCCCCTCCATCCAGCCCCTGATTCGGTGACTGGCACGGCCCCCGCACACAACCATGGCCGGCCACCAAATGAATTGTCAGAGCACATTCAAGTGTTACAGTACCTGCTGTGTCATTTCATTCAGCAGCCAGACATGATGGTGTGAGGAGGGCAGTGCCAGTCGCCAGATGGGGTTATGGAACAGGGGAGGGAGTGGGGTGGTGAGCACTACCTACTGGGTGAGGGGCCACTAGAGCACCAGGTAGGGTTGGTATGTGCTGTCGGGTATGGGGGGTATATTCATGAATTTGGGTTTACTGTACATTATGGGCAAAAGGGGGAGATAACAGGGGATAACAGTCATGACTGGTATGGGGGTCGATCATGGTACAGTAGGGACATACCAGGGCTTGGGGGGCACTACTTCAAGTGGGGAACTTATTATTCTGTATCCATGTACAGAATGGCATACCAGAGCAGCTGTGGGGGGCACTAGATCACCAGGGTAATGGGTCTGAAGGGTCCAAGTCACAGATGCTCATGCGAAGGGGGCACAATAGCCTTCTACTGCCAACCTTACCGGAGGATCTCTAAGTACCAATAGATCAGCCCTTGGCTGGTCTAACAGTACTTAGCCCTTTGTTTCTGGGAAAGGAAATTTGATAATTTGACTTTTGGGATAGTGGCAGCCTGTGCCTGCTGCAATTCCCCTATAGTGCCATGCCACAGCCTTATTTCTGGTACAAGACAGGTGCAGGCACACTTTGGTGCCTGCTGTTTGATGCAGGCTGCCTTGCAAAATAGCTTGGGGGCACAGCCCTTGGCACAAGGTGCTTGTTGCATCCAACATGTTTGACACAAGCACCTTGCATCATTCTAAGAGCTTTGAAAATTCAGCCCATACAGTTGTACAGATTAGGGAAGAGAAAAGTAAGAGTGTGTTATTGGCGGGGGGTGGCAGTAAGTTCAGGAAGTAGGGGGCCATTTGGGGGGTGTGTTCCTTTTATAATTTTATCATGAAACAATATATTGGTTTACCTCTAAAATTAATATTTGGAAAAAGTTTAAACACAGGAATGGTGCCATCTGATTGGAAAAAAGCTAATGTTATCCCTCTATGCAAAAAAAGAAATAAAAACTAAATGGAAAATTATCATCCAATAAGTCTGACACCCATTATCTGTAAAATTTTAGAAAGAATCATTAAAGAAAATTTAACAGAACTCATAACTGCACTAGATTCATGTCAACATGGTTTTGTAAAAGGGTGTTCCTGCATTACTAATCTTGTGAGCTTTTACAATTATGTCAGTATGAACTTGGATAAAAAGGCCTTGTGATGTAATTTTTTGGGACTTTCGTAAGGCATTTGATTCTCCCCCCACTGGCCATTATTACAAAACTTACAAATATGTAACATCAATCCTTTGTATTCCTGATGGATAGCAAATTGGCTGGATAATAGAAGTCAAAGGGTGATAATTGATGGTCATAAATCTTCATGGATCAAAGTTTTAAGTGGGGTTCCTTAAGGAGCAGTGCTGGCTCTGGTTATTTTTCAGATATTTATTTTGGATTTGTCAGAAAATATTCAAAGTAAAATAATAATAATTATGCAGATGACAGTAAGATCACAAATATTTGCAGGATGGGAGAGGAATTAGAAATTATTCAAAAGGCTCTAAACTTGTTAGAAAACTGGTCTATTAAATGGAATTTGAAATTTAATACCTCAAAATGTAGTGTCCTTCACTTCGGGAAACAAAATAAAAAAAGACAATACTTTCCTTATAATTTTATCATTTTTGATAAAAATAATGAAAAAGATCTTGGCATCAATGTTGATATGCATCTTAATTTTGACACACATATTACTCAAGTTATTGCTAAAGCAAACTCTATATGGTGGGCAATTAGACATAATATTACTACCAGAGACCAATCTATACTTTTTTCCTTATATCGAGCCAATGTTAGGCCACATCTTGATATTGCGTCTCAATTGTGGAGTCCCTACAAGCATTTTGCTATAGGAAGATTGGAAAAAGTTAAGCGTAGGATAACAAAATCTTTTCATACTTATAAATCCCTAACATATACTGAAATACTTGATGTTTTAAATCTCATGTCTCTGGAACAGAGGCGTCCTAGGGGAGACCTACTGTTTGCAAGAGACATTATTATGGATGCATCATTAACGAATGAATGCTGATTAGAATGTATACAAATAATAGTAAACACATCAGAGGACACAACATTCAGCTTATAAGAAAAAAAATTAACACAAAGAAAAGAGCTAATTTCTTTTCCCAGAGAATAATTGGATTATGGAATAAACTACAGTTATCAGTAGTTGTAGCTGAAAGTAAAATCAGTTTTAAAAATAGACTGGATATTTTTCTTCAAGGTATAAATGGAAATGTTGATTCTAATTTGCCAGCTATATGTAAGTCTAGAAGTTATGTGGGCCTTGAGCTCTTTACTCTTTTTTCATCCTTAATATGATCCTTAATATAGGGTTATATGAGAGCAAAAGGAAGATGTGGAGTGGTGGGAGATAGCAAGAGAGGTAGGGATAAGAAAGGTTAGAACCTGTTGTTGGAAAGTGTGGCAGTGGGACAGGGAGATGCATGAACCAGAGTTGTTCAATGTTTTCCTCCCACTCTTTTAGCGAACTGTTTTGGGGCTGAGTGAGAAAGTCCAGTCCTGACCTCAACCATCTGGTTGCAGTCACCTGTTAGCATAAACACTTCTTTGTATTTTCACAAAAAGTGACCACAAGGGCTCAGAATACCTGCTGCAGGTGTGTCATCTGGGTACACCCTCCCTGTGTTGCATTTGAATTGCAACCTTGAGCAAAGGTAATCTGAGAACTTTATACAAACTGTGGAGGCAACAGGATGGAGCTGTTCAGCTCTAGAAGGTTTTGGTTTACTAATGGGAAGTTCTGTACTTTTTCAACTAAGGCACAGCAACTTTTTAAAGGTAAGAACTAATAAAGATGAAATTTACAATATATAGAAACATATAAATTGTCAGCAGCTAAGGACTGGTAGGCCCATCCAGTCTGCCCATAGGCCCTACACATTGTATGTGACCATTAACCCTATGTGATCAATAACTTTTCATCACACCCTCCCCTCTTAAAAACTCATTGCCTCCTAGAAACGTCTGTAGGCGTCAGCAAATCTAACTACAGTGTGTCCCAGAACCCCTACAGAAGTCACCTACAGACTTCCTGTGTGCCCTAGAAATGTCTGGAGAAGTCACTCACATGTTTTAATTTACTTGCCAGCCAGAATTGATTAGAATTAACTGCATAGTGCCATTAGAAAGGTAATGTTGTGCTGAACAACCTTGCCACTGACACTGTGTGTGTATCATGTTCACTTTAGTAGTTATTCATATCTGTTTATGACATTTTGTCAATCTAGAACCACCTAGGCACTTTGAAAAAAACACACATTCTGGGTATCTTAGCCAGTATAAAACAAAAATCAAATTGAGTACAGCTGATTGCATAGAACCATTGGAAAGGCAATTTTGTGTGGAACAACTGTGCCACTGATACGTTGTGTGTGTCATGTATACTTAATTAGCATTTGTTTATGGTATGGTGTGTATGGCTGACATTTTTTCCATCAAGACTCACCTAAGCAGCTTGAATAAAATGCACTTTTTTGACACTTCAACAGGCATAAAAAAAAGTATTGATTACAATTGATCGCATAGCACTGTTGGAAAGGCAATTTTGTGCTGATCATCTTTCATGCTGATACTTTGTGTGTATCATGTATACTTTTGGAGTTATATGCATTTGTTTATGATATGGTGTGTGTGGTTGAGATTCCTTCTTCAAATCTCACCAAAGCACCTTGACTAAAATGGGGAAAAATTATGTTTCATAGTAAAAACATATCATTTTTTAACAAACATAATAGCAAAACACCATCTAATGTCTGTATGCTTAATTTGGTGTTGATATTTGACATATTTTCCAATAAAGAATGACTTACGTTGCCTTTTTTTAGTGAAATTTTTTTTTTTTTCCGGTTTCGACCAGCATAGAAAAAAACTAAATTACTTATTACATGCATACCACCATTGGAAAGGCAATTGTGTGCTGAATAACTCTGCCACTCATACTTTGTGTCTAGTACGTATGGTTATTGAGCTATTAGCATTTTTTTGCGACATGCTGACTATGGCTTGATTTGCTTAGAAAGGCCCAGGATTCACTGTTAAAAGTATACAGGAGACTCAGGAGACAAGTGGTTTAATCTCAGAGTGAGCCTGTGGAGGCAATGAGTTAAGCTTCCCTTGTGCCTGTCACAGGCATGCTTAAACCCCTCCACTGTGCTTGCCCCCACTATCTCCTGTGGCAGATTATTCCAAGTGTTGACTACCCTTTCTGTATAGAAAAACATCCTCACATTGCCTCTTAATCTACCACCTTCCAGTTTCATATTGTGCCATCTTGTTCTAGTACTTTTTCTACATTGGAAAAGGTCCCACAACTGCACTTTGTTTACATAGAAACATAGACGATGACAGCAGATAAGAACTGCAAGGCCCATCCAATATGACCATTTCTTTTTCTACCTTCTGAATGTGCCATTGGCCTTTCCTCTGTCAATGGCCTATCTATTCATACTCATCTGTGTTGCTCCCTTATGCCTATCCCATGCCTGTCTGAAGCCCTACACTGTATTCATATCTGCCATTTCCTGAGGTAGGCCGTTCCAAGCATCCGCCATCCTTTCTGTGGAAAAGAACTTCCTCACATTACCCCTTAATTGGCCTCCCTCTAATCTCATGCAGTGTCCTCTTGTCCTGCTTTTTTTCTTATATTGAAACATGTTAGACTCTTTCACCTTGTTAATGCACTTAAGATGTTTGAATGTTTCGATCATATCACCTCTCTCCCTCTTTTGCTCTAGGGTATACATATTGAGCTCCATTAATCTGTCCTCATATGTTTTCTGATGAAGTCCCTGCACCATTTTGGTTGCCCTTTTCTGGACTGCCTCAATTTGGCTAATGTCCTTGTGAAGGTGTGGTCTCCAGTATTGCACACAGTACTCCAGATGGGGCCTAACCAGTATCTTATAAAGAGGGATTATTACCTCCCTCTTCCATCTTGTGATACCCCTACTAATACACCCCAACATCCCCCTAGCCTTATCTACTGCTTTAGTGGTCTGCTTGGATGAGTTCAGGTCATCGGTGATGATGATGCCCAAGTCTCTTTCTTCCCTTGTGACTGCCAGCAACTCCCCTTCCAGCCTACAGGTGGCTTCAGGGTTTCTCTTCCCTATATGCATGATCTTGCACTTCTTTGTGTTAAACCCCAGTTGCCACTTTTCCAACCATTTTGCCAGTTTATCCAGATCTCTTCTCATTCTGCCCACCCCATCTGGATCACCTACTCTGTTGCAGATCTTGGTGTCATCTGCAAACAGACAAACCTTACCCTCAGTCCATCTGCAATGTCACTGATGAAGATATTGATGAGGACTGGCCCCAGGTCTAATCCCTGAGGTACCCCACTTGTGGCTTGCATCTCTTCTGAATGTATACCATTTACCACCACTCTCTGTTTTCTGCCCGTCAACCAGTTTGCCACCCAGTTGACCGACTTCTGATCCACCCCGAGCCTACCCAGCTTATTAATCAATCTTCTATGTGGAACAGTATCGAATGCTTTGTTGAAGCCAAGGTAGGCGATATCAACAGCTCCCCTTGGTCCACCACTATGGTTACCCACTCAAAGAAATCTATGAGATTAGTTTGACAGGACCTTCCTTTTGTAAACTCATGCTGTCTCGGATCCTGTGCTCCTATGGATTCCAGGTGTTGCACTATCCTTTCCTTAAGGAGTGCCTCCATAATCTTACCCACTACTGAGGTAAGGCTGACTGGTCTGTAGTTCCCTGCCTCCTTCCTGCTACCACTCTTGTGGAGCGGGATCACATGACCCCTTCTCCAGTCTTCTGGGACCTCTCCTGTGCTCAGAAACTCACTAAACAGTTCTGATAATGGCTCTGTTAGTTCCACCCTTAGCTCCTTAAGTACCCTGGGATGTATGCCATCAGGTCCCATTGCCTTGTCCACCCTGAGCTTATCAAGCTCTTGTAGGACCCTTTCTTTTGTGAAGGGACTAGTGCACACTTCCCTCTCCCTTGTGTCCACGGTGCTGAGCTGTGGGCCCTGCCCTACCTTCTCTTCAGTAAATACTGAGCAGAAGTATCTATTTAGGATAGATGCTTTTGCATGGTCCTCCTCCTCACATGCCCCCTTATCCCCTTTGATCTTAGTAATACCCTCTCTGGACTTTCCCCTTTCACTAATGTATCTATAGAAAGTCTTGTCACCTTCTTTTACTATTTGTGCTAGTGTTTCCTCAGTTTGGGCCTTTGCCTGCCTTACTGCCTTCTCTGCTTCACTTAGAGAACTTTGGTATGCCTCCCTATCTTCATCCTGCTGCGTTCCCTTATATTTCCTGAAGGCCAGCCTTTTGGCTCTGACATTTTCTATTATTTTTTTCGAGAACCAAAGTGATTTCCTTCTTCTTTTGCACTTCCTTTTCTCTCTAATACCATGGGATGTTGCTTTAAGTATTGTATCCTTAATGCTTGCCCACTTTGCCTGTACCCCCTCACCTGAATTTCTTTTTGCCAGGGCTAGCTTAACTCTGTTGGTCATCTTATCAAAGTCAACTCCTCTGAAGTCCCATATTTTTATGTTTATGCCCTTGAGGTACTTGAAAGTTTCAGTCATGTCCCCCCACTTTCTCCTCTCCTCCAGTGAGTACATATTGAGATTCCTTAGTCTCTCCTCATCTGTTTTGTGGTGCAATCACTGAACCATCTTTGTCGCCCTTCTCTGGATAGTCTCCACCTTACCTATGTCCTTGCACAGGTGTGGCCTCCAGAACTGCATGCAGTACTTCAGGTGAGGCCTTACCAATGTTTTATACAATGGCATCACCACCACCATGTAACGTACAGTGAACTCCACAGTCAGTAAAGTTATGCCTTCAGCACCATCATGTTAACTAACAAAAGTAATTTTACTGCCATTACAATGAAAAGTTTACAAGCAGCGCTGTTAGGTGCGTCTGGAGAATATTTGTTTTTATAAAAGTATTTATTGCTGCTATAAAATGTAAGTTTAGATATTCGAATGTAGAATGATTGTTTCTTTCTCACCAGTATTCTGCCAAAGATGCTTCCATTATTACCTCTTGTACCAGTAATCCTTTCCAATATTATGCCTTTGTTGGCTCAGAGCACACCAAGAAGATGTGGGTCTAGACTCCTTCCTAAATGCTTCTATCTTTGTGACCTGGATTTTGCATTGGGGATAATTTTGGAGTCCGTAGCAGCTGCTGGGATTGTTTGCACCTTGATCCTATCTCTGGACCATGTCTCCCAGTTATGGTTACTATATGAGGTGATTTTCATGGCAACATTCCTGATTTGGGGGCTGTTGATGTGTCTTGCAACTTGAATATATATATATATATATATATATATATATATATATATATATATATATATATATATATATATATATATATATATATATATATATATATATATATATATATATATATATATATATGTATATATCTATAGACAAGTAGCACACACTATAACCTTCTCGGAGGTGCTGCCTGTCTTCTATGGTATGGATGAGGCTTGGGTGCTCCACACCATGGGATTCAATCAGTGGTTCAAAAACTGGTGCAGAGCTCAGGGATTTGGCTTCACTGGGGACTGGTTGTCCACCTGGGGTGATGCAGGCCTATACTGGTGTGATGGTCTGCATCTATCCAGAAGGGAACCAGGATCCTAGGTGATAGGTTTAAATGCTTCATTGGCAAGCATTTAAACTAGCCAAGGGGGGAGGCACTGTAAAGGAGCAGGGAAATCTTAGCCCCCCCCCCAACAAAAAGTCAGGGTTGTAAGTGAGGTAAACACCAAGATAAAGATGACAATAGGGAGAAGGCCAAGGGTAAATGGAGAAAATGACAAAGGCAATAAAGACAGGGATGGAGCAAAAAGGGGTAAGGCCATCAAGAAATGGAGGGTAATGAGTACCAATGCCCATAGTCTGGGCAACAAGCTTCCCTTGACTTGTGGCCATGATGGAAGAGGTATGCCTGGATATTGTAGCAGTCACAGAAATATGGTACACAGAGAACCATAACTGGGATGTTAACATACCAGGGTACACAACCTATAGGAGAGACAGGGAGGGTAGAAGAGGGGGGAGGAGTAACTCTCTATGTAAGGGAAGGGATAAAAGCAGTGGAACAAGAGAGTAAACGGGGAGGAGAGGAGGCACTGTGGGTCACCTTAGAGACTGGAAATGGTACCACAGTTCGCACAGGGGGTTGTATACAGACCCCTATGTCAGGGAGAGGGAATGGACAAGGATATGATAAAAGGCATCCTTTGGATGGCAGAGAAAGGGGAGATACTGTTGATGGAGGACCTGAATATTACAGATGTTAACTGGAGCACCATTGCTGCAGCCACATCCAGGAGCAGGTCCATTCTCGATGCCCTATAGGTGGCATGCCTCAGACAGCTAGTTTTGGAACCCACTCATGAGGGAGCAATCTTAGCAATCTTAGACCTCATACTCTCAAATGGGGACAGTGAGAGGATCTCAGATCTAGAAGTTGGTAGCCATCTGGGAACACGTGACCACCAAACAGTGTGGTTCATGATAAACTCAGCTACAGAGTCAAGCCATACAAAAGTGAGGATACTGGACTTCAGGAGGGCTGACTTTGGCAAGATGGGAGAGTGCCTTAGAAAAACACTAGCAAACAAGCTAGAATGAGGGGTGGAGCAACAATGGGGGAAACATCAAAACTGCCATCACAGAGGCAACAAACCTTTGTGTGAAGCAAATAAACAAATCAAAATGAAAGAAAAATCAACTATGGTTCTCAAAAGAGGTGGTGGGGAAGGTTAGGGAAAAAAAAGCAGCATTTAGGAAGTTTAAGGAAACACAGAAGGAGCAGGACAGAGAACTGTATCAGTTAAGGCAGAAGGAAGCAGGGAGAGAAGCCAGAATAATAAATGCCAAAGCTGAGGAAAAGATAGCCAACTTGGCTAAGAAAGGGGATAAAATCTTTTATAGGTACATCAGGGAGCATAGAAAGACAAAGGGAGGGATAGTGAGGCTGAATAGAAAGGACGATGGATGAGCAGAGAGGGACAGTGAAAGAGCAGGGATACTGAACAAATATGTCTGAAAAGTATTCACAAAAGAAAAGGAGGGGGAGGTGCCTAATCCAATTAACAGACGCACTCTGGATAGGGGGGTCAATCCCAATCCTTTCACAGAAGAAAGGGTTCTCAAAGAACTCCTAAAACTGAAGGTGGACAAAGCAATGGGACAAGATGGAATTCACCCCAGAATTCTAAAAGAATTAAGGGGAGAACTGGTGACACCTCTGACTACCCTTTTTAACAAATCATGGGAGGATGGTGTGGTACCTGAGGATGGGAGGAAGGCAGATGTGATTCTCCTTCACAAAAGTGGGAGCAAGACAGAGGCAGGAAACTACAGAGCTGTCAGTTTGACCTCTGTGGTAGGGAAAGTGATGGAATCACTTCTGAAGGAAAGAATTATTGAGTACCTAGAGGCCAGTGGGGCACAGGACCCAAGGCAACATGGGTTCACAGCAGGAAGGTAATGTCAGATGAATCTAATTGATTTCTTTGACTGGGTGACCAAAGTAGTTGACCAGGGATGGGCCGTGGACATGGCCTACCTTGACTTTAGCAAGGCATTTGATACAGTCCCACACAAAAGATTAATGATCAAATTAACCAGCCTGGGAGTGGGTCCCAGGGTGGTAGCCTGCGTAAAACATTGGTGGACAACAGGACACAGAAGGTAATTGTAAATGGAGTCGACTCTGAAGAGACAGAGGGGTTACTAGTGAGGTACCGCAGGGTTTAGTACTGGGTCCAGTCCTTTTTAATGTCTTTAAAAGTGACATTGCAAAGGGACTGGAAGGAAAAGTATGCCTCTGCAGATGATACAAAGATCTGCAACAGGGTTGGTACACAAGGAGGCATGGAAAGGATGAGAAAGGACTTGGCAAGAGTGGAGGAATGGTCAAAAGTATGGTAGCTTGGATTCAATGCAAAGAAGTGCAAAATAAAGCACCTGGGAAACAACAACCCAGGGAAGATTACACAATGGGGGGAGGTAGTAACAACAACAAAAATGGAAAGGGACCTGGGGGTATTCATATCAGATGACCTTAAAGTTAGCAAGCAATGTGACACGGCAGTAGGGAGGGCTGTGGGGATACTAGGATGTATAGGGAGAGGCAAAACCAGCAGAAATCGGGAAGCTGTTATCCCTCTGTACAGACAGTTGGTGAGACCCCATCTGGGGTATTGCATCCAGTTCTGGAGACCCCATCTCAGCAAGGAAATAGACTGGATGGAGAAAGTCCAAAGGAGGGCAACTAAAATTGTGCAAGGTCTGCAAGAGAAGTCATATGAGGAGAGACTAAAGCAGCTTAATATGTATACCCTTGAGGATAGGAGGGAGGGGGGACATGATATAAACTTTTAAGTACCTCAGTGGAATCAACAAAGTCCAAGAGGGTAGCATCTTTCAGTAAAAGAGATGTACAAGAATAAGGGGGCACAATTTGAAGATAGAGGGGGATGGCTCAGGGGCAATGTGAGGAATTATTGTTTCACAGATAGGGTGGTGGACACATGGAACAGCCTTCCTGAAGAGGCCATGGGGTCTAAAACTGTGGGAGAATTCAAGAATGCATGGACAGATATAAGGTAATTCTTGTGGGGGGGTAGGAAGAAATAGGCTGTTGGTTAACTAGGATCTGCAGCTTATCCTGTAGGTAGGGAAATGGGCACACTAGGTGGGCCAAGCGGTCCTTATCTGCAATCAAAGTCTATGTTTCTACAGTGCCTTCAGAAAGTATTCACCCCTCTTGGACTTTGTCACATTTTGTTGTGTTACTACCAGAATTTTTAATGCATTGAAACAATATTTTTCCCCCTTGATTCACACAGCATACTCAACAATTTAAAGGGGCAAATGTATTTATATTGTGTAACAAAAATTTATGAAACATTAAAAACTGAAATATCTTGTTTACTTAAGTATTCACTCCACTGAGTCAATGCTTTGTAGAAGTGCCTTTGGCAGCAATTACAGATTTGAGTCTTCTTGGGTATTACTGTATCAGCTTTAAGAAACATAGAAACATAGAATTTGATGGCAGATAAGGACCGCTTGGCCCACCCAGTCTGCCCATTTCCCTGCCTACTGGATAAGCTGCAGATCCTAGTTAACCAGCAGCCTACTTCTTCCTACCCCCATCCCCTAGAATTGCCTTATGACTGTCCCATGCATGCTTGAATTCCACCACTATTTTTGACTCCACAACCTCCTCGAAGGCCGTTCCATGCATCCACAACCCTCTCTGTGAAAAATACTCCTTAAATTACCTCTGAGCCTCCCCATCTTCAAATTGTGCCCCTTGTTCTTGCACACCTCTTTTTTTGAAAGATGCTACCCTCTTGGACTTTGTTGATTCCCTTGAGGTACTTGAAAGTTTCTATCATGTCCCCCCTCTCCCTCCTTTCCTCGAGGCTATACATATTAAGCTCCTTTAGTCTCTCTTCATATGTCTTCCGGTGCAGACCCTGCACCATTTTAGTTGCCCTCCTCTGGACAGCTTCCATCCTGTCTATGTCTTTGCGAAGACTGGGTCTCCAGAACTGCACGCAGTACTCCAGATGGGGTCTGACTAGCTGTCTGTACAGAGGGATAATAACTTCCTGTTTTCTACTGGTGATGCCTCTCCCTATGCATCCCAATATCCCCCCAGCCCTCATTGCTGCCCTCTCACATTGCTTTCCCACCTTTAGGTCATCTGATATGACTACCCCAGGTCCCTTTCCATTTTTGTTGTTGTTAGTATCTCACCCCATTGTGTACTCTTCCCCTGGTTTTGTTTCCCAGGTGCATTACCTCACTTCTTAGCATTTAATCTAAGCTGCCATACATTTGACCATTCCTCTAACCTTGCCAAGTCCTTTTCATCCTTTCCACCCCACCTTGTGCATCAACTCTGTTGCAGATCTTTGTGTCATCTGCAAAGAGACATAATTTTCCTTCAGTCTCTCTGCAATGTCGCTTATAAAGACATTAGCGGACTGGTCCTAATACTGAATCCTGGGTTTTCCCACTAGTAACCCCCTTTCATCAGAGTGGACTCCATTTACTATTACTCTCTGTGTCCTATTTTCCAGCCAAATTTTACCAGGCTGTCATCTTGGGACCCACTCCCAAGCTAGCTAACTAGTATATTAATCTTTTGTGTGGGACTGTGTCAAATGCCTTGCCAAAGTCTAGGTAGGCCATGTCCACAGCCCCTCCCTGATCTACTACTTTGGTCACCCAGTCAAAGAAATCTATCAGATTTGTCTGGCATGACCTTCCTGCTGTGAATCCATGCTGCCTTGGGTCCTGTGCCCCTCTGGCCTCTAGATACTTGACAATTCTTTCCTTCAGAAGTGATTCCATCATTTTCCCTACCACTGAGGTTAAACTAACAGGTCTGTAGTTTCCTGCTTCTGCCTTGCTCCCACTTTTGTGAAGGGGAATCACATCTGCCCTCCTCCAGTTGTCACGTACCATCCCATCCTCTAATGATTTGTTAAGGAGGGTAGTCAGTGGTGTCACTAGTTCTACCCTTAGTTCTTTTAGAATTCTGAGATGAATCCCATCAGGCCCCATTGCTTTGTCCACCTTCAGTTTTAAGAGTTCTTTCAGAACCCTTTCTTCTATAAATGGGCTGGTATCAACTTCTGTATCCAGATTGTCTCTACTGTTTGTTTTAGGTACCTCCCCCTCTTCCTTTGTAAATACTGAGCAAAAATATTTGTTAAGTATCTCTGCTTTTTCACATCTGGATTTAGGGATTTTCACCCATTCTTTCTTGCAGATTTGCTCAAGCTCTGTCAAGTTGGATGGGGAGCATCAGTGAACCACAATCTTTAAGTATTTCCACAGATTCTCAATGGGATTCAAGTCTGGGCTTTGGCTGGGCCACTCAAGGACATTCACCTTCATGTTCTGAAGCCACTCCAGTGTTGCTTTGGCTGTATGCTTGGGGTCGTTGTCCTGTTGGAATGCAAATCTTCGCCCCAGTCCAAGGTCTGTTGCAGACTGATGCAGGTTCTCCTCAAGGATGTGCCTGTATTTGGCTCCATTCATTGTTTCCTCTATCCTGACAAGTGCCCTAGTCCCTGCTGCTGAAAAGCATCCCCATAACATGATGCTGCCACCACCATGCTTCATGGTAGGGATGGTGTTACACGGGTGATGAGCTGTGTTCGGTTTGTGCCAGGCATAGAGCTTTGCATTCAGGCCAAAGAGTTCAATTTTTGTTTCATCAGACTAGAGAATCTTTTGCCACATGGTCTCAGAGTCTGCCACGTGCCTTCTTGCAAACTCCAGGCATGCTATTATGTGACCTTTTCTCAGGAGTGGCTTCCGTCTAGCCACTCTTCCATAGAGGCTACATCTGTGAAGTGCTGCAGAGATTGTTGTCCTCTGGACAAGTTCTCCCATCTCAGCCATGGAACTCTGTAGTTCTGTCATGGTGGTCATTGGGTTCTTGGTCACTTCCTTGACCAAGGTCCTTCTTGCCCGGTTGCTCAGTTTGGGAGGATGGTCTGCTCTAGGAAGAGTCTGGGTGGTTCTGTAATCTTTCCATTTCCTAATGATGGACTTGACTGTGCTCCTGGGAACTTTCAACACCCTAGAAATGTTTGTATATCCCTCCACAGATCTATGCCTTCTCACAATTCTATCACAGAGTTCTACGGACAGCTCCTTGGTCTTCATGGTAGAGTTTCTGCTCTGACATGCACTGTCAACAGTGGGACCTTATATAGACAGGTGTATTTCCTCTGAAATCATGTCAACCATTTGACCTGACCACAGGTGGACTCCATTCAAGTTTTAGAGTGATCTCACAAGGAAATTGGATGCACCTGAGCTCAATTTGGAGTGTCATAGCAAAGGGGGTGAATACTTATCAAATCAAGACATTTCAGGTTTTTATTTTAAATTACATGTACAAAAAATTCCAGAAGTTTCACTCCACTTTGACTTTATAGAGAAATTTGTATAGATACATGACAAAAAAATCCCATATACATTTATTTTAATATGAGTTTGCAACATCACATCACAAAATGTGACAAAATCCAAGGGGGGGGGTGAATACTTTCTGAAGGCACTGTATGTACTGAGAGGACATAGTAAAGCTGCCTAAATCATTTCATTTATGCAAAGATGTTCTTTGTGATTATTTAGTGAGACTACTTTCAGTTTACTAAAATGGATGTAACAGATGTAAGCCTTTAAGGGGAAGGGGTGGCACACCAGCAGATTACACTAGTACTGTGTGATACCAGTGCAATATAAGCCTGAAAGAAATGGCAAACTGTTCCTTAGATGCTATCAACTACCATATAAACTGCAAATAATAGTCTGTATCACATTACTATTTAGTGTGCAATGTACCAAGTTGCATATTATGACACCTCCCTTACATCGTGCTCCTATCAAATGGTATTGGTCTAATCTGCTGGTGCATCCCCCACCCCACCCCACCCCAGTTAAAATAGATCTCAAATCTCATGGGGCTTTAAATCCTTGGGAGTGAGCAGATTTGTACACTGAATATAAATGTCAATCCATGAAATGAGTAGGTATTACAAGATGCAACCCAGTATTAACTCTTTGCACTACATTAAACAATCTTGCACTGAACCAAACACGTAATCCCGAACTAGCAAATTATACATGTTAATCTGCTTTTTAGTTCTCTAGGAAAACACTCTGAAGTTAGATGTGTCTGACCTCTGGAATTTGCTAAATGCATCTCTGACTTTTTGCTGCTCGTTTTGCATATCACTCTTCCCTTATAGCTCAGCTACCCCCCTACCCCCTGCTAGACAAAGAAACATAGACACATAGACTTTGTCAGCAGTAGGGACTGCTTCTTGGCCCACCTAGTCTGCTCATTTCCCTACTTATTGGAAAAGCTGCAAATTCTACATAACCAGCAGCCTACTTCCTCCTATCCCCCACTATAATTGCCTTATGTCTGTCCCATACACTCTTGAATTCCCTCACTGTTTTTGACCCCACAACTTCCACAGGAAGGCTGTTCTATGCATCCACCATCCTTTCCATGAAAAAATACTTTCTCATGTTGCCTTTCAGCCATCCCCACCTCTATTTTCGAATTGTGCCCCCTTGTTCTTGCTCATTTCTTTTTCTGAAATATGCTACCCTTTTGGACTTTGTTGATTTCCTTGAGGCACTTGAAAGTTTATATCATGTCCACCCCTCCCTCCTATTAAGCTCCTTTAGTCTATCTTCATATGGCTTCTGATACAGACCCTGCACCATTTTGGTTGACCTCCTCTGTACTGCCTCCATCCTGCCAATGTCCTCATGGAGATGGGGTCCCCAAAACTGCACACAGTACTCCAGATGGGGTCTCACCAATTGTCTGTACAGAGGGATGACAATGTCACGCTTTCTACTGGTGATTCCTCTCCCTATGCATCCCAGAATCCCCCCCAGCCCTCCTTACTGTCTTCTCACATTGCTTGCCTACCTTAAGGTCATCTGATATGAGTACCCCCAGGTCTCTTTCCACTTTTGTTGTTGTTAGTACTTCTCCCCCAATTGTACAGTCTTCCCCTGGGGTTTATTTCCCAGGTGCATTATTTTGCACTTCTTTGCATTGAAACTAAGCTGCCATACTCTTGACCATTGCTCCAACCTTGCCAAATCCCTTCCCATCCTTTCCACCCCCCTTGTGTATCAACCCTATTGCAGATCTTTTGTGTCATCTGAAAAAAGGCATACTTGCATATTTTACCTTCCAGCCCTTCCGCAATGTCACTTATAAAGACATGAAAAAGTACCGGTACCAGTACTGAACCCTGCAGTACCCCACTAGTGACTTTTCTTTCTTCTGAGTGTGCTCCATTTACTATTACCCTCTGTGTCCTGTTGTCCAGCCAATTTGTTACCCAGGCTATCACCTTGGCGCCCACTCCCAGGTTGGCTAACTTGTTTATTAATCTTTTGTGTGGTACAGTGTCAGAGGCCTTGCTAAAGTCTAAGTAGGCCATATCTACACCCCTCCTTGGTCTACTACTTTGGTCACCCAGTCAAAGAAATCTATTAGATTCATCTGACATGACCATTCCACTGTGATTCCATGCTGCCTTGGGTCCTTTGCCCCGCTGGCCTCTAGGTACTCGACAGTTCTTTCTTTCTGAAGTGATTCCATCATTTTCCCTACCACTGAGGTCAAACTAACAGGTCTGTAGTTTCCAGCCTCTGCCTTGCTCCCACTCTTGTGAAGGGGGATCACATCAGCCTTCCTCCAGTCCTTGGGTACCACACCATCCTCCCATAATTTGTTAAAAAGGGTAGTCGGTGGTGCCACTAGGTATCCCCTTAGTTCTTTTGGAATTCAGTGGTGAATCCTGTCAGGACCCATTGCCTTATCCATCTTCAGTTTTGAGAGTTCATTCAGGACCCTTCTTTCTGTGAATGGACTGGTATCAACCCCTCTGCCCAGAGTGCTTCTCTTTTGTGGTTTAGGTACCTCCCCCTCTTCTTCTTTAGTGAATACTGGGCAAAAGTATTTGTTCAGTACTGTATCTCTGCCTTCTCACTGATGCTCTTTGCCCAGCCTCTCCCTTTTATTAAGCCTCACTATCCTTCCCTTAGTCTTTCTTCACTCCCTAATTTATCTATAAATGGTTTTATCCCCTTTCTTAACTGATCTGGCTATCTTTTCCTCTGTTTGGGCCTTTGCTCTCCTGACTGCCTTCCCCGCTTCCTTCTGCATTAACTGATACATATCTCTGTCCTGCTCCTTCTGTGATTCCTTATACTTCCTGAATGCTATCTTTTTCTCCCTAACCTTCCTTGCCACCTCTTTTGAGAACCATAGTGGTTTTCTACTTTATTTTGTTGTCTTTATTTGTTTCACACAAAGGCTTGTTGCCTCTATGATGGCAATTTTGATTTTTCCCCATTGTTCTTTCACCCCTCCTTGCTGCCCATTTGCTAGTGCATTCTTTAGGCATTCCCCCATTTTTCCAAAGCCAGCCCTTCTAAAGTCCAGTACCCTCACTTTTGTATGGCTTGACTCCATGGTTGTGTTTATTGTGAACCACACTGCTTGGTGGTCACTTGTTCCCAGATGGCTACCGACATCCAAATCTGTGATCCTCTCTCCATCCCTGTTTGAGATTACTAGGTCAAAGATTGCTCCCTACAGAGGGGTTTCCAACACAAGCTGTCTGAGGAATGCCCCCTGTAGGGCATCGAGAATGACCCTACTCTTGGATGTGGTTGCAGTAAATGTGCTCCAGTCAATATCTGGCATATTCAGGTCCCCTATTAACAATATCTCCCTTTTTTCTGCCATTCTGAGGATGTCTTCTTTCATTTCCTTGTCCATTTCCTCCCCCTGAGATGGGAGCCTGTGTACAACCCCTGTGCAGATTATGGTGCCACTACCTGTCTCCAAGGTGACCCACAGTGCCTCCCCTCCTCCCCATTTACCCTTTAGTTCCACTGACAAATTACTTCCACTCTTTCACCCTCCCTTGTGCTAGGTCCTCCATAATATACTTGCTTTTCTCCTGGCTTATTCTCTTATCCCTGGAATTATTCTCCCCACAGCCCACCTCATCCCTGCCAGTCCTGCACCTAAGCACCTACTCACACTGTCCCCAGTTGCAGCCTGCTGCTGTCCTCAGTTCAATCTCACGACTAAAGCCTCTGTCCTTCCCTTTGCCTTCTATCATATTTTACAATCACTACCTCTGTTTATGCTGTGACATGCAATGCTGTTCTCATTTTGCCTTTTGTGTAAATGACTTGTATCCTAACTTGAAAAGTGTACTATGTTTTGTCTGTTTGTTTATTTATTCTATATTTTGTATTTTTTGCAACTCTTTGTTTGCTCTGTACCCCTGTCCCCAGGTTACACCTGGAAATTAGCCTTGGCTCTGTGTGCTTTTCCCAGTAAACACATTTTTAATAAATAAATAAAGATATTAAGATGGCAGGAGGAGCTGCTTATCTTCCTTATCTCTAACATTAGCTTTGTCACTTTGCACACTTCGCTGCTGTTGATTGTTTATTTTTTCCATTGTAAGTTATTTTAAATGGCGATTTTTCTATTTGCTATAAAAA
This sequence comes from Neoceratodus forsteri, assembly GCA_016271365.2. Lineage (NCBI taxonomy): Eukaryota > Metazoa > Chordata > Ceratodontiformes > Ceratodontidae > Neoceratodus > Neoceratodus forsteri. Next base: position 1,665,522,483 of record CM057450.1, on the reverse strand, counting down.
AATTATGACGATTGTAAATGCATGTATTATAGGGGTGCGGTTGCACCCCTGTAGTTAGGGTTGAGTAGGCATTTCAATGTTAAATCCCAAATTTTACACTTTAATAACTTTGAAACCATTGAACAGATTTGCATGAAAATTTGTATGCACTGTCTGCTAGGGTAGTCTCTGGATGTGCCAAATTATGTTCCATTTGGATGTGTGGTTTCTGAGTTCCACAGAGGTGAAAAATGAACTTTTTGCCCATTGACTTTGCTGGGTTTTTACAGTATCTGAACTTGCCTGCAGCCCAGACAGTCTGGAATCTTAGTCTGAAATGTTCCAGGCAGAAAGGAACTAGCCCACATATGTGCCTTTTGCTAGTCTGGTAATAATACGTTTCCAAGTTGTCAATGGGATATCCTACTCTGGAATGAATCTCAAACACAATTTATTGGGTGCTCGACTGGCAAATTTTTATTTTGCATTTAAACCGTTTTCACCTTACACACCATATTTCCACCATATTTACATTATAACATCTGCAACCCAACTTCTCCCTCCAGCCAATCATCCTTTTCCTCTGATATTGTCTTCTCAGACCCAAGTGTGTAACCCAATGCCCTAACATCTTTTGATATCTGTTGGCCTCTGTTCTTGTTGGGGGCTCGGGTGCCACACCCAATGCCCACCTCTGTTCCTCGCCACCCTGCTGGAATATCTTCAAGAGGTGCCCAACTGGTTAGGTGTTAACTCAGTCCAGGCCTGCAGCAAGTGGCCCCCCATCCCTTGTGCCTCTCCCTTACCCCCTTACTTCCACTAACAATCTCGAGCTCTGCAATGGACCTTGCACTTCCCCCCAAACCTCTGATCTCAACTTCCCATTCCTAAATATCCTCATCAAACTTGTTCGTAAGGCAATACCCATGTCCCAGAGGTGTATCCCATCCTGCCTATAATCTCCTGTGCTAGTATAAGCAATGGCATGCGCTATATAAATTCTCCTAATATCCCTAATAAATGCTACCATCCTTCTGTTCAACCTCTACCTTGCTCGTTCAGTCCCCTTGGCATCCCTCACTTGCCTCCACACCCTTCTTGGACTGATCTCCGACCATGCCACCATGGTCCCTGGGCACCACACTTTCAAAATTCCTATGTCTCTCTGTATTTCCAACAATAAATCCACCCACAGCCATTCCCAGAAGTCATTACCCCTCAAATGTAAAATTAACAAATCTGGTTTAGGCATTCTGATCTTCTGGTCCTCCAAAAGTGGCAATAGTTGACCCCAGCCCATGCCCGGTTTCCTTTCCAGTGCAGCTGGATAGAATCCACTGATTTCTGTAGCTGTCTCCCACCTGGCATACTTGCTGATTGCCTCTCAGCCCAAAAAATGAAAGAATGCCCCATGATCCAGACCATTCTTCCATGCTCCACATCTGGAACAAAAGGACAGAGCAAAATAAACTAACTACCCCTTATATGTTTCTCGTAGCAGACCAATTTCCATTGCTGCTTTTCATTGCTGCCCACGTCCTGGACACCCAGAGTGGCTGCCTGTGATGCAGCCCCAATTCTGAATGAGTGTGAGGAAAATCTCCTGGCATCTTCCCGTATAAATGCCATGCCTTTTTTGACCACTGCTGAAACCTGGAATGTGGACACCATTGCTCTGTTCCCATGCATGAAAAAGGGGGCCCCTGTAACTGGTCTGACCTCCCAATATTCATCCAGGGCTACCACATGTGTCCCTTTCGGCACCACTGGGTTACCTGATCTTAGCCCCAACCCCTGACTGGTCTGTTTTTGACTTCCCTAAATTCATTACTGCCCCCAACTTATTCCAGTGTATTTCCTTGCAGCACAACCCACCCTGCTCATCCATTTGGTTGCCCACTACTACCTCACTAACTCTGAATGCCCCATCCTGCATGACCAAAAATAAAGCCCTGAATAACACCTTTTCATATGGTGAGCTACAAATCCACTTCAAACTATCCAACAACCTCCTCAACAGTCTACTCTTGATTGGGCATCTACTATCCATGCTCTTCCCATTTACTGTACCCTCTGCCACCTCTGTAACATCCTTCTGACTGCCAGTGTCCTGGAGGGGACCCCCATCCCTTTGCCTCACTGATCGCCCCATCCCTACCAAATACGTGCCCACTGTGGAATGGGCTAACACTTTTTCCCACTTCAGTACCATGCATCTTATCACCTGATGTTCTGTGACCCCGCCATCTACCTCAAACCCCTGCTACTGCTGGAACTCCTGGAACAATTGCCACGCTCTCTTGTATGACCTTAATGTGCTCCTCAACCAGGAGCTGTGATGCAACATGCTGGCTCTCTCCATCCAATCTTCCGTAGATTGGGGGGACCAATGTCCTTCTGTGCACAGCTGTGGGTGTCACCTCCCTGAACCTGTGTAAATGAAGATGAGAAAGGCTATCAGCTACCTTGTTACAAATGTCTTCAATGTGTTTGGCTTTAAATGACAGATTCAGTTGCAACCCCTTTAAAACTAGCTGTCACACTACCTTGGTTACTCTGACAGTGGAACCCCTCTGGCAGTTCAAGATCTCCACCATTACCATGTTATCTCACCAAAATAATGTTTTCCGGTTCCGGAACTGCTGCCACAAAACCTTCACTGCCACCCAAATGGGAGGTAACTCCAAAATTTGATGCCCTTCAGTAGCCCTTCCTTCTCCCATCTATCAGGTTATGCCTCGGATATCCATTTCCCTTTAAATTATGCCCCCATCCCTAGTGCCCCAGCTACGTCAGTGTACAGCTCCAAATCAGTGTTATGAACATATGAAGAAGCCAGCAGAAGAAGGCCATTTGGTCTATGTAGTCTGCTCGTATTGCAGAGTACACAGCTTGAGCTACTGTCCCTGCCCTCCCTCTCCACACCTCCTATCCTCCCTACCCATGATCCTTACCTTCACCCTATGTCTATCCCAGCCTGTCTTAAAGCTTCCCACTGTCTTCAATGAGATCACCTCTTCTGGCAGTGCATTCCAAGTGTCCACCACCCACTTGTGAAGAAGTGCTTCCTGACCTCCCTCCTAAACCTTCCACCCTCCAGCTTAAGACTGTGTCCCCTCATGTTATGGTTGCCACTCAGCTTAAAGAGACTCTTCTTATCCACCTTATTTATCCCTTTCAAGTACTTGAAGGTCCCAATAATGATCCCCCTCCTGTCTTCCAGGGAGTACAGTGTTATATATTTAATCCTCCTGTCAGAACGTGACCCCATTGTACTTCTCCAAAAGGGAGGCAGTATAGCACATTGGTTTAAGGCTCTAAGCTGCAAATCTGGAGACCTGAGTTTGAATCCCACAGCCCCCACATGTAGACTGTGTGATTCTGAGCAAGACACTTAACTTCCCTGTGCTCCCAGGTCACACCTGTAAACAGGCTTTCAGCTTAATGTGCTACTCCTGGTTAAACAATTGGTGGGGGGAAAAAACTGCTTGCACACCTCCAGATCCTGTCTGACCCCTTTTGTAATATCTACCCAGTGGTGGGGGAGCCTTGCCTAACCTGTAGCTCTGGCTAGCCTCCACAAGAAAATCCTCCCCAGGACCACTGCTCTGCAAGCAAAATTAAGATGTCCCAGCAACTGCTGTACCACCAATAGCTGCACCTTTCCCTAAGCCTTTACAAAAGCCAATAGCTCCCTCAGTCTACTGATCTTATCTATCGGTAGCCAGAAAACCCCTAACTCTGCATCTACTTCCATTCCCAAAAACTCAAGCTTCCTTATTGGCCCCATCTGTCTTGTCCCTTGCTAGCAATACCCCAAGGGTCTAGCACCTACCCTGGAACTCCCCCAACATTCTGCCCATCCCAGCTTCCACCTCACTCACCAGCAAAAAAAATCATCCAAATAATGCACTATTCTCTTGTACCTCCACCTCTCCCCAAATACCCAGTGTAACCAGGTGCTGAATGCCTCAAAGACTGTGCATGCAACTGAGCAGCCCATGGGCATGGCTTTATCAAAGTAGTATTTTCCCTTAAATCGAGACCCCACTAGATCCCAGTTTTCCTTCCTCACTGGTAGCAACCAAAAGGCGGACTCGATGTCTGTCTTTGCTAACCAGGCCCCATCCACTGCCTTGCTCAGCTCAATGGCTTGGTCTAGTGTAGTGTAAACCACTCTTTCCCTCCCAGGAATGCCTTCATTCACTTAGCACCCCTTGGGATAGGATAGGTGGTGTACAACCCAGTACTTCCCAGGTTTCTTCTTAGGCACTAGGCCCAATGGAGACACCCTCAGCACCTGCCTTGGTGGCATTGCAAATGTCCCTTCCACTCTCCCTGCTGCTATTTCCTTATCTAGCTTCTTTTCTACTAACCCCTCCTTCCCTTTTGTGGACCACAAGTTCTTTGCCTGCATGGCCACTCATGGTCCCGTATAATGCAATTTGAAACTCTTCATGAAACCCTTTCTAAGTCTTCTTCTTGCCAGACTATCTGGATAACCCTCCATTCATTCCCAGAGGATTTCCCACTTAATAGGTTTGCCTGCTCACTGGAACCCAACCCACCCATGCCCCTACCCTCCTCGCCTTCCTTAACAACTTATGCCTGCTCTAAAAAAACCCTACCCCATATCCTCTCCCTCTCCCTCTCCCACTTTGTGCCCCCTCCTCCCCTTGCCCCCCTCCATGAATTCCCATGAAATGGCTGCCCTGTGTATGGCTGAAAGCCAGTCCTGTCCCCCATTCTTCTACTCCTGGAAACCGAGTGTAAATCTGTGCATTTTGAGCAAACATGCTTGAATTTGCAGTTCACCCAATTACAAGTGGCCTTGTTGTAGCCCCAATATGTCTTTAATGCAGTGCTACTGACCCTTTTCATCCTGTCAAATGTCCCTGAGCCCTGAACCATGAGCATCTGTACCCAAAGGTCTGCATGTCTGGTATCCTAGCATATGTCTCTGTGCTCCACCATGCACTGACAAAACAGCTCATCATAAACTAACCACCCATAGCCCTCTTTTGTATTATATGCATCCTTGATAGTGGCTGAGTAGGTCAGCAACAGGATCACCTTACTCTGGTTGCTTCTGCAGGAGGATAGCACTGAAACTTGTAGAACCCCCCAACCAATAATCAAATGTCTTGCCCCTGAATCCTCTGTCCTTTGTGGTCTTACCCATGAGAGCCAGTGCCACTGCCATCTCTGGCCTCCCTACTGACTCCTCTTCTTATACTTCTTCTTATCCATGAACACAAACCTGTCAATGTACTCCCTCTTCCATATCTTTTATTTTATCGCCTGCAGCATGTGGGCCCCCAGTGACATCCCTGAGAAACTCCCTTCTTGCCACCTATCCCTTCTTTACCTGATACCCCTATCCCTTGGCCCTGGGTCCCTTTCCCTTTTAACTCTGTTAATGCCTTTTCCATTTCCTCTAGTTCTTTCTATCCCCTTTCTGCTATTAAACCCACTAGATAGTCCTTCAAACTACCATCCAGCATCAAATCAACATTGGCCTTAACCTTCAGTGCTGCCGTCTCTTCCTCTGCTGGCTTCCTCAGCCGCTTCCCTACTTTGCCTTTCATTCCTTTGTCTTCCAGCTCCTTCCTCTTCCCTGCTCTGTGCTTGCCCTCCTCTGCCTTGCAGGTCTTATCTAGGCATGGACTGCACCTGTCCCATCAAGACCACCACCTGTTTTGCCAGCTTCTTGGAGGCACTCTCCTTCTTCCCCGTGCTTTTCTTGGGCACCATCTGCAAAGCAACAACCACCATCCAACAAGAAAACAAAATCTGAAACTCTTCTCTTTTGACTCAAACCTCCTGTTGTGCTAAAATGCAGCAAGAAAGCCCCCACTGCTGCCGCCCCATGCTGTTTAGCCCTCTGCTCAGCATGTTACTGCTGTAAGAAAACACCCCTTTTGCTGTCTACTGCTTCCCCTGGTAGTGGGGGGGCAGGTGGCCCTGCCCCTCAAGTCTCCACCAACCAACCCACAAGCTAATGGTAGCCCTTCTCTGCCAGGGCCCTTCGGTCCTCAGCCCAGACTCTCCTCCAACTGCCAGTGAACTGCTGTCCCCCCTTGTGCATTCCACCCCAGCTGGCCTCCATGGAGCTATGTGAAGTGCTGCTCTTCACCCATGCTCTTAATATTCCTTTTTGGCCCCTGTCCCTTCCCTTCCCATCATCCTCCCACCCCAGGTGGTACTCTTGTGGCCTGTAGCTGTGGCTGAGCCATGATGCAGAAAGTGCTGAAGTAATACAGTTCTTACTCCCTGTTTTAGTCCATATGTGTACAGTCTCAATCCCTGAGGCTGAGGGAGGCAGAAACAAGTGGCATCAGTTCTGATGATCTGCATGGAGTCTAATGGTAAGCTTCGCACTTTTTGGAGTGAGTAACAATATCAAATGAAATCAGATTATAGTATATGCATATCATATTGTATCTTGGTATTTCTCTTTGTCCCCTGTCCCTTCTCTCACCATCATCCCCCAGCTGGTAATCTTGCGGTAGTCTGCCACCCACCATTGTGCATTCTGCTTCTTCCCCTTTTAAAATGGTGACCACCAGTTGCGAGCACAAAATGGTGACAGGGCCTCATGGTAGATGGCTGTTGCTGCCCCTGGAAATTATCAAAGAGGCTCATTTGTGGCTTGTTCAGTAGTCATGAATGTTCAAAAGGGGCATGAATAGGAAGGTTGAATTATCCACAGCATTTCTATCTGTGACCTGTCTGTGCTTCTCGCAACTGCCCAATCCCCAGTGCTGATCCACCTATTCCCAGCTGGGCTGAGCTGCTACCTTAGTGGCATCTGACGCTTGTGGCCACCGATGTGTGCCTACCCTCCGCCCCCAGGTTTTTGCTCTCCACCACCCTGGGACCACTTTCCTGTCATGCTTGTCTTGTGGTGTGGCCCCTCTGCAGCCACACTCCACCACCCCAGCCCCACCTCCATGCCCATACTTGTGCCAAGGGACTGGGGCCAATGCGGCCCCTTGCTACTGTTACGGCCCACTTCTGCCCATGCCACCAACCTTGCACAGCCCTACCCTTTGCCTGTAGGCCTCCAAATCTGCCCCTGGATCCCTACTGGCCTGAATTGCAGACAGCAGAACAGGCCCCCAGGAACAACTCCCACAGCCTGTTCTGTGAGCTCCTGGCTCCCACTTGCACTCACAGAGCCCCCCATGCAGTATCCCCCTAGCTCTCCCCAGGCCCCTCAAACCACACTGGATTTGTCCCCTTTGAGCTGACAGCATGCACTGGCATGATGCTTCCATACTTCTGCCAGCACTGGGCTCTCCCCCAAGGACCTAGCACCCTGCTGCCATGGATTCAGTCACTCATGCAGGTGGCCTGCAGTGCCGCACTGATTCACAAACCTCCACCAGCATGAGACTCCTCCCAAAGGACCTTTTGACAATTCTGCCATGGTGCTGCCCAAAGAACTAAGCTCCCCCAGACTGCGATAGTCCCCCCTTGCCCACAGACCTGTTCAGTGACCCAGTCTCCCAGAATACCATGGCTGTGTGACCTTATCCTCACTGGGCTCCTATTCATCTTTTTTTATTGCCTTCTGCCAGGGACACTCCACCTAGTCACTTTATCCCTGGTTACCCTGCTCACCACCTACACCTACAGTGAGCACCTTACCCCTTAGCTTTACTACCTTACACGCCGTTCACGGTCCCTCTTGTTCAAGTATATTTCCCTGGTGTCTAATGACACCCCACATCCACTGATCACTGTCCCCCCTTGTATAATGATAGTCACTGGTGTCTAGTGGTATCCCTCCACCAGCAGTTTTGTCCCACTACCTGAAATAAAGAAAACTGTCCTCCTTTTTTTAACATAAAACAATCCCTCACCCATCAGCTCCCCCACCCCATCACCCACCAGTGCCCACCACCCCACATCCCCCAGTACACCCCCCACACACCCTCACTCAGCTGAACAGGTCCCAGGTTCAAGATTCACTCTCCTGTTGAAGACACGTTTTGCTGCAGGAACCGGCGACTGCAATATAAGAAACTAAGATGAATGTGGTTCAGTGTATTTCAATGGAGGTTTCAACTTATTTATTTGTTTGTTTATTTATTTAGTTATTTATGTAAATGTTTCACTAGGAGAACATAGAGAGCAGGCACCTGCTTGTTTCCAGATGCATCCTGGAGGGGTTACATTGGAGAAGGTGCGTTTGATTACAGTAATGAGTACAGCAGTGGAGATGTTTACATAGTAAGTGAAAAGTAGATGTGTTTACAAATAATGTCAAGAGATGAAATGTACAGGCAGTAAATATAATACAGAGAAAGTGTAAGCATAAGTAGCAGATGCACAGTAATTTTAGTTTAGTAGAATATGCACAGAAAATACACCGGTAAATAATGCACAGGTAACAGCTGAGGTGACGGTCATAGTTTGGCAGCCCTGCCTAACCTCGTACTAAGTATCATGACATAACACAGTTATTTAGGATGATTAGGAGCAGGAACAGGTGGGGCAGAAGTGGGCTTTAAGAAGGATGTTGAGGCACTGGGGGGAAGGGGCATGGCAGATGGTAGGAGGGAGAGAATTCCACAGCTTGGGTAAGTGGTAAGAGAAGATAGCCTGACCAGCAGAGGTGGACATGTGTGGGATGGCCAGTGCGCGAGGGTCATAGTATCTGACGAAGTGGAGGGAAGAGGGAAGGGGGCAAGTGTAGAAGAGAGATAAGAGGGTAGGAACTGAGACCAGAATCTTGCCCTAAGATTAGCACAATGTGCCAGCCTCCTATCCTGAAGGGAAGGAAGGGATAAGGCTTGCTAGAGAAGACAATGATGGGTACTGTGAGGACAGTCAAATGCAAAATGACAGAAGGATTGAAAGAGGGTATCCAGTCTGGTTAGAGAAATTTTGGGAGCGGCACTGTAGACTACATCCCCGTAGTCAAAAATGGGGAGGATCATTTTCTGTACTATTGCACAGCATACTGGCCACGGGATGCGCTCACGGTTGTGATACAGGGCACCTAGTTTGGGGTGCAGTTTCTTGTGGATGGCCTCAATATGCACAGAAAAGTTGAGGTGCTGGTCTAGCCAGATCTTGAGGTATCCAAAGGAGGCACAACTCTCGAGTTTTGTCCCATCTAGGGTGTGGAAAGTGGGAAGGGAGGGGAGCCGAGATAGTCTCTGCCTGGTGCCAAAGGACATGGAGACTGTTTTCTTGGCATTCAGGAAGAGCTGATTTGCATGAAACCAGTGCTAGACATTTTTGAAGTCATGTCGAAGTCTGGTTGCAACATCGGAGGTAGAGGGGCCTGATATATATAGGATGTCATCATCTGCATACATGTGGATGGATGTGTGTGGGCAGGTGGAGGGCAGTTCATTGAGGAAGAGAGAGAACAGCAAAGGGCCAAGGACAGAGCCTTGAGGTACACCAGTGGTGATGGGAAGGGTGGAGGGGAGATGGAACCACCAATCCAGACAGATTGAGTCCCATCTACAAGGTAGGAGTGGAACAGCTGGTGGCCTCACTAGAGAGCCCTGCTATTGATAGCTTTGTTAGAAGAAAGGGTTAGGAGACAATGTCAAAAGTCTTTGCAAGGTTGATGAATATGGCAGAGGTGATGTGACCCTGGTCCATGCCATTAAGAATGGAGCTAGTAAGCCTTATTTGGAGTTAGTGGTTGAGTGTGACTTCTTAAACCCTGACTGGTCAGGAGTGAAGAAGGAGGTGGAGTCAAGGAAAGGGGAGAGCTGGGAGAGAATGATGTGTTCCTCGAGCTTTGCAAGAATGGGGTGTAGGAGAGATAGGTCTATAATTTCCAATGGAGGAGGGGCCACCACCTTTAGGGAGGGGGATAACTGGTGTGTTTCCATTCTGATGGGATAGTAGCAAGAGAGAAGGAGAGGTTGAGGAGTGAGGCAAGGGGGGGCGGCTATGGCAGGGGCTGCTAAGATTAGCATTTTGGAGTCCAGCCCTGAGGGGCATTTACCCTTCGAGGGGTTTAGTGAGAGGAGGGCATTAAAAACTTCTACCAGGGTAATGCAGCAAAAAGAGAAGGACAGGTGAAGGGTCAGGCTAGGTTGGGGATGGGCAGTGTGAGCTTGCAAGTGGGGGACTGGGAGTAGGGTGGACTGGAGTGTGGAAGTACATGAGGTAAAGAATGAGTTAAACTCAGTTGCCACTGCAAGCTGGTCAGTTAAGGTGTTACTACCAGCTTTAATGACAGGTGGGTGGAAGAGTAATTTCACTACCTTCCAGAATTTGGAGGGGTGACATGTTTGTAAGGAAGGTAGATTTAAAATATATGCATAACTAAGCCATTTTTGGAAATTTTGACACCAAATTTTCAACATGGCCTTTTGGGGACACCACCTCATGAACAATATGACTGTAATTATGCAACTCCTGCCTGAAAGGTGATTTTGGGGTTGCTTGATGAAATTCACCTTTTGGGTAGGATTTTAATTTGTTTTCTGTCCTTGTTCATGAGGTGGAGTCATAAGAGGTCTATGTTGAAACTTTGGGGGTAAAATATGTAAAAATGGCAAAGTTATGACCATTTGTTGCAGTTTCTCTATGCATGCTCCCAACTTTGGAAATTTCTAATATTTTGACACCAGATTTTCAACATAGACATCTTATTACCCCACCTCATCAATATCACAGCTCTCATTTTTCAAATCCTGTAGAAAATGTGTTTTCATACCTGTAGCACAGAGTGGCATTGCAGTTGCACGAAATTACATTTTTGGTGGGGTTTCAAACATTTTCTGAACCAGGTACATAATGTGGGATAGTAAGATGGCTATGCTTAAAAGTTGTTTGCTGTTGCCATATAAATGAAAGTGCAGGGCCCTTCCACAGCGACATACATATACAGAATCTATGGAGGGATGGCAGTGCAGGGCCCTTTGGCACAGTCTGTATTGCTCACAAACTAGGCCATGTTGTACCTGATCAAGCTCAAAGACCCCACTGCATGGAAGGTTACCCACCATACCAACCTTTGTAATATGCTTGATGTGACTTACTTCATCTATCCATGTGAGTCATATATAGACGTTAAAGTGATATAGTAAGGTTCCCTAAATGCCTTTTTCATATAGTATGCCATTGCCAGCCATGCTTCAAATGTTGCAGCTGCAATTTGTTTTGTAAAAAAATCTGTCAGTCATTTTTTTATGTTTTGTCAGCATTTTGTACTCCAGTTTTCTGTGTGTAGCCACACCCCCAGAATGATGTCATACCAGGGAGCTGTCCATGTTTTACATACAGCAACATGGAATTCTGGATAATTCATAACATTGACTTAAATGTGCCTTACTCAGAAGTGCAGTCCATATGTTGATAGTGGTGAGCACTTTCATGTAAATGTACATACTAATGCATTGTGGGTAAAGTAAGAACCTGTTTACAAAATGTCCTTACTGTGAGATGCTGTCTCATATTACTATAGTGGTATCAACAATATAAGCTTATATATGTTTATTTTCACAACAATACATTGTGCATACCTCTCAACCTCTTTCCTCATAAATCAGGGACAACACTTAAAAAAATCAGGGACAAAGACCCAAAATCAGGGACACATCTTAAAAATTGGTGCTATTCATTCAGAAAGCTGACAGGATAAGGTGATTAGTGTAAGATGCAATTTCTGAAGCAGAACAAGTCTGTAATGTTAACATCTAACATTATTTTGTACTTACAGTCCCCACTATTGTGTCATGAAAGCACAAATTTTATGAGGGACAGAGGAAAATTTTGAGGCAAAATCAGGGATGTCCCTGAAAATCAGGGACAGTTGAGTGGTATACTTACAGATGTAGTCTCTTATTTCTGCAGTGAGCACAGAAATAGATTAGCAGCTATACTAATTTACAAAGTGAGGCATTGTGGGTACAGTACATAGCTGATTTGTCTATCTAAAACTAAAAAATGACACTGTCCCTTTAAGAATTTTGTTTCCCTGATATAATGTCACAGTTGGGTGTTGCAGAACTGAGAAAAAAAGGTCCGATTATGTAAATGAAGCAGAGCACCAAAATAATAGGATTTTTTTCATGGAAAACAGCACTTGTTTGGTAGTTTGAATGGTAACATACTGATTCACAACACCTACAGGTTGCTATTCCCTATGTGTTATGGCAACCATTGGTAGATCCCTTTAACTCTAATGTTGTGTAACAGAGTGCCTCTCTCCATGTGATAGATAAGTGTTATGTCAAATATTCTTGAAACAATACTGAACATATGTGTTTGTACCCAAGTTATAATGTATAAACTGTACCTTCTCTAAGTTATAACTAGATCCTGCTGACAGTGGAATCCCTTGTAAATGAGTCCCTGACACAATGGAGTATCCATTTCTCATGAATAGAATTATTATTATGTATAATTTTATTCTTTTAGTAACTGGGTAAAGCCTACTAGTCAGCATATTATTATTTTTCATATTAGCCAGTTAGGATTGTTTGTTTATAAACATGCCAGGCACTCTTATATCCATATCTGGGTGTCTCATGATAACTGTTCCAAAATTCTGAAGTTCTGTGTTCACAAGGAGCTGTTCATTTGTCTTCCTTGCCATCAGAGAACATCAGTGAATGGTTAGCACAGTCGATTTTCTTGTTTGAATAGCTTTGTGTAATTCAGCCTTGTTACCCTGTATATAGTTATGGGGCCTGATTCTGAAAGAGATATGCCCGATGCAAGGTGCTTGAAACAACAAACAGCAATGTCACAAGTCACACTTTGCATCAGTGTTTATGACATTCCCTATTCTGGTATTCAGTCTGCATCAGTGAGGGATCCTGCTGTGCCAAAGGGGCACTGCGCCACCCTTACGACCTGTGTCTGGGTACACCTGGTCACAAGGGGGCTTGCATCATGGTGGGACTGCAACATCCACTGATTTTGTATTCCAGAAGCCCTGCTGTGGTGGTGGGAAGGAGATCCTGATAGACCAGCCGAGAAGTGATCTACACCCCTTGCGGCAATTCCTCTTAAGGTGGGAAGCTGGTGGGGTGCTCCATTTGTGGGGTCTGGGTGGTCAGATGGGACAGAGGTGTATAGCAGAGGTGTTGGGGAGCATGTGTGTGCTGGGGGAGCATGATCAGGCACCCGGCGGAGGTGCCAGTCTGATGGCACTGTGTACACTGGAATGTGGCTAGCGCTGACTAGGGCACCCCTGCTGGGTGTCCGAACATCCCCACAGCATACACACATGCTCCCCAACCCCACTGGGCACCCCCTGTGCCCCTCCTGCCCCAGTGGTGTACCAGGCATTGCAGTATGGCATGCACCTAGTGGAATGGGGTGGGCAGATCTGTCCATCGGGTCCTGCATGTGCGTCTTGCATTCGGCATTAGTCTGCAGTTGTGGCATGTCCTGGGTGTTGCGGCACAGGGACCCCCCCATGTTCCAGAATTGGGTGCATGGTCCCTGATGCACTGGGAGTGTGCCACAGCCCCTGATCACTGGAACTTTGCAGCGATCTAAGGGCTCTTCAGGAATCAGGCCCATGGTATTCATTTTCTCTTTAATGGACTGTAGGATTACTTGTTTGTTGTTTGTTGTTGGTTTATTCCTTCTTGATGTACCTGATATCCTTCAGGCTGCTTATCCATTCTTCTTAGATATATTATTTCAATGGCCTATGTAACCAGACTAATGTTGTGCTTGTGCAACTGTATAACAATGTTGTGGCCATTTGCACTCTCTATTCCATTAGGAATTACCACCTGGTAGGGGTACTGAAGGCAAGGAACCCTGTAAGATGGTTCCTACCCCTGGAGGTGCCATGGTAAGGGTCCTATGGCCAAAGATACCTCAGGAAGGAACCCCCTGGGAGTAGAGAGGCAAGCCACTGAAGAAGGAGGAGGAGGGGAGGATGGTGGGGCAAAGAGAAAGTGCTTCAAATGGAGGCAGGAAGGAACTGCTTATATAGCTCAGAAAGTAGGCATGGCTGGTTGCTCACCCATCAAACTGAAGGTGTAGCCTTTCAATTCAATGGCCTACATAACCAGAATATTGTTAGGCTTGTACAACTGTATAACAATGTTGTGTCCATTAGCACTCTCTATTCCATTAGGAATTACCACCCTGTAGGGATACTTTAAGGTAAGGAACCCTGTAAGAGAGTTCCACCTCTAGAGGTGCCACTGGAAGAGTTTCTTGGCTAAAGGTACCTTAGGAAGGAACCCCAAAAGAATTGTAGCAGAGATCAATGACTAGGAGGCAGAGAAGCAGACTGACAGCAACAGGCAGCTTAATGTAACATAGATGAGAAACACAAATTAGCAGGATAGCTTCAGAAATATGACTTGCGCTGATGACAGCAAGGGACTTCTTAAGGAGAGAGGGAATGGCTAGTAGGACCACTACCCATCTCCAATATTACTAAAACGTACTAAGTGTTATGATCTGTGGCATGGAGGAGAGAAAAAATACCTTTGAAGAGAAAATCTCTGGGGACCTAAGGGCAAGATTGGTTTCCCTCCAGGCTAGGTCTATTTTAGTTAGTGATTGCTCAACTGCTACATTTGAATTCAATTCAAAGGGGTGGAAAAAATTCTGATTTGGTGGAGAGCTCTCACTCTGTCCCTTTAATGGGAAAGTCGAGAAGGGTTGCAAGGATTCTCTGCAACAAGCAGCTTCAAGGCAGGTGGAGAAGAGCAACAACCTCTGAGGTCCTCAGCTAGCTTGCCAATCTAAAGTACAAACCAGATGATCCAGAGGCAGTCATAGGGGAAAGCATTGAAGATGCAATGGTAGTAAATTAATACTACAGCCAAAGGGGGAGAGTACATAACCACCATTCACAGCTAGTCATAAATTTTACATCTAGAGGTGCTTCCATGCATGAACAGCTAAAACTTCACCTGGTGTAAGGACATTCCCACTATGAGCCAGAAAGGAAGGACCCCACCTAGGCATCACCTACTCAGGATGTAGACCAGGGTGTAGAGTAAGACTGTCAGCTGAGAGTGAGCTCAGAGCCAATAAATTGATGGGCATGGTCAGCTAGTCCCCCTCAGTAATACAGCAGGCCCTACATGGTAATTCAGGGCATAACAGGAAATGTGCAGCATGGTAAACACTTTTAGTAATGGATCAGGTCATACATGGTATGCAAGGGGTAGCAGACAGTGTGCAGCAAGGTAAATAAAATAGTACACAGAAACATGATAGCAGTAGGAATTGCACAAACAGCTGTGGGTAAACTGGTTCTTTATTTCATGTGAGGTGCTTGCCTGGTGAGGTTATAGGACATGCGATGCAAGTAAAGAGGAAGGAATACTAGCCAACCAGTACATCAATGAGTGCCAATTAAAGGTGACATAAATATCCAGAGGATTTTGGCAGAAAAGGCAGTATATGAACATGAGGAAACTGAACCACACAGGGCCACGACTCTCCACTATAATCCCCTATCCTCCACCATAAGAACAACAAAGAAGTCATGATAATACGCTATGACCCACAAGCAGATAGTAAATCTAGTTTACAGCAACAGCTGAAGCTGAGCTGACCTCCAGAGTATAATGAAGCATGGTACGAATAGTGAATAGTTTCCAGCAGTAATTAGTTATAGATTCCAGCAGTAGCTGAGATGAACAACTGAACAAGTATATGAATGTGTAGGCACAGGCAATAATGCACTGAAACAGTAATAATATTTGCTTGGTGCAATTGCATTTATACAGGTCTGAATTACATAGAGAAAGTATTATAGAATTGCAGTAGATTCAGGTTTGATCCCCACTGACTGCAAATAAATATGGTAAGCAGATTTAAATCCCCAAAAGTGCTGGATAAAACTGAGGACATACTGAAAGAACTGCAAAGTAAATAAATGAAACACTGAGGTAAATAAGCAGGAAATGTCCATAGAGGAACGCAAGGCTACTGGCAGTATCAAAGTAGAGCTAGCACTGAGAACTGAGAGCAAACTGCAACAGGGACAGGCAGCAAACTGGGAGCAGGCCTAGGCCCAGGCCAGGTGCAATGAATTAACAGAAGCAGCAGCAGCAGCAGAGGAGTTGGAACAGGAGCTGAAACACACAACAATTGCAGGAAAACTGAGGGCGGTAAGCAGCTGAAAAGAAAAGAGGATTGAGCACAGGCACAGGATTAACATAGCACACACAAAACAAACACACAAACACAGGAAACCAGAAAACAAGCAAAGGAGGAAATACACAGTGGCCAGAAACAAAACAAATACTAACCAAGCAGGAGAAACACACAAACACATCCAGCAGAAACATCCAGAGCACTGTCACTGGATGGGGGGGGGGGCAAGGCCAAAGCAGGCCCTAGGCAAGGCTACAGCAGGCCCAAAGTAAGAAGACAGACCAACAGAGCCTCTAACTGGCAAAGAGAAAGTGCTTCAGAGGGAGGTTAGGAGAAACTGCTTATATAGCTCAGGAAGTAGGTGTGGTTGGTTGCTCACCTACTGAACTGCAGGCGTAGCTTTTTGAATGTATGCCTGGATCATTGCTATCTTGTTTACATAGCCTAATAAAATGTTTAACGTGAAAAAAAGGTCTATGTTCAGTTGGCATTGTCAATTTCTGCTCATTGGAGTTTCTCTAATTTTTTGTGAAGTAAAACATTGAAGTAAAACATTCTGATTGTAAATTCAAGTTCCGTTTTCTAAAAATAGGAATCTTTAGCATGATTTGAAATCTTGAACATTATTTATGATCTGTTTATAGGAGCAGTTCATGTGTCTGTTATGGTAATGAGAGTTTCTTTTCATGTCCTTTGAGTGCCAGAACTGCTCAGCACTGCTTCACATTTCTCTCACCCAATGAAATTAAGAATGCAGTCTTATAACCACAACAAGCACAGGAGCTTCACACTCCAGGTAGTAGTTTATAATCTCTCCAAGGGTAATTCATGTTGTTACTTTTGGCAATATCATTGTATCCAGAAGTGTAAAGGAGATATGCTGAGCTAGTGGAGACGCTGGAACAGAACACAATAACTGAAGCCTAATAAGCTGGTTAAAAAGGGATTACAACCCTTCCTTGCCTGGTCACTAAACAGACTGTGACCTTGTCATGAAGGAGGCCATCATGCAAAGTCAATGAAGACCATTTGTGATGGGCCAGCCCTTGGCTTAAGACCACACCCCTTGTCGCTGTAGTCTGCAGGAGAGGGGGTTAGCACTCCTCAGTATAAAATGGCTAGAATAAAATGACGGTGATTATGCCCTGTTGAACAGAGCAGGGATAGATATAGTCCAGTGGGAGTGGGGTTGGCCTCCATGTCTTATAACTGGATAGGCAGGAGGTGCAAAGCCAGCCGAAACACAACCCTGCCATCCAATACAGTGATGGGTGCTGACAGATAGTTATTGATCCCACTGATGCCAGTGTTATTTATCTGAGGGAGTACAGCTGCACAGCATTAACATTTAGCATTCAAGGTGAAACCATTGTGAATGGAGTAGGGTTGCCACAAGCTGATCATAGCTGGTTCTGGGGAATCACTGGTCAAAGTAAGTTCTGCGCTCTTGCATTATGGATAAACATGGCAGGATGGCCACTTGTCACAGGGCATAGCATGCTAAAGAAAATATGGCCCCCAGAGTGGACTTTAAGCATCCAACACCTACTGCTTGTAGATGTCATTGTTATTTTCTGAAAAATATAAGCAGCACTGGACATAGTCTGAGTCAGGCTGTGATCTACTGGGTGAACATAGTACTGTAACAATCACTATATCAAGAGAGAAGCCCTGCGAATATACATCAAGCTTCTGTGTTAGAAAAAACTGGTTTATTGCTTCAACAGGACTTGAATGCAGTAGAAAATTAGTAGCCCTTGAGGTATCATTGCATAGGCAGCCTTTTCCTCAGTGATTAGTGTAGCTATACATTTGGGTAGAGAGATAGCTAGATTGATCAATCTATATATGGGTAGGTGCCTTTACCTACAACTACACTAAGTATGTATGTATGGATGGATGGGAGGAGTCTATCAACCTGCACATATGGTAAGCCCAAAGATGTTGAATATACCCCACATTTCTTTCTTGAGATTGACTGTGGGTCCATGAAATAAAATTTCAGCACCTTCTACATTAGTAGACCTATCCTGTAATAAAACACATCAAGCACCTGCTTTCCATGACCATTTGATGTGATGTTGAGGTGGCTGCAGAAATATTCTTAACAAGTTTCAGTGGCTATGCATTTTAGCTGGCATGGGGCAAGAACACAGCTGGCTTCTAAATTTCACCCCGTATGGCTTCTGCACTGTGGCCTACTTATTTGATAAGTGTAATTGCAGCCCTATGCTGCACGTGTTGAGACTCGGAGTGCTGTAAAAAAGGTGCAATAGATAATAACAGATCATCCTAGTCCCTTGACTCCGCACTTCACTCCACTCCTGATATGCAGGTTTGTTAATTTTTTTAAATCAGACACAGAACAGCCTGTTTAAATATCAGTGCCATGGAATGAGTCTGGGACAATACAATCTGGAATGGGGGTGCAGAGTGTCCCCTCAGTTTAAAGTGTTTTAAGAAATGCTAAGATCCCAATCCACAAAAAAGCTTGACATGTGAATCCATTGTATTCGGGGTATGGCCTTCTGAACCCTAGGATTCAACCACAATAGGCTGAATTCAGTGTTTGCATAGATAGTACAGTGGAAGGGAAATTATGGAGTGACACTGCTAATGCTAGCTGCCAACCCATTTCTTACACTCTGTGTTCAATGACATTGTTTTAAAAAATATTGCTGTCTCTGTTGTAGTATGTTGAATGCTTCAGTGACAGGGAGTTACACATAATCCGGTCTGTTTCGAAAAGCTGTGGTGTCCAGCTCCATTTTCACTTTTCACAAAAGTTAATAATGAGAGAAAACAAAGAAAGACACAATGCCATAGTTTTTCAAAACGTGTAACTTCCTATCACTGAAGCATTCAACATACTACAACAGATGACAATCTTTATTTAAAACAATGTCAGTGAACATAGAGTGTAAGAAATGGGCTGACAAGTAACATTAGTAGTGTGACTCCATAATTTCCCTTGCACTGTACTCACTATATGAAAACAACTAAGCAGTAAAGCTGAGTTAGACCAGGATACTGTGGCAGCACTAAGCACAGTAATGGGCACAAGGATTACCACCTACATATGATGTCACTTTTCTTCGGGATGGCAACGGTTGGAAAACTTCGGGAAACAATAAAGGTAGATGGGAGATGAGGAACAAAGCAGCACAGACTGGTAAACACTCAGTGTTTAAGTAAATCATTACCCATCATAATAAAATAGCATATAAACACCAGAAACTGGCAAGGAAGCCAGACTTCATCAGGAGCTCTTTAAGGACTTAATTATCTGTAATTCCTTGACTCTGATAAAGGTTTTGTAGTTGTTCTTAGAGTGATTAATGGAAGGGTGCCATAATAAATGACAATAGTAACCTGTAGAAGTTGTGAATCAGTCTCCTAGCATTGAAACTGCCCAAAAGTACTGTTTTCCATGAAAAAAAAATCCTTTTATTTCTGTGCTCAGTTTCATTTGCATAACCTGGCCCCTTTTTGTTCTCAGTGCTGCAACCCCCCAACAGTGAAATCATGAAAGGAAAACAAAGACTTTAAAGGGACACTGTAAGTTTTAAGCTGACTCTTTACATTGTTTGCAAGTAGCAGTATCTAGCATTATAACATCTGTAGAAAAATGCTGAAAGCAGCACAGATCTATGTAATAACTGACCCATAATTACACTCTTGAACTACTCACAGCCATTCAAGCCCTAACATAAATATAGACAAGCATTTGTCAATGCCAAATGTTTGCTTACTGGCATTAGCAGTGGAAGTGCAGGAGTTAGACAGATGCAGTACGGCAATGGCATTGAAGTATTCAACTGACGCCAACTCCACCCTCACCCTGCAGAGATGGACAGACATTGGGATGTGTCTTTGGGTCATCGCTCATGACGGTCATGACGTTTCACCTCATCCTACCCTTCAGATGCTGACAAGTGTCGAGGTGTGCCTTGGAGTGTTTGGGCTTTACATTCACCTCATTCCATAAGGGACTATGCTAAAATGGGAGCAGTATAGGAGAATCGGAGGAACTCTGGGGGCAAAGGGTCCAAGGCACACCTCGATGCCTGTCACTGGCTGCAGGGTGGGGTGCGGGTGGAATGGCATGAGCATTGCTGTCGACAATCCCAAGTCACACCCCTGACACCTATCAGTCCCTACAGGGTAGGGCGTTATGGTCTAAAATCCTAATGCCCTGGGTGTTTCTTGGTATTTTTACTCCAAGTTTTCCACATGGGTTTTTTGTGAACCCTCCGTATGAACAGTGACACTATCAGTTTGTTAGGCGAAAGGTGATTTTGCACAGAGACTGTGCCATTTGATACCACAGATGTGAAAACAGATTTTGAACAGAATGTGAAAAGTGACAGGTGTACTGTTCATCAAGAGGTATAAAAAAATGGCACTGTTGAAAATCTGGAGTGAAAATATACAAAAACTGGTCAAGTTACAAGTGTGTGTAGAAACTGCTCAATGTACACCCGTAATATAATTAGTCTGGGGATTTTTTACAGCAGATTTTCAACATAGGCATTTTAGGACCTCCACTCTTATACAGCGTCACTGCGATTTTCTTAATCTGTCCCAAACACTAATTTTCCACAGTGACCGTGCTATTCTGCACCAGAAATGCGAAAACACATTTCAGCCAGGGTGTGAAAAATGAAAGCTGTACTGTTCATAAGGGAGTGTGGAAAAATGTCAACATTGAAAATCCGGACTGAAAATGTTTCATATATTCATGAACTTACAAGGGTGCATGGAAATTGGGCAATGCACACTTGTAACAGAGTCATTTTATGAACTTTTGTCGCCAAATTTTCAACATAGCCATTTTAACATCTCTTCTCATGAACAGTGTCACTCTGATTTCTTAATGTGTCCCAAACTGATTTCGCACACCGACTGCGCCATTGTGTGCTATATGTGCAGAAACATATTTTGGGCAAGATGTGAAAAATGACAGCTGTACTGTTCATAAGGAGGTGTGGTAAAATGGCAATGTTGAAAATCTGGAGTGAAAATATTAAAAAATACTCAAAGTTACGAGCTTGCATAGGAACTGCGCAACACATGCTCATAAAACAGCCATTTTTGGGGAATTGTTTTCACCAAATGTTTCAACATAGGGTTTTTGGGGGCCTATCTAATGAACTGTGACACTGTCATTTCATTAATCTGTTCAGGGACATGGTTCCATGTAGTGACCGCAAAATCACCTTTCGGGAACTAATAACAAAATGACAGTGACCGAGTTCATGAGGTAGGGTCCCAAGAACCCCATGTTAAAAATTTAGTGAAACAATTCCCAAAAATGACTGAGATATGCACCAAAATGGAAAAAAAAAGCATTTATGCCATTATACAGCTTACCGGCATTTCTTCAGTTCGCAGTTGGCTTTGAAGAGTGCAGATGTGTTGCCGGTCCACTGAAGATCGTCACTCCAGAGGTAATATGGGGTCGGGGTATGGGGAGGTGGGTGCACAAAGGGTAGGCGCAGGTTGGGGGACGGAGGCAAGACAGTCAATGAGGGAACATTTTTTCTTACAGGATTTTTTTTTCTTCTTTTACAACGACAATGCTGGACTTTTTCTATGCTAGGGTGGGCTCCCAGGGTGGCAGCTGGACATTTGTTTGGGGGGTAGTGGAGCTGATGGGAGAATGGACACCCCCGCTGGCCATACAGTGTGGGGGAATGCTTGAGCACACTGGGGTGGGCTCCCAGCATGCTACTTGGGTGTTTTTTTTGGGGGGGAGCCAAGAAAAAAATGGAGCTGTCTATGACAGCTGTTCAGATGCAGTGCTGACGTGTAGGCACTTTGCATACTGCCAACTGCAGTATGTAAATTGCCTGCTAACAGCAGTATGCAAATTGCCTACACGTTACCACAACTGACTGTAGCAGTCTTTTTCTCTGAACTGTATGCCACTGCATCTGAACTGCCATCATAGACAGCTCAGACATTTATTGGTGCTATGAGGCCGCACCTGCAAGAAGGAGCAGGGCACTGGAAGCTGGGTGGCACACCTATGAAAATTCATATGGTGGCACTATCTTTCTTGCACATGCATGCAAGCAAACATAAAAAGTATCATCACACTCCCACATTCTAACAGGAGGCGTCACTTCAGACCTGTCATTTCACCAGCAGGCAATAAAAGTGAAACGACATTGATAAAGAATGGCACATTATCTTTCTGTCCTACCTGTATCACAAAAATATGTTACTAGAAGCTTTTCTACAGACTTTTCTGCTGTAAACACTACCAAAATAGGAGACTGCACTTTGATTAGGGAGACAGAAAAATCAGCTATTTATTGTACCCAGAATGCCTCACTTAACCGTCCAGTGCTCCCAGGTCACCCCTGAAAACAGGCACTTCTGTCTAGTGGGCCTTACCCATTTACCAAAGACTCAAATAAAATAAATAAATAAACGTAAATTAGTATACAGGCTATTATACAGTATTTCTGTGACCACTACAGAAATAAGAGACTACATATCTTAGTAAAGAAATCTTGTCCGCTAGATACTGAGTGCACAGTGCCTTGTTTTGAAAATAAACATATGAGATCCTGTATCGTTGAAGCCACTACAGAAATGGAAGACTGTATCTCACAGTCATGAAACTGGAAAACAACTTCTTATTGTACCTACAATGCCATGCTATGTACATGTTCATATTAGGTACTATACTGCAGTCACCACATCCAAAATAAGAGACTGCACCACTGAGTAAGGAACATTTAAGTCAACTTTGTAATTTACCCAGAATTCCTTGTTGCTGTGTGTAAAATATTGACAGCTCCCTTGCATGACATCATTCTGGGGGTGTGGCTGCACAGAGAAAACTGGAGGGCAGCCAGAAACAAAGTGCTGATAAAACATGAAAAGAATGACTATGACAGATTTTTTTGCAAAATAAATTGCAGCTTCAACATCTGAGGCATGGCTGGCAATAGCATACTAAGTGAAAAAGGCATTTGAGGAACTTTCATAAATCACTTTAAAGCTGTCATTAGTTTCCTTAAGATCTTAAGCAACTATATATTTACCAGTAGGTTTAAGAATTCCACTATTCATATTTTGTAACTGCCCTTTTTTCAGATTATATGCTAAGGCCCAGATATTCAGAAATGCGCCAAAGGCATGCACAAGTCCAGCGCAGCACAAATCCAATGCGCCATGGCACAACAGAAACCATATTAAGAGGTTGCACAGGCCGAACTGCACCAGCGCAACCCGGCTGAATATGGCACAGTTGCACCATGGAGCAAACAGAGTTGTGCCATGGCTCAAACACAGTTGCACTTTGGTGTAGAAAGAGATGCCCCAGTGCAATTGTGGGAGAAGAGCAACAGAGGAGGGAACAGCACAGAGAAAAGACCCAGGGACAGAGCCAGGGAAGCACAGTGACAGGCTACAGGAGGCCTCCACCAACAGGGCACAGCAGGGCACGCACAGGCACCAAGACACCCCTCCCCTGAACACAACAGTGGCACAGATAGAGGGCAACAGAAGGTGCTAATGGCCATCAGAGGGCCACCAAGGTATCCTCCTCCACAGGCAGCTGGCTGTGCACCCCCACCCAGGCCATATAGCAGGCCACACCCAGGACCACACAACCAAGCACACACACATGCCACACAGGCACACAGAAAGCCCACACAGTAGGCACTGAACATGCCAGGAGGCAGATAGCATGGCAGACCACATGGGACAGGTTACACAATGCCAAGCAGGGGCTCCAACACAGTGTGAGGCCAGTACCCGACCAATGACCTTGGCTGTGTGCCACCACCATGCACACACCCCACCACACACCCCTGACAGCTGCCCCATGGGCACCCCAAGGCACAGCAGCTGACCGAGGAGAAGGACACCACCACAGTAGGACACACCACAGCACACAGCAGTGAATCACAGAAGCACAACATGCACCCCGACACATGCACACCACATGGACAGACACTGGGCCACTGCAGCATGGCTCCCCAAGCCACCTGTAAAGCAGACACTGACACAGGTAGGTAAGTCACAAAAATATATTATTAAACACAACAAAGTACAAAAACAAGGGGCTGGGAAAGGGTAGGTAAAGCGAGGGAAGAGGACAGGGAACAGGGACAGTATAGTGGGAAGGGGGGACTGTAGGGGGATGTACAGTGGTGGAAGTAGGTGAATGCTGGGGCCAAAACAATGGTGGCCATGGCCTGCCACCCCTTGGTGTTGTCACCACCTCCTGTCCACCAACATCATGTGCCTCATCTGTGACACCACCTCCATTGTGGTGGAGGCAATCAGGATAAGCTGCTGGTGCAGCCATCCATACAATGGCCACCTGGGTCCCCTCCACTGGACATGTATAACAAGGGACAGGACATGTGATCAGTGCAGTGTCCCAAGGAACCTTGTTCACCCACAGTGTGCAATGGGCAGTGGGAACACACACTCCTGGAGGGTCCATACCAGCCACCCGCAGGGGAGTGGGCCAATGCCTGCCAACAATGTGGCACACTATGACATTGCACAGAGGTGGTTCCCACCACATGATGGCCACCCAACTGCACAATGACAGTCACATGACACAGTACCCAGGCAGCACCACAGCAACAACAGTGGCAGCCAGGCACACACCCACCCCACCAACAGCTGGCACATGTGTCCAATGGATGTGGCATGTACCATGCACAGTGCAACACACACAGCTGCCATAGCACATGGCACAGGTGGCCATGCCCGCACCTACACCCTCCCACACCCCCGACACCCTCATACACAGTGCAAAGGACCATGACAGTGCCTCCCTGCCCTCTGTGGCCCTGCTGGTGCTGGTCCCACTGCAGCTTGTCCTGCTGTGACCTGCTGCACTGCTGCAGCAGCCTACCCCCTCCAACAGTCCTCAAGTCCTGGGAATAGAAAGAAAACAGGTGCACATCAGGAACAGACCACAGCAGCTGCCCCCCACCCCCACCCCTGTGCACAGGGTGTACCCCTGCCTGACATGTCCCGCACTGCCGCACGGCAGCATCGCAATGCAAGTGGAAGTTGGCAATGCACACGATGGCAGTGTACCACTCTACAGGGCATGGCAGGCAGCCAAGCCAACACCTCAGTACAGCACCAAGGCAGACATGCAACATAGGATGACTTACCTGGCTTTGGCATGGTCCATCTCCTGGCATGTGCCTGTAGTACTATCTCAATGTAATCTATGTTGTATGTATTTCCAGGTCACTGACCAATGTACTATAGGGTCAGACTGCACGAAATGTAATCAATATGAAACAACACTATATAAACTAAATACTACTCTTGTCGAGTTGAATCATTTAAGAGATATATTAAAACTCGAGAGTGGTTATGGACTCAATAAAGTCACTACAACTTCTATACTGGAACAAACCAGCACCCCTATGGCTGATGACAGGTCAAATCTTAACAATACGGTTACTGCAGGCCCAAGTTCATCGTATAGCTCACCCTTCAGTCCCAAAAAAAGAACAAGAGAAGAGCAAAATGCTGATACAGCAGACCTAGAACAATCTGATATAGTATCAAACTGTCATAAAAAACAAAGACATTCTATGCCTAATATCAATAATGAATGGTGCACAGTAAAACATGGACGTTCCACTAAAAGGGGTCAAAGGGCCATGACATCTCAAGAAATTATAACACAGAACAGGTTTGGTTGCCTAGAAATGAATAATGAAAACCCCCTTGAATCCACCACACATACCTGGACAAACATAAAGATGGTTGTAATGGGAGATTCTATAATAAGAAACTGCAACCCTACATTTTGTGAACAAAATAAGAAGCATAGGATGCTCCTTTGCCATCCAGGGGCCAGAATTGCAGATATAAACAAGAATCAAAAAAAGTAATTAAAACATCACACACTAAACAAATTGTAACAATGCATGTTGGAACTAATGATGTGGGGAAAAGCCATAAATAAGATATTTGTTGGGAACTCTTAGAGACAGCTAAAAATATGAAAGAACAATGTGCACATGTTCTCATTTCGGGTATCCTACCTGTACCGAGAGCCATAAGTGAAAAAAATAAAACAATTGTCGGAATAAATACGAGATTAGAAAATTGATGTCAAAACAAATCTATTGCTTTCATTAACAGTTGTCAACATTTTTATGGTAAAAGAAATCTCTACGGTAAAGATGGTTTACATCTTTATATACAAAACACTCATCTACTGGGAACATTAATAAAAAATAGGAAGGAAACTGTTCATTTAAACTGAATAATGAGGGGGATGGTGTATCTAGTACCTTTACCCCAATACCAGCAAAAAATAAGAAGACACGCTATAAAAATGTTACTAGGTGCCTTCTTAGTAGTATAAGAAGCCTCCATAATAAATTTGAAGAGCTCCAAACTGTACTTCACAATAAGAATATTGATGTTGCATTACTAACTGAGACTTGGCTGGATGACTCAGATAATTGGGAACACAATATTGATGGCTGTCAAGTTGTAAAACTAAATAACTAAGTGGTTACAAATAAAAAATGGAAAAAAAAAAGACTGTATTTTAGGACTATGTTATAGGCCACCAGACACCTCTAGTACTACCAACTGAAATTAATAAACAAACTCTATCAAGCCCTTGAATTAGGCAATCTTTTACTAGTTGGTGATTTCAACTTCCCAGATATTAACTGGGGGTTGGAAAAGCAGCCACTAAACCAAGTAGAGACTTTCTAGAACTCTGTAATCAAAATAATCTCTTTCAACATGTAATAGCCCCAACCAGATTAGACAATGTATTAGATCCAATAATAACCAAAGAGCTCTACTGAAGACTGAATACTGAAGATCTAACAATAATCTCATGTGAGACCTCGTCACCAATAGGAAACAGTGACCACTCTTCTGTAATGTTTTCTTTAAATCATCCAAAGTCCATAACCACCAGCTATACATAATTCTATTTATATAAAACAGCAAACAATGAAGGAATTGCTACAGATCTACAAAACATTGATTGCAAAAATAACCTTGAAGGTAAAGCAACTGATGAAAATTGGGCCTACATCAAAAACATCAATACACACTATAATTAACAAACATGTTAAACATGTAAAGAAATACAACAAAAAGAGAAGGAAACCTAAATGGCTCACTAAGAGAATTGTGGTGCAGTAGTTTAAGGCTCTGAGCTGCAGATCTGGAGACCTGGGTTTGAATCCCACAGCCTCTACTTGCATACTGTGTAACCCTGAGCAAGTCAATTAACTTCCTTGTGCTCCCAGATTGTGTCTGTAAACAAGCTTTCAGCTTAGTGTATCTCTCCTGGTAAAACAAAGGTAAAAAAATATGAGAGAGAGAATTGTTAAACAAATTAAAAAAAATAAATCATATACCCAATATATGTCAAATAAATCAGAACATAATTGGAAAATATTTAAAGAAATATAATTTAAATGTAAAAACAAGATCAATAAGGCCAATAAAAGCAATGAAGTACACCTAGCAAAAACAGTGACAAAATCAAACAATAAACAGATTTATAGCTATAGCACTCCTTAAAAAATAACAAAGAAGAATTAACCACAATTGTGGAAAATAATGAAAATATAACTGACTCAATAGTGATGACAAACACATTTATCAATTATTTTGTTCAATATTCTCTAAACAAGACTTACTAATGGACAATACCAAAGACCAAACAGAACCAGGAACTCATCGGTTCAGTAAAGATGAAATACTTCAATAGATCAATAAATTAAATAGTAATTCAGCTCCAGGCTTAGATAATATTACCCCTATGATGTTAAAGCTGTTGCAATGCCTTATTTGGAGTCCGTTAGAAATACTGCTTGAAAAATCATTAAACTATGGACTTTCCTTCAAGGTGGAAAAAAATCAAAGTTTACGTCAATCTTTAAAACAGGGAATAAAGCTAAGGTGTCCTACTACGGGCCTATCAGTCTTACATCAATACCCTGTAAAATACTAGAATCGATAATTAGAAACAAAATACAGGCACATCTAAAATCCATCACACTTTTTGATACAGGTCAACACGGCTTTACTCAGGGCCGTTCATGCATTACTAACTTGATTTGCTTCTATGAAGATGTAAGTAAAATGCTGGATGTAGGTATACCAATAGATATTGTACTATTCAATTTCAGCAAAGCATTTGACTGGGTACTGCACTGGACCATAAAAAAAATTACAAAAATATAATATTATCATTCATATTATCCAGTGGGTGGAGAACTGGTTAAAAGACAGAGCACAAACTGTATCAATTAGAGGACACCTTTCAACTTAAGGCCATTTAACCAGTGGTGTTCTGCAGGGATCAGTCATTGGCCCAATTATCTTTCAAATATTCATTGCTGACCTAGAACAGAACATTAATAATGATATTATCAAATATGCAGATGATAAAAACTGTGTGGATCCTGAGACTCCGACACCTAAACAGAATCACTACAATGAGATATTAATACAATTGCACTCTGGACCAACCTTTGTAAACGAGTCCATGACTCAAAGGTTGTAAAACTGATTTCTCCAATAAATAAATAAATAATAACACATGGGGGATGAACCTTAATACTGAAAAATGATGTGTAATTCATATGGGAAGAAATACTAAACAACACACTTACAGTTTAAATGGAGATGTACTACCAAAAAAAAAACAACTGAAAAAGACCTAGGAATTACACTGGATTATAAATTTGAGTTTAAGAAACAATACACAGCTACTATTTCTAAAGCAAATTGTACAGTTAGTGCTATAAAAAGAAACATAAAACACAGAAATAGAGATGTTTTACTACCATTGTACCTATCATATGTTAGGCCAATACTTCACTACAGTAGTCAGTTATGGAGTCCCTATAAAAAAAAAAAGATATTACAAAATTGGAAAATGTCCAGCACAGATATATGAAATCCATACTTACATTGAAAAATTTGAGTTACAACAATACATTAAAAGTACTAGGTTTACACAGTCTTGAATTGAGAAGACAAAGAGGAGACATATTAGTATTACTATATTATGATATTTTAAATGACCCTATAATGATGACAGAATTATACATTACATATAAAGATGACAATTTAGGTGTTAGAAGTCACTCACTGCAAATCAAGGTGAGTAGATTCAAAACAAACAGAAGGAAATATTATTTTACAGTACATGTGGCAAACTTATGGAAAAGACTACCCATGAATGTTATATTAAGTACAAATAAAGATAACTTCAAACACAATTTGGATAAATATATCGCTAGCAGAGGCAATGTAAACCACTATACAATGTCTTATTAGCAGTCAGTTCATGGACTTCAGCCTTTTTTGTGCTCCTACAAACTAAGTGAAGTAAGTGAGGTGGAATCCTGAAGTGGCCCTATAAAGTTATTTGGTAACCACAAGTTCAAAGTTTACTCATCTGGTAAAAGTGGTTATATGAGTACCTTTTACAGCACTCTGTGATGTCACAACATGGCACAAAAATGTTCTCTGATAGACTGATGCACAAACTTTGAAAAGAAAGTATCAGGACCTCGGTCCTGACTGAAACTTCACAAGCTCACATCCACAAGAGTAATCTGTAAGAGAAAATTAAGATACAGAAGGTGATGTACAATGACATCCAAATAAGAAATACATTTACTGTCTAATCCATCTATGCTCTAACGCCTATAGGGCTACATAACCATGAGCTTCCAAATTACACAGAATATATATATATACACATGTAGAAAACAAAACAATATATATAGCAAGCATAATGCACAAACTGGAGCAGATTTCCCCTCACTGAGCAGGGAACAGAGTGCTGTAAATACTATGCCTATAATCACCTTTAACAGGTGAGTAAACTTCCATTATCCAATTGCACCCTTTACAGCACTCTGCAATGTCACAACTGGGTGATTAAAAAGCAGTGCTCACAGAAGAAAGGGTGGGTCAAAGGGGAATTTGACTCCATGGCAGTTTGTACAGTAGCACACAAAGATCATTTGAACTGCAAATATCAATGTGGTAGCATACGTTGAAGTTATGAGTGGAAGCCCAGGTGGCTGCTACACAAATTTCTTGAATCATTGCACAGTTCCTCTCTGCCCAAGAGGTGAGGACTTCCCTGGTGGAGTGTGCCTTCATGCCTTCCAACATGGAGATTTCCTAGGCCTTGTATGTCTTGGAAATATCCACTCCGAGCCATCTGGCTAAAGTGGTTCATGAGGTGTGTGAGCCAAGTTTGGTGACACGAAAGAGAACAAACAGCCTGTCTATTTTTCTAAAGGGGGACAGCAAATGAAGATAATGCTTTAGGAGTAGTGGTACATCCAGAGTCATCATTAACTCTCTTTGCAGATCAGTGGGTCATGGGTCAAAGGAGGCATGCCCTGCTCTAGATGGAAGCTAGTGGCAACCTTGAGTGTAAGGAAAGGAACTGTTCAGAGAGTAGCTGTGTCAGCAAATCTTTAGAAGTGGTTCCCTGCAGGAGAGGTCATGGATCTCACTTGATCTGCAAGCTGAGCACATAGCTAAGAAAGTCAGAGTCTTTAGGTTCAGAAAATAGAAGGTACTGGAGAGTCCAGGTTCAAAGGTGATTTTGTAAAGGCATTAAGAACAATGCTCAATCACATTGGAGCAAGCAAGAATCTTGTTTTGGGCTGAAGGTTCATAGTCACTTTGAGGAAATGTAATATATGGGGATGTGCATCAGGTGTCATGCCTTTGATACTTCCTGTGACTGTTTTGATGGTCACCATCTGGAGTCATAACTTAGCAGTTGTCAGACTCTTGTCAAAGCTATCCTGAAGAAATTCCAAAATCAAGGGGTGTGGCCAGATGAGCAACAAGGCAGGCATGCTCTAGCTGAGCTCCGTATAGTACCATTCTCACTAGTAATAAATGTAACTTTATTTGACTAGCTGTAAATGTGTTTTCCCTCCAGTGCAGCTTCACAAACCCATGGCCTCTGAAAATCAGCTAAAATGGCAATCCAAGATGAATTTTGAGCCAGTAAGCATGCTTGCTACACAACGACCGATCCACGAGGTCTGCACCAGGTCCCAGGCCTCAGCTGCTATACCCCAGTCAGATCTTGTCATGTCTGACCTTGAGAGTTCTCAGCTTCTATTCCTGCAACACTTTCTAAAATGCCAGTTGAAATGACAGCTGGGTTTACAAATATATCAGCACAAATTAGTCACATACAGGGGGTAGTTACTACTTTGTCTGAAACCTCTGCAGCTCATACCTCCTGAATTGATGAGCTCAGAAGCATTTTAATAAGCTAAAAGATGTGGTCTCTGACATTGGCAGAGAATGGAACTCTTTGAAGGCAGCACTGGAAGATCTGCAAACAAGGACCAATGAATAGGAAAAATGATCTCGCTCATCCAACCAGCATACTGTTGGATTACCATAGGGGCAGATGGTAGAGAAGCTGAAAAGGAGCAGCTTCTTCCCTCTTAGCATGCTGTGCTATTGTGCTGCAGCTTCACAATCTTCTTTGTAGCCTCTGTAGCCATGGTGGTAGGCAGACCTACCATGTGATGTCACTGGTGCATCAGTTATTGCCACTGAATTGCAGAATTTCAACTGCGGGTGCTGGCCAGACTGGCTGCTCCTAGGATCTGTTAGGAGATGGCAGGATGGCCACACATAGTCCCTTTTTCCTCTGGGTAAGTCTCTCATATCTTTTTTTTAAATTTCATGAAGTTGCCTTTTGGTATTGTTTTTTACAGTCAGTATACATTACTTTTCAGGACTCTAAGGGAGCCAGATCTCTATGGTTACTATTTACATTTTAATGAAGAAACAACAGGGACTTTGCTGTCTTGCCAAACAATGGATTTCCCCTATAAGGTATACTGTATATCCCTCATATAAATTCATTATAATTTGTTACTAGACAAACTGGTGCTCTGACATGAAGAATCTATATTTGCACATTTTTTAGGAGACAAAGCTTGAAGAATACAACATTAGTGTGTAATATTCATTGAGCTTCAAGGCATGAGATTTCTCATGGTTGCACATGGCATTATATATATATATGTAATGTATATAAAATAATACTTGCAGTGGTTTCAATAAAAACTGTTTTAATATACTAGGACGTATACTTAGTTTTGTTCTGCATATACATTCAGGACTGTTCTTCAGAGACTGTTATGGGACCTTATGACACTTAAGTCCGCAACTTTTGGTGGCAGGAATTTTAACACATGGGTGTTAGCACTTCAGTGCTGTTTGGTGGGTG
Source organism: Neoceratodus forsteri (assembly GCA_016271365.2). NCBI lineage: Eukaryota > Metazoa > Chordata > Ceratodontiformes > Ceratodontidae > Neoceratodus > Neoceratodus forsteri. Next base: position 1,665,490,160 of record CM057450.1, on the reverse strand, counting down.
TGATAAGTGCACATGGGTGTGTTACAGTGAATATTTGTATATAGATTTTCATTAGAAAATTTGTTCTCATTGTTTAACAGAATGAAAACACAGCAGGCCTGATGAAGTGGTGGTGCCATGAAACGTCACCCTGTGGTTTTGTGTTTGTTTAAGCGAATAAAGGAAAAGAAATTTGGACTATTTATTGGTGTTCATCCATCCTTTGCTTTTTTGGAAAAAGAGACATTTATGTCATATTACTGAGATGGTAAAATTATAAATAAGTAAAAATTCAACTTGCAGAGACTTGATAAGTAGCATAATCAACTATTGGAAATGTTATGCAGTAGTTAATCACCAAATGTCAAATACAGAACATTTTAACAAGTAGGCCACAATTAAGAAACTGAAAACATACTGCAGCCACAAGTTAGGCATTACTAACATCTAAGTTGTTCCATTAAAATAGAAAACTGGTCAATATATTTGCAAAGCACATAAACTCCAACATGAATTTTGAGCTGTCAATGAAACCATATACCGAATTTTGGATTGTTGTGCAAAGTGCCCATGCCATTATATACATAAATACTTCATTGGTATGTACTATGATTTTTACTGTTCAGTAAGTTTGCCAAGAATTCTGCTTCATCATACTGCAACTCAGGACATCCCTTGGTGCTGGTTTCCCTGCTGTAACCTGCCTGAAACATTGAACTGTAAGTCATCTGAATGAAGGAACAAAGGCCAGTGCGACAGACTGTGTCCGGTATTTCTGTACTTTTAAACAACTCTGACTCACTCAGTGAGCAGGAGGCTCAGGGGAGTTGGCTACTAAGGTCACCAAAAGGAGCAGGGTTGTGTTGTTTAAAACTCCATGTTGCTTGCTAGTGTGACCATTATTGAGTGGCATGAGCGCCACTCCAACAAGAAAAACACTTGGAATCTGGTTGGTTTGTCTAGGGTGAAGTATATGCTAATGTCTTATGTATTTTAAATAGATTTAGAAGGGTTAAAACTTGAATGATTATTTCTAAGGAAAGTACAGTAGTTTACCAAAATAATAGAGAAAACTAAATAACTTAGGGAACAGATAACAAAAAAGTTAACGGTAAAAAATAATCAAAGTAAGGTAATTTAGTTAGGATTGGGTGAGCGATTTGGTATCCTAAGCTATGTTTTAATAGATTATAGAACTGCATGACCTAATATTGTAGATTGTTTCATACTTAGTGTTATTTTAGTGTTTATTTTCTTTTAAGTAATAATTAAGTCTAATCAATATTATAGATTACCTGGATAAGATACATCTACTGTGGTTAGTGGTATCTGTTGTACTGTGTGACCTTTCTGGCTCTGCATTACTTAGTTTGGAGCCCTCAAGGAAACTGTTGTCTCCAAGTAAAATGGGTCCCCCCCGAGAACTCCGTGAGGGGAGTAGTTTTTAAAAATGGGAATGTTTTTTTCCAATAATTGGAATATGTTCTGCAGAGCTGGCTACATAGGAGTGCTGAGTACATATCAAATACAAAATAAACTCAAGGGAGAGTATACATTATATGTAGGATTATTAATTTTGGCTGGGGATGTAGAATTAAATCCAGGGCCTGCACCCCCCCCGGACTGGTGGAGCTCCTCGTGCCTGCTGTCCCCATTGCCTACTCCCTAAGGTCACTGGGCCCTGCCATCCTTAAGGTTCCTGTGTCACATACCCAAATGGGGGACAGGGATATTGCATCCTGTGCCCCAAGATTATGGAACTCCTTGCCTGTCCAGATCAGGTCCTCCCATTCCCAGGCATGTCTATGAACCTCCCTGTGGAAGCACTCGAAGCTCTCCTCAGTATGTGACTGCCGCAGACCTCCCTGAGTACCCTGGTCCCTGCACTATGCTTGAGCACATCATCTCCTGTACTTGCCTCCAGCCGTGCTGTTGCCTGTCAGATTGGGCGTGGCCCTGTGTTAAGTGTGTCAAACCTGTATATATCTATATATATTGCTAGGAATATTGCTTTAGAAGCCCTGCACTTATTTACATTTGATGGTGTCCACTGTTATAACCTCAGCTATCCTACTGTGTGTGCTATGCTTCTCCTGACTTCAGTGTATCAGCCTTACTTGCTTCAATTTGTACTCTGTATGTTCTTTTAATTTTCTGTACTCTCCCAGGTTGTACCTGAAAATAAGCATATGTTTTGTCTAATGTTCTTACCTGGTTAACAAAAGCTAAATAAATAAATAAATATAAATGGTAGTTTAAAAATTGTACATGATAATGCCAGGAGCCTGGCTCCAAAACTGGATCTACTAACATCGATGCTACAGGAGCAGAGGCCTGATAACATGGGGTTTTACAGTGAAATTTCAGTATCAGGTTTCCAATTAGTTAGGTCAGACAGGGAAAGTAAAAGGGGAGGGGGCCTTGTACTTAAAGCATTCATTGGGATCAGTTGAAATTCTAACTAAAGGTAGTTTATACAGTATAGAATATCTAGCAATTTAACTGCATAATATAAAAATGGCCATAGTTATTATTTATTCCCCACCCAGTATGAAGATGGAAAGGATTGAGCATGTGCCAAATAATGTCTATGACAGTCTGGGGGACAGGCCTGTAATTATAGTGGGGGATTTTAATTGTGACTGGCATAAATCAAGAGGGAAAAAACTAAAAGAATTGGTAGCACCTCTGATGATTAAACAATATATTAAAATATCTACCTGTTTCACAAGTGCAATGTCTGAGGAGGCAACCTTGGATCTGTTGTTTGCTTCCCCTCAGATTTTTGTGCAAAGTGTGCAAGCTATGTCATTGATCTTAGGAGATCATAATTTAATTTGGGCAAATGTATTATGTGAACAAAAGGGACACTCTAGGCCCAATATGGGGTGGGTTAGAAATATGTGATATTTTTCAGCATAAATGTTTAAACTGGATATGCAAAAAGAATGTTGGGAAAGATGTCACTTGATTCCTGACATTGATACAACAGTTCAATACTTTGCAGACACTGTTCATTCAATTTGTAATATACATGCAGAGAAATTGCTTAAAGAAATCAGGATTAAAAAAAGGTTGTGGAAACCAGCAAAAAAAAATTGAATAAAGATTGGGGAAACTTTAAGAGGAAAAGAAATGTTTGTAAGGGCTTAATTAAGAAAGCAAAATCCAGTTATTTTAAAAACAAAGTGGTGGGAAATAAAGACCCCAAACACTTTTGGAAAACAGTAAATAATTAATCCAGGCAAAAAAGAACAGCAACAGATCAAGCAATTAGTTCCTGAGGGTAGGCAAATTGAGGATCCTTACAGTATCTCTAATATTTTGAATAACTATTTTGCAAACTTACCAGGATTAGACATGAATGACAGAGTGGATAATGAGAGGGAGGAGGAATCATTACACTGTGGATCTGTACTGCTATTCAGGTTCAGAAACTTGAGTATATCAGAAGTTTAGAAGGGCCTAAAGAATATCAAATTAAATAAATCATCAGGATTAGATGGGCTTGAGGGGAGGTTTTTGCAGATGGCAGCAGATTATATTGCACCTACTATAACATAAATATTTAATTGGAGTTTATGTTCAGGTTTTTTTCCCTCAGAATGGAAACAAAGCAAGATCATTCCTATCCATAAAGGGAGAGGACAAAAAGACCCAGGGAATTACCGTCCAATTGCCCTGTTGTCAATTTTATCAAAGTGTCTAAAGAAACATGTACACATTCAGATAATGGAACATTTACAAAAGTATAATTTATTGACACCCTTTTATTTGGGGTTTAGGGGAGGACACTCTACTAACACTACCTTAATAGAATTTACCGATCTGGTGACTATCTCATTGGACGCAGGTTAGATACTGCCATTCTGTTTGTAGATCTGTTGAAGGCTTTCGACCTGGTGAACCACTCCCTGCTGATAAAAAGGATAAGGATGTTGGGAATAATGGATGGCCCCTGAGACTGGGTTAAATCATATTTGGCAGATACTGTAGGTCCCAAGTTCTGTTCTCTAGAAGAGGGGTAAATCAAGGGGTCCCACAGGGATCAATCTTGGAACCAATGCTGTTCCTGATGATTATAAATGATCTCCCACTGGAAGTACAACATTCCTAAATAAAATTATATGCTGATGATATGGCACTGATTACTACAGGGGTAGGAAGAGATGAACTTCAGGAGAAGCTACAGAGGGATTTTAATGGCATTAGGGAGTGGTTCACCAGGTCGAGACTTCTAATGAATACTAAAAAAACAAAAGTACTCCATTTTGGAGCAAAGAAAAACTCTGGGTTGACTATTTATACTATGAACAAAATAGAACTAGAACAGAATATCATTACCTAGGAATAACATATGATGCGAAGTTAAATTTTACCCAACATATTACAGATACACTTAAAAATATAAATGGGAAGCTAGGAGTACTCTGGTGTACTTCCAGGTGCTTGGACTCAAAAACTAGAAAGACTTTGGTGGAACAAATGGTTTTACCAGCTATGGAATATGGAAGTAATATTTACAGGACAGCGAACAAACAGATGCTATTAAAGTTAGATAAAGTTCAGTATAGACTAGCTAGATTTATTCTAGGATGTAGTTTTCATACACATCATTGTAACATGTTGAACAAACTGGGGTGGTGCACATTGGACTCAAGAAATAATATGACCTGGTTAAATTTACTCCATAAGTTTTTTGTAAATTCTCCTTCACATTACATTTCAGTAACAGCTCTGGGAAAGAGTGAAACATCAACTTGAGTATTAACCAGGACAGTTCATGAAAATAAGATACCAGTCATCTTGAGTAAGACTAAATATGGTAAAAAATCACTGAGATATTAGGCTTCTGCTCTTTGGAATAAACTACCAAATTCCACATGTACCACCACTTCATGTAGTATGTTTAATTCCATGCTAGAATCTACTTTTTCTGTGGTATGTAGATGTTAGTATATCTTCTATAGTTTGTCTATACATTTGTATTTTGTGTAGTATTATTTTATGCAGTTTGATTTGTGTATTCATGTGTTTATTATTTTTTATGCTCTGGAGAACATCTAAACAGGAATCTCATGGAAACAGGGTATTTTACCCTTATGACATGTAGTTATCCTGTATAAAAATAAATGCTTTTATCTATAACAGATAAATAATGTAGGAGGATTAGTTTACAATGAGGCACATGATGCAGCTTGCCATTTCCATTGCTTGCCTCACAGCCCTCCCCCATAATAAAATTAATGAACCAGATGAGACATTATTACAAACAAAATCACACTACTGAAACTCACAGAAAATAGCATATTTGTCCTGCATTTATGTGAAAATCCCATCCTAAGTCTTCTGTATAGCTCACAATCATTATCAGCAAGTGAGGCTCTGCATCGTTCCCATGCCTTGTACAACTGTCTGTAGTAAGCCAGGATTTCCAGGAGACCCAGTTGTGTTGGACACCTCCAGCTCTTAGCAATTTCACTGGGAAGAGGTTCTCGCAAACTGATATTTTAATTTGGACTCAAAGGACACCCAGATGGTTTCCATATCAGGTATTAGATCCACTCTGTTCCAAATCAATTTGCTAACCTCCAGGTTGATTACTGTAGGTGTGGGTCCAGAAATTGAATGGCTTGTCTATGATAAGTTGAGGTGGAGGTTTAGTGGTTTTGCATTTCTAAGTGCAATAAATGGGACAGTGATCATGCAAGGAGTCAGAAAAGACTGTTCTTTCTGGCCTGTCAGGGAGAATTCAGTCCCTGCATGTTCTGCACTTAACACTGGTGTTAGGTCTAGTAGTGGCAGATATTAGTTGGGATAAGTGATGCTTAGACTCACAGTCCTGTACTAATACATCCTTAGCATAATTCCAGTTGATGCAGAAGTCACCCAGAAACATAAAGTATGTTGACTGATGAGGACTGCACAGCCCATCCAGTCTACCCCTTTTTTCCCTGCCTATAGTAAGTAAGTAAGTAAGTTACAATTTATTTGTGAAGTGCCCTATTCCTGGGGCTCAGGGTGTTGTACAAATACAGGCAGTGAAAGTATCAGCAAAAAGCAGACAATTAAATAACAGGACAAAACAATACAGGCAAAGTAACAATGGCTAGGGTAGCTATTCTTGTGAGAATTAATGTATCATAAAAACCTCTCTAAAATGATATCCCTTCAGACCCCACTTAAAAGCCTCCAATGAGGGGACTCCCTCAATGACCTAGGAAGCAAGTTTCTCAGGGCTGGTCCTGCTAATTCAAATTAACAGTCTCCCAATGTTTTAAGCTGAGCCCTGGGAACTGCTAGGAAGCCCTTGGAAGAGGAGAGGAGAGAGTGCTGAGATTGGCATGGAGTCAGTAGGCTGCTCAGGTAGTCCAGGCCTAGTCCATACAGGGCTTTATAGATGAGAAGATCCACCTTGAAGGCAATCACCACCTCACCAGCTGTCAGTGCAGATCATGCAGGACTGGGGTCACATGACAAGAACTTGGAAGGCCTGCTGTATCCTAACCACTGTGTTCTGCACAAGCTGCAGATGACAAAACACACCTCCACTGACCCTGAGGTAGAGAACATTACAATAGTCATGGGTGTTAATAGTCAAGGATGTGAATAGGTGTGAGGCAAGTTAACAAAACAAGAAGACAAAGAAAATCATTATGGTTTTCAAAAGAAATGGCAGGGACGATTAGAAAGAAAGAAATGGCATTCAGGAAATACAAGGAAATGCAGAGGGAGAAAGACAGGGAACTGTATCAGACTAAGCAGAGGGAGGTGGGAAAATCAGTCAGACATGCAAAGGCACAAACTAAGGAAAGGATAGCCAAGACTGTGAAGGAGAGAGACAAAACCTTCTTCAGGTACACAAGGGAAAGAAGAATGGCCAAGGGTGGGATAGTGCAGCTAAGTAAAGGAGGGGGACCTGGAAAAAAAACTGAGATACTGAATGAATACTTTTGCTCAGTATTCATGAAAGAAGGGAAGGGAGAAGGACCGGAATTATCCAGCAGATACACACAGGGAAGAGGGGTGGACAACAGACCATTCACAGAAGAGAGAGTCCTAAAGGTACTCTTGAAACTGAAGGTGGACAAGGTGATGGGGCTGATGGTATCCATCCCAGAATACTAAAAGAACTCAGAGAGGTGCTACTGACACCACTGACAGCCCTATTCAATAAATCATTGGAGAAGGGAGTCGTACCAAAGGACTGGAAGATGGCAAATGTGATACCCCTTCACAAAAGTGAAAGCAAGATAGAAGCAGGAAACTATAGACCAGCCAGTTTGACCTCAGTGGTGGGAAAGATGATGGATTCACTATTAAAGGAAAGGATTGTAGAATATCTAGAAGCCAGTGGGGCACTGGATCCAAGGCAACATGGATTCACAACAGGAAGGTCTTGTCAAATGAATCTGACTGATTTTTTTTGACTGAGTGACAAGGCTAGTAGATCTGAGAGGGGTGGTGGACATGACCTACCTAGATTTTGGCAAGGCATTTGACACAGTCTCATATAAGAGGTTAGTAAACACATTGGGCAGTCTAGGAGTGGGTCACAAGGTGATAAACTGGGCCAGAAATTGCCTTAGCAACAGGACAGAGGATAGTGGTAAACGGAGTTCAATCTGATGAAAGGGGAGTAACCAGTGGGGTGCCACAGGGTTCAGTACTGTCCTCTTTAATGTCTTTATTAGTGACATTGTGGAGGGACTTGAAGGAAAGGTATGCCTCTTTGCAGATGACACCAAGATCTGCAATTAGGATGACACTCAAAGGGGGGATGGAGAAGGTGAGGAGAGACTTAGCCAAATTGGAGGAGTGGTCAAGAGTGTGGCAGCTCAGATGCAATGCCAAGAAGTGTAAAATCATGCACATGGGGAACAAAAACCTAGGGGAGGAATATACGATGGGGGGAGGTACTAAGAATAACCAAACTGGAAAGGGATCTGAGGGTAGTCATAATAAATGATCTAAAAGTAGCCACACAATGTGAGAAAGCAGTGAGGAAAGCTGGTGGGGTGCTGGGGTGCATAGGGAGAGGTATCACCAGTAGAAAACAGGAAGTGGTGATGCCACTGTACAGGCAGTTGGTGAGGCCTCATCTGGAGTACTGTGTGCAGTTCTGGAGACCTCATCTCTGAAAGGACATTGACAGGGTGGAGGCAGTTCAGAGAAGGGCAATGAAAATGGTGCAGGGGCTACACCAGAAACCATACAAGGAGAGATTGAGGGAACTCGATATGTATATAATGGAGGAAAGGAGGAAGAGGGGGATATGAGAGAGACATTTAAGTACCTCAGGGGGATCAGAACAGTTCAAGCTGGCAGCATCTTTCAGAAAAGAAGATGTGCAAGAACAAGGGGTCACAATGAGGCTGGAGGGGGAAAGACTCAGGGGCAACATGAGTAAGTATTTTTTCACAGAAAAGGTGTTTGATGCATGGAACAGCCTCCCTGAGGAGGTTGTGGAGCTAACAATGGTAGGCAAATTCAAGAATGCATGGGTCAGGCAAAAGACAACACTGGGGTGGGAAGGAGGCGGTAGGTTGCAGATCAAGTAGGATCTGGAGTTTACACAGTAGGTAGGAAAATGGGCAGATTAGCTGGGCCAGGTGGACCTTATCTGCCTTCAAATTCTATGTTTCTATGTTTCTAAGTCTGGATGTCACAAACACATGCACCAGTGATGGTAGGTCATCAGGGGACTTAAGGCTTTAATCTGGGCAAAATTGCTTAGGTGGTAAAAAAACACTCCAGACAACAGATGACACCTGAGCTTCAAATGTCAATCCATCATCCAGAATGATGGCCAAATTTTTCATCTTGGCAGAGGCCACTAATGGGGTAGGGCCCAGCATCAGGCCAATTCCCATCCCAGCTGCCTCTGCACCCCATCAATGACCAGGCTCAGTCGTTAGCACCTCCATCATATCCAGGTTAAACTTCAGTCAGTTACAAGACATCCAGTACTGGATCTCAGCCAGACATGCATTTAGTACCTCCATTGCACTCTGAGTCCCAGGTGCAAATGACATATACAGCTTGTTGTCATTTGCACAGCAATGAAAACCCAAGCTGTAACACCTAATGATCCAACCCAGGGGCAGCATATACACTGCAAACAACATAGTGGAGAGGACAGAACACTGAGGAACTCCACACAGCAGGGGCATTGGCCAGGAAGATGAATTCCCCATCACCACACTTCACGTCCTGCCTGTCAGAAAAGACTCAAACCAGCTGATGACAGTGCCAGTGAGTCCATAATGCTCCCTAAGGTAATCCAGCATCACACAGTCATCCGCAATGTCAAGGGTTGATGACAGATCGAGGAGAACAAGAACTGACTTTTCCCCTCTATCTCTAGCTCTGAAGAGATCATTGTGCACCCTAACCAACACCATTTCAGTACTCTGTCTAGACCTAAATCCAGACTGGAGAGGCTGGTAGATGTCAAAGACAGTGAGGTGTGCCTCGAGCTACAGAGTCACAGTTTTCTCAATTACCTTACCCAACAGGGGAAGGTGAGAGATAGGAGAAGTTTCACTATAGCATCTTTCATTGCAGTGGGAGTCTACAGCGATCACCTATATAGGTATTCAGATCCCGCATTGCCCTGCTCTTCTGTTAAAACCTAACTTAGATCTCCCTGCTAAATGTGATAACATGCAAACATAAGCAATGGAATGATTTACCCCTTTCTTTATGGGGTAGGGTTAGCACAAGAAAAATGCATATACTCCCTCATATATTATATCCCCTTGGTGTGCTAAACATTATTCTGCCTCGTAAATGGTTTAGGTAGCTTCACTCCTTGCTCTCTGTGTTTCTCTGGAAGGGTGGAGCCATTAGAAGGGCTTATTCCAAACTGACCTTTCCTGCTTCGCAAGGTAATCTTTAACTACCAATTTTTTTCTTATATTATTTAGTATTACATGGTGCAAAATAATTTGGGAAGGATTCATTCCAAGGGGATTATTTGCCGCTTTGGTTGTCCTTAGAGCTTGATTTGTGTCTTCGTGAAAAAATATTGTCACAAGTATTGCTGCCCATTTCTCCTGCATTGCCTCCATCCAACTTAAAAATTACTCCCTTCTATTGGTTGTTATGTGCTCATGCACACATATGCTGTTATTTTGGTTTTAAGCCTAAACAATGTACGTCACAATTGTTATTTTACAATCATTTCTTTTTTTTTAAATTCTGTATACTTTATTGGGATTTACAATAAAATACAACAAACCAACATACAAATAATTAAAACAAGACATTCCACCCTATCTCCTCTCTACTGCGCCTCCCTCAAATGGAGTAAATGGCAAATAAAAGAATACATCAACATATCCTTGACCAGAAACTAAAAATGTAAATGACCCACCAATATGTGTAGAATAAAACAAAACACAATAGAAGAAATAAAGCATCACTAATCTGACACCGCTGCAGGGGAAGTACATGAATACAGGGTGTGCAATCAACTCCATTTCTTTTAATACAAAGTCAGTTTGTTATGAATGCTAGGTCTCATCTTCTCCAACCTTAAATTAAACAGGAGTTCTTGCAGCCATTCATGGTATGAAATTGTTTCTGGTCATCCAGTGGTGGAGGACAACCTGTTTAACTGATAAAGAGATCATAGCCACATGATGTTTTCCTTTCCTGCACTGTTATCCCATTATAGTCACCTATAATGCACACTTCAGGTGTAAAAACCCCATCTAAACCCTAGAAGGAGATCAGCCCTAGCTTTGATCTGTTCCCATAAAGGTGTCATTTCAACACAGTCCCATAGACTATGAAGTAAAGAACCCTCAGCTTGCCCACACCTTGTACAAAGAGTGGAGTTTAATTTGCCCATCTTAGCCAACTTTAACAGTGTAAAGTAAATATTGTATAAGATGTAAAATTGGGTAAGATGAAACCTGTCACTGGAAATATATATGTTAAGGTCTTCCCATACTTTGTTCCAATTAAAAGTACTCTGTGGGAAAACTGAGGACCAATATGTGGACTGCCCAGTGACATTAGGGAACAACATAGGAAAGATGGAGTCTGGAATATGTGTTATCCAATGCAGTTGCACGGCCAGGTTCCCGAGTGACTGGAAGAACTCACTATGATAATTTAATCAGGGTAGAGGACCAAACTACTGAAGTAAGACATGATGAATTTGAAACACCTCAAAAACAGATCTAGTATTTAACTGAAACAAGTTTTGGATATCCTGACATGACATGAAATAACCATCCAGAAGCAAATTGCTCAACCCTTTTCTCTGCCAAATGAGGTAACCAAGTCTCTGACAAAACTGCTCTTCCTATTTTAAAGTTGGGGTTTTGAAGAATCAGCTGAGTTACGTCTAAAAGGGGGTTATAATGCATTTGTTTACATAACTGTACATAGGCTCACAAAGAAGTGCCAGTCACAGAGTCTCACAGATTCACTGGTAAAGATTTGAGGAGAATATGAAACAAAGCAGGGAGGGAAAGCCCAGCTTCAGTGATCAGAGTTCTGTCTAATTTCAGCCAAACTGGATCATAGGAGGTTGACTCACCCTCAGATGACTGAATAGGCCACCGAAAATACTTACTGGCATGGCTAGCCAGACAGTAGAGGAAAGAGTTATGTGGCTTAAGCCTTCCCATGACCATGGGTGCTGATATGATGATATGTCTTTCTTGGAGGTTTGCCTTGTCAAATAAAGTCTGAAATGACCCTATGAATGTATTAAAACCAGGACAGGTGGAGCGTGACATTCATAATGTGAAGAGGGTAGAAGATGCAAGGGAGCACATTAATTTTAACAATATTTATCTGCCTTCAAAGGGTGAACAGCAGGGAAGACCATCTGTGTAAGTCATGCTGCATGGTCGTAGACAGCTCATCTAGGTTTAGTTTCTTAGACAAAGCGGTACTCTTCGTAAGAAGTATTCCGAGGCATTTAAGACATGTAGGGGTCCAGGTTAGTCCCATATCTATGATGTCTGACTTAGAAATACTAGGGGTTAAGGGCATTACTGTGGTCTTGTCAATATTAAGTTTATAGTGAGAATATCTCCCAAATTCTTCAATAATTGACAAGGCCGTGGGAATAGAAGTCTAGTGACTGGTGTCATGTAGTAGAATGTCATCCAAATAAGCAGACAGTTTTTTATCCAGCTTCCACACTTGTAGCCTGAACAGATATGGGAACCCCTTGAGCTTAAGCAGTAAATGCTCTAAGTATAGATTAAATATAAAAGGGGACATAGTACACCCCTGCTGAGTCCCAGAACACAGAGGAAACATTGAGGAGAATACCCCATTACAATAAATATTTGCACTGGGACAGGTATAGAGCACTTTAATCCACCCAAGGAACTTAGATGGAGAACCAAATTCACAAATTGTAGAGAACAGAAAGGCCCAGTTCACCCTATCAAAAGTTTTCTCCACATCCAGGAAGACCAGAGCTATAGGGGTTCTAGCTAACGGGGATGCGGAGAATATGTGGGATAGTTTATGGAGGTGATCAGCTGAGGAGTGAGACTGCATGAAGCCGACCTACTCATGGCTGATAAGCACATCCCATACTTTATTAATCCTAGTAGCTAAAATCTTGGCCAATATTTTGTTATCACAATTTATAAGGGAGATAGGTCTATAACTGGTAACTCTGTCTGGGGCTTACCAGGTTTGGGCAAGACCACTATCATAGCCTTGAGCAAGGTAGCATCTGTCATGCCTGTTTCACTTAAAGAATAGAAAAAGTGAAGTAGCAGGGGACTAGTTCTTTAGAAAAAATCTTATAGAAATTGGGGGAGAAACCATCTGGCCCAGAAGCCTTGTCAGCAGGCAAGGACTGGATGGCTTTCAGAATATCTTGTTGAGTGATTGTTTGCTCTAGAAATAGCTGTTGGGCAGGGCAGGTGTTAGCCTGAGGAGGGGTACTGTATCTAAGTAGGCCTGCAAATCATTGTTTGGGGGTGTGCCAGAAGGCAGGCATAAAGAGAAGAACAATAAGATTTGAATTCACGAGTAATGTTATGGGGTGATAATTTGGAAGAGCCATCTACGTCAGATGTAATAGAGGGGACAATGCAAGAAGCTTCCTGTCTAGGAAGACAGAGAGCAAGGAGATGACCTGCCTTCTCCCCCCTTATCAATATATAAGGAGCATGTCTTGAAAATGGCAGACTCAGCTTTCTTCCTCAGACTTTCCATGTATTTGCCATGGAGGGTAATTAGTTCTCACCAATTCTTCACTGAGGAAGTAGGGGACATCCATTTTTCTAGGTCTCTGATATGGGTAAGGAGAAGAAGTGCCTCAGTCTCCCTGCTGCACTTCTTTTTTGCTGGCAGTCAGATAAACTCACCCTGAAGGAAGCAATTAAAGGCACTCCATTCCATGTCTCCCTGTACAGTAGTGTCCATATTCAGAGCACCAAAAACTGCCATTGATTCTTTAATTTGGGCAATTAATTATGTCATCGTCCTTTAGAAGTTGATTATTTAATTTCCAGATGGTATCTCTCTGGGTATGGGTGGGAACTATATACTCTAACCATACTAAGGAATGGTCTGTCAGGACCCGCAGGGCTATCTCACTGCTCAGCACACACACCCATAGTGTTCCAGCTTATCAAGAAGTAATCAATACAAGAGTAAGAGCCAGGAGCTGGGGAGTAGTATGTGTAATCCTGAGTAGATGGAAATAAAGCTTGCCAGGGATCATGAAGTCCAACTGTATCTACCATGTCGCAGAGAGAATGTTGAACAGGCGAGAGCCCAGTTCTATAGGTCCCATCCAGGTCTGGAGTAAATGTAAGGTTCCAATCCCTCCTAATATAATAGGGAGGGAAGGGAAAGTGGCCAAAAGTGCAGATAGTTCAGTAAAAAAGGAGGGTGTGTCAGCAATGAGCCCATAGACCCTGCCTAGCAATACTTCAGTATGGTCTAGAATACCTTTCACAAAAAAATGTATCACCCTTCTGGATCCTTGAGACTCTGATGACACTGGAATTTACCTCCTTGGAAACTAAGATAGCAACCCCTCTGTTATTCGTGCTATTACCAGCTGCAAAAACCTGTCCTATTGATTGCCATTGGAAGAGACGCCCTTCCGAGGCAAGTAAATGGGTTTCCTGCAAGAAAGTAATATTGCAGTGTAGTTGCTTTAGGTGTTTAAGAATCTGGTATCTCTTCACCCTGGAGTGAGCATCCTTCACATTCCAAGATGTATATTCAATATTTAAAGACATAGTAAGGAAGAGTCAATAAGGTTAACATACAGGGTCCTTAGAAAAGGAACTGAAAACACTGAAATGAGAAAGCCATTACTCCACCAATGAATCTTCACCCCCAACACAACCATCCTTTGAGTATTAAAATAATCCAACCCAGGAACACCCCTCCCACCATTGAGTAAACCCATCTACATAGAAATAAGCCCCCTTGGCTTAAGTCAGACACTGATGAAGCCTAGAGTAGATAGATGGGTGATAGAGGAGTGCCCGTCCTGCAACCCACCCTCATTAACCAATTTGCTAATATAAAAAACAACCCATCTAAACAACTCAACTCAAATGGTCCGACTATAAAACCAAACTACCCCCAGTCCAACTGATCGGATGCCTGAAAATTCCCAGCCCATGATGCAAGTAAGACCACCAAAATATAGCTGTCAGCTAACCCAAACACTCACCCCTTCCCTAAATTCCCAACCTCAGCCAAGAGGTTACTCCAGAAAGAAACCTGTCACCATAAAAGTATGTCTAGGCCATGCTAATAAACTATATATTATAATTTGCAGCTCCCCACATACAAAAAAGAGAAACAGGTCCCATAAAATAACTCAAAGTTGAAAAGGAAAGTATAACGTTGAAATAATTAAATAAAACAATAAGACCTTAGCTTTCAAGGCAATAATCTCCCTAGTCAAACATTACCTACTTCTTTATTCAATCTATCATTAAAGTTGGTTAATTAGAGTCTAAAGCCTGAGAACAAGGTTTACTTTAACCTGTTCTGAAGGAAATAAACAAAGATCCTGACAATCCCCTTCACAAAAGTATTAAGGTGCCCCTATATAAAATGAACAGAGGAACTAAAAAGACACTATTTAATTATAATATCTTAAACATGTGGTCCAAACTCCACTAAGCAATTTTATATAGGTAACTATAACACAGTCTAGTCACCACATCCTCAAATCAAAATGCCGGTAATACACATTAGTCAAGATATGGCAGTAAAGCAGAGAAAAAGGCCCAGGCTATATGATATACACTTCAGACCAAGACATCCCCTTTACCAAGCCCTGCCAAACTTTGTAATACAAACAAAGATACTTGAACTAGTAGTTAACAGATCCATTTTTATATATTTCCTGTAACAAGTGTGCACCCAAAGATTCACCACGGATTCGAATATCCTACAAAGATGAATGTTCACTAACAAAGTATGGATTGGCAGCAACCATGACAATACTAGTAAAGTTCAGAACCTACAAAAATGTTTTAATGAGCAAGGGTATAGTGAATAGCAAGTGACATTAGCCCGAAATACAGTTAGTAATTTAGGTAGGGATGAAATTCTGTATGCAGGTAAAAATGATCGACAAGTGAGCCCTAATTTTATTATAGTAATGACTTATACAGCACATATGTCTACTTTTATTAATATTATAAACAAACATTAGGAAGTTTTATCGGCAGAACCTAGCCTTAAGGAGATAGTTAAGGAGCGACCTAGGTTTTCTTACAAGAGGGCAAATAGACATAAGGACATTTTAACACATAGTTATTATCAGAACAAGACACAACCACAGACATGGCTGACATCACCATCAGGATGTTTTAAATGTAACAATTGCATCTATTGCACATAGATCACTACAGGAGATAGTTTTAATACCATTAATGTTACCAAAAGTTAATTCGACAATGCATCACATGTAATACTAAGGGGGTTATTTATCTAGCCACATGTTCATGTTCAGCTTTTTATATTGGGAAAACTATAAGAGCCTTTAAAATATGGATAGGAGAACACCAGAGGGCAATATATAGGGGGAATAATACATACAACACAGCACAACATATAGAAAACACTAAAAATGAAAATCGGCAGCATGTTTTTACCTACCAAGATATTGACAGAGTGAGTTTGCATCCTAGAGGAGGTAACTATAATAACTTGTTGAAAAGACAGACTTTTTGGATCATCAATTTGAAGGCCACTCAAATGCCAGGTTTAAATGCAGGATTTAAAATAAAAACATGTTTACAAGACAGAAGATAACAACCATGTTGAGAATAAAGGGTTTGTTAGACTATATTTGAATGTTTCCTCCCCCCCCCCAATGGGGCACCTGACTGTATAGAAATAGAAGCTATAACATATTAGAAGCTGCAATTTGTTTGTTTACATATATGACTTTTAAGTAACATAGTGAATTTTAGTGGTATTAAGTTTAAATGATGATGGATTTTCTATAAAGCTACTAATTAGGGTAGCAATCATGTCTATGATAGTCTTTATGTCATTATATAAGTAATTGATTGTTTATAGTATGTGGTTAATTAATCAATGTATGTAGTCAGTTATGTCCTGATTTTATACAATGGTATTTAAGCACTTGCTCAGATGTAAAATTAAGCCTTTGTGAAAGGGTCCAGTCCAAGACCAAAAACGCATCAGGCGAGCGCTATTATGTTGCAATTAAATAAATTATTCCTTGTTTTTTACCAAGTGCTGTCAGCATGATATGTGGTGGTGAGTGCCTGAATTACATGGTTGTCTTCATTTGTTAGATTTCCCATCCCTTCAAGACAAGTATAATCTGACTCCTAATTTCTTTTTCAAATATTTACAATTGCATGGTTTGTTAACAACTTGTTTTGGACCTCCTCCCTGGGCAGACTTGCTAGCATAACAGTTTAAAATTCTGATTTTGGTGACTGTTGGCCAACATACAATGTCTAAACTATATAGCATGTACCAGTCCTTAGATCCCTCTCAGTTAATGGGGGTCACTCATTATTGACAGGGCTCTCTTCCTTTGACATGGGATGTTTCGGATTGGAGATGTGCTTGGAAAGATTTTTATAAGTACAGATATCTCAAACAGGACAGATATAGACAAATGCAGTTCAAAGTCCTGCATAATTTAAATTTTACTCCTCTTAAATTAAGCAGAAAGGGGTGACTAGAACATAACCAATGTTTCAGATGCAATAAAGCAGATGGCACCGTTTTGCACATATTGTGGCAATGTGATGAGGTGAGGCCATTTTGGGAAACTATTACATTTCATCTTGATCCTATGTTTGATTTAAACACATTCTTTACCTCTGAAATATGCTTGCTAGGAAGAGTCCAAAGTAGCCCCTTTTCTTATCAATGACTCTATATTACTTTTATTGCTACTGCAGCAAAAATGGTTATCTTGCATCACTGGATGGATGATCTTTTTGCCATCCTGGGTCGAATGGCATAAAGAGCTTCTTAGTGCCCTGACTTTAGAATTGCATATCGCAAATACTCGTCACAAAACAACTTTTTTTTTTTTGCTAAATGGGGATCACTTTATGCCTGGTTATTAACTTTATAATTGGATGTCATTTATTTGACTGTTTGAATTGGAATTTATTACCTGTTATTGTTCCCATAAGATGGATGGAGTTTTTCATCTTGTGTTTTTTTTCTCCTCTCTGCCATGGTTATGTGACTAGGGCTGGGGGAGGGTATGGGGCATCTGTTAGTTTGCTGTTTCAGTTATGTCAGTTTGTCTGATTTGGGGGAATTTGTTTCATTTTGTTATTTATTGTATTGCGGTTTTGTTTGTGACGTCTTTTTCTTAACAGGAAAATTAATAAAGTATATTTAATTTAAAAAAAAGCAATAGATTGATACAGGCAAGCTTGGCAAAAGAATGTTGAAGGCCCATTAGTGGGGGGCCAAAGTGCTGGCAGCATCATTTACTGTGGTTTGTAAAATAAAATAATTTCTTTTGCCAAACTTGCCTGTATCACTCTGTTCCTGACCTGGAATGTGGATTACTTTGTTTCCATGAAGCAACCTGTCTATAGTTTGAAGGAGCACAGCTGGTCTGTTCCTGAAGCAGTCTCCTTGGACAAAAAAGCTGCCATCTTTTGAGAGATTGTTCTTTGACACTCACTGTACTGAGTTTCAAACCAGCCTGTCCTCATCAGATCCAGATGTCTGCCAACAGTGCTCCAACCTCCAACCCCTGGCCTTCATCTCCTTGAGCTTCCCATTGAACCTAGGGGGTGTCAAGCGAGAACACCTAGGCTGTATGTGGACTGATGTAACAGAGTTGACTGCTGAGGTGACAACCCTATTATACGCTGCCCCACCTCACTCGTTCCTGCCCTACAAGCAAGACTCACTTCCAAGAGGTCCATTATCACCAACAGTCCCTCTGTACTGTCACCACAGATGGCTACTCCCTCCTTGTTTTCTTATCAAGACTCCTTTGTGCCTATCCCATGCATGCTAGAAGCCCATCACTGTTGTCACCTCCACCACCACCACTGGGAGACTGTTCCAGGTACAAACCAGTTTTTGAGACCCCGCACAGAGTCCTAGCATGTAGGGGATTTACAGATGCCCAAGAACTAAAAGTGTGAAGACTTAAATGATGTTACAAGGTCTATAGATGCAGCTGATGTGTATGTTTTTTTGGGCCTAGCAAAATTTTAATCATTAAAATTTCTGGTAACAGTCCAACTGGTGTGCCAGTCCTTGGTTGGATGTCACATACTTTAGATTTTCTTTGATTTACATAATCACTACCTATCCCCTCAGGTCTAGGTTTGAACGTTAGACAGTGCAGTAAGGTTTAGGCAGGTTGGAGATCTGCATTTAGTACTACAGTAGACATAGTAAGTTGATTCATACTGCTGTATATAGAGCCCTTTTATGTTGCCAGATGGCATTGACTGTGCTGCATGCATAGAGATCATAGATCCAGGATTTGCTTCCGTATTATCTGCAAGTCATGGCAGAAAAATGCAGGGAAACTTGGTTATTATGTGAAGGAAGTATGCCTTCCTTCTTCTTCATCTGGTAGCGTATTGTAAGTAGAGGAAGAGTTTTCTGGGCAGGGAGGCAATACCACAGAAGTGCCAGAGGGGGCCACAGTTTAAGATTTGAGGGCAAGTAGGAAGAGGGAGGGATAACAAGCAGTGCTCAGCTGTGGAAGATAGAGGAACATACAGTACAAACCTAAACAACCCCTATTTTATGAATTGATAGCATGTTTCACAAGAGAATATCACTCTAAATGTTTTTCCCCCTTTAGTAATCGGGTAGGGCCCCCTAGGCACAGGTGCCTGCTTTTAGAGGTAAGCCAGGAGCATTGAAGAGGTTAAGTGGCTTCCCACACTGTATGTCACACAGTATGCAATTGGAAGTTTTGGGAATCAAATCCAGGTCTGCTAGCTGTACCAAGCTTTTAGTCTGTTATACAAACTCCCAATTATCCAAAATAATTAAATTTTTCCCAAGCAGTCTGGAAAATCAGGATTTTACTGTATAGTCTTACTGAATTGATGTTTCTCTGATCCCATAGGGGGTTGAGGACTACTACGGGTAAGTAAAGCAACAAGAGTGTTTATGCTTCCCTGCTCAGTATTCTTAGAGAAAAAAAGGGGGGGGCAGTGGTAGCATGACTGGACATGGTTAAAGATGCAGATAACTTCCCACCCCTTCAAAGTAATCTCTGCTTGATTTTCACTTTTCTCCTGCTTCAGCTGGCATGGCATGGCACTGCTCTGGAAAAATTATGTAGGGTTCATATTACCTCTATAAATAGATAAATGGATACTTTATTTCTATAGTGCCCCTTTCTAGGGACTTTGAGTGCTTCACAATCAGAATAAATGCAATAATTTTAAAATATAACAAAACACAGAATTTAAAACCACCATCAATTATCTAAATACCATGCTATATAAACCTATCTATCCAGTTCATTCCAGTAAACCATATATCTTACAGAGAAAAAACCTGGCTAAATAAATAGGTTTTGAGTCCTTTCTTGAAGGTATCCACCGGGGGTGCCTCCCATAGATGTTTCGGTAATGTGTTCCATAGGGTAGGTGCAGCCACTGGAAAAGCTGTATCACCAGAGTGATGCAACCTAACCCTAGAAACATCCAGGGGACAACCCTCGGTGGAATAGAGAGCCTGGGACAGACACTGAGGCACAAGGAGATCTTGCAGGTGGACTGATCCCTCTTCACGTAGGGCTTTATAGGTCAGTAATCCGGCCTTGAAGGTAATCTTCCACCTGACCAGCATCCAGTGCTGTTTGCAGCGGATGGGTGTGATATGATCACACATACACACACAGCTGTTAATAATCTTGCCACCACATTCTGCACCAGCTGCAGCCAGTGGAGATTACCTCCAGATAGCCCTAGAAACAGGGCATTGCAGTAATCCAGTCTGGATGTTACAAAAGCATGTACTAGTGAGGCTAGGTCCTTGGGGGGGGGTAACAGGTTCCAAATCTGGGCAATGTTCCTCAGATGGTAAAATCCACTCTTAACAATGGCCGACACCTGAGCATCAAGTATCACGCCACTGTCAAGGACCACACCTAGATTCTTTACCCACTTGGATGGGGACAGTGGCACCCTTCCCCCCCAGTATAAGACTAGGGGGTCTCCACAAATCCCCATCCCCCCACGATCACCCAGATCCACCACCAGCACCTCTGTCTTGTCTGGATTGAGTCTCAACCAGTTATGCGACATGCAGGTCTGGATCTCAGACAGGCAGTTGTTAAATACAGAGTCCACTACCTGGTTACTTGGTGCACAGGGCAAGTATAGCTTGGTGTCATCTGCATAGCAGTGAAAACCCTGCCCATACTGCCTGATAATGTCTCCCAATGGCAGCATGTACACCGTGAACAATAAGGGTGACAAGACTGACCCCTGCTGAATACCACAGATTAGAGGCTTTGGGCTAGATGCGGCCAACCCCATCACTACCCTCTGCACCCTGTCTATCAGGCATGACCTGACCCATTTGATGACCTTACTGGACAGGTCACACCAGAACCACAGTCGATCAAGCAGCACCTCATGGTCCACAATGTCAAATCCTGCTGAGAGATCCAGGAGGACCAAGCT
Organism: Neoceratodus forsteri; assembly: GCA_016271365.2. Classification (NCBI taxonomy): domain Eukaryota; kingdom Metazoa; phylum Chordata; order Ceratodontiformes; family Ceratodontidae; genus Neoceratodus; species Neoceratodus forsteri. Next base: position 1,665,469,035 of record CM057450.1, on the reverse strand, counting down.
GTAATGATCTCTCCTGTCTCTTGCCATTAGAAGATCATTAAGCACCTTCACCATGATAGTCTCTGTACTATGTCCCACCCTAAACCCAGACTGGAACATTTCATAGGTGGAGGAGGAGATGAGACATTCCTCAAGCTGACTTGCCACCAGTTTTTCTGTAACCGTCCCTAAAAATGGGAGGTCAGAGACCAGCCTGTAGTTGGCAAGACTGTCCGGTTCCAATGATGGTTTCTTTAATAAAAGTCTAACCAAAGCCTCTTTCAAAGCCAGTGGGAAGACCCCATTCCTCAGAGTACTCTGGACGATCTCAGCAACAACAGGTGCAATCAGGTCCATACATCCAACCAAAACTTGTGTCATACTTGGGTCCAGATCACAATGTGTTGGCTTCAGTCTTGAGACAACCCTCACCACCTCCTCCACCCCAACTGGGTCAAACTCAGTCCAGACAGGAGGAGTGCTCCGAGACACCACAGAGTGGACCCCACAGTCCCTTTGGGAGACACTGGAGGAGATCTCAGCTCTGATAGCAGACACTTTGTTGGCAAAAAACAGAGCAAACTCCTCACACCTAGTGCTAGAACCTACTCCCCTGACACGGAGGCAGGCAGGGTGTAATAGCCCATCTACCGTGCGGAAGAGCTGAGCCAGTCTGTTCCTTGCCACAGCAATATCCCTTGACAAAAAAATCTGCCTTCTTATGGGAGCTTTCCCCCCTTGGTAATCTTTATAATGGGACACCAGGATCAATTTGTCCTTCATCAGGCCAGAGCCCCTCCATCGTCTCTCTAACCTCTGACCCTTAATCTTTAACTATCCATCCCCTAATAAAAAATGTCACCTTCAGCAACCATTTTCAGGGATGAAAAATCTCCTGTGACATCAATTGTTAAAGGTAGAAGTAAAAGAACATGTGGGGAATTTGCTGCATCCTGATTTACCCTGAGAATTCCAAACCCATTTCCAGATCAGGTGACAACCATCAGTTCAGATCCTCCATTTTGGGTTGGGTAACCAATCCAGCAACCAGGACACAGCACACTGACATATCAATGCTTCATATAACATTTGGTGATTGCCATCACCAAACATGGCCACCATCATTATGCACTAAAAACAACTTAACAGGTCTCCAAAAATAGAACTCCCTTAAATAAAAAATAAAATTGCTAAATGTTTCTTTCCTTTATCATTCCCTATTTGCACATGTGTACAAATTGAAAAAAAAATGTGAGTACTACTCACAGTTTTATTTTCTGGAACTCATTTGCTGACCGTGACAAATCACCCTCATATCCTTGCTTACTTATCAGGGAAATCTCTGCTGTTTACCCTGCCACAGCCAAAATGGAGGACCTGATTCCATATGAGGCCTTCTGTTCTATTTATGTGTGGGTAAAGGTGAAAATTCTAGAAATGGAATTCTGCAGATTTTTGAATTCCTACATCCCATAATAAACTAACCTTCCATCTATTGAATGTGTCAGAGACATATAATTACAGTTAGGAGACTACATTTTCCTACAGTAGCTGCTTTTACCAAAGAAAATAATGTTTTTACATAAAAAACAAAGTTTCCTTTTTGTAATTTTTTCTCTTTTTACCACTTTAAAAAGCACATTCACACCCTCCAGGCTGTGGATTGTTTAAGAAATCTTCAATGGTGTGTCACAAAGACAAAAACTGAGTGACTTTAACCAGTTGAAAAGTGTGTAAATTCCACAATAATCCACATACTGTAGTACCCTATTGCAATTATGCAATGTTTGTTTGAGGAAAAAAAAATCTTTAAAAATGTATTTTGTATTTTTATATTTTTATTGAAACAATCTTCCTCCATTCATAAAATAGTCCCCTGTTGCACTAAAGATAATTGCTGAAATACACCCCTCCACTTTGCCTGTAGATTTCCATCTCTGCACTGTAAGTTAAAACTTGTCTACAGATTTCTTTCTCATTCTTTGTGAGTAAAACTGTACCCGGAGAGTTGTCTGAGTTAAACATTTATTTTTATTGAAATAACCTTCCTCCATTCTTAAAATAGTCCCCTGTTGCACTAGAGATTATTGCTGAAATACACCCCTCCACTTTGCCTGTGGATTTCCATCTCTGCACTATAAGTTAAAACTTGCTCACATATCTCTCTCTCATTCTTTGTAAGTTAAACTGTACCTGGAGAGTTGTCTGAGTTAAACATTTCCTTGAAACTTTCCTCTCTGTGCTGTAAGTTAGAAAATTATGTACCTGCAGATTTCTCTCTCCCCCTTCCTTTGACCTTTATTTCAAGATTTACCTTATATTTATGCACTGGAGCAATAGTTGTAGCCATGACACCAGCTCTCTTCCTCCAAGGTTCCCCACCCAGAGTTCAAGAGTACTCACCTACTCCTTCCATGGTTATGGTTCTGACCCTGTCCCTGAACCAGCATGTCAGAAAGTGTCAGTCTTGTGTGGCCCCCAGTACTTCGTTCTTGCTCAGAAACAGGCTCCAAGGTGTCATCAGCAGAACACAGTGACAGCACCTGTCAAATGAGAGAGAGAGGGAGAGATGCACTGAAGGCCATTGTGAGATGCTGATGGGTTTGGGCAAATGGAGAGGCAACACATTAGTGGGACAGAGAACAAGAGAAAGAGACAGCACATTAGCAGGGGGAGAGGGACAACATTAGCAAAAAGTGGAGCTAAGTGCAGGTGTGGCCTGTACTTGGGGGAGAGAGAGCAGGGTAAAGCTTGTAGGAGGACTTAAATGTAGCTGTACTAAATGTTGAAAGAACCACAGTTGGGGAGGAAGTAAAGATGTCTGCTTACTTCATCTGCTGGGAGAGGTATGTCAATTGAGTGTCTGCCATTTGAAAATGGCAGCCAAGGTCAGATATGTTTTTTCCGTGGTAATACAAGTTTTGAGGTAATATACATTTCAAGATGGCAATCAAAATGTTTGACTTCAAATGTTGAGAAGGGTGTTGTGATTTATTTAAATCTTGTTTCAGTAAAGTGACTGACTGACAGTTTATGTGTGGGTTATGGACAGTGGGATTTACCCATAGGTAAAGATGCCGGTCAACCAATTAGGTTACATGATTTTTTTGTCCCCATTGTACTGTATATGTATATGTGATAACCAAATTTCAGGTGCTGAAGGCACATCGTATAAATGCCTTGTGTCCCACAATGCACATGGGTGTGCTATTACATAATCCACAACCTGTCATGTCTTATTGTTTTCTTAGCCATCAGATGATTTCTGACATTGATGCCTTTTAATAATGGAAGATGGTGATGACATCAAAGTGATTAAAAATGCATGGGTCAGATATCCAGAAATGGTGCTAATGAGCTGCTATGTCTGACTCAGTTAACAAAGAAACAGTTTTGAAACCAGAGGTACAGTTTTATAGGTATATCATTGGCAAAGGCTTTGAGTCCCCATTCACTGTATGATGACAAAATTCTAGACTGGATTACTATCAAGGGTGTGGGAGCTGTAAATTTAGGTTTCCAATAAAATGAACTATAAAGTGTAAATTATCATGGAGTTTTATGTACATGTACAGTATTAAAATAACTTGAACTCAGCAGTGATTAAAAATGCATGGCTCAGATATCCAGGAATTGTGTGACTGAACTGCTACGTCTGATTCAATTTTCTAAGAAATAGTTTTGAAACCAGTGGCACAATTTTATAGGCATGTCATCGGCAAAGGCTTTGAGTCCCAATTCACTGTACGATGACAAAGTTCTAGCCTAGATTATCATCAATGGTGTGGGAGTTGTAAAATTAGGTTTCCAATAAAATGAACTATAACGTGTAAATTATGACGGAGTTTTACGCACAGGTACAGTATTAAAATAACTTGTACTCTGCTACAGTATTACCATTCTAATGAGACTTTAGTAGATGGTTGCATCATGCATCATGCAAACCAAATTTGCAACATGTTGAATTACTACTTGCATTCTTTTAAAGCCCCAAAGGCAACACTGGTTTGTAATTTCCAGTATTCATCATAAAACAGTAACAAATTATAGAGTCATGTAGCCCAGTCATTTTTGAATTTTAATTTGTTCATCTGCTTTCCTTGTTCCTTGAAACCAAACGGCAGTGAGCTATACTGCAACTGCCACTTCTAATGTAAAACAAGTTAAATCCTTGCCTATAAGTAATTCTAAAGTCAAAGATTTGCAGTAGTATCTTCTACTTAACCTACTTCCTCTCAGTAAGACAATTGGAAACTGCAGCCAAGGAGATCAATATTCAGGTTTTCATTTGAAGTTAAAGACAAAGCCAGAAAGCTAGCACTCCAGACGAATAAATGCTAAGAAAAGATGTTCACTGCTTGTGCAAATTTATTGATGGCAAAACAAGCCACACAAATGGCCTCTGCCCTTTGGCGGTTAGGCCTTCATTAGGGAGGGTGTCAAGGGAACAACATTACTTCCTTATATGTACAAAACTATGTGACATCATCAAAAAGTGTCCAGTGTGCAGACAGAGGGCCTGACTCTAGAAAGGTTACGGCAGGCGTAACTGCAGTTGTGCCAAGTAGAATGGCGCATGTAGCAACTAACACCAGCAGTTGCAGCGTGGCAATTCTACATGAGTGGCTCTGCGACATGGTGCAGGCTATACTAAATAGTAGTTATGCAAACCCTGCAACATGGCGTTAGGGGTTTACGTGCAGCAGTTGCATCCCAATCTAGAAGGGCAGCCATAAAGTGCCCACATCTGGATTCTACAAGAACCCCGGAGGAGATCTGTAACGTAAGTTATACCAGCATTTAGCTGGTATAACTTATGAATGCCCCAAGGGGTCCTGTAGATCCATTGGCTTTGCAGCGGACAGTGCACAGTTTTCCTCCCCCCATGCCCAGCACATCCCAGCAGGACCCCACAGGGCTACCCATACACCCATCCCCCAGAAACAGCCGCTGGAAGGAGCCCCGCAGGGTAGCGCTGCCATCCCCCCACCTGTGCCCCGAACCGTGAGTCACCCGCTGCATATGTGGCAATAATCTAGTGCTGGTGGTCTAGTGGCCCCCGAACTGTACATAACTGAAAAACAAATCCCGCTTCCCTGGTAGGCTAGTGGCCCCCACCCCGAACTGTACATATATAATGAAAGAAACCCCATTTCCTGGTAGTCTAGTGGCCTCCCCAGCCATGCCAGACCACCCAGTACCCCACCATCCCTGGCCAGCGACTGGCGAGTCCACCTCTCACCTCCATGGCCAGCCACCGACTGAGTGCATTATTAGCTCTACTGCACAGACGCACTCAGAAATTGTGGAGGTGAGAGGTGGGCTGTGCCAGTCATCAGCTGGGGCTGGGTGGGCTGGCACGGCTAGGTGGGGGGATGGGGAGCCACTAGACTCCTTAGTCGCCAGCGGCACTAGCTGATTTAAAGGGGATCTACAGAAATGCAAGAACTCCATACATGTAAACCTAAGGTAAAAAATATAAATAGAAATTTTTTTTTTTAAAGTTCAACTTTACAATAAAATTACAAATATTGTGTTAACTCAGCATCATACCTTAACAAACTGTTACACAATACACAGGAAAAACTATTTTTTTTCAGAACTGGCTTAAGGTCACACTGGTTATTTAGACCGTATGGTTTAACTCTCTGGAGTCTGTAGATTAATTTGCTACCCTATTTTATGAGTTTGTTCTCCCTATCCCCACCATAACGCATGGGGGATTGCCAATCAATACCCATAAACTTAAAGTTTGCAGGATCCCCACCATGATGTCATTCAAAATGCAGACCTACTGGCAATATTCCATGGTGCTGCACCATGGTGAATATGGCACTGAGGGTGCATGTGCTGCGTATGGCGCAGTGGAACTGCACCAGCGCATGTGGCAGCAGGGGGAGTAGGGGACTGCACCAGGGCAAGTGCTGTTGTGCTAGGTGCAGCAAGAGCGATATTCAGTTGTGGGCATGCAAATCAGGCCATAATGCATGCAAGGTACAAATGGGGCCATTTGCATGTCATTATGGCTCTATTTGCATGTGGTGCACTGATCCCTGGCAGCTTGCTCCTGGCATCCTGCTAGGCTGCAGCCGTCAGGGACCAACGCCCCACTGCCCCTCAGTGGGTGCCTCACCCATTCGCCTGATCGTGACGATGTATAGAAAACTCCCTGGTGGTCCAGTGGTCCATACCCTTTTGCCCAATTGTAGGCATAATGTAATGTAAACCCTGGTGGTCCAGTGGATCCTCTCCCCTGCCTGATCATGGGCATTAGTGTAAATTAATATCCCTGGCAGTCCAGTGGACCCAATCCCCTGCAAGATCACAGGCATATGAATAAATAACCCTGGTGGTCCAGCAGTACCCCCCTGCCCACCTGCCCACTAAGCCCTGCCACCTTGCACCCCCCAGACAGCAGTGGCCGGCAGCTCCCCACCCGCAAGCTGACCGGCCGTCAGCCGACTGACAGCATACAGTACAGCTGTGTGCCTATTGATCCACTGCATGGGCCACTAGGCATGCAGACCATACTGTACTACACAGTCCCGAAATGTGAATGAATCATTCACATTTTGGGACTGTGTACTGTACAGTCTGCACGCCCATTGACCCATGCAGGGACCAATAGGTGTACAGTTGTACTATACGCTGTCAGTTCGCGGCAGCCTGGCGGCTTGTGGGTGGGGAGCTGCAACCCGCCACTGATCGGGGGTATAGGGTGGTGGGGCACAGGTGGGTGAGGGGTACTGCTGGACCACCAGGGTTATCTATTCATATGCCCATGATTGGGCAGGGGATCAGTTCCACTGGACCACCAGGGATATTAATTTACACTTATGCCCATGATCGGGCAAAGGAGCGGGTCCACTGGACCACCAGGGATATTAATTTGCACTTATGCCCATGATCGGGCAAGGAGGGGCACGGCACCCGGACTGTGTCATGGGATGTCGGGCTGCCACTCACAGCAGGCGGCTGTCATGTTGTGCCCAGCAATACTGCAGCCTGCCTGTGGTTGTCCCCTGACATGTTCCTGTTTTTGACGGGCACATCTTTGAACCCCCTTTGCTGCACAAGGTGGGTTTGTGCATGCATATGCGCCACACATCCTGGGCTGAATATTGGGATGTGCTGAATATGCATGAACACACCCCCTCACTTGCACCGCATACATTACAGGTATGCCCCTGCACATCGGGGATTGCGCAGAGCACCCTACCCCTTTGAATATTGCACCAAGGCACATCAGTGGGTCGCGCATGGTTTAACAGTGTTGTGCCATGTGCAACCTCTTTGAATATCCCACCCATTTGATTTATCTACCTCTGCCTAAAGGAGAAATACAAGTGGACCAATTTAGGTCACTTAAAATCAGGATGGCTTTCTTCGATTTTTTGTATACTATCTGAAAATGGTATGGAATATTTAAGAAACTATAGAGACTTAGGTGTTACAATATGCTTAAAATATCAATAGAATTGTAGAATACTTCAAACTCAAGGATTTGGACACTAACTCTAGGCTGAAGCTTTCACCATGGGCAAGAATGAATGATAATTTTCATTATTATAGGCATTGTCTAGATGTTTTAGTTGATCAGAATCAAAGAATACAATATACTGAGTATAAGTTGGAGTTATTCCTGAGCAATTTATTAGATGCAATATATAAAAAAATTCCTCTAGTCAGGCACAGTTATGTTCCTGTGCCATTTTTTCTTCCATAGAAAACTTAAAACATGTGATATTTGAGTGTCCTTAGTACAAGTTCCCTAGGTGGAAATGGATAACACCTTTAGGTAATACAATACAAACTTCCGATCAAGACTTGCTGTTGAAGATTTTTTTCACTACAAATAATGGTATAATTAGAACAGTAGCGCAATACTTAACGTGTATTTCACAAATTCATCTCAAACACAAAGGTGCTAAAGGAAAGTGACTAGGAATTATTATTATTAAAATTGTGTTGTGTTTGTAATATATATGCCTCAAGATGTTGTATGCCAACTGCTATTCCTCTAATAAAGAGCTCCGGATGTATGTGCAAAAATTATGTGTATCGAATGCCTTGATAAAATCTAGGTTAGCCATGTCCACAGCCCCTTCCTGGTCTACTACGTTGGTCACCCAGTCAAAGAAATCTATCAGGTTTGTCTAAAACGACCTTCCCATCATGAATCTATGCTGCCTTGGGTCCTGTGCCCCACTGGCTTCTAGGTACTCAACAGTTCTTTCCTTCAGAAATGATTCCATCATTTTCCCTACTACTGAGGTCAGACTAACTGGTCTGTAGTTTCCTGCCTCTGTCCTCATGTGTCCATGCACATCACCATTCGCTCACCCACTCGCAGCAGGAGATGAGTTTTATAGCCAGGACTGGGCATCCTTGGGGCACAAAGAGAACACCCAATTGGTAGGATAAATTAGCTAAAATACAGGGTATTGTGCCCTGTTATCAGTGCATAGTTCAGTACTTCAGGAAGTAAAAATGCTGGCAATCTCCTGTAGTTCTCAAGATGGTTACAGGGAACTACTCTCCCCACAATGCACAGGGTCTGGAGAGTCTCATGCTCTCAGAAGTACCACTGACCCTTTCTTAGAGCTGCACATCCTTGGGGCACAAAGGCAACATCACCAAACAGCTACGTGGTGCTCCATCTGATATCCAGTTCACTTATGACAGCCATGCTAACTTTTTCAAAGAACCTGTTGAAAAAGGGAGAGTATTCTTTTTCTGGCCTCCTAGAGGGCATTCTGGGGCAAGGAATGTTTGTATGCTCAGAATGGACAGAAGTGCCAAGAAGGAAGGGGTACTTGTCATATCAAGGTGCAGAGCATTGACAGAAACAGAGAGACAGAATTTGACAGCAGATAAGGACCACTTGGACCACCCACACTGTTATCACCACAGACCCTACTTGATCTACAGCTCTTTCTCCTTTCCCCCTACCTTTTCATTATGATTCTCTTGTGCCTGTCCCATACATTCTTGAATCACACCACTGTTTTCACCCCCACTACCTCCGCTGTAAGGCTGATCCAGAAATCCACCATTCTTTGTGTGAAGTATTTCCTCACATCGCTCCTGAATCTACCCCCCTCCAGTTTCATAGCATATCCCCTTGTTCTTAAGGACCTCTTTTTCTGAAAAATACTTCCCTACTGTAGCTTATTTATCCCTGTGAGGTATTTAAATGCCTCTATCATATCCGCTCTCTCCCTCATCTCTTTTAGGATATATGTATTGAGGTCCTTTAATCTCCCTCATAGGGATTTTGATACAGACCCTACACCATTTTAGTTGCCTGTCTTTGGCTACCTCCACTCTGTCTATGTCCTTCTGGAAATGTGATCTATAGAACTGGACACAGTACTCTAGGTGAGGTCTTATCAGCAATCCATACAGAGGGAACACAACCTCCCTCTTTCTGCTGTTGATACCCTCCCCCTGCACACTAGCATCTGATTAGTCCTCCCGACTGTCTTGACATACTGTTTGGCCACCTTCATGTAATAAGATATGATTACCCCCATGTTTCTTTCCTGCTTGGTAAACATCAATACAATGTCTCTTCTCATCCTTTCCACCCCACCCCCAACCCCCTTAGAGTGTCACCCTATTGCAAATTTTGTTGTCATCTAGAAAGAGGCAGATCTTTCCTTCCAGCTCCTCTGAAATGTCACTTATAAAGACATTAAAGAGGATGTGCCCCAACACTGATCCCTGACACACCCCACTGGACAACTTCCCTTCTCTAGAGCGAACTCTGTTAAAATCACCCTCTCTCACTTATCCCCAACGTTCTTATCCAGTTTGCCACCTTTGGACCCACTCCTAAGCCACTCAGCTTGCTTACTGGTCTCCTGCAGGGAACAGTGTTGAAATCCTCACTGAAATCTAGGTAGACCACATCCACTGCTTCACTCTAATCTCTTTGTTGCCCAGTCAAAGAAATCAATCAGATTCATTTGATATGACCTCCCTCCATTAACCCATGCTGCCTTGGGTGCTGTAATCCATTGGATTCAAGATGTTCCACAATCCTTTCCTGCAGCAGTGATTTCATTAACTGTACCACCACCTATGTCAGGCTGACTGGCCTGTAATTGCCAGAATTCTCCCAGCTACCACTCTTGTGAAGTGGAACTACATCTGCCCTCTTCCAGTCCTCCAGAAACACTTTTGTTTCCAGTAAGCTGTTAAATAGGACTGTAAGAGGTACAGTAAGTACCTCCCTGAGTTCCCTCAACACACGTGGATGCACCCTCATCAGGACTCTCCACTACAAAAAAAGGACTAGTGTCTACCTCCCTCTGTCCAAAGCATTTGTTACCTTTTTGTGAGCCCCCCTTCTCCATTCTCTTTGAATACTGAAAAAAAGTATTTGTCAGGATACCTGCTTTTTCTGGCCCCCTTCTACACAGTCCCCCTTCCCTTTTTAACTTTACAATCCCACCCCTGGTCTTCCTCTTTTCACTTACATACCTAAAAATGTCTTGTTCCCTTTAATTACCTCCCATGGTTTTCTTTCTTCAATCTGCACCTTTGTGCTCCTTACTGCTTTCCCTTCTTCCCTCTATTTCCCCTGATACACTTCCTAATCCTCCTCCCGCTGCATCTCCTTATACCTTCTGAATGCTGCCATTATAGCATTTACCTTTTCAACCACCTCTTTCAAGAACCATGGTGCTCTCTTTTTCTTGATTTTGCTGACTTGTTTGATGCAGAGGTTTATTGCCTTTACTGTGTTCTCTAATGTTGCTTCTTCTTTGTGCCAGATGTTTGGTTAATGAGGAAGACCATGGCTACATCTGGCACAAAGAAGAAGCACAATTAGATAACATAGTAAAGGCAAGGGAAGAAGGGAAAGTATGCCATATGTGGCCATTACATATCCAGAGGCAGGCAGGCTGAACTCAGCTAACAAAATCCCAATTTTATTACATAAAGGATGAATCGCAAATTACCTTGCTAAGAGGGGAGCTCATTTGTTACCTCTGTCAGTAAGGTAATTCATGCCTGATTGTTTATGTATTATACAATGGCAAGAAAATTTCCTGGACTCTGATGGGTCAGTGAGTCCCTGGCACAGTGAGGTTATCCCGGCATAACCTCACTGTATAGATGACCTCTCTTCAGAAACAAAGATGTAGTGCCACACTGAAAATCTACTAAAAACATTTTTTTATTTTTTTTTATTTTGTACAACAATGAGCCATTGTATAATAGCAATAATGCAATCCAGGGTGTGGGTTTTGCTGGGATAACCTCACTTCTGGTACATTGGATGCACTTGGCCTGTGGTCTTGTGCCCAACCACCCAGACGTGAGGTTATCCCAGCACAACCCACACCCTCTCATGCATTATTGCTTAAATAAAATTCACATGTTGTGAGCTGAATTTTACCTGCCTGTTTTCTAAGCAGTGCAGAGACTCTTTTGCTGTTGTGGGTCACAGAGGGGTGGCCAACCAGGCTGGCACTCACAGAAACAGTTGCAGACCAGGTTTATTGAACTTTTGCACACTGTATGTGATCATAAGTTTGCTGCATGCTGAAAATGCCTCCCAGGAGTAAAAGCATTGTATTGTTTGGGATACACTATCTACCTTTACTCCTGGGAGTCTGCTTTTAGTAGGGATTTGTGATAGCACCACATATACAAACTTTGCACACCCAGTATTCATATAGGCAATGTGTGACAAAACACTGACAATTTGAATTTCTCTGCTTAAAAACACATGTTGTATTTTGTGCTGAACCGATTGATTTGTGGGAAAATTGTGGTAGTTAAATAGGGTATACAGAATATGGGGCCTGAAATTTCAAATGGTGACAGATGGCCTCAGCTAAAAAGCAGGCAGTGCAACTGTAGTGTATGAGACAAAGGAATATGACATAGGACACTGGTGGGACTCTAAAAGTTACAAGTAGAATGACAGAGAACTCTTCAGGGGTGCTTGGATTCCTGCAATTAGTTTTGACTGCACCCAGTTTGAATTTTGAAAATTCTGAATCAGAGTCTGAGTCAGTTACACCAGCAATTAAGCCATAGAATGGAATTGTAGATGGAATCCGAAGTTCCAGTTCAGTATCTGACTCCACTTTGGTGACTGTTGCCTAGAAAAAAGCACCTCCACCTCCTGGTCTTGCCTCCCTCTACTCTTACCTTAAGTGTCTGCGGTCCTTGGGCTATTGTCTTTATTGGTGGCAGTCTGTCAGGTCACTGCATGGCAAGTGGGCAGCTGTAGTAGACAGCAGAGGCAGCAGTCAAGTCAGTCGTCATTACTGCACAAATTGTACCCTGTCCCCTAGTGTGCTCAACCCTTCAACCTCCATTCCAAATTCCATTAAAGAACAAGAAACAAATGTCCTCTGCATTTACATCAGCCCAGCCCACTGACCCCAAGAAAGACACAGGTGACAGGGAGATGCCTGATGTTTGGCATGTCCCTGGCACTCCAATCCAGCAAGTTAGATTAAAATAATACATTTTAATAGATGTTTATGGTAAGGTGTTTGGTAGTGAGTAACCCCAGGGCTTTCTGTAGGTCAGCCCAGCCACCCAGGTTAATAAAACTAGGGACTTTTGAGAACGGTGGGTGAGAAACCAGAACACAACGGATCAGGGCAGTGACTATGCATGCTTACTAAAGTTTATTAATGTAATCACACTGGTTGCAGGATTGGGGTGTCAGGGGCATGTGGTCGGGGATCCCTATGTCACCTCTCTCTCTTTGGGTCTGTGGTCCTGACTAATATAAATAAGGATGACGTGTTTCTTGGTTTAGACATTACTGCACTGGAGTGGACTCAGAAGGGGGGGTCATGCGTACTAGGGGCCTGGGACAATTTGTTCAGGAGGTACCAATGAATTGTCCACTGTTATTGCCATCTATTACAGCTGCTCACTTGTCCTGCCATAACCTGACAAATTGCCACAAAAATGACAGGATTCCTAAGTATCCAAGTCCATCATCTATCAGATTGAGTCTGATGAACTGTAATGTGCATGCATAAACCACTTCTTTACACGTTACTATAATCCTGGTAACCACCCAAAACACTTACCATTGACACCATTAATTTGTCAGTTGCAAAGCACCTATGTCTGCATTTTACCAGTTCTTCAGTACTATCAGAATGCCTTATTGTCTGTAAGTGACAGGTGCCTTTTATCAGTTTTGCATCTAATGGTCAGGATGGTACTTTGTTTTAGTTTTACATGTTTAAAGAATTTTAATTTATACAGGCTTAAGTTTTCAAAATTATCCATAAAGTGGGCAGAGCATTTATGGGGGGGGGGAGGGCGATTACAGCAGCCTGCCAATTCTATTCTCTATTGAGAAGCACAAAGTTAATCCACTTTCTGACTCTTTTGGTTGATTTAGACCTCTTTGAACAGTCAAAACTGGGTATTTCTGGGCTTGGTGTGTTGCTGCAGCCTCCCACGACACAAAAGACACTTTTTGAAGTCTGAACTTTCCGTTGCTTAACCTTGATACAAAATAGCCACCCAGTTGTAATTGAGTTAACCATTGTATTGACTATCAAGAGATGATGCTGTAACTACTGTGAATGGAACTGGCAGTGACACAAAAACTAATAAGAAGTATAAGATATGTTGAAATGAGATTCAGTAATATGTGGTTCAAGTGCACCATGAGATTAAATGAAGATGAGAGGAGGTCACACACATTTGGCAAACTGACTGAATCCTGGAGTACAGTACTTGTGGACAGCAGTGGGCTGGGGCCACCAGCAAGATACCTGGGGCTACATGTCACCCTAGACCATATGATAATTAGCACTTCACTACAGTGCAGCTTCTTTTAACCCTCAAAACAAGAGTCATAGGGCACCTTGGAGCCCTGGAAGTCAGATATTGTACTAAAAGAGTTTACAGGAGGTCACAGATAGGCGGGGTAAGTTAAAAACAGGGCACTAGTTTTAGCATACTGGTTAGTACTGGCCACAAGAACATACTGTAAGCACAGAAATATTTTTAGATAGCAAGTAAAGCAAACTATTAGCAAGTAAATTACACTACAGCTGCTACAGGGCATAAAACAGTAGACAAAGCACACCAGAAAAAGATACACCGGATTTGGCAGTCCCCAACACCTGCAGTACAGCCTGATTTGCAAGGTACAATACAGCTAAATAAATGCCAGAAATACATGACATTGGCATAGTGCACTAAATTGCTTACATACTTTTTATGTGAAGTCCCCTGGCTGCACAACAGCAAAACCAGCAAGGGATGAAACAGCTGGAAGCCACATCAGGGGACAACACTGTAACTTATTTGACTCCTTGACAGGTAGCCAGCACCCAGGAGAAATACAACGAATAGCAAAAAAAATCTAAGCTAGCACAGGCAGAAGAACTGTGAAATGTCAATGAATGGAGGTGGAGCTGCTGGAAATATGAACGAGACCACTCAAATGCACAGCTGCTTCGACCATTCTGACCGCATTCATGATTCCCCTATTGATTCTCACTGTTGCTCCCACTCATGACATCTGGGAAAGCTCATCTTTTACATAGCAGTAATTTGGATGGTAGGGGGAATGTGAGAGAAAAACATGTGTTTTAAAATAATATTTTAATAGCTATAAACCTCATTTCATAAAACAAGGGTCCTAGCATTATATTGCAGCATGTCCTGGGGGCTCAGGAATTCTGTGTAACATTTTCTCACATGACCAAAACACTTTTAATTGTCACTGTTTTTCCTGACTTATAGTGCAGAAATACTACAATATTACACATCAATGGCTTGGGATTAGCGAAAAATAGACCTTGCATGCTTTTTCAAATATTGCATCTAAACTTCACAGTACTTTCTTATGAATATAAATGCCTTCTCTCAGCTTACAGAGGCATTTACCATAAGTATAACTTTATTGCTGGGGTCAATCATTGTAGACTGTTTGAATACAGTTATATTAAGAGGCAGTAAAACTTTTAAATGTTGTTACAATCACGATTCCCTGCTGATTTTCACTGTTACTCCCTCTCATAACATCCAGGAAAGCTTGTCTTTTGCATAGAAGCAATTTGGATGGTACGGGGAATGGCAGAGAAAAACTGTATATTTTAAAATAATATTTTAATAGTTACAAACCTTGTTTCACAAAACAAAGGAACTAGCACTATATTGCAGCATGTCCTGGGGGCTCAGGCTGTCAGAGTTCTCGCACATGCACAAAGAACTCTGGCGGCCATCTTGAACATGGTGGTAAGTGCAGTGTCCCACTAGCGGACAAAATAGTGCAGTGAATGTGCAATGATTGCCATTCACCTCCACTCTTTATATGTCCATCCAGTATCTGGTAAGCTTCGTTTACTCTACTGTGCTCACAAGATGTCTACAGGGCTATGCCTGCTGCAGCCATAAAAATGCTACTTTCAGCAACCATTTTCGAGGACGAAAAATCTCCTGTGACATCAATTGTTAAAGGTAGAGGTAAAAAAACAGGTGAGGAATTTGCTGCATCCTGATTTACCCTAAGGATTTCTAACCCATTTCCAGAGCAGCTGACAACCACCAGTTCAGATCCATCATTTTTGGTCAGATAATTAATGCAGCAACCAGGACACAGCACACTGACATATCAATGCTTCCTACAACAGTTGGTGATTGCCATCACAAAACAAAGCCACCATCATTATGCACTAAAAACTTTAGCAGGTGCCCCAAAATAGAACTCCCTAAAATAAAAGAAAAATGTTAAATGCTTCTTTCCGTTATCATTCCTTATTTGCATATGTGAACAAATTTTAAAACAAGTGAGTATTACTGTACTAACAATTTTCTTTTCTGGCACTCATTTGTAGACCATGACAAATTGCCCTCATATCCTTGCCTGCTTACCAGGGAAATCTCTGTTGCTTACTGTGCCACAGCCAAAATGGAGGACCTGGTTACATATGAGGCCTTCTGTTGTATTTATGTGTGGATAAAGGTGAAAATTCTAAAAATGGAATTCTGCAGATTTTTGAATTTACATATTCCATAATAAACAAACCTTCCATCCACTGAATGTGTCAAAGACAGGTAGTTACAGTGTGTGTGTGTGTGGGGGGGGGGGCTACTTCATTTTGCTACAATAGCTGCTTTTACCAAAGAAAATAACTGTTTTTATTTTAAAAAGTTGACCTTCTTTAAATTATTTCTCAATTTTCCAATTTTAAAAAGAACAATAACACTCCATTCTGTGCATTGTTTAAGCAATCTTGAAGGTGTGTCATGAGGCCAAAGGCAGAGTGACTTTGATCACATAAGAAGTGGGAAAATTATGTAATAATCCACATCCTGGAGTGCCTTATTGTAATTATGTGATGTTTGTCTGATAAAAAAATATAGATTTTTAAAAAAATTATTTGGTATTTACTTGTACTGTTTTTTATATATTTTATTGAAATAACCTTCCTCCATTTGTAAAAATAGTCCCCTGTTGCATCAGAGTCATTGCTGAATTAGGCCTCCTCCACTTTCCCTCTCTGCACTATAATTACAACTTGCCTGCTGATTTCTATCTCACTCTTTGTAAGTTAAACTGTACCTAGAGAGTTGTTTGAGTTACAGTAGACATTTCCTTGAAACATTCCTCTCTGTGCTGTAAGTTACACTATTCTGTATCTGTAGATTTTTCTCTCCCCTTCCCTTTGACCTTTATTTCAAGATTTACCTTTAATTTCCGGACTGGAGCAATAGTTGTACCTATGCCACTGGCTCTCAACCCCTAGGTTCCCAGCCCAGTGATCAAGGCTTCTCCCCTACACCTTCTGTGGTTCTGACCCTGACCCTGTCCCTGAACCAGTGCGTCAGAAAGTGTCAGTCTTGTGTGGTCCCCAGTGTCTCATTCATACCCAGAAACAAGCCCTAAGGTGTCTTTGGTGGAACCCAGTGACAGCACCTGACAACTGAGAGCGAGAGAGAGAGAGAGAGAGAGAGAGAGAGAGAGAAAAGCATTAAAGGCAGTTGCGAGCTGTTGATGGGTTTGTGGAGACAGAGAGACAACACATTAGTGGGACGGAAAGTGAGAGAAAGAGATAACTCATTAGCAGGGGGGAAAGTGGCAGCATTAGCAAAAAGTGGAGGTAAGTGCAGGTGTGGCCTGTAGTTGGGGTGGAGACAGTGTGGTAAAGTTCATAGGAGGCCCTATAAATGTAATCGTACTAAATGTTGAAAGAGCCACATTTGGGGAGGAAATGAAGATGTTGGCTTACTTCATTGGCTTGAGGGATCTGTTGGTTGAGTGTTTGCTATTTGGAAATGGCAGACAAAGTCAGACATATTTTCTTGTGAGGTAATAAAAGTTTTGAGGTAAAACAAGTTTCAAGATGGCAATCAAAATGTCATGATTTTAAATGTTGAGAAGGGTGTTGTGATTAACTTAAATCTTGTTTAAGTAAAGTGGCTGACTGACTGACACTTTATGTGTGGGTTATGGTGGGATTTACCCATAGATAAAGATGCCAGTAAACCAGTTAGGTTACATGATTTTTTTGTCTCCATTGTACCATATATGTATATGTGATAACCACACTCTCAGGTGCTGAAGCCACTTTGCATAAATGCCTTGTGCCTCAAAATCATAGAATCATACAAATGTGTTGGCAGAAAAGGTCCCCTTAAGCCCAATGAGTTGGCCCCTTACCCCCCTCCTTACCTACCCCCCCAGAGATCACCCCTCCACCCCCTGGTCAACCCCTTGTGACTGTCCCAAGACCTCTTGAATCCCTCAACAATTTCAATCCCCACCACCTCTTCTGGCAGACTGTTCCAGGGCTCCACCACTCTCTCAGTGAAGTAACGCCCCCTCACATTCCCCCTAATCCTTCCTTCCTCCACCCTTAGACTATGTCCCCTAGTTCTAGCACCTACTCTTTCTGTGAGCAAGCTCTCCCACTAATTTATTAATCCCCTTCATGTACTTAAGCATTTCTATCATGTTCTCCCTCTCCCTTCTGTTTTCCAGCAGGTACAGATCCAATTCCCTTAACCTCTCCTGATAGGGCTTCCCATTCAACCCATGCACCATCTTAGTGGCCCTTCTCTGCACCCTTTCCATCCCATCTACTGTATGTCCTTGCATAGGTAAGGTCTCCAGAATTGGACCCCATACTCCAGGTGTGGCCTCACCATGGATTTGTTAAGTGGCATCAGCACCTCCCTTTTTCTGCTTGTTATACCTCTCCCTATGCATGCCAGCATTTCATTTGCTTTGCCCACTGCCTTGCTACATTGTGTCCTCACCTTCAGGTTATCCGAAAGTATACTGTATTCCCCAGATCCCTCTCCTACCCAGCTCCCTTTATTTCATCCCCTCCCAGTGAGTACTTTGCTTGCAGATTATTCTTCCCCATGTGCATTACTATGCATTTGTTTGGCATTGAATTTCAGCTGACATGTTTCTGACCACCCCTCCAGCAACCTTAAATCTTCCCTCATAGCCTCCACTCCCTCTGAGGTGTCCACACTATTGCAGATCTTCGTATCACTACAAATCTTCAGACCTTCCTGCACAGCCCCTATGTTATGTCCATAATATAGATGTTAAACAGGATGGGCCCCAGCACTGGCCTCTGGGGGACCCTGCTCATCACCCCTTCTTCCCTGGAATGTACCCCATTTATAGCCACCTTCTGACTTCTGCCCTTCAGCCAGTTCCCTGCCCATCTTGTTATTTTCTGCCCCATCCCCAAATTTTCCAGCTTATTTACCAGCCTTCTGTGAGGAACAGTGTCAAAGGCCTTTCCGAAGTCCAGACAGGCCACGTCCACTGCTCCTTCCTGATCAACCACCCTCGTCACCCAATCGAAGAACTCAATCAGGTTCATCTGACATGACCTCCCTTGTGTGAAGCCATGCTGATGGATGTCCTGCAGCCCACTTTCCACCAAATAGCTGATCACCCTTTCCTTTAATATTGCCTCCATCACCTTACCCACCACTGAGGTGAGGTTGACCAGGCGATAATTGCCCGCCTCCTCTCTGTTGCCACTCTTGTGAATTGGTACCACGTCAGCCCTCTTCCAGTCCTTTGGCACCCACCCTGTATCCAGGGTTAAGTTAAACAACTTCACTAGGGGTGCCACCAGCTCCTCCCTTAGTTCCCGGAGTACCCTAAGATGCAGGGTGTCCAGACCCATGGCCTCGTCCACCCTCAACCTACCCAATTCAGGCTAGTGTCCATCCTTATGTCTTCCCTTCCCTCTCCCTTAACACTGGTTCCCTTCCTTCCACTTCCACCATGAAGACCGAGCAAAAGTACCTATTTAGTACCTCTGCCTTCTTGAAGCCCCCTTCCACTTGTACTCCCCCCTCCCCCTTCACTCTTACTATCCCCTGTCTTGATTTCTTCTTCTCTGCTACAGTATATACCAAAAAAAGTTTTACCTCCCCTTTTGGCATGCTTTGCATTCTCTCCTCCATTTCTGCTTTTGTCTTCCTAATCTTCTGCCCTGCCACCCTCAGCTTCTCCCCAGATTTTTTCCTGTCTTTCTTCCTCTGTGTCCTCTTATATTCTCTGAATGCCCTTCAAGGGTGCCGGAAGATGGTAAAAGCTGAGGGGGCTGAGAATCAAAAGGGCACTTTATAAGGGAACAAAGGGCACTGTTTCTACTAGTTTTTGCCATACAGAAATAAAAAGTGGAGGGGCTCCGGCCCCTTCCGCCCCCCCAGTTCCGGCACCTATGATGCCCTTTTTCTCTCCCCTATTTCTCCCCTTACTTCCCTGGTGAACCAGAGTGGCTTCTTTCTTCTTCTGTTCTTCCTCACCTTCCGTATGCAGATTTTTGTGGCTTTTAGTAACCCCCCCGATTGAATTCCATAATTCCTCCACATCCCCTAGTTTCTCCTTCCCCTCCACTTTGTTCCTGAATATCACACTCATTTTCACAAAATCCATCTGCCTGAAGTCCAGGACATCAATGATGGGTGATGGTCAGATGTCTCCCAGGTACATCAGCATGGAGAGACACTGACCGCATTGCTAAAATTGTTCACAAAGCAGGAGAAAACATTGATGTCCTAGTACACATAGGGACTAATGATCTAGCCAGCCGGTCAGTTGTGGAGACCAAGGAACACCTGACTAGGCTGGGTGACAAACTATCATCTATTTCGTCCGGCATCTCCTTCTCTGAGATCCTGCCAGTCTGGGAGAAGGGAGCAGATGGACGGAAGGTCAGAGAAGGGGAGATAGGGGAGCTAAACATGTGGCTCAAGGACTGGTGCCAGGAAAAAGGACACAGATTTGTAGGGAACTGGCAATAGTTCTGGGAGCGAAAGTTCTTTAAATTTGATGGACTGCATCTGACTAAAGAGGGAGTCAGTGCATTGGGGCAGAAGTTTGATGTCTTTGCAGAATATTTAAACTAGCAAATGGGGAGAGGGTGCAGCACCCCATCGTCGAATGGGAAGTACACCTCCCCTCAGCTAGTGGTCAAACAGAATTCAGCGTGTTTGCTGTTCATTTGCATCACCAGGTAAGAAAAAGGTTTGTCTCCCCAACGATGCACAGGGGTAATGCCAAACTTCACCCAACAACTAACACACCAAAATCTGGCCAATGGAAAATCATGTACAAATGCTCACAGCCTGGGAAATAAGATCCCAGACCTGCAGGCAATAATGTCAGAGGCTAAGCTGGACATAGTAGCAATTAGTGAGGCGTGGTTTACCAGTAACCACACTTGGGAGACTTCAGTACCTGGCTATGTATTGTTCAGAAGAGACCGAGGTGCAAAAGGGGGAGGAGTGGCCCTGTATGTTAATGAAAATATCAAAGCTACAGAAATTCAGAATACACATAAGGAGCCAGAAGAACTGTGGGTCACCCTGGAAACAGGAAATGGGACAGCCATAAGAACTGGGGTTGTCTACAGGCCCCAGACCAGAGGAGGACATAGACACATTACTGTTAGAAGATATACAAAACATGACAGCTAAAGGGAGGTTCTGATAATGGGAACTTCAACATGCCAGATACAGATTGGTCAATACCAGCAGGAACATCTGCCAGAACTAGACTCATAGTGGATTCCTGCAGGGGAGGGCCTCAAACAACTGGTACAGCAACCCACAAGAGACAGGGCTATCCTAGATCTAGTACTGACTAACAAAGAAGGGATCACAGATCTCCAGGTAGAAGGTCACCTGGGGGCCAGTGACCATCACATGGTATGGTTCAATTTGGCTACTACATCTAAATCATCCCATTCCAAGGCAAAAATATGGGACTTCAGAAGAGCTGACTTTGATAAGATGGCCAACAGAGTTAAGCTAGCCCTGGCAAAAAGAAACACAGGTGAGGAGGAGTACAGGCAAATGGGCAAGCATTAAGGATACAATACTTGAAGCAACATCCCATTGTGTTAGACAGAAAAGGAAGTGCAAGAAGAAGGAAACCACTTTGGTTCTCAAATACAGTAGCAGAAAAGGTCAGAGCCAAAAGGCTGGCCGTCAGAAAATATAAGGAACACAGCGGGATGAAGATAGGGAGGCATACCAAACTGCCTAAGGGGAAGCAGGTAAGGCAGTGAGGCAGGCAAAGTCCCAAACTGAGGAAACACTAGCACAGAACAGTAAAAGAAGGTGACAAGACTTTCTATAGATACATTAGTGAAAGGAGAAAGTCCAGAGGGTATTGCTAAGCTTAATGGAGAAAAGGGAGCATGTGAGGAGGAGGACCCTGTAAAGGCATCTATCCTAAATAGATACTTTTGCTCAGTATTTACTGAAGAGAAGGTAGGGCAGGCCCACAGCTCAGACATCATGGACACAGGGGAGGGAGGTGAGCACTACTCCTTCACAAAGAAAGGGTCCTACAAGAGCTTGCTAAGCTCGGGTGGATAAGGCAATGGGACCTGATGGCATACATCCCAGGGTACTTAAGGAGCTAAAGGAGGAACTAGCAGAGCCATTAGCAGAATTGTTTAGTGAGTCTCTGAGCAGGAGGAGGTCCCAGAAGACTGGAGAAGGGTCATGTGATCCCACCCACAAGAGTGGTAGCAGGGAGGAGGCGGGAACTACAGACCGGTAAGTCTTACCTCAGTAGTGGGCAGATTATGGAGGCACTTAAGGAAAGGATAGTGCAACACCTGGAATCCATAGGGCACAGGATCCAAGACAGCATGGGTTTACAAAGGAAGGTCCTGTCAAACTAATCTCATAGATTTCTTTGACTGGGTAACCAGAGTGGTAGACCAAGGGGAGCAGTTGATGTCGCCTACCCTTGACTTCAGCAAAAGCTTTTGACACTGTTCCACATAGAAGATTGATAAATAAGCTAGGTAGGCTCAAAATTGGGTCAGAAGTTGGTCAACTGGGTGGCAAACTGGTTGACTGGCAGAAAACAGAGAGTGGTGGTAATGGTATACAGTCAGAAGAGATGCAAGTCACAAGTGGGTACCTCAGGGATCAGTCCTGGGGCCAGTCCTATTCAACATCTTCATTAGTGACCTCGCAGATGGACTAGAGGGTAAGGCTTGTCTGTTTGCAGATGACACCAAGATCTGCAACAGAGTAGATGATCCAGATGGGGTGGGCAGAATGAGAAGAGATCTGGATAAACTAGCAGAATGGTCAGAAGAGTGGCAACTGGGATTTAATGCAAGAAGTGCAAAATCATGCACATAGGGAAGAGAAACCCTGAAGCCACTTATAGGCTGGGAGGAGTTGCTAGCAGTCACAAAGGAAGAAAGAGACTTGGGCATCATCATCACTGATGACCTAAAATCATCCAAGCAGACCTCTAAAGCAGTAGGTAAGGCTAGGGGGTGTTAGGGTGTATTAGTAGGGGTATCACAAGTCGTAGAGGGAGGTAATAATCCTCTGTACAAGACATTAGTTAGGCCCCATCTGGAGTACTCGTGCAGTGGAGGCCACACCTTCACAAGGACATTAACCAAATTGAGGCAGTCCAGAGAAGGGCAACAAAATGGTGCAGGGACTGCATCAGAAGACATATGAGGACAGATTAACGGAGCTCAATATGTTACCCTTGAGCAAAGGAGGAGAGAGGTGATATGATCGAGACATTTAAACACCTTAAGGGCATAAACAAGGTGAAAGAGTCTAACATGTTTAAATATAAGAATAATAGCAGGACAGGAGGACACAGCATGAGATTAGAGGAGGCCGATTAAGGGGAATGTGAGGAAATTCTTTTTCAGAAAGGGTGGTAGATGCATGGAATGGCTTACCACAAGAAGTGGTGGCTATGAATACAGTGCAGGGCTTCAAACAGGCATGGGATAGGCATAAGGGAGCAATACAAATGACTATGAATAGATAGGTCACTGACAGAGCAAAGGCCGATGGCACATTTATAAGGTAGAAAAAGAAATGGGCAGACTGGATGGGCCTTGCGGTCCTTATCTGCCGTCAACTTCTATGTTTCTATGTTTCTATGATGGTCCAACTGTTTTCATTCCCCATCCTGACCTTGAATCTTACCTTATTAGGTCGCTTGCACCTAGGCTGAGCCCCACTCCAACTCCTTCCACACTATCCCCATTGGTGAGGACCATGTCAAGTATGCTGCCACCCCTAGTGGGCTTCTTAACCAGCTGCTGCAGGAAAGTTCCCTGGAGTGATTCGAGGATCTCTCTGCTCCTGGCTGACCTAGCTGATGGGATATCCCAGTCAACATCTGGGAGGTTAAGGTCACCCACCAGCAGAATCTCCCCCCTGAGTGCCATCCATTGAACTGCCTGCAACAGCTGCCTATCAACTTCCTCCCCCTACATTGGAAATCTGTAAGCCACCCCAAGCCTTATTGCTGCCCCAGACCGTTTTTCTATAGTGACTCACAAGATTTCCACCTCCCCTTGCTCCTCCTGCCCTTCAGTAGCCTTAATGTCTTCCCTGATATACAGTGCAACCCCCCCTTTCTGCCAGCCCTGTTTTTCCTGAAAAGCCTGTATCCCAGAATACCTACTTCACAGGTCTGATGCTCAGACCACCAGGTCTCCATTACGGCTACAATATCCAGGCCCTCATCACCAGTATGGCCTCTAAGTCCACCATTTTGTTCCCTAAGCTCCTGGCATTTGCAGAAAGTCCTTTCCACCATATACCCCCCTCCTCACTGCCACCCCTCTGTTCCATGTCTGTCTCCTTTTCTGGCCCCTTCTGCGGAGGGGGGGGGAGTGCTGGTTAGACCATTTTCTCTTCCAGTCAAACTCTCCCACTTCCTAGCCTTTTACTCCACCCCTACCAGTTTAACCCCCCTTAAGACCTTATCAATATATTCTTGTAGACCCCCCTCAGCACTCTTCCCCCTTTCACTTAGATGTAGTCTATCCTTCCAATATAAGTCCTCATCCCTCCATGTGGCCCCCCCACTCTCCTTTATAGGTGAACTCCTCCATCCTGCACCATTCCCTGAGTCATCCATTGAACTCTTTTATACTTTTCTTCCTGAGAGTGCTGCACAGGGGACAGGCAAGACTTCTGAGAATGCCGAGGATCTCGCATCTTCCATGCATCCATGTGTCAGTGCCTTAAACCTCCTCTGGACCTCCTCCATGTCATTGCTTGCCAGATCATTTGTCCCCAAATGAATGGCTAGGTGTGGTTTCCCCACCACCCTTGCACCCTGCCTGATTTTTTTGCATCACCCTCCCAGACTCCATCACCGATTCACAAAATACTGACCTCTGTCTGTATGTAGGCCCCCTTCTGATCCAATGCATCCCTTTAGTGATGGAGTCCCTGAATACCATAGCATTCTACACCTCTACAGTTAATGGATCTAATCATGTTCCTGGCTGGCTCTCCCTCCTGGTCCCTATCTTCATAATTGCACTGCCCTGTCCTGAACTGCCTACTTACCCCCCCATTCCCCCCCTCCCAGTTCCTCTCCTGTTCTCCCCCTGGAGAGAGATTCTGGCCTTGTCTCTGCCGAACCTCCCTCCCCTCCTCTACCTCTGTTCCCTTTTTTATACAGTACTGCCTTGGCCTCCCCTATTTTTCTGCTTCCCTTGAATGCCTATCTCCTCCTATGCTACCCTCTTCCCCTTTTCCTCCCTTTGCTCCCCTTCCTCACCCCTGTACCTTCTTTATCCCTTTCTTTTTCATTTCCCCCTGCATCTCCTTCCACTGCTCTTCTATCTCTTTGCCCTGTCCTCCCCCCTTCAGTCCTTCCTCACTAGGTGTCATTGTAGCCCTGCCACTCTCCCTCTCTTCCCTTCTACCCATTCCCATTCCATGGCCCCTATTTTCTTCTCCCTCCAGAACACATTGCTCCATCCTATCTGACAAGGATATGAACCTGTTGAACAATAAAATACCCCCCCCCCGTGGATGCTGTTCTCCCTCCTGATCCTGAGGTAGGTGCCCTTCCCTGAGCTCCTGGAGACTCCTTCCCCCTTCTCTTCACCTTCTGGCATCCTTTGCCTCCACCATAGCCTGGTCTGGGTTGCTTTTCTCCCTAACTTCTCCCCCCACCTAGCCCCGTCTACCCATTCCCCTCCTCGTCCCTCCTTTTCCATTTCTGCTGCCCCTATAATCTCCTGCTGCTATTGCAATAGTTTTCCCACTCCTATTTCCATTTTGCAGCCCCATAACCACCTGCTGCTATTGCAGATGAGTAGTTCCTCCCTCCTCCCTTGCCATTTCATTTCCCATCACTCCATCCATAGATTGTTTTTAGTACCATTTATTTATTAGCAATGAGAGGAACCAAAAGGGAAGTACATAGCATATCCAATGTCACTTACAGCAATGTCTTATCATAAGTAGAAAAATAACATACTGTAAGGTTACTACAATATTCTATCCAGAAATCCTAAACAAAAGGAAAAGGAAAAAGAGGTACGAAACAGGTAGGTAAGGAGAGATAACCATTACATATAAATCATCCTATTATATTGGGGAATGATGGAACAAATGCATCATCAACTTGCAAAATATAAAATACTCAAAGGTCTCCAGGTTAATTCAAACTTGTGAGTACGATTTAAATGATGTGCAAGTATACATTCTAAATAATAGACTTCATTAACTATAGCATGCCACTGAGCAAGCATGGGGGGAACAGATCTATGCCACTGCCGAGTTATAGCTTTCTTAGCTGCAGCCAAATAGAGATAAAGCATACTTTTCTTAGGTATACCCCCCATCCACTACAATGTATAATAATACTAGCTGTGGTGATAAAGCCAGCTCCAGACCCAACAACTGTGTCAAAGAAGAAGAAACCACCTCCCAAAACATGGTAAGTATAGGGCACCCGGAAAAAATATGAACCACATTAACCAGATTTTCCCAGCAATGTTGCCAACAGGCTCCATATGAGTGTGGCAGATATGTAACGGTATGCCACCCTAAAAGTGACATTTCTATGGTGACATGCATCGATATCGACTACAGCACCATGATGCCGTAGAAGTGCTGCTGGAAGCGGGCAACCACTTCTCCTGATTTGCACCCCCTCCTCGAACTAACTCTGACCTGGAGTTAGACTCGTTTAGTTTGGGGGGGTGGGGGCTAAAGCTCCCAATGTAAAAACTACTCTTGAACAGTGCGGATCCATGCAACTGCAACTTGTGGTCAACATGGAGCCCATCGCTGTAATGCCAGTCGCGATCTTTTTTGTTGCGCCGGCATATACAACACATATTTAACTAGTCTGTCCAGAATGTTAAAAAAATGAATGTGGCACTTCCAGATAAATTTACGCCAATAAGGGGCATGAGAAATCTTCATTGACAGGACAATCGATTCCAACCACTTCTTATATGAAATGTTTGCTGTTAAATCGGAGTTCCAGGATATAAGAGAAGCTCAAGTAAACTCCTGCCAGAAATCATGAAGGGCCTTATAAATGAGGCCAATCAAGGGTGGATAATTTAAACTGCTCAGGGCATCAAATAATAACTTTAACAGCTGTGGCAACAGATTAGGAAGGGAATTCCAGGGAGGCCCCTTTTGCATCAAAAAATCACATACCTGAAGATACCTATAATGGTCTTTACGGGGCAATTGACAGGATAACTGTAACTGGATAAATGGGAGTACACCATTGGTAACTAGAAATAGGTATATGACAGGCAATTCCCATCTATGTCATCTCTGAAATGTTAAGTCAAGTCTAGCCAGAAAAAAGTCCCACTCAGACATCAACAATCGGAGATAATAAAAAACTGAGGGAAAAATGGGTAGAGTTCTCAGGCAAAACCAAGCATGAAGGTTATCTCTAATACCAAAAGTAAATGTGCCAGTCTTGGGAAGACTAGCAGCTGGGGCAAATATTATTGGTTGTATATCAAATAGATCATTTAGGATGAATTTCTATTGGTTAACTAGAACCTGCAGCTTGTCCAATAGGTAGGGAAATAGGCAGACTGGGTGGGCCAAGTGGTCCTTATCTGCCGTCAAAGTCTATGTTTCTATGTTTCTATGTAATTCTAGAAACTTCCAGCTCAATTCACATGAGAAATTTAGTCAAAGTAAGACTACTTTTACAGTAACAGATTTATAGTATTCAGCTAGATTGGGGAGATTTAGACCCCTCTATCAACTGGCAACTGAAGTAATGACCAGCGGACTCAAGGGAAGCCTACCGCCCCACACAAATCTAGAGAGAGCCCGATCCCAGGAAGTAAAACAATATGTTCAGGGGTTCACTGGGAGAGTTTGAAACAAATAAAGGAATTTGGGTAATATTGTCATACTGATTGCTTCAATTTGTGAAAAAAAGGATAGATGCAGTGAGATCCATTTACTCAACTGTCCCTCCAATGCACAAGTCAGTGGTTAATAATTTATAAGTTCTAGATGTAGCAGATTCTAGGGTAAATAAACCCCATAATATTTAATTTTGGTACATCTCCACCAAAAAAGAAAATATATCTTTTAGCCTTTATGAGGGGGAGACCCCCCATAGATTGTTTACTTCTGCGGCTAAATGCCCCAACCTGATACATATTGGACAACTCCCTATCCTCTACAGTGTTTCCATGAACACCGCTTCCCCACAGGCATTGTACCCTACTATTCTGCCTGTTCTCCTGTGTACCTCCAGAGCTCCCCCATCCAAAGAAACCCCTGCCTACCCCAATGTCTTGTATAATAATTCATTTTTGTTGCTTTCACTCTCTTTAACTCTGCCTTCCTAGCACAGCCCTCAGATTTCCTTGCCTCTCTCTCCCTTCTGACACAATGTCTCAGTATTCCCTGTCTCCTTCTCTTTTAAGGTACATTAAACATCTAGAGCAAGTATATACTTATGATCCAGCCCACTACTGTTTATCCCTCACTTGCTGCTTATGCTAGTACCTGGCTTTAGCCCCCTACCTGTGACACAAATTCAACATTGTTTTATTTATTTTGTATGGCACCCAGAGCATCCGGGATTGGGAGTCTTTTAAATAAATTTTGCCTTGCCTTGCCATTCACTGTACTCTACAGTTCTCTTTACAACAGCTGTTTATGTCAGTACCTCACTTTAGCCCCCTACCTGTGACACAAATTCAGCATTTACTGTACTCTACAGTTCTCTTTACAACAGCCAAGATTGTGCTATTACATAATCCACACCCTGTCATGTCTTATTGTTTTCTGAGCCATCAGGTGATTTTTGACATTGATGCCTTTTAATAACGGAAGATGGTGATGACATCACAGTGATTAAAAATGCATGGGTCAGATATCCAGGAACTGTGCTAATGAACTGCTATGTCTGTCTCAGTTAACAGAGAAAAGGTTTTGAAACCAGAGGCACAGTTTCATATGCATGTCATTGGCAAAGGCTATGGATTCATTGTATGATGACAACATTCTAGCCTGGATTACTAACAAGGGGGTGGGAGTTAAAAATTTAGTTTTCCAATAAAATGAACTATAACATGTAAATTATGATGGAGTTTTAAGTAAATGTACAGTATTAAAGTAACTTGTACTCTGCTACAGTATTACCATTCTAATGTGACTTTAGTAGATGGTTGCATCATGCATCAGGCAGACCACTTTTGCAACATGTGGAATTACTACTTGCATTCTTTTAAAGCCCCAAAGGCAATACTGGATTGTAATTTCCAGTATTCATCATAAAAGAGTAACACATTATAGAGTTATTTTAATTTGTTCATCTGCTTTCCTTTTGCTCCTTGAAACCAAACAGCAGTGAGCTAAATTGCAACTGTCACTACTAATGTAAAGCAAGTTAAAGGAAAACTCCACCCTCATATCTTCTAAATGTTATTTGTTTCCATGTCAATAGACAACTATTTTCATGTAGCTGCTAAGGATGTATGCAAATGGTTTACTCTGTTTTTACAGTTCATACTAGACCCTGTGACTGCCCTGGGAATCTCCATTTTATAGTTGTTGAAATCTCATTGTCCCTGAGAGCTGCATTAGCATATGAGAACATGATGCGTGATCACCCTTTAAACTCCCCAGTATGCCTGCCTGCTTAATTAGCAGTAAAAGAAACAAGCTGCAAAAAGGTGTGGAATGCCACATTTACCTTCTGAGAGCTTTGCAAACTGTCTGAGTTATAATGCAGATTTTTTTCCCTTTAAACTTTCCTCAGTTTATGAGGTTTCCAGTGAGTTTTTGCAGGGTATTTGTTCTTTCAGCCTAAAGATACATGGTATAAATGGATGAATCATGCTGGCACTAGGAATGGGAGCTCGGCACCCTGCGCCTCTCAGACATCCCACTCACCACCCCCGATACTGACATCTCCCCCCTTGCTGAACCTCCTGATCCTGGCCTCCACCCATTTGCTTGCCCTCCACATTACCATATTTTTGAACTCTAAAGGGTCCCAAGCACACAAATCTCACTGCTCTAAAAAGTTGACCTGGAAGTCCTTCCTCAGGTCTCTTCTCCTCCTCCTCCTTATGTCAGGTATTATACACCCCAACCCTGGACCTCTCGCACCCTCCATGCCCACACACTCTTCTGCAGGTGGGCTGCATATTGCCACCCTTTATGTATGCAGCTTACTAAAAAAATGGGACTCATACCAGGGATGGGTCCTGCAACATCAGCCTGACATCACTGCCATGGATGAAATCTGGCTCTCCTCCCATATCCCTGACTCATTGGTGACTCTCTCTGGGTATAATGTATTCTGGGCTGACAGACAGGGAAAACAAGGTGAAGGCTGCACCATTTACATCAAGGACACTCTGCATGTACAGCTGCACCCCCCTCCCCATCTCCGACCCAGACCACAGGTCCTCACTCTCAAACTTGCCTTTCATCGATCCCTTACCCCTCTATTCATCACCGCTATATACATTCCCCCTAGGGACCAGAAGGCGGCCTTCCACTCTGTCATGTCCTACCTGGCCACCTTACTGTCTCATAATGAAAAAATTGTTCTCGGGGACCTTAATATCAATTGGCTATCTAAGTCCACCTGACCTTTCATCGACGAAGCCACAGCCCATGACCTAACACAAATAGTCCCCTCCCCCATCCGCCTGCACCACCGCATGGGGTCCTCTTCCTTTCTGGACCTAGTTTTCACTAACTGCTCTCACAAAATCACTAGCACTACTATTCTCCCAGATGTGATTAGTGACCACTCCCCTGTCCTCTGCTTCTGGTCTTGTAAGGCCCTTAAGTCCCCTCTGAAAATGGTCATATGACATAAACTTGGCCATGGCAAACTTACACTCCTAAAAGCTCACCTCAGTATGTTAGACTGGTCATTCATAACAAACACCCTTGACTCTGATAGTGCCCGTGATCTCTTCATTCATTCCTTCAATGCTATCTGTGACATGTGTGCCCCTCTTGCCAAAAGATGGTCAAAGGCAACCCTATGCCCTGGATTTCTAACCACCTACTGGCCCTTATGTGGTCCAGGGATTCCCTATGGCACCTCTACATTGAGACTGGCCTGCCAACAGACAGACAGAAGTACAGAGAAGCCCAAAACCAATGCACTTGGTCCCTGCACAAAGCTAAGGGTGAGTTCTACAAATCTACCCTAACCTCTACCTGGGGATCAGGGCATAAATTTTGGAGCAATATTAAGGACATCTGTGACAAAGCCCCAAACCCTGCTCCCACACAAATCTTAGCTAAAGGGGGCCTGATTACCGACCCCTCTCGGGTTAGCCGCCACATTTAACCATGCCTTCACTGACCTCAGCCATGTTCTCCTTCCCACTTCTTTGATCCACCCCTGTCTCCAATGCCCCTCCCCTCAGCACACATCACCATTTTGCCTGCAATGCATCTCCCCCAGGTCTGCTGAGCCTTACCTCAAGAAAGCCTTAAGCCACTCCCAATACAGTAGCGACTCCTTAGACCTCAGACTTCTCCAGGTCACTCTTCACAAGGTGCTAATCCCCCTCACCCACATTATCAACCATATTTTATGTCTTGGGAATTTCCCCATGCACTGGAAATCTGCCTCTATTACCCCTATATTTAAGATCGGGGACCGTACCTCCACCCACAACTATCGCCCCATCTCAATTCTCCTTCCCCTATCTAAGACACTAGAGCATATTGTCTCTGATCAGCTCACTGACCATCTTAACAAACACAATATACTTTGTAACCAGCAACATGGCTTCTGTAAAGGACATAGTATGACTACTGCCCTTCATGAGTTCACCACCCACCTACATACCGCCCTGGACAGTGGTCATCTCGCTGGTGCAGTCTTCATCGACCTCACCAAGGCGTGTAACACTGTCAACCACTCACTCCTACTAACTACACTATCCAAACTTAGCATCTCACAGGATGCCCTCTGCTGGTTCACTGACTACTTGGCAGATCATTTCCAGCAGGTCAAAATTGGTACCGCCTAATCCAGCAGGCTGCCAATTCGCTCCAGAGTCCCACAGAGGTCCATCCTCGGATCATTATTATTCCGTCTCTTCCTTAACTCCCTCCCCCAGTTCTGCTCAGGCAATATCCTACTTCATGCGGATGATGCTGTCCTGTACTCCTCCAATCCTGACCCCACCCAGCTCCATCTATCCCTCCAGTCCTCCTTCAATGATGCAGAAAAGTGGTTCACCGCACAGCACCTTATTCTAAACTATAAGAAGACTAAAGTTATGTACTTCTCACACCCACATAATTCCAGGAAAGACTACTGCCCACAAGTCCTGACCGCCAACCAGAACCCACTTGAACAAGTGGACTCCTTTGAATACCTGGGCGTCACACTAGACCCAGCCCTTAACTTCCACCAACACATTCATCAACTATCTACAGCCTTAAATATCTGGCTTGGCATCCTCTACCGGTTTAAACATTGCCTTACACCTGATGCCCTTCACCTAGTGGTCTCTTCCTCAGTCCTCTCCCTTCTAGACTATGGAATGCATATCTATAGTGCTGCCAGCTCCATGGCCTTATCTAGACTCCAGCTCTCCCTCAACAAAGCCTGTTGCCTCTTCCTGGGCTGTGATCATCTAACCCACACATGCTCCCTTTATAATTCCACAAACTGGCTAAACCTGGATAACAGAATTTGGTTTCATACCTGCCTCATGGCCAAAAAGATTACACTCTGTCTTGCTCCCCCAAGACTCTCATCTCTAATACAACAGACACCGTCACACCAACACACCCGTATAATTCAAGCAAGCAACTCTTCATGGTTCCCTGATGCTGCACCTACCAATTTCAAAGGTCCTTTAGCTATCGAGCCCCTTTCTGTATAAATAACCTGCCTAGCACTCTCATGAACATGAATAGAATCTGCCCCTACAAAGCCTACCTTAGGAAACATCTTCTTCCTCTAATCCCTGCGATTGCCACTAAACCCAGCTTTGACCTCTCTTCCCTTGACTAAGGCCTCTGGCT
Organism: Neoceratodus forsteri; assembly: GCA_016271365.2. Classification (NCBI taxonomy): domain Eukaryota; kingdom Metazoa; phylum Chordata; order Ceratodontiformes; family Ceratodontidae; genus Neoceratodus; species Neoceratodus forsteri. Next base: position 1,665,436,242 of record CM057450.1, on the reverse strand, counting down.
GGCTAACCCCCAATCTGAAACTCTCTGATCTAGCTCCTAAGGGGCTTATATATGTATCTGTACATTGAGACTAATACCGTGAATCTACTAGTGTCTAAATGTTAGCCTATTACTGTATCTCTTGTATCATGCCTGTTTGCTTGTGTGCCATTTCTGTATTGCTCTGTACTGTTCTTTCACAGTATGCCTGTAGTGACATGGAGCCTTTGAAAACGAGTCTTTGACTCAAAGGTATTTTTCCAAATCTGCAATAAATAAAAAAAGTAAAAATAAAACATGACGGCATTTGCACCGCAGCAATCCGAGTTGGGTTGGGTTGCTGAGGTGCAAATGCCGCCATGTGGACACTTACTGAATCATGATTAGAGGTTCTCTGCTCTGCTACACAATCCCAGAAAGTCTGGAGATGCATTCGTGAGTGAGCGGTGGCCATGTGGACAGGATGCACCACTTGCTAACATGTGAAAGACCTTGTGGGTGCATCCGTCAGCAGACTTCCCTGACTCCCAGCCCCTCTCCAGCGCATCTTACATTGCCGCTGAGGGGGGCTGTGTAGATGAGTGAGACAAGCATCTTTTGAGTCAGAGCAGCTTGGCAATAGTCATCTAAAGGAGTGAGGTCAGCCGTGTAGACGTGATTATAGAGGAGCCATAATGAGAGACCAAGGTGGATGCAAGTACTTAACCAACTGCCTGCCACCAATGCAGTCCATGTTGTTCCCCCGAGGAGCAGCAGAGACCCAACCAGCTATCTGCCCAAGAGGCAACCCATGAACAGTCTCCTTATAGGAGTGGAGACAGGACCCATACTCAGTGGTGATCTAGTCTTCCTCCCCTCAGGAGATGGAGGCATCCTTAGTAGAGCTATGCACAGAAGCGATCCAGCTGCTGTCCCTTCCCTGGGTGAGAGGGTGTCCATATCCATGCTTTGCACCAATCTAGAATACCCACCTCAAGCAATAAAATGTCATTGGCATTGAGCAATGCTTGTTTTTAATAGGACTAGGTCAGTATTTTGAGTTAAAGAGCAATTGATGTCCCTCACAAAACTATTATACACAACTCCAACACTGTTTCTTATAGTTCCTGTTTTATGGATCTTCCCCTTATTCTCTGTTACTAAGGGCATTTTTTTTTTTGCAGTTAACATTATAACTCCTATTGGAATGGCATTCTCATCCCTCTGGTTGGGTTCAGCCCTATCCCCTTCATGTCTCCAGCACTTACCTCCCCACCTCTGATCCCATGACTTATCTCCTGTTGTCGGACCCGGCCACAGACAGGCATCACCCCAACTGCACCTGCTAATGCAGTGGAAGACACCCATGGTTGGAGTGGTGGGGTGGGTAGTGAAGAGAAGAGTCCTGACATGCTGGTTATCATGCTGCTCACTGAGATAATTTTTTTGGTTAGGCCCCACCTTTCTCCCTGACATGCATCCAATGAATGTTGTGGCAACAACCAGTTGGGAGGGAGCTGCCAATGCTGGGTGGTAATTTGCAGTGTAAAGGAAGTCCCACTTTCCAACCTGTAGGTGGGGCTCAGAGAGCAGAATGCTCAGCAGTCTTACCTCAGGGTTGACATGTGATGCCTCTACATCATGTTCCAGACCTCACTGTACTAGATGAGAGTTGGGAATGAGAATCAATCCCGGGTCTCCCATTTAGAGGAGCAGAGTTCCACCAGCCAGCACCACAGGGCTATGCTATTAATAAGAAAATCTGTGTGAAAGCATAATCCTTTTCCACTGAGCTTCATTTGCTCCTCCTGCATACAGTATCAACTAGCGATGTGTAAAATGTAAATTTCTGCCATTATGATTATGGCAGAATGATGATTCCACTTCCATGCAATTGTGTGACATTTCCAATAACGTCATAAAATATCACCAACATTTAATATTTAGTTATTTCCAACTAATTTTAGATAGTGTCATCTATTAGGATTAAGTAGAGTGTCACAGATTGTGCTGGGATATCTTGCATGATACTGCAGAACCTCTATGTCATCCAATGGTAACCATTCCAATTTGTCATGCAGCAAGTACTATTGTTTTGCTTGCTTACTCAGATGTAGGTAACCCCTTTGGAGCTTATAATATCTTACGCTGCCATATGCTGCTTTCTTTGTAAATTTCCACTAAGATTTGTACTCAAACTGGTTTCATTGCTACCTGCTACTCACCCATTATGGACTGTGCAGTGTTCTAATCTTTCACATATTTCTTTTTCTCTTTATGTATTATTTTCCGCTGTTAGCTATACAGTACCTGTTATTAAGCAATGTTTTGCACTGATGTAATGTATTTGTCTAACTATCTGTTGTACTTTTCCGGGTCATGCCTGAAAATAGTCATTCCCTGGCTAGTGCGTTTACCCGGTTAACAAAAACCAAATAAATAAATAAATAAAAATCTGTGAAATCTCACACAGAGCACTTGATCCTACTAGATGGTACTGTACTTATCCAAGTTTCACCAAATTTAGAATTTGCAGTTCCATTACCCATATAGGTATGTTGCATGTTTCTGATCTCTACCTTGAAAGGTGGCTGAGTTATAAGCAGCCAAACATTCAAAAATCTTAAAATTGAGTTTTGCATATACGTAAACTGCAAAATTATAAGCAACTGTAACTTTAAAACTATGGAACATGATGTCACCAAGTTAGGCAGCTTCATAGACTCAGAAAAGGAGGCTGGGTGTGCCAATGTTTTATTTTATGTTTATTATTCTTTAGTAGTAGTAGATTTTATTTATTTATGTCACCCTTCCCTGGAGGTGCAGGGTGCCAGTACAGAGTAGAGATTACAAATAACACAAGCACTGTCATAAAAATAATTTTAAATCAAAATAATACAAAATAAATGAATAGAGGTGTGCGAAAGTTGCCATTTCTGCCTTAGTGACACTTCCACAGAATTTGACAACTTTCAGGGATGTTTCCAAGCTTCCACCTGAGGTGGAACTGGAAAACTTCCAAATGTTTGGGGTGAAATTTTGCCCTGTTCTGACCCGACTGACATGTAAATAACCTTCCCTCCCTTGGCTAGTGGTCCCACCCCCCACCAGATCATCCACCTGACGTGTCAGTAACCCCTCCCGGTGGCTAGCAGTCCCTCCCCCAACCGATCACCTACCCATGTCCAGTAGCAGTCACTACTAGTCAATGATGTAACCCCCCACCCTATCCCCCATATACAGTAGTAAAATAGTTTTCTGGTGGTCTACAGAACACCCTTCCCTCCCTATCCCTGATCCCCTTTATGTAGCTGTTTTGTTTTTACTTATTCCTTGGTGGTCTAGTGACCCCCCAAACCCCCCACACCCTGGCAGATAGTGTCCCACCTCACTCCCCCATCCCAAAACAGAGTGGGTGACTGGCACAGCCCTCTGCTCTCCTCCACAGCCGGGTCTCCCATTGAGATGCCAATGAATGAGCGCATGAGTAGGGTCTTATAAATTAATAAGCCATCTTTACCAGAGATATGCTACCTTACTGGCAGCCAGTACAGTTTACACAGCATTGGGGAGATATGACCCAACCTAGAAAGATTGGTTAAGACTGTAGCAGCTGCATTCTGCACCAGCTGCAGGTGCTGCAACATATCTCCACTGACCCTGAGGTTAAAAGTGTTATAATAATCAAACATCGAGGTAACAAACACATACACCAGTGAGGCAAGTCTTCTGAGGGGATCAAGGACCAAATCCGGGTGATACTCCTAAGATGGTAAAAGGCATTCCTGATTATTGCCAAAAACTGAGCCTCAAATAACAGTCCATCATCCAGAATGACACCCAGATTCCTAACCTTATCAGCAGATATAAGCCTGGAATCACGAAGGGAAAGCTCCATCTCCCTCTTGGCTGATTATACACCCCCTGAATGACCCAGCTCCATCACCAGCACTTCAGTTTTGTCAGGGTAAAGTCTTAGCCAGCTTGAAGACATCCAGTCCCTGATCTCAGCCAGGCACCAGTATAGCTCATCTACTGTGCCCCTTGTCGCAGGCACAAAAATCAGATAGAGCTGACTATCATCTGCATAAGAGCAAAACCCAACTCCATACTGTCCGATGATCCTTCCTAGGGGAAGCATATAAACCGCAAACAACCTGGGTGAGAGGACCCACCCCTGAGGAACACCACAGGGCAGGTTGACTGGTCAGGAAGAAAATTGCCCTAATACCACCCTCTGTGTCCTACCCCGAGATAGGTCTCAGACCAGCAGATGACTTTGCTAGTGAGTCCAACCTCCTGCCTGACTCAATTCAAAAAGATCCTATGGTCTACGGTATCAAATTCTGAGAAGAGATCAAGGAGTGCAAGTATTGAATGCTGTCCTCTGTTTCTTACCCTGAGAGGGTCATTATGCACCCTGAGTAACACAGTCTCTGTCCTGTGCTTTGACCTGAAACCAGACTGGAGAGGCTCATAGATGTCAAGAGTCTGAAGATGCACCTCCATCTTCAACCTGGTAATGCTCTCTGGGAACAAGGCACGTTTATAGGGGTGACTCAGGAGCACCGGGAAGGATATGCAACTTGCTGAGGGTCACACAGTATGCAGACTGAGGCTGTGAGGATCCAATCCAGGTCTGCTGGATGTACCTAGCTTGTTTACAGCTTGTTGATATAACCTTTAGGCTATACTGTACTGCTATACCTTAATCTCTTGCTTAAAGGATATGTATGTCAGAATCACCCAAACATTTCAAAATAATATCAGTTCTTAAAGTCGAATTTCTTGAGGTTTTGTAAAATTCGTGGACTTTTTGGATAATTTTGTTGGAAGCTATATTCATACATTTCACCCAGTCATGTACCTGACCTGCCTGAGAAATGAAAAGGCTGTGCAGAGTGGTAATACAGTAGCATTCATAGGGGTCTTCACTGTGAAAGTAGCAGGAGAATTGGAGGGGCACTGCAGGACCATGGTACTTAGGTAGGTAAGGTGATTTACCTGCTTGCCAGCTTGCCATACATGTCAAATGAGTGTGATCCATAGCAAAGCACTGAAGCTAGATGGAGGAAGAGACTGTTGGCCACATCGCGATAATGAGTACAAGTTCTGAAAACATGAGGAGGTAATTTATTAGATAAGGGATGTTCCTAAGGATGAAGATATCTAGAAGCATCTTCTTCAAGGCCCTTATGGTTCTGGGGCCTGTGAGGAATGACAAGGAAAGAAATTAGACATGTTAACTTTTCTTGTAAGATCCTATTGAAAAATAGAGAGCCTTCTTTTTCTGGCCCCTAGAGGACATTATGGGGGCAAGGAATGGTTGTATGTTCAGAATGGACTGGAGTGCCAAGAAGGAAAGGGTAATTGTCATATCAAGGTGCAGGGCATTGATAGAAACACAGAGACCGAATTTGACAGCAGATAAGGACTGCTTGGACCACCCACTCTGTTATCACCACAGACCCTACTTGATCTACAGCTCTCCCCCCCCCCCCAACTTTTCATTATGATTCTCTTGTGCCTATCCCATACATTCTGGAACCACACCGCTGTTTTCACCCCCACTACCTCCGCTGTAAGGCTGTTCCAGAAATCCACCATTCTTTGTGTGAAGTACTTCCCCACATCTCTCCTAAATCTACCCACCTCCAGCTTCATAGCATGTTCCCTTGTTCTTGAGCACCTCTTTTTTCTGAAAAATACTTCCCTACTGTAGTTTATTCACCCCTGTGAGGTATTTAAATGTCTCCGTCATATCCCCTCGGTCCCTTCTGTCTTCCAGGGTGTGTGTATTGAGATTGCCAATTCCCATAGCCTTCCAAACAAAATCACAGATCTCACAGCAATGATGGCAGAGATCAGCCATGACTCAGTTGCTGTCACAGAGAATTGGTTTACAGAGAACCATACCTGGGATGTTGCCATCCCTGGTTACACTCTCTTCAGGGAGACCACATAGGTAAAAAAGGAGGGGGTCACTATTTATATCAGGGAAGGGATAAATGCTACTGAGACTCAGGGAACACAAGGCAAGACAGAGGCTCTATGGATCACTCTGGGAACTGAAAACAGGAACCCTATCAGGGTTGGAGTTATCTATAGACCCCCAAACTAGGAGATCAAAAAGGACAAGGTTCTCCTGGAAGACTTAATGAGGATGGCCGACGAAGGTGAGCTATTGTTAGTCAGGGATTTCAATCTACCAGATGTAGAATGGTCCACCTTCACAGCCTCCTCAGAGAGGATTTGAGACTTCCTCATGACTTTGAGCGGGGGTAGGACTGAATCAAATGGTGGTTTCTCCCACCTGAGAATCAGCTATTCTGGACCTGGTACTTACTAACAGTACCAGAGGGCATCAGACATACAAGTGGGGATCAATCTGGGTACCAGTGACCACAGGTCAGTCTGGTTCTCCATTAGCAAGACTGAGGACCCCTGCCACTCCACAATCAGGGTGCTCAATTTCAGGAAAGCAGATTTCCCAAAAATGAGGAAAAGGATCAAGCACCTGCTGGCAACAGATACCACAAGGAATGTGGAGGACAAATGGACAAAGCTGAAAGATGCTATAGCGTCAGTCACAGCACTATGCACTAAACAAATCAGCAAGTCCAAAAGGGAAAAGGAACCCCCTCTGGTTCTCCAAAGAGGTAGCTACAATAGTGAGGGAAAAGAGAAAAGCTTTTTGGAAGTACAAGGTGACTATGACTGAAAAGGATAGAGAAACCTACAGAGAGAAACTCAAGAAAGACTGGAAAGCTGTTAGAGTGGTAAAGGCCCAGATCAAAGAAAAACTGGCTCAAGAAGTGAAAAGGGGGGACAAAACATTTTATTGATACAGTCAAGAAAAAAGAAGGAGCAAAGGAGGAGTAACATGGCTGGCAAACAAGGAAGGACACCTGGTGGAAAATGACAAAGACAAGGCAGAAGTTCTCAATGAATTCTTTTGCTCAGTCTTCACACAGGAAGATATTGGTAATGGTCCAGCACCAACCAGTAAACTTGCCCATACCAAGGGATCTGACATATTCCCCTTTATGAAAGAAAGTAGTGGGGAAGATCATGAAAGCACTACTGAAGGAGAGATTGGTGAAACACCTGTTTGCCAATGAACTAGAGGACCCAAGGCAGCATGGTTTCACAGGGAGGAGGTTATGTCAGATCAACCTCATCTTTTTCAGCTGGGTGACAAGGGAGGTGGATCGGGGTAGGCAGTGGATGTGGCCTATCTGGACTTCAGCAAGGCCTTTGACACTGTGCCACATAGAAGGCAATTAAGAAGACTAGGGAATATGGAAGTGGGCAGGATAGTAGTGTGGTGGGTGGGTAATTGGGTGACAGGGCAGAGATGGTGGTGGTAAATGGTTGTTACTCCACAGAGGGAAGAATGACCAGTGGGGTACCACAGAGATCAGTGCTGGGACCGGTAATATTCAATGTCTTCATCAGTGACATTGTGCAGGACCTAGAAGGCAGAATCTTCCTGCTCACTGATGACATGAAGCTCTGTAACAGAGTGGACATGCCAGAGGGTGTAGACAGAATGAGAAGGGACATGTAGAAGCTTGAAGAATGATCAAGAGTTTGGCAGTTGAAATTCAATGCAAAGAAGTGTAAGATAATGCTTATGGGGCACAAAAACCCTGGAACAACATATCAGTTGGGGGGATTGAGATATAGCATGCATCACGCAGGAAAGGGACCTTAGGGTTATCATCTCTGATGACCTCTAGATAGGGAAACAGTGTGACAAGGCAGCAGGTAAAGCAGATTGGATGCTGGAATGCATAGTGTCATCCTACTGCAGATTTGGTGTCACCTGCAAAGAGGCAGACCTTCCCTTCCAGTTCCTCTGCAATGACAGTTATAAAGACATTAAAGAGGATCGATCCCAGCACTCTCCCTGAAGCACCCTTCTGGTAACCTTCCCTTCCTTGGAGTGAATTCCATGTACCACCACCCTCTGTCACTATCCCCTAATTCCTTATCCAGTTTACCACCTCTAGATCCACTCCTAAGCTGCCTAGCTTGCTTGTTAGTCTCCTGTGTAGAACAGTGTTAAAATCCTTACTGAAATCTAGGTAGGCCACATGCACTGCACCCTGCTCTCTTTATGATCCAGCCAAAGAAATCTATCAGATTTGTTTGACATGACCTCCCTCCTTGAACCCATGCTGCCTCGGGTGTTGTAAGCCATGGGATTCAAGACATTCCACAGTCTTTTCCTTCAGCAGTGATTTAATTAACTTTAGCACCACTGATGTCAGGCTGACTGGCTTATAATTGCCACCCTTCTCCCAGCTACCACTCTTGTGAAGTGGACATCTGTCCTCCTCCAGTCCTCCGGAACCATTCCTGTTTCCAGTAAGCTGTTAAATAGGACTGTCAAAGGTGCAGCCAGTATCTCCCTGAGCTCCCTCAATACACGTGGATGCATCTCCTCTGGTTCCATTGCTTTGTCCACCTTCAGGTTAATAGGTCCCTTCAAGACTCTCCCTTCCAAAAAAGGACTAGTGTTTACCTCCATCCCTCCAAAGCTTGTTACTTTTTTGTGGCTCCTCCTCTTCTCCTTCCTCTGTGAATACTGAACAAAAGTATTTGTCAGGATGTCTGCTTTTCCTGACCCCCCTCTGCACAGTCCACACTTCCCTTATTAACTTTACAATCCCACCCCTGGTCTTCCTCTTTTCACTCATATACCTAAAAATGTCATGTTCCCTTTCATTACATGATGGGCTATTTTTTCTTCAGTCTGTGCCTTTGTGCTCATTACTGATTTCCCTGCTTCCCTCTGCTTCATCTGAAGCACCTCCCTATACTTCTCCCTCTGCATCTCCTTATACATTCTGAATGCCACCCTTTTAGCCTTTACCTTTTTAGCCACCTCTTTCAAGAAAAACAGTGGTCTCTTTTTCCTCTTACTTTTACTCACTTGTTTGATGCAGAGTTTTATTGCCTTTAATATGCTCCCTTTTAACTTCTCCCACTGCTCCTCCTGCCCACACATGCCATCCCCTTCTGCCAGGTTATCCCTGAGGCATTTACCCATATTTACAAAATCTGCCCTCTTGATGTCCAGGACCCTCACTCTTGTGTGGTTCAATTCCATAGCTGTCCTTATATAGATCCACACTGTACAGTGATCACTGGTCCCCTGGAGGCCTCCCACCTTCAGATCTGCAACACTGTCCCTGTTAGTGAGTACCAGGTTCAGTATGACCATATGAGTGAGTTCGCTGACTAGTTGCCTGAGGAACACCCCCTGCAGAGAGTCCAGAATGTCCCTATTTCTAGCTGAAGCTGCTGCTGAGCGGCATCACTCTAAATCCAGTGGGTTGAAGTCACCTAGCAGCAGCACCTCACCTTTTCTGCTAAGATTCGTATTCCAAAAAAATCCGTATCTGGAACCGTTTTCAAGATATACAGTAGCCTCTGAAAGGTACCGTAACCACCACAATGTTATCCTATGGGAAAGTTCTAAACTTCGGAATGTTATAACTATGGAACTGATGTAGATTTTATCACCAAACCAGCAAAAAGCACATCTGTGGGTCATGCCCTTTCGACCTTGGAAATTTCAGACCAAAAATTCCAACCATTTCTTTGTAGTGAAGTGACAAAGAAACAGTACAGTTTTGAAATCCTTCTGAAATGGCAAAAAACATGGTCTCTTCTGCTTTTTCAACACTCTGTATCTTGAAAATCACACAATGGATTTGCATGGCATTTAGCAAACCAAAAGACCTACGCCTGGCCATTATGAATGCCAAATTACATGCAAATCTGTTGAAAAGTTCCAGTGTTATTAAGGTTCAAATATTTGGGTTTAACATGTTGGGCCAGATATTCAAACTGCGCTCAAAATGTGCGCAACAGCAGGAGCAAGCACAAATCAATTGCACATATGCGCAACAGACGCGATATTCAAACATGGAGCAGAACAAATTGCGCAAGCAGCCAACGTCTGAATATCGCACTAACTGCGCCATAGAGCAACCAGGAAGGGGAAGCTGAGCAGTAAGGTTGCGCCATAACGCAACAAGGGCAGCCCAGCTGAGCAGTCCAGAGGTGCCATAGCACAAGCACAGCGCCCCAGCAGAGCAATGGAAGTGCACAACCAGGGAGGCAGGCTGGGGCCCACCACCAGCCATGCCACACATGGGCACAGGAACACACTGCAGAACCAACAAGACACCTGCACACCCCAAGCACAGCATCACTGGGGGTGGGACAGATGATCTACTGGCCCATGGGGACAAGCCAACAAAGCACAGCAGAGCCATGACGCCCCTGCACAACCACTGGCAGGCTGAGAGTGCCACACACAGGGGGTTGACAACCACAGTGCACATCAGCCCCCCGTATGCACAGCATACCCTGCACTGTGACCCCAAGACACCACCCATGTGCAGTGACTGGCACTGCAGGAAACACCATGCATCCCCCCCCCGGCACACATCAACCCCGTGCAGCAGAGAAGCGTACAAGCCAGACCCACCCTGTGCACCCAGCAGTGGGTGGCAGCAGACGGCAAGACCAACAGAAAGTCACTGCCATGCTGGAGATACCCCCATGCACACACACGCGGTGCACACACACACACACACACACACACACACACACACACACACACATACCCAGGACCATACCACCCCAGATGGCATGCACACCACTGCAACTGAGCAACCATAGCCAGCTGCAAATCAGAGACCAACACAGTATTCATAACAAAATATAAATGTATTATAAAATGTAAATCACAAAACTATCAACACCATAACTATTTACAAGGGGGTAGGGGTACAAGGTAGGGGTGGGCAAGGGTAGGGATGAACAACTTGGAGAGGAGGTGGGAGGGATGGGTGAAGTGGGAAGGGAATCTGGCCTAAGGCCCAGCAGGCTGGTCCTCCTCCGCCCGTGCCGCTGTGCCTGGCGATGCCTCCTTCGCAGGCCATGTCGATGGATGTCCCTGAGGATGGCCTGGTGTCCAGGACACTTGTGTCAGCCCATGCAGTTCCGCTGTATCCTCCTGAGAACACTGAGGCCTAGGAAAATGGGAACACAGTCAATGGCTGTGACTGACCACAACCCTGAACACCACCCAACCTGCAAGCCATATAGGCCAATGTCCCGCACCTGTGATGGCATGCACCCACCCACAGTGAACATGCACATGGCCATCACAAACAGGCGGCACCAGCTATGTGCACCACTGCACACACACACTGCCCATGTCCATCACAGCACAAACAAGGCTGTCAAGTGACGTGGCAATGTGGTGCGATGCCAGTTCTACAGTCATGTGCCCAGTGCATGCATGGACCACCAGTGATGCACACACAGACGTGCAGTGACACTGGACAGTGGTGAATGTCGCCTGTGTCGTGCATGGCTGTGTTGTGCATGGCTGGTGGTCATGCCCACCCCCTCCAGCATGCAATAGCATCCATGATGTAATGATACTCACATTCCGCAAGAAGGTGTGTCTGCTGCTGCTGCTGCCGCTGTTGTTGTGGCCCACCTCCTGCTGCACCACCGACTGGCACCGGAGCCCTGTCACGGCCCTCCGCAGCTTGTGCCTGCATCCTCACATCCCAGCCTGTGGGAGACATATGTTGAGAAAAACATCAGTGTGACTCCAAAGCTGACTGCCCTCTGCCCCAGTGAGAGTGTCTGCCCACACAGCCAGCCCCATGCATCTCACACCTGCACACACTGACACAGCCAACCATGTCAGAGCCATCACCTATGCACATCCACCAAAACACATTCACACCTCTAAAGAGAATACAGGTGCATAGACGGTACACCCACCTGGCCTGGGCACCATGCCCCTCCTGGCACGTGAACGCAGCCGCTCATGCAGCTCAGGCTCCCTCCTGCAGAGGTCACTGTATCTGTGCCGGCACTGCTCAGCAGACCGGCACTGTCCAGTGACCCCCACCAGGTCACTGGCCACTTGCTGCCAGACCTGGGTCCTAGCCATGGTGAGGGGCACCTCACCATACAGTGCCCCATAGTGGGGCTCCAGCAGGGCCACCAAGTTGGCCACCTCCACGGGGCTCCATTGCACTGCCCTCCTGCGTGCCATGCTACCAAGTTTACAGCAGGCAATATGGCGCCCCGCTGCGCGGCAACCCCACGTGGAGATGTTGCACAATAGGTTCCAATCGTGCTGTTCGAACAGCACCATCAGTCCACATAGCGCTGTCACCAGACAGCACAATAGGGCCGTGCACATGGCAGCCGAACAGCGGCAGGGGGCAAAGGTCGGACACCAGGTCAGGGGTCTATGACGCAAGGTCACGCACAGCGCCATCTGACATATACGCAGCCTGCATGACAGACCACCTGCGTACCAGTGCCACAGTGGACTATTGCGCAGTAGTGCCACAACGCCATATAGTGCCCAGTGCTGTAGCACCACTGGCACAATGGTGGCCATGGCCTGAATTGCCGATCGCACACAGCACGTCATCAGCACAGCAGACGCCTGCGTAAGCTACCTGGGCATGCTCAATGCAGTGTACCGCACAGTCACAGATCTGCGCTATTGGCTCAGCCGGATCAACCGTCTTGCGAAAAGCGCAATGGCACGATATTCAGCCGACACATGCAAATCATCTGATCAGCCATTCAAGGGCGCAGTGGCGCGATTTGCATCTCATTACAGTTGCTCCTCTCCTAATTTGCATGCATTGCGCTATAAAAGTGCGACAGTGGGCTGTGCTGGACAGAGTCGGTTACTGCAGGTGAGAGGTGAGTTGCATGCTGTGGGATGTTCTGGACAATGGGCATGGGATAATGCTGTAGACTGCACAGTGACAGGTGTCCACTTACACCCATACAGATCACCATGACCGAGCAGAGACAAGGTGAGGGTGAGGGTGAGGATGGTGGGTGAAGGAGGAGGCCCAACTTCACCACGGCAGAGACTGAGGCCCTCTTCCAGGCCTACCTGGAGGATGAGGCACTACTGCGTGGAAGCCGGGGCACCCCTCAGGCCCGTGTGGCTGCATGGGAGGGGGTAGTCCGTGCAGTGAACCTGCATGGAAGCCACCAGCGCTCCATGCAGGAATGCAAGAAAAAGATTGGGACCGACCGCAGGAGGGTGAAGGAGAAGGTGGCGGCCCTCAGGGCGGCACGCGCTGGCACTGGCGGGGGCCAGCCAGCGGTGGTGGAGCTGACCCTGGCTGAGGACCGACTGGCTGCAACTCTGCAGCACAGTGCGATTGAGGGCGTACCAGGAGGTGGATTCCAGACAGGTGGAAGCCCATCACTGCACGGTATGACATGGTGGTGGTGTTGAGGGGGGAGGAAGGTTGGTCACATGCACTCACATGTCCTCTCTTTCTGTTGCAGATCATGTTCGTCTCCAGGAGACGGTGGTGGTGGGACCAGGCAGTGAGGATGACCTGCTGGACATGGAGGAGGGTCCATCCACCTCTGTCACCAGCCAGCATGCACTACACCAGCATGCACGCAGGGCTGTCAACCCTGGTGTCAGTGATTCGGGTGTGGGGGGTGCACAGCCTGTGTCTCAGCAGTCTGGCATGCAAGCATGCCATCACGCTGTGATTGTGGCTGTAGCACGTCCCTAAACCATTGATGATGCAAGGACTGCAATGGGCAGTGACATGTGTGTGTCCCATGACGGACACACAGCAGGCCATCACGTGCCCCTGGGCCTTGCTGGTTCCAACTTGTGCACCAGCATGTCAGCACAGTCCCAGGCTGTGCCTGTCAGCACCGTTGGGGCAGCACTGGTGGCTGTGCAGGTGGCTGGCACTGTTGCAGCCACAGCGGTGGAACAAGTGGACTCTGGCACAGCGGTTGGAGGGGCAGCAGCAGCAGTCACCCACCAGGTCTGGGGGTACAGTGTCCAGCGGTGGCACATGCCCACCGCCCTGTGATACACCCATTCCTGGTCCTGGTGAACAGAGCCCACCCTCAAGGGGTGTTGTGCATCAGGACCTTCAACACCCTGGGGGACAGGCTGCCGTTGTGGCAGAGTACCCATTGGACGAGCACACCCACCTGCTGCGGGAATCAGTACAGCAGCAGAGGCGGGTTGCAATGTCCATGGAGGCACTGTGTGTGGCTGTGGAGTGGCACAGCAGGGAGTGTGCTCTGGACCATGCAGAGATGGTCCACATGCGGATGGATGTGACCGCCACCATTGACAGGCTGACCCAGGCAGTGGTCTCTGTCGTGGATGCATTAGGCACACAGTCAGGTGACCCTGTACCGCACACCCCACACAGTTCATGCTCCACTCCCCATTCCCGGCATTGTGCGACACCAGGCCTGTCGACGCCGGGTTCTGCTGTGGGCATCCCGAGCACCCCTGGTGCAGGTGTGTTCGGCATGCTGCAGACCCCTGTGTGGGCAAGGTCTGGTTCGCGCAGTGGGACCCCTGGTGGTCGAACAGTGCCACCCCATGTGGCCCCTGTTCAGCCTGCCAGTGCTGTTGGGTCACTGTGGGGCCACCCACGCATCCGCGGTGGCCATGGGACAATGCTACATGACTGACCTGTCTCCCAGTGCGGGCCCTGTCTGGTGCTGCCCTGTGTGCAATGTGTGTCATGGTGGGCAGTGCACTGCTGGGTGCTCTGCTCAACACGCCGACACACGGACCACCTGCGCACCCTCCCAACTGTTGCCCACAGGTGCGTGTGCATGATGATGCCCAGCATCTGACATACGTACTTGGACAGTACAGGTGGTGGGAGTGGTCGGTGGTGCTGCGTGTTAGCACTGTCGGTTCTGCTGCGCTGTGCATCTGCCCATGTACGCTCTGTGCCTGATGTGTGTGTGTCCATATGAGTGCTCACCCTTCCCTGATGGTGTGTTTGTATGCCTGGACCCTTCCACTCCCCTGGCCGTCGTGCACCCCTAGTGTGTTACCCTGTGTGCCTGTGGTTTGCACATGGACAGTGTTGGTTGCACATGTCCCCTTGACTTACCTGTGTTGTGCATAGTGCTCCTCTGTGATGGTGTCCCGGTGCAGCTGGGCCTGCCGGATCAGTCGGGGGTCCCGCCATCCTAGGGGGGGCTGCTCATCGACATCAACACCGGCGCCACTGGCGTCCCCATCGCTGTCCCCTCTTCAACCTGTACGGCTATCCCACAGTCCTTGGCCATGTTGTGCATGATGCAACAGGCCAGGAATATCCCACAGGCCTTTGGGGTGCTGTACTGTAGGGCACCACCGGAGGTGCCTAGGCATCGGAAGCATGCCTTGAGCATCCCAAACACCCGCTCTATGATGTTGCGTGTGGCAGCATGTGCCTCATTATAACGTTGCTGCGATGGGGTCATGGGGCACCAGTATGGTGTGAGCAGCCAGGGACGGAGTGGGTACCCGCTGTCACCTGTGTGGAGATAGTGGAGATCGGTGTCATGTTCAGGTCCATTTTGCCCATATCCCTGTGTGTCACTACCATGGCACCTGTGGCATTCCCACCCTTGCCCCAAGTTTGCATTCCATACATGCATACTCACCCACTAGATGTCCTGTGGGGATGTCCCCACTCTCAAATCGATGGCACAGTGCGGACTGATGCCATATGAAGGCATCATGTGCTCCACCAGGGTGTGTGGCACAGATATTGATTATTCACCCAGTGGCATCACACACCACCTGGCAGTTGACACTGGAGTAACCCTTTCAGTTCCTATATGCTGCCCCATTGGGGCCAGGTGGCATGCAAATGGCCACATGGGTGCAGTCTATATCTTCCGCGCCAGGCATACGTGCTACCCTGTGGTAACTCCCGCATGTTTGCTGTACGCCTGCTGCGGTGCTGGGAAATGGATGTGCTCCGCAGCATGTGGCAGCAGTGCGCTGAGGAATTGGGTGAGGATGCGTGATGTGGCTAACTGTGTGATGCCTGCGGTGTCCCCTGTCAGCCTCTGGAAGGTGCCCATGGCGAGCAGGCACATGCAGGCTGTCACCTTGGTCTCCACTGACAGAGCGTGACTCCGTCGTGAGGGTGCCTGCATCACATCACTGCACAGCTCACAAAGCCGCCTCAGTATTGCCCTGTTCAGGTGGTACCGCCCACGATCTCTACATCTGTATACAGCTCATAGCTGATGCGGCACGGTACTGCCTGTTGGGGCGTACTCACCGACGGGCCCTTCCACGGCCCTGTCCCCCCTGCAGCTTGCATTCTCACCCCCCTCATTACAGCTTCCATGTGGAAGCTGGCACTGTCCATCTCCCTGGCTTCTGCCCCCTGGCTGGTGTTGCTGTGTTACCCCCGCTGTCCTGACTGCTACTTCCACTGCACCGGGCACCCCCCGCTGGCCTCTGCAGCCTATGGCCCACAATGCTTGCCTTGCCTGCCCTAGCCTGTCACTGTCTGTCTGTCTGTCTGTCTCTCTCTCTCTCCTACCCCACTTGGCATCCTTGTAGCATTCTTGCGCCGCTTCCTTGAGCCTTTTATTTGGCTCATTTCGCTAGTCTTCAATTTCCGCAGTTCCGCTCTTGCGCCAATGCGCAGTCTTTCAATTCCAGATTGCACTCTTTATGCATGGCTCCACCCACGCCGGTTGTGCATGCCTTCCTTTGCATTGCGCTGTTGCTCAGCATGTTTCGGGCGCATCTGCCTCCTGCTGAATAACTCCTTAAGAATGGCGCACTTTGGTCTTACGCAGGCGCAACCCTATTGCGCATGGCGCAACCCTTCTGAATATCCCACCCATTGTATTTTGCGCAAATTACATAACTTGCGCAAGATACTGTTGTGTTTTGTGCAAATTACATAACTTATAAAAGATACTGTTGCATTTTGCACAAATTATGTCTTTGTGCAAAATACAACAGTAAGTTGCACAAGTTATGTAACTTGCACAAGTTATAACTTTCATGCAAATACAATGCGCCGGTGCATCCCTCAACATGCAAATGGGACCATAATGATATGCAAATGGCCCCATTTGCACCTTGCATGCATAATGGCTCCATCTGCATAGTCAGGTCTGAATATCTGGATATTGCACACTGGCGCATTCCCATTCCAGGTATACAGGCCTGTCTGAGGGATGCGCCGGCGAATTGTGTTTGCGCCACACACATTCTTTGATATATTCAGAAGGGATGCGCCATGGCACATCTCTTTTGAATATATCCCTTTGTTGCTCCAGCACAACTCAGTTGCGCTGCTCCACCACTTGTGCCATTGCCAGGTGCAATTCTGAATACCGGGCCCTATGTGTAACAATACAAGGCTAGTGAGTGGTGTGCTTAGTGGAGTGTTTACTTGTCTGCCCCACTGCCAGAATGCAAAGTATGCCTACATAGCATATTAAAGAGGACACACTGGGTTATAATATATGTAGTATGAATAGCCCTTAGATGGAAGAGTAGGAATGTGAAATAGATGGCAAGCACCACCCTATGGTATGAATGAAGTACTGCAAAAAATAACAGCAAACAAATTTGTTTAAAAAAATGTTTTTGTTCCTGTATTATACAAATCATATAGAAATAATGTACAATTATCCTTATATTAGATCCCTCTACCCTGAAGAAGCCTATAATGACAAAACGTTGGTACATGAGGATCTAACAAAAAACGAAATAAGAAAAATAAAGTACAAAAGAAATTTGAAATATTTGGAGTGGCTGGTTTCTTTCCTTTTCCTGCAAAGACTTTCTACCTTGAAAATTTCAGACCCCTACCTAAAGCCATTTTAGAGATACAGGTGGACAAAGAAATGTCAAAAAACTGGTAAATATAGGATTTTTTGATGCTCTGTACCTCACAAACCACAAAACAGATTCACACGAAATTTGGCATGTCAGGAGACCTACCCATAGAAATTATGCATGCCTTATATTTTGCAAATCTGTTCAATGATTCCAAAATTATAAATGTTCAAAATGTCAGGTTTAACATAGAAATGTGCACCCAACCCTAACTAACCACACGAGTGTATGTATGTGTATATATATATATATATATATATATATATATATATATATATATATTATATATATTTATGTGTGTATATGTGTGTGTGTGTGTGTGTGTGTGTGTGTGTGTATAGGGGATACAAAATGGGCAGGAGTGGAATATGGAAAATATTTTCACTCCTGCAGAGTGAAATATACAGTGCTCACGAGGAAGGAGTGAAAATATTTTCCATATTCCACGATCTGCCCATCATGTATTTGATTTATATAATGGGCCTCTTTGCAAAATGTATAATTTGCATGGGTTTAGCATGGCTTGTGCGGGTTTAGCGTGGCTTGCGTGGGTTTAGTGCGAGTGTAATAAACGGCATTTATTTTCACTCTGCTGATGTCATCAGCATTTATCCTCACTGCAGTGGAAATAACATGGTTTATCACACTCATTTATCCCTCACCTCCATTCTATAAATATATAGGGGATATGACATGACCTGACTGAAGATATCATATTTATCTTCACGAAAGGCCAATGACATCATGATATCTCACAAGTGGCAAAGCCACGAGTGAGATATCATGATATCATTGGCCTCGAGTGAAGATAAATATGATATCTTCAGTCAGGCCATGTCATGTTCTGTTTATACATCATGGGTGGGATATTCAAACTGCGCCCAAAAAGTGCGCAACAGCAGGAGCAAGCGCAAGTCACTTGCGCACATGCGCAATTGTCGCGATATTCAAACATGGAGCAAGGCCAATTGCGCAAGCAGCCAACGTCTGAATATCACACAAACTGCACCATAGCGCAACCAGGAAGGGGAAGCTGAGCAGAAATGATGCGCCATAGCGCAACAAGGCTAGCCCAGCTGAGCAGTCCAGAGGCGCCATAGCGCAAGCAAAGAGACCCCCGCAGCATAGCAATGGAAGTGCACAACCAGGGAGGTAGGCAGGGGCACACCACCCATGCCACAGATGGGCACAGGGACACACTGCCGAACCAACAATGTACCCCCACACCCCAAGCACAGCATAACTGGGGGAGGGATGGAGCAGCCACTGGGCCATGGGGACAAGCAAACAAAGCACATCCCGGCCGTGTTACTGCAGCACACCTACTGTCAACCTGAGACTGGCACACAAAGGGGGCAGAGCACCCCAGTGTCCAGCGGCCTCCCCTGTGCACAGCACTCCCAGCACTGTGACCCCAAGACACCACCCATGCGCAGTGACCAGCACTGTAGGAATCCCCAGGCCCCCCCCAGAACACTGCAACCTCGTGAACCACAGAACTACACAAGCCAAATCCACCATGACCACCCAGCAGTGGGTGGCAGCACACAGCAATACTGACTGGAAGCCTCACCCACACCAGAGACACCGCCCCACACACACGCACGCACATACCCATGACCATACTACACCTGATGCCATGCACACCACTGCAACTGAGCACCTATAGCCAGCTGCAAATTAGAGACCACCACAGTATTCATATCAAAATATATATGTAATAAAGATGCATAACAAGAACAACAAACAGTAACATATGTACAAAGCAGGTGGGGCTATGGGTATGAGGTAGGGGTGGGTGAGGGGCAGGGGTGAATTTCAACTGGGAGAGGAAGGTGGGGATTGTCGACATCTGGCTACCGCCTGGCAGCCTGTCCTCCTCCTTCTGCCTGGCGCTGTGCCCGTGGCCTCCTCCGGCGCCGCATGCCATGCTGCTGTAGGTTGAGGAGGATGGTATGCGAGTCCATGGCCACTTGAGTCAGCCTCCGCACACCCTGCTCCAACATGTGCAGGATCCGGATACCTAGGACAAGGGATCAGAGTCAATGGCTGTGACTGTCCACATCCCTGAATGTCACCCATCATGCATGGCACACAGCCAAGTGCCGTGCTCCTGTGATGGACTGCACCCACCCACAGTGACCGTGCACAAGACATGCCCAACCAGCCAGCAACGGCCATGTGTACCACTGCACACACACACACACACACACACACACCGCCCATGTCCAGCACAGCACAACCAAGGCTGCCCAGTGACGTGGCTACGTGGTGAGATGCTAGTGCCACAGCCATGTGCCCAGTGCATGCATGGACCACCAGTGATGCACACACACACACATGCAGTGCCACTGGACAGTGATGACTGTCACATGTTGCGTGCATGGTAGTGTCATCCATGGAAGGTGTCCGTGCCCTCCCCAGCATGCAATAGCATCCATGATGTAATGACACTCACCCTCATCAAGCCACTGCAGCAGGTGCTGCTGCGGCTGCGGCTGCTGCTGTGGCTGCTGCTGTGGTTGTGGCTGTGGCACACCTCCTCCGCCAGCCACCCTGGCACCGCCATCCCAGGCCTCAGCCCGTGCCTGCCTCTGCTCCTCCATGCCTGTGGGAGACAAATGAAGAGAAACACATCAGTGAGATCCCAAAGCAGACAGCCCCTTGCCCCATTGAGTGTGCCTGCCCACACAACCAGACCCAAACAGCACACACCTGCAAACACCCTCACAGCAAACCATAGCCCAACCCACCCTCATGCGCAGATCACATTACACAGTCACCCATGCGGACAATACCGGTGCATACACAGCACACCCACCTGGCCTGGGCACAATGCCCCTCCTGACACGCGACCTGAGGCGCTCAAGCAGAGCATGCTCCCTCCTCTGCAGGTCGCTGTAGTGGTGCCTGCACTGCTCAGCGGTCCTCCTCTGCCCAGTGGCCTGCTCCAGGGCAGTGGCGACCTGCTGCCACACATGGGTGCGTGGCACCTGCAGGGGCACTCCCTCAAACAGTGAACCATGGTGAGGCTCCACCACAGCCACCAGGTTTGCCAATTCCAAGGCCCCCCATTGTGGTGCTCTCCTGCGTGCCATTTTCAAAATGTACAGTGGCAATATGGTGCTCCGCAGCGCGGCAACCCCACGTGAAAATGTTGCGCAATACAACTCCATCACTGCCTATCGTGCTGTTCGGACAGCGCTGTCGGTCCACATCACGCTGTCACTGAACAGCGCGATACAGCCGTACACATGCCAGACGTACAGCGCCAGGGGGCAAAGGTCGGCCACAAGGTCATGGGTCAGTGGCGCAAGGCCACACACAGCGCCATCGGACATCCACACATCCTGCATGATTGGACACCTGCGTGCCAGTGCCACAGTGGACTATTGCGCAGTACTGCCACAGCGCCATATGGTGACCAGCGCTGTAGCGCCACTGGCACAATGGTGGCTGTGTCCTGAATTGCTGATCGCCACAGCACATCATCAGCGTGGCAGACGCCTGCGTAAGCTACCTGGGCATGCTCAATGCAGTGTACCACACAGTCACAGAAATGCGCCATTGGCTCAGCCGGCTCAACCGTATTGCACAAAGTGCAATGGCGCGATATTCAGCCGACACATGCAAATCATCTGATCAGCCATTCAAAGGTGCAGTGGCGCGATTAGCATGTCATTAAAGTTGTGCCACTCCTAATTTGCATGCATTGCGCTATAAATATGCGACATTGGGCTGCGCTGGCCAGATTCGGTTACTGCAGGTGAGAGGTGAGTTGCATGCTGTGTGATGTTCTGGCCAATGGTCATGGGATAACGCTGTAGACTGCACAGTGACAGGTGTCCACTTACACCCATACAGACCGACATGACCGAGCAGAGCCAAGGTGAGGGTGAGGATGGTGGATGAAGCAGCAGGCCCAACTTCTCCACGGCAGAGACAGAGGCCTTCTTCCAGGCCTACCTGGAAGAGGAGCCACTACTGAGTGGATGGCAGGGCACCCCTCAGGCCCGTGCGGCTGCATGGGAGGGGGTAGCTTGAGCAGTGAACCTGCACAGAAGCCACCAGCACTCCATGCAGGAATGCAAAAAGAAGATGGGGACAGACCGCAGAAGGGTGAAGGAGAAGGTGGCAGCCCTCAGGGCGGCACGTGCTGGCACAGGCGGGGGCCAGCCAGCAGTGGCGGAGCTGACCCCGACTGAGGACCGACTGGCTGCATCAATGCAGCGGAGTGCTGTAGAGGGCATACCAGGAGGTGGATTCCAGACAGGTGGAATCCCATCACTGCACGTTATGACATGGTGGTGGTGTTGGGGGGGAAGGTTGATCACATGCACTAACATGTCCTCACTTTCTGTTACAGATCCCGTTCGTCTGCAGGGGACAGTGGTGGTGGGACCATGGAGTGAGGAAGACCTGCCAGAGGTGGAGGAGGGTCCATCCACCTCTGTCACCAGCCGGCATGCACTGCACCAGCATGCACACCTGGCTGCCACCTCTGTTGTCGGTGAGTCAGGTGTGGTGGGTGCACATCCTGTGTCTCAGCAGTCTGGCATGCAAGCATGCCAGCACACTGTGACTGTGGCTGTAGCACATACCTGCACCATTGATGATGCAAGGACTGCAATGGGCAGTGACATGTGTGTGTCCCATGACGGACACACAGCAGGCCAGCACGTGCCCCTGGACCTAGCTGGTTCCAACATGTGTGCAAGCACGTCAGCACAGTCCCAGGCTGTGCCTGTCAGTACCGGTGGGGCAGCACCGGTGGCTGTGCAGGTCTCTGGCACTGTTGCGGCCACAGCAGTGGAGCGAGTGGTCCCTGGGGCATAGCAGTTGGAGGGGCAGCAGCAGCAGTCACCCACCAGATCTGGGGTTACAGGGTCCAGCGGTGGCACATGCACACCACCTGTTGACTTGCCCACACCTGGTCCTGGTGAACAGCGCCCACCCTCAAGGGGTGTTGAGCATCAGGCCCTTCCATACCCTGGGGGACAGAATGCCGATGTGGCACAGGACCCATTAGACGAGCACACCCACCTGCTGCGAGCATCAGCAGAGCAGCAGATGCAGGTTGCAACGTGCATGGAGGCACTGTGCATGGCTGTGGAGTGGAACAACAGGGACAATGCATTGATTTTTGCAGAGATGGTCAGACTGCGGACGGATGTGACCGCCACCATTGATAGGCTGACCCAGGCAGTGGTCTCTGTCATGGCCGCATTGGGCACACAGTCAGGTGCCCCTGTACCACACACCCCATACAGTACGCTCTCCACTCCCCGTTCCCGGCATCGTGCGACACCCAGACTGTCGATGCCGGGTTCTGCTGTGGGTATCCCGAGCACACCTGGTGCAGGTAAGTTCGGCATGCTGCACACCCCTGTGCGGACAAGGTCGCGATCACGCAGTGGGACCCCTGGTGGTCCATTGGTGCCACCCCATGTGGCCCATGATCAGCCTGCCAGTGCTGCTGGGACACGGCAGGGCCGCCCACACATCCGCGGTGGCTGTGGAACAGTGCAACATGACTGACCTGTCTCCCAGTGCGGGCCCTGTCTGGTGCTGCCCTGTGTGCAATGTGTGTCATGGTGGGCAGTGCACTGGTGGCTGCTCTACCCAACACGCCGACACGCGGACCACCTGCACACCCACCCGACTGCTGTCCACAGGTGCGTGTGCATGATGATGCCTCCATTGTACTGTACACCAAGGTGCAAGGGTGCCCAGCATCTGACACACGTACTTGGATAGTACAGGTGGTGGGGTGGTCTGTGGATCTGGGTGTTTGCCATGTCTGTTCCTGCTCTGCTGTGCACCTGCCCATGTACGCTTTGTACCTGGTGTGTGTGTGTGTGTGTGTGTCCATATGACTGTTCACCCTTCCCTGATGGTGTGTTCATGTGCCTGGACCCTTCCACTCCCCTTGCCGTCATGCACCCCTGGTGTGTTACCCTGTGTGCCTGTGGGTTGCGCCTGGACAGTGTTGGTTGCACATGGCCCCTTGACTTACCTGTGTCATACATAATGCTCCTCCGTGATGGTGTCCCAGTGCAGCTGGGCCTGCCGGATCAGTCAGGAGTCCCACCGTCCAAGGGGGGGCTGCTCATCACCATCATCACCGGCGCCACTGGCGTCCCCATCGCTGTCCCCCTCCTCGACCTGTATGGCTATCCCACAGTCTTTGGCCATGTTGTGCAGGATACAACAGGCCAGGAATATCCCACAGGCCTTTTAGGGGCTGTACTGTAGGGCACCGCCGGAGGTGTGTAGGCATCGGAAGTGTGCCTTAAGCATCCCAAACACCTGCTCGATGATGTTGCATGTGGCGGCATGTGCCTCATTATAGCATTGCTGCGATGGGGTCATGGGGCGCCGGTACAGTGTGAACAGCCAGGGATGGAGTGGGTATCCACTGTCACCTGTGTGGAGATAGTGGAGATAAGTTTCATGTTCAGGTCCATATTGCCCATATCCCTGTGTGCCACTACCATGGCACCTGTGGCATTCCCACCCTTGCTCCAATTTTGCAATTTCTACATGTGTACTCACCCATTAGATGGCCTGTGGGGATGTCCCCACTCTCGAATCGATGGCACAGTGTGGACTGATACCATATGAAGGCATCATGTGCTCCGCCAGGGTGTGTGGCACAGACATTGATTATGAACCCAGTGGCTTCACACACCACCTGGCAGTTGACACTAGAAAAGCCCTTCCTGTTCCTGTATGCGGCCCCATCAGGGCCAGGTGGTGTGCGAATAGCCACATGTGTGCAGTCTATGGCCCCTAGCATGCCAGGCATACGTACTACATTGAGGAACTCCTGCATGTTTGCTGTACGCTCTGCTGCGGTGCTGGGGAAATGGATGTACTCCACAGCATGTGGCAGCAGTGCATGAGGAATTGGGTGAGGATGTGTGACGTGGCCGACTGTGTTATGCCTGTTGCTATAGTAACACTCACTCGGGTTTTCGTTCCCTTCACGAAGCTGCGACTCACTTGCACTATCTTGTTGCTGCTGTCAGCTAAGTTTCTTAAGAAAAGCTCAAGTAAGCTTGCTAAAACAAATTGTACTTCTAACACCTCGGGGAGAGTTCCGATTTCAGTTTACTAGCAGGTCCACACTGTGTCATGCTGTAAGCGCCCGGTCACGCTACAAACTTAGGAGAAGGAAAGTTAAACCACTTTATTAAAACCAAGGGAAGATGGCACAAACAACCAGATACGTTTTGTCTCTCTGTTTATTTTTAACTGTTTAAAATTATGGAAGATCAACTAGATAATGAGCATTGCCGGGGGGGGGGGTGCAGGTCGTGGAAAGCCAGTGGCACAGCTTGTCAATGCTTTCGGTTTCATAACAATGACATATAGGAGCATAGAGATATCACTATGATGTATAGGAACATGGAGATATCTCTATGACGTATAGGAACGTGAAGAGATCAGTGATATCTTCACTGTCTGCCTGAGATATTAGTTTTTATCTCTAGATTTATTCCAAAACACATGTTGTATAAATATATATATATATGTATACTGTATATACACATGTATATATATATATATATATATATATATATATATATATATATATATATATATATATATATACACACACACACACACACACACACACACTACACACACACACACACCAGGAGTGGTGGTGAAAATGACAAGATAAAAAATATTTCATAGTTGGTGACATCAGTAACAGCAAAATATCAAAAAATATCATTTTTACTGTTGTCACAATGGATATTTTTTAAGTTACTTTCATTGAAGTGGAGTACTGAACCAATCAGCGAGTAGCTTCCACAATGCTGATGACATGCTGGGGGGTTGTTAAGCTGGGGAACACAGAGGAGGAGAAGAACCTTGGGGTAATGATCACGGGGACCATGAACAACACTGCCCAGTGCAGGAGAGCGGCAGCAAAAGCGAACAAAATGCTGGGGTGCATAGTGAGGGGGTTTTCATCCAGGTGAAGTGAGGTGATCTTGCTCCTCTACAGATCACTGGTAAGGCCACACTTAGAGTATTGTGTGCAGTTTTGGAGGCCATACCTAAAGTGTGATATCAGGCTGCTGGAGGTGGTGCAGAGGAGGGCAACAAAGATGATATGTGGAATGGAGGGGAGAGACTATGACAGCAGGCTGGGAGACCTCAACATGTACACCCTGGAAGATAGAAGGGACAGGGGGACATGATAGAGACATTCAAGTATCTGAGGGGAAGCAATAAGGATGGGGCAGATGGGGTCTTTAAGTTAAGGAGGGGGAGGGTCACCAGGGGGCATGGGCTAAGAATAGAGGGGGGAAGATTTAGGAAAGAAATGAGGAGACACTATTTCACAGAGAGGGTGGTAGCAAAATGGAACACCCTACCAGAATGGGTGGTATCATATAAATCTATGAACAGCTTCAAAAGAGCGTGGGACAGGGAACAGGGGAGAGTGAGGGTAGGGGGTGGCAGTGGGATGACAAAAGGGAGGGGGGTTGGGGCAGCTGCAAACTAGGGGTGTTGGCTGCACACTCGAGCAGACTTAGACAGACCGGGTGGTCTGTTTCTGCTGGCACATTCATATGTTTGTATGTTCGTATGACATCACAATGCCTAGTGCAGCACTGAAATAAGCAGTTAAAATCAAACAAAAGCAGCAACATTTTTAAACTGCAGATTTGAAAGCTATAACTTGTAAACTACTGTTGTATATATCAAATATACAATAGCCTAACTCACAACAGGCAATTTATTTTCACTTGTGAGTGGGCAGAACTTTCATAACTCACTCGTGTATGTGTGTGTGTATATATATATATATATATATATATATATATATATATATATATATATATATATATTTATACAATAGGGGTGAAGGAATAACACTCTAAATAAATGTAGTTATTTCCACACTATTGAATATCAGGGAACTGACGTAGACAGTGTGGAATATCTTAGCCGATATTCCACGGTGTCAGCATCAGCTGCTGATATTCAACAGTGATTATGTCAGCCAAGCAGCACAACCTTAAAAAACAAACTCGGAACTTCTCGTCAGCTTTCAGCTTCACCTCTTCAAAGCCCCATGTGAGCAGTCCTCTGCAAAACGCCACCATACTCACTCAAAAGAACATGTTTCTGCGCAGTTTCTACTAAAGCAAAAGACAAAGACTCCACGGAACCGCATCTGCTGAGCGGCTCTTGTTCATAGGTAAATTACGTGATCGAAGGACATGCCCAATTTGATCACGCCACCTAAGCTAGGTGGTCTACATATTCTAAGTCATTCATGTATGAATCATGCTTAGATTTAAACTGTGTTAGATTATCGCAATGCACAACATTATCTGGAAGTGAATTCCATATTGGGATTATCCTGTGTGTAAAAAATGTATTTCTCTTTGACGTTCTATTTGTAATGGCTCTCAGTTTTAAATTATGTGATCTAGTATGACAAGAAGTTGGATGCCAAGTCAGATAGTTTCAAACAAAAGTTCATCCTTCATGGCTCTAAAGAGCAAACAAAGGTCTCCTCTCAAGGACCGATATTCCATACTATAAAGATGTAACTTTTTTAATCTTTCATTATAAGATAAAGAACATATGCCAGTAATATGCTTGGTAAATCTCCTTTGAATTCTTTCTCTAGATAATCTGTCGCAAATTAGCGTTGGTGCACTAAACAAGGAACAATAATCAAAGTTAGATCTAGCAATGCTGGTAAATAATGGGAGTAATACAGTTGGCTCCCTACTTTTTAGATTTTTTAATATACAGTTAGTCAATCGGGTAAATTTTTTAACTGTAATATTTAAATATTTGGAAAATTTAAAATTATTTGAGATAATAACACTCAAATCCTTTTCAGAACTGGTTTGTTCTGCGCCAAAAGACTCCACGGAGCACGCCGTGAAGCTGAAAATAAAACCGTGCACCACATTCACAAATGAGCCACTCCAATCAATAACCTAAGCAAATAACAACCCTTACCAACAAGTATCACCATAACAGCCAGATAAATCCATAAAACGCTATCTCGGAACGCCGTAAAAAATCTCCGCCCCAAACAACATTCAACCAATTGGACAACATGCATGACAACAGCAAACAAAAAACAACCAATACGACACTGAATCACACTCCATTCACAAATCACAACCAATCAGAACCCATGAATGTCCCATTCAGACACACCAGGAAGTGCACAGCAGATAAATGAACAAATATAACTTCAATAATAACATGAAAAAAACTCTGTTGTATAAATCGCACACATGATGGTCAACTTGTGGAATATAGAAAATATTAGCACTCGTGCAGAGTGAACTGCTATAATATTACTCGTGGCTTCGCCACTTGTGATATTATCACAGTTCACTCTGCACTCGTGCTAATATTTTCCATATTTCACAGTCGCCCATCATGTATGCCCTATATATATATATTTAGATAGTGGTCAAAATAAAACTAGCATCCTGATTGGCAGAAAGAGCCTGGCACCCGGGCTGTTATTTCTCAATAACGCCCGCTCAGAAAAAGTGCCAGCTCGATCATTTGGAACCAAAACTTGCCAGACGCCATTTTATAATTCAGCTACCGAGACGGCAGCCCGAACCCGAAACCCACCACGGTACTAAACTGAAATCCTGCCAACAGCCTCATACACCCTCCTCAACTCACTCTGTTCCTCTTTGCGACCAGAAAAAAACCCAAACATCAATTTTTTTAATGCTTACATACCACCTCATTTGACCTCCCATAACGTAAACTTCCCAGTCTTCTGTGTTCCATTTCCCTGCACTGTCGCACTCCCTGTGAACCCTGTGCTAACTTTTAAACGAAGGTAAAGACTCGTACCACACTTCTAAGCTGAATCACATTGGGTACCTGTCACTAAAAAGCACCACTCTATATTTCTCCCGTTCTCATCATTTTTCAGTCAGGGTCTGTGAAACAGAGAAAACAGACGAAACAGGATGGCACGGTAAGCAGAAACAGCACTAAAAAAATACACAGCAGTGACCTCCTGTGGTGATTCCAGAACTTCACACTATAGGAACTACTTTACAAAAAACATTACTTCTACATTTTTTTTACTTATTTTTTATATATAAATATTTTTCTTGCATATTTTTCCTAAAAATTTCATCTCTAACCCATTATCTAAGTGTAATAATACCCTCCAGGGTGGGCATTATGGGATATAACGGACCTTCTAGGGGCTAAAAGTCCCTCCGCCTGCAGCTTTGAGCCTCATATGCCCTGGGCAGTCCGTTATATCCCAATAACGCCCACCCTGTCAGGTATTATTACATATATATATATATATATATATATATATATATATATTTTGTGCATTTCCTGATCATTCTGTGTGTGCTGTCTGTGTGTGTGTGTGTGTGTGTGTTCTGAATGGACTGGGAGTCAGAAACACTGGTGAATATGTTTTGCAAAGCAAAATGAGTAAGTTATAGGTTCACTGAATAAGATAAACTGCTGCAGGGAGCACTGAGAAAGAGAAACTGCTTTGCAAAAGAGTTTCATTTAGAATTCAGGTTGTTTCGAAGCTGAGATCAACACAGCAATGGGTTAGGAGTGTTAGAAACACAATGGGACACTGGTGAGAGTGTTTTTCAAAGCTAATAGAGTAAGTTGCAGCTTCAGTGAGAAAGAGAAACTGTTTTCTGAAGCAGTTTCAGTTAGAATGCAAGCTGCAGTGAAGATATTCTCACTCTGGTGACATCAGCAGAGTGTGGATAAATGTTGATATCCTCACTCTGCTGATGTCATCAGGATTTATCCTCACTCTAGTGGAAATAACACAGTATATCCTAGTGAGAAAGCTCACACCCGGTAGAAAGATATATATACACACACACACACATATATATATATATATATATATATATATATATATATACACACACACATATATATATATATATATATATATATATATATACATATACATACAGGCCCAGATATTCAAAGGTTGCGCCCCAGCGCAATATTCAAATGAATTGTGCCTGGCACCGTCGATCGCCAGAGCGCATCAGTAATGTCAGCGGCTTTAGGTAGGGGGAGTGGCGGCTCATGCATACCTGCAATATCCAATATTCAGCCCAGGATGTGCTGAGTCCATGCAGGCACAACCCCTACTTGCACCGCACAAAGTTGATCCAAACAAAAAAGGAACAATGGCTGGCCACTCACAGGTGAGCTGCCATATTGCAGGGTGCAACACGATGGCTGCCACCTGTGGGTGGCCACCCGAGCTCCGACTGCACCTCCGTGGCAGCGCCCCCCCATGCCAAATCATGGGCATCTGTTAAAAATAATCATGTCCAATATCCCTGGTAGTCCAGTGAACCGCTGTCAGCCTGAGCGCAGGCATTTATATTAAAAATGATAATCCAATATCCCTGGTGGTCCAGTGGACTGCTCTCAGTCCAGTCATGGGTATGTGTAAAATTAAAGATAATCCAATATCCCTGGTGGTCCAGTGGACTGCTCTCAGCCCGATCGTGGGCATTTGTATATAAAAATGCGTCCACTGTCCCTGGTGGTCAGCGGACCCCCCTTCCACCCGCCCACTGATCCCCACTGCCCGCTCCCCAGTCAGTGGCGGGAGGCAGCACCCACCTGCCTGCTGCTCGCACTGCGTCGATGACATCGTAGGCTATGCCTCATTGGTCCACAGCATTAGCCAATGGGCATGCAGCCTATACCATACTGCACATTCCAGATACAGTATGTGAATGGATCCAGTCACATATCTGGAATGTGTAGTACAGTACAGACTGAATGCCCATTGGCTCACACTGTGGACCAATGGATGTATAGCCCTACCTACAGTGTCAGTCAGCAGGCAGCGGGGTGGCAGGAGGGTGGTGTGCTGCCACCTGCTGCTGAACGGGGGAGCGGGTTGGTTAGGATCGGTGGGTGGATGAGGAGGAGGTCTGCTGGACCACCAGGGATAGTGGACATACTTTTTTATACAAATGCCCGCAATCAGGCTGAGAGCGGTTCACTGGACCACCAGGGATATTGGATTATCATTTTTAATACAAATGCCCGCGACTGGGCTGAGAGCTGTCCACTGGACCACCAGGGATATTGGGTTATCTTTTATTTTATACATGCCTGCAATCGGGCTTACAGCGATCCACTGGACCACCAGGGATATAGAAATTGATTTTATACATACTGAAGCCCGAGATCGGGCTGACAGCAGTCCACTGGACCACCAGGGATATTGGATATGATTTATAAACACTGAAGCCTGCGATCTGGCTGTGGGGCATATTGCTGCGCTGTGCAGGGGGCGTCGGTCCCCGATGGCTGCTGCCTGGCAGGGCACCAGGCACAAGTCACCAGGGTTCGGCACACCTGCATGCAAATGGGGCCATAATGACATGCAAATGGCCCCATTTGCACCTTGCATACATTATGGCACCATTTGCTTGTGCACTTTTGATTACCGCGGTTGCTGCGCATAGCACAATGGAACTTGCACTAGCGCATCCCCCTGCTCCACTCTGGCCACTTACACTGGTGCAGTGCCACTGTGCCATGTGCACTGCAGCTGGCCAGGGTGCAGTATTCAAGGATGCTGTGCCATGGGGCAGCTCTGTTGAATATCACTCAGTCAACGCCCCCGCGCAGCTAAGTTGCGCCTCACCCAGGCTTGTGTCACAGCCTAGCGCAGTTTGAATATCTGGCTCACTATATATATATATATATATATATATATATATATATATATATATATATATATATATATATATATATATATCATAGGATACATGATGGCGCCTGTGGAATATAGAAAATATTTGCATGACTGCAGTTGTTTGCCATATTCCACAAGTCACACATCATGCGTGCGATTTATACAATAGGTCTAGTACCCTTTAAGAAAAATTTTTTTCATGTGTTCTCTCCCTGTTTACTTTATTTTGGTAATTGGGTAAGTTTTAAGGGGGGACCTGGGAGCACTGGGCAGTTAAGTGATTTGTTCAGAGTCACACAGTATTGAAATGGAAGTTGTGAGAATCAAACACTGGTCTGGGTTGCTGGATGTAGAAAGTTTGTTTATTGTTTGTTACTCTATACTCTAGGCTATATTGACAGCAGTTTGTGCGTGGTCTGAGTGTGTGTAAGTGTTTCTTAATGGGCTGAGACTGTTAGACACTATGAGAAACAGGTGCATGTGATTTGCAATGATAATTGTGTTACCTGCAGCTAGGAGTGAGAAACCGACTGTTTATTCAGTAAGTTGCAGGCTTCACTGAGACAGAAAAACTATTGCAGTCAGCACTCAGAAAGAGAAACTGGTTTATGAAGGAGGCTGGTTTGAAGATTAGAGCAGCACAGCTTTGTGCTATGATTGTCAGAATAACTATGGGACACAGGTGATTGTCTTTTACGATGGTAATTTAGTTAGTTGCAGGATTCAGTGAGAAAGAGAAACTGTGAAGCTATTAAATGCAGGCTGCAGTGTAGAAAGTCTCACTCTGGTGACATCACCATTGTGAGTATATTTGCTGGTGATGTAGACACTGTGGATTTATCAGCAAAACCCTAACTCCGCATCCCCCCCACACACACATGCACTTCCTTCACAATATCCATTTTTTGGCATAATGATATGCACGCGTGGGAGCGTGTGCCCTCTGGGCCCTGCACTCCCACTTTCACATAACAATGGAGCCATACAGCAGCCCTATAGGGCAAGGAACCCTTGTAACATGAATTTGCTAATATCTCAGTAACCATAGCAACCAGAAAAAAAATTCCAGGGCTGGTGTAATCATGACAGCGAGTACTGTATTTCAACCAAACCCGTATCTTGCATTGTTTATGAGAAACAGGTACAGAAATGCACTGAAAAGCACCAGTGTAACCCTTGCCACATGTTTTTGCCAATATCTCCGTAACCGCAGCAAGTAGGAAAACGATTCCACTGCAGGTGTCATCTATGATTTCCAACCTTGTTTTATTTATGCAGCTTAGTTTACCTAAAGGTGAACTAAGCTGCCAGTAGTGAAAACTCCATATCTCGCTTTGTTTGCGAGATACGGGTGCAGAAAGGTGTAATGGACACCACAATGTTATCCTCTGGGAAATTTCTCAATTTCAGAATACTGTAATTTTAGGCCCCTTGAATAAACTAACAAAAAGCACATCTGTGGGACCAAGGCTTGCCACCCTGTAAATTTCAGCCCAAAAAAACCAACCATTTTGTTGCAAGAGGATGGCAAAGTTTTGCAGTTATTTTAAAAAATACCTTCGTAAATCACAAAAGTTTTGCAAAAAGTAGCATGAAATTTTGACATTTGCGAAAGTATTTCTGCACTTACTTTCGTGATTTGTGAAATTAGTTTTACCCCAAAGTTTAAAAAGGCATTTCTGGGGGGTTTTACCCCCAAAAAAAGATAGGGCTGGCATCTTCGGGACCTGACTAGGTAAACCCAACAGTCAGTGTTTTCCTAGAGGTTGCCAAATTTAAACACCAGGCATTTGTATCTCTCACTAACTGAAAACAAGATGACTGAATCAAGAAAGTAAAAGTGTATTTGCGAAACTTTTGTGATGTACATAGATTTTCCCCCATTGACTATAATGGGAGATTTGTTTTTTGAATAACTTTTGAATGGTTTAATATTTTTACACCAAATCTTTGAAAGGCAAATCAGTGACCTAGAATGCATCTTCCCCAAAGATTTTGGACCAAATGGACAAATTATGCGGGAGGTGGGTACGAGCAAAGAAACGCACAAAAAGTCTGTTTTGCATTTTTTTTGCATTCTGTAGCTCCGCAACTGTATATCCAACCATAACACAACTTGCCAGATCCAGAGATATATGGTACCAGACTGTGCATGCAAAATTTCAGCCAAATCTGTCATACTGAAGCAATGTTATTAAGGTGCAAAATTTGAGGTTTAACATTAAAGTGCTTACTCAACCCCAACTATACCGGCACTACTGCACCACTATAATATATACACATATATATATATTCATTGCAAAAAACTCTGTTAATGCATCAGTTATGGTTTCTATTACAGCAACAAATGTCAGGAAATTTGAACTTAGGGTTACAAACCTATCAACCCACCCCCATCCTCCCACTCTCCACATATTCCACACACCAACAGTCATTGGGTTGTGCCTTGGGGTCGTCGGCTCTAACTCTCACCACATTGCATGTGTAAACAAGCTAATATGGTACAGTGTAGGAGAATGGGGTGAGAGTTATGTCCGATGATCCCAAGGAATGACCCAACGTCTGTTGGTGTGTGGAGGTTGGGAGGATGAGGGTGGGGTGGTAGGGTTTGTAACCCTAAGTTCAAGTTTCCTGACTTTTATTGCTGTAATAGAAACCCTAACTGATGCATTAATGGAGTTTTTTGCAATAAATTTCTCTCCTTTTTGAGGTAGTGCTGTATATTAGTATCCTTATTTTAATATTGGACCCTGAGCTCCAATCTCTCCATAGATGAGCATATGTATGTAGGTATGCAAACGCAGGGCCCTCTGGACCCTGCACCTCCATGTGTCAAACAACAGTGATCAAATTGTCAGCATAGCCATCGTGTGACCCCCACCTCATGTATGCCGGTACATAGAAATTGTGAAATGCAAGCCAAAACGTAAGTATGCACACCTGCAACACCATTCTGCGCCACAGGTGCTAAAAGACAATTGGGCAGGATGTAGAAAATGACAGCTGGACTAGTCATGAGGTGGTGTGATAAAATAGCTATGTTGAAAATTTGGCAGCAAAATATTGAAAGTACCAAAGTTATGCACATGCATAGAATAAATTCAATGGATGCACGTAACTAGGGTATTTTCAAGAATTTTATCACCAAATTTTCAACATGGCCTTTTGGGGACCCCTCCTCATGAACACTGGCACTGTTATTTCATTACTCCATCCCAAAACTTGATTTCACTCAGCAATTGTGTCATTCTATGTCACAGGTGCAAAAACACATTTTGGGCAGGATGTGAAAAATGACAGCTGTACTGTTCATGAGGAGGTGTGAAAAAATGGTGCAATGCACACTTGTAACACAGCTGCTTTTTGGATTTTTTGCACCAAATTTTCAACATGGGCTTTTTGGGACCACCCCTCATGAACACTGGCACTGTGATTTCGTTAATCAGTCCCAAAAGGTGATTTTGTGGTCATTGTGTGGAATCACCTTTTGGGACTACAAAATCACCTTTTGGGACTGAGTAACAAGATGATAGTGACATTGTTCATGAGGTGGGGTCCCAAAAACTCCATGTTGAAAATCTGGTGCAAAATTCTCAAAAATGGCTGAGATATCGACATAAGTTGAAAACCCCATTGGCAGCACTTATAAGGCATTTACCTGTATTTCTGTTTGTGACTCACCTTTGAAGAGAGCAGACATGTCCCAGTCCAGAGAAGATCACAGCCACCAACCTCTGGAGGTAAATATGGGTCAAGGGGGGGAGTGTGGGGAGGTGGATGCACAGAGGGAGGGTCGAGATGGGGAGGGGGCAACGTGGGGAGATGGGGGACCATTTTCTTTCTTTCAGGTTTTTTTTAATTAAAAGATGTTGGGGGACTGTTTTCTTTATTTCAGGCACTACTGCAGAGGGACATGCTCTAACTGGGGACACTGGGAGTGGGATCCCCAGCGTCCCTCTTCAGTGGGGGGCTGCTGCTGACACAGGGATTGAGCACCCCATTGTTGGACATGCTTTATCTTTAGTCGGGGCTACTGCTAACTCAAGAATCGGGCACCCCATTGTTGGCCATGGTTGTTTTTGTTGGGGACACTGGAAGTGTGCTCCCCAGTGTCCCATACTGGTGGGGGCTCCTCTAGTGCTGACATGGGGATTGGGAACCCCATGTCATCAAAAACAGTGTTTATTTAATCATTTATTCTACTTTCGGCTCATGACCTAGGATCCTAGATCGTATCTCATACATACAAAAGTAGGATCC
The DNA here is from genome assembly GCA_016271365.2 of Neoceratodus forsteri. Classification (NCBI taxonomy): domain Eukaryota; kingdom Metazoa; phylum Chordata; order Ceratodontiformes; family Ceratodontidae; genus Neoceratodus; species Neoceratodus forsteri. Next base: position 1,665,400,555 of record CM057450.1, on the reverse strand, counting down.
TAGGTCATATTACGTGGATACGAAGTAGGATTTAAATGATTAAATAAACACATTTTATAGGCATATTTCATCCTGTAATGTGCAGAATGCACCAAAGAGGGTCCCAATAAACAAGCTGCATGTGTTGGTTCCTCCCCAGAATATCATTTTGGGAGGTTTCAAATTATTTTGTTTGGCAAAATTGAAAACAAGATAGTGGCCATATAAAGTAGGAATTTCTCTAGATGGAGCAGGATTCCTACTTTGTTTCATACAGCTATCTTGAAATGCTTACTGAGAATGCTCAGAAACAGGTTTTTTTTTTTCATTTTTAAATTGGGCACCCCGTGTTGGTGTGAAAAATAGGAATTTGCTGGGAGGGCAGAGTACTTCGCTGCAGGATCCCACATCAAAATCATCACAAATTTCGATGCAGAATTCTGCATCGAAGAAAATATGTCAGTGGATGGTTTTCTTTATTTTACAGGGTTAAAACTAATGTAGGGCACACTGAGGTGGGCTTCCAGTGTGCCAAATAAGTGTGTGTGAGTGGGAGGATATATACCAACATGGGGATTGGGCACCCTGTGTTGGTGCAAACAAAGCAGGTCTTCCTTGACTCTGCAGCCAGCAACATGAGTTCCAGCTGCGGCTGCAGAAGTCAAAAATATACCTCTCTTCTCATATAGAGAATGTACTACAAGCCATTCTCTGTAAGCTGGCACCCAACAAAAAAACTTGTTTGGGGTCAGCTTAAACCCCCCAAAAAACCATCAGAATACACCTGAAGGGATCCCTTTTAGTTGTGTTCTAATTTTTTTTTCTTTTTTAAAAGTTCTGTACTTCAAGACCTTTGTTAAGTGGCAAACAAGTGGCAGACACAGCACAGCTCAATCAATCGAACGACTTTGAACTTTATGCAAAATACCAGCCTTCTTTGCAAAAAGAAGCTGGTATGTTGTGCAAAGTACTCTTATTATGCGAAAAATATATTTTTTTTGTGCCTGTCATATAAATTTTCCCATAGGAAATAATAGGAAAATTTAAAATGTTATAACCTTTGAATGGATTTGGAAAGGCTTTGCCTGGAGTTCAGTGGCTAAGCAGCCAGCCACTCCCACTTCCTGAGCTATATAAGCAGTTCCTGCCAGCCTCCCTGTGAAGCATTTTTTCTTTGCAGCTGAAGGCTCTGTCGGTTTGTCCTCTGAGCTGGTTGGGCCTCCCTGACTGGCTGGGGCCTGCCCCCCTCCGCTCCAGCTTGTCTCTGCTGGGCTTCTGTGTTTATTTTCCTTCTACTGGTTTGCATTTTACCTTCGGCTCTGTATGCTTCCTTCCTTTTTTGGGGGGGGGCTTCTCTGAGCTCCTATCATACTGCTGCTTCAGATCTCATACTGCTTGCTTTCAGTTACTCACAACTCTCAAATTACTTGCACTGCAACTGCAAACCTGATCTGTGTGTTTCAGCTCAACTATAGCTGTTCCATGTGGCATACTCTATTACCTTCACCTGACTCAGATTTACTTGAACCTAGCTATACGGCTCACTCATGCTTGTTCTAATTACCTAATTGCAGCAGTCTCATTGCACTGCCTGATGACAGTGCTTTAAGAGAATTATGCCTCCTTTTATTTATTGCAGTTACAACTCAGTGTACTCATTTGGTTTTACTACTGCTGCACAGGCCTAATTGCTTCCTGCTACTGCTTTATTTACTCCCATTGCTATTGTACATTGTTTTACTCTAAGGTTAGCTAAAGCTCCTGCTGAGGCTTTTAAATTAGCTTTTATATCTGCATGTGATTCTCAGCCCTTCCATCGCTTCCTTGTTTGTCCTACGGAGGGGACTGGGAGGTGTTTGGGGGGTAGTGGCCTATGTGGCTAATTAATTATGTTCTAAATCCTGTCTTCGCTGCCGAAAATCCTCGGTTTGTCACCTTGATTTGGCTTTGAACTGCTGGCTGGCTTACCCTACTATTCAGTGCTGTTTGCCCTATGTTATGCAGACCTGTGTGCAGGTCCAATTACTGATCTGTTTACTGACCTATGTGTGGTCCACACTTGCTTACGCAACCGTTGCTCCTTGCTTACACAAACCACTGCTTCTTGTCTACTGCCATCCCCTCGGCTTCAGCATGGGATTCTGCTGTACCCAATCTGCATTCAACCTTGTAAGGTCTCAGCACTCAATGCTTATTACGATCTCAGCACGCTGTGCTAATTCAGCTCACCAGATTTTCAGCTGTCAATTAATTTCTCGGCATGCCAGCCATTCTATTCTGGCGCAGGGTTCCTGCAGCCAATGGTCTCGCTCAGCATTCAGTCCGCATCTTGAGTGCGTCCAACTTGGGGCGGGATCCTTCTCACCTGGCCCATAGCTGGGAATGTCCTCACCCCAGGCTTGGCTTTAGCTGCCTGCAGTGTGACAGCAGCTCTTGGTGTAGAATTTAAAACTAGCGGTGAAGGGTGGTTACAACGATCTCCTTTGGCTCTAGTGTTCCACTATAATGGTTAACCATTGACTTTAGTGATTTCCCTAACAAGCCACCTTCACTGCATTCTCCCTATGACTGCTTCTGGTTCATTTGGTTTGATTTAGGGTGGGTAGACCAGGTAAGTGCCTTAGCAGCTGTTGCTCTCCTCCTGCCCCTTGGATGCACGTATTGTTGCAGAGTTTTCCCACAGCCTTCCATGGCATTCCCGCTAGAGGGTTTGAGTGAGATCCTTCCTCCAAATTGGAATATTTTCCACCTCCCTTTAATTGGGTTTTCCAAACTGCAGCTACAGAGCCTCACTAATTAAACTATCCAAAGCCTGGAAGGGAGGTGACCTAGGCCTTGGATCACGAGAGATTTCCTCCTCATAGGGTTTTTTTCTCTCCTCTGTTGCCTCGGGTCATAACACTTAGCATAGTTGTTTCTCCTAGTTTCTTTAGGTAGGTTCCATTGTTGGATGGAGGTGGAGGATGTCCTGCCGTTCCCTCCCTCTCTCCTTAGGGGATCCCCTAATCTGAATGCAATCCATCATTATCATGCTATGAAAGCCTGGATGTTCATTACATTATTCAACTGAGCATCTCATTGCATTATCAAACTGCCTATGCTTCTCCACTACTATGTTACAGTTACTGCTCCTATATCACAGTTACTGCTTGCTCTTATGTTTCATGTTGCCTCCTTTTTTGGGATGATACTACATTTCTTTTCAGGATTCCTAAGGTACCCTTAGCCACAGTAATCATCCCATGGCACCTCTAGGGGTGGAATCCTCTCCGAGAGTTCCTTGTCTTTGTACCCCTACAGGGTGGTAATTCCTCTGGAATAGACAGTGTGAACGGCCAAAACCAAACTAACACAGTTGCACAAGCATAACACTATACTGGCTGCATAGGTCAGTGAATTGGAAAGGCTTTGCCTGGAGTTCAGTGGCCAAGCAGCCAGCCACTCCCACTTCCTGAACTATATAGGCAGTTCCTCCCAGCCTCTCTGTGAAGCATTTTTTCTTTGCCCCACGATCCTCCCCTCCTCCTCCAGCAGCAGCACCACTCTCTCCTTAGGGGGATTCCTAAGGTACCTTTAGCCACAGGAATCATCCCGTGCCACCTCTAGGGGTGGAACCCTCTCCGAGAGTTCTTTGCCTTCGTACCCCTACAGGGTGGCAATTCCTCTGGAATAGAAAGTGTGAATGGCCAAAACCAAACTAACACAGTTGCGCAAGCATAACACTATACTTGATGCGTAGGTCAGTGAATAATATTTTTTTAACATACCTTCAAAAGGCACATCTGTGACCCAAAGGCTTCTTCCCTGAAAATGTTGGACGAAAACCTAAAGCCATTTCTGATATCCGGGATGACAAAAAAAATGTATAAAAAAACAGCTTTTTCCGTTTTTTCAACCCTTTATAGCTCAGAAAACACTCAAGGGATTCCCACAAACTTTGCCAGTTCAAGAGACCTTCCCCTAGAGATTATGCATGCCAAATTTGCAAATTCATTGAAAGGTTCTAAAGTAATTAAGGTTCAGACTTTGGACTTTAACATAGAAGTGCAGTTTCACTCTAACCCCGATATACAGCCAGACTCCTCTTGGTGTGTGGAAGGGTGGGGGGTGGTGTGGTAGGGGTGGGAAGCCTGTCTCATTTCCTACTTTGTCACTATAGTATTCACCCTAACTGATGCATTAATGGAGTTTTGCAATATATATATATATATATATATATATATATATATATATATATATATATATATATATATATATTTATACATATTTGGGGTCATGCCCATAGTTAAGTGGGGGAAGAGCTCCTCCCCCACACCCTATTTAAATCAGCAGGCTGTGCACCGCCCTGCTTAGAGCGAGTTGCACTCACTGTGTGCGGCGCTGGTGCTGCCTGCCCTCTTTCCTTTGTCTGTCTGGCTCCGCTCCCATCTTCTGTTGTTTGGGTCCCTTCCCTCCCCACTCCCTGTTGTTTGTTTTTTTTCTTGCTCTTTTTGGGAGGGTGTTCTCCACTCCTTCTCTCCGGAGCCCGTTTTTGTGGCCTCGCTTTTCACTGTTCTCCTGGTCTGCCTTATGCTTGCTACAATCCTTCCCCACTGCTACTTCTCTAGTCTTCCTTCATCCTGATTTTACCTTTCTTGGGCAGCTGTTCCTCCACCGTAAGTTCCACATCAACACCTGCATTGCTCCTGGCCTTGGCTCCAGCATCTGGACCTGTTTCAACTACATGTTGTCAGCTTGGAGTTCCTCCGACCGACCGCCATTGCTGAACTGCGTCTCTATACTTGTCGCTGCTGCACAGGATCCTCAGTTGTCTCTGCTCTCAGCGCTCCATCCATCTGCTGCTGGATCTTACCTGCTCCCCTTTGACTCATTTGCTGTTCCTGACCCATCTCTTTCCTGGATCTTTGTCCTGTAGCACCTGCCGGGACCTTCTACCCCGTGGCTTCTGTACTGCTTTGCAATTTTGCACGCCATTGCGGGGCTCTGGTTCTACCTTATGCATACCTCTCCACTGCTATGACTTCCACATAGCACCACAATATTCACATAATGACATTATACAAAGGGTACAAACGCTGGGCATTTCATATTTTGTCAGATGCCCTTAGTAATTTAGTACTTACTACACGTGGCAACTTCCCTTACAATTGTAAAACTTCTGATAAATTATTAAGCCATTCTTAATATTCTACCATTCTGGGCTCTTCACAGACTGTCACTGACATTTGAAACCATGCACAGAGTTTTAAGGCAGTACAAGCATCAAAGGCACCCAGTTCACCTGTCTCAAACAGCCCAGAGAATTCTCATCATATGGTAAGCAGTAGCTCCATTTATACAGACGTTCTGAATTTCTCTACAGTAATGACCCAACCATCTACTCCTCTCTCATATACTTGTTTAAAACAAGAAGTGCTACTCATTCTGGCCCTTGCTATGATTCAAAGCCCAGTGTTCTGATTTACAGTTGAAGAAGTTTAAGGGGTTTGACCCTCAATACAGCGCTTCTTCATTCTGCACCGCGCTGTCCCTTAGCCTGGCTACCCCACTCCATTTGTGGATCGCCTGATCTTGCCTTCAAGCTCCTTTGTGGCCTAGCTATCTTTTGCCATTCCTTTCGATGTGCCTTCTGCAGATCTCCTTCCCTGGCATTTGTGTCAGAGCCACCTAACTAATCGGCCTTCTCCACCTGTATTTCTGGGAAACGATGTGTGGGTAATATGACAAGCTAACTACTGTACCATATATGACCAACTGCTCCTAGTCTGCTAAGTAGTATTGCTTTCTCTACTCTGCAAGGATTGCAGTTCTGCTTGCCTTCATGGGGCTTAGCTGCCACTACCTGTACTCCTTCAGCTGACCTACGTGGGGTTTCAGTTGCTTGTCCTACCTGCCTTCCTCATTTTCCGGCTGACCTACGTGTAGTCAGGCCATCCTAGCTTACCTTGTTGGGGCTCATTGCCTCTTTACTTGCCTCATCAGTTAACCTACGTGTGGTTCAGCTGCGCATGCTAGCTTACCTGGGGCTAACTGCCACTCTGTACTTCTCTTACTTCCCTGCTACTACATCTGCATCATGCAGCTTTACTTACTACTACAAACGACCTATGTACAAGTCCACTTATTGACATTACTTGCTCATACTACCTGCTTTACCCTTACAGGGCCTAGAGGTCATCAAGATTAACACACCATTTTACAACCTACTTCCCTTCTTGTAAGATGGACATAACATCTGAATTATGTCTACCTATTCACACTATGATATCTACCTGCTTCACATACTTGCTTCCCCTCTTTGGATTGGAGGTTCCTGCTACTCCATTCTCCTGATCATGCAGCATATGCCAGTTCTTATGCTTCATCACCACGGCTTCATTACTAAGCTTGCCATGCAGAACTTGACCCAACGGTCCTCGTTCTAGACATGGATGCTGAGCCTTTGATTCCTGGTTCTCCTCTGAGAAGTCATCCTCACCTGCTGGAGTGCTTCACCACCTGCAATTTGTTGCGTCAAATTCATATCAACCATGGATTCCACTACTATCATTCCAGCCTGCTCATAGATTCTTGAACTTGGAGTTTACTGCATGGATGCTTGCTCTGTTCACCTGACATGTCACGATTCAATATGTCTTCAGTCTCCGTTTCTCTGGATTGGGTTCTACAACTTTGGGATTCGGATTAGCCAATTAAAATATTTACTTAGAAACATAGAAACATAGAAGTTGATGGCAGATAAGGACAGCAAGGCCCATCCAGTCTGCCCATTTTTTTTTCTACCTTATAAATGTGCCATCGGCCTTTGCTCTGTCAGTGGCCTATCTATTCATACTCATTTGTATTGCTCCCTTATGCCTATCCCATGCCTTTTTGAAGCCCTGCACTGTATTCATAGCCACCACTTCTTGAGGTAGGCCATTCCATGCATCCACCACCCTTTCTGTGAAAAAGAATTTCCTCACATTCCCCTTAATCGGCCCCCCTCTAATCTCATGCTGTGTCCTCTTGTTCTGCTATTTTCTTATATTTAAACATGTTAGACTCTTTCACCTTGTTAATGCCCTTAAGGTGTTTGAATGCCTCAATCATATCACTCTCTCCCTCCTTTGCTCAAGGGTATACATACTGAGCTCTGTTAATCTGTCCTCATATGTCTTCTGATGCAGTCCCTGCACCATTTTGGTTGCCCTTCTCTGGACTGCCTCAATTTGGTTAATGTCCTTGTGAAGGTGGCCTCCAATACTGCATGATACTCAGATGGGGCCTAACCAGTGTCTTGTAAAGAGGGATTATTACCTCCCTCTTACAAATTGTGATACCCCTACTAATACACCCTAACACCCCCCTAGCCTTACCTACTGCTTTAGAGGTATGTTTGGATGATTTCAGGTCATCAGTGATGATGATGCCCAAGTCTCTTTCTTCCTTTGTGACTGCTAGCAACTCCCATCCCAGCCTATAGGTGGCTTCAGGGCTTCTCTTACCTATGTGCATGATCTTGCACTTCTTTGCATTAAATCCCAGTTGCCACTCTTCTGACCATTTTGCTAGTTTATCCAGATCTCTTCTCATTCTGCCCACCCCATCTGGATCATTCTACTCTTGTTGCAGATCTTGGTGTCATCTGCAAACAGGCAAGCCTTACCCTTTAGTCCATCTGCAAGGTCACTAATGAAGATGTTGAAGAGGACTGGCCCCAGGACTGATCCCTGAGGTACCCCACTTGTGACTTGCATCTCTTCTGACTGTATACCATTTACCACCACTCTCTGTTTTCTGCCCGTCAACCAGTTTGCCACCCAGTTGACCTACTTCTGACCCACCCTGAGCCTACCCAGCTTATTTATCAATCTTCTATGTGGAACAGTGTCAAAAGCTTTGCTGAAGTCAAGGTAGGCGACATCAACTACTCCCCCCCTTTGTCCACCACTCTGGTTACCCAGTCAAAGAAATCTATGAGATTAGTTTGACAGGACCTTCCTTTTGTAAACCCATGCTGTCTTGGATCCTGTGCCCCCTATGGATTCCAGGTGTTGCACTATCCTTTCCTTAAGGAGTGCCTCCATAATCTTGCCCACTACTGAGGTAAGACTGACTGGTCTGTAGTTCCCTGCCTCCTCCCTGCTACCACTCTTGTGGAGTGGGATCACATGAGCCCTTCTCCAGTCTTTTGGGACCTCTTCTGTGCTCAGAGACTCACTAAACAGTTCTTCTAATGGCTCTGCTAGTTCCACCTTTAGCTCCTTAAGTACCCTGGGATGTATGACATCAGGTCCCATTGCCTTATCCACCCTGAGCTTAGCAAGCTCTTGTAGGACCCTTTCTTTTGTGAAGGGAGTAGTGCTCACCTCCCTCCTACCTGTGTCCATGGTGCCTTGCCCTACCTTCTCTTCAGTAAATACTGAGCAAAAGTATCTAATTAGGATAGATGCTTTTACATGGTCCTCCTCTTCACATGCTCCCTTTTCTCCATTAAGCTTAGCAATACCCCCTCTGGACTTTCTCCTTTCACTAATGTATCTATAGAAAGTCTTATCACCTTCTTTTACTGTTCGTGCTAGTGTTTCCTCAGTTTGGGACTTTGCTTGCCTTACTGCCTTCCTGCTTCCCTTAGGGCAGTTTGGTATGCCTCCCTATCTTCATCCCACTGTGTTCCCTTATATTTCCTGAAGGCCAGCCTTTTGGCTCTGACCTTTTCTACTACTGTATTTGAGAACCAAAGTGGTTTCCTTCTTCTTTTGCACTTCCTTTTCTGTCTAACACAATGGGATGTTGCTTCAAGTATTGCATCCTTAATGCTTGCCCACTTTGCCTGTACCTCCTCACCTGTGTTTCTTTTTGCCAGGGCTAGCTTAACTCTGTTGGCCATCTTATCAAAGTCAGCTCCTCTGAAGTCCCATATTTTTGCCTCGGAATGGGATGATTTAGATGTAGTAGCCAAATTGAACCATACCATGTGATGGTCACTGGCCCCCAGGTGACCTTCTACCTGGAGATCTGTGATCCCTTCCCTGTTAGTCAGTACTAGATCTAAGATAGCCCTGTCTCTTGTGGGTTGTTGTACCAGTTGTTTAAGGCCCTTCCCTGCAGGAATCAACTATGTGTCTAGTTCTGGCAGATGTTCCTGCTGGTATTGACCAATCTGTATCCGGCATGTTGAAGTCTCCCATTATCAGAACCTCCCTTTAGCTGTCATGTTTTGTATATCTTCTAACAGTAATGTGTCTATGTCCTCCCCCTGGTCTGGGGGCCTGTAGACAACCCCAGTTCTTATGGCTGTCCCATTTCCTGTTTCCAGGGTGACCCACAGTTCTTCTGGCTCCTTATGTGTATTCTGAATTTCTGTAGCTTTGATATTTTCATTGACATACAGGGACACTCCTCCCCCTTTTTGCACCTCGGTCTCTTCTGAACAACACATAGCCAGGTACTGAAGTCTCCCAAGTGTGGTTACTGGTAAACCACGTCTCACTAATTGCTACTATGTCCAGTTTAGCCTCTGACATTATTGTCTGCAGGTCTGGGATCTTATTTCCCAGGCTGTGAGCATTTGTGTACATGATTTTCCATTGGCCAGATTTGGTGTGTTAGTTGTTGGGTGAGGTTTGGCATTACCCCTGTGTCGTATGGGGAGACAAACCTTTTTTCTTACCTGGTGATGCAAATGAACTGCAAACATGCTGAATCCCTGTTTGACCACTAGCTGAGGGGGGAGGGGTGTTCTTCCCATTCGACGTATAGGGTGCTGCACCCCTCTTCCCATTTGCTAGTGTAAATATTCTGCAAAGACGTCAAACTTCTGCCCCAATGCACTGACTCCCTCCTTAGTCAGATGCAGTCCATCAAATTTAAAGAGCTTTCGCTCTCAGAACTGTTGCCAGTTAACTACAAATCTGTGTCCTTTTTCCTGGCACCAGCCCTTGAGCCATGTGTTTAGCTCCCCTATCTCCCCTTCTCTGACCTTCCGTATATCTGCCCCCCTCTCCCAGACTGGCAGGATCTCAGAGAAGGAGATGCCAGACGAAATGGATGATAGTTTGTCACCCAGCCTGGTCAGGTGTTCCTTGGTCTCCACAACTGACCGGCTGGTGAGATCATTAGTCCCTATGTGTACTGGGACATCAATGTTTTCTTCTGCTTTGTGAACAATGTTAGCAATGCGGTCAGTGTCTCTCCATGCTGATGTACCTGGGAAACATCTGACCATTACCCCCTGGCTGGAGATGGGTATCAACTCCCCGAATCATGGAGTCTCCTATGATCAGAAGTTTTTTGGATTTCCTTTTTGCTTTTTTTTGTTTTGGTTCCTGATTTGGGTGAGTTTTGTTGTGCCAGCTCCTGTGCCGCAGTGTCCTGCTCTGCAGTGTCTTCTGCCTCTTTGTTTGATTTCAGAGATAAAGGCAGATACCTGTTTGTAGTGTTTATATGGTTTTTTGGAGGTAATATGTTGGAGAGCAGAGAGTGATGGGGCACCTGATTTGCCCCTCCTAACCACCTGCCAACCTCCTGGTCCAACTACCCTCTGCAGTCAAGGTTTTTCTGTTGTATGCTGGGGAAATGGTGGGTGGTTCTTATAATGTATTTCCTCTTGAATATGAAATTTGAGGCGTGCAATCTCTGCCCATGCTGCCTGGAGCTGAGCCCTAAGATCTCCAATGGCCCAGCATGTAGGACAGTGTCCTAAATCCTGTAAGACTGTCCTTCTGAAAATTGTTCCACAGTACCTGCAGTTAATGATATCCATTCCAGATACGTTGCTGGGTTTATAACCTAGTCAGAGTAATTAGAAGGAAAAAAATGCAAGTAATGGTTTGATTGTATTTTGTTTTTGTTTAACTTGTTATAACAAGTTAAATTACTAGTGCCCTGTAAATGAGCTCACCTTGTGGATGCCCACTGATCCGCCCTTCCTGCTCTGCCACAGGAAATGTCGCAGCTGTGGTACCCTATAAAAGGAGTGTAGTGTGGGTGGTTGGGGTTGGGGTGGCTGGCTTTTCCCTGTCGAAAAAGAAGAACCACGGATGAAAGAACAAGGAGTGTAAGAGCAGAAACAATCAGTCAACAACAAAATGCAGTAACCCTGAAAGCTTATCCTAATGTTAGATAAAACTGTAAAACCTGTAAAGCACCACCTGTAATAATTTCAGAGAAGATATACGCTGTAAGAAACACTTTACTACAGAGAAAAATAAAGCAATGAAATGTTAGCAACAAACAGTAGTAATCCCTGTGAGTAAAGAATAAAAACAACACCACACAGTAAATCTGCTTAGCCAAAAGAAGTCTTAATCCTTTTCCCTTGCTCTGGTAAGGTTCTCTACTCTGCCTTTCAAGCAGTCTTGGAAGGAAAGATCTCAGGTGAAGCTAGGTGCCTTGGCCAGCAAACCAAGTCTTCTTTAGGATTACTCTCCTTTAGTATGCCCAGAAGGATGGGCAGATCAGTAGCCATGGGTTCTCAAAGGTTCCCCCAAGGGTTTTTTTCCTCTCCTGCATGCTACTGGTCACACTCTCTGGAGTTGGAGGAGGTGATCATACTGCTACTCATTTTCTTTGGGGGTGTCATCCTACTCAACTCAACAGTCGGATACAGAACAATCGTTGATATAATTATTTTTTGGGGGGTGTCTCATAATACTGGACTAAGCATCCTTCCTATGGTGGGATACAGAGAAAGGCCAAAACTATCAAATCACAACAAGTGACTCTTCAATTCAAGCATCTAAGCACCTTGCATATACTATCCAGTTCATATATACTATAACCACTGACTTGCTCATGCCTGTGCTAAAGTACCTAAGCATGAATCATTTCATACTACTAGTACCTTGCAAGCATTATCCTACTTACTGGTCTGGCCTCTGTATCCGAGCACAACCTACAGCATCCAGCTACAGTATGTAACATAAGCACTGAGCTCTGAACCACAGCTAAATTTAGGGCCATGCCCTTAGTTAAGAGGGTGAAGAACTCCTCCCCCACACCCTATTTAAATCACCAGGCTGCACACTGCCCTGCTTAGAGTGAGTCGCACTCACCCACCATACTCCCCTGACACCTCCTCCTTCTGCGGCACTATTATCCCACCGGGGGGTCTCATAATACTGAACTAAGCATCTTTCCTATGGTGGGATACAGAGAAAGGCCAAAACTATCAAATCATAACAAGTGACTCTTCAGTTCAAGCATCTAAGCACCTTGCATATACTATCCAGTTCATATATACTATAATCACTGATTTGCTCATGCCTATGCTAAATTACCTAAGCACGAATCATTTCATACTACTAGTACCTTGAAAGCATTATCCTACTTACTGGTCTGGCCTCTGTATCCAAGCACAACCTACAGCATCCAGCTAGAGTATGTAACTTAAGCACTGAGCTCTGAACCACAGTTAGCATATGTTTGGGGATAAATATACAGATAAAAAGTTGTATCTCAGGCAGCCAGTGGAGATATCACTGATATCACCATGTTCCTATATGTCATAGTGATATCTCCATGTTCCTATATGTCATGGAGATATCTCTATGTTCCTGTACGTCATTGAAACAAAAGTGAAATCATTTCACTTTAATTGCACTGCTAAAGCCTAGGACTGCCCCCCCTCAACTGACACTCACACACCCATTACATCTGGTTAATTCTGCCATCATTTTTAAATAGATAATAATTTATAAGCCTATCTGTTTAATCCTGCAACTCTGTGTTTGGTAAATCAAAATATAATTTTCACTTTTCCCCCTCAAATTGTAGCATGACTGAGCGTATAAATGAAGACCATTCATGAGGTGTCAAAATTCCCGATCGTGAGCTGAATCCCTGTTAATGAACTGTTAGAATCCCCGTTCATGAGCCGATCCCCATTTGTGAAATAAGGACATCTGGACCTTACCTCATGAACTGGGATTTTGACAGCTCACGAACGGGGATCGGCTCATGAATAGGGATTTGGACACCTCATGAATGGGGATCAGAAGTGAGTCAAGAGCTGGGATTTTCAAATATAAAGACTCTTATTTTTTAATTATTTGATAGAAACTAAACACATGGTTTTGTAGAGGACATCGCCCTGAACAAAACCCATGCATTTGTTTACACAAAATGCATCTGTGTGGCAAGTAACAACATTTTGTTTTGGGCTAAAAGTGAAAACAAGATGGCGGCTCACAAACAAGGATTTTTTTTCTCACAAACAGGGATTTAATGAATCCACGTTTGTGAGCTGTCAAAATCCCCGTTCATGACCAAAAATCCTTGTTCACAGCTGTGCATCTAATCAAACAACTGCACTGAAGATGCTCAGAACCCAGATTTTCAAAATTGAATAACTTTGGATCAGAATAATATTTTTCCACCAAACTAATGCTGGCCTATTCCTTAGGGTACACTCTTTCTACCCTGAAAATTCCAGGCTACAATTCAAAATGGTGTGTGTGTAGGCTGATGATGAAAATTCAGGAAACATTTTTGAAAAAAAGCGAAAAACACACTTTTTTCCCTATGCGCTGCGCAAAGTCTGCGCATCTGATAAAAACAAACCTTGGCAAGTTAAGAGATCTACACCACAGGACAGTGCAATTTCATGCAAATCCATTGAATGGTTGCAAAGTTATTAAGGTGCAAAATTTGGGGTTTAACATTAAACTGCTTACTCAACCCTAACTAATATATATATATATATATATATATATATATATATATATATATGTATGTATGGGTACAATGTTGTGCTATTCACCAGAAACATGTGGTAACACCATCTTAATACACACACACATTATGACTCTACCATGTAATTTCAACAGGTATCCTCAACAGAAGAACTTTTTAAAAATTGTGAGTGGTGACCATCATTAATGATGTGTCATTAATACAAAATTAGCCATAAAAGCTATATTAACAACAGCTGAAAAAATTAAAAGATACTGAGCATGAATCTAAGGATGTCAGAAATACAGTTTTGGCAACAGACTATATGATGAAATCTTTTGTTGAATAACAAATCCTGCTGCTTTAAATGGATGTGGAGTTATGAACACATAAATAGATTTGTGGAAAAAATGGTAAAAAAATGTACTGGAATTTTGTAAACTTCTGCCAAAATTCTACAAACTCAGAATTTCCTCATTTTGCCCAGCCCTAGTAACCTCACAAAAATCCCAAATGGGCTTGGGATCTGTGGTGCTGGATAAATGTCTAGTCAAGGGATTAGCAGCAAAATGGATCAACAGTCAGCAGGGTATAGTGCGCTCATGCCCCCATGTTCAGAGCTGGCTGACAGCACACACAAGCCTGTAGTGCCACACATGACATAGTGCACTGCTGGCTTTGAGCAATTTTCATCTTACCGTCTGAATATGGGGCCGTTCTAGCACAGCAGAAAGTGAATATACACTGTGGTTACACATCAAAAGGTTTCATATGGCCCACATATGGCCCACAGGAGACAGTGCACCCAGATCAGAATAGTGCCAGGGTTCATTTGGGCCACACTCAGCCCTTGCAAGCTTATTGGGCATGCACAGCACTAAGGTGCCATTTGCATACCCATTATGGGCTCCTTTTGCATGTGCATAGAAGCCCCTTGGTGCCCATGCTGGGCTGTAGTAGAAGTGCATCCCAGTAGTCTCCTGGACCTCCCTCCATCCTCCTGTTCCATTTGTAAAATGACTGATCTGGTGTCTAGTGGACTCCCTAATCACCACTGATTCACAAATAAAATGTCTTCCCTGGTGACTCATGGACCCCCCCTTCCCCCTCAATTGCCCCTGTATGATAACTGTAGTTATCCCTCACATCTAGTGGACCCCTCCCCCAATCACCTCTGATTCATAAGTAAAATTACATCCTTGTTATCTTGCGGCTCCTGATCCCGCTCCATGCATTTCAGATAGTGACTGGCTGACGAGGTGAGTGGATGGCTGGGCCAGTCATATTTGTTTAGTGCAGAACTGGTGATAAAGGTGGGGGGGGAGCAGGGTGGGTGTCCTCACTGGATGGCCGTTTGGGGGCTTAACACTCTGCCAGGAGGGTTGGCACTTGGAGGGGGCCATTAAGTACTAGGGGCTGTCATTGTACTTGTGAATCCAGGATGATCACGGGGAGTCTGTCAGTTAGACACTAGGGAATGGGCTATATTATATCCTGGTTAGCAGGGCACTAACCCAGTTAGTGCCAAGCTCTAACCTTTTCAATATGGAGGCCTAAGAGGAAAAACATATGTATGTACAAGCACAAAAATGTCAGAGGCTTTTTTTAACACAAAAATACATTTATTTCAGCCAGATGTACTGCATGAAAAATGCAGAAAAAGAAACCAGATAACTCCTTACAGACAAGCGCCAGCCTCTGACATTTTTGTGGTTGTGTACGCATGTGTTCTTCCACTGAGTGTGCCATATCCTGCTAACTAGTACTTAAACATAATGTCATGCTCGCCTGCTTTTGCCATCATAATCCTTTCGACTCCAACCAGTTATGATTCATAAACACAAGATTATGACTTCCCATGTACACAAGCAGTGGGAGGAGATGAAGTCTAAAGGACAGGGAACCTGTTCTCAAGCAGCTGTCTTTAGTACTAAAGAAAGAGACGAAGATAAATACAGACACTATGTGAACTATAACAGAATGTTGTGTAAATGTTTCAAATTTTTTCCAGTTTTTTTTTTGTTTGTTTTCCTTTAAAGAGACATCATTAGGGAGGCAGATATATACAATAATTAGAAGAATAGAGAGACTTAATCATTATGGGTGATTTAAATTTAAATTCATTTGAATTGGGGTTCAAGTCAACATACTAAATTTGACTTAAAACTAAAACATTTAAACCTATTTCAGCTTATGACTATTTTCTCTAGAATGAATAACAAGTCCCATAATCATACAATATTTGATTGGATGTGGGTTATTTTTGCAGGAACCTCATCAGACTTCTTAAATGACCATTCTTCTACCTTCTGGCTAAAGAGTTGCAGAACTCTCCAAATCCCCCCATTGCCATCTCTTTTAAGGATTTGTCTGGGTTGAATGAGGTAGAACTCAAGAGTATATTATTGACTGATTCTATCTTGTATTGCTTCCTGATGGTTATTCTGCAGTTGATTATTTCATAGTGGAGCAGGCTAAAGGGATGTTTAACATAAGGATAAGTAAAGAGCTGATTAGTCTTGTGAAACAAAGGTTCAAGGGATGGATGAAATGTGTTTCAAGCCCTCAACACACAGATTGGTTTGATTATAGATGCCTGAAGGATCTCTATAGGGATAAGATAAAAGAAGTAAAATAACACAAATTTCAATCCCAGCAATCCAACAATATGGTTAATCTGAAGACATTTTGTCTAGTTTTGAGTTCCTTGATCTGTCATGATTCCAAACATATGACTTCTTATTAACAAGTAGGTGATGTAGTATGTAACGATCCTGAATAAATGACATATGCATTCAATGGAATATTCTTAGACGATCTGTTATAAAAATAGCTTCTCTGTCAATTCAATATTTTGCTCCAGTCTAAACACTGCTAACCTAAACATGGGTCACTTTCATTTTACCTTCAAACTGGTAACTCCAAGTGACACCCACAGTATAAATTGCTAGTTAAACTGATTACACATAAGCATACTAGTGGAGATGAATCGAAGCCAAAATCGTTAAGACATGTCACTGACACAGTTTTCTACCCTTTGACTTTAATGTTTACTCTATCATTAATTAAAACAATGCCTCAGATTTAGAAGCCAGCAAGAGTTACTCCAGTACATGAGGGAAGTAATGTAACTTATTGTCAGCCATTAATATTTACTGTATAGACCTCCAGCACAGGGAAAGGAATTTGATAAGACTCTTGAGGAAGCCATCAGAATGGCAAGTAAGTGTGAGGTGCTGCAAGTTGGTGACTTCAATCTGCTAGATGTGGAGTGGAGCCTTCCAGTTGTGGCTTCAGCAAGAAGCAAGACCATCCTTGACTCTCTGCAAGGGTCTTTTCTCAGGAAGTTGGTCAAAGAACCCACAAGGGATGGAGGAGTGCTGGACCTGGTGATTATAAACAGGGACAGTGTTGCAAATATCACATTTGGCAGTCCCCTGAACACCACTGATCACCGTTCAATGTGGTTTAACATAATTACAGGAGCAAAGGCAAAACAGATGAGGAAAACGTTCCTGGACTTTAGGAGGGTGGATTTTAAACAAATAGGAGACTGCCTCAGAAACTGCATTAAATAGAAGGAGGGGTGCCAAGGAGAGTTAGAGGCACAGTGAAGCAAAATTAGGGATGACATAATTAAAGTCACCAACCTATATGTGAAGGAAGTAAATAAAGACAGAAGGAAAATTAGACCATTATGTTTCTCTAGTGAAATGACAAAGGTGGTGACAGAATAAAATATCAAACCTGCCTGCTGGCCAAAAAGTCCATGTCAGGCCTTTGCCCTCCGGGGGTCTCCGGCCCCTTGCAGTTGGCTACCAGGCCCCTGCCCACCCGTAAGTCCTCCACTGCTACGTTCGTTGTCCCCAGGGCCAGAACATCTCTCTGCCAAAGGTCTTTCCATCATCGGGCCCCGCTTTGGTTCAACTCCCTTCCTGAATCTATTTCAAGATTCCGGAATTGGCCGCTTCAAAACTACCCTCCGTGAGGCATATTATTGACAGCCGCTGCTGTAACTGCCTATAACCACCTAACTGGTCCCGCCCACTACATAACTTGTCTGAGACTAGCTGTTAGATATGTGATGAATCTATTACCTTGTTACAATGCGTGTACCTCTTACACATGTCTGTTCCTGTATAGCTGCTGCCTGTAATTTCCAAGTGTGTTTATGTATTTTCACCCGTGTGTTCACCTCTGTCTCTAACTCACTTAATTGTTGTCTCCCCCCCTTACGATGAGGTACCTTTGTAAACGAGTCCATGACTCAAAGGTTGTAAACTGATTTCTTCAATAAATAAAAATAAATAAATAAATAAAGGGTGACATTCAGGAGGTATTAGGAAACAAAGAAGAAGGAGGACAGGGGAGGCATAATACCAACTAAGCAGAAGAAAGTAGGCAAGGAGGTGAGTAGAGCAAAGGTGCAGATAGAGGAAAGGATTGCCAAAGAAGACACTTCAGGGGATGAGACTTTCTTCAGATACATAAGTGAGAAGAGGAAAGCAAAGGGAGGGATAATGAGAATTAGAAGGGAGGAAGGGGAGACTGTGTGGAAGTGGATCAAGAAAAAGCTGAGTAGTAGTAGTAGTAGTAGTAGAGTTTGTTTTGGGTGCCCTTCCCTGAAGGCTCAAGGTGCCCTTACAGCAAATAATGAAATATACAGATACAGATACAGCAGAACAAGACAGACAATCATACAGTATATAAAAGATTTTCATTAACCCAATAAAAAGTCTAAAAACAAGCAGCTTCTTAACCTGTCAAATGGTCCCAAACTAAACCTCATTTTCCAAAGGCCTGCTTGAACAGAAAAGTTTTCAGATGTTTTATAAAAAACTCTGCAGATGGCACCTCCTCGATGTACCCTAGCAACGACTTCCAGAGGACCAGGGACCTGGTCCTCAGAAGATTTTAACCTAGACCTGTGTACCTCCAGGGGGGCCTCACCCACCGATTTGAGAAAACAAGATGGGGTGTAGGGATACAGAAGCTCCTACAGGTAACCCAGACCCAACCCATGTAGTGCCTTGTAGGTCAAAAGACATATTTTAAAGGTGATGAGCCAGCGCATTGGCAGCCATAGCAGTTTGCACAGCACTGATGTAATGTGACTGCACCTCGAGTGTCCAGCCAACAACCGGGCTGCTGCATTCTGCAGAAGCTACAGGCATTGCATCACACCTCCTCTGATCCCAAGGTAGAGTGTGTTACTGTAGTCAAGCCTCGAGGTGACAAAAGTATGTACCAGTGTGGCCAGGTCATTGGGGGGATAAGGGACTTAATTTGGGTTCCAGAGATGGTAAAATCTGATCCGGACAATGGCTGACACTAGATCATCAAGAGTCAGCTCACTGTCCAGAACTATGCCCAGATTCTTCACCTTTTGGAAGGCCTCCAGCTTGGTCGGGCCAATAGAAATGCCCCAACCTGTCCCCAGAGGCCCCCTCTCCACCCCTTCAACCTGGCTCAACCACCAGCACCTCAGTCTTCCCTGGGTTTAGTCCCAGCCAGTTCGACACTGTCCAAGCCTGGATCTTAGCCAAGCACTCATTCATCACGTCAACCCCATCAGATCTTCCTGGTGTGAAGGACAGGTAGAGCTGGGTATCATTGGCATAGCAATGAAAACTCAGCTCATACCACTTTATAACCTTGCCCAGGGGCAGCATGTACACTGCAGACAACATGGGAGAGAGGGTAGAGCCTTGGGGAACTCCACAGGGCAGGTCCAGTGGGTCTGAGGAATAATTGCAGACACCCTAAACAGGTACTTCTGCTTAGTTTTCACAGTGTAGGGAGGAGGATGGACCACCAGGGAGTAGAAGGAATAGGGGTGGGGGTGGACATAAGTCCATTTTCACAGGAAATAGTCTGAAAGGGACTTGCTACTATGAAGGTGGACAAGGCTATGGGACTGATGGGATACTCTCACAGGTACTAAAAGAACTCATTGACAGCCTTGTTCATCAGCTCACTGGTAAGTGGCATTGTTCCAGAAGAGAAGGGCTTTCATGGTCCCTCTACATAAGAGCAGTAACATGTAGGAGGTCAACAACTATAGGCTGGTCAGTCTTACTTCAATGAAGGGGAAATTAATAGAAACCCTACTGAAGGAAAGACTGGTAGAGTATCTTGAACCCAATGTTTTGCAAGACTATAGACAGCAAGGGTTTATGGCGGGAAGGTCAAGCTAAATGAATCTGACAGATTTCTTTGACTGGGTGGCTAAGGAAATAGATAAGGGGAGAGCAGTGGAAATGGCCTATCTGGACTTTATCAAGGCTGTCAACTCTGTGCTGTACAGGAGGCTATAAAAAAATTGACCAGCTTAGGGGTGGGATCCAAGATGGTGAATTGGGTTAGAAACTGGGTAACAGATAGGAGACAGAGATTAGTGGTTAACAGCATTCACTCTAATATTAGGAGCATGATCAGCGAGATACCACAGGGCTCAATACTATAGGGAAGGTATGTGTTTTGCAGAGGGGGGTGCAGAGAATGTGCAAGGATCTTGGAAAACTCAAACAGTGGTCAAAAGCATGGCATTTGGGGTTCAATGCCAAAAAGTGCAAAGTCAAGTACCTAGGGCATAGGAAACTTAGAGCTAAGTATACAATGGGGGTGACAAACCAGTGGATAGGATTAGTTGTATGCTGGGGTGCATAGGGAGAGGTATCTGAATCAGAAAGGGGGAAGTGACATTGCCACTATATTGGTCCCACCTGGAGTACTGTGTCCATTTTGGAGGCTGCACCTCAGAAAGGGCATAGACATGGTAGAAGCAGTCCTGAGGAGGCAACTAAAATGGTGGAAGGTTTACACGAGAAACCCTATAAAGAGAGACTGAGGGATCTCAACGTGTGCACCCTGGAAGAGAGGAGAGAGTGAGGAGACATGACAGAGACCAACAAGTACCTCATGTGGGTAAACAGAGTGGAGGGGGAGTCTCTTTCAAATGAGAAAGAACATGAGGGACATGAGAAGAAGTGTGGGGGGATTCAAGAAAGAAGACAGGAAATATTTTTTCACTGAAAGGGCTGTGGACATGTGGAAAACATTTCCAGTGAAAGTGATGAAATCTTAAACAGTGGAGGCTTTAAACATCTGTGGGATAGAGATGGGGTACATTAGAAAAGAAGCAAGGAGGTGGGAGGCTCACTGGAGAGCAGACAGAGTCTATAGAGGCAGCGTAGGCAGGTAACATCTGCTCCTATTTTGTGGGCCAAGCGTTCCTTTTCTGCTTACCATTTTTTTGTTTTCTGTTAGTCATTCCCCCCTCCCCCTATGGTGCCCATCCTGCCGGTCCACAAGCCCCATTATCTGTGCATCCCCAGGACTTACCAAACCATACTACTGGGGCTTACCCCCCTGGCAGGGTGGCAGAGAGCATGCTCTACCCACCAGGGTGACAATCCACTGGCCATGCCTGAATTAGCAAATGCAGGGTTTGTGAGGGGCAGTGATTATTCTGCCATGCAGGATGTTTCCTCATTTTTGTCTACCCCCATAGCACAGAGGAGTGGTGTGCAATGGCAGCACCACACATGTTCCTGTGTGTGGTGCACCTGACACCTGACACTCCTCCACTGCCCAGAACACTGTCCCCCAGCCTCCACTAGGGAACAATCATGATCCATGCACCATGCCACTCCCTTCCTTCTAAAGGAGTGCAGTCCATTGGATGCTCGATCCTCTTCTCTCCAGCCGAACCTCCAATGACTCGAACTTATTGCCAAACTTGGGTCATTGGAGCAGCAAGTGGTAGCTGACAAATTCTGTGTTCCTATGTTTCTGTGCTTGAGAATTCCCATCCTACATCTATCCTATCTGCTTTGGTTAAAGTACTAGAGAAAGTTATATAAACTCAGATCAATAACTATCTTAATAATTATCTCAAGGTGGCATGCTAAGTATCTTCAGAAGCCATACTTTCCCTTGACCAGTCATGTACCAGTGGTAAAAGCTGCAAAAACAGCCTGAAACAGGGATTCAGCATGTTTGCAGTTCATTTGCATCACCAGGTAAGAAAAAAGGTTTGTCTCCCCATACGATGCACAGGGGTAATGCCAAACCTCACCCAACAACTAACACACCAAAATCTGGCCAATGGAAAATCATGTACACAAATGCTCACAGCCTGGGAAATAAGATCCCAGACCTGCAGGCAATAATGTCAGAGGCTAAACTGGACATAGTAGCAATTAGTGAGACGTGGTTTACCGTAACCACACTTGGGAGACTTCAGTACCCACTATGTATTGTTCAGAAGAGACCGAGGTAAAGGGGGGAGGGTCTTGTATGTCAATGAAAATATCAAAGCTACAGAAATTCAGAATACACATATGAGCCAGAAGAACTGGTCACCCTGGAAACAGGAAATGGGACAGCCATAAGAACTGGGGATGTCTACAGGCCCCCAGACCAGGGGGAGGACATAGACACATTACTGTTACAAGATATACAAAACATGACAGCTAAAGGGGAGGTTCTGATAATGGGAGACTTCAACATGCCAGATACAGATTGGTCAATACCAGCAGGAACATCTGCCAGAACTAGACACATAGTGGATTCCCTGCAGGGGGAGGGCCTCAAACAACTGGTACAGCAACCCACAAGAGACAGGGCTATCCTAGATCTAGTACTGACTAACAAGGAAGGGATCACAGATCTCCAGGTAGAAGGTCACCTGAGGCAGTGACCATCACATGGTATGGTTCAATTTGGCTACTACATCTAAATCATCCCATTCCAAGGCAAAAATATGGGACTTCAGAGGAGCTGACTTTGATAAGATGGCCAACAGAGTTAAGCTAGCCCTGGCAAAAAGAAACACAGGTGAGGGGGTACAGGCAAAGTGGGCAAGCATTACGGATGCAATATTTGAAGCAACATCCCATTGTGTTAGACAGAAAAGGAAGTGCAAAAGAAGAAGGAAACCACTTTGGTTCTCAAATACAGTAGCAGAAAAAGTCAGAGCCAAAAGGCTGGCCTTCAGGAAATATAAGGGAACACAGCGGGATGAAGATAGGGAGGCATACCAAACTGCCCTAAGGGAAGCAGGGAAGGCAGTAAGGCAAGCAAAGTCCTAAACTGAGGAAACACTAGCACGAACAGTAAAAGAAGGTGATAAGACTTTCTATAGATACATTAGTGAAAGGAGAAAGTCCAGAAGGGGTATTGCTAAGCTTAATGGAGAAAAGGGAGCATGTGAGAAGGAGGACCCTGTAAAGGCATCTATCCTAAATAGATACTTTTGCTCAGTATTTACTGAAGAGAAGGTAGGGCAGGGTCCACAGCTCAGCATCATGGACACAGGGGGAAGGGAGGTGAGCACTACTCCCTTCACAAAAGAACGGGTCCTACAAGAGCTTGCTAAGCTCAGGGTGGATAAGGCAATGGGACCTGATGTCATACATCCCAGGGTACTTAAGGAGCTAAAGGTGGAACTAGCAGAGCCATTAGCAGAACTGTTTAGTGAGCCTCTGAGCACAAGAGAGGTCCCAGAAGACTGGAGAAGGGCTCATGTGATCCCGCTTCACAAGAGTGGTAGCAGGGAGGAGGCGGGGAACTACAGACCAGTCAGTCTTACCTCAGTAGTGGGCAAGATTATGGAGGCACCCTTAAGGAAAGGATAGTGCAACATCTGGAATCCATAGGGGCACAGGATCCAAGACAGCATAGGTTTACAAAGGAAGGTCCTGTCAAACTAATCTCATAGATTTCTTTGACTGGGTAACCAGAGTGGTGGACCAAGGGGGAGCAGTTGATGTAAGCCTACCTTGACTTCAATAAAGCTTTTGACACTGTTCCACATAGAAGATTGATAAATAAGCTGGGTAGGCTGGGGTGGGTCAGAAGTTGGTCAACTGGGTGGCAAACTGGTTGACGGGCAGAAAACAGAGAGTGGTGGTAAATGGTATACAGTCAGAAGAGATGTGTCACAAGTGGGGTACCTCAGGGATCAGTCCTAGGCCAGTCCTCTTCAACATCTTCATTAGTGACCTTGCAGATGGACTAGAGGGTAAGGTTGTCTGTTTGCAGATGACACCAAGATCTGCAACAGAGTAGATGATCCAGAAGGGTGGGCAGAATGAGAAGAGATCTGGATAAACTAGCAAAATGTTCAGAAGAGTGGCAACTGGGATTTAATGCAAAGAAGTGCAAAATCATGCACATAGGGAAGAGAAACCCTGAAGCCACCTATAGGCTGGGAGGAGAGTTGCTAGCAGTCACAAAGGAAGAAAGAGACTTGGGCATCATCATCACTGATGACCTGAAATCATGCAAGCAGACCCTAAAGCAGTAGGTAAGGCTAGGGAGTGTTAGGGTGTATTAGTAGGGTATCACAAGTTGTAAGAGGGAGGCAATCCCTCTTACAAGACACTGGTTAGGCCCCATCTGAGTACTGTGTGTGCAGTATTGGAGGCCACACCTTCACAAGGACATTAACTAAATTGAGACAGTCCAGAGAAGGGCAACCAAAATGTGCAGGACTGCATCAGAAGACATAGGAGGACAGATTAACAGAGCTCAATATGTATTCCCTTGAGCAAAGGAGGGAGAGAGGTGATATGATCGAGGCATTCAAACACCTTAAGGGCATTAACAAGGTGAAAGAGTCTAACATGTTTAAATACAAGAAAAATAGCAGAGCAAGAGGACACAGCATGAGATTAGAGGGGGGCCGATTAAGGGGGAATGTGAGGAAATTCTTTTTCACAGAAAGGGTGGTGGATGCATGGAATGGCTTACCACAAGTAGTGGTGGCTATGAATACAGTGCAGGGCTTCAAACAGGCATGGGATAGGCATAAGGGAGCAATGCAAATAACTACGAATGGATTGGCCACTGACAGAGCAAAGGCCGATGGCACATTTATAAGGTAGGAAAAGAAATGGGCAGACTGGATGGGCCTTGCGGTCCTTATCTGCCGTCAACTTCTATGTTTCTATGTTTCTATGAAACATTTTCCTCTTGGAATAGCAAAACTGCAATAAATTGTTCAAATTTTCCATTTTGTGGTCACCTTGATAGACCTCAATACTCCTGTCTCCCTTTTGAGGTTCCCTTGATCCCAGACAAGCTCCTCGGCAGAGTACCTCCCCTGCTAGGGGTTGCAGATGGCATTGCTTTGTAGTGGGCACCACGTAAGCAATAATTCCTGACAGGGTGGACAGTATTGGGCAATGCCAGACCAGCCAGGAGCATAATGAGGCCCAACACCCCAGGCCCCTTGAACGTCCGGTATTGCCCATACTGCCCACCCTGGAAAATGGGCCACTGTAGTTTATATGCTTTAAAAAATTATTTGCATATTAAAGTGTTAAATATCTTCAGTACTTTTTTTTTGTAAAAAAAAAATAAATAGTTCCTCCTCCTCCTGCCTTTTTTATCTAGGGACTTCTGTTATAGCTTTTGTAGTTGGTTGTCAGGTTACCCCCCCCACACACACACATATGGCTTTGTTTTACTTTTTTTTATGAGTATGTCTCTGTTTGCAGTATTTTTTTTTCTGTCTTAAATTTCTGTGGTAGAGGGCATGCAGCTGTTATTTCGTTCATGCATTGAAGACTTGATACCCCCACATACAGTGTGAAGGGACGAGAAGGGGCAGCGGACAGCTATGTTCTTTCTTTTTTACTCATTTTATTTCCTTTATTGATTCTTCAGTGGGTGCTGTAAGTAATCGGGACATTGGAATGGTGAGGTCTAAGCATTATTAACGGCACAGATCAGAACGTAAGCAGCGGTGCTAACCATCATCTGTGGCATGAAGTAATAGTATTGCTTAATTTGACTGAGAAATGTCTCGCTCTCTTTTAATTTCATTCTGCCACATGAAGTTGGGTTGTGGCGGGCGAGCCTTGGGAAAGAGAGACAGAGAATTACTTTCTGGCACATGAAATCCAGTTGTGGGGATCCGTACTGCAGAAGAGAGAGAAAGAATTACTTTCCATGACAGATAAGGTACTGTTGTCTTGGGGTATATGTGTTGGGGATCTGAATGCTGCTCTAATTTACTAATGAGGAGAAGGATCTTTGTTTTTTTGTTTTTGTTTCTTTACTAGCTGGGGAGAATGGGGGCATAGTGCAGTCGAGAAGCAGTGTGCCACAGAACTGTCGTGCTCAGTCGGTAAGTGAACAAGAAAAAAAATAAAACAAATAAAAAGGTTTTTTTTTTTTTTTTGCTTTCTATGTGCACTGCTGCAATTTTTTTTTTAATTATTGGGTGGTGTCTGCTCAAAGGACTGAGTGTGTGTTGGGGGAGAGACTCTTGTTAAGAGAATTAAAATGGTGGCAGTTTGAAATTGTGTGCCCAGTGCTTCAGTCAATGAGGAAGCAGGCTGGGCACAAGGATGATTGGCTGGGCATGAGGCAGGTGTGTGCTGAGTCTTTTTATTTAGTGGGCACCTATTGAAAGTTAATGTACCCCTGTTGAATGGGTACCAGCCAATCAGATGCCTCCAAATAAAAAGCCCATTTTCTATAGTGGAAATATATATATTTACTCCACATCTGGGGGGATTGGAACAATGGTGACACCTGAGAAGAATCCAAAGAACACGCCAAGACTCACAAATCAATGTCCACTATGAATATAGAGTCAAATAGCAGACCACTGTATTTCATTCTTGGTTTCAGATCCTCCTGTCAGTTCCTCAGTAGCAGACAGCATCTGTGGAGGTGGCAGGGCATTGCAGTGCATTCAAAATCTTCCATTCTCACCTACTATTAGGCAGGAAGAGCCCCATACATGAACTCAGAGAAGTATCCACTGCTGGAAAGACTAGGGCAACTGCCAACACTGCCACAGCTGGCAACTTTTACATTACACAACATTTTGCACCTACTTTTCTGATCATTGGCCTAGGCAAAAGATTTGACCTGAATTCGGTTAGGGCCCTTGAGAGAGCCCGATCTTCAGTTAATAGGCTGCTGTGATGGTCCAAATGCCATCCATAAGTGTTGCTATATTCAGACTGTTCTGTCTTGGACGCCATTTACTGTGCCCCTTGTAGGATCATACAGGATTGTGGTTTGTATTGATTAGCAACCAAGAAAATATATGAAACAGCAGCTATACGGTATAATCTCTTATTTATTCATATTACATAGTTAAAATAATAGATTATCACACAGAATAGTAGGCTGTTTTCTGAAAGAATTAACATTTTACTTAAGGCTGCAATCTCATACGAACATATGAATATATGAAGAAGCCAACAGAATTAGACTTTTTGCTCTGTCTTGTCTGCTCATTGCCCAGCATTCTTAGCTCAGGCTGGTGCCCCTGCTCCCCCTACTCTACCTTTCCACTACCTGTCTCCCCTCCTTCCATTACCTTTGTCTTCCCCTTTATCTATCCCAGCCTCTCTTGAAGCTGCCCATCCTCCTCAGTGAGATCACCTCTTCTGACAGCACATTTCATTTGCTCACCACCCTTTCTGTGAAGAAGTGTCTTCTAACCTCTTTCTTAAACATCCACACTGCAACTTTAGGCTGTGCCCCTTTGGGTTCTGCTGCAGCTTAGCCTGAAGATACTCTTCCTGTTCACCTTAATAACCTCTTTCAAGTACTTGAAGGTCTCAGTCATGTCTCACCTCTCCTTTCTGTCCTTCAGGGAGTAGATATTTAGGACCCTCAGTCTCTCCTCATATGATTTATCCTGCTGCTCAGCAATCATCTTCATAGCCCTGGCTAGATGCATCTTTTCTCAGGAGGGGAAATGTTAAACTGTTATTCTCCTCATAATGATGGGAACTTTTTTCATTGAAGTGGCATCTGTGAAGAAGCATCTCATTTTCCAGTTTAGATACTAAGGTGCTTCCTCTTTAAAATTATTAGAAAATTAGTGTGAATATCTTAAGGAGATAGTACAGGTGTAATGTTTCAAGAATGGTGGAGTCAGCAGCATGACTTTCCTTGCTTCCTTCCTTTCCCTCTCATTGTAAGGCAGCTGGTAAATGTATAATGCGTTCAGAAAATGTGAGGTTAATAGCACACCTGTGTATATATAGACAGTAGCCAGAGGTTTTTAGTTAACAGGTGGAACTGGCTAGGAAGCGGAGCATCTTCTGTGCAGTAATTCTCCTGATCTTGAACTTCAGGAGGAAAAAGAAGATGCTGCAAGACATAAACCCTCATCTTATTTTCCTCTATTTGTTGCAAATCTATATTGCAAGGTATGTGCTTCATTCTGGACCCATTATCTGTAGATGACTGGAATTTATGAGAATAGGAAGGGTAAATATACAGTCCTGCATTTTCAAAATATACAGGCTTGTATTTTCAAAGATTTGCTGCAGACGCAGCAGCAAGTTGCATCATTTTTGTATCACAGATCACAGCTGTGTCTGCATCAGAAGGGTGCACCACCATCAGAAGATGGATGCACCACAATCTGCTGCCCCTGCACTTGCATCTATTATAGATTAATGATGCAAAAAGTCACATAGAATTGATGCAGTAGTGATGCATCCCACAAATATATTGCAAATATGCTACAGTTATGGTGCAAGTATAAGTGTTGTTTTGATGCAGCTATAAAAATATGGTGCAATTATATGCTGCATCTGCATGATGGAAATTTAGTTGTCTTGACACAACTGCATCATTTTTCTAACTTTTGAAAATACCACCTGCTGTGTTCTACAGTGTCTTTAAAGTTCTCCCAGATGTAATTAACATTAAAAATAATCCTCACTCCTACTGAATATACAAAAATAAGTAACAACAATGGCAATAAAACTTCAAAAATAAGAACTTGATTTTGCCAAACAGGTTTTACTTTTGTTTTTATGAATGATGCAGGAATTTTAAAATGATTCAGCTCCATGGGCTCTGGTGTTGAATGTATGTAAGCTAAAACCAACCAGGACCATTCCCATTCTTCCAGATGTAGAACTATTTAAAAACACTTTATGCTCCAGGATAAAATGGATACAGAAAATGCATACTTCTGCTTCTCTACAGCATGAGAGTTTTTAGCAGTGATAGAATCTAGCACCAAGTCAATGTTGGGAATGGCTCTCTTTTTTTTAAACTTTTTATGTTTATGTTTTTGCTTATATATAAGTGCATAGTATTGAGACAGTGCAACCATGGATCATATTACAAGTACAAATGACAATAGCACCAAACTTCTCTACCCTTCTAAACTGAAATCAGATAGTGATTACTACTCCCCCACACACACACACACGTGACATAAATGATGAAAGAAAGCTGGGAATGTCTGTAAGGTGAGTAATGTCACAGTAAAGCAGACCAGGCCCCCACCCCCACTGATGCAGGCATCTGACATGAAAGAAAGCCAGGAGTCTTAGTAATGTGAGTCAGTATAATATCAAACTACACTGCCGCCTCCCCATCCCACATAACAAGAAATAATGCCTACGAGAAGACTGCAATGACACAGAGGAGGGTTTCATAAACTGTGTAGGGAACTGTGATGCAACTGTTGATAGGAAGAAAAGAATGCAGCCCCCTTTTTCTGAAAGCAATAGGACTGCAGGGCTCCGCCCACTGCATCCCTAAAATTCAAGTGCTTAATAAAAACTAAGTGGGGTTCTGGAAGCATCTGTAGGCTAATTAAGAGTATTGTGATTTGTCTCATGTCATCTTAGGGTTTCGGAACTGCTCAGCTTTGTTTCCTGGTTCTTGAACCTTAAGATATCATAAGACGACACTCCTGATTAATGAAGAAAAGTCCCTTGAAACCCATTTACTTATAACAACACACATTCAGCAAGTCTGTGTGGCTAATGTCTTATCAGAGATCCATTTTATGCAGGAGGGGGTTCCTCGGGAATCCAATTTGGGACCTTTTCTATTTATTTACTGAAACTTTTGGAGAGTACTTTTGAGCACAAGTGCTCTTTTACAAAGGTTCCATGCCAATACCAGAGATTACAAAACAACATAACAAATACAATAAGTGAGTTCCAGTGCAATGTAGTCAAATAAGTACAAATAAATAGGCTGGATCAATGTCATACAATTTTGCAATAAGGCAGGTAGACAGGATCAGTGAAGAACAAGCATAGTAAAGGTACATGGCCTCAGAGCCAGAGTCTGACACAGTTCCAAGAGTAGAGATGGGGCGAAGTTTAAATTCACAGGTAAAGTTGCCAAGAAGAGGCCAAAATTCATGCTACGTGGAGCTTCTTGAAGCTTCTTGAAGTTGTCCTGACTCTCAGAAATGCCAACTTTGCCCCACATCTCAAAGCTTTTGCCCACAAACTGCAGAATTTCTCCTACAAATGGTGAAGTTCCACTGTTTGTGGGCAAAATTCCACTCTTCGGGGCAGAAGTTCATACTTCACAAATCGATTTGCTCTCCACGAATTGAGTGAAATTCATGGATTAATTTGCATAGTAAATTTTGTCAACTTCACCCATCTCTATCCAAGAGTATACTGTGAGGGAACTTTAGTTAGGATGAGTAGCAGTTACAGTTGCATTGAACTGTTAGAGTTACCTGTGATTCTCTCTTAAACTGGTCAAACTTATGTAGATTGAGCAAGGTACCAGGCAGCTCATTTAACCAGCCAATGGCCGTAAGAATTACCTTGCCCAGCTGAGTATGGCAGAAAGGCAGTTCAAGGACATTCTGAGCCATGCTTCTGGTGTTGTAGAGACTGGCGACAGAACAGAAGCAGTGAGTTAGGGCCAGGGGTTTAAGCCCACTAGTACTTTCTTGGCTAGCAGACATTTATGGAACTTAATTCTGCTAAGTAGCAGTAACCAGTTTGTTTGGGTGTAGATGGTGTTGCGATGTGTGTACTCATCATCTCCCTCAAGCACAAAGCTACACGCCTTATTACAAATCTGATTTACTCTGCTGAGAATTGAGCCACAAGCAGTTGCATAAACAGGGAAGCCATAGTGACAGTACTGCGCTTGCCACTATGAGATGTCTAGCATCAATAGTGAGGTTGACCCAGATATGGTACAAGCCTTCCAATCTTCTGCTTACTGTGGACACAATGTGGGCAACATGGGAAGCAAAAAATAAGTTATAATCCAGGTTATAAAGTGGGGACATCAAATCCGGTTTTAGAAACATAGAATTTGATGGCTTTGATGACCGCTTGGCCCACCTAGTCTGTCCATTTTGCTACCTAACAGATAAGCTGCAGATCCTAATTAACCAACAGCTTACTTCCTCCTACCCCCCACTTGTACTGCCTTATGTCTGTCCCATGCATTCTTGAATTCCCCCACTGTTCTTGACTCCACGACCTCCTCAGGGAGGCTGTTCCATGCATCCACAACCCTTTCTGTGAAAAAATACTTCCTCAAATTACCTGTGAGCCGTCCCCCCTCTACCTTCAAATTGTACCCTCTTGTTCTTGCACATCTCTTTTTCTGAAATATGCCACCCTCTTGGACTTTGTTGATTCCCTTGAGGTACTTAAAAGTTTCTATCATACCTCCTCTCTCCCTCCTTTCCTCAAGGGTATACATATTAAGCTCCTTTAGTCTTTCTTCATATGTCTTCTGGTGCAGACTCTGCACCATTTTGGTTGCCCTCCTCTGGACAGCCTCCACTCTGTCTATGTCTTTGCGGAGATGGGGTCTCCAGAACTGCACACAGTACTCCAGATGGGGTCTCACCAACTGTCTGTACAGAGGGATAACAATTTCCTGTTTTCTACTATTGATCTTACAGGGAGGAACAGGGTGCAGGAAAACACTATTTTTAAGCGAAAAAGATGTTTCAGGACTAGCGGGCATGGGATGAAGTTGGAGGGAGGACGATTCAGAGGAAACATGAGAAAGAATTTCTTCACAGAACGGGTGGGACAAGTGGAACACCCTGCCAGAGGAAGTGGTGGGGGCTGAAACAATCACCGGATTTAAGAATGCATGGGATAGACATAAAGGAATTCTAGAGGGCAGGGGTAAGGGGAAACAGACTTCTAGGAAAACAAACTGAACTTACAAGCTCAAATGGGCAGACTAGGTGGGCCATAGGCCCTTATCTGCCGACACTGTCTATGTATCTATGTATCTATGTATCTATGATGCCTCTCCTATGCATCCCAATATCCCCCCAGCCTTCCTCACTGCCTTCTCACATTGCTTGCCCACCTTTAGGTCATCTGATATAATTACTCCCAGGTCCCTTTCCATTTTTACTGTTGTCAGTATCTCACCCCCCATTGTGTACTCTTGCCCTGGGTTTTTGCTTCCTAGGTGCATTACCTTGCACTTCTTTGCATTGAATCTGAGCTGCCATACATTTGACCATTTCTCCAACTTTGCCAAGTCCCTTCTCATCCTTTCCACTGCATCTGGTGTATCAACCATGTTGCAGATCTTTGTGTCAGCTGCAAAGATACATACTTTTCCTCCCAGTTCCTCTGCAATGTCACTTATAAAGACATTAAAAAGGACCGGTCCCAGTACTGAACCCTGCAGTACCCCACTAGTAACCCTCCTTTCTTCACTGTGGACTCCATTTACTACTACCCATTGAGTCCTGTTGCCTAGCCAATTTTTTATCCAGGCTACCACCTTGGGACCCACTTCCAAGGCTGGCTAACTTGTTTATTAATCTTTTGTGTGGGACTGTATCAAATGCCTTGCTAAAATCTAGGTAAGCCATGTCCACAGCCCCTCCCTGGTCTACTACTTTGGTCACCCAGTAAAAGAAATCTATTAGATTCATCTGACATGACCTTCCAATCATGGATCCATGCTGCCTTGGGTCCTGTGCCCCATTGGCCTCTAGGTACTTAACAATT
The DNA here is from genome assembly GCA_016271365.2 of Neoceratodus forsteri. Lineage (NCBI taxonomy): Eukaryota > Metazoa > Chordata > Ceratodontiformes > Ceratodontidae > Neoceratodus > Neoceratodus forsteri. The sequence continues at coordinate 1,665,368,162 of CM057450.1, read as the reverse complement.
CTTTCCTTCAGAAGTGATTCCATCATTTTACCTACCACTGAGGTCAAACTAACTGGTCTGTAGTTTCCTGCCTCTGTCCTGCTCCCACTTTTGTGAAGAGGAATCACATCTGCCCTCCTCCAGTCCTCAGGTACCACCCCATCCTCCCATGATTTGTTAAAGAGAGTAGTCAGCGGTGTCATTAGTTCTACCTTTAGTTCTTTTAGAATTCTTGGGTGAATCCCATCAGGCCCCATTGCTTTGTCCACCTTCAATTGTATTAGCTCTTTCAGAACCCTTTCTTTTGTAAATGGACTGGTATCGACCCTCATCTTCAGAGTGTTTCTCTTGTTTGGTTTAGGTACCTCCCCCTCCTCTTCCTTTGTGAATACTGAGCAGAAATATTCGTTCAGTATCCCTGCTTTTTCATTGTCACCCTCTACCCACATTCCCTCCCCTTTATTAAGCCTCAGTATCCCTCCTTTAGTCTTTCTTCACTCCCTAATGTACCTATAAAAGGTCTTATCCCTCTTCTTAACAGAGTTGGCTATTCTTTCCTCAGTTTGGGCCTTTGCTATTCTGACTGCCTTCCCAGCCTCTTTCTGCTTTAACTGATAAAGTTCTCTGTCCTTCTCCTTCTGTGTTTCCTTATATTTCCTGAATGCTATCCTTTTCTCCTTAAACTTCCCTGCCACCTCTTTTGAGAACCATAGCAGTTTTTTTCTTCGTTGTGTTTGGTTGATTTGCTTTACACAAAGGCTTGTTGCCTCTGTGATGGCTGTTTTGATTACTCTCCATTGTTCCTCCACCCCTCCTTCTTGCCTGTTTGCTAGTGCTTTTCTGAGGCACTCTCTCATTTTCCCAAAGTCAGCCCTCCTAAAGTCCAATACTCTTGCTTTTGTATGGCTTGATTGTATGGCTGTGTTTATCATGAACCACACTGTTTAGTGGTCACTTGTTCCCAGATGGCTACCCACTTCTAAATCTGAGATTCTTTCTCCGTCCCCATTTGAGAGTACCAGGTCTAAGATTGCTCCCTCTCAAGTGGGTTCCAGTACTAGCTGTCTGAGGCATGCCCCCTGTAGGGCATCAAGAATGACCCTGCTCTTGGATGTGCCTGCAGCAAAGGTGCTCCAGTTAACATCTGGCATATTCAGGTCCCTCACCAACAATATCTCCCCTTTTTCTACCATTCTAAGGAAGCCTTCTATCATTTCCTTGTCCATTCCTTCCCCCTGAAATGGGGGTCTGTATACAACCCCCATGCGGATTGTGCTGCCATTTTCTGTCTCCAGGGTGACCCAGAGTGTCTCATCTGCTCCTTGTTTACTCTTTAGTTCTGTTGCTTTGATCCCTTCCTTTACATAAAGAGCTACTCCTCCTCCTCTTTTACCCTCCCTGTGCCTCCTGTAGATTGTGTATCCTGGTATGTTGACATCCCAGTCATGGTTCTCTGTGTACCATGCTTCTGTGACTGCCACAATATCCAGGCAACCCTCTTCCATCAAGGCCACTAGTTCAAGGAGCTTGTTACACAGACTACGGGCATTGGTACTCATCACCCTCCACTTTTTGATGACCTTACCCCTTTTAGCCCCATTCCTGTCCTTACTGCCTTTGCCTTTTTTTACATTTACTTCTGGCCTGCTCCCTAATGACTTCCCTACCTTGGTGTTTACCTCACTAATTACTGTTGTTTGTGGGGGGAGGCTGGGATTTCCCTGCTCCTTTTCAGTGCCCCCTTGGCTAGTTTAAATGCTTGCCAATGAAGCATTTAAACCTCTCACCTAGGATCCTGGCTCCCCCCTGGACAGATGCAGACCATCGCACCAGTATAGGTCTGCATCCCTCCAGGTGGCCCCCAGTCCCCAATGAAGCCAAAACCCTGAGCTACACATCAGTTTTTCAACCATTCATTGAATTCCCTGGTGAGGAGTACCCTAGCATCACCCTTGCCATAGACAGGCAGCACCTCCGAGAAGGTTACTGTATGCACTACTTGTCTAAGGCCCCTCCCCAACTCTACAAACTCCTCTTGCACTGCTCTGATCCCATTCCTAGCCAGGTCATTTGTCCCTAGGTGGACAATAACATCCAGCTCCCTCCCTCGTGCAGCTGCTCCCATGATCCTGAGGATTCACTTCCTGTCCCTCCAAGCTGTGGTGCCAGGCAGCCACACCTCCCTCTCCCCTTCCTCCCCCATTTCTACCCCCTAATGATTGAGTCCCCCAGCAGAAGTTGTTTCCTTCCCCTCTGGGGTCTCATGCCACCCTCCTGTGGGTCTCCTTTGTGAAGGTTCCCAGCATCCTCCTTGGTCTCCACTGCAGGTGCCTCCGTAGAGGAACCACTATCCACCAGAAGAGCGAATGAATTGTGGAGAGGTACAGCTGGAGGGATGCAACTCTGTTCCACCACCCTCTCCCTCCCTGAGCCCACCCTGGTCCAGTCTCTCCTCTTTCTTGGCAACCTCTGAGGTAGTGGCATTGGCCCTGGTGGTCCCTGGGTGGGGAGGAGGTTTCACGAATCCTAGCCAGGTCAGCCTGGAGACAGGCAACCTCCTCCCTCAGACCAGAGAGGTGCCTGCAAATAGGGCAGTATCGCAGCCTCCAGAATGTCTCCCGAACACTGCCACCCCACAGCCATTGCACTGCACCACTCCTAGCATGTCTTATTTTGTGTCCCCTCTCCTGTTTCTCTGTATGCTTACTCTCTCCTCTCCTTACAACTCTCACCCTTCCTGTTCTGGGACAGTAACTTCCTATATTCTTCAGTAGCCTCCTTCTTCCTTGCTCAGTATCAGACCACCAGCAGCTGGGGAGAGTGAGCTACTTTTTCCTTTAGGGTTGACAAAACCAATGTTTTCTATGATCCTTCCCTTCCTACTGCCAAACAGGAAGTTCTTGTTGACAGTCAAATCCAGTGGCTATAAAGTAGAACTGGCTTAGGGTGGGTGGGATGGAGGGCAATTAGTAAGAAAAAAGGCTAGCAACAGGAAGTTGTAATTTGAGTCACCTGCTTTAATAGTGTCTAAGCCACACCCCTTTTAAGCTCTCTCTCTCCTCCTACTGATTTAGCAAAGTAAACTGATACAGAACCCTTCCCAGCACAGAACACACACACACTGACTTTCTTTCTTTTCTTTCTATTTTTTAAACCCTAAATAAGGCCCCTTCTACTTCTAATAAAGTATCTGTTTGCTTAAACTCAACAGACTCTGACTCCTGCTAAGATATAAGTGTTAAATTAATAAGAAAATGTAGCTTCTTTTAGTTAGCTGCTTTCTGCTCTACAAGCAAGGCTAGCAACAGGAAGTTGTAATTTGAGTCACCTGCTTTTATAGTGTCTAAGCCACACCCCCAATTAAGCTCTCTCTCCTCCTACTGATTTAGCAAAGTAAACTGATACAGAACCCTTCCCAGCACAGAACACACACTGACTTTCTTTCTTTTCTTTTCTTTCTTTTTTTAAACCCTAAATAAGACCCCTTCTACTTCTAATAAAGTATCTGTTTGCTTAAACTCAGCAGACACTGATTCCTGCTAAGATATAAGTGTTAAATTAATAAGAAAATGTAGCTTCTTTTAGTTAGCTGCTTTCTGCTCTACAAGCAAGGCTAGCAACAGCGTTTCTGATTGATTATTGCCCTTGCATGAAATCTGTTCCATGCAGGAGTGATAAAAAGTACTCTAAAGCAGGACCACATTGCAAAAAATTTGAGCCATTAGAATGTTGAGGTTTTAAAAGCTACCATTTTCTTTTGCCTCACTAATGTGGCTCACTTTCACTAACACGGCTCACCCACAACTACAGTCCATCTGACCGATCACTTACTTTTTGTCAATGAACAGTAGCCCCACAGATTCAACAATTAATGGTAAAAGGGGAAGAAGTTACTGACTGTTCCTAATGTGACTGTGGCACCGCTTTCACATCACACCTTCTTTCGTCTGTCTCCGCTCCCGGCTTATCCTGCTCCCGAACTGCCACGCCACAGTTCCTAAAATAAATACCCTTGCTCTTCTTCTTTAATTTGTCCCGCCTTTCTCTGCAGTTTCAGAAAGTCCCCACTTGCTCATGTTACAGTTCCCATTTGCATTGTGCGAATATGGATCTGATGTAAAGTGATATATGCAAATGAGCTCATAAATATTAACACAGAAACAATGACCTCATTATCCAGTGGAGGAAGGACTATTTTATTGTAAATTTGCTGAATTAAATATTTTTTCTACATATAAGCATGATTTTCTAACTGTAAAAAGTAAAAAAAATAGGAGCCTATTTTATAAGTGCAATAAGACACTCCAGGGTGTGCATGGAACATACTTTACGCACGACCTGTGACTAAAGTCACTCGGCATGCAGCCCCGTGCCTTATTACGCCTCAGGCTGTGCAGTAAATATGTTCCATGCTCACCCTGTTGTGTCTTATTGCTTACATCACCCCAAGGTATTTAAAGGTTTCCACCTGTTCAGTATTTGTCCCAGGTCTTTGCGGATGATGGGGGGAGTGACTTTTTCTTAATTTGTGGGCTTGTGAAGAGCATTGTCTTAGGTTTTTGGTAATTTAGAACCAGTTTATTTTTGGAGAACCATTTTTTAAGGGCCTCAAAATGACCCTGTAGGACAGAAGTAAGGCTGCCAAGGTTAGGGTTCTCAGAACAGATAACAGCGTTGTCTGCATATAGAAGTAAATTTGCAGACAGACAGGCATCATGCAGGTGGTTTATGAATAAGTCAAGTGGTAGGGGGTCCAGAATGGAGCCCTGGAGAACACCAATGGATACATTCCTAACATCTGACAAACATCCATCTATCTGAACACATTGAGTGCGACTAGTGAAATAAATGTGGAATCAGGTGACTGTGTTCTGTGACAGGCCTAGGCCATTAAGATTGTAGAGAATGGGCTTATGACTGACCAAGTCAAAGTCTTTTGTCAAGTCAATATAGATAGTTCCAGCTTTGTCACCATTGTCAAGGGCCTCAAGGATGAGACTAATTAGTGCTGTATTGGTTCTATGTTTTTTTTCTGAAATCCATTCTGTTGGGGACACCATAATTTATATTGTTCAATATATTTATTTTATTTATTTCATTTTGGTGACTGGGTAAACTCACAGGACCCAGAGGCCCCTTTTTTCAGTGGTGACCCAGGATTAATTACATACAGACAATTGAATTCATAGTACAGTAATACAAAGTCAAAGGGGTACAGGAGCTAGAAGAGCAAATAAACTGCAGGCAAATTGTAGACAGATGGCAGGATTAACTACATACAAATAGCAGTAACATTTTGTCATATGTGACAGAGAAATAACAGGAAAAAAAGGGTTTACCCATAGCGCTTCGACAGCGCTAGCGCCAACATCCCCTACAGCGATGGCTGCAATGCCGACTGTTGGCATTGTAGCCCGCGAGATGTTGGTGCACACCTGTCGAGGATCGAGGCAGCGCCCTGAACCCTCTGTAGGGGCACAGCCCCACCACCCAGTCTCTAGGATTCCAACTGTTAGTCAGAGTTGGACCGGGGGGGCAAACACCCAGCGAGACAGTCCCAATCGGCACACAGACCACCACAGTGAGGGGCAGGTTTTCCCCAGTTCCTGTCACTGTGGTGGTCTTCGCTGTGCCGGAGTTGGTGCGGTAACAGTATACCAAAAATAAAAATACAATATGCAAACTAGTTTGAGGGACTCTTGACAGGTTGGTGGGGGTGGCATATGGCAGGTGTCTTAAGGGATCCCAAATGATGGGGACATCTACTGAATCAACTAGAACAGAGAGTTAAGCTGTTGCTTCTTAATACCAGTAAGGTAGCTATGTCATAGAACCATAGTGGCCATTAGTGAGAGGATGTAATACTGTATGTTCAATGAATACATGAGCACAGGCTGAGTCATGTAGATAGGTTTTCAAGCTCTTTCTAAAATTATCTAAGGAGTTAGACATTCTTAAGTCATTCGGTAAGGCGTTCCAATGCATTGAGGCTAAGTAAGCAAAGGACTTGTTCCCCATTACCGATCTGATTCTGGGCACCTCAAGCAACTTTTTACTTGAGGTACAAAGCAGCAACAAGAGAGCTTAGGGACGAGGAGACCATCAAGGCTAGGGGAGCAGATTCATTTAATAGTTTGTACACCAAGGTTAGAGATGGGTACTGGAGCCAACTAGCTAGTGACGGCCAGTTTATGGAGGCCAGAACATCATAGTGGTGCATCCTTGAAGGGGAAATTGACGTGAATCATCTAATTTTGTTTTTGAGTATTTTCAGCCTGTTTGTTTCAGATTTACTTAGGGACTGCAAGGTAGGGGAAGCATATCTAAGTTTAGGGAGCAGGATACTATTTTCAATAGTGAGTCTGATGTCAGGAGTGAGGTGGCAGTTTAGTCCGTATAGTAGACCTAGTTTTTGGTGGATAGCGCAGGTTGTCTGATCTACAGGCACCTCATGAACAAACCTTGTTACACCATTAGGGCTGTAAATAGTTATCCTACTATTGCACTTACTGACCTTCTGTTAACTGTACTGTAATGGATCATACATACAAATTGAAATCTTGTTCCTGTTACTGCTTGTAAATTGCTCTCTACTTTGTATTGTACCCTATGTATATTGGTACTACTTACTTTTTGATATTTGCCTATGATTCACTTGTACGCCTTCCAACTACCACTTATTGGTAATGTATACTGATGTGTTGTTCTTGATTATTGTATGCCTTCCAATTCCCCTTTCCCCTAGGATGCACCGTGAGACGAGTAACTAGTTGTTCAGTGTGCTCTTCCTGGTGAAACTCTTAAATAAATAAATAGATGAGTCCTTAATCAAGCAAAACTCCAAGGTATTTTATCGTACCCACCACCTCAACCAGAAGCCCCAAGGAGGTTGAGAGGGGGATCAGGTGGCTTCTAGCTGAGCCAAGCTGTTTAGATCCAAATGCGATCACTTTAGTCTGTTTAACATTTAGTACCAGTCTGTTGGACAGTATCCATTTTTCAAGGCTCGCAAAAGTCCTTTTGCAATCGGGTGTAGAGAGCCTCAGGGTTATGGGAGCTCCTGTAAAGTACAGCATCATCTGTATAGAATATGAGTTGACCACTTCCACAGTGATTACATGGGTCATTGATAAATAGAGCAAAAGAGGACCTAATATGGAGCCCTGGGGTACCCCATCTGAGACTGGCAGTTGGGTGTACAAGGTATATCTCCATCTGACAGCTTGGGCCCTATGAGGGAGGTAATGGGTAAACCATGTAGTGAGTGGGAGTCAAGGCTGAGATTTTTTTAGCTTCTCAATGAGAAGCTCATGACTAACCAAATCAAGGGCCTTGATCAGGTGTATAAAGATGGCCCCAGTAGGGGTGCTTTTGTCAAGTGCCTGCAGAACATCCATTGTAAACTTGGTTAAAGCAGTGTCTGTGGCATGTTTATGTCTAAAACCATGCTGCTGATCAGATAGAAGGTAATGCAGTTGAAGATAATCTCCCAGCTGGCTGTACACCAGCCTTTCGTGAACCTTAGCCAGTGTGCAGAGGAGGGAGATAGGTCTGTAGTTATCAATCAATTCCTGGGGACCACCTTTGTGGACAGGGACTATGACTGCTTCTTTCCACTTTCCTGGTAGTTAGAAAGCTAGGAAAAATTTGTTGAAGAGCATTGCAACTGGAGATGCTGTTCCCGATGCAGCTGCCTCTAGCAGCCTGGGTTTCAATTTGTCATGGCCCACAGAGCTACTGCATTTTATTTTCTTGAGCTGTGCAAGTACTTCGTTCCTAGATACTAATCTTATGTAGAATTTTGGTGACAGGAGACCCGGTTCAGTGGGTTTTGGGGTGAAGGGATGTAGGGCAGCAGACCCAGTTTTGTATTTATTGAGGTCCGTGAAGTAATAATTAAAGAAATTGGCAGCAGTTTGTCGATCACTTGTGGTCTGTCCATTTTGAGTGATCGGGCCATTTGAGGAGCTGTGTCCTCCCTTAAGCAGAGCATTGATTTATTGATTTGGTTTCAAAATTGTTTTGGGTCAGTGAGGTTATTTTGTTGTAGACTTCTAAGGTACTGTCTTTTCACAGTCTTAGAGCTCTTTTTGCAACAATTGTGAAGCTCCCTGTATTTGATCCAGTCAGACTGGAGTCCTGACTTCTTGTACTGATCCCAGACCCTACTCCTCTGGGTCATTAGTTTCTCTTGATGTGGAGTAATCCATTCATAGCATTTTACTTTGACTATAAGTTTCCTTAGATGGGCATATCTGTTGCCAGCTGATAGAAAGTTATTAAAAAAATACCCAAAGACAGAGTCAATGCTAGGAAGGTCTCCAATCTGTTTCATCAAGGGAACCCTGAAAGGATTCAGTTGAGAAGTTAGAGTAGTCTTTTGTTATAAATGTTCTTGGTGGTACGTTTGGGGGGGGACAATTTTTCCAAGTGCATTAGATAAGGGAATGGTTGCGTAACATGTCAGAAAATATTCCAGCAGATTGCATCCTATCAGGGTTTGATACCAGGACCCAGCCAAGAATCGAGGGGTTTCCCATCTTGGTATTATGGCATGTTGGCTCACAAATGAGTTGTGTTAGCTGAGCATATATTAACTGAGCTTTAAACCCAGACTCCAAGTCCAGAGACCAATTGAGGTTGAATTCTTCTAAAAATAATTAGCTTTGAGGGTGTATGTTCAGCCATCATATTTGAGAGAACTTCAAGGCCAGGAGCAGCTACTCTGGGTGGATGGTAGATGCAGCTGACTGTGAGTAACTTTGCTTTCCATGAGTTAGCATTATGAACAGTTATTCACTGTCAGAGCTAATAAGTTGATTGGACCCTATTCTCTCAAGGACTAAGGGGGGTAGTATAGAAATTGTCCTGCAACTGAAAAGGTTAGAATAGTTGCCACTTTTGCAAACTGGTGTAACCAGCACAGATTTTCACTTTTTGGGGAACTGAGAGTGGCGCAGAAAGAAGTCGAACATTTTTGAAATGGGGCAGGAGAATTCTCCTACTGAGTTCTCATACTGGGTTATGGACAGGAGAAGGCAAGAATGCCCATGATAGCTGTCTACCTGTATCTGTGGGCCCAACTAGTCCCTCCATTTAAAAAAAAGTGTTGAGTCTTCTTTTAAAAACATTCAAATTCTGACTTTCAACTATGTCCTTCGGTAGTCCAATCCAAATCCTACCTGTATGATGTAGAAAAAATTATATCTCCCCTCTTAACCTCATTATCAAGTTTTATCTGGAGCATAGAGAATGGGATTTTTATTTGGAGGCATCTGATTAGCTGGTACCCATTCCACGGGGTACATTAACTTTCAATAGATGCCCACCAAATAAAAAGTCCGAGCCCAAACCTGCCTCATGACCAGCCAAGTATCCTTGTGCCCAGCCTGCTTCATCATTGGCTGAAGCACTGGGCACACAGTTTCAAACTGCTGCCATTTTTTTCATTGCTTAGCGAAAGGGTGAGAGCACCCCCCCACACACACGTACCTGAAACGTGACACTACCCTGTAACAGCCCTTATCCGTGTACCTGTTTTCCCTGCTACAAACTACCTTTTCCTTATTTTCAAGAAAAGTAAAGTATTTTAAATCGCTACTGCACAGCCACAGTTTTTAAACAGAATGCACTGTTTTCAGCTCGCTAACCGAGCGAAAGTGCTAGACTGCCCTCCCCCCGAAAGACAAACTTACATGGCAACAGGTAATGGCTGCAAGATGAATTCTCCCGTTAAACATTTTCTCATCTTTTTAATAAGAAAATCAGCTTTTCATTTGAAACAATACTGGTAGCACATTGTGCACTCACCGCTACTAGAAGACAGGCACGCTCCATCCCCCTTCAATGAAAATGGACAAAACAAGCTTTTTTTCTTTTTTATCCACAGCTACTTCAAAACTCTCTCAGCCGATCAGGCTCTTTGTGCGAAAGAGTCATACCTTCTGCTTCAGTTTGCCTCTGTTATTCTGACTTCCTTCTCCCTGCACCCCACCCCCGTTCTCACACTTTCCCTGCCTCCGTTCCTGCTACGCTCTGTCCTCTCCATTACCACAGTCCGTCCCCATGACCTGAACTTCAAACTGCAGAATCGAAGTCTTAAATGAAGCAAAACTGAAGAACCGGCAAGCAAGAAACACACAGAAGTAAACTCTGGGTACCAGTAAACGACTGTAAAAGTCTGCTGTGCCCTCTACTGCCAGCTCATTCGACTTCCTATTACAAAATCTACAGACCTTCCATCCATTCTTGCTTGATCCACAGTGCAGCCAGTCGCCTGCTCCCGAGCCTGATTCCCAGATGCTTGCAGGTTTTTAAATTGCAGTGCAGCTGAAAGAAAGAACATAATTGCATACCGCATAGGGGCACAAAAAAGAATTATATTTTCAGTAATAAAATGAAATATGCTTTGTTGCCAAATGCACTCACTTTGTCTTATGCTCTGCTGCTAAACACATTCACTCTGTCTTTTCTTCCTGTTGTGATCAGTATGGCAACTGCTGCCAGCCAAAAAACAAAGCAAAATTAGTAAACGTCGGGGGGGGGCGAGCATTAAACACAAAGTAAATTAAACACATTCTGCATGGGGAGGAGGTATAAACAGACTGCTGTGGGACTATGCGTGGATGTAACTCCATAGCTCATCTTGGCAGAGGAACTATTTTATTACAAAACTAATCTTAAAATACTAACAATTTTTTTATTGAACTTTTTTTTTCCCACAGTGGGCATTTTCTAAGTGCAATAATACCCTCCAGGGTGGGCGTTATGGGCAATACCGGATCTTCCAGGGGCTATAAGGCCCTTCACCTGCGGTGTCGGGCCTCATTAAGCCCCTAGGCAGTCTGATATTGCTCAATACCGCCCACCCTGTCGGGTATTATTGCTTACTTATGTGCTCTCAAGCCCTTCGATTTGACCTGGATGTGGACACCCAGTTCTTCCATTAGTTTTGCTTCTTTCATGAGTTTATACATCATTAAAAGGTCTCTCCTGACCCTTCTCTGTTCTAGACTATATATTCCCATACGTTTCAGCCTAGTCTCATATTGTAATCCCTCCACCCTCCCAATCATTTCCATAACCCTACTCTGGACCTTTTTGCACGTTCCACTTCCTTCCTCAAATATGGACTCCACAAGAGAGAATCATAATCCAGATGTGGTCTAATGAATGACTTATACAGGGGAAGGTTTCAGAACGGCTTATAAATGCTCTCTTGACATTATTGATCATAAAGTTAGTCCTCTGAATTAGTTTAGTACAATGCACACTGAAACTTAAATGTCGATCAACAAATATGCCAAAATCCATTTCTGATTCAACCTTTTTTAAAGTAGTTGCATTAAGATGGTAATCTTGTTTTATGTTATTTCTTCCAATATGTAGGATTGACTACTTCTCTACACTGAACAACATACTGTTTTCTGTGGCCATCTTTCCACTTTGCTGAAATCACCCACCACCAACTTGGCAATATTATCTGGTGTGTCGACAGGCCCGTCCAACTTGACATCATCAGCAAATTTCACCACCCAGCTGTTGATATCTTGATGTAAACCACTGATGAATAATGTAAACAACACAGGGCCTAGGACAGAGCCCTGTGGCACCCCTCTGGTCACATCTCTGTCACCTGAGTAGAAACCCTTCATCCTGACTCTTTGCTTTCTTTTATTCAACCAGTTCATAATCCAATTAATTAACCTTACATCTATTCCCAACTTAATCAATGTATCTATTAATAAGCTGTGAGGGACCTTAATGAAAACCTTCTGGAAATATAAATACAGTACTGTACATCAAAAGGTACATTGTTAGTTATACTTTTATTTACCTTTTCATAAAAGCATAATTGATTTGTATTACATGCCCTGTTTTGTTGGAACCCATGCTGCTTGATGTACTTATAATTAATGATTTTTTAATTTTCATCTAATTTAAACTTCAAAAGACTTTCCTCAATCTTGCAAACAACTGGTGTTAAGCTGATGGGTCTATAATTGGACAGTATCACTTTATAACCCTTCTTAAATAATGGTATAACCACTGCTGTTGTCCGATCTGATGGAAGCAATCCTGAGGAAAAGGATGCATTATATAGGAATGCCATTGGTGCTGCTATTTGATTTCTTACTTCTTTCAGATGTTTTGAGTACAGCAGATCAGGCCCTGATGATTTCTTTTCTCTAAGCTTTTCTTATAAGTTCAGTACTTCCAAAGGGTTAACTTTAATGGACAATTCATGAGTATTCTTTTACATACGACATTTTTATCCTCCAATTTACCTTGATTGAATACTGAGCAAACACAGGTATTAAAACAACTTGCTAAAGCAGACAGAGTTTTTATTTCTTGGCCTTCAAGGAGTATTGGCCCTATCTGAGTGTAACTGCTCCTCTGATTATTTACTTAGGCATAGAAACTCTTTCCATTGTCATTTCTATGTAAGATGTTAAATTCTAACTTACTTCTTTCTGATCTAATCATTTTTCTCCATATCTTTAACTCACTTTTGTAAGCTGTAATAGAATGCTCTTTTTTTCCATTAAATAGAATGCCTTCTTTTTTTTATTACAATGTTTTATAACCCTTTTAGTGTACCACATAGGTAACTTTCCTCTAGTATAGGACATATGTTTACTTGGTACAAACTTGTCTTCTATCTGCAGTAACTGATTCTTAAATATGTTTCACATTTCTTCAACATCCTTATGTTGGAAAGAAATTACCCAATTCTGATTCAATGAAAATTTGCCTTATTATAATTTTTTTTATTATTACTATTGATCCATAGATTTTCTGTACTGGTATCTTTAAGATGAACTCTGTGATATTATAATTGCAATTACTCAAATTTTCTCTTACACTTATATTCTTAATTAAATCTCCGATTTTTGTGATTATCAAATAACAATATTATCACCTCTAGTGGGTTTATATACCATTTTCTGCAATCCTGCAGAATGCAGTGTATCAACAAATTGCCTTTCAATACCTGCTTTTACTCTCTGTATGATCCAATTTATGTCTGGATAATTAAAATCACCCATTATCACCACATCACCTATATTAGCCATTTGTTCTATCTCAAAATGTATGACATTATCTAAGATAGTGGCTATGTTTGGTGCTCTATAGTAAACCCCTATAAAAGGTTCCTAGCATCATGAGTATCTACTGCATCCCAAAGCAATTCAGTATTAGGACTGGTGCTTCCAGGATTGTAGCTGAAACTATTAATGGTGTTTTTTATAAACATTGCCACATCACCACCTCTTCTGCCAAGTCTATCCCTAGCATACAATTTATAACCATCAATATCTTTGTTCCAGCTAATCTGGCTGTCCCACCATGTTTCAGTTATTGTGCATATATAATTTTTTTCCTTATTTAACAATATGGCCCATCTTTCCACTTTGCCCAAATCACCCACCATCTTGGCAATATTATCCAGTGTGTTAACAGGATCACCTAACTTGATGTCATCAGTAAATTTCACCACCCAGCTGTTGATATCTTGATGTAAATCACTGATGAATAATGCAAACAACACAGGGCCTAGGATGGAGCCCTGGGGGCACCACACTGGTCACATTTCTGTCACCTGAGTAGAAACCCCTAACCCTGGCTCTTTGTTTTCTTTTATTCATCCAGTTCTTAATCCAATTAATTAACCTTACATCAATTCCCAACTTAATGAATTTATCTACTGTATTAATAAGCTGTGAGGGACCTTATCGAAAGCCTTCTGGAAATCTAAATACAGTACTGCACATCAACAGGTACGTTGTTATTTATGCTTTTATTTACATTTTCCTCTACTACCAGGGCACTTTGCCTCATATCAGTTATAGCATCCCCAATTACAGTTTTACCAAGCACCTTTCTTATATAATTAGAGGTGTCCTTTACTAATATTGGTTTAAAATAGAATTTACAGTAGGATAACTTGGCTCTGGGTCCAGTGGTTGTGTGTCAGCAGAACCAGGACCTCCACTGGAGGGCAGGGTTGGCTCAATGAGGATGACAGTGCTAAGGTCAGTGAATGAAACAGAATTTGCTAGCAATTTTGATGGGATCAAGTACCTCATGTCCATCAACCAGGAGCATTTGTGGTGATGTTTTGTCACCCTTACCAAGGAGTTCTGAGACATTCTCCCAAAATAGTAATTTTTTGCCATTGCTCCAGTGTTATGTTTGCAGGGCCTTGCTATAGCTGGATTTGGCCAATCAAATCCTAGTAGTGCATTTATTCCTGGCTTCCTTATATCATTCTCTTTCATGAGGGCAATGAGTGCTGGGGTGATCCAACCAGTGGGTGCACCTCTTACTTTATGCATTTTGAAGGGTGCAAATTTATTGTAGGTAGTAGTGAATTCTGTGACAAAGAATAATATGGTTGAATCAATATCAGAGATGGCATCACAGAAGCTCCAGTCTAGTTGGGCCACACAGAATTTGAATTTTGGCACATTCATTTTGCTTATGACATGGCTGTTTATGATCCCGGAGTGGGGCCTGGGCTGTTTTACTTCCCACAAGCAGTATACCAGGGAGTGGTCACTGAAGGTATCAGGCAGATGTCTGACCTTTTTGACCCTGTCTGGGTGAGTTACAAGTACCCAGTTGAGTAGTGTCATAGTGCCTGATTTATAGTTAGTTCTTGTGTGCTCAGTGATCACTTGTGTTAGAAATAGACTGGTGATCTTACCTCTGTGCCTGGCACTGCACTTTGTGGTCCAGTTAATGTTAAAGTCACCAGTTACTGTGAATTCCTAGTTCTGGTTAAATTATTAAAGATAGTTAGAGTCAGACTCCATACCCACTTATTGATTAGCAGGTGGGGTATAGACCCTCAGGTGGCCAGGAGATTTTTGACAATGCCCCAGCAGCAGTTTTATATTCTTAACTCACTGCCATCTTCTTGCAAAAATGTTCACTGCCTGAAGTATGCCAATGAGTTGGTAGTATTACACTGGTAGAAATTCAGTTAAAAGTATTTCCTCTACCTTAAATGTTAACTTTAAGTCTGTTCAGCACTGTTTGCCTATAAGTTACAAGAAAATGCCATCAGTACCATTACTCTTCTGTTTGGCTCACAGCAGCATTTGGAAAAGCCAAACTGTCCCTATAAATTATTGATCTGAATAATGCTCTGATAGAACAAAACATTTCTGTAGGCTTCTGTTTAGATCAGTGTTTATCTTTCATTTGTAAGTCAACCCACCAAAAGTTGGGAATGATGTACAGACTGAAATGCTGCCTAACCAATGAGACCAGATTAAGAATAGCTAAAGGAATCCTGTGATTAGCTATAAATAACTGCTCCCACATTTATACTGTTCTGCCTCTATTTCTGGGCTATAATGCCTTGAGTCAGTCTACAACTATGAAAATACACATTTGCCAGCAGAAGAAGGCAATACAGTCTATATAGTCTGCTCAATGCAGCCCCCCATTCCATTATTTACAACAGGTCCTGCCACCTCCTCTTTAACTCTGACTCCCCTTTTGATATTATCCCACCAACCCTTGAATCCACCAAAGGTCTTCTGGTTTACAACCTCTGCCAGCAGTTCATTATACCCTGCCACCAGCCATTCTGTAAAGAAGTGTCTCCTGACCTCCTTCTTGAACCCCCCCAGCAGTCTATAGCTGTGCTCCCTTGTGTTCATGTTCTCACTCAAGCTAAAGAGGTTCCCAACGTCCACTTTGTTTATACCTTTGTGGTACTGAGATACCTCAATTGTGCCCTCACTCTCCCTTCTGTCCACTAACCAATACATATCCTGTTCTCATATGGTCTGTCTACTGACCCTGAATCATCTTCACTGCCCTCCTCTGTACTGCCTTGAGATGGTCCTGTCTCAGGTAGGTACTACAATATTGTATACAGTACTCCAGGTGTGGTCGCACCATGGACCTATACAGTGGCAGAAATGCCTCCTTCCTTCTGCTTGTGAACCCCCAGTTATGTACCCCAACACCCTTTTTGACTTTGCTGCTGCCATCTTACATAGCAGAGACTGCTTAAGGTTACTGATTATAGTTACCCCCAAATCCTTTTCTTCCTCTGACACCGTGACTGCACCCCTCCAGCCTGTATTTGGCTGTCAGGTTCTTGTCCCCAATATGTATGACTTTGTACTTTATTGCATTGAACTCCAGTTTCCAGATACCAAACCATCTTTCAAGCTTTACAAGGTCCTTTCTAAGGTCTATGACCTCCTTTCAGGTGTCCACCTTCCCACTGAATTTGCTGTTTTTAGCAAAGAGGCAAATCTTGCTTCTAATGCCTTTCCCTATGTCATTAGTGTACACAATAAACAGCACAGACTCAAGCAACTGTGTCCTCAGGACCCTTCTGGTACAGTAATTCCCTCAATTCTAATAGCTCCTCTCCCACCACTACCCTCTGGGTCCTCCTGCTGAGCCAGTATCTCTCAATTTACTCTGGTAACCTGCCCTGGGAACTGCCAACACCATGATTTATAATCTAAATTAGGCTGGTTTTCTCATTAGGATCAATGATACTTCTCCTTAGATGTTTGACTGATAAGTCCTGAAGAATCTCAGATAAGTCTCCACTGGCAGACCTATTACTGTCTAAAGTCAACTATAGGAGATGTAGATTGAATGATCTGCATTTATTATCAGTTTCTAGGCTCACACTTGCCTAGGCCAAATATCCTTTAAAAAGTTAGCTATGATATTTTGGACCAACTGCCAGTATCATTATGCAAAGTACTTTGTCATCTTGTGAACAGGAAAAACCTATTGGATTACCATAAAGAAAACTCTTTCTGTGCATGTTCTTGACAAGTTGTTTAAAAATGTATTTATATATCCTATTTCCCTTATTGTATGATACTTTTTACATGTTGTATTTTGTATTCCATGTCACCTGTGTTGTTCCTGGCAGTTAACACTGGAAGACATTGTACTTAGTAAAATACATAATTAAATGAAAAAGTTCACATTTGACCTCTCATGTGCACTTATAGCCTTGCAAACTAAACAAAAAACTAATACATACAAAACAATGCAGCACAAAAATATATACTAATACACTGACTTGTATGTACAGTATATTCAAATATCCAGCATTGTCATAGCAAATCCCTCCTATAAATCTATTTCAAAACAATTGCAAGCATTGGTAGAAAAATGGTTAGAATCTGAAATGCAAAATGGAGACAAAAGACTGTATCTGAGACAACTTATTTTGTTCTAATATGATGATGCAGCAATACTCAATGCTGAGGAACTAGATCCTGTACAGTATTCTTTAAAAGTATGCTTTATGAATGCAACTGTTAAGCATCAGGGATTAAGGAAAGCAGGCCAATCAGATAAGATGGAGCCTTTCCCAATAGAGCCTTAAATATAAAAGACTCCAGTGCTGAAATCGCCACTCGGCTAAAGAGCACCAGCTCAACAAAGAATATAGTTTACAAGATATCTGTGGTATGGATTTCCTATAAAAAAACACCTAATAAAACTGGGATATAAAGGATCAAAATTAATAAGACATGGTTTTACATCGGTTTGACAGATAACAGACCAATAGTCAAGCACTGTACCATAAAAAATGTTACACCAATACATGGCATCGTAGCTTTGATATTGAATACAGATTTGTTACAATAGATGAGACCTTGCTTTATTTTTAGTTCAGGAACTAGATCATACTGTATTCTGTAGTACAGTTCATTTTCCCAGAAAAAAATCCCTATATATTTATAGAACTCGACAAGCTCCAACAGTTGTCTGTGATGTCACAGGCTCTTTAATGGGACAGAAAAAGAAAACACTGGGATATTTCTGTATCTGATCTGTTTCTAATGTGGACCAGTATGAAAGGTTGCAAAATTGCTCTACTATACATTTATCGGTCAAATTGAAGAATGATTTTGTGTTCGAGAGGAAACAGATAATTGTTGTACAGTACTATCCATTGTATTTAGCAGACCATTTGACTAAAATTACTTAATCTGTTGGTGGATAAAATGCCATCTTTGGGAATTCATTCAGCACTTTCCATGAAGGTTTGTGCCTTATTGAGTAGGAGGTCTCAAAGAACCAGATTAGGGAATTGCAGAACAGAGTGGAGGGAAGTAGTTGGGGGAGTCCTTCAAGTATAAAATAGGGACTTGCACCTTTTTTTTTTTTAATTAAGATCAAGGATATAGAAACTTCAGGAGCTAAGTCTACTAGTGTTAACAATACTCTCATAGTATGTTCTCTGGACATCAGAAAAATGCTGAGTGTGACATAAAATAGCATCTAAACAAGTTGGTAAAATTTACTGAAATGAATAAAGTGAATATTAGTACAGTAGCTCAAAGATGCAGGCTATGAGACTGAAGAGCTGGTATGGGGAGGTACAAACAGACTCCTAAAATAATTAAATCATGCTAAACTTCATGTCATACTATACATTATTTTGAGTGATTTGACGTGGAGTGTTCACATGGTGCCTATTCATGAATGCGAGCTGGGTACACTTTATTTGCACATGTCCGGCCCATATAGTTATGCAGCCCTGGACAGGCACAGGCTGCATGGTATTCATTATCATGCACACCTGCAGGGCACCTGTCCATGGCCCTGCCCCCTCAGTCCACAGCTGTGCAAGAGCAGATTGTGGGACTCAGGTGAGCATCCAATCTGGTGCTTGTCCTGGATCCCAAAGTGGATCCCCAGTTGTACATGTGCAGGGGATGCTGGGAAGGTGTAGACCATGGCAAGTTGACTCCAAATGAGTTCCCCTAGCCCACTCTGGCAGCCCCATGGGCTGGGGCAGCAGTGTTAAGGGGGTTCCCTTTGCCACCACAGCTGGTGGGTGTCCATTGGAGGGCACATAAAAGTTATAACAGGGTCTCCCCTCATGTAACTTGCACCATCAAGGCCCAGCACTCCATAACAAATGGTGTGGAGTGCAGGCACACCCCCTGGCACACCCCCAGACTGCCCATGGTGCGTAGCTGTGCAGGTAGCTGGGGGAACCTGTGTGCAATGGGCTAGCATGTCTGTACTGAATGCCATTTGCAGTTCACTGTATCCCCTCTGCACAGCATTCCAATGTAGAGTTGTCTATGTGCCTCAGATACAGGGTGCATAGGCAATCTGAACTTTCTGAATAGGACCCATTGACCACACCTGTGAAAAAAACAATAGGGCTGGGCAACATTTAACATCTGCTGATGGATTCAGGCAAAATTATGATCTGCTTCCATGAAAGTTTATGAAATTTCCCCATAATGTAAATTTCCATTATTACTGTCTCATTTTAAAACTACTTGTCCACAGTATGGTAAAGCTGAACTTTTTGAAAACCTTTACCTCATAGGTATGTGCACCAAGATTGCCATCCTTAGCTTTAAATGGGGCCGATTTATCAGCATCAAAACATTTGGAAATTTTCAAATGCAATTTAGAAGAATATAAACTGAAAATTTTAAGCCGCTATAACATTAAAAGTTTAGAATGCAATGCCACCTATTTTGGTAGGCCCATAAATCTAAGAAATGAAGCTGTGTGTATTAATTTTCTAGTCTCTTGGAAAGAGATGGCCAAGGTACGAACAAGCTTTTGATAGAGCTGAGCATTGGTTCACATCACAAAGGCTAGTCCTGAGCCTAAAAAAGACCAACGCTATGCTCTTCTCACATCGCAAAAGCAAAGCCAGTGGTGCCCCTCTTGTGATACTGCCTAGCACACTAAACCCCATTAAGCAGGTTTCCTCCTACAAGTATCTTGGCATTACCTTTGATTCAGCATTCTCCTTCCATTCCCATATCAATGCCCTTTCTGCTGCCACCACTGTCAGGATTGGACTGTTATACTGCCATAGGGACTGCCTACCACAAGAGGCCCTTAGATTGGCGATCAACTCCTCTTTCCTGTCGCTAATCAACTATGGACTGCCCATCTAAGACTCTGCTTCCAAACCTGCCTTCTTGTAAAAAAGACCCTGCTAGGGCTCTCCCCCCCTGTGGTTGCCACCTCTCTGCAGCGTGCCTCCCCTTCAGTCTCCACCCACAGCACTGTAAGAAGCTCCCTTATTGTTCCCAGGGTAAGGACCGCTATGGCCCAGAGATCGTTTTGCTATCAGGCTCCCTCCTGGTTCAATTCCCTCCCAACCAATATAGCTTACTCCACTAAGCTTGGTCCTTTCAAGGTCTCCCTCAGAAGTCATCTGACAAGCACTCGCTGCTGCAAGGGCACATAATCCCCCACTTGCCCCTTACCTTCTCCCCTAGGCTAGGTCTGCCCTGTTTACTTTTGCTGTATATACCTGGGGTCTCATGCAACATCTGCTGACTAATGTAATAAAATATCTCTGGTTGCTACCTGACGTGGTACTCATGTACCTATATTATGACTACTTTGATCTACCTATTACTAAGTGTGTACCACCAGTGAATGCCTGTAACACTGGTTGCTTTTTTAATCTAAGCATTATGTACTGAACTGTTTGTTCGCTGTGATGTATTGCTCTCTTGACGGGGTGCCTTTGTAAATTAGTCTATGACTCAAAGGTCTGTAAACCGATGATCTAATAAATGAATAAAATAATAGAATAACATAACATCAGTAATTAAAGTCGAATCTCATGCATATTTGTAGAAACTGTGGAATTTTGTGATCACTTTGTGGAAGCTGTATCTATAACATTTGCTAATGCACATGCTTGAGTTGCCATGGAGGAGATAGGAAAAGGCTGGCTAGAGTGGTAGTAAGGCAACAATAATAGAGGGATCCATAGTAAATGTGCAGTGGTTCCCAGCATCAGGTACCATCACGTCAATCAGTATCTCGAGTGAAGAACAATCAAAAATAGTCAGGGTCATCACTTTGCACTTGACTGTCTTCATGCAGTTTCCCAGCTGACTACTAGAGTTTACAGACTAAATAACTCGTAGAGGTAAACACATGTGAAGTGTTGTTTCTGTACAATGCTACCTATTGAATCATTAACAGCCCTGAATATCATGTATATTTTTAGCATTTGAAAACAGTGACACCAAGCATTTCAGCTATGTACACTTGAGGTCATTGTGACATATCTTTTTGTCATGGTGGAACATTATGTTGGGTGCCACTGTAGCAGAAGTATTAGAGGGGTACTGCAGGACCATGATGCTAGCACAGGCAAGCTGATTTGCCTGCCTGCAGTACACGTCCAATGAACATGATCCTTGGCCAAGCCAAGATGGACAACAGTTCTTTGAAAAGGGAGCAGGTATGTCCTGTGAATGGAATATAAATTCAGGGTGTTCAAACAATGAGGGAGGCAACTAATGCAGGGATCACCAGTGGCAGGAGTTAGATGCATGGGTTTTACAAAAGGGAAGGACAGCAGAGCTGAGTAGCAAAAGAATAGCAGACCCTCAGTATGAGCAAGTAAGCATACAGTGACAGTTTTCACTTGAAAGTAGATCTCGTTGTATCACATTCAACAAAACTGAGTGGTCTGAGAGCCTAATGTATTTGGAAGCACAAGATGTAAAGGCTCTCACTGAGATCTGGCGGGGGAAGAAAATGACAGAACTAAGCAGGAGCAAGCAATTGTCAATATTGAATGTTCGCCACTCGTATTGCTGTTATACCGGATCTTGCATGTGCACATATTTACTAGGTATTTACCCAGAACAGACCAGATGAGGTGCAGTATCTCATTTTCAGTGGTGTCCTGCTTTTACACATTTTTAGATTGTGTTCACCCAGGATAGGCCAGGTGAGAGGAAATGTCTAACAGTGGGTTCCCACATTTTGACCCCAAATTTCCAACAGTCGTTTTATGACCTGACACATTATGATCAAGGCAGGTGGAACTGTTCAAATTCCATCTGATAAGTGATTTTGCAGTGTGACTGTGAAAAGGAGTTTCAGAGGGAATTTGAAAAATGACACCCGTCATGTTCAGGAGGTGGGGCAACACAAGGGATATATTGAGTATTTAGGGCCAAAATCTGCAAAACTAAAGTTAAGAGTAAACATTGGAACAAGTCAATGTTTCTTCATAACTTAGTTGTTTTTTCACATTTTGACCCCAAATTTTCAACACAGTCTTTTTATGACCACAGCTTGAGAACAAGACATGAGTCATTTTTAAAAATGTGTGCAGGTTTACCTTTGCCTGCTCCTCGTCTCACCCACCATTGCTCACTCTACTCTGATTTAAACTTGCTCTGCCCCTCTTCCACTGCAGTGTGTTTACATTCTCGGCTGCTCAACTGACAACATTATCAAATCCTCCCAACCCATTGGTCTCTATGTTTACACCCACTGACAATGTCTGTCAACTGTGGTCCTCAACCTAAGCCCTTCTGGTCATTCCCAAATGTGCCTCCAAAATGGGTGAACATGCATTTCTTCACTTTGCCCCTAAATCCTGGAGGGTCTGCAAGTCTCACTGTATCTTCAAAAGAAATGTATTCTGCTACCTTAGATCCACTGATAAATGTTCTTGCTCTTGAATTCTTCAAATTTAATTGCCCCTCCTTGTCCCTCTTGTTGCTATGCACTGACTCTTGTGCCTGTCTACTTAATTTTCCAGGATCTATATTGATTGCTTACATACTAGACATGCTTCCTTACATGTTATTACATTAATTTATTTTGTACCACATTTTTGCTCTTTTTCGTCACTTGTTTGAAACCTTGTTCATTTATTCTCATGGACCACCAATAGTTGTTTTATCCTCTCACTGTCAGCTATTTAATTTAATTTATTTGTTCCCACCTGTATTAATTAATTTTGTCCTATGTCACTGCCTTGTCCTTCCCTGATATTTGTAACTGTGCACATTTTGTTACCTGCTATGTACTCTCCCGGGACATGCCTGAAAATAGGCATGTTTTGCCTAGTGCACTTACCTGGTTAACAAAAGTTAAATCAATCATCAATAAATAAATAAATAATGTCTGAAACACCATTTTGTGCCGCAAGTGTCAAAACATGTTTTGGCCAGGATTTGAAAAATGGCAGCTGTCCTGTTCATGAGGTGGTGTGAAACAAAAACAGCTATGTTGAACATTTGGGGTCAAAATATTAGAAATTACCAAAGTTATGAGCGTGCATTGAAATATTTTAATGTATGCTTATAACTCTGTTGTTTTTTTTAATGTTTTTACGCTAAATTTTCTAAATACCATTCTTATGATCCCACCTCATGAACAAGGGTGGAGAAAATGTTCAAATCAAGCCCAAAAGTTGATTTGGTACAGCAACCATTAAATCACCTTTCGGGGTGGATTTGCATAATTTTACCACCTTTGTTCATGAGGTGGTGTCCCATAAAGGCCATGTTGAAAATTTTGTGAAACTATATTCAGAAATGACTAAGTTATAAAGACAAGTGCAAGACCCATTGAAATACATTGAACTGCATACCTGATTTTCTCAGTTCCTGGTCTGACACTAAAGGGTGAAAACATGTCTCTGGTCCAGAGAGGATTACAGTGCTGGACCCCAGTAGGTAAGTAATAGGTGGGGGTGCTGAGTGGAAGCTCTGGGTGGGGTGGTAACTGCAGCAGTGTGCCAGCAGAGCAATAGACATTGATGGACAATTTTCTTTTTTACAGGGTTTATAAAAATAAATAAAAAAGACTAAGAGGGACAGTTTTCTTTATTTCTGGTACTGACACTGGGGATTGGGCATTCCAATTTCGGTGTTATATTTGGTAGTGGGGGGGGAAGGCTCCCCAGTGTCACGCAGTGGAGATGGTCGGGTGGGGGTTACTAGCTGGCCCCAGTGATCGGCAGCCCAGTGTCAGACAATTAAGTGGGGAAGCAATGGGAGGTGGGAGGGATACTTGGCAGAGGGTGAGAGGGATCATTTTTACATTGGGGTACATAGGAGGCTGATTATGACACTGATTAGCTCTGCTTGCTGGGTGGTCTTATGCAGATCAAAGGAAAGAGACACCCCCTTGATTCAGCTGGCTCTTTTTTTTTTGAAGTACATGAAGTTTCCAACCAACAAGATCAGAACAGTGTCATGATCAGCCGGGCTGATGATTAGTCTGACACTGTCAAACCCCTTGCAGACTGCCCTGCATTGGACTGACAGTGACACACCTCTCAAAACTCTTTATTATGCCAATATGTTCACCCTTGCACATGTACAAGGGTGTATATAACAAGCATTTGTCAATACCGAATGTTTGCTTGCTGGCATTAGCAGTGGTAGTGTAGAGGTTACAGAGCTGCGTAATAGGAATGGCAGTGAAGTATTGAACTGAAGCCAACGCCACCACCACCCTGCAGAGAGTGACAGGCATTGGGGTGTGCCTTTGGGTCGTCAAGCATAACGGCCACACCATTTCACCACACCCCACCCTGCAGACAGTGACAAGTGGCATGGTGTGCCTTGGGGTCTTTGGCCCTTATGTGCACCCCATTCCATCAGGAAATACGATGAGATGGGTGCAGTATAGGAGAATGGGGTGAACTTTGAGGCCAAAGAGTCCAAGGCATACCTCGATGCCTCTCACTGGCTGCAGGGTGTGGAATGGCATGAGCATTGCAGGCAAGAATCCCAAGTCACATCCCTGATGCCTGTCATTCTCTACGGGGTTGGGCGTTATGGTTGGAAACCATAATACCTCAGGCATTCATTGGTATTTTCACTCCAAATTTTCAACATGTTTTTTTTGTGACCGCACCTCATGAACAGTGGCAATATCAGTTTGTTAGCCGAAAGCTGCTTATGCACAGCGACTATGGCATTTAGCACCACAGGCGCAAACACATTCCAAACAGGATGTAAAAAATGACAGCTGTACTGTTCATGGGGAGGTGTAAAAAATGGCAATGTTGCAAATCTGTAGTAAAAATATTTAAAAAACTGGTGAAGTCACGAGCGTGCATAGAAACTGTGCAATGCACACCCGTATTGTAATTAGTTTGGGGATTTTTTACAGCAGATTGTCAACAGAGGCATTTTGGGACCTCCGATCATGAACAGTGTCACTGTGATTTTCTTTATCTGTCCCGAACAATGATTTCCCAAAGTGACCACGCATCTCTGCGTTGAAAGTGTCAAAACACATTTCGGCCATGTTGTAAAAAAATGACAGCTGTACTGTTCATAAGCAAGTGCGGAAAAAGGCCACTGGTGAAAATCTGGACTGAAAATATTACAAAGTCATGAACTTACGAGGGTGTGTGGAACCGCGCAATGCTCACTGCAGAATACAGTCATTTTATGGACTTTGTCACCAAATTTCAACATAGCCATTTTAAGACCTCTGCTCATGAACAGTGTAACTGTGATTTTCTTAATCTGTCCCAAACATTGCTTTCCGACACTGACTGCACCATTGTGCGCTGCATGTGCTAAAACACATTTTGGGCGACATGAAAAATGGCAGCTGTACTGTTCATAAGGAAGTGTGGAAAAATGCCACTGGTGAAAATCTGGACTGAAAATATTACAAAGTCATGAACTTACGAGGTGCATGGAAACTGCGCAATGCTCACTCGTAACACAGTCATTTTATGGACTTTTGTCACCAAATTTTCAACATAGCCATTTTAAGACCTCTGCTCATGAACAGTGTAACTGTAATTTTCTTAATCTGTCTCAAACATTGCTTTCGCACACTGACTGCACCATTGTGTGCTACATGTGCGAAAACACATTTTGGGCGACATGTGAAAAATGGCAGCTGTACTGTTCATAAGGAAGTGTTATAAAATGGCAATGTTGAAAATCTGGAGTGAAAATATTGAAAATTCGCAAACTTACGACCGTGCATAGGAAACTGCAACGCACGCTTGTAAAACAGTCATTTTTAGGAATTTTTTCACCAAATTTTCAACATAGCCATTTTAAGACCTCTGCTCATGAACAGTATCACTGTGATTTTCTTAATTTGTTCCGTACATTGATTTCACACATCGACTGCGCCATTGTGCGCTACATGAGCAGAAATACATTTTGGGTGAGATGTGAGAAAGGACAGCTATACTACTCATAAGAAGATGTGGTAAAATGGCAATTTTGAAAATCTGGAGTGAAAATATTGAAAATTCGCGAACTTACGAGCCCTGCGTGAAACTCATAGCAGCGCTGATAAAAGTCATTTGGAATTTTCCACCAAATTTTCAAAATAGACTTCTTGAGAGCCCACCTTACATGAACGGCTGCCAGTGTCATTTCATTAATCAGGCCTGAAAGGTGATTTCATGCAGTGACTGTGAAATCACCCTTTGGGCCAGAATAACGCCATGACAGTGACATTGTTCATGAAAAGGGGTCCCAAAAACCCCATGTTGAAAATTTGGTGCAAAAATTCCAAAACATGCCTGAGATATGCAACAAAGTTGAAAAAACCCTATCTATCCCATTATACAGCTTACCGGCATTTCCTTAGTTCGCGGTCGGCTTTGAAGAGTGCAGATGTGTACCCGGTCCGACGAAGATCGTCGTGCCGAGCTCCAGAGGTAAGTATGGGGTGAAGGGTGTGGGGAGGCAGGTGCGCAGTGGGTGGGTGCAGGTTGTGAGGGGGGCCGGGAGACTGTGTGGGACCGTTTTCATTTACAGTTTTTTAAATTGACGACACGGGACGTTTGCGCTGGGGTGGGCTCCCAGCATGGCACAATGACGTTGGTTTGGGGGCGTGGAGCCAATGGGGATTAGGCACCCCGTCGGCCATAGCATCAGTTGCCATGCTGGGGTGGGCTCTCAGCATGGCACCCTGTACTCGGGGAGGACAGTGGAGCCAATGGGGATTGGGCACCCCGTTGGCTATCGATGACTTGCCATGCTGGGGTGGGCACCCAGCGTGGCATGTGGAAGGCTTGGGGGGTGCACAGCCGGCGGGGATTGGCACCCCATCGGCTGCCTACAGTATGTGCGTGGGGGCGCCGCGGTTTGCGTCGCGCATGTGTGTGTGTAGGGGGCTGTGCGCTGGGCAAGTGATATCTGATCGCTGCTCACTGAAGCATAGCCCCTTTCAACTGTATGCCACTGCATTGAGCATCAGACAGCTCCAGCATGCATTGGCGGACTGGGGCCACGCCTGCCAACACACTGACTGAATTGGAAGAGGGGGTGACACACCTCCAAAAACTCGGATGATAGCACTATGTTTCTTGCACATGCATGCAAGCAAATGTAAAAATGTGGCTATTCCACAGGGATAAGTCTGAGGAAAAGGAGTAGATGACTTTCTCTTTAAAGGAGGGTGCCTGCGGAAAACCAATAAGGAAATCGGTGTGAAAAGCGGTCTCATTGAGTCCATCTAGTCATGCTTAGAGACATAAGCAGGGAAGGTGGGAGAATAATCATCGCAAAATCAACTACAAAGTGGCAAACAGCTCAGCACAGCTGAATGGATTCTGTTGTGACAAGCGTTTTGTGAAAGTTAATTTCCATATATGGACTTCTAGTGGTACAATCTGTTGTGCTTCCATGAATTTCTGAGCATGTTTTTCCAATGTTTTTCCAATTAGTAATTTGCAACATTTCCTCTGTAAATTTAAAATTTCTTTATAAATAGCAAGAAAAAAGCTAGAAATTTCATTGACTGAGAGACATCACCTGACCATGCATTAAATCTCTATAAACTCAGACAGGTGCTGAATCTCATTTTCCTCCCCCAAAAAACCTACTTAGACCCATTTTATAAATGTAATAAGCCCCTCCAGGTTGTGCATCATAGGATTTTAATGCACTTCCAAGGGGTGTAAGAATACTCGGCCTTCACCCTCAGGCCTTATTACACCCTGGGGCATGCATTAAAATCCTATAATGTACAACCTGTCTTGACTTATTACTTGCTTACCACATTTTTCCACATTTTTAGATTCCAGGACTCAGTGACATTGGGTATGGATGCCACAATTCATATGTCTACCTACAGCAGGCTACAACCATCCAAAGTTTTGAAACAGGTTCACACAACTTTACAAATAATTAAACTGTGAAATTCTGAACCTCTGTAACTTAAAATGTACTTAACCATCTCTATTCACATTTAGCAGTTTCAAAGACCCTTCCAAAAAGGATATGCATGTAAATTTTGAGGTATCTAGCTCCAAAGGTGGCCGAGTTGTTGGCAGAAAAATCATTTCAAAGAGCTCATAAAAATAAAGTGGCAGGATTTGAGCCCCTATACGTTTCAAACTACTTATCCAAATCTCTTAAAAATATGCATCTCCTTGGGACTCGTTACGCAAAGTAAACTTACAAATTGTTATGTCTCTAGCTTCAAAACTGTCTGAATTATGACCAAATCAACATTTTTGCAAACATTTGTGAAAATTCCATGAAAGTGGATTTTCTAATTTCACCCAACTCTAAAAGACTGTACAAGGTTAAACATCTTAAATTATCTAAAAAGGGTAGGATTTAATGGGAATAAGTAGATATTAGTGTTTCAGACTCTTATAAAACCCATCCAGGGATATGGTTGCCCTATTTGGCACTCTAGCTATAGGGTGGGTTATACTGAACACCTTGAATTTAGTCAGAAAAGAGCATCAAGAACCATTAATGGCAGTACTTGATATACAGAAAATAATGCATATGTAGGGAGCTGATATGGGGTTTTTTTACACACCCAAGTTGTGTGATAATATGTAAACCTCGAGAGCGAAGCTCGAGAGGTTTTAATATTATCACACAACGAGGGTGTGTAAAAAAAACTCCATATCAACTCCCTACATATATTTTATTTTATATAATAACTGGTTCAAAAAAATGTCTTACAATTTTCACTATGAGGAGACCCGAGGCCAAAACGCTCCTACTTCCTTACTAGTAGGCACGCCCCCATGCTGACATCACATAACGTGCTAGCATAGGGGCGTGCCTACCAGTAAGG
Organism: Neoceratodus forsteri; assembly: GCA_016271365.2. NCBI lineage: Eukaryota > Metazoa > Chordata > Ceratodontiformes > Ceratodontidae > Neoceratodus > Neoceratodus forsteri. The sequence continues at coordinate 1,665,339,338 of CM057450.1, read as the reverse complement.
AAATGAGAGGTTTTCCCTCGCTTCTCTGATCTGTAAATTAACTATTCTTTTGAATCTGTTTATTCTGGAATGCTAGTGCTGCAGGCTTCTTCATGCTTAGGTTATAAAGTCGATCAACCCGCTAATACGATTTTTTCGGATCAACCTGCAGGTTGATACGACTTTTTAAAATACTTGAAAACGGGTTGATAACATGGATCACCAGTTATTATACTGTAATACTGCTTTAGAACTTTGGGGTCCCGGAACCTTGGCAGACAGATGGAACAGTTCATACAGAAAGCTTTTTTAAATATGACAGTCAGAAGATAAGTTAAAAAAAGGAATCCAAATCAGCAATCAACCAAAGCATAGGGTATGAGGAATAAACAGGAAACTGTGGGCAACCAGTGTTGGGAGGATTACATGTTTTAGTACAAATTGTATCACTTGGTCCATTGGGAATTCATATATTATGCCGTTTCCATCAGACTCGTTTTAAAGAAGCCTGACAAAAACATCGAAACATGGAATCTGATGGCAGATAACAACTGCTTCCCCACCCAGTCTGTCCATTTTTCCCTACCTAAATTATCATTATAGACCCTACTTGATCAACAACTTAACTCCCTCCCCCCTTCCTTTTCACTATGATTCCCTTGTGCCTATCCCATGCATTCTTGTACCCATTGCTGTCTTCCTACTGCTGTCTCTACTGGAAGGCTGTTTCAGGAATCCACCACTCTTTCTGGGAAGAAGTACTTCGCACATCTCTTCTGAATCTACCCCCCTCCCAGCTTCATAGCATGTTCCCTTGTTCTTGAGCATCTTTTTTCTGAAAACTACTTCCCTCCTGTACCTTATTTACTACCCCTGAGGTATTTAAAGGTCTCCATCATATCCCCCCTCCCTCCTCTCTTCTGGGGTGTACATATTGAGGCCTTTAATTCTCTCTTTCTAGAGCTTTTGATGCAGACTCTGCACCATTTTAATTGCCCCCTCTGGACTGCCTCCATTCTGCCTATGCTCTTCCAGAGATGTGGTCTGCAGAACTGTTCACAGTACTCTATGTGTGGAGGTCTTACCAGCAGTCTATAGCAGATGCAACACCACCTCCCTCTTTCTGCTGGCGATACCCCTCCCTATGCACCCCAGCATCCCATTATCCAGCTGACTGCCTTGTTGCACTGCCTGGCTATCTTTAGGTCATCAGATATGATTACCCCCAGGTCTCTTTCCTGCTTGGTGGTTGTCAATACCACTCCACCCATTCTGTGCTCCACCACTGGGTTTCTGTGCCCTAAGTGCATTATTTTTCACTTTTTTGCATTGAAACCTGGCTGGCATACCCTTGATCTCTCCTCAAGTTTTCTCAGGTCTCTGTTCATCCTTTCTACCCACACCGAGAATGTCCATCCTATTGCATATGTTAGTGACATCCACAAAGAGGCAGACCTTCATTTCTAGCTCCTCTCAATTTCACTTATAAAGAAATTAATGAGGACTGATCCCAGTAATGATACCTGAGGCATCAGCTGATGTGTTTTATAGATTACCATCAATCAATAAGTCTTTACTAGCTTCTGGTAAATAGTTTCAGACATTTTTCATTTATTCTTACATACATATTTTATATACTCTGCTATATGTATTATCCACTTAAACACTTGTAAAGGATTTTGCCAAACAGCAAAAGTTAGCACAACATCCAATTGTGTAAATGTTCAACAGCTAGGTTAGGTAGGGACATGGGCAGATTGGATGGACCTATTTGGACTTCTTCAGTCAACATGTTCAGTGTTTTTTTCATACTCTTGTTTTAATGGGTTCAATAGACATACATTTTAAATGTTTGTATTAAAATAAGATGTGTTTGGGCCAGCCCGGCGGTGCTAAGGGTTGAGGCACTGGATGCCAAACCTCACACCAAGCTCGAGACCCGGGTTCAGGAATGAGCCCGGGTTGTCAGGGATTGGCAGGGGAGGCAGAAGATTGAGCATCCTGAGGACAGCTCTCTTCTCCCAGGGGGGCTCCTGCTCGGCGCTTGGCTGGCCTCTGGCAGAAGCCAGAGGCATAGCAAGTGCCAGAGCGTAAAGAAGGGTTGGGAGTGGCAGACATTGGTGGCAATGCCTTGACATCAGTGCACTAGCCACTCCCCAGAATAGGGGAAAAAAGCCCTACTAGCTCTGGCAGAGATGGAGCACCGGAGCATGCCCTCGATTTGTGTCCACCCTCCTGGCACCTGACTGACTGACACGACTAGAAGTTCGGGGTGTCGGGCCCCACCTCGTCCCAGCCCGGGGGGTAAACTGTGGCTACATGGGTGAAGGAGGGTTGACCAGGTGAGGCAGTCCACAAAGGAGTTGATTTCTAGGTGCTCCTGAGGAGACCAGAGCCGGGGGGAAGAGAGTATGAATAGAAAGTTAAAAAAAAAATTTGATGTGTTTAGATGCTTGTATAAACTTTAACTGCAATGCTTTATTGTTGTAATCTTAGAATAAAATGAAATAATGTATTTTGGTTCTCATGTCATTCTTAAACATAAAGAAATGTTGTACAGTATGTGACAGGCACATACAGTATATATCAAAATAAATGTTTGACTTTTGAGGGATTCCTAATAACCAGGCTTGCTGGAAGAGCTGAGAAACTGTTAAGTTAGACTGTTTCTATCCCCTTTTTTCTAGGCTTGCACACAGTGCCACTGTCAATGGTATAAATGTGCAAATTCCATTTCAGGTCCAGGATAATGTCTCTTGTTATACATTTATTGTGATTTACGTCTATGTTTTGTGCATATCTTATCACAAAATGGTCACCCTTGAGAACAGGTACAGATTGCCAAAGAGTTTTCCTGGCAAAGCAATACATTGAATTAAACTTTCCTAATAAGTAAATAATAATGATTAAAGAGATAAAAATCACAGATAGATGAAATAACTAAACAGCCACTGGTAAGAACCTTTTTAATAAAGTTCATGAGTCCCATTCACAGTGCTTTGTCTGACTTCATTAGAAACAGCAGCTTATATTTCAAGAAGGCCTTTATTAAAATCCTTCATTAAGGCATGTGGCATGTGCCTGGGGTGGCTTCTAATCAAAGATGTACAGACTATAAAAAATTATGCTTTAGCAAAGTGAACTGATATTTCTAACCCAAAAATACAGACTTAAGGTCCAAGTTACAAAATGTTCCTGACCTTTCCACACAGGCAGAGGACCAGGAAAAGTCTGTGGAGTGCCCCTGTGCACATGCGAGACAATCCATGCCATCCCCAGTGCTGGATGCATGCCTCCTCCACACTCAAAATGGATCTATCTGTGAATCTACACATGCGGCCAGATTGGCAGCGGCACAGAGGCAGGGCGACACATCCAGTGATTCTATACTTAATTTCCATGACAGGTATGGTGTTCAGAGGGTCGCAGCATCACACAACCTAGGGACCTGCAGTAACACTTATGTGCCCACATCCAAAGTGCCCCCCTCCCCACAATCCTGGAGCCTAAAAGTGCCTTCCACCACATGCCCTCATCCCTTCCAGAAGGCATGGAGGGATGGGGAGTCTTCATTTTAAATTATTATATTTAACATTTTATGAAAGGGTCAAAGACTGCCATTTCCCACAATCCCCTACTTCATGTGGAGCAGGGGATTTGCTTTGAAGCTGGGCCCTGCACTGCTCCCAACATGTCCCTGGACCCTCTCATATGGAGCAGGGAAGAAGGGTACAGTGGATTGTGCCATCAGCTCAGCAAACCATGTCCATCTAGCCCATCTGTACAGAAAGACAGAAACATAAAATCTAATGGCAGATAAGGACTATTTGGCCCATCCAATCTGCCCATTTCTCCCTACCTACACTATTATTTCAGATCATGCACAATCTATAGCCCTTTCTATCTCCCCCTCCCTTTCCACTATGATTACCTTGTGCTTATCCCATGCATTCTAGAACTGTGCAACTGCTTTTGCCCCCACCACCTCCACTGGAAGGCTGTTCTAGGAATCTACCACCTTTTCTGTGAAGAAGTACTTCCTCACATCTCTCCTGAATCTACCCCTTCCAGCTTCATAGCATGTCCCCTATTTCTTGAGCACCCCTCTTAAGAATTTTGGGAGTGAGTTCCACAGGGTTGGTCCTGCCACTTCAGAAGCTTGAGCCCCAGATGATTTGAGCTGTATCCTGTGGACCACTAGGAGGTTCACCTTTGAGGAGCAGAGAGGGTGCTGAGTATGTTAGGGAGTCAGGATGTTACTCAGGTAGCCAGATTCCAGTCCATATAAGGCTTTTAGGTCAGTAAACCAACACTGAAGGGGATTCTCCACCGAACTGGCAGCCAATACTGGTCGCACAAGATTGGGGTGACATGATAGGACCTTGGAAGCTCATCAGCAACCTAGCTGCTGCATTCTACACTAGCTGCAGGTGACACAGGAGATACAGGACCCCTCCATTAACTCCAAGCTAAAGCATATTGCAGTAGTTGAGTCTGGAGGTCACAAAATCATGTACTAGTGCAGGCAAGACATCAGGTGGGATTAATGCTTTCATCCAGGCAATATTGTTAAAAATGGTAGAAGCCACTTTGGATGAAAGATGACATCTGAGGCTCAAAAGTCAACCTATTATTCAGAATGACTACCAGATTCTTCACCTTAGCAGAGGCAGCAAATGAAGAGGAGCCAAGCATCACACCAGTCACTTCCCCGCCACCTCCGTACCCTGCTGATGAGCAGGCCCAATCACCAGAACCTCCTTCTTGTCCAGGTTGAGCTTCAGGCAGCTAGAAAACATTCTGCCCTGGATCTTGACCAGACATAAATTCAGTACCTCAACCATGTCACATGTCCCAGGTGCAAATAACAAATTTGGCTGGGTGTCATCCACATGGCAGTGAAATCCTACATCGTAGCATCTAATGATCTCTCCCAGGGGAAGCATGTATACCACGAACAACATGGGTGACAGGATTGAACCCTGAGGAACTTCACATGATAGGGGCTTTGGGAGGGAGGAGAAATTCCCCTCCACCACCCTCTATGATGTACCAGTGAAAAAGGACTCAAACCAACCGATAACAACGCGAGTGAGACCACAATACTCCCTAAGATGATCCAAAAACACACCATGGTCCACATTCACACATTGTCAAACACTGAGGAGAGATTGAGGACAAGAATTGACCATTCCCCCCTATTTCTAGCCCTGAGAAGGTCATTATGCAGCCTGACCAACATGGTCTCCTTACTGTACCTAGACTTGAATCTCGATTGGAGAAGTGCATAGATGTCAAAGGTCATGATATGTGCCTCAAGCTGTAGAGCCATTATTTTCTCAATAACCTTTCCCAAAAAGAAAAGGTAAGAGACTGGTCAATAATTCATTAAACAGTCTGGATCCAAGAAGATTTCTTCAGAAGGGACTCTGCCAGCACCTCTTTCAAGGTGCTAGGAAAGAACCCCTCTGAAAGAGAGCACCGGACAATCTCAACAAACATTGGGCCTACAGACCCCACACAGTCCACAAGGAGATGGGTTCGGCCTGAGTCCAGTTCACAACAAGTGGGCCGCATCTTTGAGATTACCTCACAAACCTCTACCACCCCATGGGCCTAAACTTGCTCCAGACAGGAGGATTACTCTTCTGCAGGGCTGACATCCCCACTGGAGAAATTGCAGATCTGGTAGAGGACACTCTGCCAAAGAAGAACCACATGAACTCTTCACACTTGGCACGCTTGGCAGATGAAACTGCTGTTTTCAGCTACAGACAGGAAAGATGGAGTAGTTTATTCACAGTCCAAAAGAGCTGAGCCAATCTGTTCCTCGCTGAAGTGATCTCCTGTGACAGGAATACTGCCTTCTTATGGAAGATTGCTCTTTGAAAGTCACCATAGTGAGTTCTCAAAGTCAGTTTGTCCTCCTCAGATCTAGACTTCCACCAACAGTGCTCCAACCTCTGATCCCTGGTTTTCATCTCTCTCTGAACTCCCTGTCAAACTACGGGAATCTCAGGCAAGAAGGCCTGGGTCATATATGCACTGGTGCAACAGAGTCGAGAGCTGAGGCAACAGCCCAGTTATAAACCACTACTGCTTCTCTTGAACCTGCCCCACAAGCAACCATCACATTCAAGAGGTTCAACACCCCCTGAAGTCCTGCTGGGGACAATCCCTTCAAAGAGCATTAGCAGACCATCTACACAGGGAAGTACTACCACGGGGCCTTGAATTAAATATTTACCATGCAATGATCTGACCAAATGACTGGATTAATCTTGAGATTACTTACCTTAAGCCCCAGTGAGAAAACTAAGTCCAAGGTAATTATGTGTGTATTTATAACAACTCCAAGATTCATAATTATATTAGAGTGGTGATGACAATCGAAATTTATGAGAATATAGAGTAAGAATTGTTAGACACCACCCCATAGGGCGATAAATTCTATGTGCACTCTATTCTAATTAAAACTCCGGTGACAACCTTTAAATGAGTTCCACCTGGGCATATTTATTTTAAATCTTCAAAACGCTTTCTTTTTCAAACAGTTTGCAGAAGCGATTCAATAATGACCGTGTATTTCAAAATGGGCATCTCAGTCATTCAAGACCTTGTTATTTATTGTTATGCTTTTCAAAGATAGGCATTTCAGCTTGTACAACATAAAGTTAATTTGCGTTCTTATCTCCACCTATGGGACAGTAAAATGATTATGTTCCTACTGTGTGTTTCCAAGTAAATATTTTATAATCTATTTGATTTTTAACTCTGGAGTATAGACATGGCATCAAAGCATCAGAAATTAATGAGTTCATTTACTCATTTTTTAAAAGTCAAAATCAATGAAGCTGGAATAAAATTACATAGTACTTATCTAGGCATGCCAGCCTTGCAGTGGTTTTGAGGTGTTCTTGGCTCAATTGCCTAAATCCATTGGTACACAGTCAGAACCATGCGGTGAGCAGTGAACACAGACTGCATTCTCAATAGTTTTTAAACCAAGTGTCGATCTTTTCTTTTAGCTGTATTTGCTGCTGTTTGTTGCTGCTGTTTTTAGTGCTTACCGCTTGCTGACTTTTACTGCTGTTGTAGGAGTTTATAATTTAAAAGATACTTCATATGCGGCCATTTCAAATGCACTTCTTGTTCCTTCTTAATGAATGCTGCTGCTGTCCGTTCCACCTTGCTTCAGGTGGGAGCATGCTTAGACATGCTGATGTTTCAGAGTTGAATCTCCATCTTCAGAGCTCCTTGAAAAAGAAAGTGTTTTGAAGATCTAAAATAAATAAGCCCAGGTGTAACTCACTTAAAGGTTGTTACCAGAGTTTTAATTATAATAGAGTGCACATAGAATTTATCACCCTAAGGGGTGGTGTCTAACAATATTTATATTACCCTGCTATGATGCACCTATTCCCTATAGCCTCTTATATAGGGGTTTGAGCACTACCAATCTTGACTTTTGTTTGTTTCATAATATAGAGTAAGAGTCAGATGCAGACGACTGTCTGCAATATAAAATATAGCTGATAAAGGGAGACCCTTGAATCCTGTGAGCCTTTTTTTATGGGCCCTTCCTCTGATGGCTGACATAAGATGGTCAGGTAAGGTAGGACAAAGATACAGGAAAAAAGAGGGGGTCAGCAAAGTGAGGTGGCAGCCTAGGGGCAGGGGAGGTTAGGCTGGGAGTAGAAGCAAGGAGGCTACTTAAGTGCCAGGGCAGGGAGCCCAGCCTCTTTGCTCCTTTGGGCAGTGTGATTCAGTGTGGTGCTGAGAAATTGTGGGCAGCACCAGCATCAGGAATTATGCAGCAGCAAGTGTGAGAACATCCTTATGTTCATAGGCAGAGGCCTAGGAGGCAAGGACACTGTGAGAGTCCAGTTTACAAATAAAATATAGATGGATAGATAGACAGACAGACAGACATAAAGAAAATAATAAATGGATAGACAAATATTTTCTGAATGGGGAGCTAGATGTAAAGTCTGAGAGCACTCCAGTAACATGAAGCATTGAAGGATACTTGGGAGTGGAGATGTAATGTAGAGCTTCACGTTCAGTAAACAAACAAAAAAAACATGCAAATATGCTAATTGCTGGTTGGTGGTACAGCCTTCAACACCCAGGAACAAGGGTGCTGGTACTCCTCTGACTGATGTGTTGCCGCCCTCAGGGCTCTGGAGACAGCAGCAGGGTGTGGGAGCTGAGATTATGAAGTTACTGGGTGCGATAATGTAGCACATAAGTGCTTAAGTGAAGGAGCATGGTGTTGCCAGTGGAAACCAGGGTAATTCTAGGTTGAACAGGAATAAGCATGAAAAGGTTCCCATTTTGTGGATAGCTGTTACAGTTGTTGCAGGTACTCAAGATAATAAACACTCCTTCAGTGAGACCTCAATTGGTACATCAAAGGCAAGAAAATCAGGAGAAGAGGGCATGAATGATTTGGTGGTTGAGGTTAAACATCTACTTTAAGGTGTTGCATGTGCCCAGGGTTGATAACGACATCGCTGATGCTCTTTTTCATTTGCAGTAGCAGAGGTTCCGAGATTTTGAAAACTGACTTACTAAGGATGTGGATATTATCTGAATCCCCAGATCTAGTGTTTCTTATTGAAACTTGGTTAACCCCACAGATTGGAAAAGAGGAGCTAGAAATGGAAGGTTTTTCAAGTTTTAGGTTGGATAGAAAGGGTAAACGTGGAGGGGAGTTCTCCTTTATGTGGGATGGGATTTGGGACAAACTATAGATATTTATTCTGGGGTAACTGGTTTAATTGATTGCTTATTGGTTGAGATTATTGAACTCGAACTGATAGTTGGGGTAATTTATGCACCACCAAAAACAAAAGTAAGTGATTATGATCAACTAGCTTTAAAGATATAGGAAAAGTCCATGGGAAAAGAATTGATCCAAACAGGAGACTTTAATGCTCCATGAGGCAAAAGTAGAGGTAATACTTTAGAGTACAGTTTCAAACCTCTGGCAGTAACTCAATTAGTCACTCAATCTACCAGGAAGACACACCCACAAAGACCTGGGAACATACTGGATCTGATTTTTGTCACAACTAAGGTCACTCCTCAGTTAATTTTAGTAAATCAACCCATATTGGGAGATCATTGTTCCATAAGAAGTGAATTTAATTTGGATAGGGGAAAAATTTGAATATCCAATGATGGAGCCCTAAAAAAAAAGAGATCCTTTAAGAGTTATAATAAATAGCTTTTTATAGTCAAGCTAATGGAGGTAAAATGGGATAGATTACTCCTAATGCCTTCTTTGGACTTGGCAATACAAGAATTCACAAACTGGTATAGAGAAGTCTGTGACAAACTAGCTCCTTTTGAGTACAAAATGCAAAGGAAAATCATGTTCCTTGGATTTCAGAAAAATTACAAAGCAGATTAGAATTAAATCTATACTTTGGAAGAAAGCAAGTAGAACTTTGGATCCTTCAGACTGGGGAAATTATAAATCAGCTAGAAGTACTTTAAGATTAAAAATTAGAAAGGCTAAGCAAGCCTATTATAAAAATGAGATAAACGAAACTTCAGACTCTAAACAGTATTGGTCCTTGATAAAATCCTTTGAGATCCCTGTCTTTCAGACACCCAAAATTCAAATGATTAAGAATGGTCTCTGTCAGACTCCAATTAAGTCAGTGAATATACTTAATGAGTATTTTGGAACTCTCCCAGATATCCCAATTCATACTCCAGTAAGAAGAAAGACACACTCTAATAATGGTTCTCTACCCTTAAATATTCCCAGGTTTAGATTTAGGTGTGTCTCCTGTAAACAAGAAAAAGATGAAATCAAGAAATTAAATCCACATAACTCATTTGGTCTAGATGGAATAGAGAATATGTTTCTCAGAGATTCAGTTAGTGTGATTGCGCCTATCCTGACATAACTGTTTAGTTGGAGCTTGACAGAAGGAATTTTTCCTAAAATGTGGAAGAAAACAAAAGTTATTCCATTTTTAAATCAGGCTTACTGTCTGAACCCACAAATTATAGGCTTATTTCCCTGCTTTTGGTGGTGTCGAAGGTCTTGGAATGGTTGGTACAGCAACAGCTTGGAGATTATCATGAACAGTACTCTTTGCTCTATGTTTACCAGTCAGGTTTTAGGAAGAACCATTCCACGGGCACTGCACTCACTGACCTGGTGGATCTGATTGCATCCCAACTAGAGGGAGGCAGGTCGGTGGGTGTGGTGTTCGTGGACCTTTCCAAGGCCTTCGACACCGTCGATGATGGTCTGCTGTGTGACAGACTTGCTGAATTAGGCATGTCAACAGAAGTAGTGGGATGGTGTTCATCCTATCTACAGGACCAATTTCAGCAGGTTTGTTTGGATGGTCTCCTCTCTGACAGTGTTTCTGTTCAGAGGGGTGTGCCACAAGGGTCAATTTTGGGGTCAACTTTATTTTTGATATACATAAATGGAGTAGTGGAAGTTGCAAATAATTCTAAACTTAGACTTTATGCTGATGACACCACTTTTGTTGCAAATGGCTTGAATTTGGAACAAATGGAAATAAATCTTCAAAGGGATTTTCTAGCACTCTGTATATGGATCAAGGACTAGGGTTTGGTTATGAATTATAAACATACTAAATCTATGTTTTTTAGGAAAAAAGAAATTGGAAAGACTACTGCTGCCCTTTACATTAAAATAATAACTGATAATGGTGATCAAATAGTGCAAGATACAATGTATAGATACTTGGGTGTCTGGCTAGATGAGTCTGATTTTTGACTATCATATAGAAGATACCATAAGTAAGGTAAATAAGTGACTGGGAGCGTTTAGGCGCTCACAGTCATGGTTGAATAAGCAAATGAGAGTGGCAGTTGTAAATCAATTTATGTTTCCAGTCATGGACTATGGAAGCCATGTATACGATTTCACTCATAAGAAAAACTTGGGGAAAGTTAATACGATGTATAATAGACTTGCAAGGTTTATATTGGGAAAAGGAATAGGCTCACATCACTGTAACTTGTTTAGTGATCTTGGATGGTTAATCCCAACTTTAAAAAGGAAGTTGCAATGGGCAAATCTAACTCATACAGTTTTACATACGAAAAGGCCAATTTACTTATTTGAAAAATTAGAAAAAATACAACATCATCATAATTTACGCCAGACACCTTTGCGAGGATTTATTCCTTCAAAATTAATAAATAAATATAGTTCTATGCATTTTTCCAGTTATTCTGTTCCAAATATGGAATTCAATAAATAAAGAATCCATAGTTAATCAGACTGATGCTAAAATATTTATGAAGGAGTTAAAACATGAATTGAGTGTACGTTGTATGTGCAATGATTAGAATGTAGATATAATGTTGATGTAAATGATGGTATATGATATTTCTTATACCTGTTATTGTCTTTGTATTCTATGATATATTGAGAATGAACAGGAGCATCTATAATATAGGACTTGTTCTAAAGATGTTTACCAGCTTGTCCTGTATAAAAATAAAGATTTTTACTACTACTTACTAGCTGTTGTCTAAAGTGGAGAAGCACCCCAGGGTAGTCCCATCTTTTCCTTGGCAATTCAAGAGCAAGAAGCTTAGGAGCTAATTAGGAATGCTTTAGCTCCCAGCACAAGGGCAGAATACATGAAAGGGAATGAGTTTTTTGAATGCAAGGAAAACACAAGAGTAGACAAATTTGGGGCCCATTCCAGTAGACCAGTTATGCCAATATGTGCTGTTAAAGAAATGAGAGGGGTGCACACCTGGAATTGTGGGCCAACAGCTGGTGGGTACTGCCTGATTTTCTAAAGTTGCAGGGAAACTGTTGGAAGGATGGGATTGAGGGACATCTAGGAGGACAGACAGCCAGTGGCCAATTAGTCCCAACCTGTTGGTACAGGTGTGGGGAGAGTTGAAGTAGGTATACTTGAATATATCTGAAGCAAGATTATTCAGAACAGTCTTTTTAGAGGACTTTTGTGGTGCTTTTCAGGTGTCTGAGCTGGTGCAACCAAACAAGGGGGCTGAAACAGAGGTGGTTTTGGCATTTGAAGAAATGGCAGTAACATCAGAGGGCATCTTCCTGCATTTCTGGAGGAGTAAAATAGTCCACCTGTCCTTGGGCTGTTGGCACAGCCTGTGGGTGCATGGGGGGTGGGGGGCGAGCAACATAGGACATATTGGCTGAAATATAACAGTACATAGCCCAATAACCTGTGGGGGCATTCTTTCATCACAAAAATTGTACCCCTCTGACTGTAGTTCAGTTCAATTACATTTTGGGTAAGGCTATGAAAGAGCTGAGATTGAATTTGCCAGAGTTTAATACCCATTTTTTTTGCATTTGGACAACCATGAATGCGAAATAGGGTTAACAGACAACCAGATAAAGGCCTTGGGGTGATGGAAGTCACAGGCCTTTGAGAGATATATGCATTTCTTACAACATTTTTTTTTTGTTTACTGACAGGAGGTAAATCCCAGATGAAGCCAATATGGATGTGTGGGCACTCATTTATACATATGGCAGGCAGACACCAGGAGGTGAGAACATCATCCTGGACCCACTTAGGCAGCAATTGCAATGGATGGGGCCTAGAGGAAGCAGATGGAAAGACATTTTACCATGGGTTATGGCAGAGGCCAGGGGGCAAGGCCCTCTGAGTGTTGCTGCTCCATTTGTGTAGAAATGACTTAAGGCTGATCAAATCCTTGGGACTGATTTGTCAGATAAAAGATGACCTCCACTTTTTGTGGCAAAGTTGGTCAGGGACTGTGCTGATCTGGTCGCACATTGGGGCCTATTCATAAAAATGCATGCAAGAGGCATGTATCAGGGCATGCAGCTCCACACCAGAGGGAGTTCCACATGGGGGCCGTATTCACGAACACCGGCCCCAGCTCATCTCCCCTATGCAGCCCTACTCCCGACATGCAGGTCCATGGGAGGCAGGAGGATGCAGTGTGGTGGATCTTGTTGGGCAGCTGATTGGCTGCCAGGCAGGGACTCACAGTGGATCTCATATGTTCTACGGGTGCCATTTTGCTGGCCACCGCACAGTGCACTGACTGTGCTGAAGAGATGGTTTATCCTGTCCACCTGACCCTGGCCTCCTTAAGTGCCCCAATGGCAGAGGCAGCATTGTTGGGGGGCTGATGCCCCTGCCAAGTCCACCACATCTGAAGGCAGCCCCCCTGGGGACACGTAACTGGCCCTGGTGGTTTACAGCTGCCTCCCAGATGCAGAGCCGGCAGACCCTGTGCACAGCACTCCTCTTGGACGTGCATACCGTGGAGTGCTGGCTCACCCCCCGCACTGTCCCCCGGCCCACCCCTTGCAGAGCTTCTCAATTGGCATGGGGATCTGGTGCGTGGAGGGGCACCACATCGTTGTCGAGAATAGGGCAGAGGGGGCATAGTGGGCACGGGTGGCTGTGCAGTGGTAAGCAATGCGTAGCCACTGAAGCCATTCGTGAATAGGCCCCATTGTGCAGAGGCGCACATGGCAGTATGCCAAGTATCTGGAGACAATTGAAAAGTCTTGAAGGGCAGTCAACATGTCAATGCACAGGTTTATGAACTTGCTAGGTGGCATGGTACTACAACATGATGACATTGTTGCAGCTTTATGCTACTGATGGAGTGTATTTATCTACAGGGAATGTTGACAGGTTCCTAGCAGATATACAAGGTGTTTTGGAAAACTGTTAGTGCGGCTTGCTTTTGAGGGCTTGACTAAAATCCTCCTGTGTTGGCACAGGAGTCTCACAGGTAGAGTTCACAGGTGGAAAGGGGGGAACCAATCATCATCCCAGATGGGTTTCTCAAGAGTCTGGCAGGAGGTAAGTCCCCAAAATAAGGATCCCTAAGGACCAGCTGGGGGATAGCTGCCTTGGATTTTTGCCTGTGTGTAGAGCACATAGTGCCCTCTGATAGGGAGCACATTGCACACAGATCAGGAGCCACTTTTATGCCTCAGAAGTCAGACGTCCTCCAGAGGTGGTGACATTTTTAAGAGAAGAGGGGCACATCCGGAAATTCCCCTGGGGGGCAGATGGACGGATCGGTGGAAGGTGCAGACCACTCAGTAGGAGGCTTGCTTACACTACCAAGCTGCACATGTCACACCATTACTGTTGGTATGATTTATAATTTTTTTTAAATTGAATAAACGTTATTAAAGGCATTTTAACAACAAGAAAAAAAGAGAACAATACAAAAAAATAACAACAACAACACACAAGAAAATGAAAAGATTAAACTCCAATTATAACAAAATCATATCACCCCCACCTACCACAACCCAGCTACCTATCCCCAACCCAAATAATCTTAACCACGTCAACCTACCCCCCCAAACTGAAAGCCACAAAATAAATACTCAACCAAGGCCATGGGACTAAGAATACAGAATGAGAGAAAAGGGAAGGATAAAAATCATAACAATAAGCAAAGTCAAGCTAGAATACTACAACCTGATTCCCAAAGGAGAATGACTGCATACAAGACACCAGACCAAACCTGTGTAGTCCACTAGGCAACTTGTATAAGGAGTAATGACTGTAAGGACTCCCAGGTGTCCTTATATATGGGCAAGCAATCTGCCATACTGGCAATTATTTTTTCTGCTTGTAGAGCAAACAAAATTTCTTTATACCATTCCAAATAAGTTGGAATGGACTGGTCACACCAATGGCATAAAATTATCTTCTTAGCACAGGCGGATATCAAAGCCATATGATTACGTTGCCTGCCAATCAATTTATCCTGGTAAGACCCCAGGAGACAAATTTCTGGGAGAAAAGCAGAATCCAGACCCAAAAGAGGGTCAAGGTGTCTATATGTGGAGTACTAAAAAGGTATAACCTTCTCACAATTCCACAGAATATGGAGTAGGGTACTAGTAACCTTGTCACAATGAGTACATAAATCAGATGGTACTTTACCCATTTTATGTAATTTGACTGGAGTATAATAAAGGATATGTAACAGTTAAAACTGCATGTAATGATAGCTATCCTATTTAAGATACATATAGAAGTTTTTCTATGTACAGAGCCAGTCATGAGATATCTCTGAATTAGGAAGAGCCTGGTCCCAATAGGCATCAGTGCCCACCTCTTTTGTGGGAAGCAAACATTAAAACTCAGTATAAAATGAGGATATTGCATGTGGTGATGAAGCTTTGGGGGCCAAGCTAAGTATCGTCAGTCCATATGCCTGAGACCAGGACCCAGTACCAAAATAGTGAAACAGTGAGTGGAGAGTTGGAAAAATTTATAACTATACTTAGAAGAGATCTGATACGTTAGCTGTAGTTCCCAAAACTTCAGTAAGATCCCAGGGTTTTAAATAACTGCAAAACTGATTAGCATTTTCATGTGTACAATTGCTAATCAGTTGGGATAATGCATAGCTCATGTCTCAATTTGTTTAGCAACATAAACTGCTAGAAAATGCATATACCTACTTTTTCGCAGATGATTACTGCCTTTCTGGAGAGGTTGTGGGGTCTAAAACAGTGGGGAAATTCAAACATGCATGGGACAGACATAAGGCAATTATAGTGGGGAGTTGCAGGAAGTAGGCTGTTGGTTAACTAGAATCTGCAGCTTATCCAATAGGTAGGGAAATGGGCAGACTGGGTGGGCCAAGTGGTCCTTATTTGCCGCCAAAGTCTATGTTTCTATGTTTCTAAATGCTAATCAATTTTTATAGGTATTTAAAACCCTGGATCCCATTATAGGTTAACTGAACTACCTGCTGAATTTCCAAAAAAAGGCCAAAAGGCAGGGTGAATAGGCCACCTAGCTATTTTAATATTCAGGTATGGGCTGTGAAATATTTTCAGTGGGATCTAGATGGAGGAGCAAACATACTTGTTTATGAACCCGTACGGACGTGTATAAGGGCATATTCTGAAGGATACGAGGGCAACAGAAGGAGGAACATGCAAGACCACGGTGATGTTAAGTTTCAAGTTATCACAATGAAACCTCTCAACTTCTAGCAATTGGGGTGTATCATCAAAATGGGAGTCCTCTTTAGGATTCCTGTACCATTGGAGATATGGGTGCAATGTATAGACAAGTAATAAATATAAAAATTTGGAAGGTGAAGACCCCCGGATAACTTAGGTGTGATCAGCTTAGCAAATGCCTATCTAGGTGTTTTTCCAAACCACATAAAGTGGGATAAAATCCTCTGCAGTCTGGTAAACCAAGAATGCACAATTATTTGGTTTAACATAGTAAGGGGATAAAGGATTTGAGGAAATATATTCATTTTCACTTTGTTAACGCACCCCCAGAGAGAAATAGGAAACAAGGCCCAATGGTCCAGATCGTGTTTAATTTTTCAAGCAACATGTCCAGTTAAGTTTATCCTTTAACCACATCAGTCCCAGATGAGCCAAATCAGCCTGTAGAGTCCAAGCATTTAATGACGTGACTTCAGTTTTGTCCAGATTCAGTTTGTGATTGGAGAGTTTACCGAGGGATCTTACAAGCAATTGGTCCTGAAAAAATAAACCAAATCAAAGTCCATTTTATATCATTAACAGTACTTACTACCGGCTGACTAAATTGGTAGAAAGAGAGGTGTCCTCTTTTGGCTGACAAATCTCTCTGCACAATTAAAAGATCTGTAAAGAGATGGGACAAAAAATCCACATTAGTATTTTTAACGTCTGTTTTTAAGGAACGATCTCAATATGGTCATTCAAACCTTTTCCTTTGTAGGACTCCAAAGTATGTATCCAAAACTGTTCTCTCATACTCAGAAGTCCCTCTATATCCCAACCCCTCAGACCTAGAATAACATGTTCGATCCCTGTGAATTTCAAAATGTGCTCACATTCATTTTCAACATTCAACATGTGTACTGCCCACACATACTCCACATTTTTATTCTTTATTGCCCTTATGTGTTCCCCCACTATTTCTTTGAGTTTTCTCTTTGCTTTTCCTACATAGTAGGAGCCACATGAACGTGTTTCTAGATACTGTATACTACATAAGTGGTGTAATAAGTTATAAGTCTGTTGATATTATACATCTTCCCCATTGCAGGACATATGAACATACCACACTCTCTCATCACTACACAATATTTGCAATAACTACATTTTTTGTTTCCACCAGTAATGGTGAAGTAATGGTGGTAGCCAATTTTTGGGTCTTTCCTTTTCTTTTAAGTCTGCTCTATGTACCATGTGTTCCTCAACTTGGTTGCTCTGCTATAGGCCATTCTGGGTGGGATCCTATCCGTCTCCTCCAAATGTTGGTGTGCACTTAAGACAGGCCAGTTCCTGTAAATAAAATCCTTAATTTGACCTGACCTAACACAGAATGTACTAACAAAGTTAATTTGGTCATCCTTTGGTTTTACTTCGGTTCCTTTTTTGACGATAAAGTTTCTCTTTCTATAGCATCCATTGCTTCCCTTGCTTTCCTTGTTTTGTTAATGCAATCAAATAACCCCCTTTCCTTAAAGGGGAACTGTCATCAGCAGGGTTTCTTAATGCCTGAAAGACCATAAAAAGGTAATTTGAGTGAGCCATTGTGTTTATCTATAAGTCTTTGCAGTCCAGAGTTATTCATATGTGAATCAGTCTATAATTAAGAACTGGGAGCAGTCATAAGTTTTAGGCTCCTGACAGGAAATGATGTCACCGAGGATTTTGGCCCTCCATTGACTGTAGGTTTAATAGGAAATTGTCTGTTTTGTTAAGTGTGTTTTAAGGTGCTATTATAACACTTTCTATATTTATAATAATTGTTTTGTATGTGTATTGAAACTAATGAGTTATCACCCTTAAATTTCAAACTGTTAGTAAAAATAATCCATCTTTAGGATTACTTTAACCTCTAGGCTATACTGCCAGCTGATCATTAAAAACTACACATTTCAAGGCTGGCTCTGTAGTGCCAACAGGTATTGGGGCCCCATACTATATCCAGATTTCTAAACACTTGCTGAGTTCATGTCAGTGCAGATTTCTGGGGATACCACAGCACTAACTTCTGTCTTATTCCTTTCCCAATCTTACAGACTTTTCTCCTGCAATTTTGAGTGTGAACTCAGGTTTACAAGATGCAAATGTGGCTACATCGCTACTGGCCTGGTATTATGGGTCCAGCATTGAAATGTGTTGTTTTTGATTAACAGACGACAGTACAACATAGAGGTTAAAGCAAAGAGATGTGAACAAGTGTCATTCACCCAGCAGAATGGGGTTTGATTCCAGCATGTTCTACTTGTATATTGTGTGACCAAAGCAAATAACTTAACCTCCCTGTGCTCTCAAAACACCCCCCAGAAGCAAGGTGTAGCTTTGTGCCTTTTCTGAAGAAAGACAGTAAAAACAATAGGTCCTATGCACTATTGGGGTGGAGTGGCTATGCATGCTTATCTGGGATGTGTAGCCACTCTGCACCCACTGTGCCCCCTGCATGGCATGCTTGAAGGGGGGGTGCACAGACCCACTGCACCTGATCCCCAATGTCCGTGGACAACTCCACACTGGGGGCGGTCTGGGGGTGTGCCAGCACTACATGGTATTCAGTAACCCATGTAGTCTTGACCACATGGGTGCGAGAGTGATTTGGGGTGTGCCAGAGTAGACCCTGCCATAACCCACTGTGCACCACCACCAACAGAGGCCATCGGTCACTGGGAGACCAGGACAGGGCACACCATGCTGCCCCTGACCACTAGGCTATAGTAGGCAGCAGGGGCAGCTGGAAATGTGAGCAGCTGGTGTGTTCAGGAGCAGTGGCACCTGTACAGTATGGTGTGGCACAGGTCTGGGTGCCTGCAATCAGTATGCACAGCCTAGACCTATGCTTCCCTACATTGTGGGATCCACTTAGTGTCCTGGGGGGTCAGGATGTTGACTCCTCTCTCTGCAGCCCTGCAGAGTCCTGCGCACCAGGGGGAGGAGCCACGGACAGGTGGCTGGCATTAGTGAATGCCGGTATGGGTGCACTTGTCTGCGGGGTGCATGGTCATGGGTGGGGTATGCAACTGTTCCTCGTACTACTGCCTGTTTAGTGCATGGCCCCTACTTGAGCATGTGTTATGATTCTGAACATTTTTTCATATTTTTTATTTTAGTCTTTGGTAACCGGGTAAGGCTAACTAGGCACAAGTGCCAGTTTTCAGGGGTGACCTGGGAGCACAGGGCTTTTAAGTGGCTTGCTCAGAGTCACACAGTATGCAAGTGGAGGTTGTGAGAATCAAACTCAGGTCTGGTCTGCCGGATGTATCAAGCTCATTCACATCTCGTTCCTCTAACCTCTAGGCTATACTGCCAGCCCATAAAATTGTATGCCCTTTCTATCTAGATTTGACTTGAAAATAAAAAAATAGAACACCATTAATTGTTTATTAATTGCAAAAACACATGGATGGACAACATTGTTTAAAAAAAACATAATCTGAACCGCGTTATTAAAATATAGAATAATATGTGTGTGTGTGCGCATAAGCAAAATTTTACACACACCCAAAGTGTGGGATGCTGCATTAACCCCGGTGGCAAAGTCCAAGTGGTTTATGAAAGCATCCCACACTGAAGGTGTGTGCAAAATTCTGTTTTTTACACCCATCCACCTATATATTCTTTTTTTTAATTAATGGTAATAATTTTTTTTTCCCTTTTAGCACAGTTCAATTAGTGCAGCACTTCTGTCAGAGATACACACACACACACACACACACACACACACTCTCCACACGTTCCACACACACACACACACACACACACACAGCTTGTATATCCCTTTGTTTTGGTTTTTTCTTTTTTTCTTTTTTTAGTGGGAATGGCATTCTGGAAAGTTGTGGTCCATCAGCATAACTGCAGAGTGTAAGACATGCTCGAAGGGTATAGGTGGCAGGATCAACCAGATTGACTTTTTTTCTTTACAGTAGAAAATCCCATTCCGTCCGAAGTACTTAAGTAAGAAACTGTTGCACTGTTAACTTTATCAAAAGAAATAAAATATTCTTTTAATAATGCATTTCAGGTTATACATGTTTTAACTGTGTTGTCCATCTATGTATTTTTGCAATTAATAAACACGTAATGGTGTCTTATTTTTTCTTTTCAAGTCAAATTTGGTTAGAAAGAGCATAATATTTTCAGAATCATAATGCATGCTCAGATTGTTTTTACTGTCTTTGTCCAGGAAAGGCACACAACCACAGCTTATTCTGGGGTGTGTTTTGGGAGCACAGGGAGGTTAAGTGACTTGCTCTGGTCACACAATATACAAGTAGAGCATGATGGATTCAAACCCCATTCTGCTGAATGAATGAAGCTTGTTCACAGCTCTTTGCTTTAACCTCTATGCTGTACTGCCAGCTGATAATCAAAAACTTCACATTTCAAGGCTGGCCCTGTAATGCCAGGCCTGTTGGTACATAGCCACATTTGCATCTTATAGACCTGACGTCATACCCAAACTGTAAGAGAAAAGGTTGTAAGAGATGGAATAGAAAAAGACAGAAGTCGGTGCTGTGTCAGCCCCAGAAATTGGTACTGACATGAACTCAGACAAGGTTTAAAAATCCTGATATGGGGCCCCAGTACCTGTTGGCACCACAGAGCCAGTCTTAAGATGTATCGTTTTTGGTGATCAGCAGGCAGTATAGCCTAGAGGTTAAAGCAACCCTGAAGATGGATTATTTTTACTAACAGTTTGAAATGTAAAGGTGATAACTCAGTAGTTTCAATGCACATACAAAGCAAGTGTTATAAATGTAGAAAGTGTTGTAATAACAGTTTAAAACACACTTAATAAAACAGGCAATTTCCTATTTAATCTATAGTCAATGGAGGGCCAAGATCCTCAGTGACATCATTTCCTGTTGGGAGCCTAAAACATATGGCTGCCCCCAGCCCTTAATTACAGGTTGATTTACATATAAATAACTCTGGACTGCAAAGACTCAAAGATAAAAACAATGGCTCACTCAAATTAGCTGTTTGTGGTCTTTCAGGCATTAAGAAACCCAGTTGATGACAGTTCCCCTTTAAATCTGACCTCCAGATTCTCCAGTTCAGCTTCTAATGTAGTGATCTCACTACAGTTTTTCTTTGCGCTCTCTTGGCTCTGAAAAACTGACTTTTGGGGATGTTCTCCATGGTGTGATGGGGTGTGATGGGTGTGTGATGGGTTGGCAATTACTAGCTAGTAATAATGAATTTCGGTCAGTAGGCTTCCTATACAATGCTGTGGCTATACTGCCATCCTGTTTTGCCATAGTCTTAAGATCTACAAAGGCTATTTCTTCCCTATCAGCAGTGTGGGTAAACTTTAGATTACTATATGTAGGTACTCCACAAAATTATCTAAATCTTTTTCACACTCCCACCATACCAGGAGAACATCATCAATATATTGTTTCCACATCATCATCTTATTCAGAAATGGGTTAGCTTGTTCATTCCATATAGAGCTTTCTTCCCAAAAACCCAAGTAAAGGTCTGCACAGCAAGTGGTAAATAATTGGACTTTTGTACACAGTAATCTGGTTATCCATTTTGCAGTACTTTATTTGCTCATGGGGTGAGTGCCATGACTGAAGCATGTCTTTTTTTGTGATAATAAATTTTCGAATAAGCAATTCCAAAAAAAGATTTACTAAAAAGGGGGACAATGGACACCCCGGTTTGGTACCCTGCTTAAGATGGAACATTTCCAAATGGATCCCATTACACAGCACCCAGACTGAGGGATGTGAGTAAAGGACACCAACCCAACAAATAAAGTCAGCCAGGATATTGAACTTGAGTAAAACCATAAACAAATAATCCCACAAGACATGGTCAAATGCCTTCTCTGCATCCAGGGAAAACCAACACCATGGTGGTGGAGGAATCCCTGGATGCAGAGAGAAGATTAACTAATTTTCTGAGGGGATCTGCCTATAATCTCCCGGGGATGAAACTGACTTTCTCTCTGCTAATCAGAGAACCCCATACTTTATTTATACAAGTAGTAAAAATGTTAGAATGTTATAATCAAGATTAATAAGGGAGATAGGACATATAACTACTAACACATGAGGGATCTTTACTGGGTTTCAAAAAAACTACAATAAGAGCTTCTGTCAAAGAAGAGTCCGATGAACCATGTGTTTATATATATATAGTCAAAGGTATCCAACAATAAAGGTGCCAAAAGAGTTTTGAATTTCTTATAGAAATTAGGCGTGTAGCCATCGGGGCCCGGTGTCTTATCCAATGGTAAAGAATCAATGGCAGTCAGAACCTCATGTAATGACAAAGGGGATTTCAAGTAGTCAACCTGGGTCTCATCAAATTGATTAATATCAATGTAATGATATATAAATAAACACATGGCTGTGGCCATTTCTTTCAAAATACAGTGTATGTCTCCTCTTAGCAGATGAAGTGGGTAAGGGAGGTACTGTATTAAGACAATAGTCAGTCATCAAAGGAAGACCCTTGAAGCCTGTGAGCCTTTGTCTGTGGGACATTCCCCCGATGGCTGGCAGAAGTTGGTCAGGTAGGGTAGGGTGGGGGGTCAACATAGTTATAGTGAATTCCACAAGGATGAAGTACAGTATCACAGTTCTCTGCATGACAAAAGGGACTAATTCCTATTGAAATTGCATCATTTACTGCAGTAACTCTGCTGCAGCATGTTGAAGAATTGGGCTTAATCCCAATGAGCTTTACTGTAGGTGGTAGCCTGGACATTGGAAGTTAAGCTAGAGGAAGGAGCAAGGAGACCACTTAAGGGCCAAGATGAGAAAGCCCAGCCTCTTTGCTCCTTCAGCCAATGTTATTCATACCCGTCCTGTCTGTAAGCAAAGGAAGAGAGCTAAGGTTAGGTAGGGAACCTGTTATCCCATTATGGGGGATCACCTTAGGTGCTGATGTGCAATTATCCTGGTTTTTGCCAAGAGGTTTTGTGTTTTTTTTTTGCCTCTTCTAACAGGATAGTGGCAGAGGTGGATTAGGTGTTACAGTCACATAAGTCTGGTGGCACGGTAGTCTCAAAGGTGCAGTGCAAAGGGGTGATGGGGAGAACCTGCCACTGTCACAGATGGATTGTTCTTAAGGTTGGCAGGAGGCAAGTCCCTGATGCAGAGGAGCCCTACGGGCCAGTTGGGGGATAGCTGTCTTGGGTTTTGGCATGCATATGTAGTGCCCTGTGATGGGGAAGGGGCATGGGTCAAGGCTCAGGAGCCACCCCTTATGCCTCAGAGGCTTGAGACCCTACAGAGGCAGTATCCCTTTTTAAGAGACAGAGAGCACACCCAGAAGATCCCATGGAGAACCAGGTGGATGGACTGGTAGAAGGTGCAAAATGTTCAGTAGGCTTGCTGACACTACACAGCTGTGAACGTCACACTATTACTGTTATTGTGATTTATAGAAAAAACACATGTCTGTGGCCATTTCTTCCAAAACATGGTGACTCTTCTGTTCAGGTGATGGAGGTAAGGGACATATCAATACAAAGAGCATTTTGTTTAGTAATTTATAACAAATGACAGTACCACCAGTGAAGAAAAATAATCCAACATTTTCCCTAGTGTATGTGGCAGTAAAGTATATGCCATACAATGTTTAATCTAAGAGTGGACACTCTGGAAATGAGATTTAAAGAGCTGACAGCATTAAACCAAAGCCCATAACTATTGTGCAGTAATTTAAAAAGCTACTGGCACCTCAAGAAAAACTTTGGGAAACTTTGTAAATGAAAATATTTTGACCCAGTTCAACAAATATTTCTTATATATTGCAAAAACTACATTGGAATAAAGTTAGTGTTCCTGGGCAATCCCTAGTGCTTCGAGTCACTCTGACTCCTCATGTTAATAACATTGTTGTACTGTTTTTGGCAATAGGTGTGCACTGATTCTTTCTTTTTTTGAGGTAGTTTATTAACCTGCATGTACCCAAACTAACTATGGAACCCTGTTATCATGTTTGCAGAAAAAAAGGCATTTATGTTTATCAACCTGAGAGCCCTTACTTTTACTTTCCAGACATTTTGTGCTTTATCTGTGAGTCCTACTTTTATCCCGCTGGCACTACCTTGCTCTGCCTTTCCCATGTCATTCACTGGTGCTCAGCAGCACCTTAATCCCTCTACCAGTCCTATGCCAAACAATTCACTCATACCCTACAGTATCCTTCATACTCCATGTCCAATGCCAAGCACTTTTGATGCCCAGTTTTACCTCCTACCTTCACTGTCACATTCTCAGCACACCCCGATGCCCAATAGCCCTCCCTCTTCACATTAGATTCTCATCACTCACTGGTGCTCAGCACCAGCCTTCTTCCTGTCTTCCTGTCTCATGCAAAGCACATCCTGCTACACAGTGGCCCTCCCTTCCTCTCCATGTTGCCTGCCTGCACTCCATAGTGTCTAGCCAAGGTGTCCAGTGTTTCTCTCTCTCTCTCTCTCTCTTCATCTTTCTGTCTGTTTGGCTCTCTGTTCTCTCTTTATCTCTCTCTCGCTCTTTCTCTCTCTCCATCACATGTTAACCACTCAGTGTCCAGTGGCACCCCTTCTCCCATGTACCCCAAGACAAACATTGCCTGGTGCCTAGCTGCATCATTCTCCTCTCCCAACCGTGTGACAAGCACACCCTCATACTAGTGGCACTTCTGTTTCCTGTCCTGTGTCCAGAACTCTAGTTTTTTAACAACATTCTTTTTCTCCTATGTCACACTCAGCATTGCTTAGTGCCCAGAGGAAATCCCTCACTCTTACCATCCCAGGCTAACATTTCACTGGTGCCTAGCAGATCCCCCTCTCTATACAAAAAAATCTCTGTTGTACAGTAGAACCCTATCATTTCCTCTCCCTAGCCTATGCCAATTACTCATCTGCAGAAATGCACAGATATGCAAAAATCCTCATTCATGACTTCCTTTTGTCTTAGTTCAATTCCTTACTCTGTGACCTTTCTCAGTCTCAGCATCTTAGATTTCAGCATCTCCAAAATTCTGTTGCCCTCCTTATCCCTTTTCAAACACAGAAACATTATCAGGTTTCCCCTATTCTTTATGACCTGAACTGGCTCTTTGTCCCCTTCCAAATTCAGTTTGAAATTGTCCTCCTTGCTTCTAAGAACTTTAATGGATTTGCTGCCACTGACTTCACAAATCTGACTTCCCCAAAGAGTACCTGCTACTATTTCCACATCTCTTCTACTGACCGTCTCTGTTTCATCTTCCAGCCAATTCACTTTTGGTGGTACAGTCATCTTTTTCCTGGTACCCCTGTCATCTGGAACAACTTACACATCTCACCTTGCCTGACCACATAATCCTCCCACTTCAAGTCATACAATATTTTATAAAATAGCTGGAGAAAAGAAAGGATATGACTGAGTGAACTACACTGTATGACTATGTAGTTAAGATCTGTCTTGCCACAGGGTTAGTTGTTAATCATCCTAACCATTATTTTGGAAATTATAAAACTGGTCCATTCACACCATTTTCTGCTTAAATAAGAGGTTTTATGTATATTAGTATGTGTATAGTCCCTGCATCTCTTATGGTTAAAAGAGCACCTTCTCCAGTTCTTTGAGTGAAGAAACTGTGAAGTGAAACTGTGCAGTTGTAGCACACAGAGATATTGGTGAGCAAAGTTCCTAAACTTCGCTACATGGGGTATTTCGCGTATAACTCAAATTTCACAAAATACTCCACAACACAAAGCAAATAACTTTACCTTTAATTTTAACGCAAAGTTCCATTGATTTCAATGGACTTCACATTAAATTTGCCTTTTTATTGCTTTTCAAGGTGAATTTTGCAGTGATTCATGGGATGGTGGGTCACATGGGCTCTAGATTGTTTTGCACAGCCTCAGTTCAGTGTGGTGTGTGTATTGAAAAGCTGGAGACACTTTGCTCTCAGAGCTCTGAGAATCAAACAATTGAAAAACCTTTAAAAAAACATTTTTGTGACAAAATTTAGTAAATCGATTGTAGGAACCCCTTGTGCGTTTATATCATCAAGCATTTATTCCTTTTGTGTGAATATTTAATGTTCATTTAGTACATTCGATCTGTCACTGTAGAAATATGCTTTGGGGAAGGGGCAGCTCGGTGGTGAATTGAGAGTCACAGTAAGAAAGGCAGTCTTTCCAGCTGCTGTTGGGTTCTGTTTTAGTATCTGTGTGTTCATGTACACACAATAATACTTCTAGTAAGTTTTGATCATTTGTTGCTGTTTGCTGCAGTGCTTTGCATTTTTTCAGTCTGTTTAAAAAGATTGGGCAGTAGTGTACTGAACTGTTAAACTTTCTGCCCATTACCTTTAGTGTGTGTGTGTGTGTGTGTGCATGCTGTCAAGTCAAATGCATTTTACTGTGGCACCGTAATCATGGTACTCTTAATTTTTTAGCCTGTCTGTGTTATTTTTTGCTGCTTCTAGCTATGCACTGCTGTACCCCCCCAACAAAAGAAGGTATTATTTTTCCAGTTTTGGATTGCTGACCACTGGTTAAGGTGATGTTGTGCCTTTGTGACTGCATCTCTTTAGTACATGACCTTTATCTGTCTGTGCCACTGCATCTCTTTAGGGCCCAATCTCCATCTGTAAGTCACACTTGTTGTTTTTTGGCTTCCCATCATCCCAGAAATGCCTAAATCTAAGTTTGTTGTTAATTGTCTGTGTAATCCCAAAAAACGCTCATGAAGAGATATGCATGCAAAGATGTTTCTGGCCGTGGCACTGCTGTGAGTGCCAAGAGTGGCCGTAGGCATGGTAAGACACAACAGAAGGGAATAGTTGATGCAAGTAAAGGGATTTCTTTTGGTTTTTCTCAGTGTAATCAGTTGCTTCAATGATGGTTCGAGATGCTGTTGTCCCTGCTGGTGGTGGTGGTGGTAGCCAAGCTAGTGATGGGCCCGTCATGAGTATTGCTCCAAGTTCAACCCATGCAAATTTATCTGGGTGCCAAAATGTTGTGGAGTCTGAAGACACGATTCAGAGTGTAATTGATGTCACACTCCCCATCCCCACATTAGTTGAACATGATTCTGATCATGATAATGACTCACAATCTTATGTTTCCAACGAAGTTGCAGTTATGCCTGGGCCATCCAAATATTCAAATGTTGACAAAACAATTGTGGGTGATCATACTGCATCTGTGGTTGGAATATGTTCACCACAGGACAGCTTCCAAACTGAATTTGTGGATGCAGATGATGAGTATGATGATGTTGCTAGTGATCCCAGTTGGGAACCAGAGAGCAAGAAATTGAAGGTATCTGTGTGTAAACAGTCTATTATTAAATCACCTCCCAAAGCTGTGATGTAGCTGTGTCCGTTGATGATGATGACCCAGTAATAATCATAGGTTGTGATGTTCAGTTAGAGTCCAAGTGTGCCCAACAACATAAATTATGCAATACGCCACCCATTTCAGTGCCACAAAAACTGGAGTCCAAAATGCAGCATCAGCGACATATGAAACTAGAGCATCAAAATCCCTAGACTGGGGTTTTTTCGTACAAGATGAAAGTGATGAAACGGTGGCAATTTGCCAGCTTTGTGAAGCATGTGTGAGGCATGGTAAAAAGGGTAGCCATCTTGGCACTGGGGGCCAGCATACTCATCTGAAGAGCCAGCACATGGCACTGTGGACTCGGCACCAGAGGGGAGCTAATACCGTAGTGGGGTGTTCACCCTCATCCACCTTAGTGAGCTTGGTATCCTTTCTCTTGACTGTTAGTAGCCAAAATATCCTTGTCGGTAGACATTGTGAACTAACACCAGAGGATTAGTACAGGCATGAGGAGGAGGAGGATTTTGAATTGTCAAGTAGTGGTCACA
The DNA here is from genome assembly GCA_016271365.2 of Neoceratodus forsteri. Taxonomy (NCBI): domain Eukaryota; kingdom Metazoa; phylum Chordata; order Ceratodontiformes; family Ceratodontidae; genus Neoceratodus; species Neoceratodus forsteri. The sequence goes on along the minus strand of CM057450.1, from coordinate 1,665,311,509 downwards.
TCAGCAGTGGTGGTCCATGTAGTAATTCTAGAACATCAACCCCTGTGCTTAAAACAGATAAAATAACCTAATTTTTTGGCTTATCACCTGTGCACCCCATCACACATCAAAAAGCACCTCACCCATGGAAGTTCATAGAGGAGAGACATTTGGCATGCCACGTGCAAAGCGGGTAACAATGCAGCATGCGTTGAGCGGTCTTTTTTCACGTCACATGAAATATCCACCAAATCACATGGTTACACATGAACTGAATGCTGCCATAGCGGAAATGCTGGCAATTGACCTTTTGCCCTTTTCCTTTGTGGAGAATGCCAGCTTTGTGGCACATACATGTCCCAGATGGAAAATCCCATCCAGGCTCTACTTCTCCACTCATGCTGTCCCAGAGTTATATTGGACTGTGACAGAGTCTGCAAGACATGCCCTTCAACATTCCTCATCACCTTACATTCAATTAAGCATGGATATGTGGACAAGTGGCAAAATGGTGGGCAGTTCCTAGCTGTGTATTTCTGCACATTGTCGCAGGTACTGTGGGTTGTCTTAGATGATGGGATTGGAAAGCAGTGTAATAAGTGAGACTGTGGTGGTAGCAACCTTCATGGCATTAGACAGCATGCACCATGTGACCTACAAACTGTCACATATGTGGTCTGTGGGCTGTTTTTCACAAACTTTGCCTTCCTGAAATGCAACCCAAAGTTAAGGTGAAGTTAGCAATGCAAAGTTAATTAAAGTTGAATTTCAACCTTTTATTAAAAACTTTGCGTACTTATCTGAGGATTTGAAGTTGCTAACTTCACCTGAACTTCGCATTAGTAGTAAAATTTTGCTGCATCTCTACACAGAGGACATGAGAAGGCAGTCATAACCATAAAAGATGCTGGAACTATACACACAATATAAACACATACAGGGCTTGACACACTTCCCGGATGGTTGAAGGTATTGCTGTTTCTCAAAAGACACAAGGACCATGCAATAAGACCTGCCTTACCACACTTTCTGTAATAGAGTGTTACTGTACATCTCCTCTCTGTTGCCTAAGGGATATAAATCCTAATGTTTCTCTTTACCAACATTACTGTTTTCCTTTTTGCTTGTATTGGCTGCCTCCCCACCAGTAGCTCCTCCAATGGCACTGCCTGCACTTGCTGTTACCTTATCAAATCAAGTGCCTGATACTGCATATTTTGTAAAATATACTGTCCTGATATACTATTGTATTCCTTATATTATTTTGTCCACTCTATTTCCTGTTTGAGGGTTTAACTTCCACTGTGAAGCATTTTGAGGTTTACTTTAAATGAAAGATGCAAAACAAAATAAATGACACTTTATTGTATTGCATCTTCCTCTGCAGAATTTATCCAAACCTAAAAAGATTTTCAACAAGAAAAGGGAGTGATGGGACATGGTGAATGAGTCACATGAGATGAAGTAATTGCTAAAACGTTATGAGACTCAAACCAGGGGCAGTGAACTGTGTCATGTTGAATAAGAATGTCTGGGAGGTAATCAGGGATGAATCCAGTCACAATCTTAAAAGTTAACAAGCATACCTTGAAGATGATAACTCTAACAGTCAGCCAGTGCAAGCCACACAGCAGAGGCATGATATAGTTCCTAAGAATTGTGTGTATTATTAACCTGATTGCAGCGTACTATACAAGATGCAGGCAAGGCATTAAGCCCCAGGAAGGTCTATAGGCATATAGTATTACAGATGTTCAGGTCGGAAATCATAAATACGTGCTCTGGTGTGGTCAGGTCCTTCACCACAAGACATGATTTTAATCTGGTCATGTTCTTCAAATGAACAAAAAAAGTCACTGCAGCTGCAATCTGGGATACTAGTGACAGCCAGTAGTTAAATGTGACTCCCACATGTATTACAGCATCCATAGCTCACAGAAAAACATCATATGTCAATGGGCTTGCAGCATTTCTGATTTGTAAGGACTGAATCTGATCATAAGCACCTACTTTTTGTCTGAAATAAAATGTAGTCAGCTTACAGACCTCCTGGGGGGAGGAGGTTCAAAGAGATCCACCCAAGATTAGCCCACTACTATTTTCAAAGTAGAAATGCATCAAAACTTGTTAGACCACATATTAGACGGCCTAACAGCATTCAAAGTTTGCATCCAATAACAGACACAATTGCACTTGAGTCCAGTTTGAATGGTATTGCATCCTTTTTTTGCCCCAAATTGTGACTTTTTGTCGTAACAGATGCAACTTCTGAAAATAGCAGCAGGGCTGCCTGGATGCAAGAAAACTAGACACAGATGCAGCATGCATTTGCATCCACATCTAAATCTTTTGAAAATCCCTCCTGGACATTTACCACAGACAAGCATCAGCTAATCACAAACACTGCGTAGGACCAGTCAGGGGCATGCAGCTGGTGCAGCAGGGTATCCTCTTTATAGCAGTGAAACTCCAAGTTGTAACATCAAATGATGTAAGTGAAAGGCAGCATATAGACAGCGAACATTGAGAACAGGCTCAAGCTTAATGCATTCCACAGCTAAGAGTGTTTGGCTTTGCTGAGACATTGCCTACCACCACCCGATGTTCCCTACCAGCCAGGGAGAACATGCAGCAAGATAAAACTGTCCCAGTCAATCCTCCAGATTGCTTCAGGCAATCCATGAAGACCTGATGGTCTACCATGGTAAAAGCCAAGGAGACATTAAAGACAACAATGTTAGATTGCTCTCCTCTGTCTCTTGTCAAGTGGCGATTAAATTAAGACTCAGACAATCACAGTCTCAGTGCTGTACTAAGGGCTGAAGTTGGACTGGAACTGATTATAGATACATAGAATTTGCCAACAGATAAAGACCCTGCTGTCTAGCTAGTCTCCTCACATCCTGCCTAACTCTGTGTCTAACCTAACACCAAAGCAGCTTTGCTAAATGCCATAATAGCATCTTAGTGTCACACTGCCCAGGCTGTCTATACTCCCAGTATCCCTGTCACTGTCAGTAACAGTAGCAGTGTTCACAGTGACAGTGGAGGGAGAGAGGATGAGCCACAAAAGAGTAACAGGATCTCTGAAGGAAGTACACATTAGTCCTTTTTCAGAGGAGAGAGTCCTAAAGGAACTTGCTAATCTGAAAGTGAACAAAGCAATGGAACCAGATGGAGTACATCCTATGATATTAAGAGAGATCAGAGAGGTACTGTCTGCACCTCTGACAGTACTGTTCAACAGCTCACTCATAGCAGGTGTGGTTCTGGAGGACTAGAGCTGGGCAGATGTAGTCCCACTTCATAAAAGTGGTAGCAGGGAGGAGGCTGGCAATTATAAGCCAGTCAGCCTCACATTGGTGGTAGGAAAGTTAATGGAATCATTGCTGAAGGACAGGATAGTGGAATATCTTGAAACAAAAGGGTTACAAGACTGGAGATGGCATGGATTCACCAGTGGGAGGTCATGTCTTATGAATCTAACAGATTTCTTTGATTGGGTGACCAATAACTTAGATCAGGATGGAGCAGTGGATGTGACCTACCTAGACTTTAGTAAGACATTTGACTCAGTCCCACATAGAAGACTATTAAGAAAGCTAAGTAGCCTAGGGGATAGGCATCTCAGGGTGGTTGTAAATGGAGTTCACACTAAGGAAGGGAGGGTGACCAGCAAGGGGCCCAGGGATTGGTGCTGGGACCTGTCCTCTTTAATGTCTTTGGGTCTGTTCATGAGAAGGGGGTACCATAGTACAACATATTTTTATTCATAATTTAAAAACTGATCAAAATAGCTACTGCAAATATAATATGTGTTTTCATAGATGTTCATCTCCAGAGATACCTGACACAGTTTCAAAGTCTTAGCTGTAGTCAATTTTTTCCTTTTTATATGGTCATCTCTGAAAATGCACATATTTGCAGCTGCAAATTGTGACATGCAAGATCATAGCATGTTGTATATGTGATATTTTGCACATGCCTTACTTGTTGTTAATAAAATTGTTTTAAAAACTGTGTGGTGTGTTCTTCTTTAAGTTTGCATGCTTTTCCCCTGATTTACATAGGGCTACAATATTAACTGTCCTGTGTAAACTGCCATGGCGCAGGCAACATGTAGTGTCCTGTGTAAGGACAAAAGTTAAAATGCCCCCCAAATGTTTTCTTTCCCTGTTATTGTCCTGCAAATTACCTCTGGTGCTAGCAAGGGTGATGAGGTATGTGCCTGCCAATCATTTAATCCAGTCCCGTGGTCTCCCTTTGATACTGCCAAGATTTGACCCCCCAGTTTCTGATTGGTGTCTCCATTCCCTGTGTATCTTTGCAGCACTACGTGACCCCAACCCACTGAGAGCTGTACCACCGTATGATGTATGGGGGCGTCAGCAGTACCAGGTCTGATTGGGCTATAAAAGCCTATGTATTGCTTTGCTCCATCCCCTTTTCCTTCGATCCTTCAGAGTGTATGGAGAGCCATGTCCACCTGAGATCACTGGGTTCACTGTGCCACACCATTCTGTGCACCATGCTGTTTTCTGCACCATGGGCTGCTTTCTGAGACACAGGTTGTTTGCTGCGCCACTTTGGGTAAACAAAAAGTTATGGGGAGAAGCCGCAGGAGACTATTATTGGGGCATTGTTGGATTTCTTTAAATGCCTGTCTACTGTATGTATTCATTTGGCTGTTGTAAGCCACTGGGTAGCCTCTTCTCAACAGCACCACAACCAAAGAAAATTAAAACATAAAAAGTGTGGTGTTGAGAGCCCACTCTAAGAATTAAGAGGAACTCTTCAGCAGGTTTGCAGCCACTTTTATTCTTGGGGGTAGGGAAGTAAAACTGTGCTATTATGGGTGGAAAGCCAAAACTCTTGCTGGAGGCACTGATTCTGGGTTTATGCCCGATGCCAGGTATGCTGTTTGATTTATTGTGCATTTTTTGTGATTTTTTTTTTTAATAATATGCTGCTGCCTCTGTAAGACCTAGCCTTATGTTTGGTGGGCCACTAACTTTTGGGGTGTAAGCTGCATCTTTTTTGTTTGGGGGATGGTGTTCACCAAGCTGGTTGTGGGTGGTAGATAAGCACACCTGTAAAGACCCAATGTCAGGATTATAACTGTGCAGGATTGCTGCCTTTATGTTTCAAGCTAGACCTGTGTGTGTGTGTGTGTGGGGGGGGGTGCCCAGTTTATGCATTTTTCCAGGCCCGCTTTGGATTGGGGAGGGGGGATTGGTGGAAGGGTGTGGGCCGAGAAGCACGCCTGAAAAGATGCATCACCTGGGGCTGGTGTGTTGAAACAACGCTTATGCTGAATTTTGTGATTGCTGCCTTGTGTTGAAATGTGGACCTTTTTTATTTAATTTAAAGTGAGAAGCTGAGGATTTGCACACAGGCAATGTTTCTTTCCAGCTGTGCTTGTTCACAGAGGCTTTCTTGGCCATCTTGAGTACCATGGCTCAGTGGGTAATGGATAAGCACACTTAGAAAGACGCTATACTGTGCTGAACTGTGATTGCTGGCTTTTTGTTTAAATTAAGGCCTGTGGTTGGGGGGGTCCAGGAGATGCATTTTTCCAGGCCTGCTTAAGGCTAGGCCATCTTAGGAGTGCCATGTGCTTTCTTGGATGGGGGGGGTTGATGGAAGGGTGTGGGCTGAGAAGCACGCCTGGAAAGATGCATCATCTTTGGCTGGTGTGTTGAAACAACGCTTAATGCTGAATTTTGTGATTGCTGCCTTGTGTTGAAATGCAGAATTTTTTTTTTAAATTTAAAGTGAGAAGCTGAGGATTTGCACACAAGCAATGCTTCTTTCCAGGTATGCTTGTTCACAGAGGCTCTATTGGCCATCTTGAGCACTGTGCTTTCTTGGCTCGGTGGGTGGTGGATAAGCATACCTGAAAAGACGCTTTGCCATGATTACTGTACTGAATTTTGTGATTGCTGCCTTGTTGTTTAAAGTGATACCTATTGTCGGGGGGGGGGGTAAGTGATGCATTTTTACAGGCCTGCTTAAGGCTAACCCATCTTGAGCACCATGCTTTCTTGGTTTGGAGAGGGGGCGATTTGGTAGAAGGGTGTAGGCCGAGAAACACGCCTAGAAAAATGCATCATCTGGAGCTGGTGTGTTGAAATGACACCTTGTCTGGATTATTCATGCTAAATTATTTTGTGATTGCTGGCTTCTTTTGTTTAAAGCAAGACCTTCTTGTTTAAAGTGGGATCTTCGTTTCCCTAGGGCACCCCGTTGTCTTCCCCCCACTGCTAACCACCAACCCCACATTGCTGCTCCCCGAGTAACCCGACATATCCATTTGCCAGATGCTCGTGCCATCTTACCCCTCCCCAGCATGTCTATGAGACCCTCCATTTTCCTCACATCTATTTTATTTGCAAGGAAAGTGCGGATGTGCCTCCATGTTGTTTGCAAGGAAAGTGTGGGCGTGCCTCCATTTTGTTTGAAAGGAAAGTGTAGGCATGCCTCCATTTTGTTTGCTGGCAAGTGCAGACGTGCCTCTATTTTGTTTGCAGGCAAGTGTGGGTGTACCTCCATTTTGTTTGCAAGGAAAGTGCGGGCTTGCTTCCATTTTGTTTACAAGGAAAGTGTGGGAATGCCTCCATTTTGTTTGTAGGTAAGTGCAGGAGTGCCTCCGTTTTGTTTGCAGGCAAGTGCAGGTGTGCCTCCATTTTGTTTGCAGGCAAGTGCAGGCATGCCTCCATTTGTTTGTAGGTAAGTGCAGGCGTGTCTTCATTTTGTTTGCAAGGAAAGTGTGGGTGTGCCTCCATTTTGTTTGCAAGGAAAGTATGTGTGTGCCTTTATTTTGTTTGCAAGGAAACTGCAGGTGTGCCTCCATTTTGTTTGCAAGAGAAGTGCGGGCATGCCTTCATTTTGTTTGAAAAGAAAGTGCGGGCATGCCTCCATTTGGTTTACAGGCAAGTGCGGGCATGCCTCCATTTTGTTTGCAGGCTAGTGTGGACATTCCTCCATTTTGTTTGCCAGGAAAGCGCTGGCCTGCCTCCATTTTGTTTGCAAGGAAATTGTGGACTTGCCTCCATTTTGTTTGAAAGGAAAGTGCGGGTGTGCCTCCATTTTGTTTGCAGGCAAGTGTGGGTGTGCCTCCATTTTGTTTGCAAGGAAAGTGTGGGTATGCCTCCATTTTGTTTGCAGGCAAGTGTATGCATGGCTCCATTTTGTTTGCAGGCAAGTGCAGGCGTGCCTCCATTTTGTTTGCAAGGAAAGTGCTCTACTCAACATTGTGCGGTGTCACCGTGTTTGCTGCTCTACTGTACCTCGTGTTGCTCTACTCAACATCGTGTGGTGTCACCGTGTGTGCTGCTCCACTCTACCTTGTGTTGCTCTACTCGATGTAGTGCAGCATCACCATGTGCTGCTCTACTCTGCCTCATGCGGCATCACCATATGTGCTGCTCCACTCGACCTCGTGCAATGTCACCATGTGTGCTGCTCTACTCGACCTCATGTGGCATCGCTATGTGTGCTGCTCTATTCTACCTCATGCTGCTCTGCTTGATCTCGTGTGGCATCACCATGTGTACTGCTCTACTCTACCTCCTGCTGCTCTACTCTACTCTACCTCCGGCTGATCTACTTGACCTTGTGCAGCATCACCATGTATGCTGCTCTACTCTACCTCCTGCTACTCTACTCCACCTCATGCAGCGTCACCATGTGTGCTCTACCCTCGTGCTGCTCTACTCTACCTCATGCAGCGTTACCATGTGTGCTGCTCTACTGTACCTCATGCTACTCTACTCTACCTCATGCTGCTCTACTCTACCTCATGTGGTGTCACCACGTGTGCTGCTCTACTCAACCTCATGCAGCATCACTATATGTGCTGCTCTACTTGACCTCGTGCAGCGTCACCATGTGTGCTGCTCTACTCTATCTCGTGATGTTCTACTTGACCTCATGTGGCATCACCATGTGTGCTGCTCTACTCTAACTTGTGCGGTGTCACTATGAGTGCTGCTCTACTCTATCTCCTGCTGCTCTACTTGACCTTGTGTGGTGTCACCATATGTGCTGCTGTACTCTGCCTCCTGCTGCTCTACTCTACGTCATGCGGCATCACTATGTGTTTTCTACCTTGTGCTGCTCTACTCTACCTCATGAGGCATCACCATGTGTGCTGCTCTACTCTACCTTGTGAGGCATCACCATGTGTGCTGCTGTACTCTACCTAGTGTGGCATCACCATGTATGCCACTCTACTCTACATCATGCTGCTCTACTCTACCTCATGCAGCATCACCATGTGCACTTTACCCTCGTGCAGCTCTACTCTACCTCGTGCAGCATAACCATGTGTGCTGCTCTGCTCTACTCTACCTCAGGTGGTGTGGCTCTATTTTGTCCTGTGCCCTCCTCATTGTTTTCCATAAGCGAATTTAATAATATATTCTGCAGTGTTTTTTCTTATGGCATCATGGACTTTTTTTTTGTCATCATGTAGTATAATAGTTTTGGAAAGACGGATCAAAGTGAAACAAGAAGACATCAAACACCATGTGTGCCTGCTGCTTACTTGCTCTATGGAACTGAAGAATTGCTCTGTACTGCTCACAGCTAAAGAAAGAAGTCAGTGGTACTGGAATAACTTAAGAAAGGATCCACAACGCATCCAGGAGCATAATGAAAAAGCAAAAGGACATGCACAGAGGCACAGAGAGAACATGACTGAAGAACAACACATACTTGCTCGAGAGAAAAGTTGATTGCAAATGTAAGAATCCAGGAAAAGGAAGAGGGGCATGACACCGGACACTGTAAACCCATCTGTAAACCCTTCTGTAACTAAAGAAACAACTAGAAAAACAGCAGAACAGAAAAGAGAATATTGAAGAGAGAGAAAAAGAGAACAACGCATGATGATGACCTCCTAAAAATGCAGAAGAATCAATGAAAAACGACAGCTAGGATACCATGAAGTAAAGAAGACGAGGGCCACCAATTCCATTACCACAGCCACTAACACCACAAATGCCATGGAAACTCAAGTGAGCACACTGTCCAACACAGCAGAAACACAAATGAGAACACCCTCCATTACCAGTACAACAATGACATTGGTTGTCTTGAATGAAAGCACAACACCAGTGATAGACCCAAGGTCAGAAAGCACAATTAGAAAGGTTGTGCAGCAAGCACATGAAGGACTGCTCAGGTCCCCTACCAGGGTTGCAGTGACAATTGCAAAATTTATCTCCTTGGCCACACCCAAAAATCAGGCTGCCCTTTCAAGGTTCAGATGTTGGACTAAACTGGACAATAAATTAGTGAAAGTCCTTCAACAGAATTTAAATTCAGTTAAATAGCACAACAGGAAGGTAGACAAAGAACTGAAAAAATAATTCATCAGCACATTTCTTGTTCTGAAAAATTGCTACCTACTACGAAGAGCAAGCATGTGCCTGGGGATCAGTTGGAGAAGAATGATGAGGGTATCGAAGAGCATGCAAGTTAAAAGGAGCACCATTCACAAGTTGGGAATATCTGAGGAGCTGCAGAAGAAAATATAAGATGTTTGCAATATTTCAGCAACACTGCTTCCACACAAGAAGGCATTTTCAAAATGAACCAAAAAAGCTAGATCATTCCTAGACAAAACTCTGCAAAGGCTGCACCAAGAATTCTGTGAGCAAAACCCAGATGAGAAATTTGGACTAATTAAATTCAGCAGTCTCCACTCTGATGATATTAAACTCGCACAGGAGCAAAAACTGGACCAGTGTCTATGCGAGTATTGCACCAATGGTAAACTAAAGCTGTTAGCAATAAAGTGATTTGCTGAGCAGAAAAGAAGACTGGAGTGCAAAATTTCCAATATTTATGAAGCAGTAGAGCTGACAATGTGCCCAAAGAAGGAAGGTGAGAAATTCTTTAAAAAGTTCTGCATTGAAAAAATTTGCAAAAAGCGTAGCACTTCTGCTATTGACAAATCGCTGGAAGAACTTTTACATACACACAAAGCTGAGGAGGTGAAATGGCAACAGTGGGACAGTGTGTGACCATTTCTAATGTCATAAATGGATCAGAAAGTAAACAAACAAGAAAAGACATGAAGCAAAAAGTTGCCACATTTCAATGTCTGGTTGAAGTCTTGAAGGAGGACCTCCTGTTTCTTGGTTAACATCTACACGTGGCATCCTGGAAACACCACCAATTTAAATCACTCAAAGATAACCTTCCCGACAGCTGGGTATTGATGGTACTAGACTTTGCAGAGAACTACACAGGCAAGTACCAGGATGAAATTCAGTCATGCCATTGGCACCACGAGCAAGCCACTGTTCACCCTATAGTGGCATACTACAGGTGTGAAAGATGTACAGACTTAGTTACACAGTCACTTGTCTTCATATCTCGTGATCTCAAACATGACCACCACGCAGTTCTGCATTTCATCATCTTGTCCAGTTCCTACCTCAGAAATATCCATGGCATCAATATTGAGAAACAAGTACACTTTACTGATGGGTGTGGGAGTCAGTATAAATTGAAATGGACCTTCCAGAATATATAATTGGCTCCATCACTACATGGATTCCCAATAGAACATGCATTCTTTTGATCCAGGCAAGGAAAAGGAACCTCAGATGGTGACAGTGCGGTGGTGAAGTCAGGTGCAAGCCAAGCTGTGTAGTCCCGGCAGGCTATCATTTCAAATGTTGCGCAGCTCTCTCAGTACTGCAAGAGGAATTTAACAAAGGAACCTGCCACTGAAGGTTGCACTCATTACCACAGAATAGTCTTCTGTGTTGGTAATGGAAAAATTAACAGAAATGCAGAACCAGAACTGAAAACAATACCTGGCACACGAAAGGTTCAGTGTGTCCAATCAGCGGCAGATGGTGTTGAAGTCCAAGACTACAGCTGTTTCTGTGGCCATGCAGAAAGGAGGATGGTCACTGTGAAAATGCATGATACATCGACGGATAGAAGAAAAGGATTATTCAAACTGCACCTGGCTACCTGTCTTCACTGAAGGAAAAAGAAACTTCAGGGCCCTCTACATTGCTGATTCTGGTCTTCAGTGCAATCACTCACACATCCACTCCTGCTTCTGATAATGAGACTCCTGGTCCCTCTACATTGCTGATTCCTGTGTCCCATGCAATCACCAGAACACCCACCCCCACTTCTGATATCGCACCTCCAGTGATGATCAGTATGTCTACTGTTGCAAACCAAATTAGTGAACATGCTGCTACTATGACAGATTCTGAAGCCAGCACAACAACCAATACATCATCTGTTGCCAGTGCATCTACCAGAAGACAACAGAATTATGACCACATACAGACAAACCAGTTTTATGCCATTTATTACTCTAACACATTTTACATTGGACAAGTAACATCATTTGATGAAATGAAACAAGAATTCAAATGTAAATTTTTGCAAAGGAGCAGTGATGGCAAATTCTGTTGGCCACGGCATCCAGACATTGATGTCATAAAGGAAAGATGACTTTTTTATGGACCGATAACAGTGCAAGGACAAGGAAAATTCGACATATCACCAGATGACCTGAAAACTATCGTTAACAAACATGAAAAACTGAAACAACATTGGAATTAACAGAATTCAGAGGAAATGTGGTATTTTTAACATTTCTGAATGGTCCTGTAGGAGGGTGGGCAGGTAGGGAAAGGGTAGGCAGGTTGGGGAAGGTATACAGCTAGATATGGTGGACGATAGGATGGGTAGGGAAAGGTACAGTATACAGCTAGATATGGTGGACAGTAGTAGGTGAGTAGATGGATATAAGAATAGGGACACAGAGCATGCTGACAGTGGACAGCCGTTTGGTCGGTCAGAGATTGCTGAAGGTGGACATGTGCTGGGGAAGAATTTAAAGAATGTTGGTAAACCAAAGGCTGCTGAAGGTAGACAGAGATGGAGTGGCCAAGTGGAGGTTGCTATATGGTGGAATTAAGTGAAAGGGGGGTGCAGATGGAAGGAAGATGGGATGATTAGTTGAGGAATGTGTAAAGTAAGGCAGAAGGTGTGAAGAAGGTGTGTATGAAGAGGAGAAAAGGGGAAGATGTCAAGGAAGTGAAGAAATGGTTGAGGGGGAATCATGGCCTTGTTTGCACATTGGACTGTTAGGGGTATGGCATTCTTCTGTCATGAGGATGTGTCCATGGTGACAGTATGTCAGTTCAGGCATGTATTGAGCACCAGTTTGAAGAGGCTGTGAGTGAACTTGAAGGAGTTTAACACCACTTATTTCAAGCTTGGAGAGCATCAAATGCCATGGTGGAAGGGCTCATGGATGAGTGGATGCCAGCCCTTGGGCATTGGCAGAGCTTGATTTTGGTTATGTGTGGTGGCACATGATAAACCTATTTTTGTTGTGGCAGGTGTCAGTGGATGCAGGCCCTTGGGCACTGACAATCACTGAATTTTGAATGTTATGTGATGTGGGAACTGATTTCAATCAATGTTTTGTTTTGGTAGGTGTCGGTTCAAAGAAGAAACTACTTTGGGTGAGCAGCTATCCATGAAGTTTGAATTCCAGGCAACTCCAGGGAGGTGAAAATCAATTTCTTTTGCAATGGCACTCTGATGAACTATGAACTGTTCTATAAAACTGTGAAGAATGAACCCTGGCTTAAGAATGCTGCAATGAGAACATTTATGGACAATATTGGGTGGGTGGTTGTGGTAAGAAAGGAAGGTATCAGAATTAAAGAGACATTGTTGTGTGGTGTGCGTTTGTGTAGTGTAAGTTTAGATAGGTTTTTAGATTACATCCAGTGGGTGGTGCACCAACCATGCTCCACCATTGTAAAAACAGGTGTGGGTCAGTATGGTCTCGCTGTCCCTGTAGGGGAGATTGCCTTTGTGTTCATGAAGGAATTTTCCCAGTTTTCCTACAGGATTTTTCTGTGTTGTTTGCCTTGTCCAGTGAAATCTGGTTAGGCAGTGGGCAGGGCTGGTTAATTAACTTACTGTTATGTCTTGGGTGGCATGGAAGTCTTGGTGATGCAGAAGAGGGGAAGGTACCATCATCCTTTATGCCCATTTTGTGCATCTGGATGCTCATGTTTTTTGGGGTGAAAGTTCACAGAGATTCTCTTTTGCAATGCCCAGGGAGAGTGAGCTGTGGCCCTACAGCCACACTGCTTGTAATGAAAGAATCTGTAGAACTTAAGGGCACAGTCCATTGGTTTACTCTAGGGCTGTTTTACAGTTGGTGACTGCAAACAAATTATGGCCACCGCTCAACTAACAAGGCCACTGTTAGTTGCGTGGTGGCTGTAATTTGTTTGAACTCACATGTTAACATTAGAAATAGCAGATTAAAACATGCCCCATGGAGAACAATGGAGCACACCCCTGTACTCTACAGAATCTTACATCACAAGCTATGAAAGTGCAGGGCCATGGCTCACATGTATTTAAATGAGGACCCCTGGAATTTTAACAGGGACTTCCACATTTGAGCCATGGCACCCCAACTTTTTTAAAAGAAAGTAGTGGATCCCCTTATGAAAAATCTGACTGAGAGCATGGCTGAAGACTGGCTACCTCATGTGGAAGCCCAGAGTTATGAAGTAGAATGGCAATCAAGACTACCTGGCTGCCCACATCACGCAGACTTGTTAATGTTTTTTTTTTTTCAAATAAATACATGGATGCAGCCATTTCTCTTCAGTGACTGGTGTGTGTCTCTGTTTGTTTGGGTGGAACAGGGGGAACAGGGCAATACAGCATAAGACAATGACAAAATGACAATCTTGGAATAGAAGATTTTGGGGGGTTTGTGGAATTGCACCTTGGAACACTTCAAAATGGACATAATCGTAAATATGCTAGTTATGTAATGTTTGTTTTTAAATGGGTTTAGTATTATAATGATTAAATGCTGAGAAGAACACTGTTTTGGTGTCCAGTGTTGCATGCACCACACTGTTTTGGTGTCAAATGGTGCACATGCCACACTGTTTGGTGTCCCCTGTTGCACGTGCCACACTTAGTGGCTTTTTTCTCAAGTTTCTGTTAGGCAGTTACCTCACTACATGGTTACTTTTTCAACTTTGGATCAGAGTGTTAAGAAAAGCTTATCAAAATTATTATACTGTGGGTCTGAAAAAATTACCTCCATGTCACACTTTGGTAATCCTTTTTCATGAACAGACCCCTTTATAAGTGGCATTGCAGAACATCTGGAGGGGAAGGTCTGCCTATCTGCAGATGACACCAACATCTGCAATAGTGTGGATACTCAGGGAAGGGGTGGAAAGGATGAGTACAGACCTGAGAAAACTTGGGGAGTGGCCACAAGTATGGCAGCTGGGTTCTAATATGAAATAGTGCAAAATAATGCACTTTGGGCACAGAAACCGAGGGACAGAGTACAAATGTGTAGAGTGTTATTGATGACCATGAAGCAGGAGAGAGATCTTTGGTAATGATCTCTGATGACCTAAAGGTGAGCAGGCAATGCGACAAAGCAGTTGGGAGGGCTAGTGGGATGCTGGGGTGCATAGGGAGAGGTATCACCAACAGAAGGATGGAGGTTTGGCTGCCTCTGTGTATATCACTGGTAAGATCTCATTTAGAATATTGTATACAGTTCTGGAGCCACATCTCTGGAAGGATATAAACAGAGTGGAAGCAGTCCAGAGGACAGCAACTAAAATGGTGCAGGGTCTGCATCACAAGTCCTATGAGGATAGACTGAAGGGATTCAATATGTACACCCTGTAAGAGAGAATGGAGAGGAGGGATATAATAGAAATCTTTAAATACCTCATGGTGGTAAATAAGGTACATGAAGGAAGCATTTTCAGGATAAAAAGAGGTACAAGGACAAGGGAACATGCTGTGAATCTGGATGTGGTAGATTCAGGAGTGATGTGAGTAAGTACTTCTTCACAGAAAGGGTAGTGAATTCATGGAATAGCCTATCAGACAACATGGTGGGGGCAAAAACAGTGGGGTTCAAGAATACATGGGATATGCATAAGGGGATCTTAGTATAAAGGAATCTGGGGAGGGAAAAAGAGTCAGAGAGTAAGTAGGGTCTATGATGATATTGTAGGTAGGGAAAAATGGGCAGACTGGGTGGGCCAAATGGTCCTTATCTGCCTACAAATTCTTTGTTTCTGTGTTTTCCCCTTCCCATTGGTCATAATATCCTCTTGTGTCTTTCCCATCAACACTGGAACTTTGTAACTGACTTAACTTCAAATACCTGCCTGGCTAGCCCTTTCCATTTATCCACCACTCTCTGCATAAAAAAATACTTCCTGCATCCCTCTTGAATCCCCACCACCAACTTCTATCCATGCTCCTGATTATGGTGCTCCCCTACCTCATGATTAGATCATAGCAGTCTACTCTGTGTATTCCTCTCAAGAACTTGTACATCTCTGCCATGTCTACTCTCTCTTTCCTAGCCTCCACAGAATACATGTTGAACTTTCCAACCTCTCCTTGCACGTCTTCTCTTGCTGCCCTGGAAGAATTTTATAGCCCTCCTCTGGGCCCTCTCCAAGTTGTCCCTGTCTTTCTTTACGTGGAGACTCCAGAACTGTGCCCAGTACTGCAAGTGTGGCCTTACCAGGGACCTGCACAAGATTAATATCATTCCTTTCCTTCTGTATGTGAATGCCCTATCTGTGTGCCACAGCATCCTACTTGCCTTCCCATATACCTTACTGCATTGGGTCACAGCCCCGAGGTTGTCACTGATAACAACATTACATTTCTGGGCTGGCCTGCCAGCACAGTACTAGCACAACAGTAGCACTGCCACATGCAATGCTGACAACCTGGGTTCAGGAATTAGCCCAGAACATTGGAGGGCTGGCTGGCGGAGGAGATTAGAGTGTCTGGCAGACAGCTTTCCTCCTCTGGGTTGGGAGGGAGAAGGTGCCTAGCAAGAGGCTGACTCCTAGCAGTGGCCAGGAGGAAGTGAGCCTAGGACCTTGCAGATAAAGGAGATTGGAGGATGCAGCGGGTGTCAGTACATCAGGCTCCTCTAGGAGGAACCACAACATGGAAAAAACCTCAGACCATGCTGTATGATGCCTGGCCCCCCTCCATCTCTCTGTATGCCAGAAACCTATAGGAACAACCGGCCAGGCCGTGCGGGGATCTCAGTCTACCTCGTTGCCCTGGAGGGAACTCCGGGATAGAGATACAAGTCACCACCAAATCATTAGGCCCTAAGAGATAGAATTTAGGTGTGGAAGGGGTGAGAACTTCATGGGGCAGATGTGGGGTATATCCCCACCTAAACAGAAGGTGAATAAAGTAAGTTAAAAAAATACATTTCTTAATGTTTAATTTAAATTGGCATTTCTTGGACCATCTCTGCAGCATTTCTGGAACCTTTTTCATACCCCTTTTCCCTCCTCTGCATCCACAGATCTTGATGTCATCTTTTATGAGAGATTATGCTAGGGATCCCTCTTCTGTGCCACAGATGAAAATATTGAAAAATGGTGCATGGACTGCATCAGAAGACATATGAGGACAGATTAACGGAGTTCAATATATAAAACACAGGCTCTAGGACCGATCCCTGTGGCACCCACTCATGACTTCCTTGACACCACAGAATTCATCATTAAAACTCCCACCCTCTGAGTCCTTGCCCCAAGTCAGTTCCTTCTCCATCTAATGAGTTTGTCCCACCAAGTCCTCCAGCATTTTAACCACCTTCTGTGTGGTACAGAATCAAAGACCTTGCCAAAGTCCAGATATTGTACAGCACATCCACTGCCTGGCTCCTGTGGCCCACAACTGTAACCCAATCAAAAAAAGTTGATCAGATTAGTCTGTCATTATCTAGCTGTCACAGATCATTGCTGCCTCTTGTCTTGTAGCCTATCTACCTACAGAAATGTTACTAGGTGATCCTTTATGATGGTCTGCAGCAGCATCCCTACAACTGAGATACAGAAATGTCCAAACTTTCCAGGTGAGCCTCAGGCTATAGTCTGACTGGCTTCCTGATCACCTTACCAAGAAAGAGAAGGTTCATATTATGCCTGTAATGCACCAGGATGTCAGGGTCCAGGATTTTTGAGGAGGTGTCTGTCTCAACACAGTCCTTTTCAGAGCTCCAGGAACACAACCCACTTTCAACAAGTACCTGCCAGTCTTGGTGATTACTGGAGCCCAGGAATCCAACTGCCTACCACCCTGGTAGATTTTTGAGTCCGGGGTACAGTGTGTGGGCTGTAATCCAATTATTGTAATACCTGGAACACCTTGTTACAATTGACTGTCTGAAGCTCTTCCTACAATGATGGACTATCTGTGACACCACAGTCTGAACCACCACCAGGTGCAGTATGACTGTCTGTAGAGATCCTTTTAAGGAAGAACTTTCTAAACTCCTCCCACTTTTCTGGGGCAAACTCTCCTCTGGGTTGCAGACAGCATGGGCATTATAAACCTTCCAAAGTGCAGAAAGTCCAGGCATATCTGTTCTCTCCCTCAGTATTCACCTGAAATACTTGAACTTTCTCATGCTGCTTTCCCTCTAATACCCATGATAATGGTATCTTGATATAGCAGACGCTCTAACCTCCACCCCTGTGACTAACCATCTAAGTTCATTATACCATAGTGATTTCCATTAAAATGTCACAGGGTGGGAATGAACTGGGATGAGGTCATCCATGGCGGTCATCAAAAAAATATAGCTATCATGCAGAGAGCCAACATGCCAGAAATGTCCTGTATCTCTGTAAGTTAATTTGTATTATTTATTTTAATTATTTCCAGGAAAAACATGCCGAGATGAGAGAAGACCTTTTCCAGGTGTGTCCTGGGGCATGGAGCATGGAAAAAGATGATAAAAGACTGTTATCATGCTCAAGGTTCGCCGGCCCAGTGGCGCTGAGGGTTGAGGCACTGAACACCACACCTCATGCCACGCTGGTGACCCGGGTTTGGGAATGGACTCGGGGTGCTGGGGGTTGGCAGGGGGGGGAGGAGAGGATTGTGCATCTGGAGGACTGCTCTCCAATCCTGGGGAGGGTGGTCGGCATTCTTCACTGCATTAGAGGCCCCAAGCAGAGGCTGGGAGACTGCAGCACATTGAGAAACTCAAAGCAGGGGTATGTGAGTGGTGGCGGATGTCCTGCAGGTGGGCGCAGGAGCATGCCCATGCTACACTGAACATCATTGCACATCTGCGCTCCCGGGGACTAAAAGTATAAACTCTTCCCCACTGGGGATAGGCAAAGGCACCTCCCTGATCCACACTCCCAACACTAGGTGCTCCCTCTACATTCCTGTCCCACCCCCAGCCCAGAGCTCAATACTCAAGATAGAGCATCCTGGGTGGATAGGGCAGCCCTTCCTTGGAGGGTTCAGACCCGAGGGATGTGCCAGGCTGGTGGAGCAGAGTAGGGAATGTCATAGTGGGAGGTAGAGATCACAGGAGGTCACTGAAGAGAGTTTCCCAGATGGGAGGTGCATAAAGAAAGTTTGGAAAAAACAATAAAGAAAGAAATCATGCTCAAGGTTTCATTTAGGTTGATCCTGAATCATTTCTGAAGTGAATGGCATAGGGTGGGAGACTCTGAACCTGAATAACATCATGTGATGATCCAACCAACCTAACAGATTAGCCCTGACATCAAAAATGGCCACGCAATGTCAGCACCCCCCCGCCACTACCACTACCACTACCACTACCATTTCATCAAAGTGCTCATGGTTAAGTAGCAGTTTACTGCACTATTGAAACAGTATCAGCAATAGTACAGATCTAGAAAAACAGAAAACATCAATATAGAAAAACAATAGCTGAGGAAGATTAAAAAGGTTTCTGCAGGAGATTTGCAGTGAGACAACAGACACCTTGTGGATGATCAAGGATAGGGCATTCCAACACTGGAGTGCTACAGCAAAAGAACAGACACTTGCCACAGTCATACCTGCACTCCGTCTGCTCTTCACAGTTGGTTTTGTCTCCTCTCTCTTTTTTTGAGCCCACTAGAGGTGTCCCAATGTAAGCTGCACTGTTAGAGGATGGTAGCAAACTTTGCAGGGGGACTGTGTACAGCCTGCCTCAACCTAAGAGAGAAAGGAGGTACTCATAAGGTTGGAGACCAACCAGGAGAAAGACCTGCAACTTGTGAAAAGCATCTCTTTTTAATCTATGAGTACTCCTCAACCCTCATATCCACATGACCTACTGAACTGCATTACTGTACTATTAATACAATGATTGTATACATTTTATTGTTTTGTATTGTTTACACTGGAAGAGTTCTACTTCGAGGCATTTTGAAATATATTTTGTTTAATATACAATACACTATATAAAAGTATATTATATTTAGGGTTTCCTGTTTTCAGTGTTTATTTTTCAACTTTTTTAGGCATATTTAATTTTCTGAAAAACAGTGTTTTTCTGGTGTTTACGAATGAAAGTAATAATGCTTTTAGTGTTTATTTTCCTTTTATTGTGTTTCTTTGAAAAAAGGTTAACCATCAAAATTTTTACACTGCATTTCACAAAGTGCTAATGCTATGATTGTAGCACTACTACTGAAAGTGCAAGGATTCACAGATGAAATTTGCTGAAGAATAAAATCATGCAATATATTTTTAGTCAGTCAAAAAGAATAGCATCACCTTGAGGAGGGGTTCATTGTGAACATCAAGCAGTGAAGTGGAGTTTCATCTTAGCCATCAGCATCTCTGAGCAAGAACTGAAATGGTTCAGTAATTAACCGCAGTCTAAGTAAGGGAAGGACCACAAAATCTGCAGTGCTGGGCTGGTGCACAAGGGATTAATGGCAGTCAGCCCTACAACATGACCATGAAGCAGGTACATACCTTGTGTTCTTGAAGTAGGCTAAGAACTGCCAACACGCAATCTGCTCATAAAAATAATGCTTTATTGCAGAGTTTGCAGGTAAAAATACAAATTAATTGAGCAAGAAAAAGTGCTGGTGCAGGCTACGCTGCATACCACTACCACTCCTAGTTCTGTGTTTTAACTTAATGCCTGAAAAAACATCTGGTAGTGTTTTTGTAGGCATTATCCGTTAAAACCTAAAAATGGATTGGCTAATTATATTGTTTTGCAGTGTAGTGCACTGAGAATGATTATAATTGTATCATGACGCCTAGTCGTAAACACCAGCTTAGCATGTCTCAGGCATGCTATGAACATTTACAGGTGATTTACTCTCACATTTCCATGACTTTCTTGACATCAACATTAACAAATCCATCATACTTGGTGACCTTAATCTCAACTGGTCCAGTCCCAAAGCAAACACACTTAGAGTTATGTGATAAAATGTGCCTCACGCAACTCAGAACCGAACCCACCAGGCCCAATTAAAAAAAAAGACGACTCAGAAGCTCTTTTCTAGACTTAATGTTTACAAACAGACCACATAAAATTAACCATGCCACTGTATTTCACAGTGATCTGAGTGACCACAATATTGTTGTCTGCATCAGGGGTTCAGAAAGTGAAGCCGTTGGAGCAAAATTAGTTATAAAATGGAGCTTCCATAAATTTAATTCTTCCAACTTCTTCTATCACACAAGCAACATAAGATGGCAGAGTTTCTACCTAGCTACTTCAATCAGTGAAGCCACTGCCCTTTTTAACACCACTGTCACAGAAATTATTAATAAACATGCCCCTTTTTTTAAAAGCAGAATCAGAAAAGCTTCCTGCCCATGGATCACCAATGACCTAAAACAAGCATTGAACAAAAGAGATCACCTGTGAGCCACAATCAGGCACTCAAAAACAGTTACAGGTTGGTCAGTCTTCTGGGAATGGCACAATACCTGTACCAAGTTCACCAGATCAACCAAATCGGAGTTTTACCTGAATGCCCTAGTGGCAGGCAGAGGCAAACCAGCTAAGACATGGAAAACATTTAAAACAATTAAAGGACACAGAACCCCCTCATCTATACCTACCAAAATAACATCTCAGGTCACTACAATTACTAATAAAACCACCATCCTTAACAAATTAAATACACACTTTGCCATGGCAGGGCTAGCCTTCGACACGGCTCAGGCAGCAAATTACCAAACACACCATATTGCTACAGACCTCTTGCCTAACCAAAATACTCTAAATCCCTTCCACTTCTCCCAAGTCACCTAAAAACAAGTTGAAGACCTATACCTTAACCTAGATTCCAAAAAAAGCACCGGCACCAAGGCATTTCCACTTGCGATGCTGGCGACCTGGGTTCAGGACTGGACCTGGGATGCTGGAGGGATGGCCGGGAAGAGAAAGGCTTGAGCCTCTGATGACTGCTCACCTTCTCTCAGGGAGAGGGGGAGGGACTGACCCAGTGCTTGCTGACTCCTGGCAGAGGCCAGGGGTACAGCAATGCGCTGGGACTTGCTGACCAAGAGGAGCATGGTGAACATCAGCATATGCCTGATATTAGTGGCACGCCATTCCCCCGGGGAGAAAATAGGAAATATAGCTCCGTGGTCGATCAGATGACGGTCGCTGGCTCCTGCTGCCACAGGAACCTGGGCAGCCTAAAGACCACCACAGCAGCACATGAGCCAATAAGGAATGTGCTGGCCTCCTCCACTGGCACCTTCCCCCTTGGAGGAGGGGGACCCATCTGGTGAAGTGTTACACCGGGTTACCAGGGGGGCTGCGATGTGGGGTGGCAATGGCTGTACCAGAGCAGGGTGGCAAGTAAGGAGCATAGGTGACCCGAAGAAGAGGCCAGCCAGGAGCTGGGATGGAGCAAAACAACAACAACCCAGATTCCTAAAACTAGGATATTCCCACCTCACAACACCCCTTACCCATTTATCTTTCTCATCAGGTGGTTTCCCCTCCTTTTGGAAAACATCTCATATACTGCCTCTATTCAGATCTGGCAACCCGACCAACCTTAACAATTATAGGCCAATCTCTGTACTACCAGTTCTCTCAAAGTTTCTTGAAAAACTAGTCAATAAACAGTTAATGGACCACCTTAATTAATCTAACCTTAAAAATCCACTCCAATACAGGTTCAGGCCCAATTGGAGCACCACATCTGCTCTAGCTTTAGTGATCAATGATTGGCTCCCTGCCCTCCATCATAAATTGACAGTAGGAGCAGCGATTTTGGACCTGAGCAATGCGTTTGATACAGTTGACCATAACTTATTACTAGTTAAACTTAAGGAGCATGGCTTACAAGAAACTGCCCTTCATTGGTTTTCCAGCTATTTGACAGACAGGCTGCAGCTAATTAGGGCTGATGGGCTGTTGTCTTCTCCCCTCCACCTTACCAGATGGGTACCCCAAGGATCCATTCTGGGACCTCTCTTGTTCATGATATACATCAATACACTCAGCAATTACATCAAGAATGCTAAAATCCACTTCTTTGCAGATGACTCTGCACTTTTCACTGCCAAACCATTACTTGTCAACGTTTGCATTGAACTGCAATCAGACTTCAACCAACTACAAATTAACCTTGTCTAATCTAAACTGTTGCTTAATGCTAAGAAAACGAAGTTAATGTTCCCCCATAAATCCCCTACCTGCTTCCAAAAATAATGTCACCACCCCACCCATCACTACTCTCCTGGGCAAAATATTAGAAGCAGTGGACAGGTTCAAATACCTAGGCCTTTGGGTCGACCATAATCTCTCCTTCTCAATTCACATTGGGGCCCTATCCAAAAAACAAAGGATGAGATTAGATTTCTTCTACAAGAACAAATCCTTATTCACCATACCATTTGATTCATTACAAATGCTTCTACCAGAACCCACCATTGCAAGCTGTATTCCAAAGTAGAATGGTCTTCACTAGCCACTCGAAGATTAATGCATAGCTGCACATAGCTCTATAAAGCTCTACTCAGTAAGCTACCCCTATATTTCATGCCATTCCACCATTCCCTGTGCTGCTGTTTGGTCAGTAAAAGCTCCCTCATTACACTCAATGTCCCCAGGTTCTGCAATCTTTATGACAAATCTGCCATTGGCTATGCTCGCCCAACAGTCTGGAACAAACTGCAAACCACGCTCAAACTAACTCACCTAGTATCTCTAAATGCTTTAAAAATTTCTAATCAGAAACCACTTGACAGAAACATGCAACTGCCACTCATGATTGCCCACCCTGCACTTAGTTACCCTCCCACCCTGTCCTATCCTACCAGCCACTTTACCCTGTCCCCCTACCACTAACCCCCACTCCCCTTTTTTGCCTCCCTACCACCCCAATACACTATGTTGATCTGTATGTTTAACTGTGCAGCACCAGACCACACTGGTTACAAAGTCCAAAAATTACTATATGTTTTCCTTATTGTTAAACAATGAAATTTTTACAGTTCCTTCACATTGTTATGCAGTGAAATTGTGTTACATTATCAGGCTATAAATTTTTTAGAGTTCCTTCTTACTGCTCAATCCATCCTGATTTGCTCATTTATATTTATTTGTTGCACTTTTGTATTTGACATGCTGCTGTTTTGTATTGTCTTGAGACTCTCAGGACCTTCTTGAAAATGAGCTTGCTCAATGGAGTTCTCCTGGAAATAAACTTGAACCTGAACTTGAACAGGCACATAGAGAGGCAGCTCCAAATACCATAGACCAGTGCCAAAGCAAGTTACTTACAGTCAAAGAGAAGCTCGATTCCTTGGTCTCCAGCAGAAGTAGAAGTAAACACACTGAGTTGTGTCCAGAATAAACACTTTAATTTTGAAAACAGCAGAATTACTTAAAAAAGGTCTGCTCCCTCCCTCAGCTAAATGTTTTCATGTCTCCCTGAGCACTTTTTCAAAGCTGACAGGTGTAGTGTGAGCTAGCATTTAAAAGGCTTGCATTTAAAGAGATACAATACTAGTTGCACACAGATAAATCACACTAAGTAACCCCCATAAATCTTAATAGCACTTTATTCCATAGGTCAAACACACTGCATAAAAGTACATGCATAAAAAACACACATCAATATTATTCAAAAGTATCAAAATACATAGAATACAAGAAATTGCAAACATACAGAGCTAAATAAAAAAATCAAAGAATAAAGAACAAACAGTGAAGAACTATAATTGGTATCCATATAAATGGTCACCCTTAATTTAGTTATCTATTTTTTCAGAAAAAAGGGTCAATCGAAAGTGGTCGTTGAGACCTGGAAATTCATAGGACCTGAATTTGAATTGCCAGAATGTTTCTCTCTGTAGTAAACAAACTCTGGCCAGAGCTTATAGGGCTGCAGCTGAGGAATTTAGGGTTAAAATATTGTAAATAACCAAAATTACAAGCCTGCATTTGCAAAATGTAACGTATGCTCATAAATTTGTTGCTTTGTAATATTTTTACACCACATTTTCAACATAGTCTTGCTATGACCCTGCCTCATGAAGACGAGCAGAGAAAATGATCAACTCCTGGCTTAGACAGCCGGTAGACAGTAGATTCAAGATGGTGACCAGTGTGGGTCTGCATTGAATCACACTCTCTCTGAGTCTTACTTTGAGTCTTACTCTCATTTAATTGTTACTTGTTTTATTCATTTTTTAGTCCGTTTTTATTTTATTTACGTCCTGCATTATCATTTCGTCTTATTGTGCACTTTGTTTTGGGATTCGGACTTTTGGAACTGCTTTCAGAAATCTCCCCTTTGTTTGTTCGTGGAGATACTTTTAGCCGCGAGTGTGAGTGGTTGCATCTAAAGGCATTTTAAGTGCGATTTTGGAGTCGGGCTAATCGGATCAAAACTGGTTTTGCTTGCCTCATGTGCGAGGATTTATCGAACTGTGATTTTGCTCATTGAACATTTGTGGTGGTATCGTCATCTGGAGTTACTTAGTCATTTCTGTGTGACTGTCGACCTATGGGATTGGAACTTTACTGGACCGTGGATTAAATTGGAACCACTGCAGCAATTTTTGGAGATTGCTCTGCTATCCCATTTGAGGTTTGTGGGAGGAAATCCACCTGGACTGTGTGGGCATTTGGGAACCCGCCATTTGGACGTTGCTTCCCTTCTTTTGGTTGGAGCCTGGCTGCCTGGGGAACTCTGATATTTGTACTGGTCTTTATCGAGTGTCGGCTTTTGCCTGATTCTGCTGAAGTGAAAAATTTTGGGCCGGGTCAAGACCTGGGACGGCTGTGGTGGGGGAACCCCCTGGTCCCTGCTACCAGAGGGTGAGGGGGCAAGTCGGAGACCAGCTGGAGGGTTGGGCCTCTATCTGCCCTGTGGGGCTTGCGATGCTGGGGTGGTTGTTGTACTGCCCTGTCTCTGGGACCCTGACCCTGGTGGTAAGAGTTGTGGGATGCATCCTGGCCAGTGCGGTCTGTGGGGTTAATTTTGACCTGAGTGACTGCAGTTTAAGGGAACTGTTAAGTTTTAATGTTATTACCTTCATTGGCTTGAACTGAGCAATATTTTCCAGCGGTGAGTGGGGAGTGACTGGTTATCCCGATTGTCCATGAAGAGGTTTTCAGTCTGCTATCTAGCCCACCCTTGACTTGTTTGCTTGGTAGATTTAATTTACCCGTCGAGAAGACTGTGGATGGATCCTTGGTTTGGATTATTTTATAGTTTCATTTGAAGTTTTCTCTGACTGGAACCTTCTCTCTGGACCAAAATATTTTGTCCGTGCAGTGAAAGTGCTCGGCTATTGTGAGTTCATGGGGAGTGTGAGTCCCTGCCTACTCAAAAATTTTTATTTTATTATTTTGGGGGTATTGTATGTTGTCTTATTTTCAGGAAGTGAGAGTGCCTGGAGGCTAAGTAAGCTGCTAGTGGGAGTACCTGTTTTCTTAGCCAATTTATATTATTTTATTTTGTTTTTTTTTTATTTTTACTGTGAGTTTTTTCATTTTTCTTTTCTATTTAAGTTTACCTGTTTCTATGATGGGATTTCCTTGTGAGAGGAGGGACCCCATCTATATTTATCATTTATGACTTATTTTACTTTTTAATTATTTTCTGTTTATTTTTGGGTTCCAGAAAGTAGGTTTAAATTCTGAGAAATATGGATTAATTGGGTTTAATTTTTATCTTTTTGGTTTATGTTGTTTTAATTTTGTTTGGAAATTTAGTTTTTTTAATTTTTGAGGGGGATTTGTTTTTGTGTACTTTGTGAGAGTAGGACTTTATTGTCTTTTCCATGTTGAAGGACACGGATATGTATTATTATCCCACCTCTCCCCATCGTTCGCTACTCATGCTCCACTCTTAGGGCCCTCTGACCCTTTTTCTTCCATTCCTTTATTGTTTTCTATCTATCAAAGTTGTAGGGCTCTGGGAATTGCCCAAAGGAGGAGTGGGCAGGGTGGGGAGCCTAAACAGTGGAGGATGGATGAGGGGAGTGCTCAAATCAGGATTGTTAGGCCCAGAAGACACCCTGGGGTGAAATGGAGGTCAGAACATGGGTTTCCTTGTCTGTTCCCCATACCCAAGGACTCCGCCACTAATAATGGTGAGCAGGTGGTTGGGGGATCCTTGGGATTCTGTCCAACTCGGGTGGTTTTATGCAATGCCAGATCCGTTGCAAACAAGACTGCCATTGTGGCGGACTTGGTGGGTATGGCGGATCTGGCTTGCATCACCAAAACCTGGCTGGATGGAAATGCCGGCCCCATTCTTGAGGCGCCCGTTCCGGCAGGGTATTCGGTGATACACCGCCCGAGATTGGATCGCAGGGGTGGGGGGGTTGCACTCTGTTTTAAGACTGAATTGGGTCACACTAGTGTTCCAGTTGAGGAGACCAGATCATTTGAATGTGTTGTAGTGGCAGGTGGGGGCTATAGACTGGCTCTCATCTACCGTCCACCCAGGGATGAGAAGCCATTCCTTAAGGAAGTGACGGACTTCGTCATTGACCTGGTATTGGAGTCTCCCAGGTTGATGGTGCTGGATGAATTTAATGCCTGGATTGACAATGAACTCTCACAATTTGGACAGCAGTTCCTCCAATTGATGAGTTCATTGGGCCTCTCACAGGTTGTTACCTCTGCCACTCATTAATGTGGCCATTCCCTTGATCTGGTTTTCCTCCTGGGGATGGAAGCCTCTGGCGTGGGGGTAGAACCTGTCGGATGGTCTGACCATCACAATGTGAGATTCAATTTTAGCACCCCCTTGCGTAGACCTACCCCTGTGGACATGGTCAAGTACCGCCCTTTACGGGATGTGACTCCCAATGGTCTAATGCGGTACTTGACCTATCAGAATTTCCTGTGATGAGCTCAGATCCAGAGGCCTTGGTTCTGGCCTATAATAAGGCCATTACCAATGCCCTGGATTCTATAGCTCCCATCCATGTGCATCCTCTCTCCCTTCGCCCGCGGTCCCCATGGTTCGATGGGGACTTGAGGGAGATGCGTCGACTAGGACGCAGGTTAGAGAGGTGTTGGCAGAAATCCTGCTTAGATGCCGATCATTTTAGGCTGCTAGAGCACTATCAACTCTATCAGTCAGCAATTGCCCATAAGAAGGCAGTACTCCTGTCTGGGGAAATTGCTGCTGCTCAGAACCGACCGGCCCAGCTCTTTCAAACCGTAGACAGATTCTGCAACCCAGCCTGTCTGCAGGTTTGTAGAGCCTTTTCGCAATCTCAGTGCGAGGAGCTCGCTCTGTTCTTTGCAGATAAGGTGGAAGACATCAGAGCGGAGACCTGCGCTACAGTCTCTATGGGAACGGCCGTGGACCAGGCCCCAGTCGCAACCCCTCTTTTTTCCTGGAGTCTCTTCAAAAGGCCAGAAATCGAAGACGTTATGAGGATTGTCCAGGGTATGCACACTACATGCTGTAGTTTAGATCCTGGCCCCACAGCCTTGATTATGGGCTGTGGGGAAATTATCATCCCGGTTCTGGCGAGGATAGTCTGGTGCTCCTTAGACTCTGGTGAATATCCTTGCTCCCTGAAGGAGGCAGTGGTGACACCAGTGTTTAAGAAGGCTTCTTTGGACCCCGGCTTCCTCAGTAACTACTGGCCTATCTCAAACCTTCCCTTTGTTGGGAAGGTAATTGAGAAAGTAGTGGCTACTCAGTTAGACAACCACTTGACCATCCATAGCATCTACGATCCCCTTCAATCAGGTTTTCAAAAGAGGCACAGCACTGAGACTGCACTGGTTCAGGTGCTCAATGATCTCTTGATGGTGAGAGACCAGAAAAAACTGTCCATTTTGGTCCTTTTGGATCTGTCATCAGCATTTGGCACTGTAGACCATGGGGTTCTGCTTGAGCACCTGAGAATCATCTGTGGGCTTTCAGGTTTGGTCCTCAGATGGTTTACTTCTTTCCTCACTGGTAGAACTCAGAGGGTGGTATGGGGGGTGTTTTCCTCTGATCCTGTCTCTCTGTCTTGTGGGTTGCCTCAGGGCTCAGTGCTGTCCCCCATGTTGTTTGTGGTGTACATGCTTCCCCTCGGAGACATTGTAAGACGGTATGGGCTGGAGTTTCATTGTTATGCCAATGATACTTAGCTCTACCTGTCTTTTGCACCTGACCAGAATGGAGCACTCTCGGTGTTTAATAACTGCCTCGGCGAAATCCAAGGTTGGATGAGGTCCAGCTGGCTGAAGTTGAATTCCAGGAAGACTGAGGTGATGGTTGTGGATCCTGGTCACCGGATAGAGGGTTGGGGGACAAACCATCCCTCAGGTTTATTCCTGGGGATGTTGAGCTCCCCATTTCTAAACAGGTGCGGAACCTAGGGGTGATTCTTGATAATTGGCTGACACTATGTGCTCAAGTGTCAGATGTCATTAAAGTCTCCTTTTACCATCTTAGGAACATTGCTAGGATCAAGCACCTTGTTCCATCCGGGGACCTACCTACGCTGATCCACGCCTTTGTGACCTTGCGTTCGGACTACTGCAATTCCCTTTACTTTGGGCTTCCTGGGGTTGATATCCGCCACTTGTAGCTGGTGCAGAACTCTGCAGCCCGGTTGTTAACTGGGACCTCTCGTTCTTCCCATGTTACACTGGTGCTGCGGAGACTGCACTGGCTGCTGGTTCAGTGGTGTATCACCTTTAAAGTCGGTTTGCTGACTTACAAAGCCCTGCACGGTTTGGGCCCCGACTACCTGGAAGAGCTCCTGGTTCCCTATCTCCCAGAGCGACCGCTCCGCTCGGCCAGCGAGGGGTTGCTAGAGATTCCAAGGGCTATTTTGAAATCATCGGGTGACTGGGCTTTTGCGTTTGTGGCTCCGGCCCTCTTGAATTCTCTACCACATTGGATTAGAGAGTGTGTGACAGTGGGGGGTTTTAAACAAGCATTAAAATCCTTTCTATGGACTAAGGCTTATGCGGAAGAGGTTGATCTGGTTTGATTTTATTATTTTATCATGCTGTTTGATGTGATGCATTTTACTGGTTTGTATTGTAATGTTTTATCTTGGAGTGATTTTATAATCTGTTCTGCTTCTTGAGTTTTGAAAGGCACATTAAAAATAAAGACTATTATTATAATATTATATTAAAGGTGATTTTGCCCATGGACTGCGGATTCAACTTTCTGGATGCAATAACACATTTTGGGCAGGAGTTGAAAAATGTCAGCTGTCACATTCATGAAGTGTATGAAGAAATGGCTATGTTGAAAATTTGGGGTAAAAACATCTAATATTATCAAACCTATGAGCCAGTGTTCATAAAATTCAATGTAATCTCATAACTGTCGTTTTTTAATATTTTGACACCAAATTTCCAACATAGGCTTCTTATGACACCACCTCACGAACAAGGGCAGAGAAAATTTTTAACTCCTACCAGAAAGGTGATTTTTTTACAGGGTCCATGAAATCGCCTTTCAGGATGTAAAAAGCATTTTGGCCAGGATTTCAAAAATGACAGCTGTCACATTCATGAGGTGCTGGAAGGATATGGCTATGTTGTAAATTTGGGGTAAAAATATTGAAATTTCCAAAGTTACGATGCTGCATTCACAAACTTCAATGTAAGCTTATAACTTTGTTGTTTTTTAGTATTTTTACACCTAAGTTTCAACATAGCCTTCTTATGACCCCACCTCATGAACAAGGGCACAGAAAATCTTCAACTCCTGCCTGAAAGGTGATTTTGCACAAGGACTGTAAAATCACCTTTCAGGACAGATCTGCATAATGACAGTGCCACTGTTCATGAGGTGGGGTCCCAAAGAAGGCATGTTGAAAATCTGGGCTAAATATTTGTAAACATGGCCAAGTTATGCCTCTAAGTTCAAAACCCCATTGAAATACTTTAAACAGCATACCTGTTTCTTTAGTTTGTGGTCCAGCTTTAAAGAGTGAAGACGTGTCTGTGGTCCAGAGAGGATTATGACATTGGACCCCCGATGGGTAAGTAAGGCATGGGGGGTGGAGTGGTGGGTGCTGAGTAGGAGGATTGGGTAGGGGGTCAGAAATGGCACAAAAGACATTGATGGATGGTTTCCTTTTTACAGGTTAAGGAAAAAAAAAACAGGACCGAGGATACCCGATCATGACACCAGGGGACTGGGCACCCCAGTGTCACTGTTACATTTCTGGGGGGGTGCTGAGAGGGAGGGTAGGTTGGGGCAGACAAATATTTAAAAAAAAAAGGAACAGCATCATGGGGGAACATGATTGTGACACTGGGGGATTGGGCACCCCCAGTTTCATTGTTATGTTTCTGGGAGGGAGTGTGGGGTGCTGGGAGCTGAGAAGGAGGGTCGGGTGGAGGGAATTTTTATTATAAAAAATTAAAAATAGGCGGTCACAGCAGAACACATCCCACTCCTCCATGACCAAGATGTCTGCCACATGCTACTGCGCATGCACGACTACTAGCACGTGCCCAGTAGAGTGAAGCCGCCATCTTGGACATGATGCAGTGTACCATGTTCCACTGTGATCACTGGCACTGTAAAAATAGTGCAGTGCTACTTCAATAGAGACAAATCTATGGAGCCGCTGACCATGCAGCCCTCCATAAGATTAAAGTGTCACTGAATAAAGCTTGCCAACTTGTCACGGGTTGTGTCAGGTGCACCCATACCTGTGACCTCTACAGTCCTTCTAATTAGCTGAATTTTGATGGCAGGCAAAAATATCAGACCTATATGCTTGCCAAAAAGATCTCAATGGGCCTTTCCCCTACTGGACTCCTAAATCTCCTTCAAAGTGCCCCTTCGGAAAGAGAATTAGAAGTTCTTCCAAAGCCTGTATGCAGGTTCCCCACTGTAGGACCTCCCTTGGCCAGCGATATTTCCACTATAGGGACCCCTTTAGTTAAACTCTCTACCGGCTACTACCTCAGCTGTATCCAGACTTGGCCTTTTCATAACTCTCCTTAGGAAACATATCATTTCCTCCAGCTACTGCGATTGCTTCTAACTTTACTTCCTGCCTACCCCAATTCCTCTCCATTCTTCATTAATTAACTCCCTCCTGCTCTCTCTCACTTCTCACTCCCTCCACCCCTCTGTCTCCAATCCCTCCCCACTTTAGTCTTCCATACTTACTACTTCCTGTCTTGTCCAGCTCTGTCTGGCTCTACTTACCTGATTTCAGTTTTTTGTTGCTTGTCTGATTATTTATTAATGTGTTTGCCTGACCTTGACAGTTTTTATCCTGGATAATTTTTATCCTGTTTAATATTGCCTATTATCTGTACCTGATATGCATGTCTGCTTGTCTGATTAATTATTTTATGTGTTTACTTGACCTTGGATAGTTCTTATCCTGTATACTATTGTTTATTACCTGTACCTGAACTGCTTGTCATTTCCTGTATCCTTGTTTTGTACCTCCCTGACATGGAGCCTTTGCAAAAGAGTCTTTGACTCAAAGGTTTGTAATTCCAATTCTCTTAAAAAATAAATAAATAAAACATGAGCAGAGGGCTTCATTGTTGTGGAGGTGACCGTGGTGCAACTCCAACATGTTGTTCAGTCACAAAGAATGTGCTGAATCCTTTTCTCATAGCAAGCAGTCTGCAGGGCTCTGTCCACTGCAGCTCTAAGAAGTATAAAGGTCTCCACGCCTAATATTTTCATAAACATTTTCTATACCCTGAAAAGCAACTGGTGAGTCCTGCCTCTTTTTTAACAGTGTTGTGCCAAAGCACTGACCCCACCCAATTTTTGGATGCTTCTAATGTGTTCACCTATTTGTTATTTTAACTTTCTCTTTCTTTTCCCTATGTAAAAAGCAGAGCATGACTTACATGTTGCCATATATATTACATTTTCTGTGCTACATGTGATGAAGTCTAATATAGAAAATTATCTACCTGATAAAGGGCATTTAATACATTAACCAGTTATTATGTATTTACAAAGCAGACAGTTTCCACACTTGTGGGTCGCTGTAAGTAAATGTTTATATCTCTCATGTATCCCCTGTCCTTCCCAATAGGTACTATGGACCAATTGGTCTCCCAACTTTTGTCCCCTTTTAAAAACCATTCTAGGTGTTCTTTCCATAGTACATCTCAATTCTTTATTTGTATTAAATAGATGCCAATGTTTATGAAAAATCGTATTGACTAAATAAGCTTGTGGGATAAATGTAGTAATAAAATCTGGTGTTCTATTATTACTGTTTTTTCTGATTTTTTTTTTATCATTCTTGTCATTCCCTCTACCATCGCCTGACATCAAAAGTGACTCCCTTGATAAGATATTCGTAGAAACATAGGAATTGTCACAGATTATGACTGGTCAGCCCATCCAGTCTGCCCATAAGCCCTGTGCATGATTATGACTTCTGACCCTTCCTCTGCTTTACCTCTATGGTTCCCTTATGCCTGTCCCATGCATGTTTAAATTCAACCACTGTATTTGCTCCTGCCACCTCCTGTGGCACACCATTCCATGCATCCACTACCCTCTCTATGAAGAAATACTTCCTTGCATTCCGTCTTAATCTGCCATCTTCCAATTTCATGTCATGCCCCCTCACTCTTGTACTCTTCCTATATTGGGAGATGTCTCCCCCCCACACCTTGTTTATGCCCTTGAGGTGCTTGAAGGTTTCTATCATGTCCCCTCTCTCCCACTTCTCCTCCGAGTACATATTGAGGTCCTTTAATCTTTCCTCATAAGTTTTGTGGTGCAAACCCTGTTCCATCTTAGTCATCCTTCTCTGGACTGTCTCCAGCCTGTTAATGTCCTTTCGAAGGTGTGGCCTCCAGAACTGCACAAGGGCCTGACCAGGGTTTTATATAATGGCATGATTCACTGCTTCTCACCTTCTGCTTCTGATACCCCTCCCTAGGCATCCCAGCATGCCACGGGCCCTTCCTGCTGCCTTTGTACTCTGTTTTGACATTTTCAGGTCATCTGAAATAATAATCCCCAGATCTCTTTCTTCCTTATCAACTGTCATCAGCCTCTCTCCTCCATCATGTAACTCTCCATAGGGCTTCCATGCCACAGGTGCATAATTTTGCACTTCTTTGAATTAAACCTGAATTGCCACTCCTCAGACCATTTCTCAAGCTTCCCCAGGTCCTTCCTCATTTTCTCCACCCCTTCTGGAGTATCTACCCTGTTACAGATCTTGATGTCATCTGCAATTTGCAAACAGGCAGACCTTTCCTTCCAGCCCCTCTGCAATGTCACTAATGAAGACATGGAAAAGGACTGGCCCCAAGAACTGATCCCTGAGGTACCCCACTGGTCCCCCCTCTCCCCAGATTGCATCCCATTTACCACCACAATCTGCATCCTGTCTGTTAGCCAGTTCCTAACCCAGTTTGCCACCTTGTCCCCCATGCTCAGACTACCCATCTTGTGCACCAACCTCCAATGTGGGACGGTGTTGAAGACTTTACTGAAATCAAGGTAGGCAACATCCACTGCCTTCCCTGATTTACTTCTTTAGTCACCCAACAAAAGAAATCTATCAGATCACTGTGACTCCATGTTGTCTAGGATCCTGGGCCCCAATGGAATCTATATGTCCCACTATCCTTTCTTTAAGCAGTGCCTCCATGATCTTCCCCACTACTGAGGTGAGGCTGACTGGCCTATAGTTTCCGGCCTCCTCCCTACTGCCAGATTTCTGCAGAGGGACCATGTTTGCCCTCCTCCAATCCTCTGGCACCACTTCTGTGTTAAGTGACTCGGTGAACAAAGCTGCCAGAGGTTCTGTTAGCTCTCTTCACAGTTCCCTTAATATCCTCGGGTGTATGCTATCTGGTCCCATCACTTTGTCCACCTTCAATTTTGTAAGATCCTGCAGGACAATCTCCCCTCTAAGTGGACTGCTGTTCACCTCCTCCCCCCGGCATCTGTTGCTCGGCTGTGGTTCCTGTTCCTCCCCATCTTCCATGAATACTGAACACAAGTATTTATGCAGTATTTCTGCCTTGTCTTTGTCTCCCTCCTTACACTCCCTTTCCTCCCCTTTTGGCCTAACAATCCCCCAGTTTTCCTTCTTTCACTAATGTACCTGTAGAATGCTTTGTCCCCTTTCTTTACTATCTGCGCTAATCCTTCCTCAGTGCATGCCTTTGCCTCCTTATGGCCCTCCCTGCTTCCCTTAGACACTCTAGGTACACCACCGTTTCCTCCTCCCTTTGGGTCTCCTTAGATTTCCTGAAACCTGCCCTTTTAGCCTTTACTTTGTCTGCCACCTCTTTTGAAAACCATAGTGGCTTTCTCCTTCCCTTACCTTTGGATACCAGTCTGATGCACTGGTTTGTCACTTCCACTATGGCTCCTTTTAGGTGCTCCCACTGCTCCTCCAACCCTTCTCCTATCCCCCTTTTCTCCAAGGCTATTTTGATACCTCTCCCCATTTCAGCAAAGTCTGCCTTTCTGAAATCCAAAACCTTAGCCCTAGTGTGACTTGATGAGTCCCTGTCCACATGCTGAACCACACTATGTGGTGATTGCTGAATCCCAGTTGCCCTTCTACCGAGACATCTGCTATTCTGTCCCGGTTGGTCATCACAAGATTCAGAATAATTCTGTCTCTGGTGGGATCAAGCACAAGCTTCCTATGCCCTGCCTCCTGTAGGGAGTCTGGGATGCCTCTGCTTCTGGCTGAAGCGACTGCCTGAGTGGACCAGGTGGACCGACCAAACAACGAAACTCTTACAGTGAATACCATTACAGTGACAGAAATTGACAGGTCACTGTAATGGTCCACACTGACACTGGCACTGCATCTCCAGGTGTTTCACCCTCTCCCCAAAACAACTCCAACTTGAAGTTGGTTAATAAAATACTGGGGGGGTGTGGGAGGTTCAGGAAGCACAGTTCCCCCGAACAAAACACACAGGAAAGCATACAGTACAATGCCGACACTCGACATTGTGTCTGTCAATGTAGGTGATGTT
The DNA here is from genome assembly GCA_016271365.2 of Neoceratodus forsteri. Lineage (NCBI taxonomy): Eukaryota > Metazoa > Chordata > Ceratodontiformes > Ceratodontidae > Neoceratodus > Neoceratodus forsteri. The sequence continues at coordinate 1,665,276,231 of CM057450.1, read as the reverse complement.
GGCATCTTTGGAGTTACTGAGTCATGGTAGATCCAGTGGTCCAATCCACGTCCAGCATATTGAAATCCTCCATCAGCAGGATTTCACCCCCATCAGCAGGATTTCACCTTTCATTGTCATCTTGTGAATTCCAGCTACTAGCTCCCTGTACACTTCCTTCCCCCTGTCCTGGAGATCTGTATATCACCCCTGTGCATACTGCTGTGCCATTTCCAGGTTCAAGGGTGACCCACAGCGCCTCAACCTCCCCCTTCCTATCCTGTACCTATGTTGCCTTAAAACCTTCTATGACATATAGGGCGTATCCTCCCTTTTTTGTCCTCCCATCCTTCCTGAACAGAACATAACCCGGTACATTTAAATCCCATACTTGATTTGCAGTGTACCAGTTTCAGTTATTGCTACTATGTCCAGGTCTATCTTCATTATCAAGACCTCCAGGTCTGAGATTTGATTTCCCAGGCTTTAGGCATTAGTAATCATGGCCTTCCACGTTATGCATCTTAGATTACCCCCTTTGCCCCTGTTCCTACTCTCCTGCTTCCTTCCCTGACCCGTTTCCTTTCTTGTGAGGTCCAGCACTTTGCCTCCCCTTCTGACTACTTCAGTTGGACTTTCTGTCGATTTACTATCCCACATTTGCCCTTGGGGGGGTGATACTAAGCCTCCTGTCCCTCCTGGCTACCCCCCAGGCTAGTTTAAATGCTTGCTGCTGAAGCATTCAAACTTCTCACTCAGGATCATGGTTCCCCTCCTGGACAGATGAGTTCTAACAGCACAACAAATAAATTAATATAGCACCCACAACAAAGCTACATAACCCTTGTAATCCTAACAGATTGAAATTTCTCCAGCAACATGTTTGAGCATTTGGAACAGTAAGCCAAACCTCCAAACACAGCAGCAACCTCCCTTGTCTGTGTCTTCTGTTTGTAGCATCTACCAGTCAGCCCATGGCTATACCATTTATGTTCCAGTGGTACAGGCACCCATTCTGTCAGCCAGTCTGTCCAGCATGTGCAACAAAACAAAGACCCGGCTTCTGGTATGCTGGTGCTCCGTTCATGAGACAATCAGCCCAGTCTCACTCCTCCATCTGCTCACCGCTCACCACTCAGCCTCTCACAAGAAGTCCATCACACTGTGGTCCTGGACCCTTGTGTGAAGAGCTCCTCAAAACCTGCAATTTAAATGCTGTGCCCTTTTGTCTGTTCTCCCCCTCTTGGTTGTGATACTAATTGCATCACCAATGGACAAAAAGAGGGAAAAAAAGATAAGCAAATAAACTATACTCTCTACTTAAACGTTAGCAAAACAAAAGTTAACCCAGCCACAAACAAAAATGTACAAATGTGTCCAAACAGGATCCCTTCCCACGTATACACAGTTGCAAATGCCCCCTTTCACAATATGAGTTCTAACAACACAACAAACAAAGCAATATAGGGCCCCCAACAGAGCTACATAACCCTTGTATCCTAACAGATTGAAATTCCCCCCAGCAACCTGTTCAAGCATTTGGAACAGTAAGCCAAACCTCCAAACACAGCAGCAACCTCCCTCATCTGTGTCTTCTGTTCAGAGCATCTCCCAGTCAGTCTGTGTCTATACTATCTATGTTCTGGTGGTACAGGCACCCGGTCTGTCGGTCAGTCTATCTGGTGTGTGCAGCCAAACAAAGGTGCCAGCTTCTGGTATGCTGGTACTCCACTTGTGGACAATCAGCCAAGTCTCACTCCTCAATCTGCTCACTGCCCACTACTAAGCCTCTCACAAGGAGTCTGTTGCGCTGTGGTCCTGGATCCCTGTGTGAAGAGCCCCCTCAAAACCAGCAATTTAAATTCTGTGCCCTTTTGTCTGTTCTCCCCCTCTTGGTTGTGATGCTGCTTGTGTCACTGATGGATGAAAAGAGAGGGAAAAAAAGGTAAGCAAATAAACACTCAAAAGTTAGCAAAATAAAAGTTAACCCAGCCACAAACAAAAATGCACAAAAGCACCCAAACAGGATCCCTTCCCACGTATACACAGCCACAAATGCCCCCTTTTACAATATGAGTTCTAACAGCGCAACAAATAAAGCAGTATAGCGCTCACAGCAGAGCTACATAACCCTTGTATTCTAACAGATTGAAATTCCCCCCAGCAACACATTTGAGTGTCCGGAACAGTAAGTCAAACCTTCAAACACAGCAGCAACCTCCTTCATCTGTGTCTTCTGTTTGTAGCATCTCCCAGTCAGCCCATGGCTATACCATCTATGTTCTGGTGGCACAGGCACCTGGTCCACCCTTTCCTTTACTCTAGTCACCACTTCAGAATTGTAGCCCCTTTGTAAAAATTATCAATTAATATCGCTGCCTGATTTTCATAGTCAGTATCCCTGATACAATTACGTTTGACCCTCATAAATTGGCCAATCAGAATGTTACTTTTTATATGTACAAGATGGCAGCTTTTATAATGCAAAAGAGAATTTGCATCTGTAACTTTCCTGTATAAATCTGTGATCAAATCCCCTTCAGCTGTTTTAGTTACTACCAAATCCAAAAAGTTTACAGAACATCGATCATACGCAATCTTGAATCTAAGGTTCTAATTTGTTGATTCAAGATATGCAACAAAATCTTTTAGCTCCTTTTCAGAACCTTTCCATATAAAAAAATAGGTCATCAATAAAATACTAGAAAAAGTCAGTTTTATGTCAAAAAGGAATTTGAATCACTATAAATGGCATGCTTTTCCCGTTCTGACCTATACAGAACAATGTAATTGGGGGTCATAGCTACCCCCATAGCAGTCCCTTGTTTTTGCAAAAGCAAACAATCCTTAAATAGAAAACAGTTACAGGTGAGAACCTTTTCCATTAAAGAAACCAGCAATTCAATGAAAGATGATGTGTATGGTATGTTTTCATTTAGAGAGATATGAATTGCTTCTAAACCATCTCCATGGGAGATATTTGTGTATAGGGACTGAACATCCATGGGGCCTACATACCACTCTGGTTCCATACAAACATAGAACCATAAAAGCATAGAAAGTGATTGCAGAAGGGAACCACATGGTCCATCTAGTCTGCCCATAAGCCTAGCCCCCCTCCCTTAACTGCTATTCAGTGTTATAATACCTTTGTACCTTTCCCATGCCTTCTTGAATGATCTGACTGACCTAGTCTCCACAACCTCTAGTGGAAGGCCATTCCAAGTACCCACCAACCTCTCTGCAAAGAAGAACTTTCTTGTGTTACTCTTGAACCTGCCTCCTTACAGCTTCATGCCATGCCCCCTTGTTCTTGCATGATTCTTGATCTGAAATAGGTCCTGAACCTGAACCTTGTTTATTCCCTTCAAGTACTTGAAGGGTTCGATCATTTCCCCCCATTCCCTGCGTTGTTCAAGGGAGTACATGTTTAGGTCATGCAGACGTTCCTCATATGTCTTGTTGTTGAGTGCAAGTATCATTTTTGTAGCTCTCCTTTGCACTGTCTCTAGTCTGTTTATGCTCTTTCTGAAGTGAGGTCTCCAGAACTGCACACTGTAGTCCAGGTGAGGCCTTACCATTGATCTGTACAGTAGCATAATTACCTCCCTCTTTCTACTAGTAATTCCTCTTCCTATGCAGCCTAATATGCTGTTCACCTTTAACATTGCTTTCTCACACTACTTGGATGTTTTCACATCATCTGTTATAATCCCCCCACATCCCCCAGGATATTGAGTAAGTGGGTAGTGTCTCTCATGTAGGGCCTAGTGTGCTGAGCAACTGTTTTTATGTGGCCATCTATGAATTTTGCCTGTGGTTCAGTTAAAGAATCAATACTGGCTACTATCGGGCAGGCTGGTGGAGAAACTAGACTTTTGTAAATCTTCGGTAGTCCATAAAGGACCTCTCAAACTAGATGATTCATTTTCAAAAAATGCCACTGCTGAGCCCATGGTGGTGCCTTTTATTTGTTGAAAAAACTGATTGTCAAATTCAAAGTAATTATGCTGTAAAATAAATTCAGCTAGTTCTTGTAAAGTTCTAGTGTGCAGATGTGCACCACTTGCTCTTTTGCATATGATAAATAAACTTCATCATATATCTGAACAGGGGATTCCAGAAAATGTACTTTTAGTTACATTAGACATTGCGGATCTCTATACGTTCATACCACATAGGGAGGGAGTTGAATGTGTAGGCATGCTGCTTGATAAAAGAGCAAGTGGTGCACATCCGCACAATAGAATTTTATAAGAACTAGCTGAATTTATTTTACAGCATAATTACTTTAAATTTGACAATCAGTTTTTTCAACAAATAAAAGGCACTGCCATGGGCTCAGCAATGACACCAGCATATGTCAATGCATATATGGATAATTTTGAACATCTGTACATATTTAATGATATGGACAGATTTATAAATACTGGAATTTTCTCATGGTTCAGATATATAGATGATATATTTAGATTTGGAAAGGAAGTGAACAAGAATTAGAGGATTTTTATACAGAACTGAACTTAAAAGACAGTAATTGAAGATTTGTTATGAATTTTGATAAGGTAAAGGTGCCATTTCTGGACTTAAATATACAATTAGAAAATTCATATATTCATACCAGTCTGTATAGAAAAGACACCGACAGAAACACATTATTACACAACAAAAGTTTTCATGAATCTAGTGTGAAGAAAAGTATTCCCTATGCTCAATTGACAAGAGCCAAAATAAACTGTAGTAAACAAGAAGATGCAAATAGAGAGGTAGACTCAATGATGGAAAGATTCAGATACAGGGAATACCAATGGGGAACGCTGAGAGCAGCAGAAAACAGAATAAAATAAAGAGACAGGAAGGAATTACTTTTACAGACTCCAAAAAACTAATTCAGAATCGTCTTTAGTTATGTCTATTAAATACAATCATAAAATGTCCGATATTAGGAAGGTTATATGGAAGCACTGGTATTTAGTACAGTATGACAATTTACACATCAGAGAGTTACAAAATCTACCTATTGTAGCAGCCAAAAAAGTGAGGAACATTAAAGATAGGGTAGTAAAATCCCAGTTCAAAATTCCAGTAGTTCCAGAAGAACAACTTCTGTTGGGACCCCTGAACCCAGGAATGCACCCTTGTGGCTGGTGTGCAGTACGTCACAATGCATCAAAGAAACAAGTGTTTATAACCCCACATACAGGGGAACAACACTCAATAATACAGCATATTACTTGCATTTCAGAGGGTATTGTATATGTTATACAATGTCCTTGTGATTTATTATATATGGGACAAACCAATTGGATGTTGAAAATGAGAATATTAGAGCACAAAGGAGATATTAGAAATAGTGACATCAATTCCCCAGTTGCAATACATTTTAACAGCAGGGGGCCACACTGGTGCTTCCCTTCATTTTTTAGGTTTGGAAAGGTTGCTACCACTACCTCGTGGAGGCAACCTCAGAGATAAATGACAAGGTACCTTTGTAAATGAGTCTCTGGCTCAAAGGTTTTTTCAAACTGCTGTTCAAATAAAATAAAATAAAAATAAAATAAGTAAATTGTTACAATCAGAAATGAAGTGGATCTTTAAACTACACACCTTAGAGAATAGTATAGGAATGAATATTGAAACAAATTGTCAAGCGTGTTAATTGTCACTGAGTGCAGTAACAAGCTAGACAACTATGGTTCTGTAAAGAATTTGGAATATGTAATGGTTAGCAGTTGGACTTGTTTTATTTTTATTCAATGCCTGATATAGCACTTCAGTTGATACAAGATGTATGACTCTGCACTGTTTGCAACAGTTCTGCCCTTATTTACTGCCTCTGTTTTCATCTTTCTCCTTCTTCCCTCCCCCTTCCCCCCTTTCTCCCTTCCCACATATCTAAATTTGTCTTCACTAGGTTTATTTTTTCTGTTCCCCCATCCCACCAAAAACTTCTGTTCATCTTTGGAGTTCTATAAAATTTTAATACTGTTGATTTTTTATGAAATCAGTAAAGCTTTATGTAATAAGCAATTAATCACTATTGTGATATTATTTCATGGTATTTGATGAACTGCATAGTTGAGAATAGTACATAGTATGAGCTTCCCCAGAAAAAGTGTTTTACCATTTTTTCAACTTTTGGCTAAGTCCACGAGCATGTGCAATACAGATCAAGTGTGTGCACATGTGCAGACACATTGTGGTGATGTTATGCGTCACTTAACAAACACTCTTCTGGGGAAGCTCAAGAGGAAACAGTGTCCAGCGTTTGTCACCATTACTGCAAGATGCTGAGTTTGAGGGCACTGCAAATAGCATCTGTAGCCTTTCATTTGAAGGTGGTAAAAGTGGCTTGGTACCATTCCTTGATAAAAGAACTCAGTAGACAATGTAACTGCTGTAACCAGATAGCTAAAACTAAATATTTTATCCCACAGAAAAGGATTATTCCCAATGAGGTGCTTTAAGAAGCTTTTGAAGAAATATAGACAAAATTAAACCTTTGGGTATGTTGACATTATTGTTTTCATTCAATAGGAATACCCCATGTGTGGGGATAGTAAAATGTCCTTTTAACATTTTTGAAGTGGAAACAACAATAATGGCATAGAACTTTTTGATGCATCAACCCAATACTTTAAGAGAGAGTAACAAAAATTATTAAAAAAAGCTTTTGTGTTTAGAGAATATATTGGTATTTGAGATGCTGTTTGAAGCCCTGTAATAAAAATAAGAAAAGCAGACATAGGTATGCTGGAGTGCTTTTGTTATAAAGGAGATTTACCTCACTTATTTGGGGAAAGTAAGATGGGAATGCACTATGATGGATAGAATTAAAAAATCTTTTTATATTTCCATTTTACAGGAATGCCTATGAAGCTTGCATGGTCTTACAAGGAGTATTAGTAAAGACTTTAGTTAGGCTGGTTAATTTGGATTTTGTTGAAGCTGAACAAAAATTTATAACATATTATGAAGTATGTATAAGATGATTTAACTTATTAATTGGTTATGTCTATATTTTTATCAGAGATTTATGGTGAAAAAAAACCATGAACAAGCTTCAGAAATGGAGCGAAACGTAGGGGGAATAAAAATAAAAGTGAAGCAAACATTATTTTGCATATTTTGTCTCTGTGAAGATTTCTAAAGGGCTTTATCTCCCCCTACATTTGTGTTACATGGACCAGTCCATGGGGGTTAGCCGAATTAACATTAATGGATCAGAAGAGTATTTAAGACATGAGAGAGATTCTTTACCCACAAAGCCTGGAGTTGGAATCAGCTCAGTATGTCTTTCCTGGTGAAACATTTGAAATAAATACATACATACACACACACTCACACATACACACACATACACATAAATAGGCTAGGGAGAGCTGGCCAAGTGGAACAAAGACACATAATTGTTTTTTGTTGTTGTACATAATCCATAATATAAATACAATTACATAACATTATCATTTACAATTATTTGAAACACAAACAGGTCTCAGTCTCAATTATGCATTCATCAATAATACAGTTACAGTCCCCTTGAGGAACTATTGCAAAGAGAGTTGGCCTACTTGGAGCATGTTTCAAAACCAAAGCACAGTGCGAATAAATACCATTTTAACCAATTTATAATTTAGTCTTAGGTACTACAAAATACATAATTGCCTGTAATCTCAGATAATAGGAATTCAATGGGCCTACGCAGCCAGAGTAGTATTATGCTTGTGCAACTGTGATAACTGTTTGGCCATTCACACTCTTTATTCCACAGGGAATTACCACTCTGTAGGGGTACTGAAGGCAAGGAACCCTTGAAGAGGGATCCACCCCATAGGTGCCACAGGAAAGATTCCCTTGGCTAAAGGTACCTTAGGAAGGACCCCCCTAGCAGTGAGGTGCGCCACTGGAGGAGGAGGGGAGGATGGTGGGCAAAGAAAAAGTGCTTCAGAGGGAGTTTAGGAGGAACTTCTTGCATAGCTCAGGAAGGGGGCATGACTGGTTGCTCACCCCATTGAACTACAGGCATAGCCTTTCAATTCAATGGGCCTACACAACCAGAGTAGTATTATGCTTGTGCAACTGTGATAACTGTTTGGCCATTCGCACTCTCTGTTCCATGGGGAATTATCACCCTGTAGGGGTACCAAAGGCAAAGAACCCTCGAAGACGGTTCCACCCCCAGAGGTGCCCTGGGAAAGATTCCCTTGGCTAAGGATACCTTAGGAAGGTGACTCCAAAAAGAACATTGAGTAGTAAACATTGACTATGAGGTAGAGAAGAAGACTGACAATAATGAGACAGTTTGATGAAACACAAATGGGATGCACAGCTAATCAGGATTACCCTGATAAAATGGATTGCACTGATGGCATCAGGGGGCTTCCTAAGGAGAAAGGGAACAGCAAGCAGGGCCACCACCCATCTCCATCCAACAGCAGAAATCTACCTACGAAAACAAGGGAACATACTATAAACTAACTACATAGTGTGAATTTTGGCACAGAGGAGAGGAAATACACCCTTTTAAAATGAGGAAACCTCGGGGATCCAATACTTAGGTCACTTTAACTCAAGGCTAGGAGGTATTTTATTTAGTGATGGCTCAGCTACTGCAATTTGGAAACCCAGCTTCGGGGGTGTTCAATTTAGAGGAAGGCTGTCACTCTATCCCTCTACAGGAAATTCCAGTTTGGCTGCTAAAATAGCTCTGCAGCAAAGGGAGACTCCCATACAGGATGCCCTCATCCAAGGTGGGAATCAGAGAGCAACAACTGCTGGAAGGCACTCAACTGACCTCCATGCAGGAGACCTAATGTGGAGGTAGATATCCAAGAGGCTTCCCTGAGGACTGTCTGAGAATTGAGGAGGGAAGGGGAGGTCAAGGAGACCAGGTGAACCATAGGCAGTCATAGGGAGAATAGCTTTCAAAGGTTCCATGGCAAAGCCATAGCCAAAGGCACACTCTTGGACTTGAGGGCCCCACCCTTCAGCAGCTGAAGTCTTAAATTCTATATCAAGAGGTACTGCCAATGAGTTAGACAACTGAAACTCTGCCCAGAGTGAGGCCATTCCCACTATGGGCCAGATAAGAAGGACCCTGCCCTGAGTTTCACTTGCTCAAGATGTGGACTTCATGGGTGCAGACCAAGACTGTTGGCTACAGGACAAGCCCTGAGCCAGAAAAGGTAATGGTCATAGTGGAATGCCTCCGATTTATGAGTAACAGTATGAATAAACTTTAATACTGGGTTTAATACTGGGTTAGAAGGACAAAAGGGGGCAATTTGGCCCATCAAGATTGTCCCCCACTAGGATGAGTTATTTTATACCATTAGGTTCCTAGAACAGAACAGCGTATCCAATCTATTTTTAAACTCTTGGAGACTACTTGCTTCAACCACCTCCTTTGACAGCCTATTCCAGGCTTTTATGGTTCTCACAGTGAAAAAGTTGTCCCTCTTTGTGGTGGATGCTCTAGGGATAACTCATTTATGGTTATGAGATCTGAGGTTCTCCCTACTATTGCTAAAATCCAGGTTAGCCTGATTAATTAGGTCAGGTTACTGAAGTAGTTTGTAAAGGAGTAACAAGTCACCTCTCTGTCTTCTTTGATGAAATGCAAAAAGACCTGTCTCCCTTAATCTGTTTTATAAGATTAATTCTTTAGATGCTAAATGATTTTAGTGATAGATTTTTGTGCTCTGAAATCATATTAATATCCCTGTTTAAGTAAGAGGCCCAGGCTGGGGAACCATAATCAAGTATAGATCTTACATAAATATTAAAAATCGGGACAATACAATTTTCAGACTTACATGTAAAGGTACATTTAATTTTCCTGACAATTCCTCTAGCTTTATTTGTTATTATTTTGCAGTGGTCTACTGATGTCAGTTTGTTATTAAACCTGACCCCTAATTCAGTTTCGACTGTGACCTTTCTAATAATAGTACCACTTATTATATAATTATAGTTGGGATTATAAAAAATCAAGAAAGAGGCTGCACATGGATGGAGGTGCCAGGATAAGAGCAATGATAATCAAACCCCAAAAAATCCCACACTCTTCAACCCATAAATAAAAATTTGGTCACCAGAGTATCAAATCAGTGTTTCATTTTATTCAGGTGCCATGTGCAAGGTCCTGATGCATTTTGGAATCTATGTTCCTTCTTCAATGGGTCTAATACAAAAAGATACAAGCACCTCATTATACCTATGAGGTGATGATCTCTTCAAGCAGCATCAGATAAGTGCAATAATGGAAAAGTGTCAGTGCAAACAGTGCAACATAGTGGTTAAAAGCAGTATAACACTTAAGTATTATGTACAAATCTATAATAAATCATTCAAAACAACATTAAAAACATTGTAGACATATATAAAGGGATTTGCCTGTAAAGCAGAAAAAACAAATGAAGTGTCAGGACCATAGTCCCAGTATGCTCCACAGATTCCAATGCCAATAGGTAAAATGTACAGCAGAAAAAATAAATAAAAACATGTTAGTAGTGTGCATTAGTTCACTTAATGTATATAGTGCAATATAATAGACCCATAGTAGGTACTGTTATAGAACAGGCATCCACCTTATAATTTATTAACACTATTTGTTCTATTCTGAAGTCTCAGGAACTGCAAAAACCTGTGAGGACCCAGAGAATATTCTTGAAATATGTATGTATGTACAGTATCTATCTCTTTTTCTTTAAATAAGGAGTCACATTAAATCTCTCATTAAGTCCTGGGGCCGTATATGCTCCTAGGGTATAAATCCAAAACCCCTCTCTTTCTAAGATGAAGTTATCAGGATCTCTACCTCTTGGGTTTCTAAATACTTTTTCAATACCTTGGAACAAAAAGGTGTGTGTTCCCATCTCCAGCTTGCATGACATGTAGTGCTGTAGCATAAGTTTGGTCACTTTGTTTAATGACCCTTGCATGCTCAGCCACCCTCTGTTTCAACTGTCTCTTTGTTTTTCCTACGTAAAATGCTTGGCAGGTGCAAGTGGCAAGATAGATCACTCCACTTGTATCACATGTAATCAGTTCCTGAATCTCATATTTTTTATTTACATTGGAACATGTAAATTCTTTCCCAGTTTGTATGTTAATGCAGTATGTACATTTATGACACTTGAAGCAACCCACATCAGTTCTCAACCATTTTTGAGTAACAGGTAAGGTTTGCCTACTGTGTACTAAAAGGTTCTATAAGGTAGTTGCCCTTCTGTAGGACATCCATGGGGGTCCGTCATGAAAAGAACTAAGATTCAAATCCCCTTTTAGAATGTTCCAGTTAGATGAGATAATGTCAGCTATTTTAGATGATGGACAGAATAAATGGTGACAAAATTAAGATGGTTGTGCACCATACTATTGTGAGGTTTATTAGTCAGTGTTGACTCCCTAGGGAGATTCCTGACTTTCTCATGCACCATTTTAACATGGTCACTCTGATACCTCCTTTCCATAAATGTCTTTTCAAAATCCATGGCTGCTTTCTCAAAAGTAGTGTCATCACTACAGTTCCTCCTCATCCTGAGGAACTGTCCCTTGGGTATGTTTTTTACATTACGTCATGGATGACAACTAGAAGAGAGGAGCAAAGTATTCCTTTCACAAGGTTTCCTATGAATGCTGGTATGTAGTGAACCATCTTGGCCCTTTCTAATCTCCAGATCTAAAAAATGAATGCTTTCTCTGCTAGCTTCACAGGTAAAATTACTCAAACATGGTTGAGACCTGGTGAGGGTTGCTTCAAGTGTCATAAATGTACATGTTGCATTAACATACAAACTGGAAAAGAATTTACATGTTCCAATGTAAATAAAAAATATGAGATTCAGGAACTGATTACGTGTGATACAAGTGTCATCAGTGTCAGTGACTCAGTAAGTAGCACACTCACCTCTGAGGCCAGGAAATCAGAGGGCTGTGGGTTCAGTTCCCACACCTGGCACTTGGGTTAATATCCCAATAGTGACACTGTAGTGCAGCATGGGGGGGTGCCGTCTTTCAGATGAGACGTTAAACCGAGGTCCCATCTGCCTGGATTGGTGGTAGTTCAGGTGGATGTTAAAGATCCCATGGCACTTATCAAAAAGAGTGGGGGAATTCTATTAGAAAGAGAGGCCTACATTACAGAAACAGGTAAACCACATCAAAACATAGAAATCCATCAAAAAAAGGAGTTCAGTTAAGACCATATACAAATAATACATTACAAACTTCAAGTCATCAACCTTAACAATTGAGAAAACTATCTGTAATTCCCAATCACAACCCTATCTATGTATTACAATGTACCCACAGAGCTTTTTCTTCAGCAGTATCATACCGAATCCTGTCTTTACTGGCTATCATTTTTATAGACATATCAATATTTTTACACATTTATTCATAAGAGATTATTTTTTGTTGCATGGTCCAACAACATCTGGATTGTCATATATAATATCTTACAAGTGCAAATGTTACATACATTGTTTCTCTATTATATTTCCCCCATCCCCCACCTACCACTCCATAAAACAAGATATCATATGTTAGGGCACAAAAAATATGTTCCTGCCATTGACATGCTAAACATTTCCAAAAACCCTGTACATAAGTGTATTCAGGGAATAAATGTTGTTATGTCTCTAGGATTTATGTGCATGACTCCCATGGGCAATTTTTTTCCGACAATTGTTTATGTTTACTGTTACACTTTTCACCTAATCTGCCATAATTTCCTAATCATACCAAATCCCACACAAATGGTGGAAGTCTGGGATTTGTAAGCTGATGTCATACCCACCCTTGTTGATTATTGGGACACACAGGAAATACTAAGTCTTCCTGTGCAGTTTTACTTAAAAGAGTATTATATAATGTCTTCCTTTCAAGGGTTTGGATTTATGTAATAGAAACATTTCACTGCATCAATTTTTTCAGGCATTCCATTTCATAGCCTGGAGGCCTAGTAGCTGCAGATAGTGCCCTTGGCCCATTATCCCTCCAATATTGCAGAAATGGATTTAACTGATCTTAAACAAAAGGTTTCCAACTTCTATATCCTGGTATCAAAGCAAGCTCAAAGTTATAGCTAAGAAAAGTGCTATAAAAAAATGCATAGCTACCCCACCCTCTGCTATACTTCGGTATGTAATGTTTCCTTTTACCGGATTAAATCTATTTCTCCAAAATGCCTGAAAAAAGACACTGTATAAAGCTGTAACCAATAGCTGTGGCGGTGGAAAAACATAACTCACATAAAGAAATATAGGAATGAATAACGTTTTAATTAAAAATACTCGTTTTTTCCTTTTTTTTTAATCTGCTGACCCATCCAAGAGCTAACCAATCTATTAGCTGTCTGTGAAGATTTTTCAAAGTTAATCCTAGCCTCTTCTTCTAAGCCAAATTCTATACCTAAGATGGCAATAGTTTCCTTCCCCATCTGGATTCCTGCAAAGTGCTGTGAATCTGGCACAGGAGTGAGTTCCAGTGAGACACCATTACTCTTACTATAATTAATGTTGGACCCTGATAAACTAGAATAAAGTTTTAAACAATTCTGTACTTGGAGACTGGAAGGAGGTTAAAGAAGGAGGCTGTGCTGCACTTCACTCTCTGCCTTGTGGAGAAAGACAGAGGAGCAGGAGAGCTTTTGCTAATTTTTATTTTATATAAGGTATGCCACCATTGCCATAAAAGTTTGCTGTCTTACCAAACCAACTTATATGCTCCACCCCAGGGTCTTCTCCCAGAGTTTCTATGTTTTTGTCTCCCATAGGAATCTGCTGGAGCCAGTGGCAGTGCTGGAGTCCCAAGACATGAGAAGCCAACAGTGGATAACAGTGGTCATTGGCTAAGGGAATGGAGTGGCTGCTGGCTCGGGGGGGTTCTCCCTTGCTTAGAGCTGAAGTTTGAGATCTGATGTGGACAAAGAACTGTCATGCAGGATGACTGCAAGAAACTTTTGGAAAGAAGCCCCCCTAGGAAAAAGATTTGTGCTCTAAACCTCTAAATATTCGTGGCATTAAATGGCACCTTACAGTCCACATAAAGTTTGGAACTAGGAACTGAGGTCTTTCTTTTTGCCTATTTTCAGTTAAAGGGTCTGATCTTAGTGGCAACTGTTAGGCCATTCTTGGCTACATTTGTTTTCGACCTTGGTTTTGAGCAATTTTGATTTTGTGTGCTTTGCGTATTTTGTTTGATCTTTAGATTACAGATATTGTTGGTTATTCTTGTACTAAGATCTTAGATTTTGCACAAATAGCTATATCATGTAAAGATATCTGTAAACTTTCTGTAAACTATTAAATCTAAATTACTAAGCGCATTGCAATAAGGAGGAACACGTGGAACATCAGGAGTTTGTATATTTAAGAGCCAATGAGACCAAATTTTAATTCTGGGGGCACAAAGCTGTATTTAATTGGGTATGTGCTTAATCGATTAGGCTGAGGCATAGACATAGCGCTGTCAGCTCTGCTAATTGAGAACACACCTAGGTGGAGCACATTTAGCACGAGAAAAAACGTCATATAATATACACACCGACTTCTGTTAGGTAACTTAGAATTTGACTAACTGAGCGTTGTAGTAGCCGCAGAGCTGCAGGAGGAAGGAACAGTAGTGGGGGTCTTTATTCGATCTTTATTTTTGTTGGGACAGCATTTTCTCATTTGTGTAAGGAGCTGTCAGCAAACCTTCTAGAAGAAGTTGTGTTCGCCCTATTCGCTCTGTTCACTCCATCGTTTTTATATGCAGCAAAGGGACTGCTTTCATTAGAACATCAGAATTCAGAATTTGGCAAGTAAGTTGAGAAAATCTAAATTAAAAGTAATATGGTGGTGTAGCTCTATTAGGTGGGTCGGGTCACCATAGTGCTACATTTATATCCATGCTGGGTAAACTTAAGTGCAATATTTGGAAATAGTGGGTAGGAAACCCCTTGTGCTCCTAGATTTTATTTTGTTTTATTTTCTTTTATTACAGTGGCCTGTATTATCTAGCACAAAGGGAGAGAAAGTACAATTACCTGGAGACTTATTGCTACTGCTACAACACCAGTAAGAACAGAAACTAAAGCATCCAGTGGGTCTCATTGGAATTATTCCCTGATATTTTTCGTCTACACTGCAGAATCTGGTATTTGCTATCTGGAACTTGCATTTTTCTTTGTACTGTGTGAAGGCTGAGTTTTACTCACTTTTAAGATAGAAACCTGAGAACTGGGGAAAGATACTAGGTTACTGCAAAAGAGGCTTATGATTGAAGCTCTACGGAGGCCCATAACAGAAGTTACATGGAGGAAAACTTGGAATAGTCCCTATAAGAGTGACATTACAGAAGTAAGCCGAAAGATTGAAAGACTGAAACCTTTTTTGCTTTAGCTAAGTCTGCACAGATAAACTTTTATAAATTCGTGGATATTTAAAGTACTGTTTTATTATTGTACATTGTTACCTAGCACTTAGCACCTTCTATGTTTCAATTTTTTTAGTATTTCTAATGCTAAAACCAGCCTCTAAGATTAATTTAAAAGACTGGAGGGTATTTGGTGTTGTTTTTGTACTGCTTGATATATCAGACAAGCATATTTTTAATATTTTTTGCATAGTCAATAAGTGGCAAGTGTTTTTACTTCCAGTTTAGAAAGCTCAAGATCTCCAAAATATCTGGGCAAATTGCTAATTATATTTATGTTTGTCTTTATCCCACCTAAATTATTCTGAATGAAATGTATGTACTGTGGTGAAGATGCTCATTATTGAGATATTTTAGCCTACTGCTCATTGTTTTACTCTTTTGAATAGACGGAATTTCTTATGGCTAAATGGTTATAACAAGAAGGGGTAAAACCTGTTAAGCAATGCACAAAGAAAATAGAGGAAATCTAAGAGGGGAAGAGGGGTGCAAAGGAGGCCAAACAAATAGACTTAGTAAAAGAGAGGGGAGAAAAGGTTAATGATGGGCAAATGGAAGCCCCAGAAGGAAGAGGCCCCCCTACAAATTAAGATCACAGAAATGTGGCCTGATATCATGTGTGGTATCAGTAAACTGAGAGATTTAAATTCAGATCAATTAAAGTGGACAGAGGGGTTAAACAAGAAAATGAGCAATATACAGAATGTTAGAGTTAAACACAATAAGGGGAAAATACAAGGAAAATCTCTTAAACGGGTAAATACCTCAACACCCATAGGACAGTATGAAGGGATTTCAATAGATAAATATGAGTGGAACAACTTTGCACCACTTGTTTCTCCCTGTTCAGAAATGAGCTTGGATCAACTGACTCCTATTATGTACAGGATGGAGTCTTATAAGTCATACAGTAGTGTAGCAGAGATGACTATGCAGACGGAAGCTTTTCCCCAGTAAGCCTACAGAAAGGGTTTGGGCATGATATGGATGGTTCTAAGCATAACATGAATGAAAATGAAATGACTCTGGGAAAATCAGGGCCTTATAATAAAGGTGGTAGTAACAGAAATGAGACTGAAATACAAAGTATTAAAGACAATGTAAGTGTTATTATTGATGGCTTAAAACACCTGGATAAAACTAAAGGTGAATTAAAATGTCAATCTCACAACTTTCTAGAGACTCACTAGGAAATGAAAGGCAAGTAGACAGAGATACAAAGAAGCTTTGTGATAGAAGGGAAAACTTAGTAACCTGTAGCACAAATTATAAGCAAATCCAGGGGCCAATGAATAACTCATTGCTCGCAGCCATACTGGAGCATTTGGTAATAATCATGAAATAAGTCATCAGACTTAGGACGGAGGTGCAAAGAGACCAGATATCTATGACTATAGACAAAATTCAAGGGGAAAAGCAAAGCCAAGGGAGAACTAAGAAAGGAGAAAATAAAGCTGTACAGGTTAATTTACCACCACCTTTTGATAAGAACCAGCCATGTACTTGTCATTTTGAATCAATTATACAGGAGGTAATAAAGAAAGATAAGGGTAAAAAAATCAGGAACTAAGCAGCCAGAGCCGCAAAAAGGGAACATTATTGCTAATCAAAAGAATAAAAATATTTTGGAGAAATACATGCAAGACTTGTTAAATGTGGAAGGAGAGGGAAAAGGAAAACCTTCAATACAACGAGGTAAAGTTGGAACAAAACAGGATTTGGCTAGGGAAACCCCTAATAGAGGGAAGGGCATGACTGACAGAAATATTAACAGGAAAGAGGGGAAGACAATGAATATGGGGGTGTGGTCAAGGTTGCCATGATGTCAACAAGGAAAGGAGTAAAATCCCTTAAAAAAACAGATTTGCAGATTTAGAGGGTACAAATATGGAATATCTATTGCAGATCTATGGAGTTGCTACATTGAGTAATGAAAATGAAGGAAATTGAAGGAATGAATCATTCATGTTTTTCACCTTGATACTAATGACAGGGATGAAATACATGTGATGAGGCCACCTAACACCTTATATCAAAACTGTGTGTTATTCTATACTACTAAAGGACATCTACTAGAAGATATTTGGAAATAAGATAAGACCCTAAAATTCTTGGGTCTGCATATTATGCTAACATAAATTGCACCATATGTGGAGTTTAAAGATAACATAGAAATAAGAAAAGGAATCGGGAAAGTTAAGGAGACATCAATGGAAGGAAATGAGGAAATAAAACAGAACAGAGAAACAAATAAGAGAAATCATGGTGAAGTTCTTAAGACAATTAAATAATTTGAATGAAAACAAGAGGAGAAATGGGAAAATAAGACATTGACAGTATTTGGATGGGAAATAACTAAAAATGATACGATAGGGCAAATTAAACGAGACATGGCATCTTTTTTCTCAAGAATTAGTAAATTGAATATATCTAAATGTCTTATAGAATATATTATGATACATAAAGGAAGGAAATTAACAACTCAGATAGATGTCACATTCAAGAAGACAGAAGTAGTCCAACAATCGGTAAAGAAAGACCATCTACTTGAAAAAAACAGGAGTTTACCTGATTTCAAGTAATGACTGGACTTTTTTTTATTTAACTTTTGTTGACCGGGTAAGTGCACTAGACAAATCCTACCTATTTTCAGGCACGACCCGGGGGAGGGGGATACAGATGAATGCCAACTGACCTTGAACCAGATTAAGCTGTTGGTGGTATTTTTTAGTGAATGATGGAAATTTGGCCAGGACACTGGGAAATTCCCCCTACTCTTTTCGATAAGTGCCATGGGATCTTTAACATCCACCTGAACTACCACCAATCCAGGCAGATGGGACCTCGGTTTAACGTCTCATCCGAAAGATGGCACCTCAGAAGTGCAGCACCCCTCTCATGCTGCACTACAGTGTCAGTACTGGGATATTAACCCAAGTGCCAGATGTGGGAACTGAACCCACAGCCCTCTGATCTCCCGGCCTCAGAGGTGAGTGTGCTACCTACTAAGCCACTGACACTGCTAAAGTAGAAAATACAAAAGAGACTGGAAATGATAGCCTAGAGAGGTGGAAGATAGTTGGAATCAGTATGTGGGTTATAGCAGATATGAGGCTTTAGAAAAAGTAAAAGAAAAAGAGGATTGACAGGAAGTTAAAGGGACTAGTCATGAGGGAGAACAAAATAACAACATAAAAATAAAATATTGTCGTGGAATACAGAAGGCACAAACTTAAAAATTGCAGACCCTGAAGTTGAATGGTTTGTTGCAAGTTTTGACCTGATATGTCTTCATGATACCTGATGCAAGGCAGATATGGTGTCTAAAATTCTGGATTATGTAAATATCTCAAAATCCTCAATTAAATGGAAAAACTATGGGCGTCAAAAGGGGGGAGTTGCAATATATTTAACAACTAAAAAATAATTATAAAATCACTAGGCAATACCCTACCCTGGAAGACATGTTGATGGTGAAAATAAAAGATGGAGATGGAAAAGGTAATGGAAAAACTAAAATTATAATTGCAAACATATATCTAACCCCAATGGTTAAAGATATAGATTAAATACTAGCTAGAGTTAAAGCAATATTTGACCAATTGTTGGATGAGGAACTGAATAGTCCAATCTATGTAATAGGGGATTTTAATGCAAGAATTGGAAGAAACATAAAAAACATAGAATCTGATGGCAGATAAGGACCACTTGGCCCACCTAGTCTGCCCATTTTCCTACCTAACAGATAAGCTGCAGATCCTAGTTAACCAACAGCTTACTTCCTCCTACCCCTCACTAGGATTGCCTTATGTCTGTCCCATGCATTCCTGAATTCCCCCACTGTTCTTGACTCCACGACCTCCTCAGTGAGGCTGTTCCATGCATCCACAACCCTCTCTGTGAAAAAATACTTCCTCACATTACCTCTGAGCCGTCCCCCCTCTATCTTCAAAGTGTCCCCTTGTTCTTACGCATCTCTTTTTCTGAAAGATGCTACCCTCTTGGACTTTGTTGATTCCCTTGAGGTACTTGAAAGTTTCTATCAAGTCCCCTCTCTCCCTTCTTTCCTTAAGGATATACATATTAAGCTCCTTTAGTCTTTCTTCATATGTCTTCTGGTGCAGACCCTGCACCATTCTGGTTGCCCTCCACTGGACAGCCTCCATTCTGTCTATGTCTTTGCAGAGATGGGGTCTCCAGAACTGCACACAGTACTCCAGATGGGGTCTCACCAACTGTCTGTACAGAGGGATAACAACTTCCTGCTTTCTACTATTGATGCCTCTTCCTATGCATCCCAGATTCCCCCCAGCCTTCCTTACTGCCTTCTCACATTGCTTGCCCACCTTTAGGTCATCTGATATAATTACCCCCAGGTCCTTTTCCATTTTTACTGTTGTCAATATCTCACCACCCCCATTGTGTACTCTCCCCCTGGGTTTTTGTTTCCCAGGTGCATTACCTTGCACTTCTTTGCATTGAATCTGAGCTGCCATACATTTGACCATTCCTCCAACCTTGCCAAGTTCCTTCTCATCCTTTCCACTCCATCTTGTGTATCAACCCTATTGCAGATCATTGTGTCGTCTGCAGCGATTCAGAAGGTCTAAGATATTTGGACATAACAACTGAGTTGAACCCAAAAGTAACATGGAATAGAGTTTCAAAAGATAGTAGAAATAATGCAAGAGGGACACTCATAAACTCATACTTAATTGGTAAAAATATGCTTTTAATAAATAGGAGAACGCTGGGGGATAAAGAAGGAGAATTGATATATACTGGATCTAGAGGCTCTTCAATTATTGATCATGTTTGGAGTAATTTGGAGGGAGTTAAAATAGTTAAAGATATGAAAGTTATGGACATAATGGAATCTACATATAATCCAATAGGGCTAACTATTGAGATTAAACAAAATATAACTAAAAAGAGAGGTAAAAACAAATTAAGAACTATTGAAGGCTTGGAAATAATTAACCAAAAAAGGATTAAGTGGAACTCAAATACCATAAAACAATTTGAAAATCTATTCAAAGGACCAATATAAGACATAAGAACTATGATTGTTGAAAAATACAAAGTATAATACAGTATTAAAACATTGGGCCGACCTAAATAGCCTGGTTAGACCTTACTGTATAAGTAATAAGATTGGAAGACAAATAAAGATCAGGCATGGTAAGGCATGGTACAATGGGAAATGTAGAAGAGCAAAAAAAGATTTGAGTAAAGTTATAAGAAAATATAAAAAGACTAAACAAATAAAAAATAATAAAGACAGTATAAACATAAATAAGGAAAGAAAAAATATAAACAAATATTAGAGGCAGAAAAATACAAATGCACTAAAATCCTTTGGGAAAAATTGAGAAAGACAGTGAAAGAAAAAAATGGCAGAACATTTTGGATAATGGTTAGTCAAGGCTATAATAAATATGCCAGGACAGTTGAAGCACACATTCATCCAAACACATAGGTTCTTTTTTTCACAGAACGTTATTACTCTCAACAAGATTAAATATTATCAAGAGAAATAGAAAGTTTAAAGATCAAAAAATCATATATCCAATACCTATGATAATAACTTTGGAGGAAATAAAAGCAGCAATTATGCGACTAAAATCCAATTAGGCTCTAGGATCGGATAAAATATTAGGAGATGTGTATAAATATTATGCAGATTGGTAGGCCCCAGTAATGAAGAAACTATATAACATCTTAGTGCAAGGACAGAAATATCCTACCTGTTGGAAGGGGAGTATTATATATCTGATTTATAAGAAAGGTGACCCAAATGACCCCAAAATGAATTGTCCAATAAGCCTAATAGAGATCTCACAAAAAATATTTACTAGAATTATATTAGCGAGATTAGAGGAATGGGCATAACATAATAACATCTTACATGAAACACAATATGGATTTTGGAGAAATAGATCTACAATCCAACATTGCTATACACTTAAACATTGGGGCCCGGATATTCAAACTGCGCCATTCTGAGGCACAAGCCCTTGCGCCGCTCAAAATAGTTGCGCAGGGGTGTGGCCGGGGCGATATTCAAAGGAGTTGCGCTATTGAGCAACTCCTTTGAATATCACCCCCCAGCCACAGCCACTGTGCATGGCGCAGTGGAACTTGCACCACCGCAAGTTGTCAGAGTTGAGCATTAAACTTGCAGTGGTGCAAGTACCATTGCGCCATGCGCAAATTTCCGATATTCAAAAGATGACATGCAAATGGGGCCATAATTCATGCAAGATGCAGGGGGCCATTTGCATGTGATTCTAACCCCATTTGCATACCATTAGCATGTAGGTGTGCGATCCCCAAGGACTTCGCCTGGCGCGTCCTGCCAGGCAGCAGCCGATGAGAGACCGGCGCCTGCAGCAGCCGATCGTGGGCACAATGTGAAAGCAACCCCCACCCACATCTCCCAATGCCCGATCACAGGCAGAAAGTATCATGAAACCCCCGCCCAAACAGCTCCCAATGCCCGATCGCTGGCAGAATGTAAAACAACCCCCAACCCGAATAGCTCCCTGGTGGTCCAGTGGAACCATTCACAAATCTGGACTGTCATTACGGTATGGGCTTGCCGCCCATTGGCTCTAGCTCTGCACCAATGGGCGTGCAGCCCTACAATTCAGTCAATCGACAGGCAGCAGGCGGCAGGTGGGTGGGGATGCGCTTCCGCCAGCCGCCGGGGGAGCTGGGTGGTGGGGCTTCATGGGTGGGTGGGTGGGGCACACTAGACACCAGGGAGATGTTTTGGGGGTTGTCACTGGACATTCTGCCCGCTGATCGGGCGTACATGGTCCACTGGACCACCAGGGAGATATTCGGGTTGGGAGGGTTGTTTTATGTTCTGCCCGCGATCGGCATTGGGAGCTGTTTGGGCGGGAGGGTTTCATATACTTTCTGCCAGCGATCGGGCATTGGGAGATGTGTGGGCGGGGGTTGTTTTACATTCTGCCCGGAAGTCGGGCTGGTGAGGGGCACAGGGACTGAGTTGGGGGCCAGCCACGGGTGGCAGCTGCTGTGTTGCTCCCTGCAATACAGCAGCTCACCTGTGGGTGGCCCTCAACTTGATCCTTTTTTTTTTGGCTCAAAGTTGTGCAGGCGCAGGTTGGGGGTTGCGCATGCACAACTCTGCACAACCCGACTGAATATCAGGTTGCGCAGTTTATGCATGGTTCCTCCCCCTCCTGTTGAGCATGCATTCATTTGCATTGCGCTGTTGCTCAACCTGTTTTCAGTGGCGCAACTGCCTCCTGCTGAATATCGCAGAATGGCGCAATGTAGGACTTGCGCATGCGCAACCCTGTTACGCATGGTGCAACCCTTTTGAATATCTGGGCCTTGGTCTGGAAATATATTAAGATTAAAAAGACCAAGCTTTTTTGTTGTTTTGTGGACTTTACATCCACATTTGATAGTATCAGTAGAGTAATAATATTGAATAAGTTAAAGAAATTAGGGTTGTATCCGACATTGCTTACAGTAGTAGCCACAGACATTGCCAGCTATTTCCAGATATTTCGCGAAATTTCTAAAGAGTTTCTCTCTGCTGCCTCTACTGTAGAAATGGAGAAAACATTAGATATAGCTGGAAATATCACAGAAATTTCAGGAAATAGCTGACAGTGTCTGTGGCTGCCACTGTGATATCTTAATAAGATTGCACCCAGATACATGGGGAGTAGTGCAATATGACCAACATGGGAACACCTCTTGGTCATTCCAAATGACACGTAGGGTCATGCAAGGTTCCCTACTGGCTCCTTTTTTCGTTTAATGTGTATATTAACAATGTTTTGAAGGAATTAGAAATTAGAAACCAAAAATAGGAGATACCAGAATAGATTATCTGGTGTATGCCAACGATTTAGTAATAATTTCAATATCAGTTTTGGGACTACAAATGAAACAATTATTTTTCAAAATTATGTGACACCCATAAGTTAAGGATAAATATGTCTAGAACAAAGATACTGATATTTGAGAACACTAAAAACATTTTAAATCATTATGGATAAATATAGAGAAAGTAGAAAGAGTTAAATACCATGACTACCTAGGTGTCAGATTTAGTCAGACCTTAAAATGAAAAGATCATATAGAGCAGATTGCAGAGAAAGTTAGGAAAGCATTCAATGCATTTAAAATATTTAATGCTAAGATGGGCTGAACATCAGTCAAGGGAGTGCTGAGGGTTCTGGATGCTAAAATAAATTTGAGCGTACTTTATGCTGCAGAGATCTGGGGTACAGCAGACCTAAATATTCTGGAAGTACTGTGTAACAAAATTAAAAGTTATATTCTTATGGTGCCACAATCAGTACCAGCGGGTATAGTAAATTCAGAATTGGGTCAACATTTGATTTCAACATTAGTGAAGGAAAGACTAATTCTCTCTTCACTAAAAT
Organism: Neoceratodus forsteri; assembly: GCA_016271365.2. Classification (NCBI taxonomy): domain Eukaryota; kingdom Metazoa; phylum Chordata; order Ceratodontiformes; family Ceratodontidae; genus Neoceratodus; species Neoceratodus forsteri. Next base: position 1,665,252,397 of record CM057450.1, on the reverse strand, counting down.
TATTCTATTTAGAAGAAAACAGATTTCCCAGGCAATGCCTGGAGGAAGAAATTAAATATTCCTTGATGGGGAAGATTTTTCCAACCCTGGCAATTTTCAGGAGCCTCCTTTTTCCAAATGGGCTTGGAGATGTCTTATGGATCATGTTTATATATCCATGGCAAATGATAGTTGAAAAGGTGAAGAGTATGTTACGGGATCAGGAGAAAATTATGGCACAGGCAAAACTGAAACAGTTTAAGGTATGCAGATGGTACAAACAGATTACAACAGCATATGGCTTGGAGTCTTATTTAGTCACATTAACTAACCCTAAGGAGAGGAGAATAATAAGAAAATTTAGGCTTTCAGTTTATAATGCTAACTACGTACTTGATAAGCAAAATAGTGAAAATATTCTGACCCCATTTTTAAATGGGACAAGTTTTCTGAAGATGACTTAAAGCATGTTTTGCTTTTATGCCAGTTATATAAAGGACTACGTCTAAAATGGCTTGGTCACATCATGGCGAACCTCGACTTCCCCCCTGATAAAATGGTGGAATATTTAATTAATAAAAACAATTTACTTATACTACAGAAAGTAGTTGCCTTTTTACAATCTACTTATTTATAAATATATTGTGCAATGACTGTTGTGATTGTTCAAAAACTTTTATGAAAGTATAATAAGATAAATTTTAATGTCACTGGAAAGCATTTAGAGAGTGATATTTTGTATGCCTATGTTTTAAATTTTTTACATTTGTAATGACTTTGTCTAACAAATAAATAAACCTTGAACTCTGTACCTTGAACCTCAATTCTGTACTTTCTTTTCGAGGTAGTTGGTGTTAAAGTTAGAGTGACGTCATCTGCATATGCCAATATAGTTACTGGAATTTGTCCCTCTGCTGGTGATATACCATGGATTCTAGTATTACATGCAATACTTCTAATTAAGATATTTATGCCAAAAACGTATAGCAATGGACTTAGAAAGCACCCTCGTCTAACTCCCCTCTTAACTACTATCTGTTCCCCCATCCAACAGTTCACATTTGGTATCAGGACTGCTTGACTATACAGACTCTTAAGCCAAAAAATAAAGGAGGGAAAACATATGCCTGTAGTGCTTCAAATAAAAAACTATGTGACAACTTGTCAAATGCATTCTCTAGATCCAGACTGATAACCCAACCCTGAGTCTTACCCTCATTTCCTCTCTGAAAAATCTCTCTAAGTAATATCAAATTATCTTGTTGATATCTGCCAGGAACTGTGCAGGTCTGATGTGCACTGATTAAGTGGTCTGCTACAGCCGAGATTCTTCTAAGGAGAATCTTGCTGAGAATTTTAAAATCAGTATTTAATAAAGATAGAGGCCTCCAGTTTGCCAGATCTGCTCTCCTACTCTTTTTAAACAATAAAATCAACAAGGCATGGTACACGGTATCTGTCAGCCTTCCTTCCTGTAGCAAATGATTATATAGTATCTCTAATATTGGGACCAGTTCTTCCCAGAAAGTTTTATAAAATGCTGCCCCAATCCCATCAATGCCGGGGGCTGTGTTATTTTTTAGGGATCTAACAGATGGGAAGATTTCTTCTTTCATGATATTCTTGACCATATCTGAAGCTTCCCCAGGGTCTACCTGAGGTAAATGAAGAAAGTCAAAGAACCCTGGATGCTGAACAACCTCAGGAGCTATCTCAAACATATCTCTAACATATGCCTCAACTGATGTTAATATATCCTGAGGAAAAGTTACCAATTGATTATCCTCAGTTAAAACTTCAGTAAGGATTCTCTGGTCCACCCATTGCTTACAATCCTTAAATGGGTCCACCGACCCCTTTGAGGCTTGTACCACAAACCTGTGTTCCTGCTCTAGAGATTTTGCTCTGTTATATTGTAATTCTGCCATCTGTTTTTTAATTAGACTAATTTGTGTCCCATAATCCTGTCTAGTGACTTATGTTAATGAAATTAATTTTTGCAATTGCATTCTCAAATTTAAATACTTCAAATAGTCTGAATTAGAAGATCCATGTACTACTTTCTGAAATAATTGTTTCCAGGACAGTTTAGAATCATCCCACCAAGTAGCCAAATACTCATAGACTCCAACTACAGACAGCCTAGCTTTCCAATTATGTTTCCATGCCTTCAAAACAGCCTCCTGTGATAACTCAGATGCATTCAACCTCCAGCCACCTTTCTTACTCCTGGGGACATGCTCCCAAGAAAAGGTAGTTGTAATGGACCTATGGTCCGTGAATTCCCAAGCTGCTATCTGACTCTCTAATACATTCAAACTATTTGTGAGAAAAATAAAATCTATTCTAGTCGAAAGATTCTCTCTAAATTATGTATTGCCTCCTGAGAGGTAGAACTCTCTATAGGAATCTTTAAGACCAGCTGCCTCAATAATTTGTCTTAGTGAAGCAGAATCACAAAACTGTTTTGCAGTCTGTAACCCTCTATCTGATTGATGTAACCCACAATTATAGTCCCCAGCCCTAACCACTTACCAGGAAGTGTGCAAATAAGGCTGTATAGCCCTAAACAGGGAAACTCTCTAAGCTTTCATCTGAGGTGCATATACTGTGATTAACGGGATACACTCCTGTAAATAGTTGATGTCTAGCATTAAGGCTTGCCCCGGAAAGATGTCCACCAATCTAGAAACTTTTAGCTCTGGGTTAGTAAATAAGATCCCCACTCCATCATTGGGATTTAGTCCAACTGACCAGAAGGAAGCACCCCTGTTCCAAAGGATGGTAGCTGTTTCAACTCTAAATTAGACTTGAGGCGGGTATCCTGTAAACAAAATATATCCCCTCTTGCCTGAGCTAAAGACTGCATAACCACCAACTTCTTTCTCTGGGTCTTAAAACCATTAACATTTAAGGAAAAAATGGATAAGGAAGACATTAAGAAAAGAACGAATGAGGCACCCTAACTTCAAGATATTAAAGCTTCAAGGAGTCTGCATTAATTTTCTGCACCTAGTGCACTGTGCTATAGAATCAGATCCTCCTCCCTCTTCCAAATCTGAAGTAATGTCTGAAGTGGAGTGTGCTATGGATGAAGAGCCAGAGTCCTCCTCATCAGAATCCTCCTACTGTCTTTCCTGGGAAAGTACTCCAAATGAATTACCTGTTTTCCAATATATCTTTCCACCTTCTTTCCCTTTGTCTTTTCCTTTTCCTACACCTTTTTCTGCCACTTTTGTTCCCATTCTAGTTCCAGTTGGAGGTAATTTATCCCATCTAGCTAGCTTCTTACAACTTACAGTAATGAAGTGGGAAGTAGCTTTGGGGGGGCATGGCAGCAGTTTTCTCCATGCAAGGTCTAAGGTCCTGTACCCCTATGTTCTGGGTAGTTGTGCTACCTTCCATATCGACAATCTGTCCATCAAGGACCCTGGCCATTGTTGGGGTTTCTGATTCTACTAGTTCTGCTAGGGTAGTGTCAAGAGCTGATGCAACTACAACATTGTCCATATTTATTCTAGTAGGATGCTGTTCAGCAATCTTTCTGGCCTGCTGTGCTTGTACTCTATCTATAAGTCCAGCATGAGAGAGGCAGTCTTCACGATTATGGGAGGCCCATGGACACTTTCGATAAGCGTGACCTGTTTTATTCACATAAATTGCACTTAAAAAGATTAAGACAATTTGCTGGCACATTTCCATATTCAAAACAATGATTATACCTGGGTGTATCGCATGCAGTGCTAAGATTGGTGCGAGCTCCACATTTAAAACATGCTTTTTAGGTTGACCAGCATAAAACAATATCCCTCTATCCTTACCCAGAAAAAAACTGTTTGGTAACTGAACAGGCCCATTATTGGTATTATACAATTTCACTTTAACCCTCCACCCCCCGTTCAAAATCTGTTTGCTGTCAAGAATAGGTGTAGGCCAGTCAAGAATCTCACACTTCTGCTGAAGCTAAAAAAGAATGTCTTCTATATTAACGCCTTCATTGCGAAATAAAATTGTGTTGGTTTTAACTAAAGGCTTTGTGAGTGGTACTGCAAAAAATGGAATCCATAATGGAGAATTTTTCAGATTCTGATATTGTGCACAGAACCTATCCAGCCCAGATACAGCTTTAAAGCTAATGTCAAAATTAGAATTTCCCAAGTGTATTAGAGCAAAAATCTCTGTGGAAAAAAATTTCATAGAATTTTTAAGCAAATTTCTGGCTATATATAGTCTGTCTTGTGACTCTTCAAGGCCTCCTTTGTATATTAGACAAACTGCATTCCATCTGGGAGCAGGTTCCCCTTTCTATTGAAATGAGTCCGACAGCTGAAACATGAATTCCAGCCAAGCCCTTTTTGTTGGGGTCTGTCAGAGTTTTGGGGGATGGGCCCATCTGCTGCAGGGACAAAACAGAGGTAGAAGTCCTAGTAGCCAGGTCCCCACCCTTTGCCTCGGCCAAAGCACATTGGTCAATGCTAGAAACTGAAAGCATGGTATTAGTCTCCATTTGTTCTGTAATAGCATCTTGTCGTGTGGTCATTTCTGGCTATGAGCATATTTGAGATTCTTCCCCATTCTGTGTTTCCCCTGTGATATCGATCTATCGTGAGGTCCGTTGGATCAGGAACCCAAGTACCATCAGGGCCCTGAACCCACCCGGCTCTTTCAAGAGCCAACTCCGGGGACCAGTCACCTCTCCACACTGCAAGATCCTCTTCAAGAATACCAGTAACAGTTTGTTCATTTGTTGCAGGGAAAACAACTTTTTCAATAGAATGATCATCAGTAGAAGTTACTGTGATATTTGTGCTGCTAGTACAGTCTATGCCTGTATTTTCATTTGTCATACATTCTGTAGTTGAGGGTATATTCTGAGGAGGGAGACGCTTTAGGCCAAGCCATTTACAGCTTGATTTGTCATTCTGAGAGTGTCCCGCAGATTGTCCACTAGCCACAATGCAGTTTTGTTTTTCAATTACACTAACCTGAGGAAATGTCACTGCAGAGTTCTTCGCTGCCTGCTTCGAGTCAGTTTGACAGGATTCCAAGATGGGCTGTGATAGCTGGGCATTATCTCTACTCATTGTCGATACCTCTGAAGTAAGGGACTGGGAAGAACGTGCAGCACAAGGCAAGCAGACTCCACATGTTCAGATGCATTTAGTTGTTGCTGTATTTCCCGTTTCCTCTGCATATAGCGACTTTCCTCTGACTGCAACTGTGCCAGAAGTAATTCTGCAGCCATGACACTGGTGCTTCCAGCAGATTGACAAACTTACCTTCGTAGAGTTTGTAGCACTAGTACCCTCAATTAGTACTTCAACAGGTAGATTTCCTTTAATTTCAGGAGAAACACATTCTTGAAAATCCACAACAGCCATTGCATTTTCCACAACCTCAGCAGTGTCTAGAGCAGGAGAGAAGGATAGCTCCCCTGCTCCCATCGTATCCATCCTCTCCTCCATAGCGGCAGCCATCTTGGTCAAGGACCAGGATGACAAGGGTTCCCCTTACAGAACAGTAGGGGGATTTTCCCCGTGTCCTGGTCAAATGTCCCCCATTCACTGGAAATACCACAAACAGCTTTAATCTGGTTCAATCTCACTTGACATTCATCTGTGTGGGATTGTGAAGGGGTGAGGGGCAGCTGCAAAGTGGGGTGCTAGCTGCACACACGAGCAGACTTGATAGACCGTGTGGCCTGTAACTGCTGGCAAGTAGTAAGTAAGTAAGTAAGTGGAGTGATCTGTTTTGCCACTTGTACCTGCCAAGCATTTTATGTAGGAAAAACAAAGCGACAGTTGAAACAGAGGGTGGCTGAGCATGTAAGGGCCATTGAACAATGTGACCAGACTTATGCTACAGCACTACGTGTCATGCAAGCTGGAGATGGGAATACACATACCTTTGTGTTCCAAGGTATTGAAAAAGTATTAAGAAATCTGAGAGGTGGAGATCATGATAACTTCATCTTAGAAAGAGAGGGGTTTTGGATTTATACCCTTGGAGCATATAAGGCCCCAGGACTTAATGAGAGATGTAATGTGACTCCTTATTTAAAGAAAAAGAGATAGATACATACATATTTCAAGAATATTCTGTGGGCCCTCATAGGTTTTTACAGTTCCTGAGACTTCAGAATAGAACAAATATCGTTAATATATTATAAGGTGGGTGCCTGTTCTATAACAGCAGCCACTATGGGTCTATTATACTGTACTATATACATTAAGGGCCAGATATTCAAAAGTTTGCCCTGGGGCTAAATTAGCCCTGCCTGGTGGGAAACATAGCCTAGAGCAAATAGCCTGCTACATTCAAAAGAAATGGCCCAGCGCTAAATCAACTGAATATAACATGCAAAGGAAGCCAGGCAAACTGGACCCAAAGTGCAGGGCAAAGATAGCCGGGAATAAGACAGCACTGAATATAGCAAATAAGACTGCACTGAACATAGCTCCCAGGCAGCCAGTGCAAACACTGACAGAAACACAGTGCAGAGGTGAGATATAGCCCGCCAGGAATACAGGCAGAGAAAAACAGCCCTGAATGTGTACACAGGTGCAGACAGCAGTGCAGTTCCTGTGAATGTCAAGGAACAGCCAGGACCCACAGGTGACAACCACTGAACAGTGCAAAACACCCAAAAAATCCACGCACCAAAAAACCCAAGCACCCAATTAAACCACAGGACACGGAGATGCACTGAAACAACAATTATATTCAAAACATCAAACACGAACAATAGGATAACAATGGCATAGTAATAAAAAGGCAAAAAACAGTAAACAACAACAGGAAATAAGCAAAAGGGGGATAACAGAGCTATAAGGGTGTGTAAATGAAAGGGGCAAAACAGCAAGGTAATAAGGGATAGGGAAGCTGAACAGAAACTAAATACAGGAGACATAAACAATGAGGAAGTAAAAATGTAGGGGAAGGGGAAAGGAAAGTGGGAAAGAAAGCAAAAGGGGCCACTGAATGGGGAATAAACAAGGCAATGTAAAGGGCAAAGGGTGTGTGGGAAGAACAGCTCAAAACATAAATAACATTGGGATCAAGGTCCTGTGGGTGCTGGCAGTCTCTCCTCCAACAATGCAGCAGCCCTCCTTGTCTCTGATATAATCACTGCCTGCTGCTCTATAAGTTTGTTGTTGCCGAACAATGCGGTGTAGGATGTCATCCCTCCCCTCAGTCTCCTCAGGTCAGGTGGCCCATAGGGACGAACAGCGTGGACCTATAGGGGAATGGAGGACCATGTTAGGCTGTGAGAATGAAACAGAGGCACAATGCAACTGCAGAAAGCAAACAAATGGTGGACTGCATGTCACAACAACCATGTCCATGTGGCATATCAGAACAGTGCTGAAGGCACACCTGCCACGGCCCTGCAGGACAAGGCAAGATGCCACAGGCAGAGAGCACCACCCTATGTTACATGGAAATGCGTGGAGGTATGCAGACAGCACCAAAGAACAGTGGACACCAGACAGCTCTGTAGTGCGCACAGTGAAACAATGCAACTGGACAGCCAAACCCAGAGACGTGGACGACAATGGGGAATTGCACTACAAACACATGGGATGACACAGGATGGGACATGCCAGCCACAGAAACAAAACTATGTAACAAACCACAGTCAGCAAGCACCAGAGGAATGGGAACAGTGACTAAAAACCACAATGGTAGTCAGCCACTATAGTGGCCCAGCAAGGCATGAGGCAAGGCCCACCACTGGGACTGTAGCAAACACACCACTGGAGTGCAGGGATACCACCAGGCATGACATGATGACCGCCATGCATTCACAGTACAAGGACTGCCATAAGCCACACACAGGACAGGTACAGTGATGCACATGCATGTAGGGCATGAAGCCCCCACCCAGTGACAAAACACCACCACAAGGGCAAACACCCTGAACAATACACAGGTAGAACAGCAACACACATGCACGATAGGCATATATGCATGTGGCTCACTGTGGAACAGGCAACGCATGGCAGAACAGGGAACAGGGCCCACCACACAGATGTGCTGCTACAGGTGAGCCACTGTGCAGTGGCACAAATGTGTCAGCAGAAGACCAAGCAGAAGTTGCACTACAGCAATAGGAACTGTGACCCACATCCCACCTAGGACCAACAATGTACAGATAACAACAGAACCACCGTACACACCCAGGCCTGAAAAGAAAGGCAAACAATGGACACTGCAGCACATGTTGGCACAGCAGAGGACCTGCACAGACCCACAGACACTGGTGGGGACACTGTGACACATCCCTGCCAGACACATGGCACACATGGCCACTGGAATGTCCAGTACTGGACAGAGTAGCACAGTATAGTGTACTGTGTATACAGCCATGTCCAGGGAAACAGTAACAGTGGCAGGGCATAGAACACCCACCCCCAGATGGTACAACACAGAAGCATTGCAGAACCAAACAGAGTACTCATGCAATACAACATGGTGTCCATTACTGCTCTCCTTTGCATGTTGGGGCATTTGGGGCACCCTCCTGTGATCCTGCAGGCTCCTGAAGTGTCAGCCGTCCCCCTCTGATGCGCTGCCATCTTCAGCCAGAGACCTGTGCTCTGTTGGGTGGAAAGGGCACAGGTCCATTAGTACATGATGACATAGCACAGCAGATTCATATACATAAATGGCATATGTAATTCAAACAATGCAGCACACACATGACACCATTGGCATGCCAACCAGCATGCAAGGCCCCCCCAGATGATAACATCACCCGTGACATGCACATGGTTGGACAGGTGTGACCTCAAAGACACACTGAGCAGCCACTGTGCACACAATACAGGACAGGGTACCCACATGCGGGGAACCAGTGGCAGGGCACACACACACACACACACACACACACACACAATGGGGGTGGCACCTGTGTAATATCACAGCACACTCACAGGCACACAATGCAACACACAGACACAAGCAACGGGAGACCCTATACACACCATGCACACACACACAGACACATGGCCATCACTGGCACAGTCCCATCTCAGACCATGTGCTTAAATCACTCCAGCCGCCTACTCTGATGCCTCTACAGATCCACATACTGATGCCTGCATTTCTCCCCATCACAGTGTATCCCAGTTCAGGACATCAGGTGTCAGGCAGTGGAGGCCCATATCTGTCTGCATGGGAGGTCACCTTCCCCCACCTCCCCAAACAGGTGCCTGTGCCTCTGCACAACCAGTTTCACCAGGGTGGCAGTCTCCACATCCCCCACCTCCTGTCCCTGTGGACAACAGCCTTCTGGTGCCTTCTGCCTGACATACTGCACTTTGCATTGGCACAGTGGAAGGAATGCATACAGACTATTCTGTCACCAGGCAATGGAGATGCGCTATGCCACAAAATGTGTACCACATTATTGTGTACATAAGCACGCTATCACAATAGCACCACACAAGCCAGAAATGAATACACTGTGCATGCGTGACCCACCTATAACCCCAGTGCTGGTACTAGCGCATGCACAGTAGCCTGCGCAATAGCAGTGTAGGGCTGTGCTACAGAGCTGGCGCGGTGCTATGGTAGCGCCAGTACAATGTGCATGTGCATGCACAGCACATGCACAGATGTGTTGTGCAACACATAGTAGCACTGCGCTATGTTAGTAGCGCTGCGCTGTGTAATGCTGGAATAGCCCCATGCTAATGGATTACCCTGCACAATGCATTAGCCCAGCGCAAACAGTGGAACTATTCAAAGGCAGTATGCTAATGAGGCTGATTATCCATGCACAGAACAAACATGCTGATTTGCATCTCATTATGTTGTCATTTGCATACCAATCAGGGTGGATTGCCTTGTAGGGCTATTTAAGGGCTAACAATGCACCACCTGCGGTACACACGGGAACTGCACCACACAGTATTTAACCTGTGTATGCATACACACTGCAGGATGGCACAGGCAACTCCACAAGATGCAGTAGGTATGTACTGACAACAGGCAACTGTTAAGGGCTACACTGGTAGTGTTGGTAACACGGTGTGCTGCATGTCTCCTGTCCATACTTTGAATATATGGGTGGAACAAGAGTGAATGCTACACATGGCCACACTGCAACATTGGTGTAGGTGTAGTACCTCTGTGGCCTGTAGCACAGGCAACTGCATAGCACAGCACAGTGCTGCACATTGGGGGCACTTGTGGTAAAGGTACTACATTGTCTGCCACCGTTGTCTGTTGTGCAGGCACAATGGACATATGGAGTAACACTGGCAGGGTGGTGTGAAATGGTCCACTTGTGAATTGATGAAAATAGTAACACTCCACACAACCATGCATAACCAATACTTGCCGTCTGTCCCATACAGGTGCCACCACTGACTAGGAGAGGCTTTGCACCCATAAACTCATTGTAGGTGAGCTGTGTGCCCTTGTACATGCATGTAAGAAATGGGAGAGCAGTCTGTGGACCAGAAAGCCCATGGATCCCCTCCTTCGGCAGTTGTGGGAGGAGGTTGCAGCATAGGTCAATGCTGCTGGTGGATGTGGACACAGCCACAACGCAGTCTGCAAGAGATTGCATGATCTGCTGCATCGAGCCAAATAGGAGGAGGCCCAGAGACTGCAGGAATGCCTCAGGACATGGGGAGGGCAGCAACCCTTGGACCAGAGAGAATGGGACCCTCTCCTGTCCCTTGTTGCATCCACCCTGAGGCCAATGGCTGTGGAGGGCATAGAGGGAGGAGGATGTGAGACACAGCTGACACCACCATGTCCAGGTATGTACATGGTTTGCATCAGACAGTGGTGGCATGACATGGTTTGCTGGTTGTGTGATTGCCACTCCTGGGTCTGGCCTTCACTGTGAAGTCACACATATGGGTGTTTGCTATTCATTTGCAGTTCCTGGCTACACAACACTTTGCATGTGTTTGCTACACATGTTTTTCAATACTATTTGGTTGCACTGTTGTCACTGGGCATTTACACTGCACAATAGGGGTGTTGGACAGTCAGGGTGCTGTGCACTGTGGTGGCACATTGGTACCGGTGGTGGGGATGGTGTGAACAGTGCTGTACTGTCCCACTAACAGTGCCCTGCTTACTTCACAGCACCGGGTATACAAAGTGCAAGTGTGCAGGCAGAGTGTGGGATGGCAGATATTATGTATGAGCTGGAGGCAGACTGGCCAGTGCCGTCTACATCTGGCATTGGGGGTGGTGCATGGACATCATATGGATGACCATCACAGGGATGCATGTGGCCGTGGCACCCATCCAGCACCATACCCCAGGGCAGAGTATGTTGCAGAGGATTCCAGTGACAGTTAGGCTGCTGAGACCCTGGACACTGCCATACCTATGGAGGATGCACAGGTGGAGGACTTCGGATGTATCTCACCCCCCATTGTGTATTCTTCCCCTGGGTTTTTGTTTCCCAGATGCATTACTTTGCACTTCTTTGCGTTGAATATAAGCTGCCATACATTTGACCATTCCTCCAACCTTGCCAAGTATTTTCCATCCTTTCCACCCCACCTTGCATATCAACCCTGTTGCAGATCTTTGTGTCATCTGCAAAGAGACATACTTTTCCTTTTAGTCCCTCTGCAATGTCACTTATAAAGACATTAAAAAGGACAGGCCCCAGTACTGAACCATGCGATACCCCACTAGTAACCCCCCTTTCTTCACTGTGGACTCCATTTGCTATTAACCTCTGTGTCCTGTTGTCAAGCCGGTGTTTTACCCGGGTGGGACTGTGTCAAATGCTTTGCTAAATTCTAGGTAGGTCATGTCCACAGCCCCTCCCTGGTCTACTACTTTGGTCACCCAGTCAAAGAAATCAATTAGACTTGTCTGACACTACCTTCCTGCTGTGAATCCATGCTGTCTTGGGTCCTGTGCCCCACTGGCCTCTAGGTACTCAACAATTATTTCCTTCAGAAGTGATTCCATCATTTTCCCTACCACTGAGGTCAAACTGACAGGTCTGTAGTTTTATGCCTCTGTCTTGCTCCCACTTTTGTGAAGGGGAATCACATCCACCCTCCTCCAGTCCTCAGGTACCTCACTATCCTCCCATGATTTATTAAAAAGGGTAGTCAGTGGTTTCACTAGTTCTTCCCTTAGTTCTTTTAGAATTCTGGGGTGAATCCCCCCATTGCTTTCTCCACCTTCAGTTTTAAGAGTTCTTTCAGAATCCTTTCTTCTGTGAAAGGACTAATATCAACCCCTCTATCCAGAGTGCTTCTATTGACTGGATTAGGTTTCTCCCCCTGCTCTTCCATTGTGAATACTGAGCAGAAGTATTCATTCAGTATCCCTGCTTTTTCACTGTTGCTCTCTGCCCAACCACCTTCCTCTTTATTCAGCCTCAGTATCCCTGCCTTAGTCTTTCTTTGCTCCCTAATGTAGCTATAAAAGGTTTTATCCCCCTTCTTAAGTGAGTTGGCTATCTGTTCCTCAGTTTGGGCCTTTGCTATTCTGACTGCCTTCCCCACGTCCTTCTGTTTTAACTGGTACAGTTCTCTGTCCTGCTCCTTCTGTGTTTCCTTATACTTCCTGAATGCTATCTTTTTCTCCCTAACCTTCCCCGCCACTTCTTTTGAGAACCATAGTGTTTTTTTCTTTCATTTTGATTTGTTTATTTGCTTCACACAAAGGCTTGTTGCCTCTGTTATGGCAGTTTTGATGTTTCCCCATTGTTGCTCCACCCCACCTTCTTGCCTGTTTGCTAGTGCTTTTCTGAGGCACTTTCCCATTTTGACAAAATCAGCCCTCCTGAAGTCCAGTACCTTCACTTTTGTATGGCTTGACTCTACAGCTAAGTTACATAGACATAGAAACATAGACTTTGACAGCAGATAAGGACCGCTTGGCCCACCTAGTCTGCCCATTTTCCTACCTACCAGTATACGCTGCAGATCCTAGTTAACCAAAAGGCTTTTTCTTTCTACTCCCCACAAAAATTGCCTTATGTCTGCCCCATGCATTCTTGAATTCTCCCACAGTTTTAGACCCCACAACCTCCTCAGGAAGGCTGTTCCATTAGTCCATCACCCTCTCTGTGAAAACATACTTCCTCACATTGCCCCTGAACTGCCCCCCATCTTCAAATTGTGTCCACTTGTTCTTGCACATCTCTTTTTCTGAAAGATGCTACGCTCTTGGACTTTGTTGATTCCACTGAGGTACTTAAAAGTTTCTGTCATGTACCCCTCTCCCTCCTTTCCTCAAGGGTATACATCTTAAGCTCCTTTAGTCTTTCCTCGTATTGCTTCCCTTGCAGACCCTGCACCATTTTAGTTGCCCTCCTCTGGACTGCCTCTATCCTGTCTATGTCCTTTCGGAGATGGGGTCTCCAGAACTGCACGCAGTACTCCAGATGGTGTCTCACCAACTGTCTGTACAGAGGGATAACAACTTCCTGTTTTCTTCTGGTGATGCCTCTCCCTATGCATCCCAGTATCCCCCCAGCCCTACCTGCTGCCTTCTCACATTATTTGCTAACCTTAAGGTTATCTGATATGATAACCCCCAGGTCCCTTTCCATTTTGGTTGTTGTTACTACCTCCCCCCCCTTTGTGTAATCTTCCCCTGGGTTTTTGTTTCCCAGGTGCATTATTTTGCACTTCTTTGCATTGAGTCCAAGCTGCCATATGTCTGACCATTCCTCCAACCTTTCCAAGTCCCTTCTCATCCTTTCCACACCTCCTTGTGTATCAACCCTGTTGCAGATCTTTCTGTCAGCTGCAAAGAGGCATACTTTTCCTTCCAGTCCCTCTGCAATGTCACTTATAAAGGTATTAAAAAGGACTGGACCCAGTACTGAACCCTGTGGTACACCACTAGTAACCCCTCTTTATTCATTTACAATTACCTTCCGTGTCCTGTTGTCCAGCCAATGTTTTACCCAGGCTACCACCCTGGGACCCACTCCCAGGCTGGTTAATTTGACTATTAATGTTTTGTGTGGGACTGTGTCAAATGCCTTGCTAAAGTCTAGGTAGGCCATGTCCACAGCCCTTCCCTGGTCTACAACTTTGGTCACCCAGTCAAAGAAATCAATTAGATACATCTGACATGACCTTCCTGCTGTGAACCCATGCTGCCTTGGGTCCTGTTCCCCACTGGCCTCTAGGTACTCAACAATTATTTCCTTCAGAAGTGATTCCATCACTTTCCCTACCACAGAGGTCAAACTGACCAGTCTGTAGTTTCCTGCTTCTGTCTTGGTCCCACTTTTGTGAAGGGGAATCACATTCACCTTCCTCCAGTCCTCAGGTACCACACCTTCCTCCCATGATTTGTTAAAATGGGTAGTCAGTGGTTTCACTAGTTCTCCTCTTAATTCTTTTAGAATTCTGGGGTGAATTCCATCAGGCCCTATTGCTTTATCCACCTGCAGTTTTAGGTGTTCTTTCAGAACCCATTCTTCTGTGAAAGGACTGGGATTGACCCCCCTATCCAGAGTGCTTCTGTTAATTGGATTAGGCACCTCTCCCTTCTCCTCTTTTGTAAATACTGAGCAGAAATATTCATTCAGCATCCCTGCTTTTTCACTGTCCCTCTCTGCCCACCCACCGTCCATTCTATTCAGTCTCATTATCCTTCCCTTTGTCTTTCTGTGCTCCCTGATGTACCCATAAAACGTTTTATCTCCCTTCTTAACTGAGTTGGCTATCTTTTCCTCCGTTTGGGCTTTTGCTATTCTGACTGTCTTCCCTGCTTCCTTCTGCCTTAACTGGTACAGCTCTCTGTCCTGCTCCTTCTGTGTTTCCTTATACTTCCTGAATGCTATCTTTTTCTCCCTGATCTTCCCCACCACCTCTTTTGAGAACCATAGTGGCTTTTTCTTTCATTTTGATTTGTTTATTTGCTTCACACTAAGGCGTGTTGCCTCTCTGATGGCAGTTTCGATGTTTCCCCATTGTTGCTCCACCCCTGCTTCTAGCCTGTTTGCTAGTGCTTTTCTAAGGTACACTCCCATCTTGCCAAAGTCAGCCCTCCTGAAGTCCAGTACCCTCACTTTTGTATGGCATGACTCTGTAGCTGAGTTTAACATGAACCACACTGTTTGGTGGTCACTTGTTCCCAGATGGCTACCCATTTCTAGATCTGAGATCCTCTCAATGTCCCCATTTGAGAGTAGAAGGTCTAAGATTGCTCCCTCATGAGTTGGTTCCAAAACTAGCTGTCTGAGGCTTGCGACCTGTAGGGCATCGAGAATGGCCCTGCTCTTGGATGTAGCTGCAGCAAATGTGCTCCAGTTAACATCTGGCATATTCAGGTCTCCCATCAACAGTATCTCCCCTTTCTCTGCCATCCTAAGAATGACTTCTATCATATCCTTGTCCATTCCCTCCCCATGACATGGGGGTCTGTATACAACCCCTGTGTGGATTGTGGTGCCATTTTCAGTCTCTAAGGTGACCCACAGTGCCTCCTCTCCTCCCTGTTTACTCTTTTGTTCAGTTGCTTTTATCCCTTCCCTTACATAGAGAGCTTCTCCTCCCCTTCTTCTCCCCTACCTGTCTCTCCTGTAGGTTGTGTACTCTGGTATGTTAACATGCCAGTCATGGTTCTCTGTATACAATGTTTCTGTGACTGCTACAATATCCAGGCATCCTTCTTCCATCAAGGCAACCAGTTCAGGGAGCTTGTTGCCCAGACTACGAGCATTGGTACTCATTACCCTACATTTCCTGATGGCCTTACCCATTTTTGCCTCATCCATGTCCTTATTGCCTTTGTCACTTTCTTCATTTACCTCTGCCCTTCTCCCTATCAACATCTCTATCTTGGGGTTTACCTCACTTACTACCCTGACGTTTTGGGGGGCTAGGATTTCCCTGCTCCTTTCCAGTGCCTCCCCCTTTGGCTAGTTTTAATGCTTGTCAATGAAGCATTTAAACCTATCACCTAGGATTCTGAATCCCCTCCTGGACAGATGCAGACCATCATGCCAGTATAGGCCTGCATCATTCCAGGTAGACCCCCAGTCCCCAGTGAAGCCAAATCCCTGAGCTCTGCACCAGTTTTTCAACCACTGATTGAACAACATGGTGTGGAGCACCCTAACCTCACCTACACCATAGACAGGCAACACTTCCGAGAAGGTTACCATGCATGCTACTCGTCTAAGGCCCCTCCCCAACTTCATAAACTCTTTCTGCACTGCTCTGATCCCTTTCTTAGCCAGGTCATTTGTTCCTAGGTGGACAATGACATCCTGCTTCCTCCCCTGTGCAGCTGCTCTGGTGATCCTGAGGATTCACTCCCTGTCCCTCCAAGCCATGGTGCCAGGCAGGTAGCTTACCTCCCTCTCACCTTCGCCCCCCCAGTTCTACCTTCCTAACAATGGAGTCCCCCACCAGGAGTTGTTTCCTTCCCCTGTGGGGTCCCATGCCACCCTTCTGTGGGTCTCCTTTGTGGAGGTTCCCAGCATCCTCCGTGGCCTCCACTGTTGGTGCCTCCATAGAGGAACCACACTTTGCCAGAATGGTATATGAAATGTGGAGAGGTACAACTGGAGGGATGCACCTCTGCTCTACCACCCTCACCCTCCCTGAGCCCACTGTGGTCCAACCACTCCTCTACCTCTGAGGTAATGGCAGTGGCCCTGGTGGTCCCTGGATGGGAGAGGAGGTCCCTCAAATCCTGGCCAACTCAGCCTGGAGATGATCAACTTCCTCCCTCAGCCCAGAGAGGTGCCTGCAGATTGGATGACACTGTATCCTCCAGAACATCTCCTGGAAGACTGCTGCTCCACAGCCACTGCACTGCACCACTCTCATCATGTCTTATTTCTGGCCCCTTCACTGTTGTTAGGAATCCTTACTCTTTCCTATCCTTATTTTCTTTCTCCCTACTTACTTACTGTCTCTGTGCTCTTTCAGCTCCTGATCTTCCTGTTCTGAGATAAGAAGATCCTATATTTCTCAGTAGCCCCCTTATTTGCTCAGAGGCAGACCTCCAGCAGCTGGGGGGGGATGGAGAGCTACTCTCGTCCTTCTAGGATGGTGAGTCTTTGGTGGCTCTGTGATCACTCACTTCCTGCTCCCAAACAGGAAGTTCCTGTTGTCAGTCAAATCCTGTGCCTATAAATGTAGAACTAGCTTTGGGGGGGTGGAGGGGAGGGAAGGAGGGCAATATAGTCCCAGTAGAGCTGTCCAGTCACAACAGCAGCTTCTTGTCCTGGTGTTCTCTGCCAGTTCTCTGGTAGAAGCCGTCTAGGGCAGTGTTTAAATCTGGCTTTAACCTGGCTTTCTTCTAGCTAAGCCACTCCCCCTATTTAAAAGATCTTTCTACACTTAACACAGATAACAATCTCCTTCAGCCACCTGAGATTAACACCTAGATAACTGCTCAGATCACAATTCACTTCAGCCAACTCAGACAAACATACTAACTTTTTTTTGTACCCTAAATTGAAGGTCCTAGTAGTAGAGTTCTACTTCTTTAGTCCCAGTAAATTGAAGGTCCCAGTAGTAGAGTTCTACTTCTTTAGTCCCAGTAGAGAAGTCCAGTCACAACAGCAGCTCCTTGTCCTGGTTTATTATGAACCACACTGTTTGATGGTCACTTGTTCCTAGATGGCTACCCAGTTCAAGATTGAAGAGCCTCTCTCCATCCCCATTTGAGAGTACCAGGTGTTAGACTGCTCCCTCTGAGTGGGTTCCAAAACTAGCTGTTTGCGGCATGCCCTCGTAGGGCATCGAGAATGGCCCTGCTCTTGGATGTGGCTGCAAAAAAGGTGCACGAGTTAACATCTGGCATATTCAGATCCCCCATCAGCAATATCTCCCCTTTCTCTGCCATCCTAAGGATGCCTTCTATCATTTCCTTGTCCATTTCTTCCCCCCTGAGATGGGGGTCTGTATACAACCCCTGTGAAGATTGTAGTGCCATTTCCAGTCTCCAGGGTGACCCACAGTGCATCCTATCCTCCCTCTTTACCCTTTAGTTCTGTTGTTTTGATCCCTTCCCTTACCTAGAGAGCTACTCCTCCTCTTCTTCCCTCCCAGTCCCTCCTGTAGATTGTGTACCCTGATATGTTGACATCCCGGTCATGGTTCTCTGTGTACCATGTTTCTGTGACTGCCACAATATCCAGTCATCCCTCTTCCATCAAGGCCACCATTTTGAGGAGCTTTTTACCTAGACTACAGGCATTGGTACTCATTACCCTCCATTTTTTACGGCTTTATTTCTTTTTGCCCCATCCCTGTACTTACTGCCTTTGTCTTTTTCTCTGTTTACCCATGCCCTTCTCCCTATCGACTGCTCTATCTTGATGTTTACCTCACTTACTACCTTGATTTTTTTTGGGGGGGCTAGGATTTCCCTTCTCCTTTTCAGTGCCTCCCCCTTGGCTAGTTTAAATGCTTGCCAATGAAGCATTTAAACTTATCACCTAGGATCCTGGTTCTCCTCCTGGATAGATGCAGACCATTGCTCCAGTACAGGTCTGCATCCCTCCAGGTAGAGCCCCAGTCCCCAGTGAAGCCAAATTCTTGAGCTCTGCACCAGTGATTTGAATGTAACTTGAACATGACTCTTCCCCCTCCCCCACCTTCCCCCTCCCTCTCCTTTCCCCCTCTTACTGCCCCCTTTTCTCTTCTTTTATGTAAGTACTTGTTTACTTATTAACCCGGCACTTATTATTGTCCACTTTTCTACCTATTACGCAGCACTGTTGTACCACTGCTTGTAACACCTTCCTTAGAACTGTATATTAATGTTGATCTTGTAATGTGAATGTTTAATGTTTCACTCCTATTGTACCCCTTCCCCCCAGGTTGCACTGGGAGATGAGTGACTTGTCACTCAGTGTGCCTTCCTGGTGAAACATTTCAATAAATAAATAAATGTCACATGGAAAACCATATTCCTGGTTGTAACAACCTCTGCTAGGAGGGTATGTGAACTGCAAGCCCTCTGCACAGAGCCAAATTACATAATTCCCCACAGGGATAAAGTAGTTCTTGGAACCAGCAGAAAATTCCATCCTAAAGTGGTATCTGAATTTCACCAGAATCAGTCAGTGATCCTCCCTGGGCTTAATCCAGAGCATTCTAGTCCAGGTGAGGAAAAGTTGCACAGCCTAGACCCAACATACTAACATACTAAAAGCCAGCAGAATAGGCCAAATGGTCTGTCTTGTCTGCTAGAAAGCCAGCAACCTAGTGGCTGCTTGCCTCACCACCCCCCAGCCCCTAAGAGGGTCTTATCTAGGTTCAGTTTCCCTTGTACCTAAACCACCCCTTCCTGAATCCCTCCACTGTGCCCTCCTCCACCAGCCTTCCAGGTAGTGCATTGCATGGTTCCACCACCATCTCAGTGAAAAAATGCCTCCTACGCTCCCCCCTGTAATTACCCCCCTCCAGCTTCCACTCATGGCCCCTGGTTTTAACCCCTTCTTTAGTCTAAACAGCTCCTTGGTTCCACTCCTTGTTATTCCCTTTACATACTTGAAAACCTCTATCATGTCTCCTCTATCCCTCCTCTCCTCCAGTGAGTAAAGTCCAAGCTCTTCCAGTCTCTCCTCATAAGGCGTCCCCTCCATGCTATGAATCATCCTCGTCACTCTCCTCTGAATTCTCTCCAGCAGCACTATGTCCTTCTTCAGATGAGGTCTCCAGAACTGTACACAGTACTTGAGCTGCAGCCTGACCAAAGCATTATATAGAGGGAGGATCACCTCCCTCCTTCTGGATGTAATTCCCCTGGCTATGCAATCAAATATCCTGTTTAGTTTGGCTGATGTTCTTCTACAATTGTCAGAGTTATTCATTTTGATGTCTACTACCACCCCTAAATCCCTTTCTCCCAATGTGGCATGCAGTGTGATCCCCCCAGGGTATATACATGGCCTGGGTTATTGACCCCCAAATGAAGTACCTTACATTTCCCGGCATTAAATTTCAGTTCCAAACTCTTTGACCAGCCCTCCAAGGTATCCAGATCCCCCTGAACTGTCTCACTTGCTTCTTCACAGTTCACCAGTGCTCCCAGTTTTGAATCATCCACAAAGAGACTCAACCTATGAGTCCTAACTACCTACATGGACCAGACAAAAGATGTCAGGTCCCAGAGCAAACCACTTGTTGTTACCGATGGTGAGGTTGGTAAAAGCAAACCAGCTACAAAGAGATCTATACAGTGTCTCTTACTAGATAGTCTCTTGCATTCAGTTCTGCTATGAAAAAGCTTGAAAAATGCCACCAGGAAGCTTAAGAGAACACTCCACAAGGGGGTACCTCTGCCTCAATGGCATCCTCAAGGGGCGTCCCATTCTAGACATTTTCAAAGCAGCCACCTGGAAAACAGTACATAGCTTCACAAAGCACTACTGTCTAGAGATACGGTCCAGAAGGGATGCCAGTTTTGGAACTGCTGTCTTGCAGAAACTTTTTCCTAACTAGATTCTGGACCCAGCCTCCCAAGGTACTGCTACAGAGTTTGTATACAGTGTAAACATCTAAGTGAGGGATTCCTGGGGTTAGAAGAAAAAAAATACTCACTATAGTAATGTTGCTTCTTCTTAAGGGATCCCTCACTATGTTTACACTCCCAACCCTGCCTCCCCTTCCAGAACCTGAAATAGGTTCACACAAGAATCAGTTCTTTTTCATTGAGGTTGCTTGAGCATTACTATTGCAATTCCTACAATTGTAAGTTCACTGTTAAGATTTATGTACAATTTTTTTCTCAAGTCTACTTACAGTTTGATGGGTGTTCTTTAAATTGTTTAAAATAACAAAAAATGGTATCCAAAGCAAGTTTCACTGGCCATCACTCCAATCTGGCTTGGAAACAGATCTGAGCAATGACCAGAGTGAAGCGTGGTTGCAGACTTTGAACCTACAGTACATTCCAAATTCAAAAATTTGCATATGTTTTGTCTCTGAGGCACCACTCTCAGCCAAGATAACTGTATAAAGTGTAAACATAGTGAGGGTTTCCTTAAGAAGAAACAACATTACCATACTACGGTGAGTAATTTTTCTTACAACATGGTCAGTTCCGTAGCAGAGATGAAAACTTTACCAGGAATGCTTTAACAATTATTTCTTTGGTGACTGCCTTCAAGGTAGTTTTATATCCATTCAAGCATTTTGCCCTTGCCTTGTCCTAGGGGATTGCCAGCTTTTGTCTGTTCTTTCTCCTCAGTGGCCATCCACCAGTCATAGCGCTCCTGGTATGTGGTTTTGAGGGACGCATTCCCCCTGACATCAGCTGGTTGTAAACTTTTCTGCAGCTGCTCAGGATGACAGCTACAATAGTTTTTTTTTAAACTTTTAATTCTGCCCATTTTCAGGCACAACCCAAGGAAGGGGATACAGATGAATGCCAACTGACCTTGAACCAGATTAAGCTGTTGGTGGTATTTTTAGTGAATTAGTTTGAATTAGCAGTGAATTTAGGCTCCAAGCTTCACTGATGTGACAGATGGCAATGAAAAACATCCCAGACAAGCATTCACTGGCTGAATGCCATTGTCCCCCATAACTTATGGAGTCATTCCAGGGTGAGGTCTTGTGTCATCCAACCATTTTGTGACATTGCCACAATAACCCTCAATATTCCATCAGTGATACTATATCAACAAATAGGGAAGCATGGCAAAGGCCCCCCCTTCATGCTCCCTAAAATGTCCACCCTTGTGCCTTTTGTTAACCCTTCAACACTTCAGCATTTTTGAATCATACTTCTTGAATGGCACCCCCTAACACTGTTATTCCCCTCCAAACCCATTTCTCACTGTATAGTTTACTTTCCTCTTCCTTACATAAATTGCCCAAGTACAGTATGATGCTTAGTTCTGATGCTTAGTTCCTATTTTATCTACAGTATTATGCAATTTTTAATTTTTGCAATTTTTATAATTGCTGTAATTTATTATTCTTGATTTCTTCATTACCCTCTTTTCCACTCTCCCCACAGGACACATTTGGAAACAAACTGTTATCAGCTCAGTATGTCTTTCCTGATGAAACTTTTAAAACAAATAAATAAAATAAGTCCCCAGTCTCCTTAAATACTTGCATTTTAGAAACACAGATGGCGGCAGTTTGTGACTGTCTGTAATAGAAGCAAGACAGTTGATGATTCTTTTTGTTTTATAGCCAGTAGTAATTAGGGAAACTAATTTCAAACCAATAAGGTCTGTTGCTTTATTCCCTGGCATATCCACCCAAATCAAAGTTTTGTCCATGTTCCTGATAATGTGGGGCTTTAAGTCATGGATACAGATCTATTTGTCAAAAAAGCAGGTGAAGTCTATGATCTTTGAAGCAAAATCTTTTGGTAGTCATTGGCCAACCGTGGTTATCTGGCTCAGAGTAAACCACTTGTATCTAGATTTGATGAGGGACTGAGGGATTGAGGGAAATTTTCCATTCTTAGTTTCCCTGAACTGATGTCAGAATTTGACACCATTGGTTATGGGGAGTTAGTTGACAAGCCTGAGGTACACAAAGGATTATCCAGGCTGTCTTGCATTTGTTCTGGTCATTCCTTTCAGAAAGGATGTAGTTGGTCACAGATGGTTCTTGCCATTCTGATCTGATTGCCCTCAACTTCAGTGTGCCTCAACAGTCTGTCCTTTCTCCCACATTGCTGGCATTGTATTGGCTGCTACTAGGCGAGATCATTACATGGTATAGCATTGGACTGCATTGTTATGCAGATGACATCATGTGATATCATATTTCCAGGTCACACCTGGAAATGAGACTTGGCTCAGTGTGTCTTTTTCTGGGCACCAAATGTTTAAATAAAGAAAATATATATTTTTTTTTAAATTACGTACCTGTCTTTTGCTCTTGACAAGGGTTGAGGAGATCAGGTTTTGGATGGTCCAGTTGGTTGGTGCTCAGCCATGGAAAAAGTTAAGTGCTACTACTTGGCTCAGAGAAGCAGATGTTGAGCCTCAAAAGTAGCCTCAAGCTCTGTACTTTTGGGGGGGATTAGCATGAGGTGGTACAGGAGGTTTGCAGCTTGGATATATTTTTGAAAGGTGCTTGTCACTTGAATTTCAGTTATCAATAACCATCAGGAGTTGCTTTTACCATCTTAGGAACATTGCCAGTGTGCTCTGCCTTTAACCCTGAAAATCTGAGGACACTGTTGCTGGCCTTTGTGGCATCCAGGTTGAACTACTGTAATATGCACTAGAAGGGCTTATCTTCTGATCATCTACATCAGCAGCAGCAGCAGCTGATCCAGAATGTGTCAATAAGACTCCGACCTCCATTTGGAAGTCAGATGATCAGATCATACTATGCCTTTGCTGAGCATTCTGTGTTTGTTGCCACTAAGATGGTGAGTTGGTTATAAATAATTGATGTCATATCTAGCCCTGAATAAACAGGAAACCTTAGTGATCTTCTGACCCCCTCAGGTTTCAAGTAAACCAAATCTTCTCAGCAAGCCCTACTCAAAGTTTCTCCTTCTTGCCTTAGCTCTGCTGGAGAGAGGGTCTTTGCTGTATATATGCCCTTTTTTATAGAATGCTCTTCTGTGGCAGGCTCAGTGTACTCCTTATATTCCTTAATTTAAAATCCGACTCTGAAGTCAGCTCTGGAGGCAGGACTTCCAGGGCTGATCTAGCTGATCATATTATCTGTGCTCCTGTACAGTATGTTCCTGTGTGTACTTTTATTTTGTATTGTATTACTCATTCTGATATATACATATTTCTGCATAACTGTAACATCTGTTTCTTTAATAATTAAAAAGCTAGTGGATCCTGCTGTACTTTTTTTCTCAAGTATCGGAGCACACATATGTACTGTTTTTTTTTTTTTGGCATCTGATGAAATTGAAGTATTTTTTACACATATGAAAACAGACTGATAAAATCACGTCTTTAGCTGTACCTGAACGATTTGATTTCGTCCAACATACCTCAGCTGGTCCAGCTCATTCTGCGTGGAAGTGACGTCCTGGGGGAAAATGAAGACATTTAAATATTGACTCTGCTCCTCAGCTTGTGGCACTTCATCTCTGTCTGCATAATATCATGAATTCATTTAATCTCTAATGTACCCTCTCACAACCAGTGAACATAAATAAACTGAACACAAGTGTACACGTTGTTTGCATTTTTTTCTTTAATTACCATTTTGACAAGAAGATCCAATTTAAAGAAATAGTTTGTGCCATAGTTCTGATGAAAATCTGCAGCTGAATGTGTGATATAAATTAAATCATGCACATAGATCGGTACAATGCTTACGCTGTAAAGACAATCACTCAGCGAGTTTTAAAATAAATGCAGGTTCCATCATCGGTTTCCCACAGATTCCTTCACACAGTAACTAATCAATTTGCTGGGTAAGCAACTCACATTGTAATATCTCCTAGACATGGAAATTTGGCCATGATTTCAAATAAAATGACTGCAATGCTTACAGCCTCAATGAAAAAGGTTTTCCCTGGTGGCCAGCGGTCCCACTCCCCTGTCATAGGTTTGAATCCCACTGCACCCCCACCCCCTACCCTGTTTCTTGCACCTCCCCTCCACAGATCTGACATCCCTCTGACAAGCCCATCTGATCCCAGTGTGCACACCCCCCCCCTCGGTGACCAGCACAAATCCTCTGTTCCCCTCCATGGCCAGCCGCCGACCGTCAGATCGCGATCGCAGGCCTACTGTAATCAGCTGAATACAGTGCATGATTGCAACCTGTTAGTTGGAGGCCAGCCATTGAGGAGAGTGGAGGGTCTGTGCTGGTCACCGAGGAGAGGGGACACTGGGATTGGCCAGACATGTCAGGGGGATGTCTGACATATGGAGAAGAGGTGCAGAGGACAGATCAGGCAGATGGGGGTGGCAGTGGGATTCAAACCTATGGAGAGGGGGTGGGACCACTGGTCACTAGGGAAAAACATTTTAAACATATTGGGGGTGTTTGGAGGCAGGGGGACCGCTGGACACCAGGGAAAACCTTTTTCATTGAGGCAACAAGCATTTCAAGTTTACTTTAAGGGGACTAGTAGAAAATGCGGCAAGCATATCATTTGAAAAGTAGTTCTCTCTGACAGCACGGCACTACAAGACTCCATATTGCTTGAGTGCTGACTGATCTGGCTCCAAACATCAGGCTATTTTGTATATGTGTAACATGGTGTGTAAACTATGTTGGGGGGGAAATCAGATCCTCACACATAACTGATATGCGGTTTGAACCCAAGCATGAATTTTTCTGAGTCTTGAGGTGGTAGCAGTGGTAGTCATGAGGGGGTCTGACATAGAGCTTGTAAAAGAAAATGACCAGAACTGTTGTTTGAATTGATTTGTCTCTTCATTTTTCAGCAAAACAACAAATTATGCAATATTCCTATCAGGTACAAGGAAACACGCTGCAAACAGCTTCTCTCCTGTTCAGCCTACACAATGATGTATGATACTTTATTCAGGTAAATGTCATTTACAGAGTCATATACAGAGTGAAAAAAAAGTTAAGCAGTTAATCAACAACTGACTTGGCTTTGCCAACAGGAGACAACAGAAGCACTGTGAATTAGAAAGCTCCGATTCCAGTTTTCATCCCCCAACAATGTCATTTAGAGTTTCAGCGAGCTTGATGGCATTCAGCATAACAGGACAAACCTGTAATCTGTAAATGATAAAACAGCTGGCAAAAAGAATGATCAGATTTTCATATGGGCATGTTCAACAGGAAAACAGGTTGGTTCTTATTGATAAATAATATTTTTCCATCCTAACCAGTAAATCTGAGCCAGTAGCTCCTTAAGCATCCAGGGCATATGGAAGAGAAAACACACACTACTACTGCAGTACAATTACTCCCTTCCATAAACTCTAGCTGTAACCAAGTAAATTAAAAATGTAAGCCAGGTTAGATATCCAGAAGAAATGGGACAAATTTTAGATTAGACATATATGAAGAAAATACTGTAGGGCAGTTTAGCCTAGTGGTTAGAGCACAGAGGTTTGAACTTCTAGACCCAGGTTTGAATCCCTCAGCTACCATTTATTAATTGTAACTGTGTCACTCTAAGTATGTGTAAGTAACTTAACCTCCCTGTGTGTAATAATCTACAACCTATACCTGTGCCTGTGTTTGGACACATAGCCTGCTTCTTGCTTTTTTTTTTTACTCTTTTTCCCTCCAGTCACTGAGACTGGGGATCTCTCTCAGATGACCACTCGGCTTCTCCATCCCTGCCTGAGACTCCTCCTCCTCCTCCTTGGGTTCCCTCCCAGAGCTCCGCTTCACAGTTCTTATCTGACAGCAACACCCTAGCTTGTACCCCACTATGGCGGGGCCACCTCCACTGCTACAGCGCTCTTTGAAATCCAATGGCTGCAGGCTTTGGACTGTGGCATGGAGGATCAGGACCCAGGTGGGTAGAGTCCGATGGTGAGCAATGGGACCTTAGAGCATTGTCACCCTCCCAAGGCTTGGGGTTTTTACTTGTTCATGAGGTCCACTCCAATCTGTCCCACAGCGGGCGTGAACGTGCAGTGATGTCTGGGTAGGTAAGTGCATGCTCCTGTGCACTTACCAGCTGACATGTGCCACACTCTGCTTCCCCTTTCTAAGCTGGGTGCCGGCTCAGCACTGCCCAGCCACTGCTGGGAGGCAGCCTATTACCGACTCCCACATCCCTCCATCCCTCCCTCCCCAGGAGAAAGTGAGCTGTTTGTGGACGCTCCAGCCTTCTCCTCCCCTGCCGACCCCAGGCAACCCAAGCTCACTCCCGAACCCTGGTCCCTGGTGTAGAGCGAGGTGTGGCGTCCAGTGCCTCAACCCTCAGCACCACCGGGCCAACTTGCTTCATGCTTATGATCTTTCAATTTTCATATTTGTATGTATTTAGTGGGCTGCTGTTGGTTTCCCTAGCATACTTGAAAATGAAGGCTTAAAGCAGACATACAGTACTTGATTCAAATATTAGACAATAGGAACTAAAGCTTTTCAACTCAGTTATTCCTAACAAGAAGTACAGATCATTATGACTTCACTTTCAAGTTTGTCACCCAGCTGCACTTGATCGGGTAACATGCAATAAATAATTTCAAAAGTTGGATCTTTGCTGTCTTTACAGTTGCACTTTTTAAAAGGGATAAGGTGAAGTCTAGTGTTTAATGATATGTTTAGTGGTGTAGCATGGAAACTATTGGTGGAATGCCATGATTTATAAATACTGTTTTTTTTTATTTGGACTGGTTTGTCAGTGAGTATTCCAAGCCTCTGCACAACAGTTCTTTGTTACTTAAAGGTCAGCAGTTAGTTTTCTTTATTACATTTTCCAGAAGTGCCATGTGCAGTATCATTTGCTACAGACTTCTCTTTCCCATTAATCAGATCGACCAGTTGTTCAGGGATCCATGCTGAGGCTGTAGAGTACTATAATGTAGAAGTGGGGTGGCTGAAATTGATGATACTTTATGAATTAATGTTGACAATAATTTTACCCATATGAACTAACATGACATTGTTCTTTAACATAGCAGTTGGATACTTTCTTGCAATGCCAGCAGCCTATGTTCATGTCCCAAGGCTGGATCATCATGGTGGACTGGTAGGAAATGCTTCAAGCATTCCTGAGAAGGCTGCACAGCCTCAGGCTATGAAGGGAGCTATGCATCAATGGGTACTCACCCCCTAGACGCTAGGAAGCACGCTACAGGTGGTGTGACCAGGTAGCAGCATGTACAGTATGTTGGAGGCACATCTGTTTAGCAGAAGGGAGTAACTGAGGGAGAAAATGACTGTATTGGCTTCTAGCACCACCAGCCTGGTTTAAAGAAGCTTGACACCACCATCCGGATGGGGAGAGCTTGCCTAGCCCCACATCTGGGACTGGAATGGGAAGTAATTCTCTGCTAAACAACTAGTTACTATGGAATACAAAATTGCCCATATTCCAATGAAGCAAATCATCAAGGGAAATATAAGCAAATCAGCATGTAAGAATTTAGACTGGTTCTGCTTTAAGCAGTAAAGTACTGTACAGCGCCACATTGCCTCTTGCACATGCTGAAAAGGATATAAACAGAAGACCTAGACTTGTGCGTCATCTTTCTCAGGACCAATCAGTGTGCCTCAACTATACCTCAGCCCAAGAGAAGAGGAAACAGATGTATGATGGACTTGGTTTGGGTTATGGTGAAATCAAAATAGAAAAACAAACTATTGGACAAAGAACCTCAGCACTGAAGCCAGGGTTATACGATCAATGGCCTACATTCATGAACATTACCTCCAGCCTTAGCAGCACATTACTTAACTGTTCCCTACCTCGAGTCAGCAATGTGCTCTTGAACGTCATGAGCAACTACTGAATCAGGTCAGTAATGGCAAAGTAAAGTGGAGCTAATACTGAAGTTCCTGTTCATGAATACAGGTATTTCTCTTTCTGTTACTTTGCTGTGGAGTTAACTTGGCTCATTTCGCAGAAGGTGGGAGGGGAGAGCATAAGTGGCACCACTGGTCTGATGGTATGAGGGGGAGTATGTCTGCCCACATCAGAGTGGCAAGCCTGAGGCACCTTGGCAGTACAGTTTCCTTGGCAAGCATCATATCCGGAGCCATACAAAGCAAGCCCTTTTCCTTACCAGAAAGTTGGCAAATAGAAAATAGTTGCTAAACAAAAAATGTTGGTTGTGTGTACTGTAGGTGTTCTGGAACTACTTTAGGATTTATGCAATAGATGTTAAAGAAAAATGTCCTGTTTATGGGTTAAATTTATATAAAAGTAGCAGTGCAGTGAAGCCAGGTGAAAAATCTGACCTTACCTTTCTTTAACTGTGAAGTATTGCAGACATCTTCCAATTTAATTTTTTAGTAAAAGTTCTCAGTTCTTCCAAAATGTAAATATATATTTTTTAATGTTTTAAATTAGTTTTTTCTAATGAATAAAATATTGTCTGATCACTTCCTTTGACTTAGAAATAGCATCATGAACCTGACCAGGATTACATAGAAACATAGAAGTTGACAGCAGATAAGGACCGCTAGGCCCATCCAGTCTACCCATTTTTTCTACCTTATGAATGTACCATAGGTCTTTACTCTGTCAATGGCCTATTTATTCATACTCATCTATATTGCAACCCTATGTCTATCCCATGCCTCTTTGAAGCCCTGCACTGTATTCGTATCCACCACTTCCTGAGGTAGGCAGTTCCATGCATCCACCACCCTTTCTGTGAAAAAGAACTTCCTCACATTACCCCTTCATCGGCCTCCCTCTAATCTCATGCTGTGTCCTCTTGTCCTGCTATTTTTCATATATTGAAACATGTTAGACTCTTTCACCTTGTTAATGCACTTAAGATGTTTGAATATTTTGATCATATCACCTCTATCCCTCGTTTGCTCTAGAGTATACGTACTGAGCTCTGTTAATCTGTCCTCAGAATATGTTTTCTGATGCAGTCCCTTCACCATTTTAGTTGCCCTTCTCTGGACTGCCTCCATTTTGTTAATGTACTTGTGCAGGTGCGGCCACCAGTACTGCATGCAGTACTCCACACAGGGTCTAACCAGTGTCTTGTAAAGAGGGATTATTACCTCCCTCTTACGACTTGTGATACCCCTATACTAATACACCCCAACATCCCTCTAGCCTTACCTACTGCTTTAGTGGTCTGCTTGGATGATTTCAGGTCATCAGTGATGATGATGCCCAAGTCTCTTTCTTCCATCATGATTACCAGCAACTCCCCTCCCAACCTATATGTAACTTCAGGGTTTCTCTTCCCTATGTGCATGATCTTGCACTGCTTTGCATTAAACCCTAGTTGCCACTCTTCTGACCATTTTGCCAGTTTTTCCAGATCTCTTCTCAATCTGCCCACCCCCATCAGGATCATCTACTCTGTTGCAGATCTTGGTGCCATCTGCAAACAGGCAAACACTACCCTCCAGTCAATCTGCACTGTCACAGATGAAGATATTGAAGAGGACTGGCCCCAGGACTGATCCCCGAGGCACCCCACTTGTGACTTGCATCTCTTCTGACTATATACCATTTACCACCACTCTCTGTTTTCTGCCTGCCAACCAGTTTGCCACCCAGTTGACCAACTGCTGACCCACCCCAAGCCTACCCAGCTTATTAATCAATCTTCTATGTGGAACAGTATCGAAAGCTTTGCTGAAGTCAAGGTAGGTGACATCAACTGCACGGCCTTGTTCCCCCACTCTGGTTACCCAGTCAGTGAGATTGGTTTGACAAGACCTTCCTGTTGTAAACCATGCTGTCTTGGATCCTGTGCTCCTATGGATTCCAGGTGTTGCACTATCCTTTCCTTAAGGAGTGCCTCCATAATCTTGCCCACTACTGAGGTAAGACTGACTGGTCTGTAGTTTCCTGCCTCCTCCCTGCTGCCACTCTTGTGGAGCGGGATCACATGAGCCCTTCTCCAGTCTTCTGGGACCTCTCCTGTGCTCAGAGGCTCACCAAACAGTTCTGCTAATGGCTTTGCTAGTTCCACCCTTAGCTCCTTTAGTACCCTGGTATGTATGCCATCAGGATCTATTGCCTTGTCCTCCCTGAGCTTAGCGAGCTCTTGTTGGACCCTTTCTTTTGTGAAGGGACTTGTGCATACCTCCCTCCCACCCCCCGCGTCCATGGTGTTGAGCTGTGGGCCCTGCCCTAGCTTCTTCTCAGTAAATACTGAGCAGAAGTATCTATTTGGGATAGATTCTTTACCTTGGTCCTTCTCCACACGCACACACCCTTATCCCCTTTGATCTTAGCAATACCACCTCTGGACTTTCTCTTTTCACTAATGTATCTATAGAAAGTCTTGTCCCCTTCTTTTACTGTTTGTGCTAGTGTTTCCTTGGTTTGGCCATTTGCTTGCCTAACTGCCTTCCCTGCTTCCCTTAGGAAAGTTTGGTATGCCTCCTTTTCTTCATCCTGCTGCATTCCCTTATATTTCTTGAAGGCCATTCTTTTGACTTTCATCTTTTCTGCTACTGTTTTTTGAGAACCAAAGTGGTTTCCTCCTTTTGCTGTTGCTTTTCTCCCTAATACAATGGGATGTTGCTTTAAGTATTGTAATCTTAATGCTTGCCCACTTTGCCTATACCCCCTGACCTGTATTTCTTTTTGCCAAGGTTAGTTTAACTCTGTTGGCTATCTTATCAAAGTCAGCTCCTCTGAAGTCCCATATTTTTGCCTTATAATGGGATGATTTAGTTCTAGTGGCCAAATTAAACCATACCATGTAATGGTCACTGGCCCCAGATGACCTTCTACCTAGAGATCTGTGAGCTAAGATGGGGCACCGCCAGCCACACACTGTCCACACACAGAATCATTTTGCCCCCTAGCCAGGGACAGAAACCAGGTGTGGAAGAAGGATGAATCCAGCAGGAGAAACCTGATTCAATAAAGCAGGAAGGAGGTACCAGAAAGGAGAAGAAGAATACACAGAGCTACAGGAGGATTCTGGTCATGGGAGACTCAATGTTGCGAGAAGCGGGGGCACAGTCCATCAGTGCAAAGAGAACTGAAACCATGGTGAAATGTATGCCAGGAGCATCTGCAAGAAGAGATAAAAATAGAGTAGGATGGATGGTGAGAAGAGATCAGGATTTTGTGGGGATCATTGTCTACCTTGGTACAAATGGCATAGCAAATATGACTGTGGAAGAAGCCAAGGCAGACATGAAGATTATAGAGGAGAGCCCAAAGTAGTACACAACACACCTGGCCTTCTTGGAGGTGTTGCCAGTTTGGAGGAAGGATGGAAGTGAGGACAAGATCAGGAATGAAGAGATCTGGGAATTCAACTGGTGGCTTCAGGGTTGGTGCACAGACAATGGGATGCACTACATTGGAGACTGGGGGACCTTCTGGGGCAGGAAACTCTTCAAGCATGATGGTCTGCATCTCACCCGAGAAGGAGCGAGAGTGCTAAGGCAGAAGTTGGAGGTCTTCGTTGAGGGTCTAAAATGGGAGGTCTCCAGCACAGAGAAGAAGACCTAAATGAGGTGCAGCAGAAAGATACATAGGTAAGGGAATAAGTGAATGGAAGGGAACCCCCAACATTGGACTAAAGGAAACAGGCATGGCCATGAACAAGGAGTGACCATAGGTAAAAAAGGAGGGACCTCATGTAAAGAACAGGAGGGGCAGACACAGAATAAGGGGGGTGGTACTAGAGTTATAGCAGAGGGGGAGGCAGTAATTGGAAGGCTATGTGCACCAATGCCCACAGTCTGGATAACAAAATCCTGGAACTTGTGGTTTTAATGGCCTCTGAGGACCTGGATATCATGGCAGTCATAGAGACATGTTGCAATAGCAACCGTGCCTGTGAGCTAGCCATTCCAGGGTGTCACAAATGCACTCAGTAGGTCAGGCCCTCTGCTCCCACAGTGCCAACCTCCAAGCACAGTAATGTGAACAGGCAACAGACAGGGTAACATTCAAAAGAACCCATGGTTCTCACTGGGTGCATAGTGAAGCCCAGGTCAGATCTAAAAAGGGAGAGGCATCACCAGTAGAAAACAAGAAGTTGTTGGCCCTCTGTACAGACAGCTGGTAAGACCGCATCTGGAATACTGTGTACAGTTCTGGAGACCCCATCTCCGCAAAGACATAGACAGGGTGGAGGCTGTCCAGAGGAGGGCAACCAAAATGATGCAGGGTCTGCATCAGAAGACATATGAAGAAAGACTAAAGGAACTAAAGATGTATAGCCTCAAGGAAAGGAGGGAGAGGGGGGACATGATAGAAACTTTCAAATACCTTAAGGGAATCGACAAAGTCCAAGAGGGTAGCATCTTTCAGAAAAAGAGATGTGGAAAAACAAGGGGCACAATTTGAAGATGGGGGATGGCTCAGAGGTAATGTGAGGAAGTATTTCTTCACAGAGAGGGTTGTGGATACATGGAACAACCTTCCTGAGGAGATCGTAGAGTCAAAAACAGTGGGGGAATTCAAGAATGCATGGGACAGACATAAGGTAATTCTAGTGGGGGGTAGGAGGAAGTAGGCTGTTGGTTAACTAGGATCTGCAGCTTATCCGTTAGGTAGGGAAATGGGCATACTAGGTGGGCCAAGTGGTCCTTATCTGCTGTCAAATTCTATGTTTCTAACAGATGGCTACACCACCACCCCTACATTCCTCTCTGGGGCAGTGCACTACAGTATACCGGGGGGGGGGGACGGCCGCCTCAGGAAATGGACCTGCATCATCCCCAACCAAGGTTTCCGTAATGCAAGCAGATCAACTGAAGAAACCAGATCTGCAATAATTGCAGTCTTGTTCCTAATCAATCTGGCATTGCATAGCACTGCCCTCAGGGGATTTTTGGGAAAGGTAGCCCCTTGGGTTGCCTGACCACTCGGTCTGTTGGAATCCCTGGAGACAGGCACCAAACACCTCTGGCCTCTCTCTTGTGCCCATCATCCAGGGCGCCTTCTGGACCTTTCAATCTCAATCCTACCACCCTCTGCTGTGCACGGGGCATCCCCACAGCTTCTCTAAATCCCCACCTCCTGGCAATGTCTTACTGTAGTGTCCAAAACCAGGAGGTAGGTAAAGAGTGTCTTGCCATAGTGTGGGCCCTAAAGAAATTAAAGCCATACTTATGTGGGCAGCATTTTCAGGTACAAACTGACCACAACCCCCTGGTTTGGCTTACACAAATGGGAAAAACTAATGGTAGACTATTAAGATGGAGTCTAGACTTGCAAGGGTATGACATGACAATCTTACATAGGGCTGGAGTGACCAATCAGAACACTGATGGCCTATTGCATCTCTATGAGAAGTGAACTGAAGCTCATCCCATGCAGGGGATAGAGCCCCCAAATTCAGTCTCGGTGGGGATGACTGTGATGCCTGGCCAGCTGGTTATGATTGCTGTATGGTATTTGTAATATATTAACCTGAAACCAGGAGGTAATTAAAAGACTAGAGAGACTTAATTAAGGGTCTCCTGTTTTTCTGTCTTAATTAAAACTGACTCAGCTGCCAGGATGTAGGGCTCGTAAAGTTTTATGATACCTAGAGGAAGAACATGTTATCCCACCATAGTGCTAAAAGTTATACAATCCTTTGATGTCCTTGGGAAAAAGGAAGCACACAAGATCAAAGACAAAAATGCTTAATTAAGGAATCATATTTATGAAATGTCTTTTTCCTGCTGATGTCACATTATTTAATAATTGTCACTGTCATCTGCTGGTTTGAGTCCTTTTTAACCAATTGGAGGCAATGGGTTGTGCTGAGGAATTTCTCCTCCTCTCCTAGCCTTCTTTTCTTCGGAGTACCTCAGGGTTCGATTTTGGCTCCAATGTTGTCTGCAGTGTATATGCTGCCCTTGGGGGGGGGGTCATTAGGAAGTATGGCTTGTGTTTTCATTACTATGCTGATGATATCCATCTATACTTATCCTTTGCCCCAGGAACATCCAACGCGGTGGATGTGTTAAACAGCTGCCTTGCTGAGATCAATGACTGGATGGCATCTAGCTGGTTGCGACTGAACCCTGATCAGCCGGAGGTATTGGTGGTGGAGTCGAACAGAGTGTGTCATCGGTTGGCCTCTGATTCAGAGATTGGACTTGTTCTGGGTTCTGTCTCATTGAAGGCCTCCTCAAGGATGCAAAATCTTGGCGTTATTCTTGATAGGAGTTTGATCATGGAGGCACAGATTTCCTCCGTTGTCTGCTCCTGTTTATCCCATCTTAGAAATATCGCCAGTATAAAGCCCTTTCTTCTGCCTCTGGACCTCCATACTTTGATGCATGCCTTGGTTACATCGAGGCTTGACTACTGTAATGGCGCTCTATCTCAGGGTCACGGGAGGATCTTTCCCCAGACTACAGCTAGTACAGAACGCAGCTGCCGGGTTACTGGGCAGCCGAAGTTTTGTCATATTACACCGGTGTTGCGTGAGCTGTACTGGCTGCCAGTCAGGTGGAGGATCCTCTTTAAGGTGGGGCTTCTCACCTGTAAGGCCCTTACACAGTCAGGGCCCTGATTACCTGTTAGACCTCCTGGTACCTGTTGTCTCAGTTCTTACCCTCCATTCTTCCTGTGGAGGCTCCCTAGTGGTTTCCAGGCCGAGGCTGAAATCGAATGGTGATAGAGCTTTTAGTATCACCACCCCATCCTGTGGAATTCGCTTCACTCTGGGGTTAAGGGGACCCCCACATTGGAGGTATTCAAGGCCCCCCTTATGACCCTCCTGTTCACCCAGGCATTTTTAGATTAAGTGAGCTCTGATCTGAGTAGCGTAGTCAATGATTTGTTAAGTTATTTAATGTTTTTATGAAATATATATACGTTTATAATTATTTTTTATTGATACATTTTGAACATGTGTTTATTTATTTGTATGGTGCCCAGATACTCTGGGAATGGGTGTCTTTAAATAAATGTTACCTTACCTTACAGTACCTTACCTATTTTTTCACTGTGGAATAAGCCTGCTCCCTGAGAAGTAACTTTTTACTCAGGTTCACTACCAGGTGAACTTTCCCCTTGGTTGGATGTCTGACTCGGTACTGCCCCAATACCCACATCTGAGGCATCAGTCTGGACTATAAAGGGTCTGCTATAGTCAGGACTTTTTAATACAGGACCACTGCGCAGTGCCTCCTTCAGTCTAGTAAAGGCTTTTCACAGGCTGGCTCCCAGGTCATTTTCTTAGGCATCTCGTCTGTACTAGGTCAGATAGGGGAGCAGCCAGGGCACTGTAATTGGGCGCAAATTTCCTATAGTACCCCGCTGTCCCTAAAAAAACTACTGACCTGCTTCTGTGTTTCTGGTCTGGGCCATGCCTTGATCACCTCTATTTTTACTTGGTTAGGACAGAGCTGTCCCTGGCCTACCACATGCCGAGGTATGGCACTTTAGCCATGGCTACCTGGCACTTCTCAGCTTTGACAGTGAGCCCGTCCCTCTGTATCCTGCCCAGCATTTCCCTAAGGTGGGAGAGTTGTTCCTCCCAGCTGGCACTAAAGATGGCAAGGTCATCCAGGTACACCATGGCATACTCCTCAGCACCATTTAACACCTGGTTCACCAACCTTTGGAAAGTGGCCGGGGCATTTTTCATTCCGAAAGGCATTACTTTAAATTCAAATAAGCCTATCAGAGGGATGAAGGCCGACCTCTCCCTAGCTCTGTCAGTTAACTCAACCTGCCAGTACCCCTTTGTCAGGTCAATAGTCGTAAGGTATGTCACCCTCCCAACTTGTCCAGGAGTTCGTACGTCTGGGGCATCGGGTGAGCGTCTGACTTTGTGACTGCATACAGTCCACGATAGTCCACACAGAAATGAGTAGAGCCATCTGGCTTGGTCACAAGGACTACGGGTGAGGCCAAGGGGGTGTGGGATATCTGGATTACCCCTAAATCCAGAATTTCCTCCACCTCCTTCCTAATGTCCTTTTGGACAGCCTCTGACACCCAATATGCTGTCCGCCGTATGGGCGACTATGTACCTGTCTCTACATCGTGCGTCGCTGAGGGGGGTAGTCCAGGCTTGCTGCTAAACAGTAGGGCAAAGTCTACTAAAACCTCCCTTACTTCCTGGATCTTGTCCAGGGCCAGCTGGGGTGACAGTTTACCTGCCTCCACAGAGGGCTCCCACTTGCTTTCTTCTAGCAAGTCCAGAAGGGGTCTCCTTCGTCCGTCCCCTCCCCATGACTACGTACTGCAAACACTATGTCATCCCAATTAGCATATGGCTTCATCATGTTGACATGGTACATCCTTTCTGTATGTCTTCTGTCAGGTAACTGTATGATATAATTAATATAATTTACCTTCCTAACTACTTTGTATGGTCCTGCCCACTCAGCCTGCAGTTTATCTTTCTTGACCGGGATAAGGACCATGACTTCCTGACCCACCGTGTATGAGTGAGTTCTGGCTTTGCGGTCGTACCACACTTTTTGTTTCTGTTGGGCAGCTGCCAGGTTGCTCTGGGCTTTCCCCATAAGCTCCTTCAGCCTTTCCCTAAACTTAAGGATGAAATCTATTATGGGAGTGCCCTGGGTGGCGTGCGCTTGCCTTCCCAGTCCTCTCGGATCAAGTCTAGGGGCCCACGTTCCCTACATCCATATAAGATTTCGAAGGGGGAAAATCCTGTTGACTCTTGGAGCACCTCCCTGTATGCAAACAACATCTCGGGAAGGTATTTCTCCCAGTCCCTCTCATGCTGTTCAGCAAACGCTTGGAGCATTGACTTCAGGTACCATTAAATCTTTCCACAAGCCCATTGGCTTTTGGGTGATAAGGTGTTGTGCACCTCTGCACCACCCCACACTTCTCCCACAAACATTTCATCAGGTCCGACATGAAGGAACCCCCTTGATCAGTGATAATCTCCTGTGGAAACCCAACACGGGGAGAAAATCTCAAGTAAGGCATCTGATCTGCCACTTTGTCTGTCCTCAGTGAGGAAAGAGCGACTGCCTCTGGGTACCAGGTAGCATAATCCACCACAGTCAGGGTGAACTTCTTCCCGGAGGAGCTGGGGGTATTTAAAGGCCCTACAATACCCATTTCCACCCTCTGGAATGGCTCCTCCACTATGGGCAATGGAATCAGAGTGGCTTGGGTTTTCTTACCTGCCTTCCCTATTCCTTGGCACCGGTGACAAGACCTGCAATACTCCTTCACCTGCTGGGTGAAGTTGGGCCAGTAGAAATTCTTGGCCAACCACTGCATGGTACATGCAATTCCCATATGACCATACAGGGGAAAATCGTGTGCAGTCTTGAGCAACTGCTTACGGCACCCCTGGGGAATGACAAGCTACCTGCCTATCACCCCTCCCTATGCCTTCACAGCCTGAGTATACATCAGTCCATTTTCCCAATAAACTTTATGTTCACTGTCACCTCCCTGTGCTCCATCAGAGTCTGCCTAAGCCCTCAGCTTCTCTAGACTAGGATCACTTTTCTGAGCAGGTGCAAACTCTTTACACATTCCCAAGGCATGGGACAGGTCCCCTTCAGTCTCTAAACTAGGGTCCCTAGCACTAGCATCAGGGTACTCAGGATCACTGTCATCCCTAACCCTCTGACAATGGGTCACCCCTCCCTCTTCAGAGGAACACTCCGTAGCTGTGTGGTTAACTGTTACTGGGGAAATTTCTATCCCCTTTTCATTAGTCTCTATATCAGGAGACACAGGCTGGGGAACCAGCCTCCCAATGGTTTCCACAATGACTTCTGTGGGGTCTAGGGAACTAAAATATTCTCTTGCTGCTTGACTGCAGGTAACTGCAACATACCATCCCCTGTTTGAGATTGTTGGCAAGGATGACATCAACTGCTAAAGATTTGGCTACAGCCACCTGTTGCACAGTTCCCCCAGTTTCACCCCAGTCTAGGAGAACACTAGCAAGTGGCAATGCAGTCTCCTCACCAGTGAACCCCTGCACAGTTACAAATCCATTGGGTATAAGCTGACTAGGCTCTACCAGATCCCCTTTTACCATTGTCAGGGATGCCCCTGTGTCCCTTAACCCTTGTGTCTGTACACCATTCACCATGACTGGGTGTATGTTTTCCCTCATGTTCACAGGCATGCTTCCAGGGACACATAAACAACTCAGTTCTTTCTTTGCCCCATTCTGTGTATTGCTCATCCTTTTGGGGCACTGTCTGGCAATATGCCCAGTTTCTTTACAAACCCAACATTTGTTTCTTTTTCCAGAGAACTCTTTTCTTTGAAACCTGGGGCTAACTGGATTCAGTGGAGACAGTGAGGGTTTTAGCTGCCCTGAAGGCTCGCCTTTCCCTCTGTGCACTGCCACGCCCACCCCATTCACTCTCAAAGCAGGTTTGCTCTTTGCATAGCTGTCTGAGAGTTCAGAAGCCTCTTGCACTGTTTTGGGATCTCGGTCCTCTAGCCAGGTTTTCAGCTCTGCTGGGCATGCCAAAAAAAAATTTTCTAACAAAATAGCATTTTCCATTTTATCTACAGAGTTTGCTTTAATTCCTTCCCACCAGCATTTTAAACACTGATGTTGTTTCATGGCTAGCTCCTCATAACTCATGTCAGGGCTTCTCCTGAGCTTATGGAATTTAGCTCTGTATGCTTCTGCAGTTAAATCAAACTTTTTTAAAAGTGCAGCTTAAAGTTTGCTGTAATCATTACTGTCCTCATTGTCCATTTGACCCAATGCATCCCGAGCTTGAATACAAACTTTTTCAAAGGAATTTGAAAAAGCATCCATATCCTCCCCCTCTTTTATTTTCAGCTATCAATTTGGAATTCAATTTGTAACCCAGTCCTGTAGTTCCAGTTAAACCAAAGCCACTTACCTGCTCTGGTGCGGGTGGTTGGAGTCGTAGCTTCTCCATGTCACCTGTGGCGCTCACGCTCTTCACAGTCTGCCTCATGCTGTTCTCGCTTCTCTTCTCTCTGGAACTCCTGATCCATTCTGTGCAACTCAATCTGTAGCTTGATTGCTTCTGGCTCCAGAATGCTGGTGACCTTCCCCTACTGCTGTTGCCCTACACTGGCACTGGCCCTGCAGTCATCCTCACCACATCTGGACACTGCACTGGCTGCTGGCCCCTCCATGCTCAAGGTTTGGTCCTTTACAGTCTCAGTCTGTGACTCGATGCTCTGGGCATCTGCTGCCATCAGGGCATCCATGAGGTTCAGCTTGGTGGCTCTCCCCCTCATACAGGACTCCTCTGTCCTGGCACAACTGATTCAAGTAGTCAACAGTGTGCCCGCTATAGTTGGAAGCCATCTTCTTCCCTAACTATGGCTACTCTAACTTGCACTTTAGAAAAAAAATAAAACAGGTAGGAAATTGTCTGTAAGCAAAATGATATATTTCTGTTTCCTTTTTAAAAATAAATCACTGCCTTATTTTGCAAGTGAGCTGTACAGTATTAAGCTGACACACTGAACAGTTAAAGCTGGTGTTACCAAATTTATCCCACCTCTGCCACCAAATCTGTCACAGATGCAATCATCAGGTCAGGTCCTCTGCTCCCACAGTGCCACCCTCCAAGCACAGTAATGTGAACAGGTAACAGACAGGGTAACCCTCCTGTCTGCATGTGGGTCCAAATCACCTTTGGTCTCAAGTTCTGGGGGGGATTCAAACTGTGAACCTTATGCTAGTGTACCCAAATGTACAGACTCAGATAAAATTATCTTTGGGGGATGCAATATATCTTTCACCTAAGGGCACCTAACCAGGTATCCAAAATGAACCCTCAAAACTCTATAAAAGACCATAGGTATAGTCTTACCTTTTCCCAGTTTAGCAACACCATCAAGCTCTTGAACAATTGTCAGACTTAACCATATATACGTCACATGC
The DNA here is from genome assembly GCA_016271365.2 of Neoceratodus forsteri. NCBI lineage: Eukaryota > Metazoa > Chordata > Ceratodontiformes > Ceratodontidae > Neoceratodus > Neoceratodus forsteri. The sequence goes on along the minus strand of CM057450.1, from coordinate 1,665,212,106 downwards.
AAAAAAAGAACTTGCAGACCCAAGCAGTCTTTCAAAATAATACATTTACTAAAATGGGTAAAAATATGTAAAATGTAAACACAGAGCAATATGTCAAAGAGCATACAATCACATGAAGAAAAACAAGGGTAAAGTACAAAACATAAACTCCTACCACAATACAATTAGACTTTTTCTGTCTAATGTATTATCTCTTTACGGTGCTTACGTTAGATCAGAGATCTTGTTTCTTAAGAGTCCAAAAGGATATGTCACTAAGATCAGACACAAGTCCTAGTTTAAACTGTGTCTTTCTCATGCCCCTTCCATGATGTCATCTTTCTCCTCCTTTTAGAATATAAACAAATATACAAACAATGATCTCCTGCCAGGAGATATATTAAATTTTACCAATTATTTTACCAGGTGAGACACACTAAGCTGAAAGCTTGTTTGCAGGTGCAACCTGGGAGCACGAGGAAGTTAAGTGACTTGCTCAGGGTCACACAGTATGCACCTAGGGGGCTGTGGGATTCAAACCCAGGTCTCCAGATTTGCAGCTTAGAGCCTTAATCCACTGTGCCATACTGCCTCCTAAATAATGTGACATCAGCAGGAAAAAGACATTTCCTAAATATGACTCTTTAATTAAGCATTTTTCTCTTTGATCTTGTGTGGTTCCTTTTTCCCAAGGACATCAAAGGATTTTATAACTTGTAGCACCATGGTGGGATAACATGTTCTTCCTCTAGGTACCATAAAACTTTACAAGCCCTACATTCTGGCAGCTGGGTCAGTTCTAATTAAGACAGGAAAACAGGAGACCCTTAATTAAGTCTCTCTAGTCTTTTAATTACCTCCTGGTTTCAGGTTAATATATTACAAATATCATAGAACAATCATAACCAGCTGGTCAAGCGTCACACAGGGTACACGCTGCACAGATGGGACAGGGAAGGCAAATATGGGGAGGGGCGGCATTGTACATCAGGGAAGGGATGAAAGCGACAGTCCCACAAGACAAGAGGGAAAAGCAGAGGTGCTGTGGGTAACCCTTGAAGTGGGGAGAGGAACAGTACTTAGAATGGGAGTGATATACAGGCCCCCAGGGCAGGCAGAGGATATAGACAGAGAACTGCTGGAGACTATAGAGAACATGGCAACAAAGGGTGAAGTGCTGCTGATGGGTGACTTCAACTTGCCAGATGTGGACTGGAGCATCCCGGCAGCAGCCTCAGCCAGGAGTAAGGGATTTCTGCAGTCCCTGCAAGGGGCAGGTCTCACACAGCTAGTGAGGGAGCCTATGAGGGAGAATTCAATTCTGGATCTTGTCCTAAGCAATGGGGACAAGATAAAGGAAGTCACAGTGGGGGAGGCCCTAGGGACTAGTGATCATTGAGCTGTGAGGTTCACCATAAGAACATCACAGGAGGATAGCCACACAAGGGCTAGAATCCTAGATTTCAGGAAGACACTTTGGTAAGATGAAGGACAAATTCAGGAAGGCTATGCAGGGATACAATGACATAAGAGGAGTAGTGAAACAGTGGGATAACATAAGGGAAGCCCTACACCTGGTAGCAAACCATTGTGCCAGTCCTTGCAGTAAGAGCAAAAGAAAGAGGAAAACACTGTGGTTCTCAAGGGGGAGTAGCAGAGCTAGTAGGAGGGAAAAAATATGGCATTTCTGAGGTACAAGGCAACACAAAGTAAGGAAGACAGGCAAGAATACTTCAAAAAATGAAAGTAAGTAAATAAGGCAGCAATGGCAGTAAAGGCTGAAACTGAGTGTAACCCCCTATAAATGGGGGTTCCCAAAAGTCTTCCTTTGGTATGCTTAAATGCCCACTGCCAGGCGGGCGTTCTGTGTCTTTACAGGTGTAAAAGTGCTTGCATGCAAGTGCCCTGTTAGCCTCCATGCCTGTTCCTTTAAGAGACATTATTTTTTGTAGTGTATAATTAATCTGGGTAGGGGCCGAATGTTTCCAGGCTCGAGTCCCACCCGAGCTGCAATAATATTACTCTGTTCAGCCATCGCTAATGGTGCGGAGGGAGCTCTGTTAGAACTGGTAATTGTTTGCTGATTAGCTGCTCTAAGAATAATGGTATTAAAGTTTGTCTAAACTGCAGCATGGACATTTCTGTATTGCACCAATCAGTACCTTTTGGGGACCTTAAAATGGAGTCTGTCCCCAGGAGTCTTGTGGGAGTGAATTTCCATAGGAATTGTAGTTTTTTTTCATTTTGGCACTTAAATGGACCTGGAGGGGGAGCCCTTGCTTTGACAGACAGATGAATCAACCAACCAAACCCTTTCTGGCTCAAAGGAAGTCCCAGGGCTGCCTGCAGCAGAGTCAGTCTGGGTTTGGAGTTGAGAGAATGAACTGCTCAAGACATTCGAGGAGCTGCTTCTGCGAAGTAGCGCAGAAAACTGGTGGGAAGGCTATGCCTGGCCTGCCTGTTTCATCTTCCCTTCTGAGGGATCTGCTAGTGAAATTAATCGGACTGAATCCAAACTGGCTTGTGACCAGAAATACAGAATTGTGACTGCCCTGTTGCCTGAAGAAGACCAAAGATTTGCTGTAAGCGATCACCCTGTAAGGTTGTCTGAGTCACCGCAGAGATCACAGTTTTGCTCAGGAAAACTGAAATTGTAACTGGACTGTCATCCGATCTGTGGTATTGTTTTGCTTTACTATAAATGTGCTGTAAGCTGTCAGTGGGTCACGATTTGGTTCCCCACTTCTTAAGTGTGTCACGCTTGCTGGCAGCTGTCTCCAGCACCTATCAAACTGAATCTGAACTGTTCACCCAGCCTGGGCCCTACCACCTTGGCCCAGTCGGCTACTTCAGATGCAGAGATCACCATCAACGACAGACTCACCTGGGGATCAGCCCCCTGCTCAACATCTCAAACAGGAATGACACATTGGTGAATTGTTTGGGCTGTGCTTCTCCTGGCATACCAACTTGTCGACCTGCAGTCTCCATTTCATCCCTCCTGTGTTTTGTATTGGGTAGCGTGAGTAAACACCAGGGTAGCTCCCTGCAACATCAGCTAAATCAAAGGTGTTTTCATCTGATTCAATTGTTGTTTTCTTTTCGCAAACTGAGCCTCCAGGCTCCAGATTACTAATTGTGTGTGGTTGTGCATGCTCCTTCTTTCCATCACAGGGCCCCGACCAGCTGCAATGCCGGCCTACCCAGGGCAATGTGTCAGAGTGGCCCACCTTATTTTTTTCCAACTGGGTACCCAGAGTGTGTGGCTGTGAAGGGACTTTAAAGTGCATGCATGATTGCCTGATTGAATCAGTTACAGAACTAATCAGCCAAATTACACCCATCCCTTGTTCATTCCCCCTGAATAAATCAGATTTAATTATTTTTGCATTTACCTTGACTGTGGTTCCATTTTGTACAAGAAGCACTGTACTGTTATTACCTGCTGTATCTAACCTATTCTGCAAGGAGTCTCCAGGGTCGAACTGGTGGAATCAGCCCTGGTGGTAAGTGCAAACAGAGTGGGGATTTGTATGCAGATTAGGGGTTATTGTAAGAACAGACACAGTTCATTGCTTAGGCCACTAGAGGCACTAGAGGGGAAAGAGGGGGGTTACAGTGTCCTGAAGGGCTGTACCCAGGTCAGCTACATTACCAAAAACCCTGTCCTCCGGGTGGAGGCACCCGTTTTCAGTACCCAGGCCCCTTAACCTGCTCCTAGTCATGCAGGCAGGGGGAGTAGCCTTTGGGATAGCACCACTTAGGGGTTACATGAGGAAAAGCTAGCTATATCAGTGAAGGAAGGAGGGAAGGCATTCTTTAGGTATATTAGCGAGAGAAGGAAGATGGGAAGGGATTGTGAGACTTGGGGAAGAGAGAGGCAGGGTAGTGGAGAATAACAATCATCCTCAACAAATACTTCTGCTCTGTATTCACAGAAGAAGAGAATGGGGATGGTCCCCCATTAATAGTGAAGGGAAAACAGGGAGAAGGGGTGGACATTACACCTTTTTCAGAGGACAGAGTAAAAGGAGCACTAGAACAGCTTGGGGAGGATAAAGCTATGGGGCCCAATGGGATACACCCGAAGATCCTAAAGGAGCTCCGGGAGGAATTGGCTAAACCTCTGGCTAAGCTGTTCAGTGGATCACTAGAAACAGGTGTGGTTCCGGAGGAGTGGAGGAGGGCACAGATGGTACCCCTCCACAAAAGTGGTAACAAGGAGGAGGCAGAAAACTACCACCCAGTCAGTTTGACCTCGATAGTAGGTGAAATGATGGAAACCCTACTTAAGGAAAGGCTGGCAGACTACCTAGAGACAGGGGGGCTTCTAGACCCAAGGCAACATGGAGCCACTGCAGGGAGGTCATGCCAGACCAGCTTGATTGATTTCTTCAAGTGAGTGACAAGGGAAATAGACCAGGGCAGAGTGGTAGATGTGGCCTATCTGGACTTCAGGAAGGCCATCGACACAGTCCCACACAGGAGAGTAATCCACAAGCTGGAAAATCTGGGGGTGGGAACAGAGGTGGACACGTGGGTTAGAAACTGGTTGAATAACAGAACAAAGTGGTGGTAAATGGAGTTAGCTCACAGGAGGGATGGGTAACAAGTGGTGTACCCCAGGGATCAGTGCTGGGACCAGTGCTCCTCAATGTCTTCATAAGCAATATTGCAGAGGGTCTAAAAGGGAGGGTTAGCCTGTTCATAGATGATACAAAGCTATGTAGCAGGGTAGATATACAGGAAGGTATAGAAAAAATGAGACAGTATCTGAAGAGGCTAGAAAACTGGTCCAAGGAATGGCAGTTGGGTTTCAATGCAAAAAAGTGCAAGATTATGCACCTAGGGAGAGAGAATACTAGGGCTGAGTATGAACTAGATGGGATAACACTGGAGGCCACCACAGAGGAAAGGGATCTAGGGGTAGTCATAGAAAGACAACCTCAAAGTGGATAAACAGTGTGACAAAGCAGTTGGAAACGCTAACAGAATGCTAGGGTGCATAGGGAGGGGTATAATAAGTAGAAGGAAGGAAGTGGTGGTACCGTTGTACAACTTCCTAGTAAGGCCTCGTCTGGAGTACTGTGATCAATTCTGGAAGCCCCATCTCCAAAAAGACATAGACAGGATGGAGACGGTAGAGAAGAGGGTGACAAAAATGGTGTCAGGGATGCAGCATAAGTCATACGAGGACAGACTCAGAGCTCTAAATACTGTATGTACTCCCTGGAGGAAAGTAGAGAGAGAGAGAGGGGGGACATGATAGAGACCTTCAAATATCTAAAGGGAATCAACAGGGTACCAGAGGGAAGCATATTTCATATGAAGGGAAATAGCAGAACAAGGGGGCACAGCATGAGACTAAAAGGTGGAAAACTAAGAAGGAACTTGAGGAAATTCTACTTCACTAAAAAGGTGGTGGAGAGATGGAACAGTCTCCCCCAGGAAATGGTGGGGGTTGCCATGGTTCAGGGATTCAAGAATGCGTGGGATAAGCACATGGGAATTATCAAGCTAGGGTGAAATGGGGGGGGGCTTGTAGCATCTAGGGTACCTTAGGAATTAGAAAGAGGGATAGTGCAGACTGGATGGGCCACAAGGCCCTTTTCTGCCAACAAAATTTATGTATCTATGTATCCTTTCCCTGTTAGTCAGTACTAGAGCCAGGATAGCCCTATCTCTTGTGGGTTGTTGTACCAATTGTTTGAGGTCCTCCCCCTGCAGGGAATCCACTATGTGTCTAGTTCTGGCAGATGTTCCTGCTGGTCTTGACCAATCTGTATCTGGCATGTAGAAGTCTCCAATTATCAGAACCTCCCTTTTAGCTATCATGTTTTGTATATCTTTTAACAGTAATGTGTCTATGTCCTCCCCTGGTCTGGATGCCTGTAGACAACCTCGATTAGGTTTTGGGTGAGGATATAGCATAGTGTACAACATAGGAAGATACTACAAAAGAAGTTTCAATAAAATACTAATTTGTTTTGTTAACTGTAGCCAGAAACTAACTTTTTGGAAACGTTTTTCTTTATTGCACTACTGGTTTAAAACTAATTTGTGCTCTGAGTAGTTGCTACAATAACATGATATCAGATTGTTTGAATCACTCCCAGAAGTTTTCTTTTCTGAATGGAATATCTCCCACCTTACTGTTGTTAAAAATAATGCTATCACCAATTTAAAATGCATAGAAATGTCTGATAAGATTGTCTTGTGCCTATTACAATGCTGTAATTTCGAAACTCTTTTCAGGTACTGTAGTTGCTTTGATTAACAGCAACCTGCATTCTAAGCCATCATTTTATTTCTGTTCAAAGGGAAGACATTTAAAATTCTAAAAAGGACTTGAATGTCAGGACTTTTTACTTATTCATCAAGGTACAGGTTCTCTTTAAAATAAAACCCCCTGATAACTGGAGAACCATTTGACCATCCATAATCTATACAAACCTCTCCAATTGGGTTTTCGTAAGAGGCATAGTACTGAGACTGCTCTGGTTCGGGTGCTCAATTATCTCCTGATGGCGAGAGATTGGAGAAACCGTTCTATCTTGGTTCTCCTGGATTTATCATCAGCCTTTGACACTGTGGATCATGGGGTTCTACTCGAGCATTTGAGGGCCATCTGTGCACTGTCGGGGGCAGTGCTCAGATGGTTTACATCTTTCCTCACTGGTAGATTGCAGAGCGTTGTTCCAGGTATTTTTTCTTCTGAGGCTTTCTCTCTGCCTTGCGGGGTTCCTCAGGGCTTGTTGCTGTCCCCCATGTTATTTGCAGTGTACATGCTGTCTCTCGGAGACATTATAAGATGGTATGGGCTGAGGTTTCACTGCTATGCTGATGACACCCAGCTCTACCTGTCTTTCGCCTCTGACCAGGTTAGTGCTATCTCAGTACTGAACAACTGCCTTGTAGAAATCCAAGATTGGATGAGTGCCAGTGGCTTAAAGTTGAACCCAGGAAAGACTGAGGTTTTGGTAGTGGACCCAGGTCGTAGGGCAGAGGGGTTAAGGACTGAGCTCCCCTCTGGTTTAGTCCTGGGGAGGCTCAGATTCTCACCTCTGAACAGGTGCGTGAGCTAGAAGTAATACTTGACGATGGCCTGACCCTTCATCACCAGGTGTCGGCAGTTGTCAAGTTGGCCTTTTACCATCTTAGGAACATTGCTAGGATCAAGCACCTTGTTCTGTCCAGTGACCTGCCTGTTCTGGTCCACGCTTTTGTGACATCACGCTTTGACTACTGCAACTCCCTTTACCTAGGGCTTCCTGGGGTTGATATCCGCCGCTTGCAGCTAGTGCAGAACGCTGCAGCATGTTTGTTGACTGGGGTTTCTAGGAGAACGCATATTACCCCGGTGCTGTGCGACCTGCACTGGCTACCTATTCAGTGGTGGATCACCTTTAAGGTAGGTCTATTGACTTACAAAGTCCTACACAGACAGGGTCCTGACTACTTGAAAGAGCTCCTGGTTCCTTACACCCCGCTGCAACAGCTCCGTTCGGCTGAAGAGGGGTTGCTGGAGATTCCAAGGGTAAGCTTAAAGTCATCTGGTGCACGTGCCTTTGGGTTTGTGGCACCTTCCCTTTGGAATTCTCTACCCCATCAGCTTTGGGAGTGCAGGACTCTGGGGTGCTTTAAGCAGGCACTAAAGACTTTTTTGTGGGGAAAAGCTTACCCTGAATTCCATTGATTTTATCTGTATTTATTGTGTTTTGTTTTACTTGATTGTACAGTGCCTTGTTATACGAAAGGCGCTATATCAAATGAAATTATTATTATTATTATTATTATTATAACTGAGCCTGCTTTCAGGTCACCTGAAGTACAACCTTACAGTGAAGAGGTGCAGAAGTCTTCACCTGTGACATATTCATTTCTGATAATGTTTCCCAGTTTCCTGACCTTGAAATTCATCAGAATTAGTGTAACTCTGTACACTATATAGACAATAGTGGAGGGGGTGTTGTACTAGGTAGAAACACAGAAGATTTTGACGAAAGATAAGGACCGCTTGGCCCACCCAGTCTGTCCATTTCCCTACCTATTGGATAAGCTACAGACCCTTGTTAACCAACAGCCTACTTTCTCGTACCCCCCCCACTAGAATTGCCTGATGTGTTTCCAATGCATTTTTGAATTCCCCCACTGTTTTTGACCCATGACCTTCTCAGGAAGACTGTTTTATGCATCCACCACCATCTCTGTGAAAAAATGCTTCCTCACATTACCCCTGAGCCATCCCCCCTATATCTTCAAATTGTGCCCCCTTGTTCTTGCAAATTTCTTTTTCTGAAAGATGCTACCCTCTTGGACTTTGTTGATTCCCTTGAGGTACTTGAAAGTTTCTATATTGTCTTCGCTCTCCCTCCTTTCCTCAATGGTGTACATATTAAGCTCCTTTAGTCTCTCTTCGCATGTCTTCTGGTGCATACCCTGCACCAGTTTAGTTGCCCACCTCTGGACTACCTCCATCCTGTCTTTGTCCTTATGGAGATGGGGTCTCCAGAACTGCATGCAGTACTCCAGATGGGGTCTCACCAACTATCTGTACAGAGGGATAACAACCTCTTGTTCTCTGCTGCTGATACCTCTCCCTATGCATCCCAGTATCCCCCCAGCCCTCCTTACTACCTTCTCACATTGCTTGCCTACCTTTAGGTTGTCTGATATGACTAGCCACAGGTCCCTTTCCAATTTTGTTGTTGTTAGTACCTACCCCCCCACTGTGTACTCTTTCCCTGTGTTTGTGTTTCCCAGGTACATTACTTTGCACTTCTTTGCATTGAATCTAAGCTGCCATACCTCTGACCATTCCTCCAACCTTGCTAAGTCCCTTCTCATCCTCACCCTGTTGCAGATCTTTGTGTCATCTGCAAAGAGGTATGCATTTCCTTCCAGTCCCTCCACAATGACACCTATAAAGACATTAAAGAGGACCAGTCCCAGTACTGAACCCTGTGGTACCCTGCTAGTAACTCCCCTTTCTTCAGGGTGGACTATGTTTACTATTACTCTATGCGTCCTGTTGTCCAGGTTACCACCCTGGGATGCACTCCCAGGCTGGCTAACTTGTTTATTAATCTTTTGTGTGGGACTGTGTTAAATGCCTTGTTAAAGTCTAGGTAGGTCTTGTCCACAGCCCCTCCCTGGTCTACTACTTTGGTCACCCAGTCAAAGAAATCTGCTAGATAAATCTGACATGACCTTCCCACTGTGAATCCATGCTGCCTTGGGTCCTGTGCCCTGTGCCCTGCTGGCCTGTTAGTACTCAACAGTTCTTTCTTTCAGAAGTGATTCCATCATTTTCCCTACCACTGAGGTCAAACCCTGCATTGCTCTCACTTTTGTGAAGGGGAATCACATTCATCCTCCTCCAGTCCTCATGAACCACACCATCCTCACATGATTTGTTAAAAAGGGCAGTCAGTGGTGTCACTAGTTCTCCCCTTAGTTCTTTTAGAATTCTGGGGTGAATCCCATCAGGACCCATCATATTGTCCACCTTCAGTTATAGGAGTTTGTTCAAAATCCTTTCTTCTGTTTATGGACTGATATCGACCTCCCCATCCAGAGTGCTTCTATAGTTTGGTTTAGGTACCTCCCCCTCCTCTTTTTTTGTGAATACTGAGTAAAAGTACTAGTTCGGTATCCCTGCATTTTCACTGTCAGCCTCTGCCTACCTCCTTCCCCTTTATTAAGCCTCACTATCTCTCCCTTGGTCTTTCTTCGCCCTCTAATATACAGCACCTATAAAAGATTTTATCTCTCTTCTTTTTTTTTTTTGCAAATAACTGTACTTTATTATATTAACAATAAATCATACATAGTAACCCCGTCCCCTGCATCTTTTACATTAGTTATAATGAGTAGGTTAAACAGACAAAATGAGCAGGGGAAAAGAAGTAATTAAAAAAAAAAGGGAAGAAGGAAAAGAAAAACCACCCACCCACCCCCCAGACACCTCCCTCCCCAGGTCTGGCAGCTCTAGTAAAGGACATAAAGAGAAAACCCAATATACCTTAAGGATTACTATGTTCATATATAAAAAGTACAAAAGAAAAACATACACCTTAGTATCACCTCCTACTAACTTCACTCTGCATACAAGGTTGAAGGACAGTGACAAATTACAAAGGACAGGTACAAAAAGTAAAAGCCTATGATAAGAAGGAAGAGGAAGTAGAAAGGAGTGGTAGAAAAAGGAAAAGAAAGGATGTAATGGGGGAGGGATACTAAGCTCCTTGGCCACTACAATTGTAACCCCTAGGGCCTAATTGGCTAAAAAAGTTGCAATACGTGCTATCGAATATAAGGCCCTGGGTGTTAATTGCAGAATTTAGCATGCTGGTCCTCAGCCTTTGGTATATATTACCCCAGCATTTGTCAAATTTTCTCCTCGAATTAAAAAGAGGCCACCATTCTCTCTGCATTTAGGGCTTCCAAAAGGTGTCCCACCATTCCTTACAAGAGAATTCCTCTCGCCAATAACGGAGGAGCAGCAATTTAGCCACTAATGTGATTAGTGCTAATTGACCTTTATGGACTACAGATGGGATGTGGGAAAAATTACCTAGAATACAAATCTCGAGATTAAAACACTGTACTACTTCGCAGAGAGGGCCCATCCATAAACGGATTGATTCCCAAAATTTAATTACCTTAGGGCACTCCCAAAGTTTATGCAGGATACTAGCCCAGGGGTTGCCACAGTCTTGACATTTAGGAGATCTTTGCTTGTATATACGTGAAAGTTTAGCTGGGAAAGATATGTTGTGCAGAATATTGAATTGTAAACCCGTAGTCTATCTTGTTTAACATAATTGTATAAGTCCTTCCAGACCTTTCCCAGGTTGATTCTGGCCAATTCAGGATAATTTGTTTCCCAATAGTGAGGAACCGGGGAGGCCTTAGTATCCCTTAGTACAAGGATGAACTTATAGATTTTAGATATCGCTCTGCCAGATAATATCAACTTTGTAATTTCTTTTAACAGGTTACTTGCTCTCACATGCCCCTGACCATTCTTTAAGAAAGCACGAATACAATTTCGTATTTGGTATATCCGGAGCTTGTCCTTAGGATCTATTCTCAGTTTATCTACCAGTTCTGACAACGGATTAAGGTAACCTCCGGAGACAAAGTATGCAATTCTAAGCTTCTGGCTGGGGTTACCCACACTACATCTTAACGGTTGGTTACCAATCAATATGTTCGGGTTGTTGACTAAGGGCTGCATCAAGTCTTTCCTAAAGGGGGTATCTAGTTGCAAATACAATTGGTGGAGGGCTTTGATACTCCAACCAAGTGGGGTGGCTTTAAGTTTAGGTGGAATTTTGGACCAGGAAGAAAAAAGTAGGGATTCTAGATCTAGGTTAACACTCTGCGCCACTAGCCGATCGATAGTGTCGTTTGCTGCGGTTGTCTGGGCTTCTAATACCCATTGAGCCGGCCTAACCGCATGGCTTGCCAGATAATAAATATAAAAATCTGGTAGCTGTAGGCCACCTTTTTCCCTATGCCGGGTGAGTTTACCATAAGCTCTACGGGTTGGGTTGCCATTCCAAATAAAATCAGTGCAGTACCTATGGCAAAAGATTAAAGAAGGACCTTGGAAGATATATATTAAAATTGAAGAGGAAGTAGGAAAATTTCGCATGACCATCATTTTATCGTATTGACCCTCCCAAAAGGATAAAGGAAGTTTAGACCATCTTCCAAGGTCTTCCCTAATCGATTTAATTAGAGGTTTGAGGTTCAAGTCATATAACTCCCTTAAGTCCTTAGAGATTTTGATACCCAGATAAGGGAGATATCGTCTGCCAACTCAAGCCTAAAGAAAGACACCAAGATCGTTGTAGGAGGGAAAGTGGATAAACTAAAGTCTTACTTTTGTTTAACTTATATCCAGAAAATTCACTAAAACATGAAATAATAGACAACAACTCTGCGGAGTGAGAATTGACTGCATACGTGGATTAATAAATCATCTACAAGCAGAGACCTTAAATTCCGCATCTCCAATGCGCACTCCATGGACGCCTCGTGTCTGACTTGATAGCTCTAATAAGTGGCTCCAGGTACAAATTGAATAAATATGGTGATAGGGGCATCCTTGCCGGTTCCCCTCTAACCAGAAGGAGGTGAGATCAGGTTATTACAGGAAATTCTCACAGAGGGCATGTATACAAGACTCGAATGTAACCCAAAAAGTATCTGGATACCAAATTTAGAAAGCACCTCGAACATAAACTCCACTCCACCCTATCGAATGCCTTCTCGGCATCTAATGCAACCAAAGAGGCTTCTTTGTCTGGGCTCGCAGACTCTTGTATTAAATAGAACAATTTTCTAAAATGGTCTGCCGAGGAGCGCCCAGCCACAAAGCCAGCCTGTTCAGAGCTTAATAGCTCAGTCCAAGCTGTCTTTAGTCTATTGGCTAACATCTTAGCAAATATCTTTACATCGATATTTAATAAGGATATGGGCCTATAGTTCGTCACCATATCTGGGGGTTTGTCTGGTTTTGGCAGGAGAATTATCCTAGCCTCAAAAAGGGAATGGTCCTTGATCCCCTCCTTACACCAAAAGGTAAATAGTTGGTGCAATAAAGAGACCAGGGTCTCTTTAAAGGTTTTGTAGAACAAGGCAGAAAACCCATCTGGCCCTAGTGCCTTATCAAGTTTCAAGGCATCGATAGATTGTGAAATTTCTTCAAACTTGAGGGGAGCTTCTAGAGAACAACAAAGATCTTGGGAAAGCTTGGGAAAGGAGATGCCGGCAAGGAAATCTTTCATTCTAGAGTGCATTCCTGGCTCACGACGGTTCGCTTGAATATAGGTTCTTATAGAAATTAACGAAAATATTTAAAATATCTTTGGGGTCAGAAGTCATCTCACCAGTCTGGGGTGATTTATAGCAACCCATCTTGCTGCTGCTCGTTGTTTTACCTGCCAAGCTAACATCTTCCTGCTTTACTACCTTGCCCAATGTAAGACGCCTTCAAACTATAGGCTGATCTCTACCTTCTCTTTCATGGTTGCTTCATACCACGTGCGCAGAGAAGCAAGTTCCTGCTCCTGGGAGATAGTTCTGGATTTTTCACCTATGGCATCCAAGGCTTTAATTTTATCGAGACAGTCCATTGCAGAATGAGCAATGCTTTTTTTACGAATTGTTGCTAATCTAATAAACTCACCTCTCCAGGTGGCCTTCAATGCCGCCCACACCATATCCACTGCTTGCAATGATCCCCAGTTCTCATTAATAGAATGAGACATATAGGAAGTGAATCGCTCTAATAAAGAAGAGTCTTTTATCAAGTGGTTATTTAATGACCATGAGTATGATCTTGGCAGTGGAGAGGGGGTTCGGCACTGGAGGCCAACGGTTGAGTGGTCGGAGATAACACGACCTGAAATAGTAACCTCATAGATCAAGGTGAGAATCTGGTAACTTACTAAGAAATAGTCTATTCTGGAATAGCTCTTATGGACTGCGGAGTAAAAGGTATTCTCTCTAACTTTAGGGTAAGATACTCGCCATGGATCAGACAACCCTAATGATGACATGAACTCGAATAATGCTCTGGGCCGGGATGGCAGAGAGCCTTTAGACCATGAACGGTCCAAATAATTTGATTGGACCATGTTCCAGTCTCCACCTAAGACTATCGGTTTATCAGCCAAGGGAGCAATAAGAACTGCCAACTGGGTAAAAAAGGTCGGGGAATCCTGATTAGGACCATAAATTGAACCTAACACTAGACTTGCCCCTGCCAATTTACCCACCACAATGACATACCTGCCCTCTGGGTCAGCAATTACCTCTGATGAGACAAAGGGAACATTGTTAGCCAGCAAAATGGCAACACCTCTTTTGCTCATGGAAAGCCCGGCCCCAAAAACTTGTCCCACCCATCTTTTCTTAAGAAAGGGAAGCTGGTCGGATATCGCTTTCTTAAAATACTATTGACGGCTTGAACGCGCTAAATGGTTGAGGATAATATACTTTTTCTTGTTATCCTTCCCCTTTTATATTCCAGAGATTATATTTAAATCAGAAAACATATAACAAAAGTTAAAAGCGTTTCCTAATTGGTTGAGCTGCCAGACCTCTCCCCAGTAACCCCAGCTTAACAAGGAATAGAAAAGAAAACCCTCCTGTTACCCAAACCCCCATCCCAATCCTCGAAACTAACCTACCCCCGACCTGAGCCTACTCCAAATTGCTGGACATTAGCACGCTCTGAAGGTGGGGCCTCGCTCGGAAATGGGAGAAAGGAAATAAAGGGGACCAATTACCTCTCGTCTTAAGGTCTAACATTAATATAGGAGCCTTGAAAAATAAAGGGAGGGTGTTACATACCCTAAATAAATTATCCGCCTTAAGCCACTTTATAAAATTATCAGGTGGATATTAACAAGAAAAAATTAAAAAAATAGGGCAATAACCATGCCATTTTAAAATCAACGTACCGAGCTATTCATACACATGCTAAAATGTTTTAGCCAATATAAACTTCTAGGGCATCATCGAACATTATACATATGAACTTCATATTTAGCAACCCTATACTTCTTAATTATGAATTCAACAGAAATGGCTTAGCCCTCTAGTCCTATTATTAGCCACCAAAACTATGGCAAAATAATAATGGGGAAGGAACCCCGCTTGAATCTAGGAGGAAGAGGCGAGATTGGATAGATCCCAATCTGTTAGCAGTCTGGCCTTCATATAGCTATAAGGGCTATGTACTGTCTGGGAGTGATTATAAGAGCTACTGTACAAAAAGGTAGCCTAGCCCCAAACAGAGTAATCACCCTCCATATAGAAAGCTGTGCTAAGCCACCCTTCCCCAAAAGCCTGGGCCAGAGAAGGACTGAAGCCCTCAACTAAACATAGTAGATTGTGCTTTGCAGGAATAATTTTAAACTTATTAATTTTAACTTCCTTCTATCAAGTACAAATAAAAAAATAAACCAAGGGAATATGATTAGGAAGGGGGAAGGGTGGGAGGGAAGAAAAACAAAGAAGGAGAAAAGAAAAAAAGGGAGAATGGGGGAGAGGAGGAAGGAAGAAAGGAAAAGAAGGGTGGAAAGAAGAAGGTAGGGAGGATAAAGGGGAGGAAGGGAAGAGGGAAGGAAGGGGAAGGAAGGGGAAATGGTGGGGGGAAGGGGGATGAGAGGGAGGAAATGAGTAAAGGAGGAGGGGGGGATGAAAGATATAAAGTCCAATAATTATTTAATGTCCATGCTTATGTCCGTGGAGAAAGCCATGTTGTATGATACCAGTTCAGTCCAGCTGGTAAATATATATGCTGAGAATTAAAAGCATAACAGTGCACTTCAGGTCTTGTGGAAGAGGTCCGGAAACATATCTTTTAATGCCTTCAGAGCTTCGTCGGGAGCCTCAAACAGCTTCTTCCCATCCTTGGACATGACTTCCAACTTGGCAGGGTACAATATGCGGTGTTATATACCTGCAGCCCAAAGCTTGGAGACAATGGGGCGAAAACTAGCCCTTGCCATCCTGTTCTTTAATGTTAGGTCAGGCACTATTCGGAGTTTTTTGCCCTCCCAAAGGATCGCAGAGAGTTTCCTCGCCTCTTTCAGTATGTGCTCTCTATCAAGATAATTCAGAAGTTTAAAAATTATAGGCCTCGGAGGATCTGTAGGAATAGGTTTAGCTCTTAAGGCCCTATGCCCCCTTTCTATAATATATTCCGGGCCGTTAGGAGATGGGCCTATTATTTTCTTCAAAAACTTTTGCAAAAAGGTGATTGTATTAGGGCTTTCCTCCCCTTCTGGCAGCCCCAGCAAAACAAGATTATTTCTACGGTTCCTGCCTTCAAGGTCTTCGATGCGATCTTCCATCTTTGTACAGCCCTCTTAAGTTCGATCATGACTGGGCCTTGTTTTCAAATTCCGTTCTAAGGATGAAATGCGAGCTTCTGCATCCGTGTTCACGGCGAAACCAACTGGACAGGTACAGGCTTAAATTCTGCGACGTCTTCTATAAGTTTAAAGAGGGCATCCTTAATGGTTGAGAGCTCCCGGTATATGCGAGACGCTGCCAGGTCGTCCGCAGGGTCCGTCGGGAAAGTACTGCGTCTAGGCCTCTTCGCTTCTAATTCTGTTTTTGGTTCCTCCATTGGGTCTGAGGCCGGGATCCCTTCTCCGATCGTTTCTGCGGTTGTTGACACTGCGGTACGTACAGGCAAAAGCTTCAGAAAAAGACGAGAAGTTAGTTATTTTCTCCGAGCAGCGAGAGCGAGCCCCTTAGACCTGCTACTCCTCCAGGTGCATCACGTGATCTCCACTGAGATTTTATCTCTCTTCTTAACTGAGTTGGCCATCCTTTCGTCAGTTTGGGCCTTTGCTAGTCTGACTGCCTTCCCCGTTTCCTTCTGCTTTAACTGGTACAGTTCTCTGTCCTGCTGCTGTGTTTCCTTATACTTCCTGAATGCTATAATTTTCTCACTAACCTTCCCCACCACCTCTTTTGAGAACCATAGTGTCTTTTCCCTTCATTTTGTTTTATTTGCTTGCTTCACACAAAGGCTTGTTGCCTCTGTGATGGCAGTTTTAATTTTTCACCATTGTTATTCCACCCCTCCTTCTTGCTCATTTGCTGTTGCTTTTTGGAGGCACTCTCCCATTTTGCCAAAGTCAGCCCTCCTAAAGTCCAATACATTCACTTTTGCAGGTCTTGACTCTACAGCTGTGTTTATCGTGAACCCCACTGTTTGGTGATCGCTTGTTCCCAGATGGCTACCTACTTCTAAATTGGAGATCCTCTCTCCATCCCCATTTGAGAGTACCAGGCCTAAGATTGCTCCCTCCCGAGTAGATTTCAACACTAGCTGTCTGAGGCATGCCCCATGTAGGGCATCAAGTATGACCCTGCTCTTGCATGTGGTTGTGAAAAAGGTGTTCCAGTTAACATCTGGCATATTCAGGTCCCCCATCAACAATATATAGCCTTTTTCTGCCATTCTAAGGATGTCTTCTATCATTTCCTTGTCTGTTGCCTCCCCCTGAGATGGGGGTCTGTATACAACCCATGTGCCGATTGTGGTGCCATTTCCTATCTCCAGGGTGACCCACCGTGCCTCCTCTCCTCTCTCTTTAACTTTTAGTTCCATTGCTTTGATTCCTTCCCTTATGTAGACAGCAACTCCTCCTTCTCTCTTACCCTCTCTGTTCCTCCTTGTAGATTGTGTACCCTGGTATGCTGACATCCCAGTCATGGTTCTCTGTGTACCATGTTTCTGTGACTGACACAATATCCAGATGTCCCTCCTCCATCAAGTCCACTAGTTCCGGGAGCTTGTTACCCAGACTATAGGTATTGATACTCAACGCCCACCATTTTTTGATGGCCTTACCCATTTTAGCCCCATCCCTATCCTTACTGCCTTTGCCTTTTTCTTCATTTACCCCTGTCCTGCTCCCTATCGACTTCTCTACCCTGGTGTTTGCCTTGTTATTGACCCTGTTTTGTGGGGGGGGGGAGATGGTATTTCCCAGCTCCTTTTCAGTGCCTCCCCATTTGCTAGTTTCAATGATTGCCAATGAAGCATTTAAACCTATAACCTAGGATCCTGGTTCCCCTCCTGGACAGATACAGTCTATCATGCCAGTATAGGCCTGTATCCCTCCAGGTGCACACCCAGTCCCCAGTGAAGCCAAAACTCTGAACTCTGCACTAGTTTTTCAGCCATTCATTGAATCCCATGGTGTGGAGTACCCAAGCATCACCCATGCCATATACAGGCAGCACCTCCGAGAAGGTTACCGTGCATGCTACTTGTCAAAGTCCCCTCCCCAACTCCACAAACTCCTCCTGTACTGCTCTGATCCCATTACCAGCCAGGTCATTTGTCCCTAGGTGGACAATGATGTCCAGCTCCCTCTACCATGCAGCTGCTCCCACGATCCTGAGGATTCACTTCCTGTCCCACCAAGCCATGGGGCCAGTCAGGCACCTTACCTCCCTCTCCTCTGTCTACCCCAGTTCTAGCCCCCTAACAACTGAGTCCCACACAAGAAGCTGTTTCCTTTCCCTATGGGGTCCTCTGCCACCCTACTGTGGGTCTCCTTTGTGGAGATTCCCAGCATTCTCCTTGGTCTCCACTGCTGGAGCTTTCATAAAGGAACCATGCTGCACCAGAATGGCGTATAAACTGTGGAGAGGTACAGCTAGAGGGATGCTTCTCTGTTCCATCATTCTCACCCTCCCTGAGCCCACTGTGGTCCAACCGCTCCCCTTTCTTGGCAACCTCTGAGGCAGCAGCAGCAACCTTAGTGGTCCCTGGGTGGGTGAGGAGGTTTCCCATATCCTTGCCAGGTCAGTCTGGAGACAGGCAACCTCCTCCCTCAGACCAAAGAGATGCCTACAAATAGGGCAGCATCACAGCCTCCAGAATTTCTCCTGGAAGACTGCTATCCCACACCCAGTGCATTGCACCACCCCTCACATGTCTGTCTCCCTTCCTGTTTAAATTTCTTATATTTTTTCTTTTTTTTTTCAGTGTGTGCTAGTGTGTGTGTGCATTTGCCCCCTATGCAGTGTACTGGGCTGTTAAGGATATGACAGGTGTATGTCCTTTGCCCCTTTGGGGAAGTGATGTCAGAACTCCTGGTATAAAGGAAATGATGCCCTTGGGGGGGGGACGGTGTGAGGGGCAGGGTCGGTGGTTGGGACCTAGCCCATGCCCTCCAGAAACGATAAGCTACAGCTCTGACCCACCATCCCAGTTCCTTCCTTCCCTCCTTCCCTCCTTCCTTCCTTCCTTCCTTCCTTCCTGCATAACTACATTATGAGTTTTTTTACACACCAAAGGTGTAAAAGAACCACAAGTATGAAGTACGAGTGATTTGTAATGGTATTACACGCCTCAGGTGTGTAAAAAGATGAATAATGTAACACCCCATGCTTTATTTTATATAATTGCTTATCAGTTAAGTGCTGCATGGTTCAAAAGAACAGCCATTATTCTTTCTGTGGCATTCCATTAATGTGAGTTTAAGATGGTGGCAGCTTCACCTTCAGCTTGACTGACTGACACTCACGCCAAGTATTACGGAATGGAACCTGGTTATTATGGCATAAGAAAGTGGTTTCAGTCCAGTCAACAAATAAACTCACCAGTTATTATACATAGATTATATAGCTTCCCATACTACTTGACTGCTTTTTCACTGTACTGTATATACTGTACAAGTGTCATATCAGCTGAGCCAGTGACATTTATGAAAATGTATGCACCATTTCATGAGGCTATCCTAAAGAGAGCAAACTTTTACATCAACAAAGTAAACTTATGGTTCCCCTATAATTATCATTACTTTTGACAGGCACATTTTATAATGTTTTATTGCAGCTATCTAGTCTATCAGTCACCTTTCAAGGGCAACAACTTTCTTATGATGTTGTCACAGAATGATGACATCATTTTAGTACAATGTTTAAATACTAGACCTCCAGAGGGGAGACTCATGATTCCAGAGAAGGAAGGATATTGTTCACCAGATATTTTGCCCCTGCCAGCTTACCAAGGAGAAGCACTGGCATCAGTTGTGAAGGCAGCCTCTCACCTGCACTTTCAGGCAGAGAAAGGGTAAAGGATGGTGCCCTTATCATCGTAGTGGGCAATGGGACAACCAGGGAAGAAATCAGTGGGAATACATGAGCCCTTCCTTCTGTTTATATGTTTCATTTTTATTTAAAAGTTGATAACCAGGAAAGGCACAATGAACAGAAGCTCATTTCCAGGTGTGAGCGGGGGAAAGGGGGTGCAGTGTAACAGCAAATGCATTTGACATACAGAGTGCAATGAAGTATACAGTACATAATAGTGAAATATACATGTTATATTTACAATGAGGCAATTAGAAAACTAGAAGTACAAGATGAAAGCTATGTACAGTGGGTGGAAAAAAAACTAGCAAGAGCATAAGAAAGAAAGAAAGAATTTACAAAGATATGTACAGTGAGGTGCGGACAGAGCTTCAGATGTGACTGGTGAGGCCTAGGTAGAAAAACAGATGCAGGAAGTATTGGGGGTGGTTTGAGTAGTCACCTGAAAGTAGGGAAAGAAGGGGGGAGAGAGAGACACAGGTCAGAGGGGAGGCTGTTCCAGAGGAATGGAAATCTGTAAGAGAAGGAGAGTTTGCCTTTGGAGGTGCAGAGATGTTGGAGGGAGATGGTGTGGGTACAGTTTGAACAGCTGCAGGGAGAGGGAGTAACAGGAGTAAGGAGAGAGGTAAGATAGGATGGGAGAGACCCAAACAAGTATTTAGCAATGAAGGTAGAGCAATGAGGGGAGCTCCTCTGTGAGTGGGACTGAAGGGAGAGGGAAGAGTAAAGGTCACAGTGGAGTTAAGGGGGAAAATTAGATGTGAACCTAAAAAATGCATGAAAGAGCACATCGAGTTTGGTGAGGGAGGTAGCTGGAGAGGCACTGTAAACAATGTCAGCATAGTCAAAGGCTGGGAGGATCCATTTAGCTAAGAGGTCTTGTCTTACAGGGAGAGATTCTGGATTTGTGGCGATAAAGTAATCCAAGTTTAGGGCGCAGTTTGGTGTGGAGAGCATTGAAGTGGGAGGAGAAATTGAGGAAGGGGTCGAGCCAGATGCCAAGATACATATAGGTAGGGACATTATTGAGGGGAGTGTTGGTTGCAGAGAAGAAAACTGGGAGGGAGGGAAACCTGGTGAGTTTCTGTTTAGAGTCAAAGGTCATGGCCACAGTTTTTTTAGCGTTACGCTTAAGGCAGTTGGTTTCAAACCAGGCTCTGACCGATGAGAGATCTTTTTGAAGGTGAGACTGTATGACATGGATAGATGGGCCAGAAAAGAAAAGGACGGTATCGTCCGTGTACATATGAATGCGGGCATGGGTGCAGGCTGAGGGGAGATCATTTATAAAGAGGGAATAGAAAACAGGCCCAAGGACTAAACCCTGGGGAACACCTGCAAGTATAGGGAGGGATGGAGACAGGACATTGTTGATAGAGACTGACTGGGAACAGCGAGTTAGATAGGAACTGAACCAGGCTACAGAGTTGGGGAAAGACCAATAGAGCTTAGCTTATAGAGTAAGAGGGTATGGGAAACAGAGTCAAAGGCCTTTGCGAGGTTGATTAATATAGCTGAGGTGATCGCACCATCATCCATGGCTCAGTAAATGGCGTCCGTGAAGTGTAGGAGAGAAGAGGTGGTCGAATGGGATTTCCTGAATCCAGATTGGAATGGTAAAAGGGTGTTGGACGAAGATAGGAAATCATTAAGCCTGGCGAGAATTAGGGATTCTTGCATTTTGGCAAGGGCGGGAAGAAGTGAAGTTGGACGGAAGTTTCCAGAGATACTGGGATCACCACCTTTGTGAAGGGGAGGACTGTGGTAAACTTCCAGGCATTAGGGACCATAGCAGTGGAGAGGAAGAGATGTGCACACTGACTAAACAATGTCACATTAAACTAAAACTCAACATTGTCAAATGACATGGATCAAACTGTGACACCTGTATCAGAAGCCAAATCCAATGTTCAGCAATATTGCTGCATTAAACACAGTAGTTATGTCCAATAGTTTTACCATGAGATATGCAAAGATACTTTTTATTTTCAAAAATGTCTATGTTAGCAATCCAATTATAGTAAGTGAAAGGTTGACAACTTTCTACTTTTTATTGGGATATTCAGTTTGTTTTACATGAGAAAAATTAAAACAATTTATATGACTGAATACTAAAAATAAGTCAAGTACTTCTTTGAAATAATGAAACATTGTAAATATTTGGCTAGTTACCTTTTGGCAGCCACTGTAGTATATTTTATATAAATCACACTTTTTGTTTCTATGGAATGTGGAAGATGGCTTCCATGATACATACTGTAAGTGATATGCTCATTGCCCTGCCATAAAGCTATATACCTCAATAATCCAAAAGGGTGGCATAAGTGTGTAAGTCTGGCACATTGCATATGAACTCCGACCCCAACAGTTTCTAAATACACTACCTCTTGAACACACTAACCATTGTGTATGGCCATCCAGCTCACTATGTAACACTGCTGTGCATGTTCCAATCAGGCAAATCTTATAAAATGCCACTTGTATCCCTCCATGCCATGCCCAACCTAATATGTAGCATTGGCTGTTGCCCCAAGTCTACTGACAGATAGGAACCAGAAACTAAAGTGCCTAACTGAGGAAAGGCCTCTGAGTATGAAGCTGAACAAGACAGAACAAGTCCTAACTGGGCCAAGACACACCAACACTATTGCTTCTTGACGCTCACAGGCATTAAGGGGACAAGCTCACAGAAAAGGCAACTCAGGAAGGCTATGTCTATATGTCAGTGGGGAAACTGAGCCAAACCGGGGGGCCACTCATACAAAATATCCCTTTTTGCTGATGATATCTTGCTCACCCTGACCTCTCCTGAAGAGTCTATACCAGCAGTTTGGGAGCAGTTAAACCTTTTTGCTGCACTCTCTGGTTATAAAGTTGATAATCAAAAAAATGAAACAACTTCTTTATAAATGTAAACCTTCTCCAACACTTAAAAATAATTTTCTTTCAAATGGTACAAGACACAGCTGAGATACTAAGGTATTCAGCTCCCTACGCATTTGATTCACACAGAATTACTGAAGATCAAGCTATCACACAACAGTTAACAGCTGATTTGGCCAGATGGTCTCAGCTTCCTATAGGATTGTTGTCTTGGGTTGAAGCTATTCAACAAAACATTCTTGCCAGAATTCTCTTTTTTCTACAGATGCTAACTGTTATGCCTAGCAGCATTTACTTCAGGACCAGGGATAAGGAATATTAATTTTTATTTGGTGCAGAGCACCTCCAAGAATTCAGTTTACTTGGCTCCAGCTCCCAAAGGTGAAGGGAGAGCTCAACCTTCCAAAGCTCTGCCAATACACCGTAGCCGCTCAGCTACATATTGCATTGTACTGGCTCTCACCTGGTTACACTACATATTGGAAGGGCATTGAGTCCACTCTTAATGATATACATCACTTAGCACCCTGTATGTTAGGGAACTGCCACCCCAGCTGTCAGCCCTTAACCAAGTTCACCCAATACACCAATGAACCATTTGGACAGTGGTTGAAGTTGCTGGAGAAACACCTGACATTCACAGAATGGAAATGTTTGTCCACTTTGGCTTACAACCTTGATTTTCCCCTTAACAAGCATGACTTGGCCTTTCACAAATGGCAAAGTTTTAACCTCACCTATGTTTTTCAACTGGTGGGCCCAACCTGTCTACTTCCCTTTGTCTCTCTTCAAGCAACTTATTGGTAGCCCCCCACAGAGTTCCATAGATTCCTCCAGCTGAAATCATACTTGCAAACTTTGGAGGAGCCACTGGTTTTCTTGGTGACGAAGCCATTGCCCTTAATCTCTCTTCTCAAGCACCACCTTGAAGAGGGTCCCATGGATCATCTTATTAGCTTACTTTACAAGATTTTGGGACTTAGTTTGCAAGAACCTACAGCTGTCTGGAGAGATAAATGGGAACAAGAGCTCCAGTCCCCAATAACCTTAGCCTCTTGGAGTAAGTTGGCCCATATCATACAAAAAGTATCTGGGGTGACCTACTAGAAACAGTATGCCTGGAAGCACAGGGTCCACTTTTTCTGCACCACAACCATGGTCTCCCAGTTTGGGGGCACATTCTCAGGTGAATGCTGGAGAGGTTGCTGCTTTATGCCAGCAGATCATAAATATATTCTATGGTCCTGCCCTCAACTCACACAGTTTTGGCAGGAGGTCATGAAGGTCTTAACTGCAGTTTATGATTGTCATGCCCTACTCACCCCCATATATATTCTTACCGCAACTCCTCCAGAGAATTATTGCCTAAATATGGCCACCCATAAACAAATCACACTTCTTCTGTTGGCCACAAAGAAAGCCATTACCAGATTGTGGTCTGCTTTTAAAGTTCCAACTCAAGAGTCATGGAGAACTCTTACATTAGAAATGTATACCTTGGAGAGACTCTCAGCATGGATGATTAACCATGTTAAGATGTTTGAAATGCGTTGGCGCAAGTGGGTTATGTATCAATTACAACATTTCCCTGACTTTGTACTGTGAGTCTTATTCTGGCAGGGGAAGGGTTAGGACCAGGTTGCCTCCCTGCTTTGACAGACTGGAGAAGATTCGAACAGTTTTGACTCTTTATAATTGGTCCCTGTCTCCTATCTTGAGGGCTTCACTTGAACCAGTTAGTTTTTATTATGGTTCCACTCTAAGTGTTTTATTTTTAATTTGTCTCTTTGGTTTCCTAGTTTTGTTTAGTATTTTAGATATTGGCCTTGTTATATTAGTCGATATACTGGACTTTGATATACTTGGATATACAGTACATATATTTGTATGGGCACATATCTGGCCATAATAGACTATGATTGATTTGTTACCATAAGCAACCATGCAATACTTGGTTAGAAGGGCACAGCCTGTAGTAATACTAGTTATAACTGAAATGATACCCTGAAAGAGACTGCAGGTGGAAACTTACTTGTCTTCTCTGTCCATCCATTTCATTCAACAGTTTGTCTGGACCCCTACTGTAACTTTCAAGTTGGACATTCTTAGTAGCATATAGAGTGCATTATTTAATCCTATGTTTTGTCACCCTGGACAGAATTGTGGGCCTAGATGGACTTATATATTCCCCTGCTTACCATTATTATGGCTTTTACATTGTTGTTTGGTTGGCTATACTATTCTGATTGTATGGTATTGCATTCTGTTATACTGTGTGCCCTTTTCATTATTTGAATAAATATTAAAGTATGAAAAAAAAGGATACTGAGCCAAACCACAGGAGCCTGACAACAAGATGGAACTCATGTTATACAGTGTCTTGCCCAAGCCAGGACTGAGAGCTAGGTCAAGAGCTAGGTCAAAGCAGAACTTGGCAGGTCCTGGCAGTGGGCACAGCTGGGTTCTCAGCACATACTGTACTGCATGAAAAAACACAACATAGAACACTATGTTCTTATTTTTAGTCTGTGTGCAATAAACTAATTTGCACATTGTCTGATGTGTTTTCCTTTCACATTCATTAACAACTTGAGGCGCTCATGTGCCTTCAGGATGTCTTTTCATACCACCTCAAATAGAAACAGTGGCTGGGATGGAGCTATGGTTCAGCATCAATATATTTTTTCTTATATTTAAAGTTTCCACATCATATCCCACTTATGTGTAGCACATAGTGTAGTTTGCAGAAGGGACCCATGGTGCATGGACAGCAGCAACAGATGTACAGACTACAAAGTTATACAACACACAGAATAAAGCAAAAGATCTAGTGCACACAAAATTAAGATAATAAACATGTAAACATATTACTTATGGTAAGTAAAACATATTTATACTCCCTGTAACGTGAGCCTTCAGGAGGATGGGACTTCCCATATGTACAAGAGTGGCTAGACCTGATTTCATATGTTGAATGGCCTGAATGGAAATAAGGGGGTGGGGACACTTGGGTGTTGGGGTAACTCTCTGGTATAAACTTGTTTATTCTGTTTTTCCTTACCAGTCCATGCACCCATTGTGTAATGTGCTTCAAAGAACACTACAGTCTCCAACCTCATGACCGCCAGCCTCAGTCCTTTCTAGCAATAAACACTTCTTGGGAATGTGGCACAGAAAACAGAAATGCTGCACTGTTAATGATCCACTGTAAAATCATTTGGGTCTCATCTGGAATTGTGGGGCACATGACTTTAGCAAACAGCTGGTGCCCTGGAGAGGGCACACGAATTAAAATTCCATTACCTACAGTTACAGTGCTACAAACCCAGTTTATTTTGAGGGTGCTTGCAACTCAGTTGCTGAGCTCTCTGTTCATTCTACACACCAGCATAATTCTAATTTTAAGCACCCATCTAAGTGCATTTGGTCTGAAAGTGTCCATACAGTTGTCCAGTTCACTTCCCAGCCAACACAAAGGGGAATAATCCTGAGCCACCCTGCTACCACCAAGCCCAGGACTAATACCAGCAGCAACAAGGGTCACTGCCAGATAGGCTTAGTGCTGTTCTCAGGTCCTGACCTGATCTTCAACTTGTTCAGAGTGTCTTGCTTTAACTGTAGTTCCAACTCCTCTTATCACCTGAAGTTATTCTGTCCCCAGCAATCAGCAGTGCCTGATTTTGAGTCTCCTTCTTTAATCCTCAAAGAGACAATTGAACCAGACTGGGTCCTTTGATGGCCTTTCCGTACCTGACAATTGGATACCTCCTATGCCCACGTGAAAGGCTGGTGGGTGGTGGGGTGTCATGCCCCAATTGATGCCCTAGCACAGGACATGCACTGCCCCCCCTCACCAAAGACAAGCCATTGCAAACAGGGAGTACCTGGAGAGCCCAGCAAATTCTTGGCTTCTCTCAGTACCCCTGCTCCTAACTTTTAAGATATCATTTTAGAACCCAACTTGAAGCACATAATATTCTCTTTTATGCCCTGGCAAAGAACATACCACCTTGCCTATCACTGCTCCAGATATGTGAGACCTAAACATGCCCACTTGCGATCCCAGTATGGGGGTCTTGGCTATGTACTCCTCATTCCTTGAAACATTCAGAATACTCAACATGCCCTGTGTGCCTGTGAGGGAGAACAGAAGACACTCTCAGGGTCCCCCTGCATCTGCTCAGTCCAGAGCAACTCACCCTCAAGTGGAACCTTCCCAACCTCCACTCTACATACCCAGGATTCTAGTTATAAAATAAATACAGTGCACTGTGTTAGATTATAAATGTACAACCTCCCATAAACCCTTCTCCCAATGGAACCCATAAACTCCTCAGGCTAGAAAAAGCTGCCCCACTCCCCATCTTGGAAGTGTGTTCCACAAACCCACTCAGACCACCACCACCCCTCTTCCTGGGGCTGCTAGCAAGAAGGCTTCCTTACCTGTCACCCACCATCTTTTGGACCCACAGTGCAGACACAAATTCATGTGGGGTTGGTAGATAGACATAAACTTGTATGTTCACACAGCAAACAAAGTATGAAACAGTTTGATGCTGGACACCTGTGAATAAGGAAAATCATCATGAGAACCTGTGTGAATACAACAATTAAAAATCCAAAAGTACAAACTGAAGTTATATCGTTACATGTAATTAACCCTTTAAAGGGACACTGTCAATCTCTTAGGCCTCAAAATGTCCCTAGATTGAAAATACATGTTATGGTTGCTCACATTCTATAGAGATTGCTGATGTAGTTGGAAATTTGATTCTGATTCATTATTTCAGTTTAAAAACAAAAACAAACAAACAAACAAAAAACAGCCCACCACCCCAGTATTACCACACCAAAACACATTTGTTTACACTCTTAGCTCAACTTCCACTGCATCTTCCCTGGCCTTGTGAACACCCTTAACACAATCTAGCCACTCATGATACTGTGAGAGGAATCATAGAAAAATTCAAGCTTAGAGGTTAGATGACCCTTTAGTAGCTTGCCATTAGATCATCGAAGGTACTCATATTTTTTTTATCTCCCATGTAGCTATCTAAGATGTTCTTAAAAGCACCCATCATTTTACCACAGACTCGGGTAAGGAGCTCTACCATTTCACAACTCTCTGGATGAACCACCTATTTCTTTTACTTGTTTTATTTATTTCTCCTCTTATTTTTAAGTTATGGGTACTGTACATGTATTTTGTGTTCCTATATGATCAGAGAGACCAATCGTTTCCCACATACTGTATATCTGTCTTGTGTGGCTTTAAATACCAAACATACATCCCCTCTAAGCTGTCTGTAGTCCATTGAATACATTTCCAGGTCTCTCAATCCCTCTCTATAGTTCTTATGATGGAACAGAGGAAGCTAACTTAGTTGCCCTTCTCCGAACATCTTCTATAAAGGCTTTACCTCTCGTTGTCACAGGGGTACAAAAGGGTGTGCAGTAGTCCAGTTGTGATCTCATCAGGGCAGTGTACAAGGGCATTATTACCTCTGGATGTCTACTCTTGATATTCTTTTTAATACATCCCAATATTTTATTTCTCAGTTTTACCTTATGTTACATCCCAATATTTTATTTCTCAGTTTTCCCTTATGTCTGATATCTATGTCAAAGGTTAACTTATTGCCCACTATTACTACTCAATCCCTTTCATTTGTTGTTGTATGTAGGTCAATGCCATTCAGTTGACACTTAAATTCCTGATTGTTTTTCCCCAAGTGCATTACCTTACATTTTTCCAGGTTAAATTGGAGCTTGTTACTATTTGCGCATAATTCTATAGAAGTGAGGTTGTCCTGTAGATTGTGTGCTGCCTTTCTTTTGTTAACAATTGCACATATTTTGCTGTCATCAGCATACTTTCCTATCCAAATACCCCCAGTTACCATCATGGTAGCAATAACTATGTTGAAGAGAGTAGGACACAACACGGAGCCCTGAGGAGCTCCACTCATGACCTCCCTTCAATCTGATGTAAATCCTCTGATTCCTACTCATTGATGTCTATTAGTCAACCATGATTTCACCCATAACAGTATGTTCAGAGGCATCTGAATAGAGATAAGCTGCTTGACCAGTACATCATGTGCCACCGAGTCAAACGCTTTTTCGTCTCTAGAAAGATTACTTCTACAGGCAAACCACTGCCTAATGCTGCACTTATGGGTTCAAAAAAATAAGCAGGTTAGCTAAACACAATCTCCCACTATTGAATCCATGTTAGTTTATATCCAAATACCCTAGATCTTTCATATGTTTAACCATACGTTTTTGAATCAGGCCCTCCAATAGTTTATTCATGATAGATGTGAGACTAATTGGTCAATCATTTCTGATTACTTTTTGTCCCTTTTTTATAAATAGGTGTAATGTATGCCTCTCTCTCTCTCTCTCTCTCTGTCTCCTTTAATGTATTCCCCTCCCTAATAGATACATTGAACAGCATGGTGACTGGGCCTACCAGAGCACCCTTTGGTTCGGTTCCTTTAAAAAGTTCAAATTTATTCCATCAGGCCCTGCTGACGTATTGCTCTTCAATTTAATAAGTCAATCCATGACTTTTTTTTTTTGGAAAAAAATCATTTCTAAATTATCCCAACAATTCTGTACATTCACAATTGGAATATCATTATGATTTTTTGGTTGGAAGATACTATGAAAATACTGATTAAACTCATTCGCTATATCTTACTCATTATTTAGAATTCCCAGTTGTGTTTCTAAAGACCCAATTCCAACTTGTCTACCTTTTAATGATCCTATATAATTATAAAAGTATTTTTTATTGTCCTTGATGGCAGTGGCCATATGTAATTCACTCTTTTGTTTTGCCCGTCTTATGAATCTCTTTGTGCAGTTCACTTCTTTTTTGTAGGAGACCCAGTTCTCATTAGTTGGATTACTTTTATACCTTGCACATTTCCTTTTCCTTCTTGTGATACTATTTTTAATAGTTCTTCCCCACCATGTGGGTATTCTGCCTTTTGCATTATATTTTTTAACTTTTGGGACCCATCGTTCAAGATAATATTGTATTCTGTATTAATTTTGAACCAAATATTGTCCATGCCTGCACCTGTCAAATTTTGTTTCCAGTTCCAAGATGTTAAATAGTGTTTAATTGATTGATAGTCAGCCTTTTGATAATTCCTTATTTCCATTTTTCCCTTAATGTTAACTTCATTTTGATTAATATTTATATACACAGTGTCGTGGTCATTGTCACCTATTGGGTCACTCATTTGTAAACTAATTGTATCATGCTCAATATTAGTTAGGAATATGTCCAAAGTGTTTTCACCTCTTGTTGGATTAACAACCAACTGTTTCAACCCCTTTTACGCGATATAATCAATAACATTATTTTCAAAACTGGATTTCCCTTGTAGTGTTTCCCAGTCAATTGTTGGGTAATTAAAATTCCCCATTAAAATTAAGTCCCCTGTGATTTCACATTCATTTAGGGCTGTGAGAAATGCATTATTTTCTTTATTATTCAAATTCAGAGGTCTATATGTTACACCTACTGTGATGTTCTTATTGGCAGTTTGAATATTGGTCCAAAGTAATTCCACATTCCTTGACATTTTATTCCCAGCTGTAATAGCATGAGCTTTTATTTCCTCAGTAATATATACTGTAATTCCACCCCCTCGTTTATTTTCTCTGTTTTTTTGAAAACAGTTGTAATCCTGTATATCTGTACCCTATTCTCCATCCTGAAACCAAGTTTCAGTAACAGCGCATAAATGTATCTGTTTTGAAATCAGTATATTTTTTAACTTGTCCATTTTATTTCCAAGATTTCTAGCATTAGTCAAAAGAAACCTTAAATCACTGTCTTTGTTTGATACTGTTCCTCCCAGTCGTCTTGCTGTGTAAATTTTGCTTTTTGGATTTGTTTCTATTAGGGTTCTGGTGGACGTTTTTGGCCCCCATATGAAGTTCCTTGTCCCCCATCCAACCTAGTTTAATAAATTTAGTATACTATCAGAAAATATATTGCCCAACAAGTCACCCCTCCTCTATTCAAATGTAGCTTATCATGACTAAATAGGTGTGTTTGATGTACAACATTTTCCCAGATAGTTATAGATTTGATTCTCTTCATTAAACACCACTCCCTTAACCAGTTATTAAGTTTTTTGATTTTAGTATTAATTGCATTGTTCATTCTTGGTATTGGAAAATTTCAGAGGTAATCAGTTCACATTGACTGTCTCTGACCCATCTTTCAATTTCCCTATAGGCATTATGGATGCTTTCTGCTAAGCAATTCTGAACATCATTGGCCCCAATATGTATTACAACAAGAAAGCCCTGTGGTGCCTTTCCCAACAAACCCCCTACAATGCCTATCATATATCTCACCCCTGCCCCTGGAAAGCAATTGCTGACCATGGATTGTTTGTTAATTTTAATGGTGACATGGTCTGTGTACCTAATTATGGCATCATCTAGAATGTTCACATTCTAGTTTAAATTTTAGTCACACTGTAGGTTCTTCTTCAAGATGATAAGTGTCACTAATATTATCTGTTGCACTTTCCATTTCTTGAGCTATGTCTAGAATATCACTAGTTTGGGACTCAATACCTTCCAACAATTCTTCAAGAGCAGTAAAGCGATTATATGTAGGGACAGTAAATTCCATGGCCTTTCTCCCTTTTTTAGTTCTAGTAACTTCAACACTTGAACCCTTGCCCTCATTCTCCAGATCTCTCTGCCTTTTCTGTCCATGACATGTATCACCTGGCTTAAGCTGGTCACAAAGTCTGGTCAATTGCTGGCCACCCAGCATGTCCCTTTTTAAGCACTTTATTTCCAGTTCTAGCCCAATGATTCTGATCCTTAATTCTCTTAAATCCACACACTGATCATACATACAGTGCGTCTGGTCGCTAGTTTGTGTGAGACTAAATTTATGACAAGAGGAGTATTTTAAACCCACCTTCCAACCCGTAGTAACTATAGAAACATAGAAACATAGAAACATAGAATTTGACAGCAGATAAGGACCGCTTGGCCCACCCAGTCTGCCCATTTCCCTACCTACTGGATAAGCTGCAGATCCTAGTTAACCAGCAGCCTACTTCTTCCTACCCCAACCCCCCAGAATTGCCTTATGACTATCCCATGCATGCTTGAATTCCACCTCTGATTTTGACTCCACAACCTCCTCTGGAAGGCCATTCCATGCATCCACAACCCTCTCTGTGAAAAAATACTTCCTTAAATTACCTCTGAGCTGCCCCCCTCTATCTTCAAATTGTGCCTCTTGTTCTTGCACACCTCTTTTTTTGAAAGATGCTACCCTCTTGGACTTTGTTGATTCCCTTGAGGTACTTGAAAGTTTCTATCATGTCCCCCCTCTCCCTCCTTTCCTCGAGGCTATACATATTAAGCTCCTTAAGTCTCTCTTCATATGTCCTCCGGTGCAGACCCTTCACTATTTTAGTTGCCCTCCTCTGGACAGCTTCCATCCTGTCTATGTCTTTGCGGAGATTGGGTCTCCAGAACTGCACACAGTACTCCAGATGGGATCTCACCAGCTGTCTGTACAGAGGGATATAACTTCCTGTTTTCTACTGGTGATGCCTCTCCCTATGCATCCCAGTATCCCCCCAGCCCTCCTTGCTGCCTTCTCACATTGCATGTGCATGGAGCAGAGGTGATAGGTGATGCAGGCAGAGGCCAGGGGCGTGCATGCTATCCATGTACAACTATTAGCACAATGAGTTCCTGTAGTAGTGACAGCTTTAAATTATGAAGTTGACTGATGTGGGAAATAATCTCACTTGTATTCGACCTGTCCCTTATCCGCTTATCCACGCAAGATGCCGACAGACGCCCCTGGCCTCTGCCTGCATCACCTATCACCTCTGCTCCATGCTCGACTCCACTCACTGGAGCTGAGCACTAAATAGGGCACATTTAGCTACATCACCTATTGCCTTGGTTACCTCCCTGTGCAGACCGACAATGCTGAGCAAGCTGCCTTTAAAAAGACAATATGGCAGCATTCAGAAGATCCAACTTATCACTCTGAAAGGAGTGGAGATTATTACATCATGGGTGGCTGTACTTCTTGGGTGTTTTCCTAATGTTCAGGATATATGCAATAAGATCAGATCAAGGATTTGAAGCAAAACATGGTTGGGTATAATTGCACCATTCCCACGCATTTCAGTTCTAATAAGAAAGGAAGCAGATCAAACAACCAACAACTTCAATGAGTTTTAGAGAAGGTAAGCAATTATAAAATGTGGGTTTTCAACTAGAAATAATATCATGCAAAAAGGGTTAACAGTGTCCCTTAACGCTCCTATGATATCTTAGGCGGAAGCCAAATCAAGAGGTCACAAAAGACTGTTACAAGGACTTCAGAGTGTATAGTGCATAAGGTGTATAAGAAACCATTAAATTATGCAACATAAAATACTGAAACATACATACAAAACAAGTTTGAAAAATCCTAGAGTGATATAGTACTATGCGTAGAATTTGAGTATTTAGTCAAACAACAGGTAGTACTCAAGATGAACGTTTTCATTTTATATTATGATACAGACTAAATATTCAGTGCATGAAATAATATAATTTGTTTGCTCCTTTGTTGAATAGATCTAATTTTTAAAAAGAAATCGGTCATCTGAATGAAATCCCAAAGCTAGAAATTGTTCTATGGAGACTCAAAGTTGAGTTTATATAACAGAAAATATAAATATATTGTATGGTTTTGCCTTATTGTGCACTGTATGGAACTCAACCTGCTAAAAATATAGAATAGTATATGGATGCCCACACTCAACAAGGCCGTATTTCCATTAGGGTATGAGATGACATCATAAAGACCTCAAGAGTAAAGCTTGAGAGGTCTCCATGATGTCATCACATGCCTGAGATGGAAACACAGCCTCAGTTGTATATGGGCACCCATACACTGTTTTATGTAGTGTATTTTTTTTAGTCATTCTACTTCTATCAGATTTTGAAAGGTACCTTTATTATCTGGTCCCAGCCCACTCCCACTCCCACTTGCTCTGGCTCCTCACTGTGACTTAAACTGTGTTAGTCCAGAGAATCCTTTTGTCCCTGTCATGACCATCTGTGACTGCACTGTTTATTTTTAAAATAAAAAAGATAAAAAAAGAAGGAGTTCCATATAGTGACACAGAGCTGTGTTTGGCACTCCATGTCCAAGCTGTCTGGGTCCACTGCTCAGTGCTCATTAAATTGCGCCACCATTTTTGTCTGAGTTTTCTGGTTGAGCTGCATTGTCAGCTAATCAGGTGACAGGTCAAGGTTAAAAATTTATGATAATGTTGTGATGTCAGAGCAATTCCGTAACAGCTTTTTCTGATGGTTGAACTCAGCCATGATAAGAATATTATGTGTATGGAAATCCATATACAAAAGGGGCTAACCATACACTATAACCTTGTTACGCAAAGTCCAAAAGTTGTTATGCATGTTTTAAAATGTTGTTGTGCTCTTTCTACAGTCAGTGGCTTCTGCTGTGTTTATCCCTCATGCCAGCACCTACTTTCATTCCCTCACTGCCACTCCACCCATGTGTGTGTTCTAGTTTCCCAGAGACCCTGAGGCGGTGAAACACAGTCTGAGTGGAGCAATCTGGAAAGTCGGCTCACTCGGGTCAAGCAGAACACCCACTCAGGAGTAGAAAATGACCCAGTATGGGTGGTGGTGATGATGAGTCACCTGATTGTTATAAAAAAAAGAATTGTCAGTCTGGTGGCATAGCAAGCAGTGCCCAAGACCACAAGGGTTGAGCACCATCCAAACTAAAGACTTCTGCTATCTATTTTCTTGTAAATATAATCTTTATTACATTTTCAGGTCATCACAGTACATTAACTGTGTAGTAAAGAACATCAGTATAATCTGTCTAGGAGACGGCTATTTCAATCTGGTTACACTATAAGACACTGTGACTGGGTATGTGCTCATAACCACCCCTTTGGGTACTGCACTGGAATGGTTACTCTGAGTTAGCAAAAATATTAGATTTCTCTAATACAGTTTGTCTTCGGTAATGTGTCCTTACAGATTATAGCAATATGGTCTTCCAAATGCAGTACTGGCAATGGATGTCAGTGACTGACTGGGTGGAGGGATGGCTTGACCGGTTGGGTCCTGGTATCTCATTGTCCTAGACATGTTGTCTGCCTCATCTCATGTGAGGTATTTATGGTCAGGCATATCACTATGTCAGGGGTTCTCAGGGTACCATAGTTGGATCTTTGCTCATGGCATGAAGGAACCAGGAATTCCAGCATGAAGAACCTATGTCTGTACGGTTGTTAAAGAAGTCTTCCCCACAGCCCTAATGAAATAGAAACACACACAACCTTTCCCCAGCTGCTCATAGAACCTAAAATAGATCAAATACTGCAGCAGACAGCAAATGACACCAACTCACCCTCTTACCACTGCAGCTAGTGACAATCTGAATGAATGAGAGCATGCAAATTACTGTGAATAGTCATTCATGTGCTGCCTACTGTGAGTCTAAAACTATCAACTCCCAAACGAGTTCCACTGTGGCCATGCTGGAGGCTGGACTAGATCTCTCTCCTCCATCATAGGGCATCAGGCTTGAGTCCCTCGCAGGATCTCTTTCCGGAGTGGACTCCACCACTTGTCCTGCTTGCTGGTTGGGCACTTTAATCTGTAGACTCATGGCAGTCTCTGTAAAGAGATCTCCTCCCCTTCCTCTCTTAATGCTGCTGCACTAATTAACTCTCACTGTATTCTACATCTGCAACTCTCTGGAATTTTCTGATTTCGGGTCCCCTTATCTGGCTTACCCACAGCATAGGGTTACTACGTACTATATTATTAGCCTCCAAAATGGGATCTACACTTCTTCCTCAAAAGCACTTGATGCCCTCATCAAGTATCTACTCTGCTTGTACTGTTGGTGTGAACCTGATACCCCATATTCATGTGGTTGCTCTAGGTTGCA
This sequence comes from Neoceratodus forsteri, assembly GCA_016271365.2. Classification (NCBI taxonomy): domain Eukaryota; kingdom Metazoa; phylum Chordata; order Ceratodontiformes; family Ceratodontidae; genus Neoceratodus; species Neoceratodus forsteri. The sequence continues at coordinate 1,665,176,594 of CM057450.1, read as the reverse complement.
CACGTTAGGCCTGTTAACCACACAGGAATGGAAAGGAGAACCTAAAATACATTTATTGGAACATCATGACCCTGCTTGAGGGAATGGAAAACCAGACGCATACAATATACCACATTACCATCTGCAATAGGAGAGAGTTAATTACAGACAATACAAAATTTATATTTGAAACCATGTATTACTTAATTAACTGAGAAAGCAAATGAGTACATAATGCATTCAGAGCACATGGGGTCCACGTAGATGTATAATGAGTTCATGATCTAAAGATAATTGCCCAGCCAGTTACATAACTTATGGTTAGATTGCTTTCCTTGCATAAAAAAGTAACTAGAGCAGAAAAGGCATCAGTCACAGAAATAATGTTACTTCTGCTTTATTATAAGTAACACAGAGTGAAGTGCTAAGTGAGGATAATAATTCACATGCTTGTGTGCTGGCCCACAAAAGGAGAATGCCAGCAGTGGGCAATCGGGGATTTGTTGTCCGCTGTTGGCATTCTCCTTTTGTGGGCCAGCACACAAGCACGTGAGTTATTATTTTCTTTTTTGAACATTTGTCTGTGTTACTTATAATAAAGCAGAAGTAACATTGTTTCTGTGACTGGTGCCAGCTTTTCTGCTCTAGTTAATTTTCTAATCTAGCACAGTAGTGGTGGTGCTACTATTTCTGTTTGTCACGTTACTTAAAAAAGTTGCAACTCTCTTTAACTATTGCAAGAGACTTTTAAACTGAGGTGCATACGAGCCCTGAACCATTACCATTTTTCCCAATTAAATGATTACTCAAAAGATTTGTTTCCATTATGCAGAAGACATGCACATATACTCTAAACTCTGATGACTCACATCTGTAAGCAGTCACCATACTGGGGCCCCCAAGGTTCACCTTTCTACTCCTCCGAGTAAGCCGGACTTGGTTCCTGGAGGATGTGCTACTCTGGCCTAATGTGACATGATGCATCCACCTCTGCTGAAACACAAGGCAATCACCCCCCAGGAAATAATTTATAAACTACCCACAGAGTCCCTCCCCCAGAGCAAATGATACAGCAAACAATAACAGTCTCCAAACCATATATTGAAATTCGAACAAATAATTGATTCTAAAGGGAGGGAATGGAAAGAACGAGGGGCAGCAAGGGTAAAATGGAAGCAATGGGGTAGCAACAAATCTAAGTGACTTCAAGCCAATAAATAATTCAGTACTTTGTTCAACTCATTCTGCCCCCCCCCCGCAGTCCTCAAACCCCATTGTAGGTGCACTCATCATAATGCCCCCCAAAGGCCATGGGTGACAGATCTCTCAACAGTTGCAGTGGGTACCACTCTGGGAACACTGATGCTGCTAGCAGGGTGGAGCTCTTTGGCATGCTATGAAAGAGTCAAGTAAAATACTTTCCAAACATGACTTTGGTAGAACACAACTTTGGAATGGTAACAAGTGAAAAAGGGGCTCCTATTTGTAATCCAAATGAGATATGGTGGTTGGCTGGCCTCCTCAGGTCTCCTGCTTGGGCTCTCACACAGACTCACTCCTGCCCAGAACTTTTCCCTCCATTTATGGCACACTAAGCAGTCTCTCCAGTTGCAGGGTCAAACCTTGGGTTTTACTCACAGTTCTGATGCCTCAAATGCTACCTCTGTACAGGTTATTGGAACAGGCTGACTGGATGCGGTGCTTCTGCTTGGGACACTGGCTTCCCCAGGCTGGCTGGTGTCTTTTTCCCACTTCACTTCTCTCTCTGCTCATCTCCCCGAGGCTGGGGATCTGGATGAAGGCAGGTGCCTTCTTGGACTGGCGACACTGTAGGAACTGATCCCCCAGAGGTGAAGAGTCTGTGTTGTGGCAGGAAATCCTCAGTTCCAACTTGCCTTGAAAATCAGAGTTTCACTGAAAATATCTTCTTTTCTTCTGCTACACACACTTTACTTTGGGATTCTAACACTTCTTGTCTTCCAGGCCTGCAGGTCCTGGACAGAGTGGCACACCTGCAGCTTGATACAAAATTACTGATCCTCAGGTCTGACTGAACTGCCATGAACCCTAGAAAACAGTCCCTTTCATGCTGTGGGAACTCAATGCCTGATTGGCCAGGCTTTTTCCCAGGCAGACTGTCTCTGACTTGAGCTGCTTTCCTATTGACTGAAATTAGTGGGCAACCGAGGTTCAGTCTTTCGCCTCCTTTATCATGGTGCTTGGCAGTCTCAAAATTCATGGGGCTGCCATCTTGTTTTACATTCTGAGAGTTCACTTTGGCAGTTTGCTGGTGCTTCCATTGAAGTCCTATAATGTTGCCTTCATCACATCCTGGCCCCACTTGCAGTTTTGGGGCCAGAAGTATGCTTATTGTACTGGGCTTTGGCCCTGCTTGCTCTTCTGGTCCCAGGGGTATGCTTATTGTACTGGGCACCTAGTCCATTGATGCAGATGTTCCACTGTAAGAAGCAGCTGTCCTTACTGCTCTCCCAGTTGCTGCAAGTGTGCACTGTCTCTTTTTCCCTGGTTCCTGACCTACTGCCTGCCCTAGGCTGGGAAACCCTTTTTACTACACCCAGTGGTGTGATTTTACTGTTTCCTGGCTTCACTTCTTTTCCAGAGCTGGGACCTGCACTGTGGATTGGGAGCATGGCTTGAGCCAGCTGTCGAAGTTCCAGCTCTGAAAATGCACTACTGCGCAGGTGTGGCAGCAGATCTAAAGCTGTACTTCTCCAGCTCCCGCTCCCTGGCCATCTTTGACTCCTGGCCATGGGAGCACACACAACTCGGCTGCTTCTTGTTCCTGACCCCCTGCCTTGACCCTAGGGACACAAGAGTGACCCAAGGACAGAAAGGGACATGTGGCAATAGCCACATATACTTCCCATGGAGCCCTGGTAGGGTTCCTTGCTATTGACATGATTTCCCTGCTGGTCCCTGCATCTGCAGTCCTGGGGGACCACAGAGTGAAGATAGATTTCGGACACTAAGAGGTGGCAGTACAGTAAGCAACAGATTGGGCGGGCTTATATGCACCCCCTGCCAGACTCTTGGAGCCCTTGCCATGACATTGTTCATACTGATGATGAAAAGCCATTGATCACATAGGGTCAGTGGCCACATACAATGTATAGTGCCTACGGGCAGACTGGATGGCCCTGGCAGTCCTTATCTGCTGACAATTTCTATGTTTCTATCTTTCTGTACTGTCCATAAGTACAAATGGCAATGGCATGAGCATTCATTTCAGCATTATGTACATTTCTAACTAACACCTGATTCCCAACTACTCTGGGCATTTATGCATATTCACACATTGTACATTTTCTGTCTAGACATCTGATGCTTATCTATCAGTAGCATTCAATTGGCAGGAAAAAAATACTTCCTTACCTTAATCTGTGTGCAGCACACTGGGGGATATATCACAAGGCAATATGCTTATGAATCACATAAAGGGGGAGTTAGAGGAAGCACTAAGGGCATCTTAGGTGAGCTTGATAATGGGCTTGGACTCATATCCAGACTTTCTTGATAATACTGCTTCTTCCTTAGGAATAGGTAGTGCTTATCCATCCTTTGGCTCCTTGTTCATCACAAAGGAATTATCAGGCAAAACAGGAATTACTTCAGTTTCTGGGGCTGGTTCCTCAACATCCAACTCCACGTCATTTTCCATAACTGGGTCAGTAATTTGTTGAGTCATGATTTCCTCTGGCACAGATGGTCCTGCTTCTGGGTTCAGATTGTAAGACTGTTCATGATTTACAAAGTCAAAAATGGTAGCTGTACTAGTGGATGGTTTTGAATTTCTCCAGTTCATTGGATTAAAACGCACACATTGTGGCAAATTAGGTACCTGGTGCAACACACAATATTATCATCACTGTAATCAGAACTGTTGTGCACTGGTCCTTATACAAGAGAGGCATTAGAAACATGAGTATCAGTACTCAACATCTCATTTTTTGTGAAGTTGACTGAGTATTTTGGTCTCCATGCCACCAGGCATTCAATTTTGGTTGCAAGCTCAGGCACAGTCTCTCCAATGGGTAAGAGATGGTTTCTGTGGGCAGCCCTTTTAAGGCCCACCTTGTTTCTGACACATCTTGTAAGCTGGCAGGCTTTTGCTTAAATGTCATGTAAGATTCGGGTGCCCAATGATCTTGAATCTTGTGTTTTCCTTGAAGGCCTAACTTTCTCAAAAGTACAGTCTCCCACCTGTAATACCTAGTGACAAATTATTTTGTTGTACTGTTCTTTTACAAGGTTGTTCTTGGCTGCTGCCTTAGAGGTGAGTTGGTGTGCTTTCTGTAGTTGATGATACAGTCTCCAAGTGTACTTTAAATAGATTTCTTTGGATGCACCATCTGCCAAAACTCCGAAAAATAGATCTACCAGTAGTTGAGCTTCTCTGCCAAACATCAAGTAGAAGGGTGATCTTTGAGTAGTGTCTTTTCAAGTACAGTTGTACACATGAACTAGGGAACTTACTTTCTGGCTCCACTTGGGTTTCTGAACTGGGTCCAAGGTGCCCAACATGTCATGCAGAGTATGGTTAAAGCGTTCTGGGGATGGTAAGGTGTAGTTCCTGATTTTCTGATACCATAAGTTACAAGAAATTCTTTGACAAGTGTACTTTCTTGGTCTGAATGAATCCTTTAACAACAGTGGTTGCTTTTTGGTCTTTTGTAGGTTATTCCTGAGCTTATTCATAGAATCATAACATTTATACAAGTCCAATAGTTTTAGCCATAGTGACTTCATTTTATTTAACCGTATCCTAATATTCCCCATTTAATTAAGAATGCATCCGAAGATTCCTTAAATTGTTTCATATCTGTAATGTGCACTACCTCATTTGGGAGACAGTTCCAAGTAGAGATCACTCTCTGATTGATCCAGGCCCCTTTTGTTACGGCTGTGGGCAAAGCCTACTGCCGTGTTGCTATCACAGCCTTAAAATGGCCAATCGTGGCACCTTCCATTCAACTTTTGTAAGTATCCTTCCAAAAGTCCAACAGAGCATGTAACACTCTGCCACGACTGGCTGCTACGGAGTAACTGTTACTGTAACTGAGTAACAGCTGTTACTTCTGCATTCTGGGACAAGAACTGCGCATGCGTGCCTCATGCGCATGTGCAGTTCTGCTAGTGCCACCATTTTGTGAATGGCAGAATGCCATTCACTGCAAACACACATGTGCAAATATCCTGCATGTGCAGTTGTGGAACATCACATTTTTTTTCGCATTGCTCACAGAGGGCTGCTGCTGAAAGCACTTGTTCCACAGTTCTGTAATGTTTTAGTTTTTTCAGTCCCTGTGGCTTCTGCTGTTTTGTGGTTGCTGAGCCCTCATCTCCTAGCAATGGTATGCCCTCAGGGAACCATAGTCTCCCACCATTGTTTACAATTGCAGCCATTGCCATCTCACCTGCAGCCTGCAATGCTGAAAAGCATATGCTAGGCAAGGTGACCAGAGTGGGTAATTTGATAACTTTTATCATACAAACAATGCTCAATATGCTAGGCAAGAAAAGGACAGGGTTTACGTGAGAAAACTGAAAGTCTGGTGCGCTGATGGTAGTTAGATATGCCATGTCTGTTCTTAGTTTAACAGAAGTCAAAATGAAAACTGCATCTTATACTTCATCAACAACATCAATAACTGTTTTGGGACCCCATTCTGGCGTTGGTGGAGATTGTACCAGTTGCAAAAAAGCTCCAGTGTTGCGTAAGCCCATGAATTATTTACTACAGACTCCGACTCTTCCGACAATGATTACGGCTTTATGTGTTGGGGGGCATGTGTGTTGCAATAAAGGTCGAACCATTCCAATGCAGTTAAGTCTCATTGCTTCTTTCAGAGTGAAACTGACTGATTCTTTGACAAAGTCTTGCCCATAAAATTAAAACATTGACCACGTGATTCAAAGGGCGTCCATCTCACATATTGTATATTTTGATTTAAAATTTGGTGGCCGGGACAGGAATCCTGAATTGAGGCCAGCATGAGGCTGGCCTGGTTTGGCAGCAGGACATTTGCAGGTGCCCCCCCACCACCAACACACACATAGTAAATCACATCCCAAAAACTGCTCACACCCACTATCCTTAGACTCAGTTCACATGGGTATGCAGAGGCACTTTAAAGCAAAATTCCAGACCAGGCACAGTCAAGACTAGATGAAAACTTCCACAGTGAGGAAATAATGATGCTGGCGGAGCAACGGAAATCAAACCTGCTTCACACCCAATACCACGCTAAGCCCGTTGGTAGAATACTCTTCGCTACAGTCCAAATCCCTGTCAGAAACCAGAATGGGAAGAAGACTGCCAACCACAGAGTGCAGCAGGGTGAAGTCAGACCATTATCAGAGTCCAGATAGACCTCCATGCAGCAGACTGAGCACAGCGAGGGAAAGTCAGCAGCAGTTCAGGTGGGAAAAGAAATCGGTTTCCATGTTGGAGCCACAGCAGAATGGGGGCTGATAATTATAGAGTCCCAAAAGCTGAGAGTCCAAATTGTCACTCGGTGGCTCTGGCGGTTCTAGCTCTATGGAGCTTTGGAAGCTTGCCACAGCCATATCAGCTCTGGCTAGATCTTGTATTCTTTTTGTAATGCTCTCCTTTTAATAATAAATCATTGCCCCTAGTGTCCCTATATTGTTCCTTTGATTCCAATCCTTTGCATTCCCACAAATCTGCTATTGCATGCCCTATATATCAGGCAAAGATACCCCTCATCCTCCTATATTCCAGGGAATACAACCCTAACTCCCACAAGTTCTCCTCATATGGCAGATGTTTGCTATTAGAAATCAATCCGGTTGCCCCACCTCTGAACCACCTCTAGCCTTTTTATGTCCCCTTTCTCATATGGTGCCCAGAACTGCACACAATACTCCATGTATGGCCTCACCAATGAAGTATGCAAAGGCATCAGTACTTCCTTAGCTCTACTCCTTATATTTCTACTGATGCAACCCAGTATTTTATTTCCTCTATTAACTATATGCTTATACTGTGTTTCAAATATTAATCTATTTGAAACTAGCACCCCCTAGTCTCTCTCTCTCTCTCTCTCTGTCTTGGTGGATGTTATCTCTCTCCCCTGTAAAAAGTAGTTCGCTTTTTTGTTCTTGGCACCAAAATGCATGACTCTACACTTATCAGTGCTAAATCTTACTTTTTTCTCCTTGGCCCAATCTGCTATGTTTTTAATTTCCTTTTAAAATATCATATAATCATCGCTATTAACTATAGCTCCCATTTTGGTGTCATCTGCAAACTGACAAAGCCAAGCCTGTCTGGTACATTTAATTGAGGACACAAAGATATTAAACAATACCGGTCCCAGCACTGATCCCTGGGGAATGCCACTAGTCACTTCAACCCATTTAGAGTAATGTCTTTTGATACATACTCTTTGTTTTCTGTTACATAACCAGGAGAATATCCAACTCGCTAATGTTTTATTTAAAAATATTTTTTCCATTGTTTTCATCAGTTCAAGGTGGGGTACAATATCAAAGGCCTTTGAAAAGTCTAAATAAAGAACATCTATTGGTAAATTATTTTCAAGAGCCCTACTAACAGTTTCATAGAAAGATAGGAGGTTCATCAAACAATATCTATTTTTTGTGACTCCATGTTGTAATGGATCCCTTAAGCCATTGATATTTAAATGAAGTTCTATTTCATCCTTTACCATTCCCTTCAAACCTTTACTAATGGAGGAGGTCAAATTCATAGGCCTGTAATTTTTGTAGTCAGCCCTGCCGGTAGCACTTCTTTAGAGCATTGATTATTGAGCGCTGCACTTTTGAGCGACTCAATAATAGCACTCTACAAGACAGTGAGTGGTGCAATAGGTCGCTATATCCTGTATAGCGAGTATAGCAAGGAGCTATATTCACTATTATAGGATACAGCATCCTTTGTGGCCAATTCCCACTGAGCAGCTTGCATAGCATAGTGGTGTACACCACCACTTGCAATTCAAGCAGACCCTGGTTTGGGTCCTACTATAGGCAGAAAACTTTTTTTTTTTTTTAAATCCAATAACTTGTCCTGTGGTCCACACCCCCCTTGGAGTTGATTATTTAAGTTTGGGGGTGCGAGGAGCTTGCGCCCCGCATAAAAAATTATTTTTGTGTGGTTTTGGTAAGTACTGTAGCGACCATCGCTATTTGTGATGGTCGGTACAATATCCATCGCCCTTTTTACTATGGGCTCTAGTTCATTTGCTCTATGTGATAGGCGATCTTTCAGACTCGCCTTTATCACATAGAACTGCCCTGCTTCTTTTTTATGACTGCAGGGGGTGGAGTCCTGCAGAGATCTTTCTATTACTTGGGAAAAAAAGGGCACTTCAGACTCCTTCCAAAGCACAATTTCAGAGTTGAACCATGATCCTTCCACTACCTGAAATCACTACACTGGGGGGTCATTTCCTACATGTAGCATTCTCATGCCAGCTCAAATTACAATCAGTGGAGTGTAAGCAGCACGTGCAGCTTGTTTTAGTCTGAAAAAACACCTAAACCCTCTTCTTTCTTCCTGCTCATTGCCTGACCCCTCCCCTCAGTATCCAAAATTTATCTTTTGGCTTTTAGGTCTGTAGCCTTTAGTCTCAATTGTATAAGTCTTTTAATTATGATTTTATTGAAGTGTTTATACCTTTACCATGCTTTGTCATATTTATATATATGTTTATACCTTTTTCATGCTGTATGTCAATTTTTGCCATCTTGTTTTGTTCTTCTGTCTTATTGCACTGTTTCTGCACTGTTTGTTGCAACCCCAGGTCGACCCTGAAAAAGGGACTGTAATTGTTTCAGTGGACTTACCTAGTCACCAAAACTCAAATAAATAAATAAATACATTTTTACACATTTTTATCTAACAATGACTTAGTGATAGGGGTGTACTGCTCCCATACTTCTTTAAGTCTTCAATTATGTTTTTTTCTTATGTAGTTCTCAAGGAAGCAGTCTTAAATCAGCAACAGAACAGTCTTGATGCACAGCTGTAAAGGAACTTTATTTCATCTCTCTGCAGAATGTCATCACAGAGGGGCACAAGGTGATTTGAGATCAGGTTTTGGCTTGTAGCAGTGGGGTCACTGGGCTGGGACAGGCAATCAGTCACTGTGATGAGCCTCCAAATGAGTAAAACAGGCAGTCTCATTTTCTAGTAAATCTGTTTGTTTGCTAAGTTAAAGTTACTTTCCCTACTAAGGTAAGCAAAGAATTCTCTGTCCAGGTTTTGTATTGATAATCCTGTAGAAGAATTTGGGTGGTTACACTTTATTTGCATTTGTAAGGAGTATATTTGGAAATACTGTTTGATAATAAAGTGACAGTTTTATTGGTGCCTGTGTCTGATGGCACTGAGACTTGTAAGGTACCGTAAGCAAGAGTCTCCTCTATTTAATACCATAATCAAACATGGAAACAGTAAGATAAAATAACTATGACATTAAACTGGGGTTACACTTAGCTGATACCTGCCCTATAGTGGTGCCTAATTATGCACTTGCGATAACACGGACCTTGGAGTTAAATGCACTGCTATTCTCTGACTTCTCATATTGTCTCCAACGTATCTACTTATATAATATTTTTCTGTTTGTATTAAATGAAGCATGTGGCTGATGTGGTATGCTATGTATGTTTTGCTGTCCAAACAAACAAGCATAAGTCAGTGCTAAACATGTTTGTTTTCATGCTGTTACAAGTTATAACAACAGTATCCTGAAGCTATAGGCAGGCCTTTCTTACCCCCACGAGCCATTGTTTCATGGACTTTGGATTCCACCCAGCTAAGGAGTATAGGCCCCCATATTCAGAGCTGGCCATGTGCAGTCTGTGGCAGTTTTCACTCAGCCTGCCTGGGGGGCAATATTTAGAGAATTAGCTCACTGCAACTGGAGCATGCAAACTGTCTAAAAATGGGGCCATGATGGCATAGTGCATAATGTCTTTGTGCTATGCTGACACAGGCCCAGACTGAATATGGCTGACAGGAGCGCAATGGAGGTAACGCTGATCAAATGGGATCATGGCAGGGCTCCTGTGGGCCATATTTAGCCCTAATATGCTAATGAGCCCTATGGGCATGGAAGGCATTATGGCCCATTTGCATACCCATTAAGGGTCTATTAACATGTGTGCATACCCCCTCCTCCCATTCTGTAGCGGTCTTACATATTCCTTGTGGTCTAGTTGTCAGTCTACCACCCATTCATCTGTTCTTTAGCAGTCTTAAATATTCATGGTGGTGTAATGGTTCCTGTACCCCCTGGCTGACTGTCCTGTAGCTGTCTTGAATATTCCTGGTAGTCTAGTGGTCTCCCATCCCCTGATCACCTGTCCTGTAGCTGTCTTGAATATTTCTGGTAGTGTAGTTGTTCCTACACCCCCCAACTGACCATCCTGTAGCTGTCTTGAGTATTCCTTGTAGTCTAGTGGTCTCCCCTCCCTGTAATGACAACTGATCCTCAGTCAACCTGCCTGCTCAAGACCCTCCTCCCCATAACCCCCCCTCCTGCTCAGGTCATCTAAGCCGAAGTATGGCAATAGTCAGTGTCAGTGTCAGTGGCTCAGTAGGTAGCACACTAGCCTCTGAGGCCGGGAGATCAAAGGGCTGTGGGTTCAGTTCCCACATCTGGCACTTGGGTTAATATCCCAGTACTGACACTGTAGTGCAGCATGAGAGGGGTGCTGCACTTCTGAGGCGCTGTCTTTTGGATGAGACATTAAACCAAGGTCCCATCTGCCTGGATTGGTGGTAGTTCAGGTGGATGTTAAAGACCCCATGGCACTTATCGAAAAGAGTAGGGGAATTTCCCCCCCTGTGGCCTGGCCAAATTTCCCTCATTCACTAAAAATACCACCAACAGCTTAATCTGGTTCATGATCAGTTGGCATTCATCTGTATTCCCCTCCCCAGGGTCGTGCCTGAAAATAGGCAGAATTTGTCTAGTGCACTTACCCGGTCAACAAAAACTAAATAAAAAAAAAAAAAATTGTGACAGCGACCTACACAGCCCTCTGCTCACCACCTTGGCTGGCCACCATCTGGTTGCCAGTGAGCGATCATGAGTACAGTACACATGGGTGTTTGTACAATACCTGCGGTTGCTCAGAGACCTTCAGATTGAAACCAGGTGAGGTGGTGAGCAGAGGGCTGTTCTGGTCATCACTATTGCTGCAGTTTGCATTCTGTGACCAGGACTGGGGGGGGTGCCTGAGAGGGTGAATCAGGAGGGGGTCAGATGCCCTTGTGGTGGGGGGGGCACTAGACCATCAGGAATATACCAGACAGGTGCAAGATGGATGGGTGACCTGGATGCTTTTACAATGTATTTTCCCAGGACAGATCAGCTTACATGTAACATCTGCTTTTCAGTGGGGTTCTGCTGTAGAGTCCTGCTTCTGCAGTTTTACAATATATGTACTCAGGATAGCCCAGATGAATTGTGATATCCTGTTTGCAGTGGAGTTATGTTTGACCCAGTTTTTACATTATATTTACCCAGGGTAGTACAATGGAGATGGAAGATCTTTTTTTTTCAGTGGAGTCCTCCTTTTACCCATTTTTATAATGCATTTACCCAGGATAGCCCAAGTGAGAGACAATTTCTTATTTTTAGTAGGGTTCAGCTTTTATTATGTAGTTTTCCAGGACAGAGCAGTATAGTGGACTTATTTATTTAATTAACTTAACGTATTTAATGTGGCAAAGCAGTAGTGCATATTTAAATGTCTTCTCCATGAAGGATTAGTAACTTAATAACTGGCAGTGATAATTTTGTTCTCGTCTTGAAGTTGGTATGTTTTTTTTTTAACTTTTTATTTATTGTTTCAAAAAACACATGGAGGGCAGTTTGACAATATTTTAAAACAAAAAGACATACATTATATACTAAAATCATTTCTCTGAAGGTATAATAACATATGTTGAGGGCCTAGTTATTTGACATGTTTATCAAGATAGATGTAATTCATTGGAGGGAGGACAGTAAACCCAAAGTGTAGTTATTAAGACAATGAGGTCCCCCTGGGGGGCAGTCTTCCAAGTAAATTATAAAATCTTTCTTCCTTCACAGAGAAGCTCCATTAGGCAATGGAACAAGCTGGCCGGCCCAAACGAGCTCTCCTCCCCAATTGGAGGGGGCTAATGTCCAGGCAATCACTTGAGGTTTTTATGTGGGTTCAAGGCACAAAATCCAGTCGGTGTTATATATATGAACCAAGGAGTCCATCTGTTCATCAAACCCGAGGTAGTATGTTGTAATTTGGCCATTATGTTTTCTAATTTATATGTCTCATAAACTGTATTTTCCCAGCTAGTGACACTGGGAGGATTGGGCCGAAGCCACAATCAGGTGATAAATTTATTTGCAGCTCCCAATAATATGTTAATCAAATAGATCTGGGAAGGGCTTTTCACCTGTCAAGGATAGTGGAATAAGGGGTCATCTCTGGGGTGAAGGTTCCAAATGACAGGAAAAGCTGTTTCAATTGTTCACCCACTCCCTCCCAAAAAGAGGATAGAGCAAGGCAAGACCAGAATACACGTGAATGTGTGGCCATTTCACATCCACATTTCCTTCAACAGGAGGAGTCATCTGAGCAGGAGAATATACCCTTAATTTGTGGGGTACAGAAGTAGCGGACTGCTATCTTCCAAGAAAATTTTCTCCAGGTGTATGAGTTAGTTGCATTATGCTGCTGCCTCTAAATATGTAGCCAATCTTCAGGGGTAAGCTCAACCATGATTTCTGCCTCACAGGTAAATTGAGTGATTGCCATATCTTCAATTGGGACACATTGAAGAATCTTATCAAAATGAGAGATCAAGTGTTGAAGTCGATATTCACTTTGCAGTTGGGTGAGCAGTGTGTATAATGGTGGGGTGGGTTGTGTGAACTGTCTGTTCCCAATTCTTGGCTTAAAAAGTGGCAGATCTGTCGGTAATGGAAAAAATCTTGCTGTGGCAAAGCGAATTCATTCTTTAATTGACCAAAGGTTTTCAAAATACCTTGGTAATAAAACTGGTACTTATTCACTAGGCCTACTCTGTGCCATCCCCGGAATGTTGTATCTGTTGATGCAGGGACAAAGCTCGGATTCTGGGAGGGTACACCCATCCACTTAGCAAGAAAGTTATTTTCTGGGAGGGAAAAAAAACTCTCTTCAGCCATGGAGCACAGCCTTCATAAACAATGAGCAATGAGTCGAGGAAGCAGGTATTTGGGGTTGGAACACCAAAAATATGGTTTAGGAGCACGTCTGACAAGTCTCTCTCTATTGTGAGCCAGGTTGCGGTTCGGTCTCTAGGGAGTAGCCATGTCAGGAGGTGTGTGAAGATTGCAGCTATTTGGTATTTATATATATTTGGTAGTGCCAGTCCTCCTCTTTCTTTAGGGAGTTGTAATTTACTTAAAGAAACGTGTGACCTGCCCCCTCCCATAAGAAGATTTGGATAGCCTTTTCCCATTGTTTCACTTCAGTTAGTGAAAACGGAAGGGGAATATTCTGCATAAGATATAATAATTTTGGAAGTATATTCATTTGAATGGATTTTGCTCCGGTCAGTATTGAGATTGGTAGAGGTCCCATCGTTTTAAGTCTGCCTGGACCTGTATCTTTAAAGAATCATAATTCAAATTATGTAATTTCAAAAAGGTCGAGGGAATTTTGATTCTGAAGTAACTGATACGTGGTTTGTTCCACTAATAATTATATCTATCCATAAAGGGTTGAAAGGGGGTATAATGTATGATTAGAGCTTCTGACTTCCCCTTATGTATTGTATACCCTGACAATTGTTCTATTTTAGGTAGGAGATTGGATAGGGCCAGAAGAGACTCTTCTGGCTGCGTAACATAAAGAAGAAGGTCATTCACATGATACGCCAATTTACGTTGAGTGCCATTAACTGTATAACCATGCAAATCATCTGTCTGTCTCAAAAACTGAGTTATGGGTTCAACATGTAGAGCAAAAACATATGGGGACAGAGGGCAGCCTTAATGTGTACCTCTATGAAGATGAAAACTGGTTGAATAGGAACCACTGATGTTTACTACTGCCTCTGAGCAGTTATAAATACCCTCAATGGTATTCAGAAATTCCTGGGGAAAGATGAATTTTAGCAAGGTGGAGTGCATGAAACTCCACGATACCATATTAAATGCTTTTTGAGCATCCAAGCTTGGTAACAATAGTGGAGTATGGGATAGTTGGGCATGATTCATGAGACATAATGTGCATTTAATATTGTCTATAGTTTTCAGGCCCAGTGGCACTGAGGGTTGAGGTGCTGGACTCCACAACTTGCGCCACGCCGGTGACCCGGGTTTGGGAATGAGCTCAGGCCACCAGCAGTCAGCAGGGGAGGGATGGGATTGAGCATCCGGAGAACTGCTCTCCCTTCCAAGGGAGGATCTAGGGGAAGTGCCATTCCTGAGTGGCCCCTCATGGTGGTAAGGGGGCTGTGCCGGGAATAGGCTGCGTGGCACTGCAGAAGTGGGGGCAGAGCTGTGGCAGACGTCAGCATGCAAGTGCCTAGGTGTCATTGCACATCTGAGCTCCAGGGGAACAGCAAGCAAGAAAACCCTTGAGGCCCAGCAGAGATGATGGAGACCCCAGGGACCAGCCGACAATCTGATGTCGGACCCACCCACACCAGGATCTCCCATGGCTGAACCATCCTTATGGTAGGTCCCAATAATTTCAGAAAGGCCATCAAGGGGGCCCACCCTCCCACAGGTGGTGATTCAGGGGGCTGGAATTGCCATCGGGGGTTGGGGAGAGACTGGTGTGGGGGTTTTAGACAGGGAGTAGAGGCAGTGTCATGAGGGTACTCCGGAAGGATGCCCTGGGGCTTCAGAGCATAAAATAAAATACATATTGCCTATAGTTTGTTGGGATTTAATAAAGTCGGATTGATCTGGATGAATTAAAGTGGGTAAAATATCATCCTATCTGTGGGCTATCAAGCGTGTGTAGATCTTCTAGTCCTGTTTAAGGACAGATATGGAGTGATAAGAATCACATAACTGTGGGGGTATCTGGGGTTTCTGTATGGCAGAAATGACTACCTGTCTCCAGGATATAGGGAATGTAATGGTATTGTGGTTTGTCTGGATTGAGGCTAAAAGAGGAGATTTTATTAATTCCCAGGTCCCCTTATAAAATTCAGCACTATATTCATCTGGGTCTGGACTTTTCTCATTTTTATGATGTTTAATAGTATTATATAGTTCTGTAAGTGTAATTGGGGAGATTATCTTTTCTTTCTGGGATGGGCTAAGGGTTGGGAGTTTTATCTGTGCTAATAAAGTAGAACTATGTTGTGGGTCCACTGGTGCTCAGTTCGAGTATAAGGACTGGTAGTATGCTTTGAATATTTGTAGTATATTTTGGGTGGAATACTGAAATTGTCCTGTAGTTGGTTCCTTTATTTTGGGAATTGTTACCTTTTGGGTTTATCTCCGAAGCCTGTATGCCAGTATCTTGGAAGCACAGGCTCCCCCCTCATAGAACCTCTGGCATAGCCACATCAACGCCTGCTCCGTTCGGGCCATCAAGAGGCACTGTACTACTGCTTGGGTCTGAGATAAATGGTCAAAGAACGTCGTTTCTCCGCCCATGTGGGCATCCTGAAGAACCCTAACTTATTGCTAAAGATCTCTTAGTTGAACTTCACTTTGCCACTTTTTCCAAGCTACATATGAAATAATGTAGCCCCTAAGAATTGCCTTAAAACTGCAAATTGCTTGTCATGTATATAACCACGCCAGGTAGTTACTAGGTAAAAACTGTGTCATGTTGATAACCATGGTTGTAACCTCCATGTAAACCTGAATATATTTTGTAACCTAATGTCTTTTCACTGCATCAAAACATGTATTGTTATCCCGGGTCGCCCCTGATAAAGGGATCTTCGGGGCTCAGTGGGCCTACCCGGTCACCAAAATTTAATAAATAAATAAATACGTGTGTCCCATAGTATTTGTGGGGAGATTTGTAGGAACACATTCCCTCAGAGAATCTCTGGGATTTTTTCCTTTCAAGATGTCTTGAAATTCCTTTTCACAGAGTAGAGATTGAACAGCCAGAAGGTATTTTTCCTTTCGCTGGTAATACCCAATTCAAGGGAGATAGTGGCGTGTTCTGAAAGATGTACATATATTCATTATTTCTGTTTTATGAATCAATTCCTTATGCTCGCCACTAATCCATAAGTAATCAAGTCTGGAGTAGTGTTTATGGGCATACAAATAATGGGTGAATTTCCGCTGAGTGGGGGTGGGTCAGTCGCCAAGCATCAACAAGGCCGATGTCTCTTAACAGCCGATGAAGGTGCCTCTGCCCCGGGGACTGTGCTGTGGGCCTTATTGCAGAAGTATCCAGGGAGGTGTTTAACTGGCAATTAAGATTCCCACCCAGAATCAGAATTTCCTTTTGATGTGTTAAGATAATGTTAATAATACGTTGAATGGAGGAGACGTCGCTATTGGGGGGGGATGTAAGTTCTGCAAACCATCAATATGTGTCCCTGGATTGTTCCCACTACTAATGCCAATTTGCCTTCCTTATCTGCATATTGTTCTGTAATTTGAAATTGTGAGGTTTTAGGGATTAGGATCACTGTCCCACTCCTCCTACTATTTTGATACGTGGATTCAAGCATCTGGGAGAATAATCCAAACTTAAGTAATTTATGATACTCAACTGATGAGAGATGGGTCTCTTGTAAAAGTAGAATATCCAGTTAATACTTTTTCAGTGCCTGTATAGTTCTATACCTCTTTATGGGGCCGCCAGCCCGTTCATATTGTGTGAAACTATCCTAAACGGAAGAGCCATTACTCAAATATCTTGATGTCTGATTTTCGCTGTTCCAATGCAGGGGAATTGAGCTTCAAAACATATAAGTGCAATGTATTGAAGCTAGGTGAGAACCCCCCTTTAAGAAGATGTCCTGAGTTATATTGCTCTCCTGTGTCCTGAAGATGGTACATAAAGGGTAGAGAACTTTGGGAATTAACTATGGGTAAAAGCAAAAACACACTGAAGTCAGCAACTACGGGCCAACTGGGCCAATAGTGAGTTAATCTAAATAAATCTCTATATACAAAAGCTATGTGTCTGTATTCAGGGACTTCCATCACCAAGGACACCAGTTGGGGTCCTGGTGTAGGCAGTTTGCGTAACTGCCTGGAGGGGATCTGTTCGCTAGAACTAGGAGAAGATCCCATGGAGAGACTCTTGCCCCAAAGCTTGGATGGGGAGAGACTGTTGTGGTTGAGAAATAAAAAAGTAGGAAGTAAATAAAACAACCAAAGGTGTGGATGAGGACTAGGAGAAGTGTGGGTAGAAAGGTGCACTATCCTGATACAGGGCATTGTTCCCTCCTTCTCCATTTCCACCTTATCCTTTAAGGTAAAGGAGGGGAGAAGGGGCCAGGCTTGGTTCTGTCCAGTATAACAATTGAGAGTATAAATAGACTATAATGATGCCCTCATTAATCAACAATATGTAAAACAGCTAGCAAGAATGCTTTAAAAGAAAAAGTTCCTCCTCAATTTGGTCCGGTGATTAGTTCACACTGCCCAGTAACTCTAGGCATATAGTAAAATTCTTCTAGGTGAAGGGCTGCATAGAAGTCCCAGAAATGTTCAACAATCATTATTCACCCAAAACCCACAGGTTCAATCAAAGGAAAAAGGTCTCTGGAATCTCAGGCCTGGGCAATAGGTGGTGGCTCTCCAACCGATATCCAGCCAGTCCCTTCCCCCCAGGAAAAAGGGAGACAACCCAAGGAGAAGTCCACTCCAGAGACATAACATTGCCTCTTCAGGCAAATCTATACCACACCTCAATGCCCGCCCCAAAGCCCCCACCCCCAGGAGAGACAGACAGACCACATAGTAGAGCAGTATATCCCCTGCCCCCATCATCTAATTCTGCTCAGGAGTCCGAGACTTGGGAGTTCGGTTTGGTGTTGGGAGTTTGGTGTTTGTGTCCCCGAGCAATGGCAAATCCCCTCTCCAGGAAGATAATATCTCTACTAGAGCAATTAGCAGCAAAAGAAAAAGAAAAAGCCTCTCCTATTTAGCAAAGAAAATGTAGCTTTATGGGGCAGTCCAGGGAGCGGCTCCAAGACAGCATCCTGTCTGTAAATAAATATGTCAACGGACTACGTGCTCTAGCCACCAGGTGACTAGCGGTCCTGCATACTTGTCCATCCGACTATAATTTGGTCACGGAAGCTCAAATAGAGTTTCTCTCCCTGCCACCCCTATTTAGTGGGACAATGGTCAGGGAACTCAATAAAACCGCTCTCCAGAACACCCCCAAGGATCTCTCTGCTGCTCTTGTGTTTATATCATCATCTCTCTCATTTTTGAGAGACAACCACTAGCCCAAGGAGAGCGGGAAGCCCCCACTTTTTATCCCAATATTGAATATCCAGCACTGGGTCATTAGGGCGCTCCACTGCACAGCCACCCCAAGCTGCATGGGAAGGTCAGCTCCCTGCAGGCATCCAGAGCGGCCTCCAACTAGGCCGTGCCCCCCTCCCAAAGCAGACAAGCTACAGTACCCAGACTAAGACAGCCACCTACCACAGTCATCAATGAGGCAAATAACTGGTCAATTTAGGTGTCTTGTCTTGCAAACTGGGCCAGGAGCTGCTTAATCCCATCTAACATTACTTGCTGGTTCTGACAGCTTTGCATTGCTGCTCATGGTGGAGCAGAAAACTGCTGGGCTCTCTGAAAGCCATTCACATTTGAAGGTGTGGAAAACCTTCTCATCTTCAAGTCCTGGATGGCATCTATAGCAGTCTCATATGTTTTCTGGCTTGAAGGATATTGTACCACCAACTTGCTGGGATATGGGGTACTAAATTTCAGTTGTTGTTGCCTTAGCAGTGGAAATAATGGGACGTAGGCTCCTCTTCTGTGCATGGTAGTAGGTGCGTAATCATTATCTATGAAGATTCTCGTCTGGCCATAGAACACCTTACCCTGGGCCCAAACTTGTTTGAGCATTGACTCCTTTGTTTGATACCTCAGGAATCTAATGATTATTGAGAGAGGCCTGACATTTGGCTGGATGGGCTTGGGGCCTAGTGCCTGGTGTACCCACTCTGTTTCAAAGGAAAAATCCAAATCTAGTGAAAGGGCCATACGTAGCACAGTTTCTATGTAATCCTGAATATCAGGTCCTTCACTATTTTCAGGGAGCCCATATATATGGAGATTTCTGCAGAGATGCCAATTTTTGGCATCTTCCTGTCACTCTACTGTTAGGTGACAGAGATGGGTTATTTGAATCATAGTTGTTTGAATTTGTTTCAAGATGTCTGCATGTACTTGTGAGACCTGCTCAAGAATAGACACCCTGGACCGCGTGTCTTCTAAATCTCTCTGTAACATCTCAAGGGTTTGCATAAATGAAACAAATTCCGATTTGAAGTCTCTGAGTTCTAGCAGGATTCAGTCTAGTTCTTGGTCCATTTGAGCATCTTTCCCTAACTTGGCTTTAGATTTCTTGGTTGATGGGGTGCGAATCAGTTGCTGAGATTTCACCGAAGCTTCCGAGTCAGGGAAGTCGGGCTTGGAAATCTCTGCTTCTTGCGCTAACGCCTGAAAAGAATTACTACCTTCTTTGTTTTTACTTGTAGCCATTTAGATAAAATTTGTTCTATTTGTAAAAATGTTGCTAGTAGATAGGCTTTTTATCAATTTTTAATTGAAGTGGAGCAGAGCTCAGTGTCTATGCTGCCATCTGCGGAGGAAGTGGCACCAGAAGTCTGAAGTTGGTACTTTTTGTTCATGTGAAAGATATATCTGCAATCTGGGGAATGTCCTGAAGAAATCCTCTAACACAGTCAGTGGCTAGCTGTACCTGTGTGACTGGAGTTGTGGCTGGTACTATGCAGAGTGCAAGCGGGGAGCAGCCGACTAATCGCTCCGCATGAGCCTGTGAGGGATTAATTCTCACAAGTCGGGAGTTGGAACTTGGTCAGGACTGAGTGAGTTCGATGGTCAGTGCCAACAAAATAATATGAATTAATAACCAGCCTGGCTTTATCATAACAGGAACAACGAGGTAAGTGTGGTGTTTTGTATTAAAACTTTTGTTTGTATTGAATGGCATTATCTGATGGTGAGGGGCTGGGCTGCATCCAGCAACTTGAGTGATCTCTCTTTTCCCCAAGCCTGCCCCTTGCTGTCAGCCTCCCATCCCCCTGCTCTGAGTGAGCATGGAACCCATGAAGTAAAGTCTACATGCATCTGATGGCGGTTGGCAATTCTTCAGCATTAAAGCCTGTGCTGCATTCAGATGAGGCATTAGCATTTGTGTGTTTTTTGGCTTTGGTATCTGGGATGACTTTTGAGTGGGTGTTTAGGGTGGGATGAGCCTACCACTGGCATTGCCCCTACCCTTGCCATGTGACTTGACTGTGTACATGCCATGAGACATGCTTGGTATTAGGTCATCATCTGTTACAGTTGGCTGTGCACCCCTGCAGGTTGGCTGTCACGTGTGGGTTATGCTGGAGTGCTTGATGGGCTGTGGTTTGAGTGTATAACATACAGGGATTTGAGGGTTGGCTGCCATGTACTGGATACAAATGGGAAACATCATCCTGCTGTAGAGCAGTGATAATTATGGTCATGCCATTGTCCGAGGTCTCACACAGGTTGCGGAACCCTTGCTGCATGTCAAGTCTGTGGGCTGTGATGTCACTGTATATGTTCTGTATTTCATGCAGCTGTCCCTGCTGAGCTTTACCCTCCATGCTCCAACCGTCTCAGTTCAGGGTACATGCAGATAAAGCATTCATGACTTGCCATACATCCTGTGTCAATGTTGGGCCTTGAGAGACCCTCCAGTGGGTCCTGTGTATCAGTTCCATTCTTTGGCATGGATGGTATGTGTGCTTAGAAAATGGGTAAACATATTTCAGGCTTCTGATTGGCTGAGGGACTTCTCTGGCTGGGCATCTATCAGACAATAGATGCCCAGCTATTAAAAGTACCAGCCCAGCCAACTCCATCACCAGAATCTTGCTTCCCAGCCTGGTCTCTAATTGTCTAAATCCCCTCATTTTGTTTTAAAATGTCCACCATTTTTTTTTGTCTCACTAAGCGAGAGTTATGTCAGCACCCCAGCTCTGTAGCCACCATGCTCATAACTGTAGAAGAAAACCTCACAAGATGCCTTTATTTCTGCTGTCCCTCATACCATATTTCACTTAAAAAAAAACTTTTATCATTCCAGTCATATGTCCGAGACCGAGACACGTCGCGGGCCTTGACTGCACCCCTGCTTAGCTGAATCAGTGAAAAAAATCAATGTCATTTTTTTTTAAATACCTCACTACAGAGTCCTAGGGACACCTGCCCTCTCAGTCTTCTCCTCTACGATTTCCCACACTACTGTGGGATATTGGACGCACTCACCGTCAGCTCCAGGATCGTTCTCTCTCTTTTCGGTCCTCATGTATCTGGTATAGGAGAGGAATGGTGGATTATGTCAGGTTTTTTAATTACCTGTATTTATGATGGCAGCAGTAGGGAGATGGGAAAGGTTTAATCTGGAGGCAGAGATGGTACACCGTAGCAGAGTGGGTGTGGCTGAAGCAGCGGGAATGACAACGGAGCGTAATCATGCTGCTGGCAGTGTTTGTTTTTCAACAGTAGGTTCTGTTGTCTCCCAATGGTAAGATCAGCAATGTTGCTGACTGATCTACCACGGCACCTCCAGACATCGCGCTGCAGCCAGTTGAAGTTACTGTTCCTTTTTAAATGAGTGCCGTTAACTTCTTGACAGCAAGCACCAAAACTGCCAGAGCCCAGCACAATCCTGACTTTAATTACTGAAGGCACTCTTCTCCCCATTGCATCTAAAAAAAAATCAACAATCTTTTTTTTTTTTTTGCCCTGCAAAATGACAGCATATTCTCAGACATTTCTCATAGCCCCTACCTCTCGCTATTCCCGCCTTTCACTGCCTGCTTTCTCTGCTTGCAAAAAAAGAAGGGGTAGAAAACATAGTGGTTTCACCTCTTTTTATAACAAAAAAATGGAAATGTATCTTCTTTTCTGTCCTTGCATCATTTCCTTGCTTGTAAGCAATGCACAGAAGAACGGGGGTGGGGGGAAGGTGACAGGCCAATACCAAATAAAAAGAAAACTGATCACAGCATGTAGCTCTTAGTGTGCTGGGGGTGGGGGAAAGTACAGAAAACTTTTTTTTTAACTAAGCCTGTTTGTCTGGGAGAGGGTAACCATAAAAATCAACTTCTGTCCTTGGGCTCTTGTAGGACAAAAATCCATAGCTCAAAAAAAATAATTGTAATACAGGCAGAGGGACTATTTTATTATAAATGTTATTGTAAACTGATTTTCTGTCAACTTATTTTTAGTAAACTAATATTTTTTACAGTGCCCATTTTCTAAGCGCAATAATACCTCCAGGGTGGTCCGGTATTGTCCAATACCACCCACCCTGTCACGAATTATTGCTTGCATGTCTGCTGTGTGACAAACAATTGCACCTCCAGGCTGGTGTTTTGTGTGCCCTTCCACTGCCTTGTATGTTTGACTGTATGGTGCACTATTGGGAGTGCAAAGTCTTCTGTTCAGGTTGCAAGGTAACAAGTGCAATGACTGCTGCAGTGATAGCTGACTATAGTCAAGAGAAGTGGGGATGTTCGAAGGGTGGCTGGAGTAGGATTTTTTGCTTTAGTTTTGACAATTTTTTTTTAAGATAATAAAAAGTAGTTATTTTGATAGTGATATTGGTTGTTTGTAACAAGTCAAAGAGGACTTCAAAAGCAGCCAAATAATCTCAAAATGACTCTCAAAGTGCACCTGAATGCATCTAAAACCTGATAGCTTCTGGGGCTCTAGGCATCTCATAGTCCCCCCGGTCTGTGGGGGGTTGGGGACATCATACTTCATGGAGACCACACACACACACTTCTAAATGTAGCACTACACCACTGCCTGTTGGTCAGAATGGAGTTTGTAATGCGACTACATTGCTGCAGCAGAGATTCAGATTACACTTCTCTGCCCCCCCCCCCAATTTGAGTGTCTGTCAGGCAGTGTACAATGATTTATTGCTATCTGTAGGGTTTGTTAACCCTTTCGAAACCGATCTAAGACTAAATGATAAACAGAGCTCCAGCATTCATCCTCTCTGTCTCTCTCTCTGAACTAGATTTATACAGGGAAATGCTGAAAGGTGAAGCTGACCAAACATGATAACCTACTTGACTTTTTTGTCAACTTAAACTTTTAAATTATTGTCCAGCCTTTTACAAATAAAGCTTATTATGTGCACTGACTGGAGGCTGATGGCTTGGGGAAAAAAAAGTATTTCTAAAATCACTGACTTTAACTTACAGGATATGTATGTAATGATCATCACTGCTGCGATTGATGGAGTGCATAGTACTATATGGCACAGGTATTTAATTGGTTTTGTTTTTAGTTTTGTTTAATCCTCAAAGCCACATCTCCTACTCCTCCCCCCAACCACCACCACACACATTTGTATATAAACTTGCTCTGTAACCCAACTGTGTGAGTACAAAACTGTAACAGCTGTGTGCCTTATCTATCTGAATCACGTAACCTGTCATACATAGAAATGTAATCCTGTCTCCCCGTGTCTCAGGGTATGGATGAAATATGTCCATGGGAAGGGGCACCCACAGCAGCAGAAACACTTTCAGTGGCCACGTTACCCAGGCCCAGATATCACAGAAAGGGGCCCTTTTCTTCACTGGTGCTGGATGAAAACAACATGTTAATATTAAACAATTTCTTTCAATAATGGAATGTTCACATGGAACTTGAAGGAAAAACAGGGATCCCAAATTCATTAAACATATTCACACATAACTCTGGATAGCATCAGTAAATTCATGGGTAACACATTCAGCTTTCACACAGCTGGTATGGCCATAATAGCAGCCTTTACCTGGACCAAGGAGGTCGCACACTGTTTAGGGCAGCATTAACTCAGGACCGCTGTGGTTACAAAAGTTTGAAGGTAGCATAAGTCCCAAAACAATTCACAGTGCCTAACAGCCCATTATTATTCACAGGCACCCAAATTCTCAATGATAACCCTCTCTCTCTCTCTCTCTCTCTCTCTCTCTCTCTCTCTCTCTCTCTGTCTCTCTGCACTGGCTCAGCAGGTCCCCCTTGGAACATGCAATCCTCGTGGCATGGGGATTTGTGGGTTCCCTCATGACCCCTGCATCCTTTCCCAGAACTGAAAGCAACTTTCCCTGAATTGAGAAGGGGGACATGTCCTGTGGAGCTCCAAGACAACTCATTCTCTGGATATTACACTCCCTACTGCATTCTTGCCCACTGGATCCTTACACAAATTGGTGCAGGCTGCCAGGGCACTCTATGACTTGTGGATGCTGGCTCCACTCTTGACTCTAGCTGCCCTTCAAGATATTGTGCAACTTGTGGCTACTGGCTCCCACTTTTTTCTCTGTGTACCCCCACCAAGTGCCACCTGCCGGGGGCCAGAGCGAGCAATCACCTTCGCTCAGCCCCCCGACTCACTGTCACTCCCTCACCACTCATTCCTCCAACTGGAACTCCCCCTTACACCTAAACTGTTGGGTTTTATCTCTTCACGCACCTGTGATGACCTCCCAGCCCACAAGAGACTCCACCTGAGTGCTGAGAAGAATTAATCCTTTTCCCTACTGGGCCGAATTAGGCCACAAACACCCAGGGAGGGGCGAATAGATTAGTAATCTCCTGAAGTGGGAAGTAACATAAACATAGAAACTGTTGGCAGATAATGCCCACTGGGCCCATCTAGTCAGCCAATTTTTAGTTGTCATCACTTTTGCTGCAGACCCAACTTGCCCTGTAGCACTGTCTCTTCCACCTTCCATCCCCTTCTTTTCTCCTAGGATTCCTTTTTGCCTGTCCCAGGCATTTTTGAAACCCTCCACTGGTTTCACCCACTGCATCCAGTGGAAGGCTGTTCCAAGAATCCACCACCCTTTCTGTGAAGAACTACTTCCTCACATCTCTCCTGATTCTACCTCCTTCCAGCTTCATATCATGAACCCTTGTTCTACAGCACTTTTTCCTCTTAAACATATCTCCCTCCTGTACCTTGTTAACCCCCAAGAGGTATTTAAAGGTCTCCATAATGTCCGCACTCTCCCTCTTCTCCTCCAGGGCGTACATATTAAACTCTTTCAGTCTCTCTTCATATGGCGTCTGATGCAGACCTTGCACAATTTTGATAGCCCTCACCTCTTTTCTTGCCACTTCCTCCTTTTTCCAATTGTTCCCCCTTCCACATCTTTCTCCTTTGACTGCTCCTTTTCTCCCTTCTTCCTTTGCTAACCCCTTGCTTCTTTAAATAACTTGCATCCTGGTGGGATTCTCTCCCCTTGGGAATCTCCCTACTCTCTATCTCAGCTTGTAGTGGTCCACTTTTTACCTCCCCTATTTCTTCCATCACCTCCCCAGCTACTTTAGATGTCTATGGAAGTAACATTTGAATCATCTACTGAGGACTGTGGTTGTCTCCTGGATGAAAGCAGGCCATCACCTCAGTGTAGGTTCTTATCCTTCTAGCTTGGCTCACATTCCTCAGTGTAGATATACCTCTCCCCCTGCACCATTCCTTCTACCATTACTTGAAGGCCTTGGTGAGGAGCTCCCTTTCCTTCCACATAGAGTACAACTTGCACTCACCACTCATTTAAACACATGGGAAACACAGGGTCCAACAGATAAATTATCTAAATTTGACAAAAATGAAATTTATATATGGAGCTTACTACAACAATTCATCTTTACGTTTAAGGGCATAAAAAAAACATTATCAAGTTAATATATTAGCAACTGTAGTGGCTCTGACCAGAGTTTGTTTAAAATTTGGAATGATGTGTGCTACTCTGCAAACAATAACAACCCCCCCAGGATTTTGGAGAAATCACCGCCAGTGGTTCAGCTATTATTTCAGTGGTTTCCTTAAGTAATTTAGGCCACAAACTATTGGGTCCAGGAGATTTCTTAGGGTCTAAATTTTTAATCTGAAACAGAAACTTTAATGTTGTTTTTTTTCTTTATTAGCACCATCAATTAATTTTATTTCCTCCCTATTCTGATATACACTATAAAAGAAGTCATTAATGATTTTAGCCAGTCTGTTATTTTGTCATTTTCCACACATATTGGTCTAGTCTGAGTTTTTTGCCTTTGCAAGGCTATTTACATATCCATTAAAAAACCTTTTTTATTGTCCTTTGAATTTGATGCCAGTTTGTTTTCCAAAGCTTTCTTTGCCACTTTAATTTGCTTTATACATTCCTTCACTTTGTTCTTGTAATTAGCCCATAAGTCTTGTGGACACTTTAATTTTGCCATCTTATAGGCCTCTTTTTCCTGATAGCTTTTTTAATGTTCTTTGTAAACCAAGCAGGAACTCTACCATTACATTGTATGTTTTAACAAGTGATATAAAGTCCTTTATACAGGTATTTAGTTTGGTTTAAATATTGTCCACATACTCTCAGCATCTGGACCAGTTCCACTTGCTTAAATATTTGATAAGAGCCTTGTAATTAGCCCTACTGAAACAGCTTACTTTAGTTGTTCCTGTCTGTATGTTTCTTTTAACATTAATTGAACATTGCACTATACAATGGTCACTGCCCCAGAGGTTCTCTTACTACACAGTCTTTTATCTCCTCCTCTAGATTACTTAATACTAAATTCAGTTTGTTTTTTCCCCTTGCACCATCCATAACATAATTTTCTAAATCGAGGACATCCAGGATGACTACAAACTGTGATGCTTCAAATGGTGTTGAGGCTGTTCTGCCCTTGTCTTGCTCTTTAATTATATTAAGGTATTCAACATTTTGATCTGCTAGTAAGGAAGGCGATCTGTAACACACCCCTGCAGAGATTTCATCATGTAGGTAATAATTTGAAACATATTTGTTCAACCCCATGGATTTTATTGTATTTCATTATTGCTGATACTTCTATTCTTTCTTTTACATAGATAGTCACACCTCCTCCTTTTCTTTGTTCTCTGTCCTTATGGAGCAACTAATATGGACACACCTCTGTAGCCTAAGGGACTCGCCTTTTCAAACCACTTCCCCAGCGGTTTCCACCGTGAATTGCGTACTACACCTCCAAGTAGCCAGATGACTGGGACCGCCCGCCGTGCTCAAGCCCAGTTGCAGTACAAGGAGCCCGGCCGCAAGTCGGTACCTAGAGCCGCTAAAGCCGTATTTGTCAATAAATCCTTCCAAGCCCTCCGGGGCTTATGATTGCTCCTCCCTGCTCCCAGCACTGCCACTGACCCACCTCGATAGTTTCTGAAACCCGCCTCTTGAACCGCTGGCCCAGCGGTATCCAGGGAAGACTGCGCTCTCTCCCCCTACATATCCTAGTTACAGGGGCCACCCACCGCACTCACGCCCAGAAGCAGTACCAGGAGCCCGGTCGCTTGCGGGTAGCTTGTGCCGCTAAAGCCGTAATAGCGGTAAAGTCCTTCCAAGCCAATTTTCTGGGCTTAGGATTCACTCCTCCTCGCACCCTAGTGCTGCCGTGGAACCACCGCTGCAGTCTTAAGGGCCCCACCCATTGAACCGATTGCCTCTCAACTAACACTAAAGACCGCACCTTGCCCCTCCTGGGAAGCCTGTTGTCAGGGGCTGCCTGCCACGCCCACACCCAAGAAGCAGAACCATGAGCACGGTCGCTTGCTGGCACCTTGAGCTGCCAAAGCCATAATCGCTGTTAAGTCCTTCCCCTCAAAGCCCTTTGTGGCCTCCAGTTGCCCTCCCCCTAACTCTCACCATACTCACCTACTTGCTTATTAACCCCCGCTTGTCTGCACTTCTTTTCTGCCTGGTGAACATTGAATAACCCTATCTCTGATACTGTTAACCACACTGCTTGTTATATACCACACTGAACAATTCTGTATTTATATACTGACCAGTGATGTCTTGCCTAGATCAGTGCCACTGTTATCTCAGCCACATAACCTCTGCTTTACTGTCTAAACATTGTATTGCCTTACTTATTGTATTGTCTATGTAAAACACTTACAGTATGTATTGTCTTGTACTCTCCCGGGTCGTGCCTGAAAATAGTCACTAGCTGGGTAGTGCACTTACCCGGTTAACAAAGACTAAATAAATAAATATCTATCTATATGCATTCCCCAGTGTTCATTTTGCCACCACGTATCTGTTATAGCACAGACTGATATATTTTCACTGTGGAGGATATATTCCAGTTCATTCATTTTATTTCACAAGCTCCTTGCATTTACTAACAACGTTTTCCCAGTTTCCTGGTCCTTGTGGGTACTAATCATGTTATTCTCATTTGTTATGGTATGTGTATCTCCACCCTCTTTCCCTTCCCCATCTAGTTTAAAAGTATCTGTATTGTTTGGTTGATTCTTTAACTACATACCCTAGAACCCTGTCTATTCAGATGTAGTCCATTGGCAGCATAAAGATCATAACCTCCCTTGAATCTCCGCCAATTTCCTGAAAAGTAGAAGCCTTCCATTCTACACCACTTTTGTAACCATCCATTTAACCTTTTAATCTCAAGTCGTTTTTTGCTCTTCCTGCTTGTGGTAGAGGGAGAATTTTGGAAATCGCTACTCCACAGTTTTTTTGCTTCAGTAATTGGCTTCCTTGTTCAAATTGTCTTTGAGTATCTGTTAGATGTTTTTCTTCCAGCATCATTTGTACCAATTTGCAGCACTACTATCGGTTCGCTAGTACTCCTCAAAAATCCATGTAAGTTATTGTTAATCTCATGGATCTCAGCCCCCAATAAGCTACATACAGTACCATAGCAGACTTTCCTATCTCTATATATAATCCTATCAGTATATTTCAGAACCGAGTCTCCTAGTATCACAGTATCCTTATATTTATGCTCCCCTGATTGCGTGACCCCTCTGCTATTTGTTTGCTAAGTTGCTAATACATGTCTGGTCTTGAGCAGTATTTTCCTTCCCGAAATGCCCTTGCAAAATATTAAACTCAATATTAGTTCCTGCCTCCTTTTGCATGTTAGCAGTAGTTCCTCTTTCAGAAAAAGATGTTATCTGTGGTGTTCTTCTCCCTCTGTTATCTCCTGCAACACAACCTTCCTTTGTTGTTCCAGCACCATTATCATCATCATCTACATTTAGAAGTGGCTCAAAATTATTACTCAGTCTAACTGAGATGTTATACTCCTTTTTCAAACACCATGAAGTCTTGCTTATATTAGGACCTTTGCAGTATGCCCCTGGCTTTTGACTGCCCCGGAGATGAAATAGTTAACTCCAGAGAAATCTGGAGTTCCACAGCGCGAGGGCGCTTATTGAAAGCTCTATCTGGGTTGTTTGAACCCAAACTGTCAGATTCTTTACTCCGCTTCACTGAACAGACGCTCCGGAGACCAGCTCCTTCATTTCGGTTCGTTTTGCGGTTTAAAGTGTTTAAAATTACCGTGGTTTTCGGTTTAAAGCTCTATCTGGTAACCGTAAGTAAAATAATTTTAGTCTGTGTGGAAACTCATTATCGGTTCGCTCTGAACCGATCAGTTTGCTTTAAAAATTGTTTTCTTTGCATTTAGAGTGAGGTACCCGGTTCTTATCGGTCCTAAAAAAACCTGCAATTAAAAGTGGTTTTTTCAAATACCCATGACACAGTTAGGGACCGATAAGGGTGTCTTGTCCTGGCAAGGCCTGAAACAAAGGACAAGTTTGGTTAGGCTGGCACTATGTCTGAGAAACCCAAAGGAAAAACCGGGCCCACTGGGTTTCAACACTGTGATGTCTGTGGGGAAGCCTTTGCCAAGGCTGACCCACACACCACTTGTGTCTATTGTCTGGGGGCTGACCACCTCCTGTCAGACTACCAGATATGTAAGAATTTCCCTGCAGCCACCCTGGAAAAGAGATTGGGCAGGCTCAGGGAATGAGAGGCCAAAAAGTCTGCTGACCCGGATGGCCAGCCCGGCCCAGCTACGGCTGGACCAGAGGGAGTGCCCTCTGACCAGGGCTATACTTCCTCGGGCAAAAGAAAGGCTGGTCCTGAGGAACCAGTCAAAGCAAAAGGACAAAGAAATCAGCTAGTGTGGAGTCCAGTTTTGTCTCTCCTTCTGCTGTAGAAATAGCTAAAGCCATACAGATTGTCAGTCTTTGTCTCAGGGACTTGTTGAACCTCTCTGGTTGGAAAAGGGGTCTCGTTCAGGTCCAGTGGTTCAGGATTATGATGTTGGGGATTTTTATGAACCACAGGAGGAGGAAGATTTTGATGATTGTAATTGTGATTGGGAAGGTCTGGAAGTGCCAATAGAACTGGACATTTCTCCAGACAGACCCTTTGAGTCTCCCTTTATTGTCTGAGTCCCCATCTCATTTCAGATTTTATAAGAAAGTAGCAGAAACTCTCCAGCTCCCTTAGAAGAGTCTGTGGATGAGCAAGAGGAGCCTGACTATGTGGAAATGACGGATATTCCAGAGGCTAGAAGGTTGTCTATTCCTTTACATAAGTCATTTAGGAGACAAACCACTAAGATTTTAAAAATCCTTTTCTGTCCCTCCTGTAGATAAAAAATGGACAGAAGGTATACGTTGTCAGGCCCTAATACAGACTTCCTTACTGAACAGTGAAGTCATGTAGGTGTGGTGCAAGCTGCAGCCTGTGAAAGGCTAATATTCCCTGGCTTCACATCCTCCTGATAAGGATTCCAGGAAGATTGATGCCATGGCTAAAAAACAGTATGTGGCAGCTTCTTTGGGACTCAGACAGGCTAATTATATGGCTTATGTGGCTAGATATCAGAAATCTAGATGGGACACTATATTGCAGTTGGCCAAGCAGGCCCATGGCCAGCTGGCTAGTGAGTTGAACAGGTGGCTGCTGATGGCATTGAAGCCTCTAAAGTTCAATTTCATGCTGCTGTTGATGTTAATGATGTTTCCTCTAGGGTCATGGCCACTTCTGTAGCTCTCCGTAGGTTGGCATGGCTCAGATGCACTAATCTGTCCCAAGATACCCAGTCAAAGGCTATAGATTTTCCTGTTATAGGAAATTCTCTGTTTGGAGAACAAACAGAAAATTACATGAAAAGATGGATGAATACAGAACTACTTACAAAAGTGCCCAAGCTAAGGAGAGGCATGCCTGCTCAACATAGGCATGCCCCCAGGGGTAGGGGCAGGCCTTACAATAGGCCTTTTACCAATTCCAGGCTTCTTCTGCTTTTTGCACAGAGAGTTTTTCAGAGGCAGAGGCAGACGGGCACAGGCAGGCCCTCTCCCAACCTAAAGCTGCTCCTGCCAAGCAGGCACCCTGACGGGGTGTCTGGGCCGACTCTCCTGTACCGGTGGGGGCAGACTGGCTTATTTCTGCCAGAACTGGTTGTCCTAACCTCAGACAAATGGGTTCTGAGGTGGTAAGCCAAGGCTTGGTTCTCAGTTTCAAACAGTTTCCCAAGATGAGAGCCAGGCACTCCCCCTCAAGTCTTTTAGAAACCCTCGCACTAGAAGCGGAGGTTTCCTCTCTTTTGGACTGCAAAGCAGTGGAAAGGGTCCCCTTGCCACCAGAGCAAGGGTCTTTACTCAAGGTACTTCCTGACCCCAAAAAAGACAGGAGACTGGCGGCCCATCTTGGATTTAAGATTTCTGAACAAGCATCTTGTAAAACCAAAGTTCAAAATGCTGACTTTAGCAATGATTTTGCCATCCTTGAGGCCAGGGGACTGGCTAGCTTCCCTGGACCTCAAGGACGCCTACTTCCATATTCTAATCAGGGCCTGTCACCGAAAGTACCTCAGGTTTGAACTGCCCTCGGGCCACTACCAGTTCAGGGCAATGCACTTCGGACTCACTTCTGCTCCAAGAGTTTTCACAAAATGTCTAGCTGTAGTAGTGGCCCACTTAAGAAGACAAGGGATAGCTGTGTTTCCCTACTTGGACGACTGGCTTATTGTGGGTCAGTCATCAGAGCAGGTAAAATCCACTTGCAAATCACCCAGGAACTCCTCACCTTTCTGGGGTTCCTGCTGAATGTTCCAAAGTCAGTTCTCGAACCAGTTCAGGTACTAACTTTTATAGGTGCAGAGCTGAACACAAAGTTAGCCAGGGCATTCCTCCCCTCCGAAAGAGTGGACAAACTCATTGCCCTGGCATCTTCTTTCTCCATGCAGGTCTCTCGACCAGCAAGGCACTTTCTGCAACTCCTGGGGCACATGGCTGCCTCTACAGCTGTTGTGCCAGGGGCAAGATTTCAGATGAGGGACATTCAGTTCCACTTGAGGTCCTATTGGTCTCAAAGGAGGACCCCTTACAAATTGGTCCCAGTGACCAAAGACTCTGATCCTAGCTCTCCAGTGGTGGCTGGATTGGAGCAACCTGTCCTCAGGGGTCCCATTTCTTCCTGTCCCTCACTCCCTCATCCTCATCACGGATCGTCCCTGTTGGGTTGGGGGCTCACCTGGGCGAACTTTCAACTCAGGAGTTTGGTCCCCTCAGGAATCTCTGCCTCACATCAATCTGCTGGAGCTCAGAGCTGTCTTCCTAGCTCTCCAGGTTTTTCAGAAACTGTCCAGAACAAAGTTGTTCAAGTCAGGACAGACAATACCACAACAATGTGGTACATCAACAAACAAGGGGCACTCGCTCTTCAGCCCTATGCACCGAAACAATGAAGTTGTGGTCTCTGGCCTATTCCCTGAACACCTCTCTGATAGCGGTTCACCTCCCAGGGAAGGACAATGTCCTAGCGGACGCCCTCAGCAGGATTTCTCAGGGCCAGCACGAATGGGCTCTGAACCCTCAAGTGCTGGGGTCAATCTTTGCCAGCTGGGGCACTCCTCAGATAGATCTTTTTGCAGCCCCAGACAACCACAAACTTCCCCTGTTTTGCTGCAGGCTCCCAGTTCTGGGGTCAGTCCCCTGGATGCCTTTCAGCTGGATTTGGAGGAAAGTTCCTCTATGCTTTCCCTCCGTTCCTCTCCTCTTCAGGGTTTTAGTAAAATCAGAACTCAGCCTTGCAGGGTGATTCTGATTGCTCCAGACTAGGCCAGGCAGCCTTGGTACCCTCTTCTTCTGTCCCTATCATTCCACCTCCTGACCTTGCCCAGGGCTCAGACCTGCTGACCTGTGCACAGGGGAGAGTGTGTATCGGATCTCAACTCCCTCCACCATAGAAGCTTGGTTCTTGAGGAGTTAGAGTTTGCTCATTTACACCTTTCTCAAGGTGTCTTGGATATTTTGAAGCCTCAGAAAGCCTTCCACTAGAGCCACTTATAATTCTAAATGGAAGAGATTCTCATTTTGGTGTTCTGAGAGGCAAATCAC
The DNA here is from genome assembly GCA_016271365.2 of Neoceratodus forsteri. Taxonomy (NCBI): domain Eukaryota; kingdom Metazoa; phylum Chordata; order Ceratodontiformes; family Ceratodontidae; genus Neoceratodus; species Neoceratodus forsteri. The sequence continues at coordinate 1,665,143,180 of CM057450.1, read as the reverse complement.
CCCAGAATCAGCTGACCTGCCTATTTTGTTGGACTACCTGGTCCACTTAAATTCCTTAGGCCTCAAACCAGCTACCTTAAAGGTTCATTTGGCAGCTGTTTCAGTTTTTATTTCTGCAGGAAAACCAGTTTCTCTTTCTTCTCACCCTGTGTTTGCCAAATTTTTCAAAGGGTTACTTCATACTAATCCTCCCTTACGGGAACCAACTCCTGCATGGGACTTGAATATTTGCATTGCCCAGCTAATGCAACCTCCCTTTGAGCCTCTGGATTCGGCAGATCTCAAGTTCTTAACTTGGAAAACTGTTTTTCTAGTGGCTATCACTTCTGCTAGGTGTATAAGTGAATTGCAAGCCTTGTCAGTGGAAGAGGATTTCATTTCTTTCCACAGAGATAAAGTGATCCTCAGGACTAACAGAAAGTTTTTACCTAAGGTGGTTTCAGATTTTCATCTTAACCAATCCATCTCTCTTCCAGTATTTTACTGAGCACTCCTCTTCTGGTGAGAGAAGCTTGCACAGTTTGGACGTAAAAAGAGCCCTTAGCTATTATTTGGATCGTACCAAGGGTCACAGGTTGAATCCCTCAGCTCTTCCTTACCTATGGAGATGTGGGTGAGGGAGGCCTGCTACTAGGAGGTCGATTGCTAGGTGGATTGTCTCTTGTATCCAGTTCTGTTATCAAAACTGGGCAAGGAGCAGCCCCTCAGGCCTGAGGGCTCATTCCTAAAAGGGTACGCTGCATCTCTAGCGGCTGCTAGAGATATTCCATTTTGGAAATCTGTCAAGCTGCTACCTGGAAGACAGTCCACACTTTCACTAAGCATTATTTCCTGGACATCCAGTCCAGGAGAGATGCTCCTTGGCACAGCTGTCCTGCAGAGCCTATTTCCTAAGTAGGTTCTGACCCTCCTCCATGGGGTACTGTTGTGTACTCTGCAAAGGTCTAATATAAGCAAGACTTCATGGTGTTTGAAGAAAAATTACTCACCTTAGTAATTGCTTTTCTTCTCATGAGTCTTGCTATATTAGAACAACCCTCCCTCCTACCCCTCGGAATCCCTACTTGGGTATGGGGTTGGCAAATAGTGCAATCACTGTGTCATGCCTGTTTAGCTTCTAGTTCCCCCCTCTTTTCTTTCTTGGGTTAGGAACTAGATAGTTTCTATTTTTTTGTTAATTGTGGCTGGGCCTCTCTGGACTTGAGTCTTTGGGCAGAGGGGCCTTAGTAGTGATTGTCAAGGGTTATCCTAACAATGTCAGTGATACTGTTTTCTTTATTGTTGTTGTGTTTTGTGGTTCTACTGTTAGTAGGTAGCCAATGGCTAGTGTAAGGCTTTCCACACAGACTTGCTATGTTAGTTTAGCCTCGTAAAGAACCTGACAGTTTGGGTTCAAACAACCCAGATAGAGCTTTCAATAAGCGCCCTCGCGCTGTGGAACTCCAGATTTCTCTGGAGTTAACTATTTCATCTCCGGGGCAGTCAAAAGCCAGGGGCATATTGCAAAGGTCCTAATATAGCAAGACTCCATGAGAAGAAAAGCAATTACTAAGGTGAGTAATTTTTTCTTTTGGCCCATGCTGCACCAGGCACCATTCATTTCTGTCTAATGCCTCTTCATTCAAGTTCAGCATTATCACCTGATCTAGTCTTCCTTTTATCTCTAACTATATCCTTCTCCGTGTGAACAGCATCCCCTTTACTCCTTTTGCCTCTCTTCCCTTTAATTTTTGAAATTTGTATTTTAAACAGGTTGTTCCACTTTACTAATTTCTGTTGGCAGTTTCAGTCTTTCTTTTAGTATCTCAACTTCCTTTTCCAGAGTTTTTGTATACACACACACCTGTTACAAATAAAGTTTGTGGCAGGCTCCACTTTTCTACACATATTACATGAGTTACATGTTATCCATTCCCCTTCCTTCAATTCTGCAGTTTCAATATCTTAGTTCTTAAAAATACAATTACTAACCTAAAAAACAAGTTTTCCTGGCCCGCTGCCCTTCTGTTCCATCTGACACCATCAGACATGTGCAGACATGCATCCTTGTCTGTGTGTGTGTGTGTGTGTCACCTCCACTCACTCTTAGCTCCACTCACTAGAAGGTGAGTTTTAAAGGCAGAATACCAGAAACTGCATCAGAAGTGCCCCAAGTAAAACAAAATGCCCTCAAAAGGACTGCATTGAGTGCAATGGTTGGTTATCACCAGAATGTTGCCAGAGTTTTTTCTATCTGGTTCAAAGGAAAGGAAATACATACATTCTAGCTCCAGTAGCCCACTGGTCTGGATATTTACCAAAGGTGCAGCTCTTTTTGGCAAAGTTTTTTATTTGATACATCCAAATCAAGTTTTGCAATGCTTCTTAACTTCTTTTGTCATTTCAGACCAACAGAAATGTGATTTCATTAGTCCAAAGTGCGGTCAAACCTCAGATGACCCATGTCATGCAGAGATCTAATGACAGCTTTTTGATACTTTCATGGCAACACCAACAGTTGTCTAGGGAAATCAGGGTGCACACTGTCCTAACTGGTTAATACTAGCAGTCCATAGATACATACATATATAGACACTGTCGACAGATAAGGGTATATGGCCCACCCAGTCTGCCCATTTGAGCATGTAAGTTCCCTTTACATTTTTCTAGAAGTCTGTTGTCCCTTACCCCTGACCTTCAGAATTCCCTTATGTCTATCCCATGCATTCTTAAATCCCATGAATGTTTCAGTCCCCACCACTTCCTCTGTCAGTGTGTTCCACTTGTCCACTGCCCTTTCAGTGAAGAAATTCTTCCTTATGTTGCCTCTGAATTGCCCTCTGTCCAACTTTATCCCATGCCCTCTAGTGCTGGAACATCTTTTTTGATGGAAAATAGTGTATTCCTGCACCCTGTTCCTCCCTGTAAGGTACTTGTATGTCCCTATCACAGGGGTATGCAACCTTTTCAGGACTGGGAGCCACATGTCCTCCTGGCATGACCACTCTGATCACCAGAGAGCAATATGAGCGTATGCATAGCAGAGGTCCTTTGTAGAGCATAATTTAGCTTAAACTCATCCAACAATGCTATTTGAATAAAGCATATGTTAATCAACTGGAACACTGCACAAAGAAGCCACATTGGATAGCTTCCTCTCCAGATCCTCCCTAAGAGAATCAGAGGAGTTATAGCCATGATTTTGTATAACAAAATTAATTTCTACTACATGCTTCAGGCAAATCTCTTGGAGCCACTGAAGGAGTCCCACTCTGTTGGCCTCTGTTCTTTGGTGCAACCTTCCAGCGTCTCAGCATAGGTAGGGGTGAGCCTGGACACCCCTCCCACACATATTGTTGGCATATATAGAATCTTTGGTTGGGGCATGCCCTGGAATTAGTAGTATTTTTTGGAAACATTCACTTCGAATCACTTGAAATATTCATCCGCCCCTGCTGATGAAAATAAAAGCACCCCAGTCTTCTAGAAAGGTATTGTTCTCATCTGTTATTTTCTTTGTTGGGTGTGCCAGTTTATCATAAAATGTATGGCTGATTCACAGCATCAGTGCTCTGTTTAATATGCTTAAAGGAACACTGTCAACTTCCTTAAACTCTAAGTGTCCCTGGTTTAAAACACACATTTTATGATTATTGTTCATATTATATACACTGTTTATGCAGCTGGTAGTTTGATTCACATCCTTTTTTCTTTTAAAAAGTGAAAAACTATCTGCCCACCATATTGGTGTTATCACACCAAAACGTATTTGTTTACATTTCTTGACCACATCACACTGCATCTTTCCTGGACTCTGGAACACCCCCAACACAATCTAGACACTCATTATGCAGTGGGAGTAGAGGACACTATTGTATCATGATTGGCTGCACTGTCTGAAGGTGTTTCTCATGTTCAGGAAATGTGCACTAAGAGTAGTGAATGATTTAAAGCAAAACAGAGCTGGGCATAGCTGTGCATTACCATCTTATTCATTTCTAACAAGCAATGAGGTAGATAAAATAACCAGCAACATAAATGAATTTTAGAGAAAGTAAGCAATAATAAAATGTGGATTTTTACCTAAAATAATACAACACAAAAAAGGTTGACATGTCCCTTTAATATTTCTTGCAGTTGTATGACCTTGCATGCCTTGACTCGTCTTCCTTCCATCCCCACAACCTTCTGTCCTGCCTGAGGAACAATTGCCTTTCTAATGATCTGAATGCTACATAGCATCCTTATGTAACTGTGGTTGTACCTTTCACCCCACCTAGATCCCAAATGATGTGAGGCTATCACAATACAGTACATAAAGTGCTCAGCACCTGTTAAGAGATGGAAAAGGATGACAAAATAACTGTCTGGACCATCTTGTGTATCTAAGGGTAGGAGTCCATCTGTCCCTCCCACTTGGGGCAAAGGTGGCTAGGCATGGACATCTACCAGGCCCGGCCTGCTATACATAAAAACACATGGCATGCCTGGTGCCTCTGCATTCAGTGTGGAGTACTGCAAGCCCTGCTAACATCTGGCAACACTTCCTGAACTGCAACTCTCTGCCAACATGATCCCTCCCCTTTGGTTACTAGAGAGCATTTGAGCAGTCATGAGACATCCACAGCTGATTGTTACTGGGTTTGCCACTTGATGTGCAGTACTCTGGGCTTTGGCACCAACCTTGTTCAGCACCTTGGTAAGCAGAAATGCTAACTATGATGTCTTCAGGCAGCTCTGTCATGAACCTTTGAACGCTTTCTCCCTCACATCCCACTGGCTGATGTCAGTAATGCAAATGGTAGTATCGATACTGGCCTATAATACAGCAAACACTGCAGTGCCAATAACCCCTAGTAAGTAATTTTGCTTGACTTCCTCATATTGTCCCAGCATCAAGAAAATTCTGCTTCATGGAGAGGGTGGTGGATAACTGGAACAAACTGCCAGAGGAGGTGGTGGGAGCAGGGACTGTGGAGGGATTCAAGGGAGTGTGATATAGACACATGGGTCTCTTGGATCTGGGGGGGGGGATGGTAAGAAATTACAAAGTCCCAGCAGCTTGTTAGGCACACTGGGCAGACTGGGTGGGCCTTGCAGTCCTTTTCTGCTGACACATTTCTGTGTTTCTAGTAAGGATGTCAGTGTGTATGTGATATTACATATTCAGTGCGTGACCTCCACAGACAACTCCAAAATACTTTATTGTGGAGCAAAGTAGCAGAGATACTGAGAAGCATAAAGTTAGACTTTTGAGAGTTAAGGAGCTGCAGAGCCACATGAACACAGGCAGAGAGCTGCATGCAGCTCCTGAGCCTCACGTTGCAGACCTTTGTTCTATCATATCCCCTTTCTCATTCCTCTCCTCCAGGGAGTACATATTCAGATCCCTCAGCCTGTCCTCATAGGACTTGTGATGCAATCCCTGTACCATTTGTGTTGCCCTCCTCTGAACCTTCTCTACCCTGTCTATGTCCTTACATACAAAAACAGAATACCAGTGCACAACCCCCCCCCCCCCAAAGACATGGCACATACTAGTATTTAAACAATTTAATAGCCTATTGGCTTTACTTACTTTAAACTCCATGTAAAAAAGGGGGTCCCCTTATTTAAAGGAGCTAATTAGGCAATGCATTTTAAGCCAATTTAGGCAGCACTCTATATTTATGAGTAGCCACTACAGGCATTTCAGAGCTAAGAAGCTAGTGTAGGGACTAGACCAAAAGGGCCCCACCATGGAGTGGTGGTATAGCTTTCTCACCTTGGAATTCCAATCTGAAAACTAAGAGGACCCCCTTTTTCATGGAGTTTAAAGTAAGAAAAGCCAATATGCAGTTAAATTGTTTAATTTTGAATATGTACCATGTTGTGGGGGGGGGGCACTGGATGCCACACACCAGTAGCACCCTTCACCAGAAATGTGAATTGCATTTTGAGCAATTCAAAGGTTTTGGGCATGCTTTTTGGTAATGTCCTTACATAGGTAAGGTCTCTGGAACTGTACATTTTATTCCAGGTGGGGCCTCACTAGTGTCTTGTATAGTGGAATTATGACCTCCCTTTTCCTGCTGGTGATGCCTCTGCCTATGCATCCCAGCATCCCATGTGCTTTACCTGCTGCCTTGTCGCACTGTTTCCCTTCCTCGAGGTTATCAGAGATGATAACCCTGAGGTCCCTTTCCTGCTTGGTGCATGCTATATCCTCACCCCCTACTGATACGTTGTTTCAGGGTTTTTGTGCCCCATATGCATTGTCTTGCACTTCTTTGCATTGAATTTCAACTACCAAACCCTTGTCCATTCTTCAAGCTTCTGCAGGTCCCTCCTCGTTCTGTCTACACCCTCTGGCTTGTCCACTCTGTTACAGAGCTTCGTTGTCATCAGCAAACAGGGAAATTTTGGCTTCTAGGTCCTGCACAATGTCACTGCTGAAGATGTTGAATAGGACCCGTTCCAGCATTGATCCCTGCGGTACCCCACTGGTCACTCTTCCTTCTTTGGAGTGACAGCCATTTACCACCACCCTCTGTACTGCCACCCAGCCAAGTACCCACCCACCGCACTATTGTCCTGCCCACTCCCATATTCCCCACTTTGTTTAATAGCCTTCTATTTGACACAGTGTCAAAAGTCTTGCTGAAGTCCAGAGAGCCACATCCACTGCCCTCCCCTGATCCACCTCTGTTGTCATCTAGTCGAAATATTCAGTGAGGTTGGTCTGGCATGACCTCCCCCTGGTGAAACCATGCAGCCTTGGGTCCTGTAGTCCATTGGCAACCAGATATTCCATCAATCTCTCCTTCAGTAGGACTTCCATGATCTTCCCCACTATCGAGGTCAGCCTGACTGGTCTGTAGTTCCCCGCTTCCTCTTTGTTCCTGCTTTTGTAAAAGGGGACTACATCTGCTGTCCTCCAGTCTTTGGGTACCTCCTCTGTTTCCAGTGATCAGCAAACAGGATTGCCAGAGGTTCAGACACCCCCTTTCTTAGTTCTTTTAGGACCCTGGGGAGTCCCCCATCTGGCCCCATTGCTTTATCAACTCTTATTCTTTCCAGTTCCTTTAGGACCCTTTCCCATGTAAAGGGACTTGTGTCCATTTCTGTGCCATTCCCACCCCTTGTACTCCCTTCAGGCCCATAACTCTCCTCTTTCTCATAAAGACTGAGCAGAAATATCTGTTCAATATGTTAGCTTTACTGTTGTCATCCTTCTTGTGGCCCCTGTTCTTTCCCTTCCATCTCACTATCCTTCTTTTTGCGCTCCTTTTTTCACTTATGTACCTGAAAAGGTTTTGTCCCCTCTGCCCACTGGTTTTGCAATACGCTCTTCTGTCTGAGCTTTGGCTTCTCTTACTGACCTCCCTTCTTCCCTTTGCTTCTCCTGGTATGTTTCCCTATCCCCTTCTGCCTGCATTGTTTTGTATTGCCTGAATGCAATCTTTTTCACTTTCACTTTCTCTGCTACCTCCTTGGAAAACCATAATGGCCTCCCTTTCTTTTCCCCTTGTTAGCCTGCTTAATGCATAATTCTGTTGCTCTTGTAATCCCTATTTTAAATATTGCCCACTGTTCCTCCACCCCTGATTCCCTCCCCATTCCAATTAGTGCCTCTTTCAAGCATGCCCCCATTTTCCCAAAGTCTGCCCTCCTAAAATCCAGGATACATGTTTTTGTGTGGATTAGTTCTGCTCCTTCTGTAATTTCAAACCACAGTGACCGGTGGTCACTGTTCCTCAGGTGCTCCCCTACTGTTACCCCATCACACTACTCCCGTTTGTGAGCACGAGATCCAGTATTACCTTCCACCGAGTTGGTTCCATGACCAGTTGCTTTAGGAAGGCACCTTGAAGGGAGTCCAGGATAAATCTGCTCCTGGTTGATGCTGCTGCTGGGAGGCTCCGGTGCATGTCTGGAATATTGAAGTCTCCAACCAGCACCACCTCACCCTTGTCTGTCATCTTTTAGAGACAATCTGTTTTACTCTCTCAATAACAATGGGATGTCAGGGTGAGTTACTGGTACCTGACTGGCATCACGCCCCTTCTCCAGGGCATGGATCGCACCACGTAAAATATAATCTTCCCTTTGAGCTTCTTTGAGTTCAGGCCAGCTCGGCTGGGGCAAAGATAAAAAATCCTTCCCATGAAATTATGGTAGGCAGATTGAATGGCATCTTAGGTGGTCCCAGCATGTCAGTTGCTGTGTATTTGTTTGCAGGAGTGACACGATCAGTCGTGTTGAATTTCAAACCCATTGCATTGTCTATTGTGCTTGGATTTTTATACTTGAGGCTGGTTGCTCAGGATATGGATGCTGGGAAAATGCGTCTGTGTCAGAATTAGTTCTGCCATTGTGGTACTCAATCAATCAATCAATCAATCAATCAATCAATATCTTTATTTAGCCAGGTGGAACACCATTGAGCAGGGCTCATTTACAAGAAGGGCCTGGTAGTTTAAGCAACAACAACAAGTCACAATACAACAATTTGGCATAGGCATAGCATCATTAGCAGCCCATGTACAGTCATTACAAGTGAGAATGGCGTGGCTTGGCACAGTGGTGTACAATAATTTACAAATAGCAACGTAAGACTTGATACTGAGAAAAGAACAAGACAGCATAATTTACAGGTGTGGTACCAAAGGCAGTCAGCATACCGCTATGTGTGAGTTCTGTGCAAGGCAGGTCTTTGATAGACAGTAGAGTACAATATTATATTGGATGAGGTCTAGACCAGCAAAGCATTATGTGGCCTAGGAGAAGACTATAAAGTAAGGGCACTGAGGGCACAGGATGCGCCAAGGATAGTGTACTCTAAACTGTAGTTATGTGTCAATAAAGCTGAGAGCCCCTGATCTTCAGTTGTGTCCAGTTTTGCTGAGATATCCACATAGGTGAGTGAGCTAGTTCTTACTGCAAACCGGGCCCCATACAAGTAATCATGGAGCATTTCAGTAACTGGCCACTTGAGGGCCAAGAATTCAAGTCTGTGCAGAAGACACAGTTTCTCTGATGGGTTTAAACCGAATGCCACTGACTGCTCCAAATCCACTTAAACTTGTGCAACATGTAGAGTTTTGTGGAATCAGTGAAAGCCAACACTGGTGCCCCACTGAGATGTCTGATGATTCCTATAAAGGCTTCTTCATACTGTTCAGTCTATCAATCACCAAATGGTTTGTTCACTTTCCAATACTCAGTTGGGGGATTGCCCCTTCCCAGAACAGGTTTTCTTCTTGGCTGTAGGCCAGTAAGGTATGCCATCAGAACAACAACATTTTGATAGTGAAGACCACCACAGAGACAAATCTTGCCAGGCTACTGCGATGGTCTTGCTTCACACTACCGCTCTCTTTCCAAGTGTTGCACCCCCACCCTTAACCAACTCCAACTCAGAGTTGGTTATCTAGAGATGGGGGGGGTGTCTGGGATGTTGACAGCATTGCTGTCGTTGTAACATGGTGAAACTGGCGGGTTCCCCTGAATGAGGTAATTGGAGGTAGACAGCAACTGAGTAATCTTTTACAGTTCACATAGAAACATAATTTGATGGCAGATGAGGACCACATGGTCCATCCAATCTGCTCATTCTCCCTACCTACACTATGACATCAGACTATGCCTGAACTACAGCTCTGTCTCCCTCCCAACTTCCTTTCCACTATGATTCCTTTGTCCTTATCCCACGCATATTTGAATCCCACCACTGTTTTTGCCCCCACCAACTCCACTGGAAGGCTATTCCAGGAATCCACCACTGTGTCTGTGAAGAAGTACTTCTCTCCTGAATCTACATCCCCCAACCTCATAACATGTCCACTTGTTCTTGAGCACCTTTTCTTCTGAAAAATACTCCCCTCCAGTACCTTATTTACCTCTGTGAGGTATTTAAAGGTCTCTGTCATATCTCTCCCTTCCTCCATTTTCTGTTCCATGGTGTACATATTGAGTTCCTTTAGTCTATACTCAGAGGGCTTTTGATGCAGACCCTGCACTATTTTAGTTGCCCTCCTCTGGACCGCCTCCACACTGTCTATGTCCTTCCGGAGATGTGGTCTCCAGAACTAGACACAATACTTTAGGTGGGGGGCTTACTAGTGATCTACACAGAGGCAACACAACCTCCCTCTTACTGCTGGTGATGCCCCTCCCTATGCACCTCAGCAACCCACTTGCTATTTTTACTGCCTTGTTGCACTGCCTGGCCACCTTTAGGTCATATGATATAATTAAACTCAGGTCTCTTTCCTGCTTGATGGTCATCAATACCACTCCACCTATTTTGTACTCTGCCTCTGGGTTTCTGTGCCATAAGTGTATTATTTTGCTTTTTTTTTTTTTTGCATTGAAACTCAGCTGCCATAACCTTGACCACTCCTCTAGTTTTCTCAGGTCTCTGCTCATCCTTTCCACCACCACCCCCGGAATGTCCACTCTATTGCAGATTTTGTTGTCATCTGCAAAGAGGCAGACCTTTCTTTCCAGCTCCTCTGCAATGTTAGTTATAAAGACATTAAAGAGGACCGGTTTGCAGCACTGATCCCTGAGGCATCCCGCTGGTCATCCTCCCCTTCCATGGAGTGAACTCTGTTTACCACAACCCTCTGCCACCTATCCCCTAACCAATTTTTTATCCAGTTTACCATCTTTGGATCCACTCCTAAGCTACCCAACTTGATTACTATTCCCCTGTATGGAACGGTGTCGAATGCCTTACTGAAATCTAGGTAGGCCATGTTTACCTTTACACCCTGATCTAGTTCCTTGGTTACCCAGTTCAAGAAATCTATCAGATTCTTCTGACATGACCTCCCCCTTGTGAAACCATGCTGTCTTGGATCCGGTAACCCACTGAACTCTAGATATTCCACAATCCTTTCCTTCATCAGTCATTCCATTAACTTTCCTACCACTGATGTTAGGCTGACTGGCCTGTAATTGCCAGCCTCCTCCCTGCTACCACTTTTGTGTAGTGGGACTACAGCTGCCCTCCTCCAGTCCTCCAGAACCACTCCTGTTTTCAGTGAGCTGTTAAATAGAACTATCAGAGGTGCAGCCAGTATTTCCCTGAACTCCCTCAATAACCCCAGATGCACCCTATCTGATCCCATTGCTTTGTCTACTTTCAGATAAACAAGTCCCTTCAGGACCCCCTCCTCCAAAAAAAGGACTAGTGTCCACCTCCTTCCCTCCAAAGCTTTTGTTACTTTTTTGTGGCTCCTCTCCTTCTTTCTCTGTGAACACTGAACATAAATAGTTGTTCAGGATGTCTGCCTTTTTCCTGGTCCCCTCCACATAGTGCCCCCTTCCCTTTTTAACCTTACAACACCCCCCTTTGTATTCTTCTTTTCACTTACATATCTAAAGACTATCGTGTCCCCTTTCGTTACTTCCTGGGCTAGTCTCTCTCTTCAGTGTATGCCTTTGCACTCCTTACTGCTTCCCTTTGTTTTCCCAGATACACATCCCTATCTTCCTCCCTCTGTGTCTCCTTACACCTTCTGAATGCTACCCTTTCAGCTTTTACCTTTTTAGCCACCTCTTTCGAGAACCATGGTGGTCGTCTCTTTTTCCTCCTGCTTTTCTCACTTGTTTGATGCAGAGGTTTGTTGCCTTTAATATGCTCCCATTTATCTTTACCCACTGTTCCTCCAACTCATCCAGCTCACAAATCCCTGCTAAGTCATCCTTGAGGCATTCACCCATTCTTTTAAAATCCAGCCTCCTGCAGTCCAGGACCCTCCCCTCTGTGTGGTAAGATTCCACAGCCATCCTTATATTGAATCACACCATATGGTGATCACTGGTCCCCAAGTTGCCTCTCACCTTGATGTCTGCAACATTATCCCTTTTAGTGAGTACCAGGGCCAGTATTGCCCCATCATGAGTGGGTTCACTGACTTGAGGAATGCCAACTGCAGAGAATCCAGGATGTCCCTGCTTCTAGCTGGAGCTGCTGCTGGATGCTCCAGTCCACATCTGGCAGGTTGAAATCCCTGATCAGCAACCACCTCCCCCTTTTCTGCCATCTTGCCAATGGCTTCCACCAGTAACTTATCTAATTCCTCCCACTGTACTAGAGGTCAATAGCTCACTCAAGTGCAAATAGTGACTCCATTCCCTGTCTCCAGGGAGACCCACAGTACCTCTGCCTCCCCCTGTGTTCCCTCTATCTCTGTGACTGTTATGCTTTTCCTCAAATAAAGCACCAGACTGCCTCCTTTCCTTCCCACCGGTCCTTCCTGAACAGAATATAGCCTGGTATGGCCATGTCCCAGTTGCGATTTTCAGTGCACCATGACTCAGTAATGGCCACAATATCCAGACTGGCCTCTGCCATGATGGCCTTTAGGTCTGGAATCTTATTTCCTAGACTTCTAGCATTCACACACATGGCCTTCCAGATTTTGATTCAGCTCTGCTTGTTGCCCCCCCCTTTTTTTCTTTTTTGCTTTCCCACCTCTTTTTTTAATGCTTCAGTTCCTTTCCCCCTTTATCTCTACTACCCTGCTGCATTTATGAATTTGCACCCTTGGGGATTCCACCTCCCCCTGCACTATCTCATCCCCATTCCTAGCTAGGTTATTAATCCTCAGGTGGACAATGACATCCAGCTCTCCCTCCTGTCCTGCTGCCCAAGTGACCTGCAGGATTCACTTCCCATGCCTCCGGGCCATGGCACCAGGTAGGCACTTAGCCTGCCTCTCCTCCCCTTTCCTATTCTCAAATCTATCCCCCTTAAAATTGAGTCCTCTACCAGAAGTTTCCTCCTCCTTCTCCTCCTCTGGGGTCCTCTACCAGCCTCCTTGGGGTCTCCATTTTGGAGGGCTCTCACATTCCCCATTGTCACTAGTACTGCGGGTGCTTGCTTCTAGCAGTCCCACCCCAACAGAGCAGCACAGGAATTTTGTAGTGGTACCAGTTCAGGAATGTGCCTCTGTCCCACCGCCCTCACCCTTCTACAGCCCACCATAGCCCAGCTGTTCCTCCTCACTAGCATCCTCTAAGGTAACGCTGGCAGACTTGGTGGCTTTTGGGTGAAGAGAGAAGTCCCTCAAATCCTTGCCAACTTGGCCAGGAGTCTAGCAACTTCCTCCCTCAACCCAGAGAGGTGCATGCAGATGGCGCAGCACCACAATCTCCAGAAGGTCTCCCTGAAAACCGCCACTCCACAGCCACTTCACTGTACCACTCCAGCATTCTCAGCCTCTGTTCTCCCTGTGTTACCTGGGGATACCTTTGTACCCTTAGCCCTGATAGGGTGTTTCTATTTTCCCTTTTTTGTTTATTTCTATTTGTGCTCCCCCATGCATTGTTTAAATCTTTATATACACCTATCCTAGATAGTGTGTTGCTCCTATTCCCAGTTTTGGTCTACCTTTGACCTTCCACCCTTCCCAGCAGTAAGTCTTACACATAAGTAAACAGGAACCTTGCCTAGCTGACTGCCAGAGTTCCCCACTTTGTCGCTTCCTTCTGCTGATGCTTGCCAATGCCTATGACCCCAGTCACCTGTTCCATTCCTTCGCTATTCCACTCACTCGCTGGGACATGAGTAATATCCACAAAGTCTGAGGCATGACTACAGGGTCTTGAAATTGTGTAGTCTGGGCCAAGTTGTGAGGGCCTCAACCTTTGTGTTGGATCTGCCTGTACCCCATTGGTGGAAACAATGTGGCCCATATAGTTGACCAGTGGCTGGCAAAACTGGCACTTGTCAATGCATGCCTTCAGGCCAAACTCCTCCAATCTGTCCAGCTCCTTCATTGATCTCATTTTGTATCCTTCCAAAGTTCTTCCAAACATGATTAAGTCATACAGGTACGCTAACACCTTCAAAAGCTGCATGTCACCTACTGCTTTCTCCATCAGTCTCTGAAATGCAGCTGGGGCTCCAGATATTCCTTGGAACATCCTCTAGAACTGGTAGAACTCCAGAGAGGGCCGATGAAAGCTGTCTTCTCTTTATCTTACTCTGCCCTGGGGATCTGATGGTAGCCACTGTGCAGGTACAGTACCAGAAACCATTTACTTCCTGTCAAACTAGCCAGGGCATCTTCAACTTGAGGCACTGTGTACTAGTTGGGCACTGTCTTTTTATTGTGTGATAATCTATGCACATCTGTATGGCTCCATTCTTCTTCCTGGCCACCACTATGGGTGAGGCATAAGGGCTTCTAGATTCCTTGACAATCCCCGTCACCAGTAGCTCTTGTGATGGTGACTGACATCTTCTATGTCCACAGGGGCCACTCTCTGGGATCTCTCCTGAAAAAGGTGGTCATCTTAAAGATGAATGTGGTGCTCTTCTTCTCTGATGCATCCCATGTCCCACTCGTGCAATTAGAACACTTTCCAGAACTTGGCTAGCTTGTTACTCCACCTGTAGTGATCAGTTATAGGTGACTCTCCAAAGTCAAACAGATCAGGGTCGATTTCAGTGACAGTGCTACTTCAAGGTCCTCTCTGGTCACACTGTCTGCATGAAAGATATTTGCCAGCACTGGGCTCTTCCTCAAGATGACAGGCTTCTCTGTCTTGTTCTTCACCCTTACAGTTGCTCGCCTTGCCCAGTGGGTGGCAGGTGGTGGCATCACTCCTCTTTGGACCATCAGTCCTTCTAGCATTCTATTGTCATCTGATGCATCAATGATGAGTGCAAGTCCAGTTGGCTGATGCTTGAATTCAGTTATACTGACCACACAATCAATGCATTGGATGGCAAAACCACTTCCTTGCGTTGATGTGCTTAATCACTTCAATGGGCTCTTCTGACACTACTGTCTTTGAGGCATCAAGTTCAGGCTCACTGTCTTCACTATTGCTTGCAATGGCAGACTCTGTAAACACTGTGTCCTCTTGTATCTTGGCACATTTGAGCCAACCTCCCAAACATGTCAGCACTGCTTCCAATCAACACAGGGGTGTCATCCATTGTCTTGGATTTGGGAAAAAAACATGCTATGACGTCAGTTCCATTTGGCACTCTCTTGCCTCCTCTGAGGAACTCAAATTATATGATGCAGTAACCATCATAAGGATGGATGATGTCACTCAGACTCCACATGGAAAGTCTTTTCAGAGGCATGAGAGGCAGGTGTCTCAAGTGGCTATTATAGAAAGCACAGTGGATAATAGTAACTTGTGATCTGCTGTCTAGAAGTGCTTTACAAGGTTGTCCTTCAATAAGGAGTAAAATGACAGCTCTGCAGCCCAGTACAACTGAGGGCAAATTGCTTCCTTAAGGGATTTTAGGGTCAATCCATTTCATGAAGCATTGTACTGTCAGAGACCCGGGTCACTCCGCTAATGGGCTACACATGTTGTTTCCTTGCTATGATGGTTGCCTTTCTAACTTCTGATTCACATGCTGTGGATTTACTAGCTGAATGCAACCTCAGGCTGTTTGTCCATCTTGTCCACATCAGTAGCAAACCATATTGATTCTAGTACAAGGAGGGGTTTGAGGCTCATGCCATGAGGCATCAGAAAATGTGGGTGCGCTTCATCTTCCTGGAGGCCTTGACTCAGTTCTTGGTCACTGTTCTAGTGTTGAGGTCATTGTTTTCACTTGCTCCTCTAGCTGCCTTATTTTCTGTTTGAATCTGGTGGTGTCCATCTGAGGCTTTTCAATAGCTGAGTGTTATGACGGGGGGTGGTTTTCCAAGCAGACCCTTTCACTGGCTCTCTCCACTCTGCCTGTAACTCTTCCTCTCGCACCTCTTTCAGAAGCTGTTTTTGGTTGGGCCATGAGGCCTTCAGGTCCTTCAGCTGAAAGGAGAA
Organism: Neoceratodus forsteri; assembly: GCA_016271365.2. Taxonomy (NCBI): domain Eukaryota; kingdom Metazoa; phylum Chordata; order Ceratodontiformes; family Ceratodontidae; genus Neoceratodus; species Neoceratodus forsteri. The sequence continues at coordinate 1,665,127,412 of CM057450.1, read as the reverse complement.
CACAGCCATTTGTGACTGTGTGAAGCCTTTTAGCACTTTTTCTAATCTGGTTTGGTCAGCTTGGTCTGATGTGATCCTGCCAGCCTCAACTATTCTCCAAGTAACTGTTTCCAAATGGGTCCAGACAGTTTCTCTCCTTCTTTCTTTATGGTGGCTCTCAACTGGAATAGCAGGTCACTGCCACTCTCAGTGGGTCCATAAATACTCTTTAACATTGCTAAGTAATCTTGCAAGGTACAATTTGGCTTATTTGTACACAAAGACCTGTTAAGCCTTCCCCATAGGTTCTCTAGTACTCTTTTTCATTTCTCATCTTCAGAACATGTTCAGTCTTGAAGCATCTGAGTTGCTTGACTCATCCAGCTGTAGTAGTCTTCCTCCCTGCTCAGGGTGGGGACCATATCTAAAAATGTGCATAATCTTTGGTAAACACTGGTGTTGTAATGAGACACTGGCATGGCTCCACATTCATGTACCTCCAGTGCTGGATCACACCTTCTTTCTGCAACAGGTCACTCACATCCCGCTAGCTGCTGTAGTGCCAGGGGTGTGCTTATTCTACTAGGCACTTAGCCCATAGCTGAACTGGGTGCTCCATTGTGAGATGCAGCCATCTGTGCCACTCTTCCAGTTGGTGCTCATGTGCACCATCTCTTTATCCTGGTTCCCAACCCACTGCCTGCCCTGGGCTGGGAAACACATGGCCCGATTCACCTGTAGGAGCTCTGACAGTGAAAATGTGCTACTCCACAGGTGTGGCAGCATGTCAAGAGCATATACAAAGCTGCCACATCCCTTTCCCAAGCCCTTTTCCACTCCTGGGCAATGGGAACTCACACAACTCAGCTGCTCCTTGTTCCTTGCCTCCCCCAACCCAAAAGACAGTAGAGGGACCCCAAGACAGAGAGGGACATAAGGCAGCAGCCACGGACATTTCCCATGAAGCCCTCATTTAAGTACCATCAGGGCTCCTGGCTACTGACATGAGTGCCCTACTGGTGCCCACATCAGCAGTTCAGGGGGACCAGAGGGAGAAGACAGAATCCAAGCAATAACAGAAGGCAGTATAGTGAGCTCCAGATTGATGAGGGGGCTTACACATAGAATGCTGCAAGTACAGGTGGATGGCTACTTCCGTGGAGGAGGGGGCAGTCGCTTCACCCATTACATGGTTCGGATGACCAGGGAGAAAAAGCAGAAAATGGCCGGGAGCCGACGGGGTCCATGATGACCCAACAAGTTTGGGTCGAAGCATAAGTCCCTCAAAGGGAGGGCCAGAGCAACCTGTCGGCTCTGCAGAGGAGCCATAAAGTATAAATTTAAAAAAAAGTGCTTGAACCTGAAACATCAATTTCCCATGGGAGAAAACAACAACTGTGCATGGCTTCTATTTACCCTCAGGAAAATAAGACCACACCAAGAATTCAGTGGCTGCCCATCACCACTAGGTGCAAAATGTTAACTGTTGCAAAAACTGACCTTTATAACTGGTAAGGCACAAACTTCGCTGTTGCTCTAAAAGGTTGTGCTTCTGTCTATCAAAGCTCACTGAACTGATCATGCTACCTACACCCCACATTCACTGTACGTTGTCTGCATAGTGATGATTGGGTGCCAGTCACCAATATTAAGTTACTAGCCAACTTGTAATGTTTGATAGCCCCAGGCTAGTAGTTAATTGTCCTGGTTAGCTAGTGCTCAGGTGGTCTAGTGGTGGTAATGACAGATTAGCCTGAGGTTTTAATATTATTTGCCATCAGTAATTGATATTAGCCCCCACATATTTAATGATATTATTGCCATAATATTTGTTTCATAGAGCAGTTGCTCTTTTGCTTAGATGCAGAGCGGCAGCAGCGCAGTGCTTAGCGCCTGTAAGAGGAGTGTAAAGCGAAATCAAGCAGCTCTTGTGTAAAGCTCTACTGCGCTAAGCAGGGAGCACAGGTCCAGTCTAGGGCACTGACTCATGGAGTGAGCATACTGCTGTTGCAGTCACGCATCAGGTTCAGGCCTGTTAGTGTAAGTAGGAGTGAAGCTGTCAGGCAATCAGACCACTCGCTTTCAGTCAAAGCACACATTTTAGCTGAGCAGGCAACAAAGTGCCAGGGAAATAAATATAGGGGCTGGCTACAATTAATTAATTAATAATTAATAACCCAGTTGGGTTAGAGAGAGAGAGACAGAGAGACTGCCCGTGCACTCCAGATGCTAAGCGGCACCTGATTTCCTCATGGGATCAGCAGCTTCACTCTTGCCACAGACCCCCAACTCCAGGACCACCTAGTAAGTTAAGGTATGCTGCCAGATGACTGCTTGGGTCCGGCCTGAAATGCCGGCACCAGCTCCTACCCTGATTAGCTAGCTCCCAGCTAACTGGCCTGCATATTGGTCAGTTCCAGAGAGACTAACCAATCACTGGATGCTACAGCTAGCCCGCTGCTTTCAAGCCTGGTCCCAGTCTCCTGCAGCTCTGCTGACCAACCCAGCGCTCTCTCCTTCTGCTTGCTATCAATATTTTATTTCAATTTCAATAGCAATTTTGGTTATTCACTGATGTATAATCTGCATGTTTGTAGCTAACGTTTACTGCGCTTTCTAGTTAGACAGCTTAGTAATGTTTCTAGCCTGTTAAACGCTAGTAATCTGGCAACTGTTTGTTGAAAATGCATAGCTGAATCTCTAATTCTTTTCCTGCTCAAACTCTACCTTCCTTCTTACGCCTTACTGCCCCCACTCTTCTTCACCCCTCCTCCTCCTCCTATATGTCTGCTGACCCCCCTCCCGCCTTCCCACTAAGCTAATCGATCTCTTCATTCCTGCTGGTGTTCTTAATTTTTTTTCTTTATTTTTTCCTTCTTACTATTCCTCACCCTTCATCCACCTCACTGCCTGACAAGCCCTTCCACTAATTAAGCTAAATTGCCCTCACAATACCTCTAGCCCCTTTACATTGTCTTCTCTGGTCTGTCCCCCCACCCCTGTCTCTTTTTTTTAATTAATCCATTTAAGCCTAACACTCCCTCTCTTTCTCTCTCTCTTTCCAGTCAGGGCCCGTGAACTCCAGACACTAAGCAGTGCTGGATTTCCATGTGGGAGCAGCGACTTCACTCTTGCCACTGACCCCCATCTCCAGGACCACCTAACAAGTTAAGGTACACCACCAGATGACTCCTCAGGTCAGGTCTGAAATGCTGGCACCAGCTCCTACCCTGATTGGCTAGCTCCCAGGTAACTGGCCTGCCTATTGGTCAGTTCCAGAGGGACTAACCAATCACTGGACGCCATAGCTAGCCCACCCACTGCTTTTTGAGTCTGGTCCCGGTCTTCTGTGGCTCTGCTGCCTGGCCCAGCACTCGCTCTTTTCTGCGCTCATTATTTTGTCCTGCCCACCCCAACCCTGGCCTCTATTAAATATGCACAAACCCTGCCTATCACCAAAAACCCTCCCCTATCAGCCATTTATTCAACTCACAGTCTCTGCCTTAAAGGTATGCACACTACTGCACCTGGACTTGATAACATAAGTCTCTGTATTAAAGGTACACGCACCATGGACACATGCTAGACTCCTACACCCCTTGACTCTCAATGAGTGGCTCCGCCACATTTGCCTGGTAGCAAAGGGATCTGATAACTGCTTTCAGGTCTCGCCCATCCCCTGTCTAGCTATATTCTCACAATTAGCCTTAGCTCTCTCCAACTCTCTTCATGCCTACCAAGGTGGACCACAGAGGCACTATTTCACCTGGCCACTCTAAACGTATCACTAGACTGCCCCTTATTCTTAACATCCTGACTACACTCTATAAAATGATCCTAATAAGAATAATCTGTCTCCTGGCATTATGGTTAATCCCTCTGCCCACAAAGTCCATGTGCCACGTAAGCCTGTCCATAAATATAGATATGGCTCATGACAACACATATCACAAATCCACATCCACTTTTGAGATAATAGCTCTCAGCACATCAACTCAGCCTCAAGCATTGTTACTGGAGAGGTGACATCCTGAGTACCCCATCCCTCCACCAATCATTAACTTCATTATGTCCAACACTCTCACTAAATCGGCTAAGTTAAACACCACCACCAGATCACAGGTATTAAAGCAACTAAAGTGGCAAGCCATTCAAATAGCCTGGTTGCTACTACTGCTATCTGGGAATATCCACCCTAACCCTGGCCCTGTGGCCCACTCTATGACACCACCCAGCAAGCATAATGGACTAAAGTGTGCATCCATAAATATCTGTAGCCTTCTAGCAAAACTAGACTCATTGCAAGTCTGGGTTACACAACACCAGCAGGACATTATCTCAGTAGCTGAAACTTGGCTCTGTCCAAAGATTGCAGATACTGCCATTCTAATCGCAAGGTACACCCCTTTCCTTCTAGACAGGTTTGGCAAGCAAGTGGGCAGCTGCATCATCTATCTTAGAGAACACATTCAGGGGCTAATGCCCCCCCCCCCCATAGTCACCGGCTGCAGCACACAAATCCTGGCAATAAAAGTACTCCTTGGCTCAAATGATAAAACTGTAACTATAGCATCGATCTGCATTCCTATCAAAGACCAAGCTAGTGGTTTCAAGGTGGTCTCTGATTACCTAACTACCCACCGAAAACATGCAGAACTCATCATATTGTGTGATTTTAATATTAACTGGTCTGCCTCAGATATACCACCCTATAGGGATGCTCTGTCTGCTCTCAATATGACTCAACTTGTAAATACCCTCACTCATTTTAACTACCTTACAGGAACATCTACACTCCTCAATTGGCTAATATCAAACAAACCAGAGAGAATCTCTAACGTACAAGTCCTCCCAGACTCCCTTAGTGACCACTCTCCTATTCTTTTCTCCTGGTCAGACAGGTCCCCAAGGGTCCCAACAAAGACAGTCACTAATAGAACACTAAAAAAGGGAAAAACTGCTGCCTTTAAAGCACACCTGGCACTCCAAGAGCGGAGTTTCTTAGACTTTATCACAGACATTGACTCCGCCTTGGAGGCTTTCATCCATAAATTTAATGAGGCATGCAACATTTTTACCCCTTTCACAAAGTGGAAAATAAAGGATGCCACCAACTCCTGGATCACTCCCCATCTATTAGAGTTAATGAAGTACAGAGACAACCTGTGGGAAAAAACCAAAAACTCTGCCCCCCCCCCCCACTGATTCCCAGAGGTATAAAGCGACACATAACAACTGTACTTTGGCAATCCACAACGCCAAAAGCCAACACTTTAAAACTGAATTCACAAACTCCTGAGGTGATGGCTGTTGCTTTTGGGACAACATCAGATCTCTGTCAGGTAAACCAAATAAGGCTCCCCCAACCATCCTATCTGTGGATGGAACCCCAACCCAGGACTCTGACAACGTTGCCAACACCTTTAACAAATCATTCACCGACCTCAGTGGTATATTGCCACCAGACTTCTCTCAACCCTCATGCCGAAGGAACATTCCTTGTCCCCTGAGCCCCTTGGGGGCTCCCCACCCCCATTCTGTCTTAAAGTCATCACCCCAACAATAGCAAAAACGTACCTACTAAAAGCTCTCGGCAAATCAAGGGCCAGTAGTGATGGGCTTGGCCTCATGCTCATCAAGACCACCCTTGATGTTGTTATTGGTTCACTAACTAAAATCATAAACCTGTCACTAGTATCGGGTAAATTCCCGAGGCTTTGGAAATCGGCTGTAGTTACCCCTGTCCACAAAAGCAGGGAAAAGATCTTACACTCCAACTATCGCCCAATATCAATTCTGCCTCCCCCTCTCCAAGGCACTAGAACATATAGTATCTGATCAATTGACCCACTGCCTTGACAAACTACAATGCTGCCAGCAACACGGCTTTAGGAAACTTCACAGCACCACTACTGCTCTTCTTGAATTCCCTTGCTTTATTCACAGTGCCCTTTACTGAGGGCTCTTGGTGGGTGCCACCTACATAGACCTCACTAAGGCCTTCGACACTGTGAACCATAAACTGCTCTTAACTCAACTGGCCAACATAGGTCTTTCTGTTGAATTGGTTACATGGTTCAGGAGATACCTCATAGACAGAGAACAAAAAGTAAAAATCCAAGAAACCCTATCTGAAAGCAGGCCAGTAACTACAGGAGTGCCCCAAGGTTCAATTCTTGGACCACTGCTCTTTAGTCTGTTTCTTAACCAACTCCCCCTAGCAGTTCAGGACAATATTTTATTATATGCAGATGATGCAGTACTTTTCTCATCCCATCTCGACCCTATCGCTCTTGAAAACCAAATGCAGGCTAATTTCACAACTGTTGAAAAATGGTTCCTCAGTTCAAAACTCCTTTTAACTTACAAGAAGACGAAACCGATGCTATTTGCCTCAGCCAAAAACCGACACAGATCCCACCAACTTCAAATCCGAAACAACTTAAATACCACCCTTGAAATGATTAACGAATTCAAATATTTAGGAATTACTCTTGACAGCACATTATCTTACTCTCACCATATTAAACTGGTAGCCAGAACAGCAAATACTAGGCTGGGTCTGCTTTACGAGAACAAACACTGCCTAACTAATGAAACAATGAGAACTGTGGTCACATGCTCAGTGTTATCTGTCATTGACTAAGACCTGGCAGTTTATGGGGCTGCAACACCATCAGCCCTCATATGTATCAAAACTATGCTTAACAAGGCTTGTGGGCTGGTTGTAGGTGCCGATAGATGGACTCATACCTGTGAGCTATATGCTCAGTTTGGCTGGCTTAACCTAGAGTGCAGAATACAATATCAAGTTTGCCTTCTTGCCAAGAAATCTACATTAGGACTTAACCCTCCCAGTATGTTAAACCTCCTCAACCCTCAATCCTCCTCCAGATCTACGAGGAGTGCAAACAATCATTAGCTTACAGTCCCATTCTGCCAGACCTCTCAGGGCCAATGTTCCTACGACTACCGTGCACCACTATGGCTCAATGCACTCAGAGAAGAGGCACTTATGGAACTCAAACTAGGGCCATTTAAAACTAAACTTAGAATGTTGCTGGCATCCCCCAGTGACTGTGACTGTGACTGTGGTACCTAGTCCTCTTCGTTGACCCCCTGCTCAGTCACCAACTATCATTCTCTAGAACTTCACCCTGCTCCCATTCTCTCTTATCTGCCCCCTTTCTATGGGATCCCCACCTCTTTTCTTAAAATAAGCTTTCTTTCTCCCACTCCTCCACGTAACCTACCTCTTGCCATGCTGCACTCACTCTTCCAGGTACTCCCCCCTCTCTATTTCTACTCCACCCCCTTCTACTCTCACTCCATGACCACATTCCCCCCTCTCCAACTCTCTACTTCCACCCCTTCTGCTCTCACCTCTTGACCACACTCCCTCCTCTTCTACTCTCCCCTTAACCTTCCCTCTCATCTCTCTACCCTACTCTCTCTTGCCCGTCTCTAATTTTTCCCCTCCCCTCTCTAGTCTCCACAATAAAAAAAATCCTCTCATTTTATCCATTTGTTGTTGCACTTAGGGCAGGATATTCAAAGCAGTTGCACAATGCGCAACAGGGATGAGCCTGCACAATCTCAAAATCCTCCGGAGAGCGATGATTCAGCGGCAGCAATCAGTGGCAGCCAGCGCATTTGGTAATGTGCATGCACAAGTGCAGGAGGAGTAGCCATGAATATGCAGCACAGTACGATATTACACATCAGACAAGCGGCACAAGCATGGAGCAAACGGCAGTTGCACGGAGCACACTTAAGCCTATAAAAAGAGGGAGCAAGGAGGTGTAGGACACATGCGCCAGAGGGGAGCATGAGAGAGAGGGAGACAGAGAGGCCAGCCAGAACCACAGGAGGGGTGAAAGAGAGGGACAGAGGCAGTGAGGGTGTGACACAGAGTGACAGTTTGAGTGTGACTGGGAGTGACAGGCAGGGAGGCAACTGTGTGTGTGTGCCTGTAATGCCAAGCACAGAAGGGGCTGCACAGGAATCCAGAGGGGTGTGAGGTAGAGGCCACAGCCCACAGGCCACCAGCTTGGGGCAGTCCATGCAGGCATAGGCCCAGTGAAGCCATACACACAGCAGCACACAGCCAGGGGGCCAGAGGAGTCAGCTGCCTGGGGGGATGGGACATCTGGGGCCGTGGCCAGTGTCATCTTCCAGATGGAGGTGGTAATGAGGGGTGTGGGGAGGCAGGAGGCAGTGCAGCATGGCCGAGGAAGGGCCCGCTGGTGGTACTCCTGGAACAGGTGGTACCGTGCCCGCACCACCTTCAAACAGTACTCCAATATGGAGATATTGGGCCAGTATCACCTGAACTGGGTGATTCTGAGGCAGCTCTGTGAGCTGTGCAGTGAGGAGATGCAGGCACCCACTAGATGGAGCCACACCCTGACGGTGGAGACTAAAGTGACAGCTGTCATGTGCTTGCTCACCACGGGCACCTTCCAGAGACCAACAGGGGATACCACAGGCATAACCCAGTCAGCCTCATCACGGCTCCTCACACAATTCCTCAACACACTGCTGCCACATGCTGAGGAATACATCCACTTCCCTGGCACACAGGCAGAGTGTACAGTGAACATGCAGGAGTTCCACAGGGTAGCACATATGCCTGGCATGCTAGGGGCCATCAACTGCACCCATGTTGGCATCCGCATGCCACCTGGCCTGGACGGGGTAGCCTACATCAACAGAAAGGGCTACCCCAGTGTCAACTGCCAGGTGGTGTGCGATGCCAGCTGGTGCATAATCAATGTCTGTGCCACACACCCTGGAGGAGCACACGACGCCTTCATCTGGCACAGCTCAGCACTGTGCCACAGGTATGAGAGTGGGGACATCCCCACTGGCCACCTAGTAGGTGAGTATGCTGAGACCATGGGCAGCCTGGCACAACAGGGCAAGGGGAGGGGTCTGCCAGGGTAGGGGCACAGCAGGGTGTGCCTGGGCAGGACAGGGGAGTGCAGCAACACAGACCACTAGGTTAACCATACCTCTCTCCACACTGGTGACAGTGGCTACCCACTCTGTCCCTGGCTGCTCACCCCATACTGGCGCCTGTCGACCCCTGTGGAGGAGCGCTACAATGAGGCACACACCAGCACACAGAACATCATTGAGTGCGCGTTTGGGCTGCTGAAGGCACGGTTCCTTTGCCTGGACTGGTCTGGTGGTGCCCTACAGTACAGCCTCTCAAAGGCCTGCGGTCTATTCCTGGCCTGCTGTATACTGCACAACATGACCACTGACCATGGGATGGCTGTCGAGGTCAAAGAGGGGTACAGCAGGGGGGATGACGTGGCTGCTGGGCCATGTGGCAATGGACAGCTCCCCCCAGGGGCAAAGGGATCCCTGGCTGAACAGGATGGCCCGGCAGCACCGGGACACAATTGTGGAGGAACACTATGGAGAACGCAGGTAAGTGTACATGCCCCCATGCACGGAATGGCAACCGTGGCACAGTGCACAGGCATGTGTGGGTGAGCTCTGTGGCAAGAACAGCTGGGTGGGTGGCATGGCCAGGCGTGGGTTGGGACCCCACGGCAGCACGCAGCACAGCACACCCAGCTCACACACCCTCCCACACACCCCCCGCACACACCCCTACACCCCCCCTGCACACATCCACACACCCACACATGCACGCAAGCACATGCCCAGGTGCTGGCACCAGGTGTGTGTCAGACGCTGAGTGCCGGTGCACAGGAACAATCAGTGCTACAGTATGTTGGCATCATCATGCACACGCCACACTGGCCAGCAGCCGGGCGGGTGTGCACACGGCCGATGTGTGGTGCCATCCACGGATGCCACATCCATGACACACATGCACACACCACATCTATGTGCACAAAGGGCGGTGGCAGCAGACTGCGGACAGGGAGGTGGGCATATCAGAACTGCCACGCAGCCACACGGCTGCTGCGGACATGTGGAAGGCCCCACCAAGGCTGCCCAGCAGAACCAGGCTGTGCGACGGCCACAGGGGGTGTCAGTGACAGTCCCCCAGGGGTGGTACTGTGGGAATGTGACCGTGTCCTCACAGGGGTCTGCAGGCTTCCGAACAGGCCTGCACCAAGTGTGCCCGGAATTCCCACAGCAGATCCCAGTGTTGACACTGAGGGAGTCACCCGGTGCCGTGACTGTGATGTGGACAATGCACTCCGTGGGGTTAGCAGCGGCTGACCATGCACCATGGTGGCCAGTGGGACTAGGCCGACCATGACTGCAGTAGTAAGCCAATCTAGGTCTGCGGTCATGTCCTCCCGCAGTCGACTGTTGTCAGCCAGGAGTGGCGCAAAGCCCCTGTCATGCTGCTCTGCAGCCTGGCGCATCTCAGCGCGGATTGCAAGCACCCCTGCCATGAGCAGCATTGCTCAATGGAGGACCACAGCAAACTGATGTGCTTGGCAAAGGGGTCAGTGCCCGGGTGTGCCTGGGCATTATGCTGACCCACGGGTGGCATTCAACCCACTACATAGCCCCCCTCTCATTTGGGCGCTGCACAGCAGGGTCCCCTTGGAGCCACTCATTCACTGGCACACTGTCGGCAGGCCCTGCACCCTGCCCCCAACATCCCCAGCCGTCTGCTGCTGCTGCCCCTCTGGCCACTGTGTGCCATGCAGCACCTGTGCAGCTGCACCTCCACCACCACCACCGTCCACCGTGATGCTGACACCCACGGCGAAGTCGGGGGAGGTGGCCGGTTGGCGGACAACCACCATCAGGGCACTAGCTGCACTGCCAGGGAGGGTGATTGGTATGGATGCCTCCCTCTTGATGGCACCAACGCTGTCCAGGACAATGGTCATGTCATCTGTGTCGGGCCCTGCCCCGATCTGTGTCTCCGCACACTGAACGCCATGGCTGGCATCCCGCTAAAACACAGCCAGGGCCTCATCCACCACCATGCCCAGGTCATCCAGCTGGACAGCAGTGGTGTGCTTCAGCTGATCGGGACCCCAGAAGCTGGTGGAGGTGGAAGGCAGGTCATCCAGGTCTGGGCATGCCCCCACGGCAGATGCCACTGCCCCTGCCACTGCATGCTGGAACTCCGGTGCTGTAAGGGAACACAGTCGCATTAGTGGCGCTGTCACACAGGCTGCCCCCCCAACCACCGCCCCCCACCCCAGACGCTGCTGTACCTACCATGCAGCGATGGGCTCCCACCGGTCTGGAAGCCTCTGCCAGGCACCCCCTTGATGGTGCTGCACCTCAAGGTGGCCATCACCATCTCCTCCTGTGGCATTAGCTGTGGCACGGCAGCCTGACCACCACCCATGGCCGCACTTGTGGCCCGGATGGCCGCCACCTCTTCTTTGATCCTGCGCCTGTCGGTGCCAACCTTTTTCTTGCATTCCTGCACTGACCGCTGATGGCTACCCTGCTGATTCACAGCCTCTGCCAACTCCTCCCAGGCTACGGCCCTGGCCTGTGGTATGCCAGTCGCACCACTCAGCAGAGGCTCTCTGTTGAGGTATGCCTCGAACAGGGCATCTGACTCCGACTTCGTAAAGTTGGGTCTACGCTTAAGAGCAGGCCCTTGCTCCCCACCATCCTCACGATCAGTCATTATGTTTCCTGTGGGCAATGACATCTGGTCAGTGTCTGCTGCAGCTCACATCACCCACTCATTCTACTGTGCTGTCGGTCCCCTTGGCGCCACAGCTCACCTCAGAGGGTTGCAATACCGGTCCATGTCTTATGCTGTCTTGTGCTGGATTGCAGTGCAGCACTATCGCAATGCCGCGCTGCAGAAGTGCACAGGGTCCAAATTGGACCCAAATTGAGCTGGTGAACTTAGTGACACTGGTGGAGCCCCAAAAGGGCTGTCTGTTCGGCCAGGTGCCCCTTGCCAGGCCTAGGTCTGAGATCTGGCAGGAGGTGGCTGAGGAGTTAGAGGAGGCCACTGATGTGCAGCGCACCAGTGAGCAGTGTCACCATTGCAATGGGGACCTGTAGCGGAGGGACCAAGAGTGGCTGTGAGTGCTGCAGGCATGCATCTGGAGGGGGTCCGTGCCCCAGCCAGGTGAGTGTGCAGTGCATTTGTCTGTGCCTGTCCAGTGTTCCATGGGGCCAGCAGGGTGGCATGCCATCCTGGGGGGTACTGGGGCCACATGCCCTGTGGCCTGTGGCAGTGTGACCTGTGTGCGCTGTGCCACTGCACCATGGCTGGGCTGGCATGGGGTTTACGCTATGCAGGGGGGCACATGGTGTTGCTGGGTACTGATGTGTACATGTCTCTGTTTCCATCCTAGGCCCTGAAAACAGGTGGAGAGCACATGTTTCAGGCACTGAGGGTGGGCCATGGCAGGCCACTGCAGGGATTGTACCCCAGGTTGCAGGCCACAGGGGCGGTGCTGCTGGTCCAGCGCGTGGTGTGCAGCAGCATGCAGGTAGGCACAGTTCCATAATGCAGTGTGGTGCAGGGCGGGCAGCAGAGGTGGGGGTTGTCCTCAGCCCCCTGTGTGCCAAGCCATTGCAGCTGTGTACTGCCCATGGTGTCTGATGCGCCATGCTGTGGCCATCGCACATGTGTGTGGCTGCCGCAGGTGGGCTGTAGGTGCATCCAGCAGCCAGCTGTGCCTCTGCGGTCCTGCCACTGTGCCATGCCACCTGCCTGCCACGTGGGTGGTGGGTGGCTCATGGGTGGTGTCGGTCTGCAGTGTTCTGCATGGCTGTGATATGCTGGGTTGGCAGCACATGCGGGCGCACCCACTGCGGGTGGCCTGGGTGCCATCCCAGGGATGTGTGTCACCACTGTCCACTGTGCACAGTGGGTGGGCTAGGGTGATCCAGACATGCACTGATCCCATGTTCCCTCCTCTGTCTTAGGTGTCCAGCGTCAGGCTCTGAACAGCTGTCTCCTGAGGAGGATCATTGAGGTGTCCACAGCTACCCTCCAGGTTGCCCGATTGCTGCAGAGGATGCTCCACAGATGACAGCACCAGGCAGCGGTGGGGCAAGGCCGCCCATAAGGCCCATTGGCCCATGATCCATTTCCATCCCTGTCCCTCTTCCCTTGCCCTATCCTGTCCCCTTATCTAGCCCTGACCCCTGTCCCCTTACCTTCCTTCCCTGGCTGTGGCCTGTTTGTATATAGTTTCTCCATTCCTTGTACTATGTATCCCTGTTCCATGTATATATGTTTACTTGCTTTTCATACCTTTTTATAACACAGTGTTTATGGTTACCCTTCTGTGTCTGGGTCTGCTTTGTGGCTGGGGTGTGGAGCCATGCTGCAATAGTCTGCATGGTGGCTGTGTGGTGCACCTGAGGTGTCCAGGGGGTTGTGCATGGTGGTGTTCACCCATCAGTCAGTGGCTGTGCCCTGGGGCAGCCGTGGTCTGGCTGTTCTGGTTGTGTGGCATGTGTGTTATGTGCCGTCGTTTGCCTGGGTGTTGCTGGCTGTGGTCCAGATGGCATGATGTGTGCCATCCTGTAGGGGGTTGCTGATGGATGTCCACCCATGGCCATTGGTGCCACCATATCTCCATACACCACTGTGGTGCATGTGGGTGGGGGCTGGCTGCATCCCCATGCACCCTGGGAGGTGTTCCGTCGCGTGCCTGCCATGCCTCACAGCTGGCACCCTCGTCACCCTGGCAGCAGCACCTTCCTCCCCAGTGGCATGCTCCTTGCTGTGCCTGTGACCAGTCCTTCTGTGTGCTGGCACATGCACCTAGGCCCCTTGCACATCCCTGGTTGCACTATTGCACATGTTGTGTTGCTCCCTGGTGCACCCCTGGCTGTGCTCTGGCGCATCTGTGTGATATTCAGCCATCTTGCACTGGTGCATGCCACCTTACACAACCTTTGAATATCATGCTCAGTGTGCCATGGCGCACTATATTTCCACTTCGCAAGTCCTGCACCAGCCTCTGGCACATTTCTGAATATCTGGCCCTCAGACAATAGATCTGCATATAATTTATGGATCTTGCCTGTGTTTCTTTCCATTGTTCTAACTCCCTCTTGTAAAATATATCCAATTGTCCTCCCACAAATGATTGTATTTCCCTGCACTTATGACTTTGTTTTAACTGTCTGAACCTACTGTAGCTATGTGATTTAACATTGTTTGACATGGAACCTCTGTAAATGAGCCCTTGGCTCAAAGGTACTTCCGAAATATAAATAAATAAATAAATAAATAAAGAATTAAAGAAATATGTTAAACACTCAAGGACATCTCTTTACAAATAAATAAAACAATTAATCTAAGGTTACAACATGGTAGCTCACAGTCTAAGGAACAGAACCATATATGTCTTTTGCTCAAATATGCATAAATACAGTATAAAAATGGAGCGAAGTAAAGCTGCAGTGTTTAGGTAAAAATACAGCCAGACATTAAACAACAAAATTGTGCACACCTTTTCTACTATATGCAATACCTTTGCCATTTTAAGACAGACTCTCACCAATCTTGGCAAAGGTATAGTTTGAAGGGAGAACTTTCAAATAAAGTCAGTCCCATCTCTTTAAGGGGTCAGGAACGGAAAGTAGTTGACCTGTGAAGGTGATGCAATCACAAAATATTGTCTGCAGTTCAGGAGCCGTGTTGGCAGGTAGGGGACACAGTGGTGAACATTAAAGCTGCTCTTTAGTGCAAATCTGGCAATTTTGTGGTAAGTTACGTCTAACTTATGCAATGATTTCTTTGTACTGTTATCAAGTATATGGCTCCCATAATCTAAAACGGGAACCAACAGCTGATTAGCCACTATCATATGATCTTTTCTGGTCAAGCAATGTGATACCCGTCTCATGGCTCCCAGCTTCCTCCCCACCTTATTTACTAGCGAATCAATATGAAGCTCAAAATTTAAATGATGGTCGAATTCTACACCCAGGTACTTATAGCTTAGTACCTGGGGTAGAATTCAGCTGTCCTTTGCCCTAACTTCTAGAGTTTTAATTTGGTTTACTTTGTTTTTCCTATTCGGGCAGAATAACATACATTGGGTCTTTTTTAGATTCATGAGCAGCGCTTTAGATGTGAACCACTGTTCCAGCCTATCAAAATCAGCCTGGAGGTTAGTCTCGACTTCTTGGGAATTTATTCCCTTTGCTACTATTGCAGTATTGTCAGCATATAATGTTATATGTGTATAATGGACAGATCTAGGAAGACTGTTCATATACACTAAGAACATTAAAGGGCCCAGTATAGATCCTTGAGGTACGCCCCTGGTAACTGGTGCCAAATTTGAGTTTACATTCCCAATAGATAGCATTTGGGAGCAATTTTCTAGGTATGATCTGAACCAAGCCAGGGGTTCATCCTTTACTCCAATCACTTCCAAGCAGATCAGAAGCCTGCTGTGCTCTACCAAATCGAGAGCCTTGGATAGGCCCACAAAGACCACGCCCATGGACTGACCCTCTCCAAGAGGGGTAACCAACTGGTCAAAAAGGTCCTTGAGCGTGGTTTCTGTGGGCCGCTCCTTCCTAAACCCACATTGTGCTGGAATTATCTTTTTATATTTCTCCAAATACCCCATAGGTTAGGAGTGGACTAGGCATTCCATCAACTTCAAGATGATCAATAGCAGGGCAATGGGCCTGTAGTTTGAGGGGTTAACAGAATCTCCCTCCTTTAAAAATGGGGATAACGTGTGCCCTCTTCCACTTGCTGGGGAAGATCCCCTAGGTTAAGTTCATATTAAACAAATTTGCAAGTGGTTTAGAATTTTCTACAGATGAGTCTTTCAAAAAGTGGACCTCAATGTTATCCATACCACTCGTTTTATTATTTTTAAGTTTGTTTGTTTCTGTGAGCACCTCCCTTGGTTTAATAATTTTAAATCTGAAATCTGGAATTGAAGTATTTTTACATTGACCCTTCTTGAGATCATTATTATAATCAGGATGTAAATTATCCAGTCTTTTGTCAGATCAGGAAAGTTTATAAAATAATGATTCAGAAATCCACAGCCCTTTCCTGGGCAACAAATTCTCCATTCAAACAACATGAAGTCTTGCTGTATTCTGACTATTGCAGTTAGCCCCAGCACTTGAACTGCCCAAGGGAGTAGAGGGTTAAATTTTATGCCGAGCATAGAATGTTGAGCTCAAGCTCGCTTCAAACCTCTGTTTGCTGCACTTTGAAGTGTAATCATCAGATTCTTTACTCCGCCAAGCTGAACAGTCGCTCCAGAGATTTCTACTCTGCTTGCGGTTCAACAGTCGGTTAAAGTCGTTGATTTTACTGATTATTTCGTCTGATTTTGGTTCTGGTCTCTGTCTGTGGTACAGTAAGTACTAGGTATTGAACTAGCTGTAGAAAAAACTTGTGGAAATTGTAAAAGTGATGATGATGATGATGAGGATGATGATGATGATGATGATGGTATGGAAGGTCTGGATGAGCCCAGTGAACCAGACATCTCCCCAGACAGGCCTTCTGATGTTTCCCCTTCTAGGCTTTCTGAGTCCTCTTCCCACTACGCGTTTTACAGAAAAGTGGCAGAAACCATTCAGCTCCCTGTGGAAGAAGCTGTGGAGGAACACGAGGAGCCTGATTATCCCTGAGTCCAAGAGGTTGCCTATTTCCCTTCATAAGTACTTTGGGAAACAGACAAAGAAACTGTTAAAAGACTCCAAATTCTGTACCTCCTGTTGACAGAAGGATGGACAGGAGGCACACTTTATTAGGCTCAGGTACAGAGTATTTGTACCAGCAATGCAGCCATGTTGGGGTTGTGCAGGCTGCAGCCTGTGATAAGGTTAATATACCCTTGGCTTCACACCCCGCAGATAAAGACTCTAGGAAGCCGGATGTCATGGCAAAGAAACAGTACATGGCATCCTCCTTGGGACTCAGGCAGGCTAATTATATGGCCTATGCAGCCAGGTACTAGAAGTCCAGGTGGAACACTGTACTGACACTGGTGAAGCAGGCTTCCCCTCAGCTTGCCAAGGAGCTGGAGGAGGTGGCTGCTGATGGGATTGAGGCATCAAAGATACAATTTCATGCTGCTGTGAACTCCAGTGATGTATATCACGAGTCATGGCTACATCTGTGGCTCTTTGGAGAATGGCTTGACTCAGATGTACTAGCCTCTCACAGAAACACCCAGGCTAAGGCCATGGATTTCCCAGTGGTGGGTAATTCTTTGTTTTGGGAGCAGACAGAGAATTACATGAAAAAAATGGATGAATATAGAACCACCTACAGGACTGCACAGGCCAAGGAAAGGCAAGCATCTCCTCAAAGGCAGCAAGCTAAGGGATGGGGCAGGCCTTTTCATAGGCCTTTCTACCAAGCACAGGCCTCTTCTCCCTTTTCACAGAGGTGATTCTTCAGAGGGAGAGACAGAAGGGGGATGAGCAGGGCTGCATCCACCCCTCAGTCTAAGGATCCTGCCAAGCAGACACCCTGATGTGTCAGCCCGGATCGACTCCCCCATTCCTGTAGGAGGCAGGCTGGCTTACTTCATCCAGGACTGGATGTCTGTTACCTCAGACAAGTGGGTCCTGGAGGTGGTAAGCCAGGGGCTGGTTCTCAGCTTCAAAAAATTCCCAAAGCTGAGAGTCAGATCCTTTCTACCTGCAAGCATCTCCGAAACCATTGCCCTGGAGGCAGAAGTTTAATCTATGCTGACCTTAAGGGTCATAAAGAGAGTTCCTACATTACACAGGGGCAAAGGTCTGTACTCCAGGTACTTCCTTACCCCCAAAAAAATAGGGGAGTGGCAACCCATCCTAGACTTAAGATACCTGAACAAACATCTTTTAAAAGAAAAATTCAAAATGGTGACTCTGGGAATAATCCTTCCTTCTCTAAGGCCAGGGGACTGGCTAGCCTCCCTGGACCTAAAAGATGCTTACTTTCACATTCCCATCAGGTGCTCCCACAGAAAGTACCTCAGGTTCGAATTGCCTTCAGGCCATTATCAGTTCAAAGTAATGCCCTTCGGCCTAACATCAGCTCCAAGGGTATTCACAAAATGCCTAGCAGTAGTAGTGGCCTTTTTAAGAAGGAAGAATATTTTCATATTTCCATACCTGAATGACTAACTCATTGTGGGTAGGTCTCCAGACCAAGTCAAGTCAGACCTGCAAGTGACCCAGCAAGTGCTCACTTCCCTAGGATTTCTTCTCAATCTTCTCAAGTCAGTTCTCGAACCTGTACAGCTTCTCACCTTCATGGGGTAGAGCTGGATACCATCACAGCAAGGGCTTTTCTTCCCCTGGAAAGGGCAAGGGCTATTATAGAGCTGGCTTCTTCTTTCCATCCATCTTCTAGTTTCTCGGCCAGCAAGGCACGTCCTTCAGCTTCTGGGCCACATGGCAGCTTCTACAGCAGTGGTCCAAGAGGCCAGATTGCAGATGAGGGACACTCAGTTTCATCTGAGGGCTTTTTGGTCTCAGAAGAAAGATCCTCTATCAGAGCTAATTCCAGTGACTCAGACCCTAATCCAGGCTCTCCAATGGTGGCAGGATCAGGACAACCTCAGACAAGGAGTCCTATTCATCACTCAGTCTCATTCTGTGGTTCTTACCACAGTTGCTTCTCTCCAGAGATGGGGAGCCCACCTGGGGACTCTCACAGCCGAAGAAGTGTGGTCCTCTCAGGAGTCTTTTCTCCACATCCACCTCTTGGAGCTCAGGGTGGCTTATCTGGCCCTACAAGCCTTCTCTCAGTCAGTACAGAACAAGGTGGTTCAGGACAGACAACACCACCACCATGTGGCATATCAACAAGCAGGGAGGCACTCAGTCTATGGCCTTGTGCACAGAAGCCATGCAATTATGGTCCCTGGCTTATTCTCTTCAGACCTCTCTGATAGCAGTCCACCTCCCAGGGAAAGACAGTGTGCTAGCATATGCATCCAGCAGGATTTCCCCTGGGCCATCACGTGTGGTCTCTGGATACCCTAGTGTCAAAAGTGATTTTTTCAAGGTGGGGCACTCCAGAGATAGATCTCTTTGCAGCCCCAGACAATCACCAACTTCCTCTATTTTGTTGCAGACCCCCAGTCTTGGCCTCAGTCCCTCTGGATGCTCTGATTCTGAATTAGGAAGGGAAATTTCTATATGCCTTTCCTCCTTTTCCTCTACTGTTCAAGGTACTGGTCAAGATAAGGTCACAATCCTGCAAAGTGATCCTGATTGCTCCAGACTGGGCCAGGCAGCTTTGGTATCCTCTGTTGCTGTCACTAGCAGTCCATCTTCCCCTGTCTCTTCCCAGAAATCACAACCTGTTAACCTCTTCTCAGGGAAGGATTTGGTATCCCAACCTTCGGTCTCTGAATCTCAAGGCATGGCTCTTGAAGAGTTAGAATATGCAAATTTACATCTGTCTCAAGGGGTTCTGGATATTCTCAAAGCCTCTTGAAAATCTGCCACCAGAAAAACTTATAACTCCAAATGGAAAAGATTTAGTATTTGCTGTTCCAAGAAGCATATAACCCCAGACACGGCTGAGTTGTCTACAGTTCTGGATTACATGGTTCATCTCAATGGCATATGCCTCAGACCAGCTACTCTTAAGGTGCACTTGCCAGCTGTTTCTGCTTTTTTGTCAGTGGGAAAGCCATCCTCACTGGCATCTCATCCTGTTTTCTATAAATTTTTCAAGGGATTGCTTCATACCAATCCCCCCTTTAAGGATCCTACTCCTGCTTGGGACCTTAATGTCTGCATTGCTCAGCTTATGCAACCACCCTTTGAGCCTTTGTCTTCAGCAGAGCTTAAGTACTTGACTTGGAAAACTGTGTTTCTGGTAACTATTACCTCTTCCAGACGTATCAGTGAATTGCAGGCTCTGTCAGTGGAGCCTGATTTTATCTCTTTCCATAGAGATAAGGTGGGCCTTAGAACCAATAGGAGGTTCTTACCCAAAGTGGTTTCAGACTTTCATTTGAACCAATCCATGTCTCTCCCTGTGTTCTTCACTGATCATTCTTCTTCAGCAGAGAGAATATTACACAGTTTGAATGTTAAAAGAGCCCTTAGCTACTACACTGAGCGTACTAAGGCACACAGGTTTGACTCCCTCCAGTTGTTCCTCACTTATGGAGAGGTGGGGAAAGGCAAGCCTGCCACTAAGAGAATTATTGCCAGGTGGATTGTTTCTTTTATACAATTCTGCTATGAGAAGCTAGGCAAAATACCATCCTCAGGCCTGAGGGCTCATTCGACTAGAGGTACAGCTGCTTCCCTGGCTGCTGCCAGGGATATTCCTTTACTAGAGATATGCAAATCAGCCACCTGGAAAACAGTCCATACGTTCACCAAGCATTACTCTCTGGATATCTAGGCTAGGAGTGATGCTCGGTTTGGTACAGCAGTACCACACAGCCTATTCCCAAAATAGGTTTGAATCCCTTCTCCATGGAGGTACTGCTTGGTAGTCTGCAATAGTCAGAATACAGCAAGACTTCATGTTGTTTGAAGAAAAAATTACTCACCTTTGTAATTATGTTTCTTCTAATGGAGTCTTGCTGTATTCTGACGTCCTTCCCTGCCTCCCCTCTCAGAACCTGTTTTTGGGAAGTGGGCTGGCAGGTGCAGCGTTGTGCCCCAGGGGTACATTTGGGCACTTCCTCTTTTTAGAGAGGGGGAGTAGGTGATGTTTATTAATTTAATAGTCTTAAGTTGTTCACTACCTGGTTTTTGTTTTTGGATTTCTTGACTTGAGTCTTTTGGGGATCCAAAATATTTGGTTGCCATTTGGCTAGTAAACATTTTACAATGTTTTTCATAGTAGTTAGTTAGTAGTAGCTCGTAAGATGGTTACACTTCAAAGTGCAGCAGACAGAGGTTTGAACCAAGCTTGAGCTCAACGTTCTATGCTCTGCATATAATTTAACCCTCTACTCTCCGGGGCAGTGCAAGTGCTGGGGCTAACTGTAATAGTCAGAATACAGCAAGACTCCATTAGAAGAAACATGATTACTAAGGTGAGTAATTTTTTCTTTTCTGTTAAGGGTATGCCTTTTTGACCCTGCCTTGGGTTTACAAGGCTCTTGATTAACTTCCAGTAATTTTTTGGCTCCTTAGTGTTCTTTATCATCTGTCTGTAATAAAGCCCTTTTATTTTCCTAATCTCCTGTTTGACTGAATTTCTTACTTTTATAAACTTTTCCCAAAGGTTTTTATCTAGTGTTTTATTAGCTTTTTTCCATAACCTATCTTTTTCTCAGCAATATTTTTATAGGGGCAGTCATCCATGGAAGGCGTTGCGGTTTAATTTTTATTGTCCTAAGGGGAGCACATTCATTTCAGGCTTCTAAAAAAGATTTAGGAAAATCATCTACAGCTAAATCTATGTCTGGTATAAGGGCCATTCTGGATATACATAAGGCATGGACTTTATCTAGGAGCATTGGAGGATTATATTTTTATATCTTTTTATAACATAGGTAAACATTTTTTTAAAGTTTTTACCTAGTTACCTTAACTTCACACACAATAACATTGTGATCTCCTAAATTTGGAGGATTTACCCCTTTGTTCATCACTTTCATACCTGAGGTTACAAAAATCAGATATTATCTGTGCTTAATAAACTCCTCTTTCTGGTTGGAGAAGTGATTATTTGATCCTTAGAAAATGGCCAGAATGCATTCTCTATTGTGATTGGCTGAAACTATCTCCAACCTGAGCATCTATTCTTCAATAGACGCCCAGCAAAAAATAAGTACCAGCCCAACTGCCACATCGCAATGTACCCTTCTACCAAGCTGCCCAGCCTGCATTCTCATTGGTTGCAAGCAGCAAATAAAATTTTAAAATCCCTGCCATGTTTTCTCCCGCTTAGCGAGAGCTACTGGTCTCCCAAAACACACACAACTCTTTCTATTACTACCAGCTTGCACTTAATAAAAGTTAAAGAAGAACTTAGACTGTGATTATTTTTCAGTCAGAAGAGTGTAAACAGCCATCTTGTTTTAAAACAGAACCACTCTCCCGGCAGTGCTTTCACATAACGCAGTGACTGCAAACACAATGAAGCTATCAGTAGCAGCAGCTTAATCCTGCATGTGCAGTTTGAAAAAGCAGGAAACAAGTAACAGAAAACACACTCTCTTCATATTAGCTAAAAGAAATCATGTACTTTGCAAGTCTCCCTTGCAGCAGATACACTACAACTTCCACTGCAGTCAGAGGTCACAAGCTCATCATACAGCTTCCGACTTGCGACCGCACACAACTTCTGACTTGCCACCGCAACTAAACAAAAAAAACAAACAAACCATAATCTTGAATAAATGGAAATTAACTTTAAAATATCCCAAAACTGGTACAGGTATTTTTTTTTTATCCACACTCTTTCTGAGATCGCAATCTGTGAGTGTGTGTAGTGGGGGAGTCAATCCACCAGAATGGCTCTGTAGGGAGAAGCAACAGGACTTGGAACAGCCTACGGACTGCTTTCTAAAGTAACAATGTTTTCTAATACTTTTATGCTTTTACACTTATTTCCTCTCTTATTTTACCTCTTCATAAATTTTTTTTTTTTCAGTTGTTTAACCAGGTATAGCACACTAAGCTGAAAGCTTTTTTACAGGAGCGACCTGGGAGCACAAGGAGGATTAAATGACTTGCTCAGGGTCACACAGTATGCAAGTGGAAGCTGTGGGATTCAAACCCAGGTCTGGTCTGCTCGATGTCACCAAATTTGCAGCTCAGAGCCTTAGACCACTGCGCTATACTGCCTACTTCAATGGCCATTTTCTAAGTGCAATAATACCCTCCAGGGTGGGCATTATTGGGAAATACTGGACCTTTCAGGGGCTATAAGGCCTTCCGCCTATGGCGTTGGGCCTCATTATGCCCCTGGGTGGTCCTGTATTTCCCAATAATGCCCACCCTGTTGGATATTATTGCTTACAAATGTAAGGGCTGAATAGATTCTTCCAACTTCTTTCCCCATTGCCCCCCCATGCTGCATTAAAATCTCCAATCAAGATTAGTTTTTTATGTTGAACGTGTTTGAGAATTTCTTGAGAAAAAGGTTCAAATAATGCAACCTTCACCTTGGTAGGGGGGAGATAGTCCCTATGACCAGGTTTAGGTTCTGAATTAATACTAGTATACATTCAATCCCTCCTTGAGTGCCTGAGTATACTGATTTTGTTGGACCTAAAGTGTCCTTCATATAAACCCAAATCCCTTCCCCATGTGAATTTCTATCTTGCCTATAGTAATGCAATTCATTGAGTTCAATTTCATTTGAGTCAACCTCTTTGGTTAACCACCATGTCTCAGTTAATGCTATCACATCATAAGGAGCTGTCTGTACCCATGACTTAAATAGGTTCATTTTCTTTAAGAGGCTCCTTGTGTTGTCATGAGCTAATTTTATAATTTGGTACCTGGGCCTGGGTTTGGGTCAATGTCAATTCGCTCCCGACAATACGTGCCACGACAACTCACTCCCGACAATTCATATTCGTGTCAAATAGCTCCCGTACTTTCCGCTCCACGTATTTTCATTCCCAGTGCTTCATAAATAGGTATAAACTTAGTAGTGTGCTGTGGTAAACTGTGGTATACTAAGAAGGCATTTTTCTTTCTTCTTGAATACATTTTTAGAACAGGGACATTTTACTAGATCCATTCCTAGTATTTCGCTTGCAGTACTAACCCCAGCAAATCACTGTACATATATATATACTGTATGAGGCTATAATAAATAACTGTTATGTGCTGCACATCGTTAGGATTATATCTTCCCCTTGCCTCCCTCCTTATCCCGTTTCTCTCACACGAGGGCTGACATTGAAAAGTCCTCCCCCAAGCTCTCCGGATACATGCAAGGTCAAGAAGCTTCTCCGGTGGTCGCGAGGGCAGACTTTGAAGAGCCCTCCCCTGCACTCCCCAGATCCATGCAGGATCAGGTAGCTTCCTTAGTGGAAATGAGGGCACATGTTGAAGAGCCCTCCTCCGCGCTCCCTGGATCCACGCAAGATCAGGAAGCTTCCTTAGTGGTCGTGAGGGCAGATGTTAAACAGCCCTACCCCGATCTCTCCAGCTACATGCAAGGTCAAGAAGCTTCTCCGGTGGTCGCAAGGTCAGGTATGTACACCATTGGGCCTGTATAGCTAAGAAATGGCTCAGGACTTTTTTTTGCAGTTAAACATTTCTAAACGCCAGCGTGTATTTAATGCCATCAACCAGGTTACTTTAATTTTCACTGTAGATCCTAGCCTGCACATTTGCCAGTATTTCTTAGCCTGCTCTAAATCTCTAATTGCACAAACTATTTTTTTGTTTCTGCTGTTTAAATTAATTGCTGGTGCTTAGTGTTAATAATCGCTTATGGGAACGAAAAAACAAGGAGTGAATTGACATCGGGAGTGAGTTGTCAGGAGCCTATTGTTGGGAGCGAGTTGTCACGGCTCGTATTGTCAGGAGCGAATTGACGCGCTCCCCTTGGGTTTAGCCCTATGTCCCCAGAAAGAATAGATGAAAACCACAAGATTTTGTTTTGTTGGTTTAACTTTAAGTAATTAGTTTGAACAGGATTGCATTTTGGATCATCTCTACCTTTAGAGAACAAGTTTCTTTACTGTTTAGGGACTTTCAGTTTCATATTCCCATTTATTACAAGACTCCCACCAAATTGTGTTCTCGATGAAAGAGAACTTGTATCTACTGGAGCACACATATGCAAGAGAGTAATTATACACACTATAGGCCCAGGACACCCAATAACTTCAGTTTCATTCTTAAAGACAAGAAAGATTTTTTTCTAACCAATCTTAAAATAGAATTAACAATTCCCTGTTCTCTATAATTTATGAATAAAAAATAAGTTTCTAATAGATAAATAGCTAAAAACCAGAACAATAACTCAAGTTAACATTTCCCAAACAAATCTATACCCCACTACCAGTAGCCTAGTCACTCCTACTCACTCCTAAACAAAGAAGTCCAGCTGTCTAGAGGTAAATTTTCTCAGTAGTATCAGTGTGTGATGCCCCAATGTATCAAGTTTCTAATTAAAATAAATGAATGCCAACAGCCAGAAATGAGAATTCAAGAGGACTTTCTGGAGCAAGTACATACCACATTCTAAATTTCTCTATGAAGTGGCGCAGTCACTCACGCTTACGCTTGGCGAGCAGCACAGGCTTTTAAGTGCTCAAGCCCCATCTCTGGTCCCAACTCACTGGATGTCGGCTCCCACGAGCCCCCTACACATCAGTGAGTATTGCCTGCTGCAAGTGGTACCTGTTTCTATAAGTTGTTTCAGCCTGCATCTGGCAAGTTCAGCACAGCATTTTACTGCACCCAGGTCATCTTCAACAACCAGCAATGCCAGACGTCTACTGCTATCTCTGGACAGTCCAGTTGTGTCATCAAAATCCAAGAGCTCACTGGCCTGTCAGCGCAGCAGTAGCACTATCACTTGTGATGCCGGCAACCCAGGTTCGATAGTGAGCCCGAGTCATTGGAGGGTTGGCCGGGGAGAGAAGGATCGAGTGCCCATTGGGCCTCTTTCCTTCTCTGGGTGGGGTGGGCAGTGCTCCTCACCACAATACTGCCACCACCTGGGTGACCATGGGTGGTGATGGTGCAGCAGAAGAGGCAGTAAGAGGGAGGGATAGACGTCAGCCGAGGACCAGAGCGGAGGTGCATCTCTGCATGCCTAGAGCTCATTGGTCCTCCCTGCATGTGGCTGTCTGAAAGGCAGGGAGAAACAAGGATAAACATCCATGACACCACCTGTAGATGGCTCTCCAGTGCCACAGATTCAGTGCACACTTCTCCTAAGGTATGGGGGTGTAAAGAGGGACTCTCCCATCCCAACCGGGGTGCAATCCGGGTGCTCTGGAACCTATGGAAGCCGGGGCACCCATAGGAGCTGGTAGAGTGCATGAGGACCCTCAAGAGAGGAGCGGTTGTGGAGAGAATGGGGCATATAAAGAGCAAGTTAAAAAAATCTAAGAGCTCATAAAGAAAGTTGTACAGTTATTTTAACTTATTTGTGGGACAAGTTCAACAGGGACACTCATCTGCCATATGGGACTTGTGATTCCCATTGTTACAGAAATGACTATCATCCAGCAATTGTAGTGATTTTCCTCAGAAATGGAGGAGGCCTTTACATAAACTTTGACAGCAGATAAGGACCGCTTGGCCCACTCAGTCTGCCCATTTCCCTGCCTACTGCATAAGCTGCAGATCCTAGTTAACCAACAGCCTATTTCTTCCAACCCTCCACTAGAATTGCCTTATGTCTGTCCAAAGTATTCTTGAATTCCCCCACTGTTTTGGACCCCACAACCTCCTCAGGATTCCGTTCTATGCATCAGCCACCTTCTCCATGAAAAAATATTACCTCACATTGCCCCTGAGCCACGCCCCTCTATCTTCAAATTGTGCCCTCTTGTTCTTGCATATCTCTTTTTCTGAAATATGCTACCCTCTTAGATTTTGTTGATTCCCTTGAGGTACTTGAAAGTTTCTATCATGTCCCATTTCTCCCTCCTTTCCTCAAGGGTTAATGTGATTTGCCTACCAATATTTGCTAGGCAAATATGATTCTAATGCTACAGTAATTACTGTGATTTGCCACACAGTATAAATGAATATAGAGTATAGAGAAAGTAGATTATATTGAATTTACGGTATAGGTTAGTGCAACATGTTTAGATACCAGGGAATGGTATCTGGAGACAGGGGTGGGTGGGCTGACTGAGACGGGTATAGGTGTAGTAGCCACTGCATGCCCTTAAGGCATCTGCAAAGTGAAAGTGTAGTGACTGAGGTCAAAGGAGTGGCCTGTTGCTGGTAGTATTGGTAATACTAGAGGGCTAGTTGGTCAGGTATAACCTATAGACCCCAGTGTCAGCAGACACAGGCCTGTTGAAAAATATAGGGCCCTATTTTCAAATGGGCTGTGTTGCCACAACGGCTTGCAGCAGAGGTGTTTGCCACAAGTGGTGACTTGTGGCAAACCATGTGGCAAGCATGATTTTGAAAGCAACTTGCCACAATCCCTCTGTCACAAGTCTCTTGCGGTGACACAGCACAGGCATGCCAGCTACCCCAGGATACATTTACTCCCATGGGGGTGCAATTTTATAGGGCTTGTGCCAAAGCTTTGGCGTAAGCTGCTGTAAAATGTGGAAAGTGTCGCTACTTGCATCCTTGTTATAAAATAGGGTGCAAGCTGCAGCAAACACTGGGATGCAGCTGTGGCAAACATTGCGGGGACACAGCACTTGGTCAGATGCCCTGTGTCCCCATTTGAAAATTGGTCACATAGAGTATAAGTTACAGTAAGTTTAAGAGGATTTTTATTTATGCAAAGGTGTTGCTGTTTCTCATTTTGCAAGCTGTTTCTGTAACTCTGGCAGAACAGCCCAGTAAATTTACCTCTGTTGCACTTGAAAACTGTGTCAGACTCAGACTTCAGAGGCATCTGTGTCTCACAGTTCCAGTTGTCACCAATGTCAGTCCAGTACTTT
Source organism: Neoceratodus forsteri (assembly GCA_016271365.2). Classification (NCBI taxonomy): domain Eukaryota; kingdom Metazoa; phylum Chordata; order Ceratodontiformes; family Ceratodontidae; genus Neoceratodus; species Neoceratodus forsteri. The sequence continues at coordinate 1,665,099,978 of CM057450.1, read as the reverse complement.
GCCTGCCTCTCTCCCACACAGGTTCCAACAACTATCTGGTTGGTATGCCTGACTTGCATATTCTCCAGTGGTGGAGGGAAAAACGGAAGCAAAGAGAACCTACAAGAACTACTGGCAAACCTTACATGTAATGGCCTGGACAGTTGTGTTATTGCACCCCCCTCTGCCAATTCTTTCCTTAGCCTTACTATGATACTGTGGTTATTGTAACCCACCACAATGGACATGGCTGACTTGATCGTTGCAAGATAGTTAACTACCTGGGTATGTGTGGTGTCCAAAACCTGCATCATGGCTTCTCCTGATGCCAGGTGACCTCCCTATATACAACCTCCCTCCCTCTGGCACCCTTGATAAAGTGTTCATTCAGCATCTTATTCATGTTCTCTGACTCTCTCATAGGCTCCTCCCCCATTACCCTGTTTTCAGAGGCACAATACCATCTATCATCTTCCTCCTTTCATTTATGTACTGGAAGAAGGTTTTGGTGGTGTCTGTAGCTCCTACTGCTATCCTGACATCCATATGTGGCGTTCTGTATTCTAGTCTTGCACTCCCTCAGTGCTGCTCAGTATTTCTCTCTGGCTTGGAAGCAACCCATGTCTTTCCAGCAGTCACAGACTTTCCTGTTGTTCAGAATCAATCACCTTACAGTATATCCATTTTGAGTCAGGGAACCACTTCTTGGTCCTGTCCCCTTGTGTTGCCTGAGTACAGGGATGTAAACCTCTGCAGCTGCTTTGAGAATCCAGTTCAGCAACTCCCACATGTGCTGTGCATTGCCAGCATCATGAAACTGCTCCAGATCTTTTCACATGAAGTCTTTCATCTTAGCAAAGTACACCTTTCAAAAGTTCTGAAGCATGGTGGCTGTAGCCCAACTAGTTTTTTCGATCACCAGGGGGAGGGTTACCCAGTTTACTCATTGTCTTCACTGGTTCTTTAATGTTTACACTGGGGATGATCACATTCCTGCTGCTGAGAAACAGGTCAAGAGAGACTTGTAATCTTGACCTTGCACCCCTGTTGGACGTGCCAATCTAGGAAGTAGTTCTTGCAGGGGAAGAGTAACTGAGTGTCAGCCTGGCCATTACCCCTTTGAGACCCTGGTCTGTACCCAAGAGAGTGACATTGTCCAGGATCACCACTGCAGCCAGTTTGTCTGCTCTTCTAATTTCTCCTTCCAGCTGTGATTCATGCTCTACTGAGTTGTCTGAGGGCCTCTAGCACACTCTTAGGGGACTGCTTCATGCCTTCACTTTTCCTGTAGCTCAACCCTGATCAAATCTGTGAACATGTTTGCCACCTTATGCCCTCTTGTCCTCCACTATGACTCAGATGTTGGTAGTAGTAGTAGTAGCTTCATTTGTTTCTGGTGCCCTTCCCTGGAGGCCCAAGGCACCATTACAAAAATAATATAGCTTTAACACTCATCTACTACAGTATATATATAGAATACAAATTCACAGCACAAACAGTCAGCTGTATAACATCCTTTAAAATATATAATAAAACCAAATATGGACGACAAGCATAAAATTCACAGATATTTGTAGGATGAATATTACTTAAATTCAGAAGTCCATAATAAGGCTGAAAGCCCGTGCAAAAAGGTAGGTTTTAAGGTTCTTTTTGACTAGTTCAACTGATGAGGCCTCTTTCAGAGCCCTTGGTAATGAGTTCCAAAGGGTTGGAACCACTACTCTGAAGGCTCTGCTCCCTGACGTTTTTAACTGGGTTTTGTAGATTATCAGGAAACCCTCCTCAGAAGAATGAAGGGGGTGAGTGGGGCAGTATGGGTGCAAGAGCTGTCACAGGTAACCAGGACCCAGGCTGTGCGGGGCCTTATAGGTTAACAATTTGATCTTATACAAGATGCGCCAAGCAGCCAGTGCAGCTCCTGCAGTGTAGGGGTGATACCACTATATCTAGATAGACCTGTTAATCTCGAAGCTGCATTCTGCATACCGTCCATATATTGGCCTGCATACAAGTGAGGATAGTTTCCCCTTTATGCTTTATTACCCCATTGGGTCCCCTCTTCAGGCACTCCCCTCTTCTGCCACTCTTCCCACTGTGTTTCCCTGTGTCTGCCTCCTGCCTTTGTTTGTCCCCTGTATCAACACTTCTTCCATCCTCTAGATTAACTCCCCCCGCTTGCTTGGTCCATTCTCCTGGTTAACACTCCCACCCCCTCCTAATGGAGGAACAGCCAGTCCTATGCATACAATTGTCCCTTGCCCCCGGAGGTCATCCAGTGGCTAGAGAAACAAAGCCCTCCCTCTTGCACCTGCCCTTAGCTAAGATTTAGCCTGATTTATAGTCTATTGTAACACCTTACTAGTATCCAAGACTGAGAGAATTTCAGAAATGATCACATTGGATATCTATTCCTCCAGAAATATTCCAGGTTACATGAATGATCTACTTATGCCCCAGAACTTGCGCTTCCCATGTTGTTTGAGCCAGCATGGACAATCATGATGTGTGCCACACCAGTTGCATTGCTTGGCACTGTAAAACATTTGTTCTATTCTCTCACCATGCAGACCCACCACCTCACCTGAGCTACTGTCCTGGTCAACAAATTCCCCTTCCAGTTCATCCACTGCACAATTATGGAATCCCCAATTATCATCTTACTGCCCCTCTCTTTAGGCTTTCCTTACTTGTCCCAGGAAGGTCAGATGTCTTTGTGTATGGATTGCCACTACCCACCCCAGTTACTTGTTGACCACCCTCAGCTTGGCCAGACAGGTGTTAATCTCTGTCCACCAGTGAGGGTGCTTCTTTATGATGATGTCTGCTAACTCTCTTTCCCACTTGGAGCAATTCTTCATCCACCACTGGAGACCACAGTTCCTGCCACATTTTCCCTGCCCTACATGTCAAAGCCAAGTGCTCAAGTCCCTAGCCTCATCTCTTCCTTCCTCTTTAGCTTTCTGCTCATGTCTCTAGGCCACTGTGGTGCCTCCAGCTGTCACTTGAATCTAGTAATGTACTACCTGAAAGATATACTGCAGCCACTCCGCAGTGGCTGCATCATGGGCATGATTGTGCACATATTTATTTATTTATTGAAACATTTCACCAGGAAAGGCACACTGAGCAACAATTTGCTTGTCTCATCTCATGGTGCATCCCAGGGGAAAGGGTAGTAGAAATACATACATGCATACAACAGCAAACATTATTACAACAATATTGGCAGTGGTGAATAGCAAATAACAGAAAGAACATATTAAGTGCAGCACAAGAGTACAATTGTATACAGAGGTCACAATGGACAGGTCAAGTTCATTACATTAGGGTAACACCTTAAATTCATGATGGTGGTACCATTTAGCCAGAAAGGAAGGTAGATAGGTAGTAACAGCAGAGGTAGAAAGGTAGCGAGGTTGGGAGGAGAGCAGATGATTAGGAATCAAGGTTATAGATACAATGATAGAAGTAGATTGATAGGAACCTAAAGTCATAGTTATATTGGTAGTTATAGATAACCTGAAGGAATGGCCAGGTAGGGATCTCAGCAGGGAAAGAAAGTAGTGGGGCTGAAAGGAAGCTGTAATTCAGAATAGTTACTTAAATATTGATAGAGGGAGCAGGTCAAGAATACCAGGAGGTTAATTGCAGGTACAATTCACAGAGAAGAAATTATGTAGGGCTGACATTATAGAGAAGGGGAGGTGGAGTGGAGAATCTGGTGAGGAAGTGAATTCCACAGTTTTGGGAAGTGATACAAGAAAGCAGACTGGCCTACAGTGGTAGACTGGTGAGGGACAAGCAAGGACCAGAGAGGTAAGATCTAAGTGAGTGGGCAGAGGAAGGACTGATAAAGAGGAGGTGAGATAGGATGGGAGTGATCCAAACCAGAATTTAGAGACAAATTTAGAACAATGATGGAGGTTTCTATTTTCTAGTGAAGGAAAGACCAGGGAGAGGTAGAGTTGACAGTGGTGGGTGGGAGGAGGAGAGTCCAGAGCAAAGCGACAGAAGGAGTTGAAGAAGGTATCCAATTTGGTTAAGGAGGTCTTGGGAGAGGCACTATAGACTACATAACACTAGTCAAAAATAGGAAAGATTATCTTCTGGACAAGTTTGTGCCTATCCGGGAGAAGGAGGCAGTTCTGGTTCCTGTATAGAGTGCCAAGCTTGGGGCGCAGCTTTTTTAGGATGGAGTCCATATGACCGGAGAAGGTGAGATGTTGGCCAAGCCAAACACCCAGATATCTGAATGAGGAGTTGTCTTCAAGGACTATCCCATCAAGGGTATTGAAGAAGGGCAGGGAGGGGAGCTTAGGGAGTCTCTGCCTAGTGCCGAAGGTCATAGAGACTGTTTTCTTGGCATTTAGGAAAAGTTGATGAGAGCAAAACCAGTGCTGAACATTGTTGAAATCTAGCTGAAGTCTGTTTGCAACATCAGTGGGGGACTGTCTGGAGGTGTAGAGGACCGTGTCATCTGCGTACATATGTAATGAGGTTGATGCACAGACAGATGGTAGGTCATTAAGAAATATGGAGACAGGTATAGGGCCCAACACGGACCCTTGAGGGACACCAGTGTTGATAGGAAGGGGGGAAATGTGGAGTCAGTGATTCTGATTGACCAATTAAAGCGACTTACCAAGTTCTGTGTCAAAGTGGAAGCAGCATCATGTTCTCCTTCTAAGCCCAATCCAAGCTGAATCGCCAGCCAGTTTTATTGTATTGTGCCTCAAAATGCCAAATTTAAGTTAATTCCGCACCAAGTGTGTCTCGCAAGTTTTCTTTGTGTGAAGTTTGTGCATGCGCATTGAATTGGTCATCCGCGAGTGACGTCGGCTCAGGAAAGGCATCCCCACTGCACTCCCCTAGCCGGCTGCTCAGTCAGCATTGCAAGCAGCAGCCGAAGCGGGTCTTCTGAATTTTCTCATATTTTTGGGGCACAATACGATAAAACTGGACTGCAATTCAGCTTGGATGTCATGTACTGATAGTTCAATCCAAATTAAAAATTAAGACACCACTCTGAGTTTGCACTTATATTGTGCGATGAGGCAGAGCATTTTTGAAGGGATTGGCATACTGTTCTCCAATACAACTAATGTGTTTCATGGGTGCGTTTTCTGTGCCAGGGGTCCTGCTAACATTCATGACCTGCTTAGCCTGAGTAATCAAAATAAAAACTTCAAGTGCTACATTTGAACTACACAGTATTAGGTGCCCACTGGAGTAGAATTGTAAGGGGGAGGTAAGAGATGCACCCAGTACTACTATACAGAACTGTATGCACCCATGTAAGAGGTGCTCTGCTGGCATATGGAGTCCATTTTAAAATGACTTACATTACTGTAAAACCTATATATTCCAGTACGTTGTGCATGACATTGTGCACAACACTGATTAGATGCCTGGTGCAGAACATCAGAACAACAGGGTGCAATAATCGGGTGTGTTTTGTGAACAGACAAAGTCAGAACTGGGGCAATAACTGGTAAAAATTCCTGGACTGCATTGGAATAAGCTGATTCTGCTTTACATATGACCACTTTCACAGTCAGCTTTCACTACAGCAGTTCTCTATCTTTATTACAATCCCTCTTTGTCAGTAACTGTTGAGGAGCATGGCTAATCGGGCCAAGTCCGATTGATTATTTCTCCAGCTTGCAAACTCCTCATGCTGCGTGTGGCTATTTTATAAATAGTTATAAATATTCTGTATAAAGTTGCTAGTTTTTATGACACTGTGGCCATGCAATACTTTTGCTTAGTAGCTCTACAGTCTCTTTTGTGTGTGTGTGCTCATGTAACCCTGTGCATCTGTTACTGTCATTCGCTGTATATATTGTTGTTTGTTTTTTTTTATTTAATCTCCACAATGGTTAATTATTGTGTTGTTGGAGGCTGCAGTAATATTCCCTCCAGTGATATTTCACTATTTGACTTTCCAAAACATGATAGGTCACCCACACGTTTTAAAAAGTGGGTGTCCTTTGTTCTTTTAGACCGTGAGTGGGATTGGCAATCTGCTGTTGCCGCTACTATTTGTTCAGCCCATTTTGCCTCTGAATGCTTTACCAATGCCATGCAATTTGAATTCAAGTTTTGTAAGTTGCTAAAATTAGCCAAAGGTGCAATCCCAACAGTACGCCCTTGCATTGCGTCGAAACAGTTGTTGTCGTCTAACCCATATAAACGTGTTTGTGAAGAAAGAACAAAAGCAGAAGGGAAAGCAAAATGCAGCAGTTGAGTAACAGAGAAATTGATGGCCTCCAGGGTATATATAATGCTATTATTATCAGTGTGCCCTTGTACTCTTTCATGTTGTTGTGATCTGTTATGTTACCGTGTGCACGTTGTGTTTGCCTGTGTCTGCCTACATCCATGGTGGTGTGTAGTTTACCAACCATGTCTGTGCCACAATGTGCCCATGTTTTGTTTTAAACCTGTTTGTTCTGTTCCTCTATCTAGAGGTTGTTCACTGCAACCCTCCCCCCCCACACACACACATCATGCTGTGGTGCAATAAGTCATGGTCTGTGCCTGCACGCAACGTATGAGATATAGAACCACCCAAGCTGATGGCAGATAATACTATGTATGCCCTTTCTGATGTTTGCTGTTTGATCATATTGATCATATTGCCCTGGCCTCCTTTCTCTGCTCCACTGTATAGATCTTGTTAATTCACAATCATTACAGACCTTAGGTGTTCCAATCTCCCTTCAAAGGCAGTGTTCCTGGTCTTGGACCACCCACCCAAGGCCAGGATTTGTATCTGCCCATCCCTGGATATTAAATTCACTTTATGTGAGTGATGGGATCGCATGCATGACAGATGTGGAGTGGGAGGAAGGCAAGATGGGGGGAAGACTGTGGCTCAGTGGATGCAGCTCAGGACTCTAACTGTACAAAGCAGAGACTGGGTGTGATGTACTGACCACCTGCACAGCCTGAGGAGCTTTACTTGTAGTTATCAGATCATATTGCAATGCTACATAGGAAGGAGATTGTGGTAATTTGTGGGAGCTTGTGCTTCTGGACATGGTCCAGGATTGTCTCCTGACACAGCTGGTCAGCTGGGCAACTCAGCTAGGTAAGATGATGTATCCTGTGCTTGTATTCTGTGCTTCTGAATCAGGAGTCATTGATTAATCCAGGGGTGTAAGACCTACTAGATGTAAGTGACCACCCAACAGTATAGTTTGCTTTCCATTTGAGTGTGGAGATTGGTGCTGTGCTTCAGAACAGCCGACCTTGTGAGGACGATGGAAATACTTCATGCAGTGTTCCAGATAAGATTTTTTGGAATGAGTACTGTACTCCTCATTTTGAAAGTGAGGTGAGTAAAACCAAATTCGGATGCATACAATGTCTGGACAGAGTGGAGTACATTTTTAAGAACAATGCACTTTTTTCTAGATAAGAATTGATCAGGTGTCAACAATGCTCCAGATAATGTTGGCAGGTTGGAGTAATTTACTCACCAGTTTTAAAACATAGTGACTAAAACAAAATTGGGATGTGTATGAGTGCTGTAAATTTAGACAAAATCTACCATTTTTGAATCACCAGTTGCTATGAGGCACTATTCTATCGAGTGTGGGGCATTTACAAATTTTGGATGAGAATTGGTACGCTTTAAAAAAATTCTGAGGAGTATTTCCTTAAATGAGGAGAGTAAAACAGGTTAGTACTACCCTTATCTGGAACCCTGACTTCATGGTTGATTACACAGATCCAAACAGAGATGGATGCCCAGCAAAAGTTAGATACTTTAGAATTCGAGCTGTGTCTCTGTTACTGTATGTTTGTGTTCATGTTTGAACAAGTCACGGCTCCCTTTCATTGTTCTTTTTTTATTCTTTTGTTCTTTTTCCATTTTCCACACAGCTTCTTTGTGATCATGCCAGTGAAGCTCGCTCCAGCCATGATGATCAAGCCAGCGCATTTACTGTTGTAGCAGCCACGGCGCCCTTGCAACCTGGCATGGATGTCGATAGCATGGTCAGTACGGCTATATATGTGAAACACAAATTTTCAGAACTTTTTCTCCCACAGGGCAATACAGTCCATTTGTTCTGCATCCAATATTTGTTATCTGTCTCTTTACTTGCAGGCCAACATAGAGGCAGAAACTGCAGAGGTTGTTGACACAACACAAGAAGGCCATATCATTTGGCGTCTAACTCCAGGATGGCAGCAGCCACCTCATACAAGCCATGTGACTTCAAGGCATGGTCATCATGATGCCCAGACAGTTACAAATAAGTCTGTGAGTGCAGCAGCCCAGACAGCAGTGCACAAGAAAGGTGAGTCCCTTGTTGTGCAGTCTACAGTGTCTATAGTGGTCGACATGTCAAATGACTGTGGGTCTATACCACGTTGTTGCCACCATGCTGTTGGTTGCTGCTTCTGGTCAGAACATCAATGTCCGAACAACTCGTCTCTGCTAGATGCATTGCAGCACCGCGATATATTGTGCCTATACTTTATTTTTGTAATATATAGGTTAAACACAGGAATGCCTTGCTAACAGGGTCTGTATGGCCGGATGGTGTAATATTTGTTTGCATGAATATTTTATGTATACATGTAATGATTTGACTACTACTACCTACAACCCTTTGAGTCATAGACTCGTTTCCAAAGGCTCCATGTCAGAATAAAACATAGACATTCATACAGTACATACATAGAATTAATGCGGGTGAACAGTCATACAGAGTATAAATACAATGAGCATTGGTTAATGCGTATACATATGGTAGCTAAGACAGGGCAGAGCTAGCGACATATTTACCTAATGAGCAGTTAAGACCTATACAATTAGTAGCTACAGCAATACATGATATGAATTGGTAGTAGGCCGCCTCAGGGAGGTCTTGTGTTATGCATAATACAATGCATTCATAGTCCAGTACAACTATATGTTAACAGAGGATTGTAAGGAGCCTGTAGGCTACAAATAGTGAGTGCTCTCTGTCACAAACCCACTCAGCAGGTCAGCCCTCTACTCCCAAAGTGCCAACCTCCGAGCACAGTCTTGTGAACAGTTTAACAGAACAAGGTAACCCTCTTGTGTGTTTTGTGAGTTTGGATCAACCTTTGGTCTCAAGTCTTGGAGGGATTCAAACTGTGAACCTCTTGCTAGTGTACCCAATGCACAGGCTCAGATATTTCTGTCTTCGGGGGGCCAGATATCTTTGCCTACGGGCACGTAACCAGGTATACAGAGATGAACCCTTAAAAACTTTAATAAAGACCTCAGATTTTTAAACGCTTCTCTTTCCAGTTTAGTATCACCATTCAAGCTCACATCTAGTGTCTGCTATAACCATATATACTTTTCTTACAAATGAAAAGAAATCAAAGACAGACCAGATATGCTCTAAAAAAGAATTTTACTAAAATGGATAAAAATATGCAAAACACAAAACATACAAATCTTTTAAAAGAACAAGCTTTAAGCACTGCAAATTCCTACAGCATTATTTCGATTTAGCTCTCTTTCTCAATACCCGTTTAAAGTGCTCACAGATGTTTCATTGTCAGAGTCTAGATAAAAGTGTCTCTGAAGTAAAACAGAATATTCCTTAAAGCAAACTGTATTTGCCAATCCCTTTTTTTGGGTGAGGTCATCTAGCTCCTCCTCTATCCGAATATATAAAAAAATGTATATTTAAAAAAAAACAGGATGTCTTTTTCAAGAATTAAATTTTGCAACCTCAGCATACTCATATGTTCTTCAAATGACAACCCTTTGATCTTAATCAGTATTGTCTCTCACACAGGCATCAGAGGAACATTTACAACTGCGCAAGTTTGCTAAACCTGGTTTCCCCTTCTAACGTCATAAACCTTTTTTTTATGATTTTCCTCTTAACAACAACATCTATAATTAACTTAGAAAAGTCTGTAAATAGCTTCTGGCCTGCCATGTAACATCTGGTATCTAAAACCGGTGCGTGTGTGTGTGATCTCACATGCTGTTTCAGCATTTTCTCATGGCGTTCATCTTTCAGCTGAAACCTGGGAGGGGGAGCGAGGACACTTCCAAAGCACCAGATTTTCAGCAAAGAGTCAGTAATACATTTTATATTAAAAAAAATGATACAGCACTCAGAACTGGCTGTCCACATCACACTCTCCACTGCCAGGCGAAGGGTTGGTGTGTTGCCTAGCGGCGTGGTGCAGGATCCACAAGTGCAGAAATCCGCAGTTTTCAATGCTCTGCAGAAAAGGGTTGTTTCTAGTGGTGGGCCGCATGTTTCAGTACTGTATACATTCCTTTTTAAGGTCTTTATAAGTGTCATTGAAGAGGGACTGGAAGGAAAAGTATGCCTCTTTGCAGATAACACAAAGATCTCAAACAGGGTTGATACACAAGGGTTGTTGGAAAGGATGAGAAGTGACTTGGTAAGGTTTGAGCAATGGTCAGAAGTATGGTACCTTGGATTCAATGCAAAGAAGTGCAAAGGAATGCATCTGGTAAACAAAACCCCACAGGAATTGTAACCCGGGGGGGGGGCGATCTTTATCTGCCATCAAAGTCTGTATTTCTATGTAATGCTCCTTCATTTTACAGGTGTCATGGCAAAGCCAAAGACTGTTTCCATCGGTATTCAGTGTGACTTGCTCAATGATCAGACCATGCAGCTGCACAAACAACCACAGCATTGCAATGCCTGCTGTTTGACACCTATCAACAAGTCCTTGTCATCGTTATTGGATCCTGAGAATGCAGACAACAAATCTGAATACATTCCTGGTGATGACTCAATCCTTGAAGCTGAGAATGAACAATCAGGGGACATTGATAGGTTGGTATTGCATCACAGCTTCATAGGCATTGTACTCATTCTAAATGTGTTCAGACTCTGCATTATTTTGATGGTGTCTGCTTGATTATTCAGCGATCCTTCTATGACTCTGCTGCTGGCCTACTACCCACACTGGTGTAGTATGGACCTACCACTTCTGCCTGTTTCAACACTTCCATCCAATTATTGCTCACATGACCCCTGCATTTCACCATGCCACAAGTAATTTGTTTCATTGGTGCCCAATGGAGACATACTACATGCACAGCCCTATGCTCATACTGTTACACATTCTTGGTCTTGTTTTACTTTTTTGGGGTCTGGCAGACATCTGCTTCCATGTATATGAGCCATTTGTGATTGACTGGCTCTATCACATTCTTCCTCCACATCTTTTTTTCTGGTTCTACATACACTGCAGTCTCTATGTGTCAGTTTTCTTGTTCATTTTGTATCTTTTTTCGTCATTGCATCTCTTCTCACAACATTGATTCTCGCAATGTCACTCAGAAAATGTTGTGTATTGCTCATGACACATTGGTTGTTATGTTGTAGGACTGTGGCATGCAGAATTCCTATGTTATAGCGCTGCTGCTTCTCTTTTACTGTGGTTTGATGCCTCTTGCATTCCCCACTTCCATCCATCATTGATGGTCTTCAGTCCCATTGTTTGTTACTATTTTCACCATTTTTGCAATTTGATTTTGTGTTGTGTGCCATCTGTCAACTCAATATCATCTTTTTTTTCTCCATGTCTCCGATGATAACAGTGCATGCATTTTAAAGAGCAGGCACCCGTTGTTAGGAGCGCAGCACCCCTCACAGATGTATAATAGCCAAACAGCCACACTGTTGCGGGGTCTTAACAATTCCATGCAGATCCATCCAGTAGCACAGAATGTGCATCCCCATAACAACAGAGCCATGTCTGACACTCCCACAGTCAGGTACCCCAAGCTCCCTTTTTTGACAGCAGAAAATGAAGGCTGTGTGTGTGCTACATACATCTGTACTGGCATTATTTTTCAGTGACCTGTAATACTATTTCATGCTTCCACTTGGGGAAAAATACCAGCAACCACTCCAGTTAACAGGGATAGTAATTGCAGCAGCTGCTTTGATATTTCTACATGTGAACTCTAACTAGTACTAAATGCTGTAGAAATATTGCATACATACAGGTGCAAGGAATGCACACTCTGCATATAGTTTCCACCTTCACAAAATGGGGCTGGGGGTGCTATAACTTTTTAACGCATGGAATTTGTACTACCACTCAACAGTGAATTAGGTCCACTTTTACATCTGTTTGAGGGTGCTGTGCACCTGACAGTGGCTAGCTGCTCTGTAAGCTGCTACCACAGTCTTGCCTGGTGACCTTGAGTGAACAACAGTTATTAGGTTTGGCTCTGAGAGGCCACATTATTGTGCCCATGACTGTTGTAGTAATGGAATTTCGTTTGCTGCATCCACCTTCCTCCTGGTTTGTTGTTATTCTACCGATGTTTCCTGGCCCAATTCCCATCACACTAATAAGCCCACAACACAGTTGCTGCATCCTGCGTTTGCCGGGGTTATCAGATTGGATTGTATGTCAGTGTTCCAATTGTACTTCTACAGAGAAGTAATTATGCAATTGAACACTGTGGTAGTGGGGCCTGATGTAAATTATCAATTGTATTTACATCATATATATACATGCTTGTGTGAACTGTTTTTTTTTTTTTTTAAATTTCCCCTTTTTCTGGCAGGACCACCGGCAGCCATCCGCCCTGGTCACGGCTCCCAGAGACCTCTACCACCGTCAATTGCTGCTGAGGACCTCGGTCACCCCGGCTTGCCCCCCGGAGGGTGGGGCCGTGGGCCACCTTCGTGACCCCGGAACTGTGACTGGTCGGGGTCCCGCAGCGACGGTGGCAATGTGAGGCTCTCCAGGGAGGGCTTCATTAATCCATGGTCCTGCCCGCCATCTTTTTCCACCTGCATTTTCTCCCGGGAGGAGGCGGGGATGTGCAATGATGCCAGCGTCCGCCCAGCCTCCCCCCTCCACGTCGAGCATCGGTTGCATGGAACTCCCGGTCTCCACCAGGGGTCCCCAGCGCACCGATTGCTGCCCGTGCCCTCCCCCCGGAGTAGGAGAGCTGTCCGCCGGACGCTCGATCCTACTCCCCCCAGCCGGCCCTCCGACGACCCGGATCCGTTCCCGAACCCAGGTCGCCGGCGTCGCAAGTGGAAATCCCACCGCTGCGCCGACGGGCCGGCTTGTGAACTGTTGTTTTGCACGTCAATTTACCACACAGGGGTGCAAGCAGCAATAGAGGAGCATTTACAGGTGAAAGCAACCTTTACTGTACATGTGTATTCACACACACAGGAGATGCACTGTACTGTATTTTACTGCTATGCACATTGTATTCTGGTATACAAGTTCAGCAACTATTCAGTTTCCAGACCTTACGGTACCTTTGCACTTGCAACACTCAATTTTACACTTCTCATGCCTGTGTGCCTCTCTGGTTTCCAGCCTGGTTCTCCTTTCCTACCTGTGTTGTGCAGTCCAAGAGGCAACACTATATGTGAGTTATTTTACACAGTTTTGCATGACATCATGTTGTATCAACCAACTGGTGTTACTGCATGCTCCAGTTCATTTACAAGGTGGCACATAGCACTGCTCTGTGCTATTGTCTTACTACTGAGATTCACTTTTACTGCCAATCCACAACAGTATGATTACAGGTGTTTGTGCCGCCATGGTACTGCAACACACCTTGTTACAGACATGTATCCCTACTTAAAAACAATACATTGTACGTCACCACTGGTAGTAACATTGTCGTTTGCTAGCAATACTTGTTTCACTGTGTATTTTGGTAACACTTAGAGATATGTTGTTCTTAGTGACACTGTGTATGTGGGTGTTTTGGTGAACAGTAACAAGTGTTGACTGCTGTTTCAGCACAGTGTCTATTGATGCACATCACTGACTGTAAGCTTCTGTAAGGTTGCTATACTGAAAGTATGTGCATAACACAACTGGATGGAAGCTTTCACATGTTCCTTCCATCCTTGTTTACTCAGCATGCCATGCGCTGTTTTGTCACATGCAAACCACCATTGCATTTGAATTGCTCAGTGACACTATATGGCTATACTTGACATGGTATACTGTTGTGTGACTGCTTGCGATGCCATCACTGACATACAACTAATGAGTCTTTTTAATCCTCTCTTTTAACAACATGCAGCATTCCCATGCAGGCACCAAATCCAGACGCAGAGGCACAAATGTTTTTTGTTTTCTGTTCCAGTCTATATGAACTGTTTGCAAATGCCCCAGTTGTGCAGAAAATACCACCGTGCATTACTCCGCAGATGAAGTAAAGTGGGGGCTTGGCACCCTTCTCATTGTAACAGTTACATGTCCGGACTGTGGTTATGGCCGAATATGGTGAAATCAACTGTTATTGGGTCATATTCCACCCATGAAGATGATACTATCATCTGCTATTCTAATATCTGGATGCCCCATTTCTAAAGCACTGCATCTATTCAAACTGATGAATGTTGCTTCCATTTGCCGCACGACATTCGATAACCACCAGCGTTATGTCCTTCTACCAACTATCAAGAGCTTCTGGATTCAGAAACAGAAAAGACTGATTGAACAATTATCAGCAATGGGGGGTGGACTCATGCTAGCTGGTGACGGTCGTTGTGATAGTCTTGGTCACTGTGCAAAGTATGGCTTGTACAGCATGCTGGAGCAGCGCATCAACAACATTATCACTGTCTCCTTGGTCCAGGTGAGTAAAGAAATTATAAGACAGCATTTGCTTATTGTTTTGTCCCCACAACGTGTACTATGTCTGTAATTCCTGTGTTCTCCACTTAGAGCAATAAGGTGAAGAATTCTACGTGGATAGAGCTGGAGGGACTACAGCATGTCCTTTCATTCCTTGTGTGCGAATCTCAATTGAAAATTTCATGTCTGGTGACTGACTAACATGCAAATAATGCTTGGCTCAGGGACAACCCACTGATGACTGGTGGTGACCACTACTATGATGTTTGGCATATGGCCAAAGTTAGTGTAGCATTACTTGTCCTCTTGATCTTCATTTTCATTGTTAAAAATATTTGGTATCAAATTATTTGGGTCGGTGAATGTGCAGGAATTATTTTTCTCGTCTACAGAAAAAATTAGAGGCCTTGTCAAAGCAAAAACATTGAGAGACAATCACCTATGGAAGAGGACTATCAACAATCACATTTACTGGATTGCTGCCTCGATGCCAGGCTGTGATCCCAATCTCAGAAAAGCGAAATGGCAGTGCATGATGAATCACATGCAAAACATCCATGAGGGCCACAGTGACCTGTTTCCATACTGCCTGCATCCACCTCTTATGGGCCCAGAGCAGAATAAGAAATGGTTGCAGCCGAGTCAGTATTCACAGTCACAGAGGTATCCTTTAATTTCTGTCCGATGCAATTCTGATACCTGAGTTTGTGTTTTCTGCCAATGGGTGATAAAGGATCAGAGATACTTTTTGAAATTCTCAAGAACAAGCGTCTTCTAGGCCACGTTTGCCGCCTATCGCCGCATACACAAACATCAGCGGTAGAGGCATTTCACAGCACTATTCTGAACTTCGCTCTGAAACACATTTCCTATTCATTTCATGGGATGCAATGCAGGTAAGTTTCTCTGTAAGGTAATTGGGGCCATGGTGGGGTACACCCACTGATGCATGCTCTGGTACACAACATTTACAAGCAGAACAATAATACTACTTGTTCATACTTGCAAAGCTATTGTCAATGGGACTGTCAAGAGTTAGGCATAATGGCATGATGGTCAATCTTCAGAGTGCATGTGTATTACTCTCCTCGTGTCATTTTATTGGTGGGTAAATTCACATGACTGTGCATTGAGAAGGCACTGTTGATTTGCAGGAATTCTTTTATTTTCAGATTGTATTTGTCCCTGTATAGTGATTTACGGCTTTGGCCATATCTCAAGTACAATGCGCATTGTCTAATGATGGGCAATTTCTCCTCCTCCACAGTGACACAGTGTTGTGTAGTTCCACTGTGTTTGAGCCTTGCATCGATGCTATTCATGACTCATATGGTTACCTGGGTGTGAGATCATTCTGCACTACAGCTTTGCATTTCACTGCTATCCAGTTGATGCCCCGCAGTCTCCACCCATTATTCCTACACCCCATGACCACTTTTGATGCTTGTACTCGAGTGCCACCAGGGATGTTCCCTGTGCAATGTCACTAATGAAGACATTGAACATGACTGGTCCTAGTACTGATCCCTGTGGTATCCCACAGGTCACCCCCCTCTCGCCAGATTGTACCCCATTTACCACCACCCTCTGTCTCCTGTCTGTTAACCAGTTCCTCATCCAGTTCACTACCTTGTCTCAGATGCCCAGACTACACATGCCATAATCTTAGTTAATGACAGCCTCAAGCGATATATTTTTGAAAGTAGTGTTTGTTATATTCTGCTGTTCACACCATGGTTTCATCTATTGCTCCTGTAAATCTTAACAACCTTTGACAATTACATACACTGCTGACAGTAGGCCATGGTATTGATTGACATGATGAAACCAAAAGGTACATCTATATTCACTGACAAGGCCGCACCCACCAATCCTATTTGGGCAAGCATATCTTTCATTTGATTTGACATTGTTTCTGTGATCCCCTGATTTGCAAATTGTAGCTCTGAGGTCTGCCATGGACCAGTGGCTACTGCAACCCTAAACAAAAATGATATCTACACTCACATCCCCAGGTGTCACTACAAACAATCTTTGCCACTTTCATGAGATGCTGACACTCTTCTGCATTATCTGGTGGCAAGAGACAGCATTCCCGTATATGTCGACAGACTTTGATTCCACCACCATCATGTGTATGCCTGAATCTCTGTCTTAATTATTTAGTGGCATTCTTATTTTCCCTTTCTTTTCAGATTGTATCTGTCATCACTTCATTTCAATGAAAACACAGGGAGAAACACACTGACAGACAAGAATGGGAAGGAAAAGTTTGCTGTCTACTTCTCAAAGAAAAAGAAGGGCGAGCCCACTGTGCAGCCACAGAAACAACCATCCACATATGGTAAGCAAAATCAGAATGCACTTTTTTGTCACCCAGCATATGAGTAGTTACTGCATGTTGTTAGAAAAATTGCATACAGCTGGTAAGTCCAAATGTAACATAGTCACATCACCCCCACTCCTGTTCCAACAATAAAAGCCCAGAAAATATCTTAATCTCACCAAAGATTTTTTTTGTTACCCATGGTAAAAGGCCATTTGGTTTAAATGTTACAGACTCTATGTGGACCACTGTTCTTGTACTTTTAATGTGGAATGCAATAAAAGACATCTTAAGATATTTTGTTGCCTTTTATTGATGGGACAGGAGTGTGGAGTGCCATGACTCTTTTCCATTTCTATGTATGACTGTTGCTGAGCACCCATAGCTTGAGTGCAGCTCTTTTGGTTTCGCTGCTCGACAGACTTTACCAATTTGCAACTATGACTTCAGGTGTAGGGGATACACACAGATGCCAACCAACAGTAAATGAGATGAAGCTGTTTGTGTTACTGATACTTTTAGTCTGTCCAGTTTCCATGGGCATTTTTTTTCCACATGGATGTACAAATGGGAAGCTTGTTTCATTATTTACATGCTTTGTTGTCCTGGGATGTATGGGTGTGTCCCCATGACCACCACATGGAGCCGCATGGTCTGTGTCATTGATCTTTCCCACACCCACTTAAAACTTTACATCCATCCCCAGTGCTTCATCCATCAAGTTCCATGTTTGTGCAGTGTCATCTCTAGTTCTCCCACCTCTAACTCCCCCCACAACACATTTGTAAATGTTCCACTACTATTTCTCCCTTTTCCCATTGCAAACCATTGTTACAGTATAGTATGTTGCCCATTTCACAGCATCTGCCCTTCCCCCAGAAACACTTCCCATAATTAGAAACTGATTGCAGTTGGTGCTGCCCCTAAGCAGTGCACTGTGTTACCACGATGGCTATTAAAAGTGTCCAAAGTCCAAATCATGTTGCACAATGTAATCATGTATGTGCTCACTGTGGTTACCATAAAAACAATACTGAACCTGTGAATATCACAAACAATGCATAGTTGACACCAATTGGAGCCACACAGTTTTGCGTGTAATAATGTTATTTCATGAGAATATCCACACAACACTTGTCCTTTGCACCTTTTTTTTTCCAGAGTATGCACATGTGGTCATGTGAGAGGCCATGCTGCCCCTGAATGATCCAGAAATCATGGAGGAGCTAAAGAAATCTGCTGGATCCAAGCAACAGCCTGAACACTTGTCTGCAGCATTCAAGGACATTGACTGTGTGAGTGCAGTCCAGCATTACAAGACTCGATTTCCAAATAAGAGTTAGCATTTGCAAATACAGTCCCACACAGTTACCGTGTTTTATGCAAACTCGGACTGTATGACTACTTGAGTGGTACAGTAAATGGATTTTCTGTACCTTGATGCTCACTGACGCTGTAAACAACTCCACTATACTATTGACAGAAAACATTTGTGAACTAAATGTTCAATATGGCACTCTGACCAATCAGTGATTTGTAGTGTCGGACAGTTGAATGACTCTTGTTATAGTAGGATGATAATAGTCGTGCCTGTCATGACTGCATATAGACCAAGAAATGCTTATGTTGTACAGACTCTGATTTAGCAAATGACAGTTTCTGTGCACACATAATAAGGGCATCATCAAAGAATACTGTTGTGAAACAATCTGTCAAATTTTATCTGATTGCCTGGGGAAACGGAACCAGAATTGCCGCAATTGACAGCATAAGAGACTGCGCACTCATCAATGCTGGATGAGAACTATGAACTATGAACATGTAACTTTGAGACTTGGAAGTGTGGCAATGGGTTGCACATTACCTGTTCACAATTACTAAATGCCCAGTGTATTGTTGGCCTTGGGAATATAAAGGGATAGCCCCACCACAGGGCACTAATGCCTGTTAGTCAAGCTGTCCATGACACTTATTAATGTATATAGTGATAGGCACAGTGTTGTTTTTGAAATCACGCATGCGTCATCATTTTACTTAGGATGTGTGACTTATGCAGAACTGTTGTGGTTCCACATACCCAGTGGTGGTTTAGATATTGGTTGGGTGTGCACATGTGACAATCCCCAGAATCATGCTACGGTTGCTGAAATGGTCTCTATCTGAGGCATAATGACAGCTGTCAGGAGAAACAAAAGAAAAGAAAATCAAGAAAGATCCTGGTAATCTAGTGTTACCCCGATGCCCCTAACCACCCAAAATAACATAATCATGATTCCATGGTAGTGTGGTTGACTCACACCCCTCCTGCAACACCGATCAATGGTCATTGGTGAATGTGACCAATTAGGTGGTCCACTACCCCCCCCGGGCCCTTGCCCACAGAACTTACCTCACAGTCATTAGCTGGCATCCAGCAGCAAACCCACCTGCATAACCACCACAGCTGTTCACAAAATGACAGTGTACGGTATTGGTTGCAATCTGATTTGGTGGTTAGCCACGGAGGTATGAGGGTGTGATTGCTGCTGGTTGCCTGCAGATGACTGTGGGGGGAGCTGGGTGGGCAGTGGATGCTGTGGAGTAGTGGTGTTGGGTGCCAGTGGACAACCAGGGATGTCATG
This sequence comes from Neoceratodus forsteri, assembly GCA_016271365.2. Classification (NCBI taxonomy): domain Eukaryota; kingdom Metazoa; phylum Chordata; order Ceratodontiformes; family Ceratodontidae; genus Neoceratodus; species Neoceratodus forsteri. Next base: position 1,665,080,424 of record CM057450.1, on the reverse strand, counting down.
GTATCTGATGATCAGTGGATTGTTTTAAACAATATCTGAACATAGAATATCTTGATCACTGAATACCACAGGATGCACCACCAAATAATTAAAGTATTCCTGAATTTACTCTTACAGTATGCTATCAACAAACTTCTACCAGGCCAACAACATGTTCCTTTTGTTTTGTAGTTTTTTTGTTTTTTAATATAAGTGCCAATTGTATCATCGCAGTAATACATGACAGAGTGTGAGTCAAGCAGTGATTGAATTGCACCTGGTGAGGATTTCGTTAGTCAACTGGCAGCCTCGTGACAAATCCACACCAGGCGTGAGCAAATCACAGCATTGCACATACCCTGTTGTGGATTATTGCCCAACTATCTCTCTTCAAGTAAAGCTTACCACCTCTTGGCTGCTGACTTGCTATATGTTCATTTAATAGCATGATGTAAATTAAAATATACTTTAAATACATGGATAATTTTTTGTGGTGTAATAGCTCAATAAATGTGTCAATGACTGCCTTGTGAAAAAGCACCTGCCAGTCTCTGTTTTGCATGCTATGGAAGACTGTCACAATCTATATCAAACAGAAAAGTAAGATGAGCTGACACAGGCAGTGATATAGTAAATAATTTATTTATTACAACATTCTGTGCAGAAAAGTTGTTGTAGAGAAAGCAATGCAATACAGAGAGCAAAATATCTATGGTAGTATGGCGAGTTTTGGCTTAAAATGACACAATGCAAGGCCATCTTTGTTGGGATACAGTTGACATATCTTGAGAATGCTATACGAGGGCAGTGCAGCTCTGACTTCCTTGCAGAGGTAGCCCCAGCACCAGTGTACCAACTGCCAGTAGCCGGTGTATCTGTACTTCCCGCATGGGGAACAAAAAGCAAAGGTCTGATTATGTGGTGCAAAGTGTCACACAACGCAGTGTATTTTTGGTTCTCATACTTTAGTAGCAAGGTGTGGTCTGGGAGCTGTCGATATAATATGGGACCACTGTATGATGATATAGGTGTGACCAGGCACTGAGCATTGTGGAACCTCAGTAGTGTGTGTGTGTGTGTGGGGGGGGGTGGACTGAGTCCTGGATCTTGACTGACTGTGTTCTGTCCATCAGGTAGGCTGCACAGGAGCAGATAGGCCGGCAACTGCAAGGGAGTCAAGTATAAGGGCATGGAAGGCTGTATTTAAAGCCTTGGATAGGGCGACAAAAATAGCAGAGGTGATGAGGCCATTGACCATCCTAGTAAGGATAGGAGAGGAAGGAAAAGGTAGAAGTGGAGTGAGAGGTGTTAACAGTAGGGGAGTGAGTAGTGGAAAATGATAAAAGGAGCACTAAAGTTGAAGCTGAATGATGAAAGGAGTGAGGCAGCTAGATACTTGTTGGAGTTGACACAGCTCACAGTGTATGGTGGGCTTTTGGATAAGAATGATAAGGGGTATTGGGTCTTGGGAATGCCATAATAAAGGGGATCAGATGAGAACGAAGGGAGGAAATACACCATCGTATCTGAGGCGAGGCAATTCAGTGGCTGCATGCAGGCTGGTCAGTGAAGACACTTTACTTTGCAAGTGCGGAACCTGTGTTTGAATACCACAGCCACCACTTGCATATTGTGTCACAACATGTGCACCCAAGTCACACCTGGAAACAAGCTTCAGCTTACTTACTGGTTATACAATTTTCCAGATCACTTTCCCTAGTGGTTACAATGATGGTAGAACGGATAACAGATTCCCTTGATAACAGGATGTAGGATGCAGAGGACAACAGAAACAGTAGTCCAAATGGAGGTAAATGGGGTTAGAACCCGGTTGCACAAGGCGTATACAGTCATCATTGTACACTGTGTGAGAAACCATGTAGTGGCACATTGTCAATAATACTGTATGCAGGTAAGGACTTACTAACAGACTAACATACTAAAATGCAAGCAGAATAGGCATAGCTGTCTTTCGAGTGTGCTCGATTTTCAGCTCCCGCACTAATTGGTCCTCTCCCCCAGGTCCCAGATAATTTTGGTTGCCCTCCTTTGGACCCTTTGTAGGAGTGTAAAGTCCCTCTTTGCATGTGGTCTCCAAAACTGCACACAATACTCGAGGTGTGGCCCAACCAATCAGTTGTACAGGGGAAGGATCACTTCTGCCTTTCTGGAGGTAATCCCCCCTGGTGATGCATCCCAGCATCCTATTTGCCCTGGCCACTGCCCTCTTACAGGTCTCTGAGTTGTTCTTTTTGACATATACCACTACCCCCGGTCCCTCTCACCCTCCGTGACATGAATTGTGTCTCCTCCCAGGGTATACCCCTGGCCTTGATTTCTGACTCCCAGGTGCAGAACCTTGCACTTCCCCGCACTGAATTCTAGTTGCCATTTTCCTGTCCACCTTTCCATAGCCTCCATATCCTCCTGCAAGGCCACCCTCCTGTTCCCCTGATCCACCACTGCACCCAGCTTTGAGTCATCTGCAAAGAGACTCATTTTATTCAAGATCCCCTTCCTTAAGTCTGAGACATCGGCGTTGAACAGGAGTGGCCCCAGCACAGACCCCTGGGACACCCCGCTATTAACCCACGTTGGGGATGAGGCTAACCACCACAACAATCACCCTCTGAGTATGCTCAATGAGCCAATTTTCTATCCATCTTAACTGTCTCCCTACCTCCATTTCCTTCAGTTTAGCCAGCAGGCCATTGTGGGGTACCAATTCAAACACCCTGCTGAAGTCCAGAAAGAGGATGTCCACATGGCTACCCTGGACCAGGGCCCTCATCACCCACTCAAAAAACTCCATAAGGTTTGTCTGACATGATCTTGCCAGGACAAAGCCTCCAGTAACCCTACCTAGCCTTTTCTTACTGATACCCTCCATCACCTTTCCTACCATCGACATAAGACTAACGTGCCTGTAATTTCCCACCTCCTCCCTTGAACTCCACCCTTGTGGATCAGCACAACATGGCCATCCTCCAGTCTTGTGGCACCCATCTGGTCCTCGAAGAGATGTTTAAGAGCTCTGCCAGAGGGACTGCCAGGACATCTGCCAGTTCCTTCAGCACCCATTGGATGTATCTCATCTGGCCCAGGTGATTTCTCCACCCTAGGGGATCGGAGGGCTTCCCTTACTCTATCTACTGGGATATCAGTCTCCATCTCCTCCCCCTTTGCACCCTGTGCCCTGCACTGTTGGCCACCTCACCTGTCTGGAGTGGACCCTCCCATTCTACAGACCCATCAGGACCCCCTGATCTCCATCGGTCCCATCCCTTCAACAAGACATGTCACATGGGACATGACACTTACTCATAAACACTGCGTGGTGCATTTCCTTGATTGTACTGCTGGACTTAGCCATAGTATACAGTCTGCAGTACATCAGGGTTGAGGACTACATAGTTGAATGCCAGATTTTCTGTGATGCAATCCATGCTGACATCTTCCCTCCTTCAATCCATGCAATTAATTTCCCTGCAGCACAAGCATTCCAGTTTATCCTCCATTATTGGGCAATTGCCACAAAGCCACCTAGAGATATGACAGCAGATGACAAAATTAAGCATGTTTTCCAAGATTGTGTGTGGTTCTTACGAAGCAGTGTCATCTAAAGTAGCGATACTGCAATTGTAACACAATGGTTACAATAGCAATAGTAATAGTAACCAATGCAGGTTTCCAGGTGGGAGAAAGACCTCGTGATGATAGTGGATGTCAAAATGAAGAACTCAGAGGAGTGCAGAAGGGCCACAGCACAAGCAAATGAAATGCTGGGGTGACTTGACAGGCGGATAACCACACGGAGTAGTGATGCACCTCTTCCACTGTGCAATAGCCTGGTTAGACCACACCTGGCATACTGCGTGTAGTTTTTGCATTACTGGGGAGGGTGCAGAGGAGAGCAGCCATGATGGTACTGGGGCATGGGGAAAGGCCCTATGAGGAGCGACAGTGGGAGCTAAACCAATACTCATTGGAGGACAGAAGAGACAGGGGCAATATCATAGAGGTCTTCAAGTATCTCCAGAGGATTAGTATGGTAAACCTTGATGGTGGTCCTTCAGCTGAGGGAACTGGGGGCCACCAGTGAACAACTCATGAAGCTGGAGGGGGATGAGGCTGAGGGTGGGGGAAACATGGAGGTGCTACTTCACTGAGAGAGTGGTGGTGCCCTTCAATGCACTGTCTATGGAACTTGTGGCTGCTACTACTGTGGAGGAGTTCAAGAAGGGCAGGGATCAGTGTTGGGGGAGGGTACATGGAGGAGCTGAAGGCTCCAGCTGCTTACAATACTTTCTGTGATGTGATTTACAGGTAAGCCACAATAATAACACAGATAGATGGATTATGTGCAAAACAGTGGGACCCCAGATCACAGCAGTCGACCTCCTAGATGACCCGGTGTGTTTAGCACCCCTTTCAAACATAACAGTATGCAAAAGTACAGGTCTGAACAATGTTGCTCAATCAAAAGAGAAAAATGTGAGGCTTTAGCACTCCTTTCTTAGGGTGTATTTATAGCAACTAGGTGTCGAACACAGCTGAGTTAACTATAATTGCTTTGATAATGGTTTTTACTCTGTTCAGGAAAAAATAATTGATGTGAAAGCAATTACAGTGATGTACTGGAATGTAAAGCTCTCTTTTATGTCATCTCTCACAGACATTATGTGGAACAGTGTCCAGAGAGAACCCAGTATGCTGCAGCAAGCTTGATTATTATTATGGGCAATCAGATTTGTCTTCACATGAGACTGCTGTATTGCCATAAACTGGTGATAGGGAGATAGGAGCAGTGCTGTTATATGCACATACAGAGTAAGACTACATGGAACAGGTGCTGCATCAAAGATCAGGGAGGGCAAAATGTAAAGATACAACATGATGACAACCAAATGGTGTAGTTGTCGTACAGATCCAGAAACAAATGAGTTGATACCTTTTATTGGACCAACATAGATGTTACACAAAAAAGAACGACCTTCTTCAGAAGAAGACAAAGCTTCTGAAGAAGGACCTGATTGATACGAAAGCTAGAACACTTTTTTTGTGTGTAACATCTATGTGGGTCCAATAAAACGCATCTAATCATTTGTTTCAAGATACAACATGAAACAAATGATTGAGTAATTTTTGTTTCCAGATACAACATGACACATTTATGTCTCCACCCCCATTTGAATATGAATATGTCCCCTCCCCAACAACCTGACAGTCACTAGTGTTGCACCTGGAAACACGATTCAAATTATTTCCCCATTACTTTACAAAGTGTTACACTGTGGTTGGAGCTGGGGGGATGTTTGCAGGCCAAAATGGTACATTTAGTGATGAAATTATCCACAACCCACCCCCACCCCACCCCGGACAATGGATAGGATGGCAATGGTTTGGCAGTGGAAAGGCAAGAGCCATACACCATCTGGCACATCCGATTTTCTTTGAGTACATCTGTTACCCCTCTATGAGCATGGACTCCTAAGTCCATCAACATCCTCCCCCGGGATGAGGCTGAAAATAGGCAGAATTGTCTAGTCCTCCTTTCCTGGGTAACAAAAATGAATTAAAATAAATAAATCCGGATGGGCATGAAAAAACAAGCTGTGGGAAAACCCCAGTGTGAGGCAGGCTTACATGGCACACTCAAGCCCTGCCTGACTCATGAGCCACCCAACCATGGAGGACCTAAATGGGAGGGTAAAAACTATGCTTTGAGTGGCAAGCCAGGACTCGGGGACATGCCTTGGGGTTGAAAAGGGATGGAGGGTAGCAGCATAATTCTTTATATGGGATTGGGCTGGCAGATGGGAATTTAAGCAGTCAATTAAAACAAGCATTTGTCAATGACAAATGTTTGCTTCCTGATATTAGCATTGCACGTGCAGGAAGTACACAGTTGCACAATAACAAATACCTTGCAGGTGCAAGACCAGTTACTAAATAAGCTAAAACTGATGCTGTTTGAGGTGCCAGAGACTCGAGTAAAAGAAGAAATACAACATGGGAATAATGAGGCCAGCATGTGATAAAAAAAAAAGTATTCCACAGAGCGAATACACATGAGGGTAGACAACACCACCACAACCCCTCCTCCTTCCCACACCCCAATCTAGAGGCTGCTGAAAAGAATCTGGGAGGAAAGGACAAGTCAGATGAGACTCAAGTCCATCAAATGGCAGTGGGTGATACCAGTTCATCAGGTGTTACAACATGAGCTGGGAGCCAGGACAACAGTCACCGCTTTGTGCACTCCAGCACTGCCACCACCCAGCTACACCCCCCAACACCAAAACCTGACAGGTTATACAGCCAAGCATGCATTCCTCTGAAACCACCCCAGCCTCCCCACATCCTTTTTCTGGTATGGCCTCCAGACCTGGACTCCGTAATCCAAATGTGGTCTAACCAGATCGGTGTACATGGGAACTATGACCTCCCTATTTCTACTGGTGATCCCTCTTCCGATGCATCCCAGCATTCCACTGCCCCTAGCCAGTGCTCTCCTGCAGTGCCTTTCCACCTTCATGTCCCCTGACATAGTGATACCCAGGTCCCTTCAATCTCTGCCCCCCATACAGTATCCTGTCCTCCAGTTCCTGAAACCAAGATGCATGATTTTGCAATTTGTTGTGTTGAATGAAAGCTGCCACCTCTTTGACCATGCCTCTAGCCTCCCCAGGTCTCTCTGCATTTGTTCTACCCCTTCCTTAGTGTCTATTCCATTGCATATCTTGATATAATCGCAAACAGGCTCACACCACCTTCAAGGCCCTCCACAATGTCCCTAACAAATAGATTAAACAGTGGGGGCCCCAACAATGATCCCTGAGGGATCCCACTTGTGACCATGCCCACTCCGGATGCCATGCCATTTATTCTGACCCTCTGCCTCCTTTCCCCCCAGCCAGCTTCCCACCCCTTTCATCACCCTCTACCCCAACCCCAGGCATGACATTTTATCCAGCAGTGTCCTGTGGGGCACGGAGCCAAATGACTTTTTGAAATCCAGATAAGCATTATATACTGCCCTTCCCTGATCCTGTTCCTTGGTGACCTTGTCAAAAAATGATATAAAATTTGTTTGACATGATCTGTCTCTTGTGAAACCATGTTGCCTTGGATTCATCAGTCCTCTTTCCTCCAGGTAGCTGGTGATCCTGCCCTTCATTAGTTTCTCCATCAGCTTGCCTACCACCGATGTCAAGCTCACGGGCCTGTAATTTTCCACCTCCTCCCTCCCTCCCTCCTTATGCAGTGGAACATTTGCCTGCCTCCAGTCTTCTGGTACCACCCCAATCTCTAGAGACATATGGAAGAGTACAGTCCATGGTGTCGCCAGTACTCTCTTTAGTTCCCTTTACACCCTTGGGTGCATCCTATCTGGCCCCATCACTTTGTCCACCTTCATTCAACCTAGTTCTCCCAAAATTTCCTCCACCTGAAATGGACTCGTATCCACTTCCCCTTCCCCTGCCATTGCTTTTCCTACTTTGCTGCCTATATCTTCTACCTCCTCCATAGTGAACACGGAGCAAAAATAGCCGTACAACATGTCCACTTTCTCTCTGTCCCCTTGTATCAACTCCCCCTCGTTTGTTTTTAACTGTAGTATTCCCTGTCTAATCTTCCTCCTTTGACTGACGTACCGAGAAAAAGTCTTATCCCCTTTTTTGATCCCTCTAGCTATGCGCTACTCTGTTTGTGCCTTTGCCCTCCTTACCTCTACCCCTGCTTCTCTCTGGCTCACCTGGTATCTTCCACACTTCACTTTGGCCTGAATTTCCTTGAAATTCCTTAAGGCTTTTCTTTCTGCCTTTACCATTTTTGCTACCTCCCTAGTGTACCATAGAGGTTTCCTCCTACTCTTATTTTTACTTGCTGTCTTGGTGCAGAGGTCAGTTGCCTCCCCACTAGCTTCCTTAATCCTTCCTCACATTTACTCCACATTTGTCAACTGCTCCACCCCCTCCAAAGCCATCTCCACTACTTCACCCATTTTCCTGAAATCTGCTCTCTTGAAATTCAGCACCCTCAGCCAAGACCGGTTAGACCAGTGAACCTCTGCAGTGTTTCTTATTTTGAACCTGACTGTGTTGTGGTCACCTTATTTGGGAAAGACAGTGCTACACACTGGGGGGGGGGGGCACTGCACTGGGTAGCCGACACAGAAATATGCATTCAATAGCAATAGCAAAGAGTGCATTGTGTGGGCCGATAACATAACAGCAGGCCATAATAATCACGTGTGTGGCATGGCTGAGTGGGTGTGACAAGATATTTGCAGCAAAGTCTGAGGGAGCACACAAAAATAGGGAACGTGTTATGTGCCTTCTGCCCTTGGACAGATGATATGGATTTGGGCACTATTTAGAAAGCAAGCCACATAGGCTGTTTCTGCTTGTAAAGGTTCATGTCATGCACAGTCATTTGTATTGCTGTAACAAGTGGGACACTGACATGCAGTATGCCCAGCAAAGCACTAGGTCCTGCAGCTGTGGTTAGGAGGGCATTATAATATTTGGGTTGGGGGGGATGGGTGGAGTTTGGCATCCACCCATGGACTCACTCAGTCAGGAACAAGAAAAGGGAAAGTAACCACGCATCCACTCCATCTCCCCACTACTGAAAATGTTAGCCACCTTTGAACAGCAATAAGGACACCTGGTAAATGTGTACGCTACACTATCAGTAGCTGGTGTATGTGGCGGGTCTGAGGTTGGGGTGGTGAGAAGGTACAGCCCAATTAGTTACTTTGAATGACATAAAACAATTAATAGATATAAAGGAAATATGGAGGGATTAGTATGCATAGTACTAATACCAAAAATACACATCTGATTTTACAGGCTGCTGATCAGTTTCACTCTCTTGGTATTAAAGTGGCAAATACAATCTTGATGAATCTGTGAAGGAGGCAAAAGAAATAATAACAGAAAAAAATTAACTTTATAACTATAAGAAACAATGAGGACAAAAAAAGGAAAGTCCACACAAACCCTGAAAATCAGAACCAGAACAAAAAATAAATAAATTATGTTAGGATTCCATAAATTACACATAGTCTACAAGGGGATAATGATTTTACAGCATGGAAAGAAAACACTTATTTGAGGGAAAAACAAGGTTCAGTAATTTATAGCAGTGTACTGCTACAGGAATCAGAAACAGACTGAGAAAGTACAGCCATACTTCATTTCTGAGCTCCAAAACTAAGAGTGACAGGGCGGCTGGCACGCATGAAGTGAGGATTGGCATGGATTACTGGGAAGGAGATTGCCAACAGTTTATATCATTTCATTTTACGCAATATACAGCGCATTCAGTCCCAGGCACTGATCAAAGCGACCGCCACTGTGAGTGTGGCTGTAGCAACCAAGGATGCAATCGGTCATAGTCTGGCCACAATAATAAATAAAAAAAATAATTACACTCGGGTAATATCAGCAGCAACATCATAGTATGTAGAGGGTTCAAGGATGAGGCTGGAAGTAGAAAATCAGTAGAAAATGCAATATGGATGAGTCTTCTTTCTCCTCCATAGGTGATGGGTCAGGACTGTTACTGTGACTGCCAGAGGGGCTGTCCGGATCACTATTACTGGTGGCATAAGGGTCACCCCTACCAGGATCCACTCATACAGAACAACAACAAAGGGGAAAGTATCAGCGCTAGATTATCAGCTACATTATCAGTAGCTGGTGTATGCTGCCATTTAGAAAATCAGGCACTTCTGCTAGTGCTAGCAGTCTGCAGTCCATAATGACACACCACAGCGGCAATAAATGATGGGAATGATAATATATAAAAATGGCAAAATATACAGTAAATACCATGCAGTACTGCCAAGTCTTCCTTCTCCTCCATAGGCGAATGGGTTGGGACTGCTGCTGTGGCTGCCAGAGGGGCTGCCCACATCACTATCGCTGGAGGCATAAGGGTCATCCCAATAGGGATCCATTATGCAGCAGCTGTCAAAAACTGGCACTGCATCAGTATCAGGGTACTCACTGTCACTGGTGGACAAAATAACACTGCCCTGGTCCAAGCTGGAAAACAACATGCCTGCAAAAGAACTTGCCATGCTGATCGCTGTGCACACAAACTCTGTGACCGAGAATGGCTTGCTGCGGCCAAGAAGTGATTGCTGCTGATAATGAATGGCGCGCAGATCCCTGTCATGATGCGCTAAGGTAATGAGTGGCAAAGGTCACAGAATGCAGGCTGCAGTACACATAATTAGACTTCAGGCTTAGCGAATGGGAAATATATATAAATGTTCATAAAACAGGCAATGCATATGATGAAACATATTCCGACTGACACCACTATGCAGTGAACACGCGCTGGGAACATTCATATATAGAAAGTTGGTAAATTGTTTTAATGGCTGAGTCAGTCAGACCTGCTGAGGAAAGGGAGTTTAGTAGCTGCACATCACACTGCCAGCAGTGTACTCAACTACTGCACCATTTAGTTTATTCACAGGTCATGAATGGCACCAACTGCTCTGCCTCCTCCCTCCCTAGGATTTGTACGGCACCTTATCACTTGAATAAACTAAATGATGCGACTGACTAAGTTAGCCTGGGTTTGAGTGATTCCCCAACCCCTGGATGTCATGGATCTGAGATCAAGAGGGGGACTAAGTTAAAAAAGAAAGTATTTGGGGCCTCAGGCAGGCTAGGTAGTGGGAGGCTAGCTAATAATAGTTTGGCCTGTGCTTAGTACAGAAGTCAACAAAGTTAAAGTTTCCTGGGTATGTGTAAGACAAGGAGGGGAATGAAAGAAAAAGCTTTCTTTTTTTTATTTAATATACTTTACTGATTTTAAACCAATAGCCAACAAAGTTTACAGCAATAACAATCAACAAGAACAATGAACATCATAACCAAAGAACAAAGAAAGGAGAAAAAAAGATCCAGTCCCACCTCCCACCTGCACAGTGCTGCCCTGACAACCCAAACTAGTAGAAAGGGTACAACGCAGAACCACCAAAACTATACCAAAACTAAAACACTTAAATTATTCGGAATGACTATGCAATACTGGTTTGGTGAGCCTGGAGGACAGAAGAAAAAGGGGTGACTTACTACAATTATAAAAAATTCTTCAGTGTGTGGAAATAAAAACACAATGTGGTTTCCAGTTTTGTACACTCAAAACAAACTTAAGAAGTCATAATAGACAACTGACAGTTCCTAAAGCAAACAGATGCAAAAGAGTCTGGAACAAGCTCCCTCAACATGTAGTCGAAGCAAACAATTTTAATGTGTTCAAATCCAGTCTGGACAAATATCTCAAATGGACTACAGATGCAGAGTAATCTACCCACCAGGGAGTGGGAGACATTTTCAATGGGCATATACCTACTAATGTCTAAAAGTGCCATAGTAAGGTTCCCCAAATGCCTTTTTCAGATAGTATGCCATTGCCAGCCATGCTTCAGATGTTGCAGCCGCAATTTGTTTTGTAAAAAAATCTGTCATAGTGTTTTTTGTTTAAGTTTTATCAGCGTTCTGTCCTCCAGTTTTCTTTGTGTGGCCACACCTCCAGAATGATACCATACCAGGAAGCTGTCAATATTTTACATACAGCAACAAGGAATTCTGGGTAATTCATAATGCTGACTTAAATGCGCCTTACTCAGAAGTACAGTCCCATATGTTGATAGTGGTGATCATGTATATGCAAATGTAAATTGCAAGGCATTGTGGGTAAAATAACAACCTGTTTTCCAATTTCCTTACTGTGAGATGCTGTCTCATAATTCTGTAGTGGTGACAACAATATAAGTTTTTGTATGTTTATTTTCACAACAATGCATTGTACACACCCTATCTAGCTGCAAGACTTCTATACTAAGAGATGTAGTCTCCTATTTCTGCAGTGAGCACAAAAATATAATAGTGTATACTAATGTACATAGTGAGGCATTGTGGATCCAGTACATACCTGATTTGTACATCTAAAATTAAAAAGTGCACTGTTCCTTTAATAACTCTGTTTCCCTACTATGATGTCACAGTTTGGGCACCAAAATAAAAGGATTTGTTTCATGGAAAACAGCACTGTTTGGCAGTTTGAATGGTAAGAGACTGATTCACAACACCTACTGTACAGGTTACTATTCCCATTTGCTATGGCAATGGTTTGCAAGTCTCTTTAAACCAAATAAACCCCTGAAGGAAACAAACAGGTCATAAAGTGAAACAATACAAAACAGTGAGACAATACTTAAAATAGTACAGGCAATTAAACAGTAGCTAATCACGCATATAAATGTCCCCATTTTCAAGAAAACCTGTGCTCTGTGCCGAACATTAGCCATATGCAGTTCAGCATTTAAAGCAGTAAAAGCATGGTTTTATTAACTGATTGCACCCCTCTGCCCTAAATTGTGGATCAGACATAAATGTGTGCAGGTGGGGGCACTATTTGATAATAGCATTTTGGGGTGGTGGACTAGGTTGGGAGGCTGGTCGTGGATATATGGTGCTCTATCCCAAATGCTGTTTGGTTTGGTTGCGAGCTGCTTTAAATTTTACTGGGGGGGGGGTGCAGGAAAAAAGGCTGGCTGATGCCCGATATATCATACTGCAATTCCAAAAGAATGTTTTTGTCCACACACAAAGTTAACTTAATGTTCATGGTAATACATCACAGTATGTGTCCATCATCTGTATTCACTTAATTTCTTAAATTGGTAGGCATAACATGTTTAAATAGAGTTGCCAGAAAGCTGCTTGCTTGTACATTTATTAAAATTCATCCATACACACAAGAGCTAGATCCTTAGAGACTTGTATTATAATGTAGTTATTGTATGCTACTAAATAAACAGTTCAATACAAATTCATGGCAGCTCAACTTCAGTGTTAATGTGAATCCTGTGGAAAATAGCATTTATTTTTCAGTGCCTAGACAGACAGACAGAATTGATATAGGGCTCTATGAGCCATACCATTACCAAACCAGGAACCGGCCTCAGCCAGCAAATGCCCCAGTGCTTCAGTCCTCACAATCTTGTCTGGGGTCACATATATGGACAACTTGTGATCTGTCCTCAAGGGCTGGCCTTAAGATATGAGGCACCCCCAGGCAAACCTGCAAATGGCACCCCTCATGAAAAAAAAATTTAAAAAGTATCCCTGTTTACCAAAAAAAATGCAACAGCTCCACATCCTCCCCTCCAGTTGCAGCTGAGCTCTCCCTGGCACTAGGCCTCCAGCCTCTCTCTATGACTGTTTGTATGGGTGGAAGTTATGTGATAACATTGCCCTGTATTTAAAGACAAGGGGAGTTATTCCAGATGTTCTTATCAACTCTCCCTTACTCAGGTACCCTTATTCTTCCAGTGCAATATATGGTTGTGTGTAGTATTAGTACACTTGATGGTTTCTGCAAAAGTACTGTACTGTGCACAGTCCCTGCACTCTACCAGTATCCAGTATCCGACTCATTGCTTTGTAGACCGCAGTTACTATATAGAAGCAAATTTTATTCTGTTCTATTCTATGTAACACAGATAGCAGGACAAAGAAAATGATTATTTTTCTCATTGCACTCAGTCTGCATTGAGCAGTCATACTGGACATTAACTACCATAACTGCAGAATAGTGTGTATAACCTTTTTTAGAATTATGGTAAACAATATTGTTTTCACATTTTTTTAAATAATTGAACCAAGTACTGTTTAAGTCTCTCCTCCAGGACAGAAAGAGTCAATTTTATTAGTTTTCCTTTCCTAGGGGAATTTTTTTTATTTTTGTTCCCTGATATCCAGCCCCTCAATGTGGCATTTTTGTACTGCTTATACTATATAGTAACACTGAAATGATACTCTCTGTTGGAGTCCACAAGCTTCCATCTAGTGCACCATGCCAATCCCCAGAAATGTGGGCCAGGCCAGCTCAATTGTATTGAAATACTTATCATCCTTGATTACACCAATGCCTCCAAAGGTTACAAGTTTTTAGGAATAAGCTTCCTGTCTCCTAAATGACATGTCAAAATGCAAACTCCTTGTGGTGCTGTAACTGTAAATCATTAGATGGACCAGCAGCACTATAAGGACTCCAGCTCAGTATCTAGGTTGTAGTGGGAATCCCTACTTGAATCAGTAAACCAACTAATGTGCTGAGTCACAATGCTATCTGTGAGTTCTCGGCTCAGAGACCCAACCCCAGACCCAGCCTAAGCCCGCAGGCAGGCAAGCCAACAACATACCACCTGACTACCATCCAGATCCTCTCCTCCACTCTCCTCCTCTTTAGTACACACACACCACAACAGTACTTAACTCTGCTCCGCTCACCTTGTACTGTTGCTGACTTCTTTCTTGTGGCATGTAGTGCGGACGCCTGACCACTGATTCTCCTCCGGACCACAGCCTGACTCGCTTCTGTCCTTCTGACACTCTGTGTTGGTCTTGAATGGTCTGCCATCCTACGGCTGTGTCCAGCCTGGTGACTGAGCTTGTTGCTGCTGCCATCCAACTTGCCATGCAGTGCCACTGCCCACTGCTGAAAAGAAAGCCTTCACATCCACCATCCTGGGTGCTGATTCTGCTCTGTGTCCTCCAGGTACAGGCAGCACTGTGCCTGTCTGTCTGGTCAAGTTGATTGCAGTGGATTTTAATGCTTTTCATAGTTGGAGTTCAGACAGCCATCAGCCTCTAGTCTGACTAAAAAACAGTCCGATACAGCCACTTTTTTCTCTGTGTCAGATTTGTTGTGCTGCCACCCACTGCTGTGTAAGGTAGTGTGTAGTGTGACGATGGGAGACTGCTGATAGCCGTGCTCCAAAACCAAACTGTGTTTGCTTCCTCAGTCTGTGCCAGCGCTCTGCCTGCTTGTGCAGGGGAGTGCAAAAGGATGCCACACCATGAACTAGAAATGCTATTGGATGTTGCATGAAGGACAGATTTTGAGCATGGAATGAGACCTTCAGTAGTGCTCTCCTCATATGAGCTTCAACATCCCCTCCCAACCCCACAAATGACAGCAGATTTATACAGTTACGTTTTTCGTGGCACACATACAGCATATTTAAAAAAAATTTTCAAAAACAGAAGTGCATTTTCAGGAATCGGTGCCCTCTTTTGATATGTACCCTTTGCAGCTGCCTAGTTTGCCTATCCTTAAGGCCAGACCTGCCTGCCCTCAAGGTAGGAGCTGAACCAACTGTCTGAGGAGGCCAAGAGCCCCACTGTCTTAAGCTTGTCCAGGAGAAGAGGGTGGAATGCAGAGCTGAATGCTCTAAGTTGACAAAAGTGGCAGAAGTGAACTGTTCATGATTGATACCAGACAGGATGGAGTCAGTGAGCTACAGGAGAGAAGTGAATGTGAAGAGAGACTTGTTGAAGTCAGACTGGAAAGAAGTGAAAAGGGAGTGGGAATTGATATCTAGTACACATATTTATGAAGCATTTTTTGTTCACTTATCCATTACATATATTTGTTCAACTCATTCCCAGCAGACGCATTCCCAGACTATTGAATGCAGACAGCAGCACACCAATTGACACCCATGCAGTATTGCTAGACAGATTGTTATCACCTAAAGCCTACTTCCTCTGGTTGATATTCCACAGCATGTTAATGCCTAAAATATAATTGTATTTTCTTTTGATTCTCTGATCATATATCAGGCCAGGGATGTCTGCAGGCATTATTTTCCATATTTCTTTTCAGTGATGGCAGAAATTGTGGTTGGCTGACTTCTACTACAAACTGGCAATAAACAAGTATACTGTACAGTATGTTACTGCATGTAGATACAATCATTTTTGGTCTTTTATTAGTTACAAATGAACCATTAAAATACCTGTCCTCAAATCTTTGTCTTTCCCAACTTTTTTTTATGTTGCAACTACAGTTTTCTGTATTTATCTGCATTAAGCTAACAGTATAACCCCTCACAGTAACCATGCAGAGCTGCCAGGAAGAAATGAAGTCATCAAGTCAGACATCTTTCTCTAGGGTACACAGCGGAAACACACTGAACAACTGATTTACGTGGGGGATGAGGTTAATTGCTGCAAAAAAAGAAAATATTTCAATTGGCCAAGTAATTCTGAATGTAAAAATAACAGATGTACTTGTCACCTTTTTAAAAAAAAAGTGTATTAGATGTACACGTCTGCCCTTCTGTGAAGCTTACAGAGCTATTAAGAGATAGAAAGTGTACTTGCCATCTTTTGAAGAAAGTGTATCAGAAATAAATTTCTGTATTTCTGTGAAGCTTACAGAGTTATTATATTGCACTCATCTAACTGTGGACTGTTTTATGGCTGCCAGCCACAACTGGATCTTATGTGTGGCAAAGCATTTCACTTATTAATGAAGTTAGTTAGTTAGTTATTTGAAAATTGGTGAGCAGAAAAGGCAATCTGAGCCAAGACTCATTTCCAGGTGCGATCCAGGAGAAGGGAACGGGGAGGCAAATACATATTACAAACACAGTACAATGTTACTACAATTACATAGCATTACCACAGTTCACAGTTACAGTAAAGTGGAAGTGCATGATTTAAAACAGGAGTAAGTGCAACAAAAGCAAGTTGCAAAATGAATTGGCCATTTCAGCCACACCTGCACCGGGGTAAGAGGCAAATGTAAGGGGGTAGTCAAATATGAGGAAAACATATAGGGGGGAGGGAAGAAGTTTCAGCTGGTACCAGAGGGAAATATGGGAAGTTGTGAAATGGAGAAAGGATGGGAGTAGGTAACAGAGTGAAGGGAGGCAATATGAAAAGGCTGATGGTGGGGGGCATGGTTAACGCTCAACTAAGATGGCGACCTAACAGTGCAGCTCCACTCGCATAGAGCATAGAACCCGTAATTTATCTTTTCTGGGGGGGACTTTCAAGAAGGAAAGTGAAAGACCAGTGAGCCGAAGTCTTGCTTTATCACCCGGTGCGACTCTGAAGGAAAAACTGACAGCAACCGAGCCACTTACGACCGAACGAACCTGCTGCTTAGTCTGCATGACATGCACTATGGCGCATTCAACAAAGGAGCGAGACGAACCCTCTATAAGAGAGATGTTCGTGTCAATTATGGCTAGTATTGACACCCTCACTCTGGCAGCTAACAACTTAGCCTTTTCAATTCAACAGATCAATCTGAGAGTTGACGCGGTAGAGCAAAAGGCTACTACGCAGGAGGATGCACTTCAGAATTATTTGGCCTTCATGAGACTGCAGGCGGCTCAGATACACCTCCTACAAGACAAAGTAGACGACTTAGAAAACAGAAGTTGTTGTAATAATTTGCGCCTGCTGGACTTTCCGGAGGGATGTGAGGATGGGAGGGTTTTACCCTTTCTACAGCAAGCATTGCCAGAGATTTTGAAACTCCCGCAGGGCACCAAGATTACCATGGAGCGAGCACACCACACGTCACAACCCAGGCTTGCGCAGGGGAAGAGGCCTCGCCCCATTATAGCTTGAATTCTGAACTTGCAGAAAAAGAAGCAATACAGGCAAGGGCGAGGGAGTTAGGGCAACTACAGTGGAAAGACCATAAGATTATGATATTTCAAGACTATTCTAAAGAGCTAGCAGCCCAACTCAAAGCTTTTACTGAAGCCCGTCAGAAGTTACATGCAATGAAGATGCCCTTTACGTTGAGATATCCTGTAACGCTGCAAATCTCATTCAATGGAGCAGTCCAGCAATTTTCTTCTCCAGATGCTGCCGTGGTCTTCATTGCCAGTACCTGCCTGAACGGCTCGAGCTCTCCGTCCTCTATCCAGGCTGTAAGCAACTCGCTATCTCCCCTGCCAAAAGCAGATTCTCCTGTTACCTTGCTCCATCCTGCCCCTCAGGTGGGATTAGAACCACGAAACTTGAAAGTTCGGAAGAGACCTCCATCCTCACCGCATGTTAAACGGGGCCATCCGCAGGAGAGGAAGAGCAATTTCGACATACAGGCCCCTGCCCCCCCATGGCGGAGACTGAAGTACAGATAAAATATGTCAGCCCCTATTTTGCACATAACCGATTTTCGAACCTGAGTGATCTTCCCAACGCGGAGACATGTGAAGTAATGGACAATGGGAGGGGACACCCGGAATGCAGTCCCCCGGAAGAATTACACACTGAAAGGACCCAAAGTGTGGAGAGAGACTCAGCGATTCTCCAACCGGACCTCCAGGCCCCAGGCTCACCCTCAGACCGAAGCTCGGGCCGAGAACCCGTGGAGGCAAAACACCTGAACCCTCCATGAACACTGGGAAATCCCATTAGTTTAAACTGTTGAACAGTCAGATAAGTATCTGAGGTTGCTGATATTATAAAGTTGTAATTTTGTGGGTGGAGAAAAGGCATAGCTTCTTTTGGCCTGCATACGGGAGTTAACTTTGACCCATTTTGGGACAGAGGTTCCCTCGCAAAGGTTAATTCAGCCTGTGTCAATACAGGCTTACTTGTTTAGTTGTTGGGTTTGGTGGCCAGAAGCTGTGTACTGAGTGGTAAAGCTGTAGGTACGGATAACTGTAATGAGTGTATACAGATGCGTTTGCCAGGGACTACAAGCCGGAGGACTGGGAGCACTAGACAATCCTACTGGTGCTGTTCATTTACTAAGGGAGTTAGCGGTATCCACCTCCACCCCCCATTACTCTCCCAATTGGCCCTTTGTCCTCCATAATATGGATCCCAAAGTTTATTTCTGGGTTTGTTTTTCACCCCTTCCATTACTTTGTCCTGAGGGATCAGCAGTGGGGTGGTAAAATGCTTTTTCTTGATCCTGAATGGGCTATATGCTATACTAGGTACCCAAATAATACTAGGGCCACTACATTAATCCTTCTGTAAAGTGCTAAGTTGCTGGCGCATTTGGCATTCCTATCCGGAACTGAGTTTTTTTTCTCTGCGACGAATAGGGCTGTAAAATGAGTCAGCTCAACTGTTGTCTGCTGTAAGAATTTCATTAGAAATGTTTTCAAACCTCTAATATAAGGGTTGAATGTTTTTAGTGACCATTAAAGATATAAGCTTTGGAGACTTTCTCTAGCTCCTTCTGGATGACATCAACATAGTAAAGAGTTAAGAACTAGGAGCGAGTCACCTGCATCTCTAGCACATACAGTCTTGGATTTCACTTAGCCGCTGTTTTCCGGCAGTTTGTTAGTAACTCCAAGATGGTTAGCCCTAATTACAAAAGTGGAGTCTTTGAGTTCTTTATCGGCTCTAGATTTGTATGCTGGTCTAAGAATCCGTTGCTAGGACCCGTACCACCCCCTCGCTAGAAGGGGTGGTAGGTAGATCCGGATAGGGCTCTAGTAGAGTTGACTTGTGGTTCCTTTTGCTTTTATCTCAGTTCTGGATAACCTGGTATATATACCATAGTAGTAGTGTATTTTCTCCCCCTTTCATGGGAGGTACCTGTTCCACACCCCCAAGGGAGACAGGACATACCATTGGCTAGGGCTCTAGCTGGTTTAGTCCTACCGCTCCTCCTTTAATATTTTGTAGATAAGTTAGTTTGATAGTTAGATATAGTGACAGTA
Source organism: Neoceratodus forsteri (assembly GCA_016271365.2). Classification (NCBI taxonomy): domain Eukaryota; kingdom Metazoa; phylum Chordata; order Ceratodontiformes; family Ceratodontidae; genus Neoceratodus; species Neoceratodus forsteri. The sequence goes on along the minus strand of CM057450.1, from coordinate 1,665,060,917 downwards.
TATAGTCTCTACAGTCCTGATAGCTAAACCCTTGCCTGGTACAGAGGGGCCCTGTTAAGATTGGGGCAGTGATTCTTAACTACCAAGCATACAGAAACACCTAGCTCCTTCCTTTAGGATCTTCTTTACACTTGTTATATATTGGGGCCCTTAACTAAAATGTCTGACATTGTGATGCATACGTGGAATGTCAGGGGGCTAAACTCCCCAGTAAAACGAAAGAAAGTCCTGGCTCACCTGAAGCGTAATCATTCTCAAGTGGCCTTTCTGCAGGAGACGAAATTCTCCAGGGAGGATCATACTCGCATGAGGAAAGATTGGGTTGGCCAGCAGGTTCACTCTAATGCTCAGACCAGGAAGCATGGGGTTCTTATCCTGGTGAATAAATCTCTTGCCTGGATGTTAAACCAAACACGTTCAGACCATGAAAGGCAGATGGTAATGGCTGCTTATAATACACCCACCGGTCCACTCACTCTCTGTAATGTATATGCCCCCAATGAAGATGCCCTTCGGTTCTTTCATAATTTGGCAGAGGTAGTACTTGAATTTAACCCCCCCCTGGACTGCCCGTTACTTATTGGTGGGGACTTTAATCTCACTCTGATGCCTCTCTTAGATAGGAATGATGGGGGAAAGAGGCGCATCTTAGAGGCAGGAAGGCTCTCCAACAAATGATGTCTGATCAGGGGCTTACAGATCTCTGGAGACTATTCCACCCCAGAACAAGAGACTATACATTTTATTCATCTCCAAATGCCTCATACAGTAGGCTGGATTTTTGGCTTGGCTCATCTACCCTGACTACTAAAACCCTTGATGTCTCAATTTTTCCCTGCTGCATCTCCGACCATGCTCTAGTCCAGCTTCTTGTACATTGGGACCCTGTGGCTCCCCTGACTAAGCAATGGAGATTGGACCCGCTCCTGGTTAAGGACCCCGAATTTACCCACTGGGTTATTAAGGAGGCTTCTCTTTTTTAGCTGAAAACCCTGTAAGTGATACCTCTGCTAATACAACGTGGGAAGCCTTCAAAGTTACGATGCAAGATAACATTATGGGGTTCACGACCTCTAAGCGCAGGCAAAGGGAAATGCAGCTGCTCACTCTTGAATGGAGACTGGCTGAAGCCGAAAGTATTTTTAAGGCGTTGCCCTCCCCTAACATTCAATCCGCTATAGGTAAATCCGTTTTGGCTATTCAGTTTGAAATTAATCAGCTTCTGAACAGGAAAGCTGAATCCGCCATCCTTCGTCTTAAACATACCTTTTGGGAAGGGTTGGATAAAGGGGGTAAAGTACTTGCACATCAACTACGAAAACAGCAGGCTAGCAGATACAGTATATCCCAGGTTTGAAAAACAAACTAGGGTCACTGAGTACTTCCCTTGGGGATATTAATGAGATTATGTCCTCATTTTATAAAAGGCTATATTGTTCCACCCACACTGGCCCTAATAGGGACACTCAGGGCTTTTTAGATACCTTAGGCCTGCCTAAGCTGCAGAGTCAGCAAACGCAACTTCTAGATCTCCCCATTTCAAAGGAGGAGCTGACTGTAGCCATCCAAGACTTGAAAAAAGGAAAATCCCCGGGAGGTGACACTGCAGAATTCTACCAGATTCTGGTTTCCACTATTTCTCCCCTTTTAACTCAAGTGTTTCAGGAGATAGAACTCAAGGGAGCCTTATCGCCCTCCATGCGGGAGGCAATTATAGTTGTAGTTCCCAAAAAAGGTAAAAACCCTACCAACCCGGAAAACTACCGCCCAATTTCACTTATAAATTTGGACAGTAAACTTTATGCTAAAATTTTAGCCTACAGACTTAGCTCTTGTTGTCTGATCTTGTACACCCTCACAAGTGGGATTTATACCTGGAAGACACAGCTCAGATCACTTAAGAACTCTGCTGAATCTGATCCCCTTTGCCAGGTCCTTCATACTCCCACAGCCGCTATTACGGTTGACTTCGAAAAGGCATTTGATTCCATGGAGTGGGACTATCTGTATATGACTCTTTCCCATTTTGGGATAGGGGAAACATTTCTTGCCAGGATAAAAGCCTTATATGAAGGCCCCTCAGCCAGAGTCAACACAAACTCAATGCTTTCTGATCCATTCCCTTTGGGCAGAGGCACGAGGCAAGGGTGCCTGCTCTACCCCCTCCTTTTTGTGCTGGTGGTTGAACCTATGGCTGCAGCCATCCGTAACCACCCAGAGATTAAAGGGTTAACAGTGGGGAATATATCCTGTATAAGTTTTATGTATGCTGTCGATCTCCTCCTCCTTTTGGAGGATGCATACACTACTATCCCCTGCTCCTTGCTCTGCTAGAAGAGTTCTCCAAATACTCTGGCTTATGGCTGAACTGGAATAAGACGGAGGTACTCCCCTCACGATCGCTGTGTTCAGCAGGGATAGCCACGGATGATCTAATTTGGGCACCAAGTAATCACATATCTCGGTATTTTTTTGACCCCCATCTTTAGAAACAATTTGGCAAGCTAATGTACAACCCCTTCTCTCCTCCATCAAGACAGACTTTGATAGATGGAGGCTTCTTAAACTCACTCTAGTGGGGAAAGTGGCGGCGGTGACACTGATCTCTGCCCCTAAGCTATTCTATCTCCTGATGCACCTGCCGGTTCCCTTACCTGTACAGTGGTTTCAGGGTATGGATAAACTAATCGGGGATTTTCTATAGGAGGGATCCAAACCCAGGTTCAGTCAATCTAAACTAAGGTCACATTGGAAGCAAGGAGGCTGTAACCTCCCATGGCCAGAGGGATACCGTCGGGCCTTTCTTTTAGCACAAATGGTTAATTGGGCCCTCTACCTCCCTCTTTCATGGATGGGTACAACTAGAAACAGATATTATGGGGTTTGTGTCACCTCATCCCTTTTGGTACAGAGGGGCAGCCCTAAAAAATCCAGTACCAGTAAGACAAGTACAGAACTCTCTTCCCCCACAGTGATGGCATCCAGGGGAAATTGGGTTAGTTCTCACTGTAAAATCAATCTGGACTCCTTTCCACTCTCCCACATGCCTATCTGGCAAAACCCAGATATTACCATAGGCAGAGCTGAAATCCTATGGAGACACTGGGTGGTATTGGGTATCACTAAGTTGGGTGATTTGCTGACCCCCAACCACAAGGCCATGCAGACATTCCAATCTTTAAGACAACAATGGGGTATCCCACCACTAGACTTATGGAGATATCTCCAGCTCAGGGATGCAATTCGGCATCTTCTACCCTGTATCATGGGCCGTGCCAAACCTTCATCACTGACCAAGTGGATACTCTGTACTAAGGGCCTTGCAGGTCAGATATATACTACTCTTAGAGATACTCTTCCATCCCAATCTGATGAAGCAAGGCAAAGATGGGAGAAGATGTTGCAGACCCATATATCCTCCGAGGCCTGGGATAAAGCCTGGGAAGATGCACATACCTGGTTCACAGATGCCAAATCCAGACTCATCCAAAATAAAATTGCACATTCTTGGTATAGAACTCCAGTTATTCTTCATAAAGCTAAAGTAATAGATCAGGACAATTGCTGGAGATGCCAACAGCTGGGAGGGGACCTAGTGCACATGTTGTGGAGCTGCCCAAAGATCCAGCCCCTGTGGCAAGAGATACAAGAACTTGCATTGCAGATTCTTCAACAGGCCATTCCTCTCAGCCCTCTCTTTTTTATCTTGGGGATCTGTGTTGATATGCCCAGACTGACACCGCTAAGATATAGGTGGCTGGCATTTCTGGCACTACAAACAAAAAGAGACATTCTATGCCAATGGAGAACCCCTTTGGTTCCTACTATTGCAGAAATATTGGGGTCCCTGTCTACTCTGGCCAAACTGGACAAGATATCCTATTTACAGAAGTCCAAACTTTCCTCATTTGAAGTCTGCTGGGATCCATATCTTAAATATCTGGGAAAAGTCCAACCACCATTGGGAATAGGGTGATCACCTTCAGTCTCTTCTGCCAGTTTAACAGGTAATATGACAAATGGGTTCTCCACCCAAGGTCTCACTAAAATGTGGAGAGGCCCAGGTTTTTCTTGATAGGACTGGAGACTTTATTTATGGTGATTAAACACATGATGACAGGTAGAATGCTTAATTCATTGAGTACAGATTTAAGCTTGGGATATACTTGTTTCCATTCCAGGATCAGTCTGGTCTCTTGCAGAGCATATGTACACTCTCACTCAACTTTCTCTGGATGCCATGAAGAGGGGTAAGCCTGGTGGCAATTATACAAAGTTATTGTTGAGGTGTGTATGTCTGGCAAAGAGGATGCTCTGATCAGACACTAGGTTTTGGTGAGTACTCTTTGCATGATAGTTACTGGGAATCTATGCAGACGCAGTGGTCTACCCCCTTGAATTCCATAGTATGTCTCTGCATAATTAGAATGTTTATTCCACCAGGAAATATAGTAATCTGTATTTAATAATGGGAAATGGTATGTGTCTGTACTCCCATTCTTGTGTTAAATCCCTTAGTCTTTCCCTTGATTACTGTATTGGCACCTTGCACCTATAAATGAGGCGTAAGGTGGTTAAATGTACCTACAAAACATGTGACTGTATACTGTATTATGATTCTTTTTTCAGTTTTCCTACATTTTTGGAAAATAATAAAAATTATTACGACAAAAGGCTGATGGTCCAGCAGAGGAGCAGAGATGAAGAATGGTGAAAGGATCCCTGAAGCACACAGAGCAGGAGATGAGGAATGGTGAAAGTGCAAGGATCCCTGGAGCACAGGAAGCAGGAGATGAGGAATGGTGAAAGTGCAAGGATCCCTGGAGCACAGAGGAGCAGAGATGAGGAATGGTGAAAGTACAAGGATCCCTGGAGCACAGGGAGCAGAAGGCAGAGGGGATGAAGGAGTGGAATGCAGAGAGGTAAGAGGGAAGGCACCCAAACCAGTATTTGGATAGTTATTTAAAATGTATTTATTTAAAATTTGATGACTGGGTGAGCCCTCTGAGGCAATCAAGTCCCTTTTTCAGGGGTGATCCAGAGAAATGAACATTCCATGCAGATGAAAAAACAAACAATTTGAATATGAATGAGGTACAGTGGTTCTAGCAACATGAAGGTGGAGGAAGAATGGATAAGGAGCAGTAGGGTGAGTAATGGTGGGTATGAGAGGGGAAGTTTGTAGCAAAATGACAGAAGGCATTGCAGAGGGTGTCTAATCTGGCCAGGGAAGTGGAGGGAGCAGTCCATAGATCACATCTTCACAGTCAAAGACAAGGAGAACTATTTTGGTGACAAGCTCACAGAGTACATGCTGAGACAGAAAGTCTTAATTGACGTACAATTTAGGGTAGAACTTGGCATGGATGGCATCAATGTGGGCAGAAATGTCAAGTTTTCTGTCAAGTCACACACTGAGATATTTGAATGAATGAACCACTTCAAGAACAGTGACATCCAAAGTAGAGAAGATAAGCAGAGTTGAGAGTCTGGCCAATTTTTGGCCATTGCTGAAGGTCAGGGGCACAATTTTTTTTTTGTGTGTGTGTGTGTGTGTGTGTGTGTGTGTGTATTGACCCATAATTGGTTATATTGAAACTAGCACAGAATATTGTGGAAATCTTGGTGAAGCAAATGTTTCAGGGCTGTAGTAGAGGGACCAGAGGTGTAAATGACTGTGTCATCTGTATACATGTTGATATGTGAGTTGGCACAAGCTGTAGGTAGATCACTAAGGAAGATGAAGGACAGAATGGGCCTCAGGATAGAGCCCTGAGTTATCCCAGCCTGGATGGGAAGTAGAGGTGACAGGACACTACAAAACTTTACTGACTACAGATGGTCAGTGAAAAGAATGGAGTCAGTCTACAGCAGGAGCTGAGAGGCCAGCAGAACTCAGCTTATCCAGGAGAAGAGGGTGGGACACCAAGTCAAGGGCCTTGGCCAGTTTGATGAAAATGGCAGCTGTGATGTGCCCTGATCCATCCCTGAATAAGCAGAATCAGTTACATGAAGCACAGACTCTAGTGTAGACGAGGTTCTGTTGCAGTTTAGCAAGAGAAGGGAGGAGGGAGACTAGTCAGAAGTTTTCCAGAAAGGAAGGGTTCCCTGCTTTGTAGAGTGAAAGAATTTTGCCAACTTCTAGGACTGAAGGATAGCACTCAGGGACAAGAACAGGTTGAGGAGCTGAGTCAGTGGATGTGCTATGGTAGGTGAAGAGATTTGGAGTCATTTGGGATGCAGCCTATCAGGACTGGATTAGCACAAGTTGAAGGAGTACAGAGCAGTACGGGTGTCCTAGGTAGTAACAGGGGAAAAGAGGAACCCAGTGGAAGGGAGACAAGCAGGAATGAGAGGAGGCGCAGAGGAGGCTGGAGGGTGAGGGGAAGGGAGAGCACAAGTTGTAAAGAACTCACGGAAATGAGCAGCAACAGAGGTGGGAACTGGACAATGGAGAACCATTTACTAGAAGGACCAGAGGGGCAGACTGGTTGGAAGAGTCAAAAAGAGAATGAATTACCTTCCAGATCTTTGAGAGAGTATTAAGCTTGTTCTGAAGGTCAGGCAAAATGCAACATTCAGCTCAACATCCAAGGAACAAGAAATCCAATGCTAGGATATGATAAAAGATGCATTTAATTGATAAAAACAAGTAACATACATTGCTTGTATAAAAGCACAGCAAACAAGTAGCACCCCACTCACATAGGGATTAGCCTTAATCCCTATGTGTGTGCAATGTTGGGGGAGTTGTTTGCTGTTGCTTAATAACAAGCAATATATGTTATGCATGTTTATCAATTAAATACATCTTTATTGTATTCTAGCTGTCATCAAGGCACAAGTCAGGAAGCACAGGAAGACCAAGAGCAGGTATAACATTCTCAAGTAACGTTTTATTTTTTCCAATAACAGTAAAATAAAAAATAAAATTGTTCAGTTTAACTATTTACAAAGGCAGTACAAACACAGAAAACAAAGTCCTTCCTCTGAAGAAATCTCTAATTTCAAGTTTCAGTTTTGCTCTCAGTCTCCCTCTCTCTCTCTAGCAAAAATATTGCTGCTCTTTTTATGACTGTGTCTCGGAACTCGTTAAAAAAACATCCTTTTTCTCAGAAAATGTCCTTGTCAGTTTATTTCCTTGCAGGTGCAACAAAACAGTACATGGTGTTCCAGAACTGACCTATTGTTGACAACTCTGCAAAAGAGCTAGTGTTTGCATTCCAGGTTAACCTCTTAAGTTCCAAATAGCTTTTTGCAGTCATTTCAACAATATAACTATATACATTTTCAAGCCAAGGGATCCCACTTTCGCATAAAGATTCACACATATTTTATAACTTCAGATACGTAAGGGGGGAATAAAGATAGAAACCTCAAATGAAGATAGAGAGATAGTGGGAGGGGGGGAATAATGAGACTGTTGGAGTGGCCAGTTCCTAGGTCTCACAAGAACATTTGACTGCACAGTCAGACAGACAAGAGACAGAACAGAAGAGGATAAAACAGATCCTTGTGTTTAACTCTTTCTGTATAACAAATCTTTCTACATAACAAATGGGATAGGGTCTTATTAGGTTTTATTCAACCCTGTCACACTAGCATTGGATTTCTTGTTCCTTGGATGTTGAACTGAATGTTGTCTTTTGCCTATGCTCGACTGTTTATTTGGTTCCATCCAGTATGTCCTGAGCCGCATTTGTGTGGGTCTGTTCTGAAGGTTGGCTTAGAAATGTTGTAATTTCATAGCCCAGACAGCCTTAGTACATGAGTTCCTGATAGTCCTTTATAAGAGGAAGTCAGGAAAGGGGTGAGAGAGTTTGAAACATGCCCAGGCGAGATCACAAGTCTCACTGATCAATGATTTCAGGGGTAATCTGGGGTGATGGTGAGATTTCTAATTCTAGATTTTCTGAGTGGGGTGTGCTTGTCCCATATAGTATGGAATTGGGAATGAAACAGGGAGAGGGCAATGTCAATATTTGTGGCAGAGGGTATGGTTGTCCAATCTGCAGCAACAAAGTCAGTCAAGAGAGTGGAGGTGTTGATTAAGTGGAGGCACCTAATCCAGATTTAAATAGGGCAGGAGGGTGGATGCCAGATCTTCCAAATGCAGAACATCATACAGTTGTTGCTGAAAGCATCTGGCAGAATTCCTGCTGCTACAATATGGAGGGGGTAGGGGGTGGGAGGAGAAAACCCTGTCCAAGAAGATGTGGTTATAAGAGTGGGGATTGAGCTGGGTGGGTTCAGTGATAATCTGCATGACATTTAGTGTCTCAACCTTGTGGACTGTTGGCTCAGAGGCCAGGAAGAGCCAATTGACACTGAAGTCCCTTAGCAAGATGAGTTCACCAGTGGAGTATTGAGAAGTGATGGTAGAGAGGGAATCAACTAGGGAGGAAGGGGATATTCTTCTATAAGGAAAGGCAGCCACATCATCACTGAGACAGCATGCCAGTTTATGATCGCTTGGTAACTTTTCAGCCACAGAATAGTCATGGCCATGACAGAAGGCTACAAGTTCATTTTGGTGTCTAAAAATTGCAGAAGGGAGTAAGGATAATGACAATGCATTTTTAAATACTGTACAGTACAATAGGAAAGAAGGCAGATGAGGGAGGACATTGAAAGGATGATGAAGGACTGGGTAAGTGCAGAGAATGATAAGGGCAAGGTGGACATTATCAATGACTTTCTTAGTTCGGTGTTAATGGTAGAGGTCTCAGGACCTGTACCTGAAAATATGGTAAACTTGGCATACCTCCAAACAAAGGTTAGATGTGAGGTTAATTACTGTAGAAGAAGTTCACAAGGGGCTGTCTATCTCAAAATAAACAAATCCTTTGGCTCAACTAGGATTATGTTAAGGGCACTGAAAGGGGTTAGCCAAGTTCTAGCAGAACCTCTGGATGAACTGTTCAGTGGTCCATAGAAATCAGAGAGGTACACAGGACTGGATGGTAGCTGATGTGCTACCACTCCCCAAGGGAGGGGATAAAGAGAACACAGGGAACTACGGACTGGTGAATCTCACTTCCATATTGGGGAAGTATTAGAAAAAAATTATTAAGGAATATATAATGGACTTCCTGTAAGCACTCAGGCTGCAGCCTGCAGGAAAGAGGCAAAAGTTACAGTGAGCAGCTGCACTCCTGAACTGGTCAACTCAGTATTTGTTTTATTTCTTACAAGTTAAAAATATACCGCCATGGTGCATAGCTAGTACTGAAACACACTACATCCCCAAATGGTCTCATACTTCATACATAGGACAAGAGGCAGCATAGATTTATGAAGGGTAGGTCGGGACAAACAAATCTGATAGATTTAATTCAGTTACACAGGCAGTGGACAGGGGTCAGATGGTGGGTATATGTTACATCAGTTTCAGTGAGGACTTTGATTCTGTTCTACACAAGAGGTTGGTAAGAAAGGTGGGAGATCTTTGGTAGGTAAAAACTTATCAGATGGACAGGGAACTAGTTTGAGAGCAAAACCCAGAAAGAGATCCTAATTAATAAATTCACATGGGTTAAGGAAGCTATCAGTGGGTGTCTTCAGGAAACTGCGCTCTTTAACATGCACAACAGCGATATGGGTAAAGGTTTACAGAGTAAAGTGTCTGTGGATGACATTAAACTCTTGATAGTATAGGGGGTGTGAAAATATGAAAGGAGATGCAGAGAGGCTGGAACAATGTCAAGTACATGGCAATTGAAATTCATTGCTAAGAAATGCAAGGTCATGCACACTGGAAATAGGAATGTAAAAGCAGATTACTGGGTCAGTGGTGTGATTGTACAGCAATCTAAGGAAGAAAGGAACCTGATGATAATCATCAGAGACTATTTGAAGGCCACTTCCAAATGCAGAAAGCATATGGGAAAGCTAACAGAATGCTGGGGTGAATCAGGCTGTGCTCTACCAGTTTCAGGAAGGTGGTTATTATGACACTCTACAGATCTCTGGTGAGGTCACACACCTCAAATACTGTATTATGTTCTAGAGCACACATCCGAAAAAAACAGGAATATACTGGTTACAGTCCAATGAAGGGCCACTAAGATGCTACAGTGGCAACAGGGAAAACCATGAGGAAAGACTGGTAAGCGTAAATACTTACTGGAAGAAAGGGAGAGGGAGATATGATAAAGATTTAAGTTTTTGCAGGGGTATAATAGGGTAGACTGAAAATCTGTGGGCTTTCCCTCCTTCCTAGAAGATGTCATAACAATGGTCCAGCTGCTGAGGGGAATGGGTAGAAGTGGGAGCACTCCTCCAGCCTACTGTGAAGTCAGACTCCATTTTTGCCAACATTCCAGCACCTCCTAGGTAGCCATGAGGCACCGGACTAGCTGCAGTCAATCAGGTTGCTGTAACAGTACTTTTGCTCTCCTGTTACACAGCTCATTGAAGCTGTTTTACTGTGGTAATCTATGGACATTTTCTCCTTCCCTAAGAGAGATCTGGCTACCTGCAGCCAATCCAACTGCTGTATCTGAACTTTCCCCATTCCTACTACATAGCTCAATGGAGCTTTTATTGTGACAATCTATTGATTTTTTCTCCTTCCCTAAGAAGCATCTGGCTACCTGCAGCCAGTTTGTCTGCTCTCTGCTGTATTGGGACATTTTCACTCATATTACACAGTAAATCAGAGCTATTTTGCTGAGAAAATCTATAGAATTTCCCTCTTTCCTGAGTGACACAACCACAAGGATCCAGCTGCTGAGTAGATCAGACAAAAGTGAGAGCCCCCCTCCAACACACCATGAGGCTGGACTACATTTTAGGAACCATTCCAGCACCTTTTATGTACAGTAACAAGGAAGCACCTGTCTACCTGTAGTCATCAGGCCTACTGTACTGGGACTCCCTCATATCCTGCACTACAAATGCTTACCTGACATCACAAGTCCTCCTCACAGTATACTGGAGCACAAGAGCATAACACTGGGGGTGTTGAGCATGGTATCCCATGATAAGAGTGCTGGGGAATGGGCACCTACAATAATGGCGACCTGCTCCCCAGCGCATTTCAGGGATGGCTACGGAAGGGTAGGGTGGCTGGATGAGAGGGTGGGTGACTATAGGGACAGGGTGTTGCTATACATATGCAGGGGTGGGGGGGGAGTGGGCACCACAATGAGGGATGTGAGGGGTGGTGCTATGGTGCATTGTCGAGCTGACCCTATGGCATGGTGGGTGGGTTGCCAGTGTTGGTCTGCAGGGTACTGGGTTCGGGGGTCTGGGTGCTAGTGCATTTTTGTTGCACCCAGCCCAAACCTTTTTTTTTAATGTTTTCACTCCCCCCCCCCAACCTGCACCTCCCTGGAGTTAAGAATCCTTTAGTAGGTGGGTGCGGGGTGCGCAGCATCCCATAGAAAACATTAAAAAAATGAAGTCCCCAGTGCCCTTTTGCTGTGTGCCAGGGTGTCCGTGCTAAAATACATTTTCGGCACTCGACTTCTGCATAAGGCCATCACCTTTAGGCTTTCATCGTTATTACATAGAACCTTGAGCATAAGTACATCACACTGAGGGCAGCAGCATGGAGCTACAGTTCACAAAAGATGCTGCCCATTGTGAATCCCACCCATGTATACCTCAGCAAGTAAAGTATGAGCTCCACCAGTCTTGCGAAAGCCTACTGCCTTTAGGCTTTGTCTCTATATCACTGTATCCTTATTGTTTTCCCAGTTGATCTATCTATTTGTATTTAATCATGTGACTGCTGACAAGCATAGCCCTGATAGGCTCAGTACAACTAGGGCTGTATCTGTTGTCTGATAGTTTCTCAGCAGTATTAGTGCTAGACAAAGTTACCATTGTAAAATGTACCAACAGCTTTAATATATTATAGCTGATTATCTCCAAATATGAATGTACTACTCCCCTATCGTTCTATATTGCTCTTCTTAAGAAAGAAATATATGTCTGTTGGGTATGGTTTTGCTTCCCTACCTCTGTATGGCTACCACTTACCAACACCATATCTCTTAAGACCCCAGATTCCATTTTCATTACTTCAACTTTCAGGAAATTTTAAAGCGCAATCCTGGACTCATTTCTCAACCTCTGTCATATCATGACCTACTCTGGGCATCATGGCATGGCCTGAAAATAGTTCACCTCAGAGGTGACAACACCTACTGGTTTTCAAGGGAATTCCAGGGAATTACATGGTAAAATGAAACTGAAGGACAAACTGCGGTCTGCCCTCAAGTCCATTTATTCAACTTCCTCTTGGCAAGAATACAGGAAGCTGAGAAATCACTGCAAGTAACAGGCTACAATTAAGACCAACTATAGAAACAATCAGCAATCTCACAACCTGGGTAATCCAAATAAATTCTGGACTGTGATAAACTCCATTATAAAGCCCAGAACCAAGCAAAATACAATTAAACTTGAAATTGAAGCTGAGGTCCTGATTGATCCCAACCTTACTGCAAACTTTCAATGCTAATTTCACTAACTTGTTTTCTTGTAACTGCAAGCTCCCCCCAAGGACCCTGCTTGCATATCAGCAATCCCTAGGTGCTGACCATGGCACTAGATAACCCCCCCACACACTTTTACTTTAAGGTCACAGTCCCAGAAAGATACTCGGATTACCCCACACCTACCTAATCAGGGTTGTACTGGCGGTCATGTCCTGTATCCCAGGTCCTTGCAAATTGCTACTTTTATATATACTCCTCTATCTAAAATGATCAGTATATCCATTTTCACTTCAATACAGCATGCAATCTGGAAGCAAGCTACAGTAGGGTAATACATATTTTTAAAGTGATTCATGGAAGTTCCACAAATGCCCTTTTCACTTAGTATGCCATTGCCACCCATGCTTTAGATGTTGAAGCTGCAATTTGTTTTGTAAATAAATCTGTCATGGTTGTTTTTTTTATGTTTTATCAGCATTTTGTTTCTGCCTGCACTCCAGTTTTCTATGATCGGCCACACCCCCAGAATGATGTCATGCAAAAGATCTGTCAATGTTTTACATACAGCAACAAGGGATTCTGGGTAAATGATACGGTTGATTTAAATGTTCATTACTCAGAGGTGCAGTCTCTAATGTTGGTAGTGGTGACTGCAGTATAGCACCTAATATGTAGATGTACATAGCAAGGCGTTGTGAGTATAATAAGAAGTTATTTACCAATTTCCTTACTGTGAGGTGCAATGTCATATTTCTGTAGTGGCTTTAACAACACAAGCTCTCACATGTTTATTTCCAAAACAAGGCATTGTGCATATTATATCTAGCTGACAAGATTTCATCACTGAGAGTTGTAGTCTCCTATTTCTGTAGTGACCACAGAAATATAATATTCTGTATACTAATTTACATAATGAGGCATTGTGGGAACAGTAAATAGATTATTTTTCTCTCTCCCTAATCAAAGTTCAGTCTCTATTTTGGTAGTGTTTACAGTGGCACAGTCTGTAGAAAAGTTTCTTGAATAATGTTTTGTGATGCAGCTAGGCCCAAAAGATAATTTACCATTATGTGTAGATGTTGTTTCACTTTTTCTGCCTGGTGGTGAAGTGACAGGTCTCAGATGACAGTTCCTGTTAGAATCTGGGAGCATGATGATACTTTTCTATGTTTATGTTATAGGGCCTCAATGAATGTAAGTAGTTCAGGCGTGTAATTATGGGTTAATGATTGCATGGCTCTGAGCTGCTTTGAGCCAATCAAATCATTAGAATTTTTCTACACATGTAGATACAGCTACTTGCAAACAATGTAAAGAGTGAACTAAAAACTGATAGTGTCCCTTTAAAAACGGTGTTTCCCTTGCATGATGTCATGATTGGGAGTTGCAGTACTGCGAAAAAAAAGAGCATGGTTATGCAAATGAAGCAGGGCAAAGAAATAAAAGCATTTTTTTTCATGGAAAACAGCACTTTTTGGCTGTTTGAATGGTAGGAGACTGATTCACAACTCCTGTAGGTTACTACTCCCATTTGCTATGGCAAACCTCACAAAAATCACTTTAAGGGTGGTAATCCCACCCTGATCGACAATTACTGCCCTGTCTCCAACCTTTCTCTACTGCATAAAACTCCTGGATGGGAATACAGTTTCAACAGCTTACTGACTTTGTTGCCAAGTATCGCCTCCTTTCTCCCCAACAGTATGGTTTCAGCAATTGTTACAGCATCATCATAGCTCTTATTAGATTCACTGATCATGTCATCAAACGTATGGAGGAAGGCAAGCTGATTGGTGCTGTTTTTGCAAGTCTGACAAAAGCATTTGCCTTAGTGAGCCGCGATATTCTCCTGGCTAAACTGAGATACATTGGAATTCTAACTATTGCTACATCCTAGTTTCATATCTACTTCTCAAGCAGATCACAACAGATCTGTTTGGATGGGTCCATCTCCAACCCACTGCAGCTTTTAAGTGGAGTACCCCAGGGGTCCTGTAGTATTCTTGAGATGAAGACTAGACTGACAAAGTCTCAAGGAGATGCTAGCAGATTGCCATCTTTCTTTAGACTGAGATCAAAGGCCACAGGGCTTTGGACAGAGCATGACAGGAAACTACAAGGACTATTCATTTTTCACTACAGAACTGCAAGTGAGATGGCTGCCAGGTACTTCATTACGGTCAGTACCCAATCTGCTACACTCCTCTCTCTTACACAAAACTAGACTGAAAAACAATTATAGAGTATCCTACCTTCAGGTCTGAAGTGGACTGTTCAGGTCTAGACATGTTCTGAGGATTATTCTTGGTTTAAACTTGCTCTAACTAACAACAATGCAGTTCAGTGGCACTAGGAATGATTAATTCACAAATTAAGTCCTTGTGGTGCCTTGCACTGTCTAATTGGACATCTTCAGTCTGGGGCAGCAGTTGTGGGTGCAACAAGTACTTCAGGAACAGCTACTGCTGGACCTGTTGAGTGTACCTGAGCCAGGGCAGGATAAAATCTTCATCGTCCTTCGATTCTGTAGAGCAATCCTTTACTGACACTGGTGGGGGGACACATGATAATAAGAGGTGGTCCACATGGACATGTATGTTCCATTTGCTTACATGTACCACATAAGTTAAAGGTCCCAGAGTCTCTTGTACCATCTCAGGATGCCAACATTACTTCTGGTTCTGGTTCTTTTTGGTACCACAACCATCACCTTCTGAACTGAATGAACAAATGTAGTGCATCTGGGGATCTCTGTCATGTCCCTTCTGCTGTTGTAGCTGGCACTTGTGCATTTGGTGGACGTCTAATTTTAAGAAAGACTAGACTGCAGTTGCCATTTAGAAACAATTTGGTTGGTGTCCTCTCCTTAACAGTAAGTGGGTTGTTCCAGTTTGTAAAAAGAACATGTATCAGCTGTTGGGCTGCAGGTGTTATGTGGGTGCCTTCTCATACTCAGGTCCTTGGTTTGGAGTCCCAAATGGAGCCACATCAATCTTGAGATATTAGGGCATGCTAGCCTTGCCATTGCTTGATCATGTTTTGTGGTGCCTGTACCACAGTGCGCCATGGGAAAATATTTCCCATGCTGAGTTATATTTTCTGCAGCTAGGTCTGCTGCGCAGTGCAGGCATTTTTCCTTGTAGCACAATGAGAGATAAGGTTCACTGTCCTCTCTCTAGGTGACTTGAATTTGCATCTTCCCCTGCTCAAGAATCATGATCATTGATGCAGGACATTAGCTGGATGGGGGATGGTCACAGTGGGCACTGGTTGAGACAGGCTACATAGATGTGTTTGGGTATCAGCAACACTGATGCTCCAGTGCAGAGCTGCATGCTCACAGGCCTGACCGCTAATGCCAGACTCATGTCGATGTCATCTCCATGCAAAGTTCAAGTTCAAGTCTATTTATCGAAAACACATAAATTCAAATGATGAGTCACATTTAAAATTTGCAGATACAATTATAGCTTAGAAGTTATACATCATAATATAATATCTCAAAGACAGGCTCTAGTTGTTGCAACATTGAAAAATTGTACAACAGCAAAAAATACAGATTTTAAATTTAAGGACATTACATACATGAATTTTTCTTCCTTTGTTAACCCAGATTTAAAAGTCAGTGATGGGATTATCCACTTTAACCTCTCTTTTTCTAACTATGGGCACTCTAATAAAAGGTGAGAAATGGGGGAGACCTCAGTATCCATATTACAATCACAGCAATAGGTACAGTTGTTACCGACCTTGGATTCTTTATAGCCAATAAGCAGTTTTAATCTTGCTCTACAAAGTGCATTTCTGTGTCTTCTTTTCTCACAGAATAATAAATACCTTTCCGTTCCAAATAATACTTGTATCTGTTACTAAATACCGTCTTTGTCTATATTATGAATAGTCTCAAAATCATTATGCACATGCAGTGGTGATCATGCAAAAGTATACTGTTAGCGCGCACCACGTGTCATTGTGCAGTAGCCATATACATGTTATTCAATGGTACTGCGCATCTGTGCGGTAGCGTTATACCACGCTACCAGTATACTTTTGCACGATCACCACTATAGACATAACAGATTCTTTGAATATGCTCATTACAATAATCAATGATTTGTGTCTGGGCCTAGTATGACCATAAGTCTGGAATTCCTATCTTCTTCACAATACTATTTAAATTACTAAACCATGATCTAATATTTCTGTTATTCTACACACATTTTGTTGTCTCCAACCAAGCCATTTTAGGCAATTGTTCATCATTCATTTGTACATTCTCTTCCAGAGTTTAAACAACCTAATCATAATTCTAGCTTCTGTGGGTAATATCCAAACTTCCAATCTTATGAAGGCTGGTGGGTACTCCTTTGGTAGATTTAACATGTATTTCAAAATGAAATTTTGCATAACTTCTGTGTGAAGTATCTTCATTTTTTTAATGTTAGTACCCCAAATTTCACTACCATACAGACTCTTTATCTTAGTTTCCTGAATATGGTTTCTCCAGCTAAGCTGCCTATCAAAGATTATGCCTTTTTACATTCAGTGACTTCCTCAAATTCTAGTCCACAGACCATCCACACGTGTGTATCTTTTTACTCTCAAATGTCATTCTTTTAGTCTCTTCTACATTCACCTCAAGTTTTAACTCTTTTAGTTTATGATTTTAATTTTCTCATTATTTATACCAGGTGGAAAGCCTTTTACCAGAGCCTCCACATACAAGTTAAATAATTGTGGGGCCAATAAGCAACCCTGTTTTATGTTATTTTTGACCTCAAATGCTTCTGTTAATGCTCCATCAGTAGTATATCTAATGCAAACCCTTGTGTTAGAATATAACATTTGTAATATAAGCAAAAGTCTTTTTTCAATATTAAGGTCCTTAAGCATATCCCATAAAATCTCTCTATTGATAGAGTAAAAAACTGACTTTATATCTATGAAGCGTACATTGGCCTTTGTCCTTTACTGTGTACATACATCTCTACCAGATATTTCAAAGTGAATACAGATCTAGTGTACTATAAGATTTTTTTAAACCTACATTGAAATTTAGAAATCAGTGAGTTTTCTTCTATCCAGTCAGTTAACTTGTCTAGAATCAATCTTGTATATATTTTTTGAGCTATAGATAGGAGAGTTATTGGTCCATAACATTTTGGATCACTATGTTGTCATTTTTTAAATAGTGGTACAATGATCCCTTCTAAGGTTAAGCATAGAACCTTTTGACTCGTATTTACATTGTGGGGCAGAGTGAAAGCAAACACAGGTGTTGACAGTATGGACAGGAATGGCTACATGCCAACTTGCGCTGGTCATGTCACCGTGTAACACTTCTTCTTTCCAGCGTGAATTGGTACCCTGCAGAATTTGTCCCTGGACAATTTGCCTCCAGTGTAAATATTAGAAAACGAACTCATCCATGGGTGAATTGTACAATGCAGTGATTCATGCTGGAGTGAAGAGTCCGGGGTGAGGTGTCATGTGGTGACATGACCGGCATGACTTGACATGTCCCTGACAGGAACAGGTCCTGTAATTCATTGCTCTGCTCGGGAATTTTTGCTAAAAGTCAGTACTGGAATTATTTGATGTATGTGTCAAAGTGTTTGTTAGGTTCCTAAAATTCTGGAACTCATCCCGGGAATGGCATTTTGCCAGGTGACGCAGTACTTAGGAGCTGCTGAAGTACATAGTTCTGCTTCATACTGCTGGTGCTGGCAATTCTTTTTCCTTTTCTTTTTTCTTGCACTGCTACAATATGCTGTTCTCAGCTTCCTTCAGGAAATGGCAGTACATCTGAAGGGTGAATGGTAAGTTTTTAGCCCTACTGCAGTTCAGTCCTTCTCCCTAGTGGGCACTGTTGACTTCTTGGTGCAGGTTAAGGCTCCTTTTTCTTGGTACAGGCTGGGTCTCTGCAAATGTGTTCCCTTCTTGTGCTGTGTCCCTATTGGCTTGTTGGTTCTGCCTTGTTCCATGTGGCCAGGGATAATGACCTGGGGCAAGGTTTGCCACTGTTAGCCAACAAAGGTGCTGCTTTGTTTGCCTTAATTGGTCAGTGGTGGAAGGGCTGGGCAACTGTCTGCAACCCATTCTATTGTTCCTATATCCAGCAGCTATTTCATGGAAACTGAGGTAGCTTCTTTTCACCTTTGTAGCAGGAGCTGAGCTTTTTCATTTTTCTTTTTGTTGTGGATCCACTCCATCAGCAATTTTAGTAGGCCACAGAAAGGGTAAGCAGCTGTAGACAATGCAGGCAGGCTGTTGTATCCGTATCTATAGAAGGCCCAATAAATTCATCTCAGTTTCTTTTTACTTTAATAAAAAACTGGAAAGGGCTTAACAGCCAGCTGTATAGATGCTGCAACCACAGATTGTTTTTTTCATCTTGTTGAAGCTGTAGTATTCTTGAGATAAAAAGCAGACTGACACAGACTCAGAGAGATGACAGCAGGATGCTATCTTTATTCAGACTAAGGACAAAAGCTACAGGTACAGGACGTTGGACTAAACATGACAGGAAACTGCAAGGGCTGTTAATTGCCCACTATAGAACTACACATAAGATGACTGCCAGATACTTCCTTAAGGTCAGTATCACATCTACAAGAGGTCCATTCTTGGGCCTCTACATTTTTCCTTATTTATTGATTCCCTCCCTAAGTTGTGTCAAGGTAGTATACATTGTTATGTGCATATGACTGGATCATGTAACATAGTGCCAAGTCCACAACTGACATCTTTGGCACCCTTACTATAGAATTTGGCTTTGTTTAAAGTTGACTTTCTAATGTGATAACCTCCCCAGCCCCCTAGCATGCCTGACCCAAGCTTTGTGTGGGGCAGGCACTAGCCAAGGGGCGACTTCCATCTCTAGTGGTATTTGGATGGTAACTTTTTGCCAGGGGTCACCCCCTCCTGGCAGTGCTGCATCTGGCTGCATCACATCTACTGAGCATAACCAGCAGGGCACCAGATATATATCTTCTCCCTAAAACTGGTCATATTGGGGCCTGTGAGCGAACAGGCGGGAAGTACTCTCCGGAGATGCATATCCTGCCCACGTAGCTCCACATCTGTGGACAGGTGCATACAGGCCGTATTCACCAATGACCACCACCTGTCAACTGCTGTGCTCCTCCAGCATGCAGGACCATGCAGGGTGGACAGGGGCAGAGTAGCATACCTGGGTGGGCATCCAATAGAAAGCCCACCCAGGATTCAGAGTGGATCCCTTTCACAGGCAAGTGCAGTTTCTGGTGTGTGAACAGTATCCACAGACACATTGACCTGCACCGCTGTGCCAGCAGCCCCAGCAACCAGTGTCCCCCCCATTAACCCATGCAGAGATGCCTACTGCACCCATGACCCCCCCCCAACAGCACCGCTGACTGTCCCTGGCCATACAGCGGGGCCCACCACCCACCATGTATGAGGGCACCAGTCCCTGACAGCACCAGACAACCCCCCCCACACACACACACGCATACACACACACATAGAGGTGCCCAGTGTAACCTCACCCAGTATGAGTCCCTTCACCACTGGTCCCCCACCCATCTGTTGCACCAGCAACCCCTGTCCAATTCCCTTATCATCCTACCAGTGATGCGATCAGAGATGGCCAGTGGCACAGCCCTCCACACACCTCCATGGCCACTGGCTGTCTGACAAATGCAGGGGCACACTTCTCCCACTGTTCCTCCACCCCACCCAGGTCATCAACTCTGTCAGGTCATCCCTGAGGCATTCGCCCATCTTTATAAAATCTGCCCTCCTGAGGTCCAGGAGCCTCCCTCTTGTGTGGTTCAATTCCACAGTAATTCTTATATTGAAACACACCATATGGTGATCACTGGTTCTCAGGTGGCCTCCCACCTTGTAGTGGGTTCACTGACTAGTCACTTGAGGAACACCCTCTGCTGAGAGTCCAGGATGCCTCTGCATCTAGCTGAAGCTGCTGCTGGGAGGCTCCAATCTATATCAGGTTGAAATCTACCACCGGCAGCACCTTCCACTTTTCTGCCATCTTGTCAATGGCTTCCACCTGTTCCTTATCTAAATCCTCCCCCAGTGCAGGACGCCTGTAGGTCACTCCAGAGCAAATATTTTTATTTATTTACTTAGGATCTCAGAAGTACCTTTTGAGCTGGAAGCTCTTTACATAGGCTCCACGTCAGTAGAAGTTCTATAAGAGTGAAGGGTATGTGGCCAGCAGAAAGCTGACCAAATTTACAATGTCTAAAGGAGGATAGCAGTTACAATAACAACAAATGGAGCAGAACAAGTAAACATCATGTCCCAGTCTACATACAGTAGGTAGTACAAAACAGTATAAAAACTTTGACAATACAATACCAGAGAGGAAGCACCACAGCGACAATGCCGACCTCCCACACAGCGACAACACGATACCAATGCAGGTATTGTGCCACCTGTTCCATGGGTGTTTTCTGTGGGGGGGGCAGTGCCTCCAACACCCCCCAGACTTTAGGATTCCAACTCTAGGTCAGAGTTGGTCAGGGAAGGGGGCAGAACACTGGGGGAGGTGAAACACAGAAAAAGGACCATTACCGCAAATGTCTATGTAATGGTCTTTTTTCCTGTTTCGCCATCGGTGTGTCAACAAAAAGGGGTGCACCATACCAGAGACTACAGTACAATATAAGAATCAGCCCATGAGGCCTTGTCTGAAGCAATGGGAGTAACGTATAGTAGCAGTTAGGGTAGATTGGACAGAGGGCATGAAATAGAGCAGAGGGAGGAGATGGAGTACCTAGGTTATATCAGTAAGGCAAACTGGAGTAGACAAGGTTGGAGATAGGTGTGGGGGAGGGGTGGAGGGAAAGGGAGGAGAAACTGAGCATGTGGAATGGGATGCAAATGTACCAAAAACAAGGGGTGGTTGAGGGGGCTAGGAGTAGAAGGGGGCATGGGGGGCAGCAGGGAGAGAATGAAGAGCAAGAATGAGTGCTTACAAAGGGGAAGAGGGGAAAAGGTGAATGGGTAGAATAAGTGCAAGGATAGTGCTGGATAACTGGAAGCAGTTGCAGGTGGCATCTGCCACAAGTTGTTGCCATAATTTCCTCTTGAATGAGCCCAGGGTGTAAGCTAAAGATGTATCCCTACTGAGTGAATTAAACCAAAGCGGAGCTTGATGGGCAAATGCCCTTTGACTTTGGGAGGTACGGCAGCATAGTATCTTAGAGATTATACTATCTGTGCTTCTAGTATTACGCTGGTTGCCAGAGGAAGTGAGGCACATCTGTACCCCAGGTGGCATAAGACCTAGTGTGGCTTTTTTTGCCAGCAGAGAGGTATGGTACATAAGTCTGCCCTTGAACTGGAGCCAGTTAGTCTGAGCGTACAAGCTGCAAGTGTGGGTCAGATGCCCAGCCCCAGTTAGAAGGCAGCAAGCTTTGTTTAGGGAAACTGTAATGCGACGCAGGGCAGTGTCCATGGTTGCACCGTAAATGACTAATCCATAATCTATGACCGAGACAACCAAGCTTTGGATGGCAAGGGTGAGGGCCTCAGGGGACAGACAATGATTGTGCCTATAGATTAGCTCTATTTGCATATTGACTGCCCTGGCAATAATGTCAATGTGTGGAACGTAAGCTCAGGTACTGTCTATTGTGATCCCCAGATACTTAAAGTGTGGAACTAGCTCCAATGGGGAGCCCTCAGCATTATTGATAGTAAGTGGGTACCATGACCCAGTACCAGCCCCCTTCACCAGTGGTTCCCCACCCATCTGTGGCACTGGCAACCCCCACCCACCAGAAATAGTGGTTCCATTCCCCATCTCCAAGGTGAGCCAGTGTATCTCTGCCTCCCCCTGTATTCCTTGGACCTCCATCACGTTTATGCTTTCCATCACACCCCTCCTTTCCTTCCCACCCACTCCTTCCTGAACAGAGTCTAGCCTGGTATGGCCATGTCCCAGACTTTAACTAAGTAAATGAAATAAATAACCTGTTTCCAAACTTTTCCAAGTTAATAGGAAGTCAACCCCAAGTGGACATCTTTTCAAACTGGTGAGGGTAAGGGGGGATTCAAAATGTACTCAAGGAAGTACTTCTTCATGGAGAGGGTAGTGGAAAAAGTAGAATAGCTTGCCCAACATAGTGGTCAGTGCAGAAAACATTATTGAGTTCAGTGGTGGCTGGGATGGTTTCAAAGGGCTAGTCAAATGGAGGACATACTGTAGGCTGCTGGGCAAAAGAGCAGTAGTTTCAAGGTAGGGTCTCAGGGCAGAAACATAGAATCACAGAACTTTTTGCCAGAAAAGGACCACTTGGCCCATCTAGTCTACCCAGATGGTCCCATCAAAGTCTGTTTCTACCACCCCAAGTGGTCTTTGGCAACCCTCCTCCTCCCTGCCCATTTCCTAATATTTCCCTCCCACACATGGTTGAAGCCCCCTACTGTTTTTCCCTCTACCTCTTCCACTGACAGTCTATTCCAGGCATTCACCACTCTTTTGGTGAAGTAGTACTTTCTCACATCCCTCCTAAACTCCCATCCCATCTCCATTGCATGCCCTGTGGTTCTGGTGCTCTTCTTCATTTGAAAAGGACTCTCTTCCTCCACCATTTTCACTCCCATGAGGTACTTGTAGGTCTCTATCATGTCCCCTCTCACTCGCCTGAATTCCAGGGTGTAGTGTACATGTTGAGAACCCTCTGTCTCTCATCATAGGGAGTTTGGTGCAATTCCTGTACCATTTTAATTGCCCTCCACCTGGACTGCCTCCAACATGTCTATGTGATTTCTGAGGTGTGGCCTCCAGAACTGGACACACTACTCAAGGAAGGATCTCACCAGTGAGCAAAATAATGGCAATACCACCTCCCTCCTCTTGCTGGAGATACCTCTCCCTATGCATCCCAACATCCTTCTGGCCCTACCCACTGCTTTTTCACACTGCCCTGTCATGTTGAGAGCATTAGATATAATAAACCCAAGGTCCCTTTCCTGCTTAGTGACTGACAGTACCTCCATCCTATACTTAGTTCTTGGATTCCTATGCCCTAGGTGCATGATTTTGCACTTTTTGGCATTGAACTCAACTGCCATACTCTTGACAATGCTTCAGGTTTCCCAAGATCCCTACACATTCTTTCCACTCCTTCCATATTGTCTACCCTATTACAGAAGTTGGTATCATCTGCAAAATGGCATACCTTCCTTTCCATTTCTTCTGTAATGTCACTTATGAACTAGAGGGACGTTGTATCTTTTTCTGTCCTTACCATTCTATGTTTCTTGTTTCTAACCTAACAACTCATGTATTTGAATTTATTTATGTTTTCTAGCTGGCTTCCATCCAGACAAACAATCTGAAGATCACCTGAGGTAAACTTAAGAAACATTAAATCTGTTTTTAAACAATCCAGTTTAGCTATTCTGTTTTCATTTTCTCTGTCTCTGTTCTTCTTCTTTTAAACCCTTCCATGGTATATCCCCCACTCCCTTCCTCTATGGTCTTTATTTCAATACAGTTCTTGTTAATGTTTGAACAGAAGTATTTATTCAGTATCTGCACCATCCTCTCAAATACATAAATATGCCAAATTAAAATTCTGCCTATCTCTATCGACAGTGAGTTTAAAATGTTGTTACCCAGACTTTGCCCTCTAATATTATTATTAAAATGATGACGATAGGGATCTTGGTTATGATACAGTAACATGAGGTGCTTGATTCTGTTTACCTTGGAACACAGCTTTCACAGATCAGCAGAACAGATTAAAGATGCACATTTCATTGACACAATGAGCACAATAAGCAAAACTTTTTTTTTAATTTCCTTACTGCAAGGTACAGCTGCACAGTTTTTTTGCCAAGACTAATGTAACAGTCTATTGAAAATGTATGTTTATATAATCTTTTTTCTCTCTCTCTCTCTCTCTCTCACACACACACACACACACACACACACACACACACACACACACACACACACTCTGCTCAGCAATGGGATAAGGTGAGTGTTGGAGAATTGAACTTACCTTCTATACACTAAATGCATGTCTGTATATTTTATAAAGAGGGTTTTTGTAATACAGTAGTTCTTGTTAAAGTAATATTGCTAATCAAATTAAGAGATCAATTTGTGGTGCAAAGTGTAATTAAGAGACCTACAGTATGCATGCAAACTAGTTGTATACCTTTTTTTAATTTTTCTAATATGATTCTGTATTACAGTACCTGCAGAGCTGGAAAATGCTTATAGTAATTTCCCTTTCTGCTTTTCCCAGGATTCCCATGAAAAAATGAAGATCTACCAATGTGCTACTAGGTAAATCAGAGGTAACCCGTATTTAGTAAATAAAAAAGTTAATTGAAACAAAAACTGGCTATCAGGTAGGAGGCAAAGAATTATGCTGGCCTGGGGGCAATGCCTGGCACAACACCTGCGACCCAGGATCAGGTGTGATCTCGGGGCATCGGGGGGTCAGCCAGAGGGTAGGAGGACTGAGCATCCAATCAATTGCTCTCCTCCTCTGGAGAAGGGTGGTGTAGTACTCAGCACTTGACCGACTCCTGTCAGAAGCTAGGGGTGTCACAGCCAATTCCTGCAGACTTCTGGGAGATGGGCCTGAAGTCAGCGTGTATGTTCCTCATGTCATTGCATGCCACACCTCCCACCAACAAGGGGAAAACTGGCAGAGGCATAGAGGATGTCCGCCTCCCACACTGAGCCTTATGTAGCTGTCCAAGGCACTGTGTCACTGGATTATCAATGCAGCATAGTAAGGGGAGTAACTGGGTTGGCTTACTGAGTGGATCCACCCTGGGGGGCAATCCAGGGTGTACTCATGTAAGTGGTAGGTAAGTCCCGGGGGATGGGGTAAGGTGGTAGGGATGGTGAATCAAGGGGGAGCCAGCCAGGAAAAAAAAATGAAGGCAAAGTGTGAGGATAAATGGGTTCATTTTTCATTGGGAAGCAATCACAATTGGAGTTCAGCTGGGATCAGTGTTAGCACCACAACTATTTACCATGTATATCAGAGACATGGATATGGATATGGATATGGATATGGATAGGGATAGGGATATGGATATGGATAGGGATAGGGATATGGATAGGGATAGGGATATGGATATGGATAGGGATATGGATAGGGATATGGATATGGATAGGGATAGGGATATGGATATGGATATGGATATGGATATGGATAGGGATAGGGATATGGATAGAGATGGTTCACTAGGAAAGTTCCTAGATGATATGAACTACATCACAGATGAAAAACACAGGGGCAAGTAGATGCTATACCAAAGAATCTAGACAGGCTAGCAGGAAGGATTGACAAATGTAAAAGGAAATTTACCATAAAATAATTCATTGAGAGAAACTTTAAATGTAGATCTTGGTATGATATAAGGCCTTTATTCAGATCCTTGATCTGGCCCTGCCCTGTTTACAGTGTGCAGTTCTGGTCCTCAAATTTGAGGAAGAATATTGACATGATGGAGAGGGTACAAAAGAAAGTGGTTTGTGCTGTATAGGAGTGTGGGTGCTTGGGCCTTAAAATAACCATACAAGCAACTTCTTTAGTGATTTCAAAGTGTATAACTTCATGTAAAAGTACATAATAATAAAAACATTTTGCATTCTGACCCTTGTGACCCTTTTCCACCTGTCATGTTTCACCAAGCACTTTTGTGTTTTACTCCCCTTCACCCAGTATCAGTGTTGTGTGCCTCTCTACATGCAGCTTTTACATTTTTCTTGAGTCAAAAATTGTTATATTACTATTGAGCTGTACTTGCTTTTGTATTATTACTTTGTCTTGTCAAAAAAATTATGTCATAAATGCCCTTATTTACCTCAGAGGTCAACGGCTAAGCTTCTTACAAGTTGCTCTTTTTTTTTTGTGTGTGTAGTAAATCCATTTTTTCTTTCTCTACTAGTTAATCTATTTTCTCCTCCTCTACCAGTGCAGGAATCCTTCTGACAACCCCCCCAAGCCCTGTCACCCAGCATTCCAGGGACTTACTGTCAGTTGCAGTGCTTTTCCATGTCTTACCACCTCCCCTCCCAGCAGCTTTCTCTCTCCATCAAATGGATCTAGTTCCAGGAGAAAGCCCTGTATCTGGAGCGGAGCCTGTGGGGCGGTCATTCTGTCATCCAGTACTGCACCTGGCCATTTTTTAACCAATGTTTTCTCCCTAAAGGAACAGATGTGCAATGCCATCTATTCGTACCTATGCACACTTCCATGTGTAGGACATCACTGGCTGCCATTCCTCCATTCCCCCAGGTTGCAGTCCCTAGCTGTCTGTACTCCCAGCCACTGCTAGAGGCTGGATGTGTGTCAGGCACTATGTCCCTCCCAGAGGAGGACAGCAACCCATCAGACGCTCGATCCTCCTCTCCCTGGCCAACCCCAGCAAGCTGGGTCCATTCTCAAACCTGGGTCACCAGTGTGGTGGCAGATGAGACAAAATGTCTCAACCCTCCATGCCAGTAGGCCAGCCTACATGTTCCCCTTTTAATTTGCTTCATTGAATTGCTGATCACCCACTGCTGCTCGGGAGACTGAGGAGCATGGGCCTGACAGACTCGCCTTCTGTTTGGTTTCACAGTTATCTCAGTGGTTGTCCTCTTAAAGTCAGTTTTGGTGGATCTCAATCTAGCATCCGAGTCCTAGAATGAGGAGTGTCCCAGGGTTCTATCCTGGGGCATTTATTGTTCTCAACATTGATCGACCCAGTTCCTTCTACTGTAGTTTTTTTTTTAAATCAATTCTTTATGCATATGACATCTTCATCTATTTCAGTGCTTTCTCTACTGAAGAAATTAATTCTACATTGAATACAGATTTCACCACTTTAAATTTTTGGCTGTTGCAACATTAATTTCATTAAATAGTATGAAAACAAAATGTATGCTATTTGGATCTAAATCCAAGTTAACCAAACATCACTAGTGTTAATTTCTGATTCCAGGGCACCACTTTAGAACAAGTTAATAATTTTAAATACCTAGGGGTGATTTTGGACTCCAACTTAACTTTCTGGACTTGCATAAAAGCAATCAATAGGCATGCTAATCAAAAATATGGAGCACTGTTCAACTTAAATAGCTGTCTAACATTAGAAGCCAGATGTATTATTGCAAATTACAATTCTTTTGTGTTTGCTAATTTATCTTCTATGGATTTAATTTAATTAACTAGAACTTTTAATGGGATTTGTCATTTTGAATTAAATATGCCATACAGTACTCACCAATGTGTACTGTATGTGAATATTGGCTGGCTTCCTCCTAAGCATAGTAGTCTTTATAATTTATGTTACATTGTGGATAAAACAATTACAGCAGCATCAGACTGTCCAGTATTTAATTTGCTAGATTTTAGAGACGAGTGTAGGAATCTTAGATCTACTGGTAAACTTTTGTTGTCTACCCCAATCATTTCTTCTTCAATGGGTGAACCTGCATTTTCAGTCTTTGCTGCTAAATGTTAGAATAATCTGCCTGACTTTCTTCATAATGCTGAAAGTCATACTGTTTTTCAAAATCGCTTCAGGCTTTACTTGTCTAAACAGCTGGATTGTATATGTTTTACTGATTACATCTGTTGATATTCTTCATTAAGTATTTTCCAGCATATTGCATGATGTATTTTTGTAATGTGGTTGTAAATGTACTTATCATCTTATAGGAACCATCTGTCCAGGGTTCCCCTCCCCCAGATATTTTCATAGTTATCTCTGAATTATCTAAGTTATCTTCTCTCATCCTATCAATAGAAGAAGGATTCTGGGAGAGAGAAGGAGAGAGCAACTTGAGGCACTGAGAGTCAATGCTAGCAGGACCACACAAGGAGCTTGCAAATCCCATGGCAGGTATGCCATTGTTGCCTGCTTAGTGTAGGACTTTTGTCTGGTCTTTCCAGGCCATCTTGTTTGTTCAATGTATTACCATCAAGACTACTATGGAGCCGCACTTTTGTCAGAGGAACCAGGAGTCTGGGCAGTGACAGAGCCCATTCCTGTTGACAAGGGTGGTGGCAAGCCCAGTGGTGGGTAGACCACAGTGGGGAGTAGGCTGAAGGTCTACGTATGTCCCAGTCAGCATGCATTTCATTTAGTAGTTGCTGAGTCTTGGAGGGCAGAAGCTGGCTGTGGATTTTTTTTAGTTTATTTTTCCTCCATTGTTATTGTATTTGTTCTCCAAAACTCCTGTGGAAGTAGATAATAAATACTAGATCAGGTTGTTAGGTTGTCATTTAATGCTTAGAATAGAGTGCTCTTCTATAGATTTTAAAGAAGGGATTGAAAGAACTCATTTGGGAGATAATACTTAAATATTTAATATATAAAATTTAACTTACAAACTTGCTCCTAGAGGCTGTTAAATTCCAGCACTAATGTCAGCACGTTGGTGGATACAATGAATTAGGAATCAGGCTACTGGCAAGGCACACTGTGCATATAGGGCAGGGCTCTGAGGGAGTTTAAAAGCAGGAAGAGAACCAGTGGCTCAGACCATTCACTATGCAGTGGAAATGCCATTAGAATGCCAGAATGCCAACAGAGTTAGAATGGCAGTTTCAATGCTGACACAACATCAAGGTTTAGCATGCACTGAGGCATCAAGAAAGTAGCAAGAGAAAGACTTTGGTAGTCAGTACTTTCTCAGTACTTTCCCACTGTATTATTTAAGTAAATTTACTCTCTAGGTGGGGTAATAGTCAATTCGGTGTGGCTAAAGGAAAAGTAAATTGGTGTTGTGTCAAAACCGAAGCATTTATGGTATGAGGGACCTAGTTGGGTATGGACAGGACTTTACAAGCAAGCTTCAACAAGTAATCTGTGGTGAATAAAGGAGCATTTTTTTTAGAAAATTGAAGAGTACATAAGTAAGTTTAAGTAATATAAATATAAATAAAGTTAGAATGGCATTTTCAATGCTGACACAATGCCGAAGTTTAGCATGCACCGAGGCATCAAGAGAGTAGCAGGAGAAAGACTTCGGTAGTCAGTACTTTCTCAGTACTATCCCGCTGTATCATTTAAGTAAATTTACTCTTTAGGTGGGGTAATAGTTCTGTGTAGCTAAAGAAAAAGTAAATTGGTGTTCTGTCAACACCAAAACATTTATGGTATGAGGGTCCTAGTTGGATATTTACAGGACTTCATGAGCAAGCTTCAACAAGTAATCTACAGTGAATAAAGGAGCATTTTCTTTTAGAAAATTGAAGAGTAATTAAGTAAGTTTAAGTAATACAAATATAATAAGGAAAACTGATTTTCAAAAATAGTTCACAAAGAAGTTACAGAATCCACAGAACTTTTTTAGAGCTCTCTAGAGTCAGTTTATAGAGTACTGTTAAGAAACGGTAGAGCCCTTCAAAGAATAAAGTAATTTTTAGATTATTTTTGTTAAAGCAGAAAAGGAGTGTATAGCATACATAAAGAGCACATATAGAATACATTATATAAAAACAATTACAAATAATATATTCAAAGCACTTTTAAGTAAAAGTAAAAGAAATTAGTAGAAATCCTAGATATAGCAAACAGAAGAGCAGTTCCCACTATCCTTTATATCTGCTGTTTTTAAATTATAGTTTCTGCAAGCACAGAACTTGAAGGTGTTGAAAGAGTTGTAAAGATTTTGCATCAGTCCCCGGACTGTTTTTCTGAAGTTATAACCATAATACGAACTTTAGAGACAGTGTTGATGAAGAAAAATACAAAAAGAAGAGGAAAGGCATGGATGATAAAGAGGAAGAAGTGGAAGAATGAGCAAAGGGAAAGACAATAGAAGAAAGGAAGAAGATCACAGCAGAAACCTGAAATTTGAACATTTGGTTAGAGGTAAGGTGAGAAGTTTAAAGACAATTCATAAAGACTGAGACACAAGAAGGTTCTTCCAAAAATAATTTTATTTCAATTTTGGTAACAGTTTTTATTCTTCCTTTAATGTCCTCATTTTTATACAGAGCATTTAATATCTTGTCAGTCCATATAGGTGTTGGATATAAGCTAGATAACAACTAATTGATTAATTGACTAACAACCAATTGGCTATAATTGATCATAATTGTAACCCTGTTATTTTGACACTTCATTAATCAGATAATTTATTACAATTATAGACAACAGGTGTATTGGTGATGTTAGCAGGTTAGCAGCTGGCCATCTTCAGCTCCCTGTTAGTCTATTAATAAGTTTTAACAAGTGAATGTCATAATACCCTGTTGTGGAATTGTTGCCTTAAAAAGCACTATATTAAATTTTTGTATACTGGTTTGTTAAACTTTAAAAGTATTTATAAAAATTGTGGCAGTAGTAGTGGGAGCACACCAGAGGATGTATATACTATTTAAACAACTTGTTAGCCAATAATTACTGGCTATATACAATGTATGTTACAACAAGCAGTGGGAAGACCCTGTTAAAAGCAGAACATTCCCAAATTAAAAAAAAAACTGTGTTAAAATAAACAACACAAAAGAGGGTTGGCTAGAAAAAGAAGAATTATTGAGTGATTAAGAAACAAGAGTAAAGAGAAAAATCAGAGACAGAGATTGAAACAGACAAAATAAAAACAAAGCTAATAAAGCTAATAAGTCCAGGAGTAATTTCAAATTTACAACAAAAAAAAGTCTGGATAATAAAAATAGTGGTAAGAAGCATGAAGGAATAAGGAAAGGAGGAAGTAATAAAATATAAACACCAACAGTAACAATTACTGATTTTTTCTTTCCTAATGGGGGAATGGGGAAATTGTTTAACCAAGAAAGGCACACTAAGCCAAAGCTTGTTTCCAGGTGCAATCTGGGAGCACAAGGAAGCTAAGTGACTTGCTCAAGGTCACACAGTATGCAAGATGGGACTGTGTGATTCAAACCCAGATCTTCAGGTTTGCAGCTCAGAGCCCTAATCCACTGCATTATACTGCCTCCTAATAGTACTAGCAAGGAGAGAAATTATAGTGTAAGGAGCAAGAATGGATAGTAAGAGGGAAAAGACAGTACCCCAATCTAATAGGAAGTTTTCAGAAATTTTTGAAGATATTAATGAACTGAATAAGGATATCTCAAATATGAGGCACTCTATTGGAGAGGAACTATTAAGTATCCCACATGGGAAAAAGGAAGGGGATAATAGAAGTCAAATTAAGGAGAAGGCAGGAAAGAAAACAGATACAGATATGACTAACTTGGTTGTGAATAAGCAAGCAACAGATAACCAGGAAATAAAGATGGCTGTATCAGGGATATTAAATTATATGGACAACAACACATGTGAGCTGGATTGGGAAGAATCAGGAGAGACCACAAGGCAGACCCTGGTAATGAACTCAGTATCACTAGAAATACCAGATGTGGAAGGCATATCCAGAGATGTCTAAATGACACTAATAGATCCATACATGGCTAATATGTTAATTTATAAAGAAATGATAGAGATAATGAAAGATATATCATTTTTTAAGGGGATAAGCATGGACAATTGGAAAAGAATAGAATATATTCGAGAAGAAAAGAGAACTATAGGGCAAAAGAGTAACAAAAAATAGAGACAGAAGAAGGTACAAGACAGCCAGAGGAGGAACATAAAGAGTATAAAGATGATAGTTAGTGGTCTCTGAGTACTTCCAAAACAGATAATTCAGAACTAAAGGAATTAATTATGTTACCAGAGGGAAGCAAAAGAGAGGACAGTATAAGTAAGAAGTTGTGAAGAACACATTCTATATTATGGGAAAGAGGAATAAAAGAGGAAAACAATGCATTAAGAAAGGTAGAGAGAAAATGGATAGAAAAAGAGAACAAGAGAGGAAAGAAAGCTAAAAAGAAAAAAAGAGAAGCAAGAGGAGACATTCCAGGAAGTAAATGATAAAGATTCAACATCAAAAAACAGACAAAAGCAAAATGATGACATCCCACAAGAAGGAAAGAAAGAGATAGGGATAATGAAAAAGAAAGCAAAGGAACTAGAAGTCCAGAGTACTAATAAAAAAGATGAAAAGATGGGAAGGAAAAACAAAATTCATAGGAAAAAGATACAAAGACGAGGGAAAAAAGACAGCAGGAAGAAAACAGAGAGAAAAATGAGAGTTAGAAAAGGAAAAGAAGGAAAAAGAAAGTAAGAATGACAATTTAGGAGAATAAAGGAAAGAAGGTAGTAGTGAACATTTTCAGGGAAAATCTAAGAAAAGGGAAAAGGAACACACAAAGGAAAATAAGCAAGCTAGCAGCAGCAACTTGGAAAATGTTGACATCATATTTAAAACATTCATGGCAAAAACAAAAGACTCAGATTATGTACTCCCAATGTATGGGGTAGGAGTATTACCACAAGAAAAACCAGAGGAATTAAATAGAATGTTGAAAAAGTTATTGAGCACCTTTCTGACCAGAAATAGACAAGTTCTGGAATATACAAGTATAATAAGGCCCATCGAGACAGAAGAACTGATTTTGATAATTTCAAACCAATATTATATATTACAAGCAATATGGTGGGAAAAAAAGCAAAGAACTGAAAGAAATGGGAATAGAAGTTGAAACTATACATACTCTCAAAGAGTTATTCCCAGAAATGTATAATAGAAACCTAAAATTTACTGAAGGAGGAAAATTGGTGTCCATATTTGGACTTAAGCAGTTTCATAATGTAACCAAGATGAATCTGCAGTCTAAACTTCTGGAAACATTGGGGCTAATACTCAGATTTAAAATACACAAGACATATGTCAGCAGGGTGGTCAGATGGGAAGATGAAGGTCAAGTCTCAATGTAGATATCCAACAATAAAGTATATGAGCTATTGATAGATTTTAAGTAAGATATTGGATGAACTGGGAATATTTATTTATGACGAGACCAAACCTGATACCAAAGCCAACAAGCAAGGGGAAATAAAAGAAAGGGAGCAGAGGATGGAGGTCATAAGAATTGATAATAAAAAGTAGTGTTACAGAGGATACAGGCTATATTAAAAAATACTATCTTGGAAAGTTTTAGGCCTTATGAATAATTTGGCGGATGCTGAATTTATAGCCTATTTGGAAACATTTGCATGCATAAATTTACAGGAAACATGGTTTAAGGGGAAAATTCACATGAATGGGTTTTAAACATATACAAAAGATGCACACAGACATAAAAAATGTGGATGTCAGGCTGGGGGATTAGCAATACTGTGTAAATTGAATGAGACAAGAACTACCAGCAATGGAAATATATTGGTAACATAAATTAGAGAACAAGATAGGAAAATACTCCTTATAGATGTGTATAGACCCCCAGATGATAGCAAATATTGGGACAATAATGTAAATAAGGATTTAGAAAAAGTTTATAAATAAACATATGAATAAAAACCTTACAATTAATAATTGCAGGAGATTTCAATTATAGAGTAGGTAATATTACAGGACTTACAGAAGATGTTATTGACTATTTGGATGTTATAAATAATGACAAATTAAAAATAGTCATGGCTTCTTAAGATAATAAAACAACTAAGGAAGGAGAAAATACTACTGGGATATGACAAATAACTTAATATTGTTAAATGACAGAACAAAATCTGATGCAAAAAGAGAATACACTTATATGGGAGGTACTGGATCATCAATTATAGACCATATATGGATGCATATGGACTTATTGGAAGATTATATAAATTTAATAATAACTCCAAAGGCAGAATGTGCACATTCTGGGTTGTAATTAAGTCTAAAAACAAAATAAAGGAATAATAGAAATAAGAACTATATCCCAGTAGAGATTAGAAATAAAAAAAGTGTCAGTTGGAAAAAGAAAGAAGGTGAGGAATTTCAAAACATAACAGAAGAAAAAGGAATATGGGACAAAATAAAAAAAATCATAGAGAAAAAGGCAAGAGATATTTCAATACTGCAGGATTATCAACGGATAATGGAGACAATTTTAGCTACAACACAAGAAATAAATATTCAAATTAAAAAAGAACCAACATGGTATAATAAGGAATGTAAACAAGCAAAAAAAATCAGTAAACAGTTACGATCAGTGAAAAACAGATGGAAATGTAATGAATAAAAGAGCACTTGATAAATCAAGGAAAGAATACAAACTAATAGTACATAAGAATAAAACTAAATATACTAAACAATTATGGCAAAAAGTACAGTATAGACTGCAGTACATTCAAAGGATAATAAACAATTTTAGTTGATAGTAAACAAAGGATTAGGGGAATACAGACAAGAGCAAGAAACAAATATTAAGCCCCAACAATGGGTAGAATATTATAAAAACATTTTTCAAACAATAGAAATTAGAGATAAGGCAGATCCAAGAAAGGAATGGAGAGAAATAGATGTAAACATAGACCCTCTAGAGATAAAAGCAGCTATCAAATCTTTTGCCTCACATAAGGCACCTGGACCAGATGGAGATCAGCAGAAGTGTTGAAAAAATATAGAAATCTGGATTCCATTACTCCAGAAACTATTTCAAATGATAATGAGTACAGGAAATATGCCAGAAAGTTGGAGATATAATGTAAATGTCCCACTATTCAAAAGAGAGGAACAAAAGAATCCAAGCTGTTATAGACCTATAAGCTTGATCGATGGGACACAAAACAATCTTACAAAGATCATAAACAATAGAATTACAAAGTGGATTGATAACAAAAAGAAAATTAGATGAAGCACAAGCAGGTCTGCGAATAAAATATTCAACTATTGATCAATGTTTTACATTAATGCATCTAATACACAAATACAAAAATGTTAAAAAACAAAGCTTGTATTGCATTTTTATAAACTTGAAATAGGCATTTGATAAAGTTAATAGAACAAAACTATGGGTTACCCTGGAAGAGATAGACATGGATAAGGGATTATTAGAAATAATCAAAACATTATATTATAACAACTATACACAAGTTAGGTACAACTCCAAGGGAGACAGAAGTGCCCCATTTAAGTCAAATAATTGAGTAAGGCACGGCTGTACATTATCACCCATCCTATTTAACTTATATATAAATCAGATTTTGAAAACAAAATGTATGATGACATTGTGTTGATGTCAACTAGTCATTTGGGAATTAAAAGAATGATGGAAAAATTTGCAGAAGAATGTAATCAGTGGGCTTATATATTTATTTGGGGATACACATACCTAAAGAGTTAAAATGGGGTAAACATGTAAAAGAATTTGAATTATAGACAAAAAGATTTCTACCAGCAATGATCAAATTTCTAAATAAATATGGTGGACACTCAGTAATGGGATATTTAAAAGTAAGCAATGCTAAAATATATAGTCAACTCCCGTATGGAGCCAAAATATGGGGAGAACATAGAAATATGAATATTGATAAGTGTCTAAACATACATTAAAAAAAACTCTTGAGGATTCTCAATGGTATTTCCTCGGTAGCAGTCAGAGCAGAATTAGGACAACACACTGTGGAAAGCTCAATTAAAATAAGAAGCATTAATTACTGGATTAAAGCATATGCCATGACTGAGAATAAGCTACCTAGAAAATGTGTAGAAGAATCTATTGAATAACTAAAGAAGAGAATAACATTCCCAAGTATAGATGTGGTGGAAAAAAATAATAAAACCAAGTGTGCTAATGCACTGCGTCACAGATATTTTCAGATTACCAATAAATAAAATGAGGGAAGAAATCAAAACAAGAATTCAAGACATAGCAAAACGGAAGGATTTATAATTTTGTAAGCAAAACAAAAAAAGTTTGTTGGTGGCAAAAAATAAAAGAACACATAGTTTAGAACAATACTTAATACCAATTAAGGATCCAAAGAAAAGGAAAAGTATTACCCAATTCTGATTTGAAGTTTATGACAGCAAGTGGCTGAAAGCAAAATATAAAAAATGGGAAGAAAATAGGAAAATATGCAAATGCAAAATAGGTCAGGATGACTTGATACATATGATGATACTGTGTCCCTTTATGAAAAAGAAAGAAAGAAATATCTGAGTGAGATAATAAGGAAATTAAGTTACGAACCAAAAGATATGGTTATATATATATTGAAGACAGAACTACAGGAGGAAGTGGATTCTGTGGCCTCCCTCCTCTGCTCCATAGAAAAAATGAAATTACATTTGATTGGTAATAAATGAAGGCAGTGGTAGTAAGTTGTGGATATAAAGGGAAATGAGTTTAATGCAAGTTATAATATTAATGCTAACAGGTGTGAAATTGCCCAACTGTCCAAAGTTTTAAAACAGCATTGAAGACATTTCTTTTTAGTCTGACATATGCCGATTTTTAATGTTACAGCCATGGGTTTTAACTTGTTTATTCTGGTTTTAATAAATTGTTTTGATTTATTTTAACAAACTTTGTACAAGCTCCTTGGTTTTTGGAAGGCGTTTTTATAAATAAAGCTGATTGATTGATAACTATTACATAAGGGGAAATGGTGCATTATTAATGATAAATGTAAGAGAGGGAAAATATTGTAAAAAGCTATTTTTAGATAATATACTGATGTACAGTATATGTTTGGCTGTATTTAAGTTTAGATTTTTTGTATAGGAAATGTAAGCTGTGTATAATTGTGTCTATGGATTGACTAGAAAAAAGTTGTATTAATTTTTTTTATGGTAAATGATTTTAAATTGCAAATACATTAACTTGGCAAACAATAAATCATTGAACTTTATCATCTTGTAGCTGTCTTGTAAATGTGGCTCTGGGTTGTTTCTGAAAAGGGGCCTCTGGCTCAGTGTACATACCCCATAAACAAAGTACATAAATAAATAAGTCAGTAGTCTGCTGTTAATTTCTGTCTCTGTTTCAATACAAAATATTCAATTTCAGTGCTTACATTTCAGATAGTTTAAGTCCAGAATTCCTGTTAGTGCATGCTGTTATGCACTTTCAGATAAAACTGAATTGTTTTTACCTTGCATGGCATCTCCTGCGTGGCATCTGCTACCTGTGAGAATGCCAGCATGGATCCGCTTCCCTTATGAGCCTGCACTGGCTCATGACATCAGTCGTGATGCAAGTGTCTTGCTAACATGTGAGAGTGTGCCCATGCATGGTTGCTAGGCAGCCATCATCACAACATCTAGATGAGCTGTGTGACTGTGTCAGTGCAGGCTAATGTGCTGTGTGAGTGTATTAGTGGAGGCTTGTCTGCATGGGGAAACCCTATTTTTGTATGTCTGCAATATTAGTCTTTTCCTGTTAACAAAGAATAATATCATTACTGGTGACCCCCTTTATCACACTGTTTGCAGGCATCTGTAAAATGCCATAATAATCCAAAAACTGGTTATTACATCATTTTTGCTTTAAGTCTTCTGTCACTTCTCTGGTGTTTCATGTCACTCATTACTAGTGCACCACCTTATTGTCTCTTAGTTTTTCTGTAGGTGGAACGTATAGCACAAGAAACATGGCAGCTCCATTTTTCCAGTACCAAAGCACCTAAGCTGATCGTCTACATAGTAGTCCCATCACAAGTAAAGTATTAACTTTTATCAGTATTTATGTGGTTGACCCTGCCTTCAGAACAAAAATATATCTGATTGATCCTGCAGAACTCATGCTCTGGTCAGGGCTTTGGCAGTCAGTCAGATTTGGAACCAACCGTGGCTAACTGACTGACTTGACTGCTCTTGCGGTGCTACAGTAAAGTGCACCAGTAATTATAAAAAAATAATGTCTAGGTGGGTGTGTGTTTATGATGTTTTTTCACATACCATCAGTGAGTGATAAACTCATAAACCTTATGGCTCATCACTCACCTCATTTGTGTAAAAAACATCATAACACACACCTGCCTAGCCATTACTCTTTATATAATACGTTTGATTTTTATTCCAGTCTTGTATGAAAGTTTTTGTAATAGTAATTGATGTGTTATCCAAATTATTTAAGATGTTTTAACAGATACCATGAGGGTGGAGGGCAAACCAAAGCACTGACTAAAGGGGTATGCATGAAATTTGTTTTTTTTATTTCAACCTGATTAGATGATCTAAGAGATACTGTATATTGGGAAACCCATTTAAGTTACACTATAATAATTCCATGCATGGCTTGACTATTACAAGGTATCAGCATTTAGAGTCTGTTTACATGTCACTCATTTGATTTATATTATCTTGTATTTTCGGTTTCAACAATACAGAATTTATGTTGTAAAAAATACATGGTTATATACAGCTATTGTACCTTCTGAAATCAAGTGACTTTCCTCTGCCCTCCTTGGCAGCCCTACCAGAACACCATCCAGTTACCGTCAGTGTTCACTCCAATGGATGGATTCAACACTGCTAGGTTGAAAATACATTTTATTTCCATTTTATCAATCAGCTTTTTGCAACCTCTGCCACAGTTCAGTTTTTTAATCACTGCAAGCCCCTAAAAGAGAAGAGATGACTCCTGGTGTTCCGCTGTTGTAAAATGTAGTGCTACTGGGGAATTTTGCATTTGCTTTGCTTGCACACCAAACATCTTGGGACGAGTACTATGGGACTTCAGAGGTGTGTTACTGCCGAGCCCATTGTCATGGCAACTGCAAGGGGCTTGGCAGTCTGCACCAATAATTATACATTGTGGTCCTGCCATCGCTCAGACTGCAGCTTCTTGTACTTCAAAGGACCAAAGCCACTTGAATCAGAGGGGGGGCTTCATTCCTTTGATGTGCAAGAAGCCATGTCAGCAAACAGCTGATCAGCATTTACCTAGAGGAGCTGAGCTATCTCTTCTCCCCCCACCAAACAGTTTAACTAAGCCATGAAGCCATGGAAGCAAACAGCTGATCGAATGGCTTTCATGGAGTTGACAGCTGAAATGATGTTATTATCAATTTATCTGGAACACCATCGCCTATGGCACAGAACCTTGCTACCCTTATACCTATTGGCAGCTAAGAAAATCATAACACGTAGATGGATATCCACTACCATACCAACACTTAAGGAGTGGAGAGACAGATTGTCATGGAAATCTATAGGCTTGAAAACCTTACAGCTGGCATCCATGATAAGCTCACTACCTTCAGGGCCAAATGGCAATGTTGGATATGGTATATGGCGCAGACTGATACAGAATTTGTTCCTTGATGGGGTCCCTTGGGGGGCGGAGTGGGCTTCCTCTCACCTGGGGACGATGCAAGACTTTCCTAGTTAAGACTTATTTTAAGGGAATGTTTACAATTAGTGTCACTTTTTTTCTTTTCTTTATCTCATGATGTTTGCAGCTCTGTGGAAGTGTTTCTACGCATTTAGATAAACCATTCTTATTGTACAGTTATATTTATTTTATAGGATTTGAACTCAGTGACTCTTAATAATGTGAAGCTGAATCTGACTGTTGGAAATTGGAGATTGTCAATTTTATAATGTTTTGATTTTCTGTACATAAGAATTAGTGCTTCGTTTAATAAAAATTGTATTTAAAAACAATTGCAGTTGCACACCAACATTTGCTACATACCTTACCAGTGTGCAGCTGCTATATCAACCCTGTGACAACAAAGAACATCCATCGATGCCAGTTGCTGGAACCTCTGTAACTCTCTCCCCACCTGACCCTCCCTCATGTGCTGACCACCTCCCCATGCTCTCCCCCAACAAACATAATGCTGGTACTGGGGGTGCCCAATCCCCCAGTGTCCACTGCTGGTTCCCCTGTAACTGTCACCCCCACATGACCTTCCCACTCAGCACCTCCTAAAACATAACACTGACACTGGGGGTGCCCAATTCCCAAGTGTCAAAACCTGAAATAAAGAAAACTTTCCCTAGGGTTTTTTTAAGCCTGCAACTAAGAAAACCATCCATTAATGTCTACTGCGTTACTGTAACTGCACCCCCCCCCATGGTTTATCACACTGATACTGGGGTGCCCAACCCCCCAGTGTCCACTGCTGACATCCTGGTAGCTGTCACCCCACCAAACCCTCCCACTCAGCACCCCGCCCAAGCCCTTACTTACCCATCGGGGGTTTGACACCGTAATCTTCCCTAAACCACAGACACATCTTCGCTCTTCAATGCTGGACTGTGAACTGAGGAAATCAGGTATACCATGCAATATTTTTCAATTGGGATTTGGACTTAGTAGCATAACGTGACCACTTTTTGATATTTTTGCCCAAAATTTTCAACACACCTTTTTTTGGGACACCACCTCATGAACAATGGAACTGATGTTAGGTAAATCTGTCCTGAAAGGTGATTTTGTGGTCACTGTGCAAAATCACCTCTTGGGCAGGAGTTGAAAATTTTCTCCATGCATGTTCATGAGGTGGGCTCATCAGAAGTCTATGTTGAAAATTTGGTGTAAAAAATATAAAAAAATAACATTATGTGCCTATGTTGAAATTTTCAAACACAGGCTCGTAACTTTGGTAATTTTCAATATTTTGACCCCAAATTTTCAACAAAGCCATTTCTTTATAGTACCTCATGAATGTGACAGCTGTCATTTTTCAAATCCTGACCAAAATGTTTTTTCATGCTCCAAAAGGTGATTTGCAGTTATTGAGTGAAATCACCTATTGAGCAGGAGTTGAATATTTATTTTCTCTGCACTTATTCATAAGGTGGGATCATAAGAAGGCTAAGTTATAAGCATACATTGAAATTTATGAATGTGGGCTTGAAACTTTGGTCATTTTCAATATTTTGACCCCACATTTTAAACACAGCCATTTCTTCATAGCACCTCATGAATGGGACAGCTGTCATTTTTCACATTCTGGTCAAAATATGTTTTCATACCTGTGGTGCAAAATGATGTTTCCGTGGCTCGGAATGACATTTTGGTGAGAATTTGAAAATCTTCACCTGCTAGGTCCATTAGGAGGGGTAATGAGAAGGCTATGCTGAAAATTTGGTGTACAAATACAGTAAAATGCCTAGGTTATGACTGAATGTTACACTATTTCAGTGTTCACTCATAAATTTGCTAATTTGAAATGTTATAGAAACATTGAAACAAAGAAATTGATGGCAGATAAGGACTGCTAGACCCATCCAGTCTGCCCATTTTCCCTGACTACTGTAAAAGCCACAAACCCTCCTTGATCTCCAGCTTTATCTTCTCGTTCCTAATTCTGGGGTTCACCTATGACTGTCCCATGCATGCTTGAATTCCTCTACTGTGTTTGCCCCCACCACCTCTGCTGGGAGTCTATGTCATGCATCCACCACTCTTTCCATGAAGAAATGCTTCCTACCCCCTTTCAACCTCATGTCATGCCCCCTCGTTCCTGGACATCTCCTTTTCTGAAAGATGTTATCCTCCAGTACCCTATTTATGCCTTTTAGATACTTGTAGGCTTCTATCATGTTTCTTCAGACTCTCCGCACTTCCAGTTTTGACTCCAAACTTTCAACATAGTCATGTTTCCACAAAACCTCATAAATGTGACATGTCATTTTTGCATTTGCTGCACTTGCCCAAAAATGTTTTGAGATGAGAACATAGGGATTTGGGATGTGTGTCACTGCCGAGTCCATTGCAGTTGCAACTGCAAGGGGCTTGGCAGTCTAGACCAATGGCCAAGCATTGTGGTTGTGATGCAACTCTCAGCTGGGTGGGCTGAAACTTCATGTACTTCAAAGGACTGAAGCCACTCCAATCACAGAGGGCTTTGGTCCTTTGATGTGCATGAAGCCACATCAGCAAACAGCTGATCGGCTTTCAAAACAGTTGGACCTTAGTGGTGTACAGCTGCTATTTATGCAATGTAACAACAAAAACTGTCCATCGATGTTGGTTGCTGGCAGCCCTCTAACTCTCTCCCTCCTGACCCTCCCTCTCAACACCCACCATGCCACCCCCCCAAAACATAATGCTGACACTGGGGGTGCCCAATACCCTAGTGTTCACCTCATAGTTTTAGGTTTTTTTAAGCCTGCAACTAGGAAAACCATCCATCGATGTCTGTTACACCAC
Organism: Neoceratodus forsteri; assembly: GCA_016271365.2. Lineage (NCBI taxonomy): Eukaryota > Metazoa > Chordata > Ceratodontiformes > Ceratodontidae > Neoceratodus > Neoceratodus forsteri. The sequence goes on along the minus strand of CM057450.1, from coordinate 1,665,018,523 downwards.
TGTAACTGCACCCCCACCACCATTTATAGCACTGACACTGAGGGTGCCAATCCCCCAGCATCCACTGCTAGTGCCCCTGTAACTGTCACCCCACTTGACCTCCCACTCTGCACCCACCATCCCACCCCCCAAACATTACACTGACACTGGGGTGCCCAATCTAAGTGTCCACTGCTAGCACCCTTGTAACTGTCTCCTCCACCCTACCCTCCCATTTATCACCCACCACTCCACCCCTCCCCAAACATAACACTGATACTGGGGGTGCCCAATCCCCAGTGTTGAAACCTGAAATAATGAAAACCTTCTCTCTGTGTTTTCTTTTATATCCCGTAAAAAAGAAAATGGTCTATTGATGTCTGTTGCAGCTGCCAACATAACTGCAACCCTCAACACCTATTTTATTTTTTTTAAATACCCTGCAAATAAGAAATACCCTGTGTTTTAAATACCATGGAAAAAAGAAAACGGTCCACTGTTTTGCTACAGCTGGTCTGGCATTTGATACTTCATCATCATCCAAGCTTCATTCACAGATGAATAACCATGACCCTGCATGCTTAACCACAGCTGCCACCATTCATGCAGGAGTTTTCTTCTTCAGTCCAGTTACATTGAAGCAAGTGGAGGACCTATTACTGAGCCTAGACACTAGGAAGTCTACAGGCATTGACCTCATCGAACCATATTGCTTGAAACTGGGATATTACATTTTGTCACCCCCAAACACTCACCTTTTTAATAGGTCCCTTTCTCATGGCATATTCCCCCCATTTGGAAAACAGCACATCATACCCCTGTTTAAATCTGGAGAACCAAGTGACCTAAACAACTACAGGCCAATTTCATTCTTGCCTTTCTTATCCAAACTACTTGAAAAGGTTGTCAATGAGCAACTTAGAAGTTACCTAAAGACATTCAACTTGCTAAATCCAGTTCGGTCTAATTTTAGACCATGCCACAGTACTGTATCTGCATTGGCTAAGGTTGCCAATGATTGGCTGATTGCCCTGGATACAAAAAATTACGAGTGCACTTTGTTTCTTGATCTGAGCAAAGCATTTCATACTGTGGAGTATGACCTTCTATTGTCTACACTAAAAGGCATTGGAGTGGACCATTTGGCATTGAAATGGTTTACTAGTTACCTTACTGAATGGTAACAGCTTGTCAAGGCAGATGGAGGCTTATCTCCTGAAAAAAACACTGCTAAGAGGTATCCCTCAAGGGTCTATTCTAGGCCCCTAACTCTGCTGTGTATATTAACATTAATTCTGGTATTGCTTCAGCAAACATCCTTCAGTTTGCTGATGATACTGTCCTGTACTTAGCCAGGCCTACATTGCAACTTGCCTGTGGTGATCTTCGTGGGAATTTGACCTCCTTCAAAATAATCTTCTATAATTAAAACTCCTCTTAACTCATTGTCTCCTAGCAGATGCCTGTAGTCATCAGTAAAATAAACTGGTGTGTCCTGAGGACGTCTGTGGAAGTCGACTACTGACTCCCAGTGAGCCCTTGCAACATCTGGAGAAGTCACTTATATATTTTAATATATAGTGTAACAGAATATAATATATATTTGACTGCATAGCACCGTTGGAAAGGTAATTATACATTGAACAACTTTGTCACTGATATTTTGTGCATATCATGTATACTTTAGGAGTTATTTGCATTTGTTTATGGTATGGTGTGTATGGCTTATGTTGCCTGTTTTAGTGAAATAAATATTTTTTTTTGCTGTTTCAACCAGCTTAAAAAAACAAAATTACATATTATTATTTGCATACCACCATTGGGAAGGTAATGTGCTGAATAACTTTGCCACTGATATTTTGTGTATATCATGTATACTTTATGAGTTATTCACATTTGTTTATGGTATGGTGTGTATGGCTGACATGTTTTCCATCAAGATTCACCTAAGCAGCTTGAATAAAATTCACTTTTTTGGCACTTCAGCAGGTATAAAATAAAACTGATTGATTACAACTGGTTGCATAGCACCATTGGAAAGGCATTTTTGTGCTCATCAACTTTCATGCTGATACTTTATGAGTAGCATGTATACTTTTGAAGTTATACACATTTGTTTATGATATGGTGTGTGGTTGAGATTCATCCTCAAATCTCACCAAAGCACCTTGACTTAAATTGGGAAAATTATGTTTTATAGTAAAAGATATCTTTTTTATACAAACATAATATTAAAACACCATCTAATGTCTGTATGCTTAATTTGGTGTTGATATTTTACATATTTTCGAACAAAAAATGGCTTATGTTGCCCTTTTTTAGTGAAAAAAATATTTAGTTTACTCTTTCGACAAGCATAGAAAAAAACAAAATTACTTATTATTACATGCATGCCACCATTGGAAAGACAATTTTATGCTGAATAGCTCTGCCACTCATACTTTATGTCTAGCATGTACAGTTATTGAGCTATTAGCATTTGTTTGCGACATGCTGACTATGGCTTGATTTTGCTTAGAAAGGCCCAGGATTCACTGTTAAAAGTATACAGGAGATTTAGGAGGCAAGTGGTGTAATCTCAGAGTGAGCCTGTGGAGGCAATGAGTTAAATGGCTAAAAAACTAAGGCCATGCTTTTTGCCCCTTTCACCTATGCATCTAAACACTATTCCCTTGGATCAGCTCCTCACGTATCTACACTTCTGGGTGAGCCTCTGGAGTTTGTGGAGAAATTTACGTACCTTGGATTTTGAATAGACCACAAACTGTCCTTCATTGATCATATTGAAGAGCTCACAAAAAAAAATTAAAGCAGAGACATGGACTCTTTTTTCATATCAAAAATCTACTCACTTCGGAAGCTGAAATTAGACTGGTTTGGGCAACATTCATGCCCCTTCTGGACTATGCGGATTTTCTGTATGACAAAGACCCAACTTTGCCCTCTCTAAACTGGATACTCTGTACCACCGAGCTATTAGATTCATCATTGACCTACCTTACTCCACGCACCACTGTGAACTTTACACAAAAATAGGGTGTAGCTCTAAGTTTCAGACGTCAAAAAAATTTAGTGCTCTGGACCTACAGAGCCACTATCAATAAGCTTCCGGAATATATTGTGTGCTGCCTGCCCACCTGCAATGCTGGAAAGTATACATTAAGAAGTCTTTCTTACATCTCCCTCATCCCTAAGGTGAGAACTAGGTACAGTAAATTGGCAATTAGTCACGCTCTTCCAGCCATTTGGAACACTATATGGAAATCCCTAAAGTTGTCTACCCCTGTGAATCTGAACTTCTTTAAATCCTTTACCAACATTCATTTAGAGAAACCTGTAGCTGTTTTTTCTGACTGCACTTATCCTGCATTTATCCTAGGATCTTGGACATTGCACCTTAGGCTGTGCTCTGCTCTTTCACTGGTGTCTTCTCTACTTTACGCTATACACCCCCACCTCTCCTACCTTCACCACAACCTCTGGCTCCAGTATCTTTACGTGCCCCCTGGCTCTCCGTGGTCCCCTTCACGAGTCAATCTTGTTGCTTTGTGTCACCTCTAACAGTTATTGTACATAGGTTTGTACTATAGTTTTGTTGCTGTATATATTAGAATCTATTATTATTCAATTTTTGTCTTTTTTTCCTTTTAAATGAACTTGCCTTATTGTATTCTGGTATGTATGCAATTGTTACACGAGGTCCCTGCACCCTAATTGATACCCTCATGGGTACACCGTAGACAGCTAATGTTTAGGCATAGGCTATACTAATACATATGGCTAAGGGCATCTACTGTACAAGAGTAGATGCCAGGATATAATGCATATTGTTGTAATCCACTTTGCTTGCTAGTGCACACATATTATACCATGTATTTTCTGTCTGTTTCTTACTTGTCAGATGCCAAGACACCTGTCCTTGAAGTAATTATAATATGTAAGGCAACATTGCCATCCTTTGGTGATGTGCACCACTACACTTTGTTATGTAAGACTCTGTATAAGAACTTCTTTGTTCTAAAACTTATGACTTTACAGAATTATATAATGTTATCTTGGACATTGAGCCACTTCTAATTTAGCCAATAGGGCTCATCTCTGTAACTAGAAATGTTTCTATCTTTTAGTAACCATAATAATTATCACAGGTATATAATGTTGTGCACAGGCTTCACACCTCGGAGACCCGAGAGATCCCAAGAGACTACAGAGAAACCTCAAGGTGTAGGGAATGCTTAGCACTGGCTCCCAGTTCGTATTGGTAAGAACTGTTTAGGGCAACTGTGATTTATCCCTTTTGTAGTAATACACTTGTTTATTACTCGAATGCAACTTGTTTGTGATTATTTGCATTCCCAATATCGTAAAGAATCTGAAAGTGAGGTTTAGACTTCTTACACCTTGTACTTATATAGTGCTGTATATATTCCTGAATGTATTCCTATATGTATTTGTCCAGGCCCATCTTGCAAATGAGTTTTTCTCAATGATGTTTCACCTTGCAAAATAAAGATTGATTGATTGATGTCTGTTGTAATCCACTGTAACTGCATGCACCCTCCCATTATAACAATGACACTGAGGGTGCCCAGTACCTCAGTGTCCACTGCTGGTGTCCCTATAACTGTCACTCCCATCCAACCCTCCAACTCAGCACCCACCACCCTACCCCCAAACATAACACTGACACTGGGGGTGCCCAATCCCCCAGTATCAAAACCTGAAATAAAGAAGTTAAGCTTTCATATTTCTGGAATGAGATAGAACAGACATGGTTTTCATCCACAGAAATTCTAGATAAGTTAGGAATCCCAGCCTCTAACATTTTTAAGATATTCCAATTGCGGCATATTCTGGTGAAAACCATAGGGATAGAAGCCCAGGTGCATGGGATTCCTCCCTTTTGGGTGAATCTAGTCCAAGTGGTGGGCCATCCTCACGTGGTATCTAAGATTTTTGATGCTTTATATAACAAAGTTTACCCCGGACCTTATGGACCTTCAGATTACTGGGCAACGCTCCTCCCGGAGGTACTCATTAACTTGGATAAGCTTTGGCAAGGGTGCCACAAATTTATTACACAAGATAGGCTCTGACTTATGCAGTTCCAAATTTTGCATAACCTATAGTATACCCCTCAAAAAATGACTAAATTTGGTAATGCCTCTTCTGCTGCTTGTGTAAGGTGCGCCCATGGGGAGGGCAATCTCATGCATATTTTTTGGCTTTGTCCCAAGATAACCTCCTTATGGTCGCAAATCAAACAAAGAGCAGACCCCCTATTGGGACTCGATGAGTTGTTCTCAGTTGAAATCTGCCTTTTAGGAGATTACTCTGAAATTCCAGTAGCCACGCGCAAATATCATATAGCTCTAATATCCATGTCTGTTAAAAAAACTGGTACTCCGACATTGAAAGGATAGTGAAGTAATATCATATGCTGAATGGCTGAGGGAATTCCTGGCTAATATTAGAATGGAAAAGATGACAGCCAGTCTGCACAACAGAATGAGTAAATTTAACAAAATCTGGGCCCCGCTTTTAACCCTATACTCTCTTCACATGACGTAATACAATGGATCCTTGAGAGTAGACCTGTAAGAGAGGTAAAGTTCTGGGCACTCTAACCTGGGATGGGAAAGGGTGATGGGGGATGGAGGATACTGTGGGGTTTTCTTTGTGGGTGTGACACTTTTCTTTGTATATTCGGGGTGGGGAGGGAATTTTTTTTCCTTTCCTTGGTTTTGCTGAAAAACATGTACTCATATTCTGTGTACCGTGACTATGGTGTACTGTATGTTGGAAACTTTAATAAACTTTATATTACAAAAAAAAAAACTGAAATAAAGAAACCTTCCCTAGGCATTTTTTAAATATCCTGTAAAAAGAAAACAGTCCATCAATGTCTGTTGCAGCTGGCACTGTAACTGCAACCCCTCCGCCTCCTATTTTATTTTTTAAATACCCTGTAAAAAAGAAAAATGTCCATCGACATCTATTGCAGCCCACCTAACTGTACCACCCCCCACTGTTTATAACACTGACACCCAGGTTGCCCAATGCCCCAGTGTCCAGTGCTGGCACCTGTGTAACTGTCACCTCTCTCATCGACTCCCACTTAGCAACCATGACCCCACCCCCCAAACATAACACTGACACTGGGGATGCCCAATTCCCTAGTGTCAAAACCTGAAATAAAGAAAACCTTCCCTTGGCATTTTTTTATATACCCTGTAAAAAAGAAAACAGTCCATCAATGTCTTTTGCAGCTGGCACTGTAACTCCCGCCTCCTATTTTATTTTTTAAATACCCTGTAAAAAAGAAAAATGTCCATCAACATCTATTGCAGTCCACCATAACTGTACCCCCCCCCCCACTATTTATAGCACTGACACCCAGGGAGCCCAATACCCAAGTGTCCAGTTCTGGCACCTGTGTAACTGTCACCCCTACATGACCCTCCCACTTAGCAACCATGACCCCACACCCCCCCAAACATACCACTGACACTGGGGATGCCCAATTCCCTAGTGTCAAAACCTGAAATAAAGAAAATCTTCCCTAGGCATTTTTTTTATATACCCTGTAAAAAAGAAAACAGTCCATCAATGTCTGTTGCAGCTGGCACTGTAACTGCAACCCCTCCACCTCCTATTTTATTTTTTAAATACCCTGTAAAAGAGAAAAATGTCCATCGACATCTATTGCAGTCCACCATAACTGTACCCCCACTGTTTATTACACTGACACACAGGGAGCCCAATACCCCAGTGTCCAGTGCTGGCACCTGTGTAACTGTCACCCCCACATGACCCTCCCACTTAGCAACCATGACCCCACACCCCCCCAACATAACACTGACACTGGGTATGCCCAATTCCCTAGTGTCAAAACCTGAAATAAAGAAAATCTTCCCTAGGCATTTTTTTTTATATATCCTGTAAAAAAGAAAACAGTCCATCAATGTCTGTTGCAGCTGGTACTGTACCCCCACCTCCTATTTTATTTTTTAAATACTGTAAAAAGAAAATGTCCATCAACATCTATTGCAGTCCACCATAACTGTACCCCCCACTATTTATAACACTGACACCCAGGGCCCAATACCCCCAGTGTCCAGTGCTGGCACTGTGTAACTGTCACCCCCACATGACCCTCCCACTGAGCAACCATGATCCCACACCCCCAAACATAACACTGACACTGGGATGCCCAATTCCCCAGTGTCAAACCTGAATATAGAAAATCTTCCCTAGGCATTTTTTTTTATATACCCTGTAAAAAAGAAAACAGTCCATCAATGTCTGTTGCAGCTGGCACTGTACCCCCACCTCCTATTTTATTTTTTAAATACCCTGTAAAAAGGAAAAATGTCCATCAACATCTATTGCAGCCCACCATAACTGTACCCCCCAACTGTTTATAACACTGACACCCAGGGTGCCTAATACCCCATTGTCCAGTGCTGGCACCTGTGTAACTGTCACCCCCATGCGACCCTCCCACTTAGCAACCATGACCCCACACCCCCCCAAACATAACACTGACACTGGGGATGCCCAATTCCCTAGTGTCAAAACCTGAAATAAAGAAAACCTTCCCTCTGTGATTTTTTTAATACCCCGTAAAAAAGAAAATTGTTCATCAATGTCTGTTGCAGCCACAACCATAACTGCAACCCCCCCTGCAATTTTTTTGGGGGGGATACCTTGTAAAAAAAAGATTGTTCATCGATGTCTATTGCAGTGTATTGCACACACAACCCCCTTCATCATTTATGACATTAACACTGGGGGTGCACAGTCCCCCAGTGTTCACTGCTTGCACCCATGTAATTGTCACCCCCACCCTACTCTCCCACTCAGCACCCACCACCCCCACAAACATAATGCTGACACTGGGGGTGCCCAATCCCCCAGAGTCCACTGCTGATAACCCTGTGATCATCACCCCCATCCAACTCAGCCATTCAGCACCCATCACCCCCAAACATGACATGTAACACTGACATTGGGGGTGCCCAAGCTCAAGTGTCAAAACCTGAAATAAAGAAAACCTTCTCTCATTTTTCTTCCTTTTTTTAAGCCTGTAAAAGGAAAACAGTCCATTGATGTCTGTTGCATCGTTAGTTCACCCCACCCAACCCTCCCACTCAGCATGCACCAGCCCACATCTCCCAAGCCTTACATATCCACCGGGGTCTGACACCATAATCTTCTCTAGACCACAGACAGGTCTTCACTCTTCAATGACTGACCATGTAATGAAAAAATCAGGCATGCTGTTTAATGTATTTCAATTGTGGGTTTGAACTCAGTTGCATAACTTGGTCATTTTTTCACATTTTGGCCCCAAATTTTCAACATGCCTTTTTTGGGACACCACCTCATGAACAATGCAAATGATGTTAGGTAAATCTGTCCTGAAAGGTGATTTAGTGGTTGCTGTGGGACATCACCTTTCGGGCAGGAGTTGAACATTTTCTCTGCCCTTGTTCATGAGGTGGGCTCTTCAGTAGGCTATGTTGAAATGTTGGTGTAAAAATATTAAAAATAACAAAGGTATGAACTTACATTAAAATTTGCAAACACTGGTTTGTAACTTTGGTAATTTTCAATATTTTGACCCAAATGTTCAACATAGCCCCAGTGTCCATTGCTGGTACACCTGTAACAGCTGTAACTACTATTGCAATCCTTGCTTGTTGGGGGGGTGACCCTGACAGACAGCCCTGACACCTGCTAGACCACAACTGGAGTGGCCAGTGATCTGTGACAGATGAGAGCCTGCAAGCCCCCCCCCCGGTGATGTTAGTGAATCACACACACCACACGGACCCACACTGTCTCTGCCATCCCCCCCAGCCAGACCTATTCCACTCCCCACAAGCAAGGACATCCATCAGATGACCCACCAGCCACCAGGATGGCTGGCTTGTGGGTTACTATCACTGGCCACTGATACTGCGAGCCTGTGCCGCAGCCAGTAGCCCTCATCCAACCCTCCCACTTAGCACCCACCACTCCACACCCACCCAGACATAACACTGACACTGGGTTGCCCAATTCTCCAGTTTTGAAACCTGAAATAAAGAAAACCTTCCCTTATCATTTCTTTTTTGTTTTAAAGCCTGGAAAAATAAAACCATCAGTCGATGTCTGTTGAGCCGTTAGTTCTCTCCCACACCTGACCCTCCCACTCAGCTCCCACCACCCCACCCCACTCCCAAGCTCTTACTTATTCACCAGGGGACCAGCACTGTAATGTTCTCTGAACTGCAGACATGTCTTCATTCTTCAAAGCCGGACTGCAGACTGAGGAATCAGGTATGTGGTTTAATGTATTTCAATGGTGGTTTGAACTTAGTGGCATAACTTCACCATTTTTCAATATTTTTGCCTCAAATTTTCAATATATCTTTTGGGACACCACATCATGAACAATGCAAGTGATATTAGGTAAATCTGTCCCAAAAAGGGATTTGCTGTGTGAAATCACCTTTCAGGCAGGGGTTGAAAATTTCCTCTGCTTCTGTTCATGAGGTGGGATCATAAGAATGCTATGTTGAAAATTTGGTGTAAAAATATTAAAAAAATACAATGTTACAAACCTATATTGAAATTTGAAAATTCAGGCTCATAACTTTTTCAATATTTTGACCCCACATTTTCAACATAGCCATTTCTTCACAGCATCTCATGAATGTCACAGCTGTCATTTTTCAAATCCTGGCCAAAATGAGTTTTTTGCATCCCAAAACCTGATTTCATAGTCACTGCGCAAAATTACCTTTCAGGCAGGAGTTGAATATTTTATCTGCACTTGTTCATGATGTGGGATCATAAGAATGCTATGTTGAAAATTTGGGACAAAAACATTACAAAGCAAAAAAGTTATTAGCTGACACTGAAATATATGAATGCAGGCTTGTAACTTAATTTTCAATATTTTCACCCAAAATTTTAAACATAGCTATTTCTTCACAGCACCTAATTAATGTGGCAGCTGTCATTTTTCAAATCCTGATCAAAATGTTTTCATACCTGTGGCGCTGAATGATGTTTCAGTGGCACAGAATGACATTTTGGCAAGGATTTGAAAATCTTCACCTGCCTGGTCCATTAGGTGGGGTAATAAGAAGGCTATGCTGAAAATTTTGTGTACAAATATGGTAAAATGCTTAGATTAAGACTAAACGTTACACTATTTCAGTGTTCACTAATAACTTCACTGATTTTGGAGGTTTTACTCCAAACTTTCAACATAGCCATTTTGTCACAAAACCTCATAAATGTGACATGCCATTTTTTAAATCCTAGATAAGATGTGTTTTCACACTTCTTGTGCAAAATGACATTTCGGCCAATATACCACAAATGGTACATGTCATGTCTAGAAGGGGAATCATAAAACAAATATCTTCAAAATTTGAGGTCAAAATTAGAAAAAAAAAATAAAAGAGGTGCATACCACTAGCAAAACGTCTGCATTGACAAATACTTGTAATAGCTTGCAAGTGTTTGAAATGGATGCAGTCGGTAGGCTTATTTCCCCACACTGCTACTAACTCCAAACTGCCATAAGTGTGGCACATGATGTAAAATGTGTCAATGTTGTTTTATTACAGTTGTGTTTCACAGAATGTTCTAGCATAGTGGATCTCAACCTCAAATTCTGGTGGTCTGAAAAAGCCGTAAAATGCAGTCACCAGAACCTACTGGTGGCATCACTTCTTATTATTTACCCCAGACCCCCTTATATACAACAAAGTTCCTATAACACATTTCTTTTCACACAGTAAACATGAAATCAAGTCCCTGATGTATTTTTACTTGTAGTGTATCTCCCCTGTTTATGAAAAAATAAGACATTTTTCATTCCATTTCATTACCTTTGTGTCTGGTGCTCTAAAGAGCCCTGTGGCAGTGCAATATTGTATGGTGGCTGCATGCAGCCATGGTGGCCTCATTTGAGAAACACTGGGCCTGATTTTCAAAAGGTCAGAACTGGCATATGGGGCTTGAAGCAAGGAGAAATGGCGCAAAGGGCTCCTTCCACCAGTCTCAATTTTGTAAGTGACTGTCTGCCACTAGGGAATTGCCTGCATCAGCCAGACTTGCATCATCCTTGAGACAGATGCACTGGTGTGCCATGGCAGAATAGGGCTTGCACAGAGACAGGGCTGCAATATTCCTTACATTGGAATATCTCAAGGCCACCAAGGGGCAGACAGACCCTGCAGTTTGACAAGCTCAGAACTGGTCTAAGCTGCCATGCACTACAGTTGCAGTCCTTGCTTGTGGGGTGGGGTGACCCTGACAGACAGCCCTGACACCTGCTAGACCACAACTGGAGTGGCCAGTGATCTGTGACAGATGAGAGCCTGCAAGCCCCCGTGATGTTAGTGAATTCACACACCCCATAGATGCACACTGTCCCTGCTACCCCAGCCAGACCTATTCCACTCCCCACAAGCAAGGGCATCCACCGGATGACCCACCAGCCACCAGGATGACTGGCTTGTGGGTTACCATTACTGGCCACTGATACTGCAAGCCTGTGCCACAGCCTGTAGCACACCCCTTCTGTGCGATGTCTGGTCGATGCACAGGTTGGCTTACTGCAAATGTGGGGACTTTGGTGCTGGGGTCCTGTTCTTGTAAAATCTGGTGCAGGGACCCCGGTGCATCTGAGTTTGCTGCAGGTGATGGTTCACTGCACAATGTGCTGATCTAAACTGGCTTTTAAAATTAAGCCTGCTTTTCTAGAATCAGGCCTCTGAAAACATGCTGTAGTCCTAAATACCAGCTTGAGTGGCAGTGCTGAGAATCAAACCTATAGCTACATATGGTAGTATCCAAAGCATTAGAGCATGGTACATTAAGTACTTACTGTGACAAAAATTAAAATATTGTGTCCGATTTTCAAACACCAAAATTACTTTCAAGGTGCCTGCGCCAAAAGAATTTGATGCAAGTGATACTTTGTGTCAAATGTTGTAGCAATCCTGATTTTTGAATACAGTCTGAGTCGAAATTGTGATGCAGTGCACCAAAACCACCATGAACCACCCTTGTGCCAGAACAGGTGGTGCACCAGGACGTAATGGGGCTTGCACCATGGGGGGGGGGGCGGTGTATACTGCAATACCACAGATCCTATTTGATCTCTGGCTTTCACCCTCTCTTTCCTACTGCTAGGGTTCCCTTGTGCCTATCCCATACATTCTTGAATTCCCCTACCATTTTTGCCCCCACCACCTCCTCTGTGAAGCTGGTCCATGCATCCACCACCCTTTCCATGAAAAAATACTTCCTCACATTACTCCTGAGTCTACCTCCCCAGTCTTATATAATGAATGACCCTTGTTCTTGAACATCTATTTTTCTGAAAGATGCTACCCTCTTGTACCCTTAATTATGCCCTTGAGGTATTTAAAGTTCTCTGTCATAGCCCCCCCTCCCTCCAGAGTATACATATTGAGGACCTCTAGTCTCTCCTTATATGAAAAACAACATAAGTATCTTCAAAACTTAACGTCAAAATTAAAAAACAAAACAAAAATAAAAACAACAGGTGTGTACCAGCTGCAAACATCCAGCATTGACAAATGCTTGTTCTTTTTGACAGTCTGTTCTTGGATTCTTACTTTTAATGCCCTGCTGGACTTTTCACTACATACAATACATCACAGCAGCATTGTAAAACATATACAGTTTTACTCCTTGTGTTTCACATACTATGTGGGATTTTATTATGCATTGCTGGCCTGTGTGAGGATGTTGGAAAATCTTTTTGCAGCAGGTGTGGCTACATACTGAGCACTTGCCATAGGAGGTCATCCCTGGGTGTAAAGGACCTTGCACAAATTGTGTAGTGTGCTGTGTTGGTTTCTGAGACCGTGATTTCACCAGCTGGCGCTTGATATTTCTAACCCTTTTGGCTGCCACTATATTCTCTGCTGGAAAGCAAGGACATTTGGTTTTTTTATTTAGCAAATACCAATGTTTTGTTAATGATTTTCTTTGTGTTCTTAAATTGGTTGTTGTATTTGGTTGTGAACACCAGTCATTTCTCCAGTGCTGTCAGCTCCTTCTCTCTAAGATGTTCATCTCTCCCTTTTGAGTCTCTTCTGCGCTCTGCCTTTTTTTAATACCCCTGCCTGTTAACCCCAGTTTCTGAACCATTATTGCACATATTTCATTTCTTGTTTACAATATGTTACTGCTACGGTTCTTTTTTGTAGGTGCATAATGGGAATATGGTGTACTGTTAATGAGTCCAGGTTCATGATAAATTGAACCATGTTAACATTGTGTTTCTTTCTGTGGGTTTATAAAAAAAGACTGGTAGTGACTTGTCTGTTTTTTTTAAAGTGAATAATTAGATCCTGATAGGAGACAGTATTTGTGCTGTATTCACTGAAAACTGTACTATAAATGTTGATTGTTTTGTGCTCAGGTGCTCTTTGAAGTCCCCGAGTCCCTCTTCTGTCCCTTTAAAAGACACATTGCTGATATAATGAAGCTAACACTTTGATATATCAACTTTGCAGATTTGTCTCTTGATCTAATATGTGGTTTCATAGGTTTCATAGAGGAATATTGAGTCAGTCGGTGCAACGCAAAGTGACTCGCCACATATCAGTGGAGATACTTTCTACATCGACCACCCATATGAGTAATACTATTTTTAAACCCTCCATGGTTTTACTGTTCACAACTGTCTCAGACAGAGAATTCCATATTGATACTACCATCTGGTTTATCCACCTTCCCCTCCTATTTGTTTGTTTATTTATTTATTTATTGAGAGATCGGAATTACAACTGTTGATCTAAGAGCTCATTTACAAAGGATCTGCGCCAACAGTTTCAGACAGAAAACATAGTTGCGACAGTATACTTAAAATAGGCAATTTTTTTACACATTAGCAACAGAATCTTACACATTTACATAGGAAGGGCAACATATTTCAGGATTCAATTCATGGGAATAGCAACATATTTCGGGATTCAATTCACATAACTGACACAACTGCAACATAACACTTGATACAAATTCTCATATCAGGTACAGATATAGCAGCTGGAGGCATTGTTAATTGCATTAGTAGGCCACAATGAGCATCTAGAGGATAAGCTAAGTGCCAGGACCGGGGGTTTTGGTTAAGGCTTGAGAATGATGAGGGGGAAGTAGGGTTAGTGGGGGAGGTTGAGTGGGTAGTGGGTGGATATAAGGGAAAATAGGAGTGGGACAAGGAGCAGGATAGGGTATGGAGGACAAAGTTAAGGCAGGAGGTAGGTGAGGTAGAGGAGGGAGGAAGGGAAGGGGGTTAAATGCACCCAGCTAAGGTCAGGATGGGGTCAATAGGATGCCCAGCTGGCTTCCAGTAGGGGGTTAAAATTTGAAGAAGCAGAGGTCTGACGAGGAGATGCACTTCTGGAGTTTGGATTTGAAGAGACTTATTCGCAGGAAGCTAGTGGTGGAATAAAGGAGCTCATTTAGCCAAGTGGGTGCCCTTACCACAAAGGCATGCCTTCCCGGGACTGTTTTCATGAAGAGTACAGCTAGGGCATGCCTACTGGTGATTCTTGTGGCATGTTCAGCTGGGGTGGGCCTGAGCAGCCCTTGCAGGTAGGTGGGCATAAGTTTCAGCAGGCCTTCCTCCCTAGCAGGCAGGTCTGAGTCTTGATTCTATCCATTGGGGGAGCCATTTCATCCTTATGTAGAGTTCACATGTATGTGTAAGGCGATATGCATCCAAGACGAATCTGCAGGCTTTGTTGAGGGTCAAGTGGACTTTGTGAATGCTGCTGTCCATCGCTGCACTATACACTATAATTCCATAATCCAATATTGGCAGGATTGTGCCACTGGCTGCCAGGAGTCTGGCCTCGGGTGTGATGCAGAAACATAGTTTATAGAGTGTTCCTGGCTTCCTATTTGTGGCCATAGTGATATTACCTATGTGTTCATCAACAGAAAGGAATTTATCAATAGTGACCCTTAGGTACTGCAGTGAGTGGACCTGTTCAAGGGTGGAGCCTCAATTGAGGGCTATTGTAAAGGGTGTGGTAGATCTTCTCTTCTGGTGACCTGCAAATAGTATGGTCTTTGTCTTTTTGCCATTGAGGACTAGCAGGCTGGAGTTAAATCATTCCTGTAGTAGACCAAAATTAAGCTGCAGGTTCCTGGTAAATGTTTCTTGACAGCAGCCTTGTAGAAAGAGTACTGTGTTGTCTGCATAAAGCAGAACTTCGGAGGAGGGGCACACATCTGGGAGGTTGTTTACAAAGAGGCTGAACAGGAGCGGGCCCAGTATCAACCCTTGTAGGACCCCTACTGTGACTTTCCTGGCCTCAGATCTGGCTTCATTGATCTTTACCTATTGAGAGCACCCTGTCAGGTAGCTATAGGACCACCCGACTGTGCCTGAGGACAACCCAAGGCAGGTTAGCCTGTGTAGCAGCAGCTGGTTGTCAACAAGGTTGAAAGCCTTGGATAGGTCAGTAAAGATTGCCCTGAATAATTGACCCTGATTGAGTGCCTATTTGAAAACATAGCCTGTGAAGTCGATGAGAGCCGAGTTAGTAAAGTGTGACTTGCGGAATCCATGTTGATGAGGGCTGAGGAGGCTGTACTTATGTAGGTGATCAATAAGTTGGTCAGCGATTATTCTTTCCAGTACCTTGGAGAGGGGACAGGATGAAGATGGGCTTATAACTGGACACCAATGAGCAGTCTACCCCTTTTAGCATGGGAGTTATTAGGGCAATTTTCCAAGAAGACGGGAAGGCTGACATTCAGAGTGACATATTGAAAATCTTGGTGATAGGCACAACCACTTCAGGAAGGGTGATAGAGATAAGATTCATGTCAATCCTGTCCCCTCTCATCCTTGTTTTGCCCAGAACTCTGGTGAGATATTTAAATGTTTCCTTGGGGGTCACCTGCCTGAAGCAGAATTTTGGGCTGGAGCTGGTATAGTGTGATGGAGATTCAGAAGTCAGTGTTACCCCATGCAGGCAGGAGGTCTGGGTAGGAGTACTGCACTGTAGTCTGTAAAAGCCTCATTGAAAATGTTTGCCATGGAGATATCTTCAAGTATGACTCTATCATTGTGATTGATCATGGTAGAGGGGGTCCTGTCACCCATCCCAAGAAGGTCCTTGCTGGATGCCCAGAATTATTCGCCATCACTGAAACATTGGGACTACTGATTTTTGTGATATGAGGCCTTGGCCTGCCTTATTGCCCAAGTGCACCTATTTCTAGCAGCTTTATAGTTCTGGCCATTCTTGACTGTCCGTGAGGCCTTTGTTCGCTGCCAGAGGAGATCCCATTCTCTCATTATGCCAAGGATTTGGGGGGTAATCCAGACCATGCTTCTCCCTTTTATCATTTTCTTGTGATACGGATTGTTCTTTAACTAGTTGCCTACGAGATCCAGAGTGTTTACTGTTATTGCTTCTGCTCAGTCTGACACACTCCCACAGTTCTTCATCCCTAAATGCTTCATATAATAAGCATAGGTCTCCCCTCGTTGTTCCTGTACTCCAATGAGCACATTCCCAACACCATCAACCTCTCCTCAAAACATCTATCACCCAGATTTCTCATTTTTTTCTGTAGCCCTCCTTTGAACACCCTCTAGTAGCTTAATACTACTCTTGTTTTGTGGTGCACAGAAGGGCACACAGTATTCCAGGTGGGGTCTAACCAAGAATGAATACAGTAGGACTATAACTTTGTGGTCCCTGCTGTGTTGCTGTTTGAAATTGTAGATATATGTACTGGACTACATCAGTACCATGGTGCTGCTCATGGCTGTGTCACATGCTTGTTCATAATAAACACTATTAAATTTGAAATTTTTTGGGGGGCAAAATGAATTCTGCTAGTTCATTTAATAATCTTGTTTTAGGTCTGGAGCCCTCTGGCCATATGTCCAATATTTTACAGATATTTTCCATCCCCTTAGCATGTGGGATGGAAGTTTAAAGATCTGCTATGTCACATGTGATTAAAAAACTCCCTTCCTGGAGCACTGATTCTGAGAACTTTAGTTTCCTAATCATATCTGGCAACTGGGGTTTAATGCCAAAAAGTGCAAGGTGCTGCATTTTGGGATGAAGAACCCAAGGAGGAGTTACCAGCTGGGGGGAGTGCAGCTAGCCCAGACAGAGGAGGAGAAGGATCTGGGTGTGCTTATTACAGGGTCAATGAACAACTCGGCACAATGTAGGAAGGCAGCTGCAAAGGCCAACAAAATGCTGGGTTGTATTGCAAGGGGTATATCCTCGAGGAGGTGATTCTGCCACTGTATAGGTCATTAGTTAGACCACACCTGGAGTACTGCGTGCAGTGCTGGTGCCCATATCTGAAGAGGGACATTAAGTTACTGGAGGGGGTGCAGCGCAGGGTGATAAAGATGATCAAGGGATTGGGGGACTTATCATACGAGAGGAGGTTGAAGGAGTTGAACATATACTCACTGGAGGAGAGAAGGGACAGGGGTGACATGATTGAAACCTTTAAATACATGAAAGGAATAAACAAGACTGGTACAGAGGGGCTGTTCAAAGTAAGGGAGGAGAGGGCCACCAGGGGCCATGATATGAGACTGGAGGGAGGAAGGTTCTGGAGGGAGATGAGGAGACAATTTTTTACAGAGAGGGTGGTGGCTGGGTGGAATGCATTAGCTGCAGAAGTGGTATGCAGTAGGACAGTGGACTGCTTCAAAATGGGATGGGACAAGACAAGGGGGAGGGTTAATGAAGGGGAAGGGTGGAAGGGAGGGGCATCTGTAGAATAAGGGGTGCTAGCTGCACAATCGAGCAGACTTGATAGACCTCTAGGTCTTTATCTGCTGGCAAATTTCGTATGTTCGTATATCTAATGAATCTTCTACATGTGCTCATATTTTCAACCAGAGGTTGCAAATAATAATATAAGATTCTGTAGGTTCAAAAACTGAAATGTTGCCAGACACGATGGGTCTGCCAGGTGGTTCTGTGGATTTCGTGGATTTTTGCTATGCAATAATAGGTGGGCACCATCAGAAACCTTTTTCCGAAGATTTCCACCTACCAATCTTTTATCCAGGCCAGATCAGCATATTCTTCTAATCTTTCTTTTATTGCTTGTGATAAATCTCTTATTTGATCTTCTGTTAAAACCACATAATTAATTCTGTCATCTAACAATTTCATACACATTTGTTTATATTTTTCTCTGTCCTGCACTTATATACCTTCTCTTTTGTCAGCTGGTTCTACCATTATTGTTTGATCCTGACTAAGCCTCAGTAGTGCTTCTCCTTCTACCTTTTTCAAATTATTGTGTTTTGGAAAAATGTTTTTCTACTTCTTAAAAAGTGACATGATTTCCTGCTCCACGATTTTAGCAAATGTTTTGACCAGGGCATTTTTCCCAGGTGCTGGCTTCAAGTTTGACTTAACATGTAAAGCCTTTCTCAAATTAGCATCTGTTCAATGTTGTTCTGATGTTTCTGTGTATTGTACATTTTTTTTGCATTAGTGTTATAAAGAAAAGTTGGAGATCAGCCTCCAGAGTGAAGAGGACCACTGCCTGTGTGGGTGCACAAGTAAGACTCCTCCTAAGTATTATGATTTCACACTCTGTTAAACTTCTCTTCTCAGGTTACAATGGCTTATTACCTCAGGGGCTGAAGATTCCTGGTTCCCCTCTGCTGCTTGCTGTTGCAGTCCTCTGGGACCTGTTCCCCCTATACCTCCATCGGCCCTGCTCCTTGTTCTCTTTTTCTGTCTATTTCTTGGCCTACTGTATATATGGTGGTCTGCTGTGGAGACCATTTCTGGGCTCTTGGCCTCCTGAAGTTGATTGTTCTGTTTGTTCCTGTTGATTTTTTTCTAAAAAAGGTCCTTTTGAAAATGATATTTGTGTGTTTCTGATGTAGCTTGACTCGCTATCTGTTATGCTGTCTGGATTGTTGTGGCTGTCTGTGGATTGTTATGGTTATTTTTGTATTTGTGTGTTCTGTAACTGTAAATTTAATTGTCTCTGTAGTCTGTGGTAACTCTGGTGAACTTCTTGATTTAATCTGATTTTTTCTTCCAATTATGTCAATAATTTCTTTATTGCATCAGAATTGTTTTTAAATTCTGTTTCTTTTCATTTGAGCTTTAATGCAGCTTGCTCTGATTTTATTTCTACCTTTAACTTCTTATGTTCTTCAATGATGGCTGTGAGTAAGACTGGCATAAAATCACAACTCACCAGCTGAAGGACCTGAGGGTGGGTATAGGGTGGTAAGATGGATTGGGAACTGGCTGGAAAACAGGCAGCAGAGGGTGGTAGTAAGGGGGGAACTATCATCACCATGGGTAGTCATCAGTGGGGTCCCACAGAGATCAGTTTTGGGACTGGTGGTATTCAATGTCTATGTAGCAGATATGGCAGATGGGATCTGGAGTTGAATAAGTCTGTTTGCTGATGGCGAGGGTCACGTGATGCAGTGTGCCTGAAAGCAGCTCTCTCTTGTGCTCCCTGCCTCTTCCTACCAAAACTAATATTTTCAACTACAAAACTGATATCCTCTTCAACTTTAACGACCCTAAAGGCTTCCTAACTGAGTGCAGTGTCTGTGAGCTGATTTTTAGGGTGCTTGAAAGTGTTTCCAGAGACTAATATCGATGGAGGCTGAAATGAAAGCAGCTAGTGTGAAACACACTCCACCATCAACGCCTGAAAAGGCTTCTAAGAAGGCTAGAAACACCAATTCTGCTTCCTCCACTAAACAAAATACTTCTGCTGCCTCAAATACACCATTAACTGAGGAGCGTTTCCTTCAAATTATGGAACCTTTTAAAGAAACACTACAGGAGATCTCAGGAGAAGTCAAATCTATTAGAAAGGACTTTGTGGACTTATCCAGGCAAGTTGGAGATCTGGAAACCAATGTCTATGTCTCTTCAATAGATCGATGGAGAAATACAGTTGATCCAGAGATTACAAAACTAAAACAACAAATAACAAAAGTTACAAGCTAAAACTGAAGACCTTGAAGGAGGAGCAGGAGGAACAACGTTCTCATCCTGGAGCTACCAGAGTCTGAGGAGGAAATGGCACCATTAAATTTGTCCAGCACTTCTTAAATAAAGTCTGGGTCCATCTCCAATTAATCAATCTTACCATATTGAAAGAGCCTACAGATCACTGAGGCCCAAACCTCCACCGAATGCCCCCGAGACCAATCATCATAAAATTTCTAAGCTATATTGAACGTCAGCATGTCTTAGCCAAAATCAAAGAACTGGACTCCGTGCAATGGTCCCACGTGAAATTGAGAATTACCAGGATTTACCCTTCAAGTCCGAAAAGAAGAGCAGCATGTCATCCAATTATTAAAAGCTAATCGCTGGCTGGTATCAGATTTAGAATGGTGTATCCGTGAAATCTGGGTTCCCTGGAAGGCAGCTGGCAGTACTACTAGATCCGGAATATGCATTAGCCGACCTGTCGAAAAAACTTCCTAACCTGTTTAAAGGGACTGAATTGCTGGGACCTACTATCCGTTGTTGGAGATCTTAGCCTGTACATTTTATTTAAATTTGATTGTTTAATCTTTAAGTTTTCCCCAGAGTAGTGCGACGGCGCTTAGTTGGC
Organism: Neoceratodus forsteri; assembly: GCA_016271365.2. Lineage (NCBI taxonomy): Eukaryota > Metazoa > Chordata > Ceratodontiformes > Ceratodontidae > Neoceratodus > Neoceratodus forsteri. The sequence goes on along the minus strand of CM057450.1, from coordinate 1,664,997,892 downwards.
TTACCTTGATCCGGGGTTGAATCCTGTTTGGGATGGATGGTCAGGGTAGGTCGGTATAGGCCGAGAGGCCTAGGTAATTCAGCAGGCCCGAGGGTCGGTAGCTCCACGTTGGTTGCTTTGGTCGGAGGCAGGAACAGGAAGTGTGGTTGTTGTTTCTGGGGGGAACTTTTAGTGCTCGGACCAGTTAGGTCCGTCCCGGTCCCTTCCGATGCGCACTTCCTCCCAATGGTTGCCCCGAGCCAGAGCCGAATTTTAGAGGAGCCGCCACTGACAAACAAGTCCGTGGATCTACCTGCAGGTAAATCCTCATTTCGGAGGGGAGGTTCTTTCATGCTATTTATGTACAAGAGGGCGACTATGTTGCTTAAGATCGAATCCGGGGGTAGTTTCAGCACGCCTGGGCTTACTAGGTCTAAGGGCCTGACAGCCTGTGCTCTGTTTAACTTTGGGATATCATTCCTGGTTTGGAGTTGGTGGAAGGGGGGGAGCGGAAGGGGACCCTGTCTTTTAGAGCCTGTCTCACGACCGTGGATGGACTTGTAGATTACCATGGCTACCCCATTCATGTAAATACTGTGACTGTAGATCTGAATTTATGACTACGGGGATAGAGGACTCTAGCCTTATTTCTGTTCGAGTCTTGATTAATCTAGGGGTGATGCCATGGTATCGGGGGGAGGGGGTTCTGCTTATTACGATACTGCCTTTGATTCTTCGGTGTTTTTGGATGGGGGAGGGTTTTGTATATAGTTGGCTGTATTTTGGGGAGATTGGGGAGTTGGGGTTAGGACTGAAGGGGCAGATGTAAGGTCTTTTATTTTAATTGTTCTGGGGACTGGAGCGGAGGAGATACCTAACTATGCCATTCTGTGTTATTTTCAGCATGCTCTGCAAGAGTTGCTCCACTTCGATACCAATGTTTTGGATGGATTCGAGCTTTGTACATGGGGGGGGGAGGATGTCACGGCCAATGATTCCTTCAGGTGGGTTAGTATACCAAGTTTTTTCCTAAGTCACCTGAGTACTAGTAATAATGGCATTAAGCCATATTAAATTTGTTACATGGAATGTGAGGGGTTTAAGGGAAATTTCGAAGAGAGGTCGGGTTTTACTGAACTGCTCATTATTAGGGGTTGACATACTTTTCCTTCAGGAGACCCATATTATGGTAACTGAAATGAATCTGCTTAGGTTTAAGGGCTTTGCGCAGGTTTATGCATCAGGTCAATCAACTAATAGTAAGGGTGTGGCTATTTTGATTAGATGTAATTTGCTTTGTGATGAAGAAGCAGTGCATGATCCAGAAGGGAGATATATACTTGTTCGGAGCACGCTATATAATATGGAGGTAGTTTTGGGTTCTATATATGGTCCTCTCGAGGATCCCACATTTTGATGGCCCTAGTTGGTCTGTTGAGTGTCTTTCTCTTCCAATTTTATTTTTAGAGGATTGGAATATTGCACCTTCGCAGTGGCTGGACAGATCCGTAGTTGCCTAAAACCGAGTCACCGCTCAGCTAGCTTTTGCTGATTTGCGCTCATTGCTGGGGCTAGAAGATCCTTGAGAATCCTTAACCTCATGCCTAGAACTTACTCCTTCTACTCCCCAATGCATAGTTCGTGGTCCCGGATAGACTATATTTTAGTGAGCACCAGCTTGCTATCTAATATCTCTTCTGCCAATATAGAGCCTATAGTTATATCTGACCACGCCATGGCATGGGTTAAACTGTCTCCGGGTCCCTCAGGTCATCGAGACACTATCTGGAAGCTCAACAATCAGATTTTGAAAGATGAGCTGATTACTTCATCTTTCAAAACTTTGATTTCGTCCTTCTTGAAATTCAACCAAGGCTTGGTCGATAGATACGATTTAATCTGGTGCTCACTGAAATGTTTCTTCAGGGGTGAATTCATTAAGGAAGCCTCTAGACAGAAGCAAGTAAGGGTAGAGAAAGTTAATTCTTTAGCTAGTCGAATTAAGGATGCGGAGGAAGAACTCTCAGCTTCTTACTCTCAGGGGACACTGGAGAAGTTGTACAAGCTTAAAGATGAATACAAGACCTAATCAGAGAGAGGACAGAATATGCCATATTAAATCCAAAACAAAATATCTTGAACAGGGGAGAAACCAGGCAGAGTTCTAGCCCTAAGGCTCAAAGAAATGGAGAACTCGAGGCTGATTCCCAGTATTAGGGCGGGGGATGGCTCCATTAAAACCAGTCCACGAGACATTGCTGGGGTCTTTGAGAACTTTTTCAGGAATCTTTACAAGACTGAAGCTTCTCCGGTGTCTCCTACGAGTATAACAGAATTCCTTGAGAATTCCCCTCTTCCTAGGCTTGATGCTATTCAGAGTGAACTATTGTTAGGCCCCATAACTTCAGAAGAAATCACAGGTGCCATTCGTGATCTTACTCTGGATAAAGCCCCGGGTCCAGAAGGATTTTCCCCAAATTTCTATAAAACTTTTTGTTCGGAGCTTACTCCTCCATTATTAAGCTTATTTAATTATATCCTGTCTTCCGGATCTTTAGACCCCTCTTTATTAGAAGCAACTATTATTCTAATCCCCAAATCCAATAAATCGGTCTTAGACCCTGCTAATTATAGACCAATTTCCCTACTCAATTATGATGTTAAGATTTTAACTAAGATTCTTTCGTTGAGAATTAAACGAGTATGGCAGACGCTCCTTAGTGTGGAGCAAGTGGGCTTCGTTCAGGGAAGATCTGCAGCTGACCATATGAGGACCCTTGCACACATCTTCCACACCGCTCAAGACTCTCAACTCCCTATGGCTCTAGTAGCCTTAGATGCCGAGAAGGCCTTTGATCGGGTGAATTGGGAATTTCTGTGGGCTACCCTGGAGAGAATGGGCTTCCCGGCGCAATTTATCCAATGGATTAAAGCGATCTATAGCTCTCCCTCCGCGAGAGTCTACTGCAATGGGGTACTCTCTCCCAGATTTCCTTTATATTCTGGTACTCACCAGGGTTGTCCGCTATCACCGTATCTTTTCAATCTTTACTTAGAACCCTTACTGGTGCGTATCAAGTCCTCATCTGATATTAAGGGCTGCACTATCAGACAGCAATCACTAACTATCTCTGTGTTCACAGATGATATTTTGTTGCATCTTACGAACCCAGTTCAGTCTATCCAAGGGGTACTAAAAATCATTACTCAATTTTGGGCGGTTTCCAATTACCGGCTGAATTTATCTAAATCTGAAATTTTTCCGCGTAATTCACGAGTCTTCCAGGCGGAGGTAGCTCAATTTGGCATGAAATGGTCGGCCAATCATCTTAAATATTTAGGTAAATATCTAACGCGAGACCTTTGTACAACTAAGAAACTTAATCTGGAGGATCTAATGGATCGGGCCAGGAGTGACCTTAATAGATGGTCAACCTTGCCCCTAACTATAGGCGGGAGAATTAGTGTGATTAAGATGAATATACTTCCGCGTCTTTTACCCTTTAAGTTTGCTAAATATGGCTACCAAGTCTTTTTTCCAAAGATTCATTCCACTATAGTTAAGTTTATCTGGAAGGATAAACAACCAAGAAGGTCTTTTTCCAAACTGTGTGCACCTAAAATTAATGGGGGACTTCTACTACCCAATTTTGAACTCTACTATAGGGCCAGCCATTTGGCGAAAATGAGTAAATGGATCTGTCCACCACAGGGTCCCTATAAGCCTAGGTGGTTGCAGATTGAGAGCGAACTCCTCAAGAGCCTTAATATAGATCCCCAATCTTTGTTCTACTGCAACCTCTCAGTGCTTCCAATACAGGTAAGTAGCTCTGATCGGGACCTCAGTAAAGGTCTTTAACCAGCACTGTAACTCAGTTGGAATTAATAATTCCAAAGACCCGACCCAACCCTTAGTTTCTAATCCTAATATTAAGTTGGCCATGTTGGCTGACCCTCCTGGTTGTCACAAATTAATGATTGTGTGGTGGAAGACTTTACTGTCAGGATTTCCTATGTCCCTCAGATGAGTTGATGACCAAATTCACTATTCCTCTTAATATATTTTTAAATTATACCAATTAAGGCATCTCATAGTTAAGGTTTTGGTCCGTGAGAGTGCTGTCCGGTTCTGCCTTTGCTGGACCTGCTCAAGTCCCTGGCAAATGAACCCCACAGTATAGCTAAACTTTATGCACAGCTTCTTCTTCGCAAAACACCTGAAGCCTTATCAGGTTCTAAGGTGTGGGAACCATTGATTGCCAATTATCCTTCTCCCTGGAAACAGGTGTGGACAGATTTGAATAGGTTTCTTTCCTTGGACAGGTATAGGCTTACACAATATTACATAGTTAACAACATGTACTATACTCCGGCGAAACTTTTAAATTTGGGAAAGTTAATTTCACCACTTGTACAAGTGTGGAAAACCAGGGGATATACTGCACATATTTTGGACCTGTAAAAGGTTGCTCCTTTGTGGAAATGCATTCAAGGTAACTTGGATCCTTTGTTAGAGTTTAAAGGACTTATTCACACCTGAAATTTGTATACTGGGGGTCTATGCTGATATTAAAGTGAAGGAAAAGAAATACCACATAGCCCTAATTTCAATGGCGGTCAAAGATTAATTCTTCGCACTGGTTAGACCAATCCGAAATTATTTATCAGGATTGGATAGCAGAAATGTCCCAATGTTTCAAAGTTGAAAATCGGTCGCTAGTTTCAGGCATGCTCTGCCTGCATTCCACAAAAAATGGGGCAAACTATATGCCCTATATCTCCACTAGATTCCATCCGGGTCTCTTAGAATCTCCTCTTTACTATAGGTCTTAGGTCATCTGACCTGGCCAGTGTCCTTGTTAGGTCCCTAGCCCCTGTTTACACTTAGGTACCGCCTGTTTTACTGAGGTCCTTGGGGTTATTGGTGGCGACATCCTAGGGGAGGGGGGGTGGGAGCCGGGAGGGGGTTTGTTCCCTTTTGCACTGTTTTATTTCTTGGTTGTGTTGTTTCCTTATCAATTTTGTTCTACCGAGCTGTTGGTTATGGAACATGCTAATGTATGCTCATGTTTTGGTCTGTTAAAACTAATAAAACGTGAATTTCAAAAAAAGTCTGTTCGCTGATGACAGCAAAATAGGAGCAGTGGGGGATGGGGTAGGGGAATGCTGCAGAAAGACCTAGAAATATTGGAGAGATTGTCATGCACCTGGCAGTTGAGGTTCAATGCAAAGAACTGCAGATATATGCACTTTGGTAACAAGAACCCTGGATACAGCTACCAGCTGTGGAGTGTTGTCAGTCTCCATTGAGGAAAAAGATCTGGGGGTGCTGGTCACAGGCCATATGAATCATTCTGTATCAATACTCTGAAACTGGAGGGTGGGGGAGTTCAGGAGAGAGATGAGGAGGCACTTTCTCACAGAGAGGGTGGTGATAGCTTGGAATGCACTGCCTGAAGAACTGGTTTCGCAAACAACTGTAGAGGGATTTAAAAGGGGGTGGGACAGGGTCAAGGGCAAAATCAGAACTGGAAAGGGGCGAGGATGGTGATAACTCACACAATGCATGCAGAGAGGAAGTGAAAGAGGGGGATGGGGGCAACATCAGTGCTCAACACTGAGAGCTGCACACTCAAGCAGACTTGATAGACCATAAGGCCTATATCTGCTGTCATCATCACATGTTTGTATTCTGAATACCATCAAAAAGATTTGTGAGTTTTGTATGTTTATATATATGTATCGTTCTGTTTATGTTTTTAATCCACGACTGATTTTTTGGTATTCAAGATATTGTATTAATGTTAGGCCATGCCACTGAAGCCTACAGTCCTTAAATCATGTTTTCTATTCTTTGAGCAATGTTCTTAGAACTATCCCCCATATGTGCACTAAGGTTTCTCCCTCCCTCCATCTTTTGAATGACATTTTGTCTTTCTTCATCTGTATAAGAAGGAAAAGGCAAAGCATTGTGAACACTTTCTTCTATATCTCCAAAAGCATAGATTTCAGGATTGGCCATGGTCCATTTTAAACCTAAATGGTTATAGTCTAGACTGTTTTAATTAAACCAGAACCCAGTTCTTTCTCTGTTTTAATCTAACATTTAAGAACCAACATCCCCAACCTACTTAGTGGGCCCTAAAATTACATGCTACTAATGTACTATGGGAAATGGCAAAAGATACTTGAGTGCTCCGCACTACTGTTGTAGGTCCACTTGACGTTCATGCTGTATAGGGGTCTAGGTGTTTGGTCTTTAAAGCGGGACTCTGGCCAAAAGTGCTACATTGCTAAATTAGAATAAGCATACCCCCAATAAATCCCATTCCAAAAATTAGGTTTCTACGTTACTTTGTTTGCAGTTATGAGCTATTTTGTAACCCTGATTTTGCTACCTGTTCAAAAATGCCAGTTTCAGTGAAGAGCTTCTGATGTCTAGTCTAGTCCACCCTGTCAGTAAACTTACACAATAGGTCCTGTTTCTTCAAAGATGAAAGTGATTTCTGGAAGGTTGCCATAGCAAATGGGCATACTAACCTGTAGGAGTTGTGAATCAGTCTCCTACCATTCAGACTGCCAAAATGTACTGTTTTCCATGCTGCATTTCATTTGCATAGCCCTGTCCCTTTCTTCTCAATGCTGCAACTCCAACCTTTACATTTTGCAAAGGAAACAACGTTTTTAAAGTGATTTAGCAAGCTTTGATATAGTAAATGGGAGTATCAAATTGTACTAAATTGTAGGAGTTGTGATTCAGTCTTCTACCATTAAAACTGCCCCAAAAGTGCTTTTTTCCATGAAATACCCAATTTCTGTGCTCTGCTTCATTTGTATAACCCACCCCCTTTTATTTCCTCAGTGCTGCATCCCCCAAGTGTGATGTCATGCAAGGGAAACAAAGTTTATAAGCACTGTTTTGAAACAGAGACCACTATTGGTCAGTCTTGGTATTACAGGTATCTACACTGCCAACATAGGAGACATCTCTCAGTAAAGAACTCTTATCAGCTAGATACTATATGCACAGTGCTTTATTTGGAAAATAAACACATGAGAGAGTTTATTGTTGAAGCAACTACAGAAATATGAGACTGCACCTCACAGTAAGGGAATTAAAAAACTTCTTATTCTACCCACAATGCCTAGTTATATACATGTACATATTAGGTGCAGTCACCACCACCAAAATAAGTCACAGCACCTCTGAGTAACTAACATTTAAATCACTGTTATAGTTTACCCAGAATGCCTTGGTGATGGCATGCCCCCCAGTTCAATTTGTTTGCCAACGGGGGTGCCCAGTCCCCTTCACATCATGTATACCCTCCATGCTTAATTTGTTTGCTGACAGGAGTGCCCAATACCTATCGGCATAATGTTCCCCCAATTTAATTTGTTTGCTGATGGGGGTGCCCAGTCCCCATTGACATCATGTCCCCCCCACTTTGTTTGCCAATGGGGGTGCTCAGTCCCCGTCAACATCAGTATCACCCCGGCCCAAACTCAAGTGGCACACTGGAAGCCAACCCCAGTGTTCCTAAATGTATTTTTTTAAACCCTGTAAAAAGAAAACTGTACCTTGTCGTTGAGCTGCCCTCCACCAACCTGCACCCACCTTTCTGGCACCCCATTCTCCCACTGACCCCCTTACCCTATACTTACCTCCTCCAGAGGTCCAGCGCTGTGATTCTTCAGTGGCTGGGACACGCCTGAACCTTCCAAAGCTGACTGTAAACTGAAGAAAATCATAGTAAGCTTTATAATGGCATCAATGGGGGGGGGGTTCAATGTAGGTGGATATCTCAGACATTTCTTTTAATTTTGGCTCCAAATTTTCAACATGGGGTTCTTGGGACCACACCTCATGAACATGAGACTGTCATTTCGTTACTCCATCCCTAAAGGTGATTTTGTGATCACAGCATGGAATCACCTTTCATGACCGATTAATGAAATGACAGTGCCACTGTTCATGAGATGGGGTCCCAAAAACACCATGTTGCAAATCTGGTAAAAAAAATTCAAAAAATAACTGCGTTATGAGAGTACATTGCACAATTTGCATGCACAATTGCAACTTTGCCAATTTTTAATATTTTCCCTCCAGAGTTTCAACATTGCCATTTTTCACACCTCTTATTGAACAGTACAGCTGTCATTTTTTACATCCTGCTCAAAATGTGTTTTTGCACCTGTGGAGCACAATGGCATGGTCCCTGTGGGAAATCAACTTTCGGGACAGATTAACAAAATCACAGTGCCACTGTTCATGAGGGGAGGTCCCAAAATGCCTATGTTAAAACTTTTGAGTGAAAATACCAACAAATGCCTGGGGCATTGGGGTTTCCGACCATAACGCCCCACCCTGCAGAGACTAACAGGTGTAGGGGGTGTGACATGGAATCGTCGGCTGTAATGCTCATGCCATTCCACCCCCACCCTGCAGCCAGTGACAGGCATCATAGTGTGCCCTGGACACTTCGGTCCCAAAGTTCACCCCATTCTCCTATACTGCACCCATCTCAGCATATTTCATTATGAAATGGGGTGAGCATAAGTCCCGAAGATCCCAAGGCATACCACAACACCTGTCGGTGTTTGCAGGGTAGGGTGAGGTGAAATGGCATGAATGTTATGGATGATGACCCAAAGGCACACCCCCAATGCCTGTCAGTCTTTGCAGGGTGGGGTTGGGGTTAGGGTCACTTCAATACTTCACTGCCATTCCTATAATGCATCTCTCTAACTTCTGCACTACCAATGCCAATGCCAGCAAGGCAACATTTGGCATTTTTTTTTATTTTGTTTTAGTTTATTTATTTTAGTTTTTGTTGACCGGGTAAGTGCACTAGACAAATCCTGCCTATTTTCAGGCACTACCTGGGGAAGGGGGATACAGATGAATGCCAACTGACCTTGAACCAGATTAAGCTGTTGGTGGTATTTTTTTAGTGAATGAGGGATATTTGGCCAGGACACTGGGGAAATTCCCCTACTCTGCTTCCCGTGAGCAGGGGGGTCCCATTTTCATGTGGGACCAAGATGGCTGCCTGTGGACATGCTGTGGAGGACATGGAGGTGTTGGAGGCAGGGGAGTTGGTCTCCTCCCCTGTCTCTGGATTGCCAGAGACCTCATCGATTCTTCCTCAAGCTTCTTCTAATGGAGCTAAGTTGCATGCATCTCCCAGTTCATTTCCTTCCTCAGAAACCTCGATGGATCAAAGTAAGCAAACAATTGTTTCTTCCCAGTCTGTTCCTATACTGCAACAGCTAGCATCTGCTAAAGAATCTCTACAGAATACTGAATGTTTACGACCTACAGATGTGGACGCTTTGCTATTACTTGAGGAAACATGCTGTCTTACAAAGAAACAGGAGCTTTTAGCACTTAAGAACTCAGCTTTGCAGCTGCCTACTGATTCTGACTCACTGTTGCAGACTACTGCGTCAGACGCCCGAAAGACAGCCTTGACATTCCCGCATTCCAAAGTGGTCTGTTCAATGATTTCTTCTGCTCCTGCTGCTGAAACTTCTCCTGAAAACCTTGCTGTTTCCCCCAATCTTCTTCCACAAACCTCTGCGTCTGACTTTCCCCCTGTAGAGGTTGTTCCTCAGGGAGACTGGTCAGCTGACTCTGCTCTTGTTGCGGCAGGGTGGGAGAGGGATCCAGTTGTCGGTACCTGGTGCTCCGGTCCTTCCCCTATTTGGATCAGCCCGGCAGACGCCCCAGCTATTTCTCCTGTGCAAGACCAGTTGGACTTTACGCTTACGCCTGCTTTGCGCTTAACACAGAATCCAATTCTGAACTTACTGGTTTCCACTTCTCCTGCAGCTCCATTTTCAGACTCCGACCCTCTTCACTGAAGTTTACCACCCCAGGGTCCTGGTCTACCACCTCAACGGACTGACCGACCAACTTCTCTTGCTTCTACATCTACTAAAACGTATGCATCTTGTTTTTCTGTTCCCACTCAACAGGCTAAGAGTCACAATGCTGTCAGATTACAGTATTTGGGGGGTTTACTTGAAATGCCTGATAGGGTTTTTGTTGGGTGCACTTTGCTTAAAGACTCCATGAAATTTGCTGCTTATGAGATCCATGCATTGATACATGTTTCTAATGAGTCCCATTTTGATATAAGTTTTAAAACCTTAAAAGGTTTAGAGAAATTTTGGTCCCAATTTCATCTGTTGAAAAATATCCCTTTATGGTCACCTTTCAGTGCAATTCCTTTAACAAAACCTGCACAAAAGACTGTCACTATTCTGTTTAGAAATGAAGGTGTTAGTTTGAACGATATTATAGTTCGGCTGAAACAAAGATGTACAGTGCTCTTTGACCCTGAAGCTATTTTTGATTTGGAAAATTTGTGGATGGGAGGATGGAAGGTTAGAGTTATGCTCCAGACTACTGATACTGGTATTCAACACCTACCCAATAGTTTTCTGTTAGGCAGGGACAGGGGAGTTTTGTTCTATTCTGGACAACTTAAAGCCTGTTATAAGTGCGGTTCCACTTCTCATCTCAGCAGCATTTGTGATACTATTAAATGTACTGTTTGTGGTGGTCTTGGTCATGCAGGCTCACAGTGTACTGAAGAACCTTTCTGTGTTTAATGTGAAGACCTGGGACATACTTTTCAGCAATGTTCCTGGGCTGCCCATAATACTCCTACTTTAGCTGATGGAGAGGAGCAATGGCTTATTATTACAGTGGCCCAACGTTCTAACATTAGGGGTCCCTCTTCTTTTACTTCTACAGTTGCCCCCTCCTACTACTTTAGCTGAATCACATAGTGTTGTTTCCACTGCCACTGCAGTAACTGCTGGGAAGGATTTGACTGAGCCTGTCCCACAACCTGTTATGTTTTCTCTACCTCCCCACCCTCCTTCTTCCTCATTTTATCCTAGCTGTTCTGCTTTAGGTGGCTCTTCTATGGAACCCCCCCCCGGCACCATTAGAAACAATGGAACTTTCCCCTTCTGACTCTTTTACTACACCTTCTAGAATTACAAGGGGTTCAAGAAAGTTTGGTTCACCTTCCTCTAAGGCTCAGAGGGTAGAGACTCTCCCTTTGATGAATAAGTATGAATTGCTGCGACATACTTCTGAAAACACAGAATCTGACTCTTCTTCTGTCCAGTCCTCTCACCCTGAACTTACTACAGATACCGAAGTCCCTATCTACAATGTGCGGTCCCAAAAAAAGGAAAGTCAAGGCCAAGACAAAACATAAAGAATGTACCCCGAGAAAGGGTAGACAGAGATGATTGCTATGCATATGTTTACTTCTTTTGCAATACATACTGTTAATGTTAACAGTATAAAAAAACAACATAAGAGGGATTCAGTTTTTTCGTTTTTGTCTTGCCGTACTGCTGGTCTCATACTTCTACAAGATGTTAGATTCCATTCTTTGCCTGAAATTTCTAGGGCCCAAAAATCCTGGCATTTAGGCCCCTCCTATTGGTCATTTGGACAGGAGACATGTTCTGGAGTGGGTATTTTGTTTCATCTTCCTAATGTCTCTATTATTAAGATTCTAGATTAAAGCCCTGGCAGAGTATTATTGATAGACTTTAGGTCCCTTTTCAGATTATCAATATTTATGCCCCACAAACCAAGTCACTTAGGATTGAACTCTTGAAAGTGGTTCAACCCTATCTTTACACCTCTATGCACGTCATTTTTGGTGGTGATTTCAATTGTGGGTTGTCCACTAAGGACAGGTCCTCATTCTCAAAAACCACAAAATTATTTTGTGATACCACTTTTCTCACAAATCTTTTATTTTCTGCAAAACTGAAGGATGCTTATCTTTCTCTTACCCAGACACATACCCCTACCTTTCATAAAGGCTCTTTAGCTACCCGGATAGATTTTTTTTTTTGTGTCCTCCTTTTTACAAACTTTCGCTGCTGAAGTACAGGTGGCTGAATTTTCAGATCATGATTTGCTTACCATTTTTCTTGGTCCTAAGAATGTTGCAACTTTTGGTCCTGGCACTTGGAAATTTAATGTTTCCTTAGTAGAGAATTTTCTGTCGTTAACACTTCTTAAATCCTTTTTTCAAAACAGAAAATCTGTGTTTTTTATTTACGGTGATCCTTGGTGGTGGTGGTTAGATATGAAAAAGAATTTGACGAAATTACTGAAATCCTTTAGCAAAACCCTTCATGAAGATTGTTATTTCACATACTATAGGACACAACATCAGCTGCAAAAACTCATCACCCTTTCGTATACCACTGGTCAGGATTTTTCTTCTCAAATTAGTACCCTGAAAAAATCTTTAATGGAATATCTCTCCAAAAAATATACTTCAATGCAACAATGTCAACGTTTTAGTGTAAAAGGTGCCTATGATGTGATCTGCCCGTTTGCACATTTTTCTAAACAGATTACAGGGAGAACCATTGATACTATTGTGACTGAAGCTGGTCATACAATTACTGATTCTAGGCTTATCCAAAATTATGTGGCCGAGTATACTTAAAACTTATTCAGTCCATTCCCTATATGTCTACATGATGTATTGACCTTCCTTAGTCCCATTTCTGTTCCTGATGTGCAACAATCAGTATCTGATATGCTTGCTTGTGATATTCAGGCATGAGAAGTAGTGGAGGTCATCACAACTCTGCAATCTGGAGTATCTCCAGGCTTGGATGGCCTTCCAAATGAGCTTTATAAATTGTTTAATATTGAGTTGAGCGTGGAATTGGCCGCAGTTTATAACTTCCTTTTAAAAGCTGATACTTTACCATTAGAATTTAATATGGGTAGTACCTTCTATATCCATAAAAAAGGAGACAGAAAATTACTGACTAATTGGAGGCCTCTTAGCCTATTGAATACAGACTTTAAAATTTTAACTAAAATTATTGCTCTCCGTCTAGCAAAGCTGGCTCCTCTTGTTATTTCGGAAGCTCAATCTAGTAATGTTCCAGGCAGAAGTATACATAATCATGTCCTTTAATTACAGGAGTTGGTGGAACATGGCAATTCAAATAGGTTAACAGGCCTCATGTATTCATTGGATCAAAGACAGGCATTTGATTTGGTGAGTCATGACTTTTTATGGCAGGTTTTGAGACATTATAGGGTTCCTGTGACTACTCTCTCCCGGTTACGCTTATTATATTCTACAGCCACTTCTATCCCTCTTGTTAATGGCTGGAAGGGTCCTTTGATACCTTTAAAGAGAGGTGTTAGACAAGGGTGTCCACTCAGTCCCCTTTTGTATATCTTTTTTTTGGATCCCTTACTTTGCACCATTAATACAGCACACAATGTTGGGCCTATTTGTTCCTTACCACTTTCTGTTTTAGCCTATGCTGGTGACATGAGCTTAATAGTAGCTGATGTTCCTTCGGCAGATGCATCTCTCCATCTCTGTAAGTCCTTTGGTCTGGTTTCAGGAGCATCCCTGAACTTGGAGAAATGTGTCGGTCGACGGCTTGGATCTCAGCAGTCGAATGATGTAATAGTTTCCAGTATTGCACTTTGTGACACCCCTATTAAGATTTTGGGCATTCTATTTGGCTCAGGTCCTTTAGACATTCTCAACTGGACTCCCAAACTGGACCTAGTGCAGGCCAAAGTTTCTCTTTGGAACACCTGGAAACTCAATAAAAAAGAGAGGGTTTACCTGATAAAGTCTCACTTGCTCCAGATTTTTTTGTTTTTGGCTTATGTTTTTCCCCCTCCCCGTGTTTTGTAAACCAAACTTCTGAGTATATTTTTTTCAGACCTTATGGGGAAGCCACCTAAATCCCATTAAGCGTTCCATTTCCTGCTTACCTTTCAAGGAAGGTGGTCTTAATATGAATCACCCATTATTTTTTTATAATAGTTTATTTGTTGTGACTAATCTCAAACCACTTTTAGTTAATTATGATGTGGGATGGGAATTTTATTTGTTTCAATCCTGTCAACCCTGGTTTCATCTTTGGGACCTTAACACTTTGAAACAGGTTAAACATGTATCGTCTACCCCTTCTTATCTTTGCGATACCTTTTGCCATTTAAAACAATAGAAGATTACTAGTCATATGATTATGACTCAAAATAGGAAAGCCATTTATAATTTTTTGATAGATACCACTTGTGCAGACCTTGTAATTTTTCTCAAATGTCCCCCTACTTCCTTACCTGCTTTATACACACTGTTAAGGAATCCTCACATCCCCCAGAAGATGTGGGATCTGCATTGGCTTAGTTGTCATGAACGGATCAATATTAAGGCAAATCATAAACATAAACAGCTGAATGAAAGATTGTGTTCCAGACCTTTATGTATAAATCAGGATGAAACAATACAACACCTGTTTTTTCTTTGTTCCTATATCACTGGTTTTTGGTTATTTTTAGCGAACAGATGGAAGGAACCTTCATTTACTTCTATTACTTATGAGATGTTATTGTATGGTAGGTTTCCAGCGACCTGGAAAAAGTGGAACATTGACACTCTAAACTTATTGTTTATCATCATTAAATGGTATTTATGGACTGCTCGCTGTCTTTTCACCTTGCAGCAAAAAGGTATGTCCCACCTACTGGTGGTCCAAAGTATTGAACAGGATTTAAAAGATGTTTATTTTTCTGAACTAAGAAGTTTGTCATCTGGATCATTGTTTGCTTTATGGAAATGCTTACCATGGGTGACTGATTCTGATTTTCCTGTTACATGAGTCTTTTGTATTTATTCTTGTCAATGTGATTTTGGTTTGTAGTTTCTTTGTCAATAAAAATTTCCCCTACTCTTTTCGATAAGTGCCATGAGATCTTTAACATCCACCTGAACTAACACCAATCCAGGCAGATGGGACCTTGGTTTAATGTCTCATCCGAAGGACGGCACCTCAGAAGTACAGCACCCCTCTCATGCTGCATTACAGTGTCAGTACTGGGATACTAACCTTTATTTGGGACAGTGGGAAAGGGATGTGGTCTATGACCATGTTAAGAATCCTTTCTATGACAAGATTGATCTGTGGAGACGTTTTATTGATGATGTTCTGATGGTGTGGCAGGAGACTTATGGTGAGCTGGAAAGTTTTGTGGAATATTTACATTTATCAAATCCACACTTAAGAATCTCAATACAGGCAGATCTTAGGCAGATTAGCTTTTTGGATTTGGATATTGTGAAATTACAGGATGGTACTATTTGTACCTCTATTTTTCAAAAATCCACAGATAGAAATTCAGTTCTGCATGCTTCCAGCTGCCATCCCTGCCACGCCATCAGAAACATTCCAAAATCTCAGTTTATGAGGGTTAAGCATAATTGTAGTGAGCCTGGAGATTTTGAAATTCGTATGAGTGAAATGGCAGAGAGATTCAGGGATAGAGGTTATGCCACTGGTGTGTTGCAAAAATCAATGGATGAAGTTCGAAGTATGCCTAGGAGTGAACTGTTAGAATATAAAGTTAGAGCAGAAGATAATGAACATCTGAATTTTGTTACTACTTTTGGTCAAAATACAGCAGAAGTTAAGAACATTATAGACAAACTTTGGTCTATACTAAGTACAGATACTACATTAAAAGATGAAGTTAAAATCAAACCAAGGATGGTTTATAGAAAAGGGAGCAACATTTTGGATCTACTGGTACATTCATATCAACCAGTGGATAGACCTAGTACTAGTTGGTTACCTCTGCCACCATTGGGTTTCTTCTGTTGTGGTCATTGCAAGTTTTGCAGTATTATGGACCAGAAAAAACAGTTTTCTTCTGCCAATGTCAACAAACAGTTTGATGTGAGACAGTTTATTAACTGTTCCACTGCAGGGGTGGTGTATTTGGCTACCTGTACCTGTGGTGCCTTTTATGTAGGCAAAACTTTGAGAGCATTCAAATTGAGGGTTTGCGAGCACATGAGTGACATTAGACGTCATAATGATAAGAATGCCTTGGTACAACATCTACAGTTATACCATTATTACACTGTACATAATTTTATATTCTGTGGTATTGAGAAAGTGTGTGTTGGTCCATGTGGAGGGGATCTGGAGAATAAAATACTGTGCAGAGAGTCTTTTTGGATCTATACACTGGGTGCCTTGGAGCACCCAGGATTAAATGACACTTTTGATATTGCACCTTTTTTAAGGCTTAAATATTTGAAATAATGAATTAAGAATTAATACACAAATGTGGTATTATGTGTCATTTATAGTGTGTTTTCCCTTTTTTTCAGGTTGAAGTTTCTTCAGCAGCTTTGGTATATAGTGTACTAGTGATTTTTATTATTTTTGAAATGCCCATTAAGAGAATTACTTGCTAATTTAGTATTCTTGATTTATAATATAAATATTAACTAAAAATTTTTTTACATTTTGAAGTTATTGTATGAATACTATAATGAATTTGGTTTGGTATTAGTGGTGGAAAAAATATTTTTCCAAAAAATTGTTTTGATAATGTTGCACTGTCACTTTAAGCGGTATTCTTTATTTAAAGGTTTTTTTATAATTACCAAATTAGTCCCTGAGGAGACGCTTTTCGGCGCGAAACTGGTCGGGCTGTTTGTTTTCTGGGAGCTGTTGTTACCTTGCATGGCGCCACTGTATTTCACTTGTTTTCATCTTTTATATGTGAGTTTAATACAGCAATTATCTTTCCAAGAAGTGTTGGTGATGTGTTCATTTCGATTGTATATTAACCCAAGTGCCAGATGTGACAAATGCTTGTTTTTGGCACGAAGCTGATTGGGTCTATGCTGATCCAAATTCTGAATTTACTGATGCCAGAAAGTTTGACCATAGTCCCACTTTTAAAATAGCCACACAGACAACTTCCGTGGAGCTTCCAAATGCTTACTTCATACCCCACAATGTTTCACCTACTATTTATAAGTTTTTCATGACTTTTTTATTTCTAAAATTAAACAAAAATGTATTAAATATTCTAATTTTTTTATACGCATGATGGGCTATATGCATGAAAGGGCTGCTTATATGTGTCTGAGGTGTGTAACCAGCCCACGCACTCTATGTAGCCCTGGACAGGCACAGGTGTGGTATGCATGACCACAACCACCCATGGGATATCTGTCCACGGACACACCTCCCTCGGCTCACAGGGTCACACAGGCAGTCAGGGCAGAGCCACGGACCAGGGTGGGCATCCAATTGGATGCCCTTGCCAGGTCCCTCAGCAGCTCCCTTGCACCCATGCAGTGGGTACAAAGTCCTGAAGAATGATGTATACTGCAGCAACATCAAACTGCCTACCGGGCACTCACCCTAGCTGCTGCCTCAGCCCTCCCCTGCAGCCTAGTGGGCTGGGGAGGCACAGAGGGCCATAGCACAGTACCACCAAGCCCAGTGGATGAGGAACATGGGGATGGGTACTGGGTTACGCCAGGTCCTGGCAGGCATAGCTGGCAACCCCTGAATCTGGCACTACATGGCTTACTGAATGCTGCATATTGCAGGCACTCCCCAACATGCTTCCAGTGCAGTATTCTCTGAGTGGCTTGGTAGGTGCACGTATAAATGCCTTGTGTGCCCTTGATGAATGTTGCTGGGGATCCATGGGACCCCCACTGTGTGGCATTCTTATGTAAGGTTGCCAGTGTGCCTCAGATATGTGGTGAATAGGCAATGTTTTTGTTAGTGCATAGGGCCCAATATACTGAGGTTCATACTGAGGCAAGATAGGAAACAGGAGGCAGGATGCCCATGGATGATTCCCATGCCAAGATCCTAAACCAATAAAATCCTCCCTTGCCATAAGCCAGCTATCCAGCCTACATTTATAAATGTATTGTTTTTGCTAACAACAATGTTGAGGGGAAAATTGTTCCAATCATTCACCGCTCTCTGTGTATAAAATAATTTCCTAGTGTTTGTCCTTTATCCGAAGCAGTGTAGTTGAAGAGGGTGTTCTCTGGTTCCCATAACATTGTGTTTGAAGGCAAAGCCCATCTCTACAAATAAAAATGATTACCCCTGCACCTCCTTGTCTAAAGATACATAAAGTTCAAGGAACATAGCCAATCATCAGAATCCAAGTCTCTTTAGCCCTTAACATGTTTTATGTATCTCCACTGGATTCTTTCCAGCTGCCTGATGTCCTCCTTTTTGTAAGGGGACCAAAATTGTGAACAGTAATGTATGTGTGCTCTGATGTAAGAGCTATACAGTAGAATTAGAATGTTTTCATCTCTGGACCTAATGTTGTTTTTATGGTCCAAATAATCTGATTTGCCTTAAATTGTCACATTAGTTTGCTTAGTGTAGTCTAATTTATCTGTAATGTATACCCTGAGGTCTTTCTCAACTGTTGTCTCTGACACGTTATTATTACCTAAATAATAGCTGTGTTTGTTGTTATTGAGACCTAGGTGCATAACTTTACA
The DNA here is from genome assembly GCA_016271365.2 of Neoceratodus forsteri. Taxonomy (NCBI): domain Eukaryota; kingdom Metazoa; phylum Chordata; order Ceratodontiformes; family Ceratodontidae; genus Neoceratodus; species Neoceratodus forsteri. The sequence goes on along the minus strand of CM057450.1, from coordinate 1,664,979,536 downwards.
CTTTTATAAGATAAAACACTTACCCCACTTATCAGCCCACTTTGCAGTTTTATCTAGATCTGTTTGTATTTTTATGATCTCTTCCAGGGTTTTACATACGCCACCTACTTTTAAGTCAGCTGTATATTTAATGGACTCACAAATTAAGCCATCTGCTATATCAGCAATAAATACACAAAAGAAGTATGGACCCAGCACCGAGCCCTGCGGCACACCGCTGGTCACATGACCCTCCCCCAATAAGCACCAGTTTAGCACCACCCTTTGTGTTCTTCCATCCAATCAGTTGGAAATCCAGGCAACAATTTTACTGTCTGCATTCCTTTGTGCTAATTTTGTAGCAATGACATCATGTGGTACAGTGCTGAAAGCTTTTCCAAAATCTATATAAATAACATCATGGGGAACTTTCTCATTGAGATTTCTACTCACTTCTTCATAAAAACAAAGGAGGTTTGTAAAACATGATTTTCCTTTAGTAAATCCATGTTAATAACTATCTATAACTTCTAGTTGACATTCTAACATTCCCTTAATAACTCCCTCTAAGATATTACCAACCAGTGACATCAAACTAAAAGGCCTGTAGTTTTTGACTCATTGTTTGTCCCCCCTTTTAAACAGTGGTGTAATATATATGCAGTCCTCCAGTCACTGGGAACACTCCCCCCCCACAATTTTAATTGCTTTCAAACAGAAGTTTAAAGGGTATAATACATGATGAGCTATTAGTTTTATCATTGTACCTGTAATCAGCTCAGGGCCCAAGTGAGCAGTCATCCCTAACGTGATCAGTTCTGTTTCTAATCTCTTCAGTCATCATTGTTAGATATTCAGTTGGGGTAGTATTCTGAATACCATGTGACTTTATCTTGCTGCCATATATACTACTGAAATATTTGTTAAATAGTTTGGCCATTTGGTTTGCTTCTTGTGCCACTAGATCTTCCTGAACAAGTGGTCCTACCTTGCATGTAGATCTTTTCAATGAATTAACGTACCTATAGAAGGCTTTGCTGTTCTCCTTGGATGCATGTTTTACTAGATACCGCTCTGTAGACAGGTTGGCTTTGTTGATTTCCTTCTTGCAATCCTTAATGGTTTGTTGATACTTATTCCAATTAATGAGGGTCTGAGTCTTACAATATGCTTTAAACCTTTTTTGTTTTCTTCCAATTTATTTCATAATTTTTAGTGTTAGCCATCTTGGATTTATTTTGTAATTACTATTACATTTTTTATATTGCGGAATACAAATGTTGCACAGTGTAAAAAAGATTATTCTCAGCCTGCCCCACATATTCTCCCTATCACAGTTTGAGAGCAGGGAGTCCCAGTCAACATTTGACAATGTATTATTGATTTTAGCTATATCTGCTATTTTGTAGTTGTGAAAGTATGTATTGATATTATGCGAAATGTACGAGAAATCAGTTTGAACCACACTGAATTATGGTTGCTGGTCCATAGTGCTGGGCCTACAGTGCAGTCTGAAATACTCAACTCAGCCATTCCTAGTAGAATGTCTAACGTACTAGTGCCTCTAGTGGGTTCAGATACATATTAGTGCAGCATTAGTTGTTCGCAAGCAAATATAAATTTCTTACTTTGATTTGGACAAGCAGAGTATCTTGTGTAGTATGCTTATGTTACTTAATTACAAGATTGTACCTTTAGCTGCTGCTTTCTGGTTTCATACAGGTTTCACATGACTTTCTGAACTTTCTTCAAACAGTTTTTTAGTTCCTGAATTCCTGTTACTGTGTGCTGTTATGCATTTTCAAATTGAAATTAATTGTTCATACTATCAGCATCAAACAAAAATTTTGTAGAATGCTTGAGTAGAAATCAACATATCCTATAAATCTTTGTTAATAGGAAAAGACTAGTATCGCGGACATACAATAGTAGGGTTTCCTGGTGTCATATGATCCTGCACTGGCACACTCACATAGCACATAGCACATTAAACATCTAAATGCTGTGTTGACAGCTGTAGTAACCAGGTGTGGGCACGCCATGCACGTTGTGTGTCACGCCTGACGATGTTAATGAACCAGTTCGCCTCAGACTCAGGAAGGAAGGGGATCTTTGGTGGTGTTCTCCCAGGCAGCAGACACCAGGCAGGAGAGATGCTTTTGGTATGAACCATTCAGTTCTATTTGAAAGTGCAAAACAGCATGCAGTAACAGGAATTCAGGAACTTAAAAATTATTTGAAGTGCGAGCATTGAAATAAAATATTTTGTATTGACACCATTAGAGAGAGACATATGTTAACAACAAAATGCTGACTAATGAAACAAATTAAAAGTTGTAAGAAGTTTAGGCATTGACCTATGAAGAAAATAAAGGTATTTATGGTATACATTTTTGAAAAGGCAATGTAACAATAACAAAAGCGAGTAAAGTTCAGTAGTAATATAAACAATTGCTGACTCAAGAAAAAAGTAAAAACTCCATGTGGAGAGACACACAGCACTGATACTAGGTGAAGGAGAGTGAATCACCAAGATGTTTCAGAAGGCATGGCACTGTGAAGAGGGTCACAAGGGTCAGAATGCAAACATTTTCATTATGTACTGTTGTAGGAAATTATACACTCTGAATTATGGTTTTATAGCATTTAATTAAAAAAAGTTCAAAAAGTCAGGTAAAACTTTTATGAGACCATAAAGAAGCATCTAAAGGTATAGGGTAGTAATGAAGTCATCTGAGTATATTTTATGTGTACAAAAATAAGAGTAATGTATTTTTATTATGTTGCTTGCACACATGCGCAAGAAACATAGTGCCATCATCCAAGTTTTGGGAGGTGTGTCAGCCCATCTTCCAGTGCAGTCAGTGTGTTTTCAGGCACTGCCCCAGTTCCCCAATCACTGCTGCAGCTGTCTATGACAAGCTGAAAATGCAGTGGTCATACAGTTGAAGGGAGAGCTCCACTGAGTGAGCAGAGCCTCCCTCCAACACACACACATGCGCCGCATGCATGCACACCGCGCGCTCCGCGCGCCTTCCTCCCCCACACTGTACGGCTGATGGGGGTGCCCAATCCCGCTGGCTCCACGCCCCCCCAAAGCATCCAGGTGCCACGCTGGAAGCCCACCCCAGCATGGCAAAATGCTGTTATGGCCGACGGGGGTGCCCAATCTCCCATCTACTCCAGTGTCCCCCCCATGCTGTCGCTGATGGGGGTGTCCAATCCCCCATTGGCTCCACTGTCTCTCCCCCCCAAGAATCCAGGTGCCATGCTGGGAGCCCACCCCAGCATGGCAAAATGTGTTATAGCTGACGAGGGTGCCCAATGCCCTGTCGGCTCCATGCCCCCCCACCAGTCATCCTTGTGCCATGCTGGGAGCCCACCCCAGCATGGCAAATGTCCCGCGTCATCATTAAAAAAACCTAGAAATAAAAACTGTCCCTCGCCCTTCTCCCTGCACCCTCCCACAACCCGCACCCACCCACTGTGCACCCTGCCTCCCCACACCCCGCCTCACCCCATACTTACCTCCGGACCTCAGCGCGACGATCTTCGGTGGACCGAGAACACGTCTGCACTCTTCAAAGCCATCCGCGAACTGGGGAAATGCCTGTAAGCTGTATAATGGAATAGACAGGGTTTTTTCAACTTTATTGCATATCTCAGGCATTTTTTGGAATTTTTGCGCCAAATTTTCAACATGAGGTTTTTGGGACCCCTTCTCATGAATGATGTCACTGTCATGGTGTTACTCAGGCCCAAAGGGTGATTTCGCAGCCACTGCGTGAAATCACCTTTATGGAATGATTAATGAAATGACACTGCCAGTGTTCATAAGGTGGGCTCTCAAAAAGCCTATTTTGAAAATTTGGTGGAAAAATTCCAAAAAATGACTGTTTTATGAGCGTGCATTACACAGTTCCTAAGCACACTCGTAAGTTCGCGAATTTTCAATATTTTCACTCCAGATTTTCAACATTGCCATTTTACCACACCTCCTTATGAGCAGTACAGCTGTGATTTTTCACATCCTGCCCAAAACGTGTTTCCACCCATGTAGCACACAATGGCGCAGTCGGTGTGTGAAATCAATGTATGGGACACATTAAGAAAATCACAGTGATACTGTTCATTAGCAGAGGTCTTAAATGGCTATGTTGAAAATTTGGTGAAAAATTCCTAAAAATGACTGTTTCTGACGTCGTTCTTTGCGCAGTTCCTATGCACGCTTGTTAAGTTTCGCAATTTTCAATATTTTCACTCCAGATTTTCAACATTGCCATTTTACCACACCTCCTTATGAGCAGTACAGCTGTGATTTTCACATCCTGCCCAAAACGTGTTTCTGCCCATGGAAGCACATAATGGTGCAGTCGGTGTGCAAACTCAATGTATGAGACACATTAAGAAAATCACAGTGACACTGTTCATGAGCAGAGGTCTTAAAATGGCTGTGTTGAAAATTTGGTGAAAAAATTTATTAAAATGACTGTTTTACGAGTGTGTGTTGCGCAGTTCCTACGCGCGCTTGTAAGTTTGCAAGTTTTCAATATTTTCACTCCAGATTTTCAACATTGCCATTTTACCACACCTCCTTATGAGCAGTGCAGCTGTCATTTTTCACATCTTGCCCAAAACATGTTTCCACCCATGTAGCGCACAATGGCGCAGTCGGTAAGCGAACTCAATGTATGGGACACATTAAGAAAATCACAGTGACACTGTTCAAGAGCAGAGATCTTAAATGGCTATGTTGAAAATTTGGTGAAAAATTCTAAAATGACTGTTTTACTAGCGCATTGTGCAGTTCCTACGCACTCGTAAGTTCACGAATTTTCAATATTTGCACTCCATGACTTCCAAATTCCTAAACAGCACATAGAAGCAAGCAACATTTGGCATTGAAAATGCTTGTTTGTTTATTTGTAGAAATTCAAAGACAATGCCTTTGAAAAGCTTATAAATAGCAAGCGAAACATTAGGATGTATGAAATAAATGTTGAAAAGCACCAAATAATTTGTTTGTGTGGCTATTTAAAGGTCCAAGCAACCACACTTCTATACAGAATTGAGGTAAACTGGAACAACAGTGGTGGTACAGAGCACTCAAGTATATTTTGCCATTTCCCATAGTACAATAGCAGCATATAGAGGAAAGTGTTCCAGCTGGTTGATGGCTTGGAAATCATTGGCTATGAAGACCACCTGGCAAAAGTGGGATTTTCTATCAAAAGGAAAAAACTCAGGATGGATATAATTGCAAAAAAGAAATCTAAACAAGAAAAACACCATCAAACCAAGTGCACAAAGAAGAAAGGACAAGGGACACTCAGTGTCAATGAAGGAAGAAGATTTAAGGGATACATGAGACAAAACTACTTCACAGAAGGAGTGCCATGCCTTGGATTACACAGACTGATCATGTGGTATCAGCTCATACTGTAATACCCTTCATGCAGTGAAAGTAAGGCCATCGCAAACAATGGCAGATGCAACGCTGAGTAAATGGTTCAACAAAACTTGAGTGCAATCTGGTAAGGAGCTCAGGACACAGAGATTTGGCCAAGCATGGACAAATTCATAAACCCTGGTACTCTCCATATGTATTTTCAGAGGACTGTTTGAGGCTGGAAGCATCATGGAGGGGATGGAGCAGGGCCAGGCATGAGTCAAGGCTCCACATAATCAGTGTCTGTGGTGCTAGCACAGCCTTGTATGTTAACAGGCAGCACGCTAATTGAATATGAGCACCAGGCTGGCTGTGGCCTGTCTCACCCACACCATTAATCGGTGCATGGTACACATGGCCAGCTCGGAATACGGGGCCCTAAGTATTTATGGAGGGACTCCCTTCTAAACCTAACAATAAAAAGATTAACTTAGCACTTGACTAGTTTCAGTGTTAAAACTATAAGTATCCGCAGTATATAACTGCATACAGGGAGCTGGAATGCCCTAGAGCACAACAGAAGAAGGTTCTGGCATCTTATATGTGGTTATATACTGCAATAATTTAGTGACTGTTTTTGAGCAATAATCTCTTTTTGTATTGAGATATTGTGGCTGGTGTCATTTTCTTTTGTTGCTGTCTGCTTGTTTCCAAAGAGGCACTGCTTTTTCTGGTAGTAACCTTCTTTATGTGAAGCAAAACTATAACTATAAAACAATAACTCCTAATATGCATACTATGCTTTTTTTACTGTGAAAGATTATTTCCCCTGGATTTTAACAAAAATGGCAGTTTTGGCCCCATAAGATTCCCTAGTGGAACCACTTGCCAGTCTTGACCTTTTCCTTTTATTCATCTTTTTATTGGTCTGCAGTCTATATGTGTTGACTTTTCGAGGCCTTAGAAAAATTATGATGAAATAAGATTTTACTACAAAGCAGGAAGAGCCACATCTAGGGTATGAGGTAATAAAATACAAAAATGTAACTGGCACTCTGGCACAGCAGCCGCACTACTGCTCATGATGCTGACAACCCAGGTTTGTAAACACGATTGAGTCATCTGGGGTTGACCAGGGTGGAAGAGGATTGAGTATCACAGAGGATGTTCTGATTGTCCAGGGAGGAAGGATGCCAGCATCTGCTGCAGTATCACCATCTTGGTGACCATAGGTGGTGCTGCAGCTGAAGCAGGGAATGGAGGACATCAATTGTTATAGGCATGCTGGACACACCCTGCATGTGTAGGTATGCCAGAGAGCTATCAAGCCGATGTCTTGCAGGCAGGGAGAAATTGGTTAAATATCAAGATATCACATCATAAAGTCGAGCCCTCTTGGGCCTCATAAAGCTGATTGCCCACCCCACCACACAGAACAGTGCTGTCCAGTGTGGAGTAGACTCAGCCCCCAATGGCGTAATCATGAGAGGGGTGAGTCCGTGATAAGGGATTGTGAGGTAAGAGACACAGAAGGTGGGATGGGGCTAGGAGGTGGTCCTGGCAGAGGTGGGTTGCCATAGAGATCGGAGCAATGTAAATAAAATAAAGTGAGAAAGAATGTAGGCACTCTCTTGCACTGGTTAGGATCTACCTGCATAATCAGACAGCAACGAATACTCATTCTCACTAATAAAAGTACTTCATTTTATTTTATTTGCAAAAGCAGCAAAGACTACAAAAAGTTACAAATAATCCCACAAGAGAGCGACCTGAAAGTGTTTCTCTTCAATCAGAAGCTTTATCAAAAAAAAAAAGGAAAAAATCTAATATTTCAGGCAGTAGCCATGATCTGATGATGGCTTTCAGTGTTCATGCTTGATAATGTTTTTATAGTTTGTTTTTTAATTAAGATATTACTCAAAGTTATTCTATTTTTGCATCCTGTGTAAGATTATGTCATGGATGATACCTTGATTAAAATATTTAGGTATTTCTTTTTGTTCACCAGGTAAGTGCACTAGACAAAGAGATGCCTATTTTCAGGCATGGCTTGGAAGAGTAAAATACAATAAAAACAAGCATTTATCAATGCCGAATGTTTGCTTGCTGGCATTGGCAGTGGTAGTGTAAAAGTTACAGAGCTGTGTAATAGGAATGGCAGTGAAATATTGAACTGAAGCCAACCCCACCACCACCCTGCAGAGAGTGACAGGCATTGGGGTGTGCCTTTGGGTCGTCAGGCATAACGGCCATGTCATTTCACCACACCCCACCCTGCAGACACTGAAAGTGTCACAGTGTGCCTTGGGGTCTTTGGCCCTTATGTGCACCCCATTCCATCAGAAAATACGGTGAGAAGGGTGCAGTATAGAAGAATGGGGTGAACTTTGGGGCCGAAGAGTCCAAGGCATACCTCAATGCCTCTCACTGGCTGCAGGGTGTGGAATGCTGTGAGCATTACAGGCAAGAATCCCAAGTCACACCCCTGATGCCTGTCATTCTCTACAGGGTTGGGCGTTATGGTTGGAAACCCTAATACCTCAGGCATTCATTGGTATTTTCACTCCAAATTTTCAACATGGTTTTTGTGACCCGCCTCATGAACAGTGGCAATATCAGTTTGTTAGCTGAAAGCTGCTTATGCACAGCGACTACAGCATTTAGCACCACAGGTGCAAAACATTCGAACAGGATGTAAAATGACAGCTGTACTGTTCATGGGGAGGTGTAAAAAATGGCAATGTTGCAAATCTGCAGTAAAAATATTTAAAAAACTGGTGAAGTCATGAGCGTGCATAGAAACTGTGCAATGCATACCCATAATGTAATTGGTTTGGGGATTTTTTACAGCAGATTGTCAACACAGGCATTTTGGGACCTCCGATCATGAACAGTGTCATTGTGATTTTCTTTATCTGTCCGGAACAATGATTTCCCACAGCGACCACGCATCTCTGCACTGAAAGTGTGAAAACACATTTCGGCCATGTTGTGAAAAATGACAGCTGTACTGTTCATAAGGAAGTGTGGAAAAATGCCACTGCTGGACTGAAAATATTACAAAGTCATAAACTTACGAGGGTGCGTGGAAACTGCGCAATGCTCACTCGTAACACAGTCATTTTATGGACTTTTGTCACCAAATTTTCAACATAGCCATTTTAAGACCTCTGCTCCTGAACAGTGTAACTGTGATTTTCTTAATCTGCCCCAAACATTGCTTTCGCACACCGACTGCACCATTGTGCGCTACATGGGCGGAAACACGTTTTGGGCAAGATGTGAAAAATGACAGCTGTACTGCTCATAAGGAGGTGTAGAAAAATGGCAATGTTGAAAATCTGGATTGAAAATATTGAAAATTCGCGAACTTTCAAGCGTGCGTCTGAACTGACTAAAAAGCACGCCAGTAAAAAGTCATTTTAGGAATTTTTCCACTAGATTTTTCAACATAGGCTTTTGAGAGTCCACCTTATGAACAGTGGCAGTGTCATTTTGTTACTTGGTCCAGAAAGTTGATTTTGTGCAGTGACCGCGAAATCACCCTTCAGGCCCGAATAACGCCATGACAGTGAAAGCATTCATAAGAAGGGGTCCCAAAAACCCCATGTTGAAAATTTGGTGCAAACATTCCAAAAAATGTCTGAGATATGCAGCAAAGTTGAAAAAACCCTATCTATCCCATACCGAGGTCCCATCTGCCTGGATTGATGGTAGTTCAGGTGGATGTTAAAGATCCCATGGCACTTATCGAAAAGAGTAGGGGAACGTTTTATTGAGACAAAAATCATACAATAGTACACAAAGCATAATACAAAACAAAGGAAACACAGGATAAGTATTATACAATCATTCAGGTAACTGCAAAATCAGAGTCAGTGATCCAAGCAAGAGCTTTCCAAAGTTCCAAAAGTGTCGTATCTGAGTATAGAGTATGTTCATGCTCATAAATTTCTTTTAAATCTTGTACAATCTTTTTTTCAATCTCCAAATAGGAGCAGTCCTTTTGCTGTAAAGAAAACATGCAGCGCACCATCCAAATATTCCATTTAATGCAGACAAAAACAAGGTTTAAAGCGTCCTGGTGCCATTTTGACCATTGGGGAGAAAAAACCCCGTATACAAGATTCAAATAAGTAACCGACTGAAGCAAGGGGGTATTCCATGCCTGTGCCAAAAAGGACCACCAATTGTTGATAAAGGAACAGTCAAAAAATAAATGAGGGATAGTTTCAAGTTCTGTAATACATAATAAGCGAGAACACATTCTATCTTGGGACTGCTTATGTTTATGATTTGATTTTACATTAATCTTTTCATGGCATGAAAGCCAATGAAAATCCCACATTTTGGCTGGAACCCTCTTACATTTCCACAATAACAAAAGGGAAGGGAGGTGTTGACCAGGATGCTTATCGAAGGGTACTGATACAGCACAAACCGTCAGGAGTAATTTCTTATATAAAACTTTATTGAATGATTTGATAACATCTGAACAGACACCTTCCATTGTTTGAGATGTAAAAACATATGTTTTATGTAGTTGGTATACCAACAGTTTGTCTTAACACAGTTAAGAATTAGTTTCCATTGATGAAACCAAATCCTGCAAGAGTCATAAAACCAAGGTTCCCACCCCGTTGGGCATGAATCAATAAAGGCCTCAGGTTTGCAGTGAAAAAATACAAGAAAAAAAATAACAAAGGTTAACCATACAAGCGCCACCCTCAGGGATAGGTAAACAAGTGATATTCCGCTTTATCGGGTTTAACCTACTACCCCAAAGAGCCTGAAAAATAGGCTAAAGACAGCAGTTTCTAGCTGTCATGGAATAGGAACATAACTCAGAAAAGGAAAAGTAGAGATCAAATAATTTTTAATTAAGAAAACACATTTTTTTTCCTATCTGCCCCCGGTTCCAGGAGGCCACCTGAAGTTTACCTTGTTGCAGTTTAACATTCCAGTTAAACAAATCTGAGTTCTACGTCCCCCAAAAAATTCCCAAAATGTGAATAGGGCTCTCAACTAAACGTAACGGGCCAATACGGTCCGAGGGGGAGGTTGCTGAACCGACCCGAATAACCAAACTTTTAGTGTAATTTAAAACAGCACCAGAGAAGTTTCCAAAATAGAGCACTCACGGAGATAATGAACCACTGAGGCTGCATCAGCTACAAGAAAACAAACATCATCTGCATGTCCGATCGCCTTATAAGGCAAGCATAAGGCACAACTAGAAATAGACTGAATCTGAGAATTAGTATTCAGCCGACGGACAAAACATCAAGAAAAATACATATAACAACGGGCTTAAAGGACAGCCCTGACAAACCCCCCATTTTATGGGGATCATGGGTCCTATCCAACCATTCACTACAAGCACAACAGTCGCCGTTCTATAGAAAGCACAAATCCAGCGTACCATAACATCAGGTACATGCAGAAAACGAAGTGCTTCCCATAAAAAATCATGCCTAACCAAATCAAAAGCAGCCTTCTGATCTACGGAAACATGTCCCGAAGCCAGACCTGCACAGCCATGAGAAAATAATTCTCGTAAAAGGATCAAATGATCAGAAATTCTCCTTTGAGGCACAGAACAGGATTGGGCGGGATGCAAAACCACCTCCTCTGTCCTCACCAAAGGCTTCACAATAATTTTCATTAAGAGCTTAAAGTCGGTGTTCAACATACATAAAGGTCGCCAATTCTCTAGAGAATGGATATCACCTTTCTGTTTATAAATGTAAATCAAAGTACTCTTAGTAAATTCCAAAGGGAGAGATTCACATGTTAACAGAGAATTAAACACAGATGTAAGTTCTGAGGCTAAATTGTCACCCAGCACCTTATATAAGCCAGCAGGGAGACCATCCGGACCAGGAGTTCTCTGTACAGGTAATGAAGAAATAGCAGTGTCAAACTTGCTCCATGATAGGAGAACAAGCCTGGTCCTGACATAGCCGTGAGGGAGCTGGGATATCAAAGCCACTATACAAAGTCGTACTGTTACCAGCCAAAGCAGGGAGGGGAGAAAAAAGGGCTGTAGTATACTTTGTTACAATATGACAAATCTCAGCTTGTGAGGAACATAAAGTCCCTTCTGAATTTAGAAGACACGTCATATTTTTTCAGGCGGACTGATGAGAATTATATTCAAAAGGACAAATAACATCACGTGTTCCAACAGTACAGAATTTATGTTGGTTATAAAGTTGTTGTGATTGCCGTAATTGGAAAGTCAACATATCATTCTGTAGGACTTTTATTTGTTGAGTAGGTCTTGCCCTGTCGTATGCTATGGTTAATAATGACTGAAAATGTACCCTCTTCTGCAAATAGTCTAGGTACTCCCTCCTACATTTTAAACGACTGTACGTTTTTAAAAAAGTGACCAGATCATGTTTCATGTCTAACCACCACTGAACAGGATCTTCATAACAAATAAAAACAGATTTACGGGCTTGTATGAAGGACAGGAGGGACTGCATAAACATTGGAATCTGCAACAAAGATGTGTTGAATTTCCAAATACCTGGACCTTTACGGGAAGAGACAACAGAATCAAAACCAACAGAAAGCAGCTTATGATCAGAAAACTCAACCGCTTGAACTTTGGCAGAAATAATTGGTACTGTAGGAGAGGAAGACAACAATACGTGTGGCTAGTTTACCCTTTGGAAGGTAGGGGTGTGTTGTGTAGTAAAGGAGAGATAAGAGTCCGTTAAGTGGGCGACTCGAACCAATTTACCCAATTCATGGGAATCACAAAACAGTTTCTTTGTAGCAGCAAAGGAGCTCTTATCCTGAAGACTCAGGCCACAATTAAAGTCACCAGCAAACAATACCTGAAAGGAAGTATGCAAATAAGGACAAAGCAAAGCAAATAAAGCTATGCATTCAGTTTTGATTTGAGGGGCATAAATGTTTATCACCCGGTAAGGACAGGACCCAATAACAAAATCTATAATAAGCGCCCTACCAGGGGCTACATCAAACAATTTTAGCAAACGGAAGTCTGGGATATTAATTAATATTCCCAGTCCCGAACAAGAATCCTGACCAATTGACCAAAAAGAAGGACCCAGTAACCAGTCATGTTGTGCTTGTCGATCTCATGTGTAGTATGAAGTCTTGTATCCTGTAATAAATTAAACCCAAAGGCAAAAGTCGAGAAAGGAAAAAATCAATATCCTTTTAGCCATACACTTCATACTATTTACATTAATAGTATGTCAAACAAAGTGAAACATAGCAACAAAAAGGAAAACAGACAAAAATACATTTTACAATTTCCTTTTCCCAACTACCTTCTTCCCTTTAAGTTTTACTCTGGCCTTTCGCTTCTGAGAAAGGCCAGTGCCAAGTTGCAGCTCAGGGTCAGTGGTACCGTCAGGGAGAGAAGAAGCTATGGAGGAAGAGTCCGACTCACTTCCAGCGTCATCAGAAAGGGGTTGGAGAAGTTCAAAAGAATTAGATAAGGGCACTGGGGGAGGCTCCGGACCACTCACAGGAGATGGTGCAACCCGAGGGTTATTTCTCTGTGACCTTCTACGTATAACATTTGTAAGCACTCGGCGGCGGGGCATAGTACTTGGACCTAGGACCGGGTCCAGAACAGGAAAATTAGACTGGGCAGGATCAGGGACAGGAGAAATCTCAGGCAAGGGGTCATCCATGAAGGAAACCATCTGAGGTACGACCTCAGAGGATACAACAGGCACTGAAGCCTGCAGTAAGGGCTGGGCTGCCCTAGGAGGAGGTACAGCCAAGGTGGTCCGGAGACGGGCCTTCTGTGTCTGTGTAATAATAAAGCGCTGGTCCACACCACCATCGTGAAATTCCTGGTTATGTGCAGCCCATTTACAATTCTGAAAGGTGTGCCCCTGTTTGTCACATAGGTTACATGTACATTCATTCAAACAGTGTGCCCCTACGTGGCCCAATTTCCCACACACATTGCATTTCATTTTATCACATACATTACTAAGATGTGAAGGGTCACCACACCGATAGCAAGCCTTCAGCTGACCCAGGTAGAACAAGATGCCGCTATCTCAGCCTATGGAAAAAGAGTTAGGCAGATGTACAACCCCAGAATCATTAGATCATAACAAGACTTTAAACTTCCAGCCCCCAATCCAAATGTTCTCAGTATCCAAAATGGCTTAGGCTGTCCCTGGATGTCTACACGCTGTTTCAGCCAATACACAACATCCTCCACCTCAACTCCCTCATTACGAAACAGAATAGTGATCACCTTAAAAGTAGGTTTAGAAAGAGGAATAGCCTGAAATGGGGTCCATAATGCAGTACTCCGCAGAGAATTATACTTTGACCAAAAACGCTCCAGTCCCCTAGATGTTTGGAAACTAATGTCAAATGTGGTTTCACCAGAGATATGAATTAACACATATATATCATGGGAAAAAATTTTTAAAGAATCTTAGCAGCGTACGTGCCACATAGACCTGATCAGGTGGCTCAGGTAACCCCCCCACCCCGATATGCCAAGCGAACAGCGTTGTGTCTCTTAGTAGCCTGGACTGGAAATTTAAAGAAAGAAGAATATGAGCGGCTCACTCCCGAAATTTTTTTGGGGGGGGGCTGTCGTGGTGTGGGCGCCAGAGCCTCTACAGAAGTAGTAGAAAGAGGAATCTGAGGTGGAGAACCCTTCAGATAATCCAACACAGGGTTCTGTGTAAGCTTGAGTTCATGAGGGAGACACAAGGGGTCAGTAGTGACTTTTGAAGCACCTATCTTGCTCTGTAGCTCTGGAAAATCTTCAGGGTGGGGGGACCGAATTGGAGACAGACCAGACTTCCAACTTCCGGGACAGTACCCTGGACCCAGCCAGCACCTCTCAGCACTGATTCAACAGTCCAGGTAGGTTCTTTATTAATATTTACTGTAGATGATTCTTGTACATGTAGGGAGCTCTGTGATAAAATAGAAGCAGGTAGTGAAAAGGAAAATGAATCTGTTTATACTGCAGGTGGCAGGGGCATTTACTGTAGATAAGTCTTGTACATGTGAGGAACTCTGTGATGTAATGGAAGCAGGTTGTGAAAAGGAAATCAAATCCATTTGTACTGCAGGTGGCAGGGAGCAGGCAGTAGGGTTTCAGCTCCCGACGCACTAGTCGGGTCAGAGCCTGTCACAGCAACAGGCAGTAAAGGAGACAAGCCAGGAGAATCTTCAAGAACTTCCACCTGAGTGGAATACGCATTTGTGCTGTTGGCTCTCAGGCATTGCATATCTCTGTGCATTTTCAGTTTTGCACTAGCAAAATGGCGCTCCGCCGTTGCAAAATGCTCCTGAATTTCTTGTGCTGTCAAACAGTGATTTTCAGAATCAGATGAAGTAAAATCCTCCAGTAAGTCGACGGTAGGCACACAGGTCAGCAAGTCAGTTCCATAAGAAGTAAACAGAGAGCTAGGTATAGCAGCCTTAGTATGAGCAGCAGAACTTAAAGTTGAAGTAGGAACAGCAACAGGCAAAACATCAGTTGTTAGCATTGTGGTCTCCATTTGTTCAGAGGTAGAAGCAGAGACCAAATCTCCCACCTCCATAGCTCCCTCCTCAGAAGGCAAGGGTGCATCTGCCATCTTGGACAGAGGTTCCCCCTCTGAAGAGTAGGGGCATTTCCCTGGTGTCCTGACCAAATTTCCCTCATTCACTAAAAAAATACCACCAACAGTTTCATCTGGTTCAAGGTCAGTTAGGATTCATCTGTATCCCCCTCCCCTGGGTCATGCCTGAAAATAGGCAAGATTTGTCTAGTGCACTTACCCGGTCAACAAAAACTAACTAAATAAATAAAATATAGCGTACCAGCATTTCCTCAGTTCGTGGTCAGCTTTGAAGAGTGCAGACATGTTCCCGGTCCATTGAAGATAGTCGCGCCAAGGTCCGGAGGTAAGTATGGGGTGAGGGGGTGTGGGGAGGCAGGGTGCACAGTGGGTGGGTGCGGGTTGTGGGAGGTGGGCAGGCAGAAGCTCCAAGGGGCAGTTTTTTATTTGCAGGTTTATTTTTTTAGTGAGACGATGAGGGACGTTTGCCACACTGGGGTAGGCTCCTAGTGTGGCAGCTGAAAGGCTGTTTTGGGGGGCTGGAGTCAATGGGGGATTGGGCACCCCCGTTGGCTATAACACATTTTACCATACTGGGCTGGACTCCTAGCGTGGCACCTGGATGCTTGGGGGGGGAGAGACAGTGGAGCCGACAGGGGATTGGGCACCCCCATCAGCAACAGCATCTGTTGCCACGCTGGGGTGGGCTCCCAGCGTGGCACCCTGTACTCTGGGGGGGAGACAGTGGAGTCGATGGGGGATTGGGCACCCCGTCAGGCTATACATGTGTAGCCACGCTGGGGTGGGCACCCAGCGTGGCATGTGGAAGGCTTTGGGGAGGAGCGCAGCACAGCTGACCAGGGATTGGGCACCCTCGTCGGCTATACAGTGTGTGCATGGGGGGGGCAGCACGCAGTATGCGTGTGTGTGTGTGTAGGGGGAGCTCGCATGAGCAGGCGATATCTTATCGCTGCTCACTGAAGCGTATCTCCCCCTTTCAACTGTACTCCACTGCATTTTGGAGCTGTCACAGAGAGCTCGAGCAGGCATTGGAGAACTGTGGCTGTGCCTGCAAACACACTGCCTGAATTGGAAGAGGGCTGCCACACCTCCAAAAACTCGGATGATGGCACTATGTTTTTTGCACATGCGTACAAGCAAACATAACAATGACAGCATAATAATAAAAAGTAAATGTAATGCAACAATACAAGGCAAAGAAACATGATCCCAGTTGATAAAATTGACAGTTACAGCAAAAAAAGAAACACAAGAAACATAGCAGCAACTGTAGTATGACCAAGACCACCATAGATGCAGTAGACAGCAAATGTAAGAGCAATCTCAGTCACAAGATGCACAGGATAGCTGCAGTAAATAAAGTGCACGGTGCAGTACTAGTTCACTCATCAAATGGTAGCAGTAGTAACAAACTCTGGTCAGAGCCAATATGGCTGTGGAGACTTTTAGAAGTGGCAAGAGCATGGAAAACAATATGTGGTGCTATTGCTGCACCGGAGTCGGCCATAAGCAATACTGCAGCAATTATAGTACTGTGCATGCGTGATACTTGCACATGTGAAGTTTGCCCTGCAGTCAGCCCTGCACAACATGGCGATGCTGACATAGCTATGTATGCACAATAGTCATGCATATGCAGTTTAAGTCAGCATCATCAAGTTGCACACAGTGTCTGTCAGTACTGCAGTTGCAGAACAGAAAAGTAGTGCCCCGGGAAGTGAGTTTGTTTATGCGGCCCTGGAGGGGAAGGACTGCATAAACAGAATTAACTGGAAACTATGTTGGAGCACTGTGGCAGCACATCAGACAGCGGTATGGTTACATACTTCCACAGTGTTGTTATACAAATCTGATGATGGCATAACATCTGTGGAGCTTGGCCCATGCAGACGTACAAATCAGACTCAGGAGGAGTCTATTAACAAACTTGAGATCTGGTCTGGGACTTGCTTATCTTCACAGTCACTTTCTCATTCTTTTCTAAGCATTAATTTCTGGTAAATGTGCCTTAACCATATTAATCTCAGTGCTGGTAGACTACTTCTGGTTTTCCCCTGATTGTATTAGGTGGGGGTAGTAGCAGTCTTGAAGTGGTAGCTGCCGGTGGTGGCATGCTCTGAAAAAAAGTGGTCCACATGCTCATCTGCACATTTTAGAAATGATGGCTTTCCTTGTTTTTGCTGTAAAGAAACTGATCCCATTAACACAAAAACAAGGAGTCAGTTATGGCCTCCACCTCCCCTTTTTGCTTCAAGTGAGGAGTGTCATTATGGGTTTGCATCAGATGTACAGTGGCAGCCATAGATGCAAAATATTGTTAAACAGTAATCAACTGTATGTAAAAGCTCTTTCTTAATGTTGCCAATATCACTTCACCCATTTGTATTCTGCCCCTGGATTTCTGTACCCCAAGTGCATTATTTTACATTTTTGTGTTCAGGACAAAAATGCCTTTCAAATGAGGGTAGTCACTAATCTAAATTCTTTATATTTTTTTTTCTTTCCTTGTGCGTGTGCAAGAAACATCTTGTGGTAGAACATTTCAGGGAGGAGTCCAATGCACAGCAATCTACAGTGGGCTTGTCCCTGGCAGACCAATGAGCATGCAACCAGACTGTGACACTAGTCACAGTTTCACAGCTGGAAGTCGTTCTCGAGTTGAAAGAAATAAAGTGCTCCAATAAGAGGGCTTCATTCCTTTCATTCATGCCCTTACTGATCTTATTGCTTGTCTCCCTATCCATTCTGCAGATATCCGGGTACCCAGTCATACACTGCATCCCCCACTCTCTGTGCCATAAGCAGTAAACATTCCTAGCAGTAAAGAACAAATAAATATTTTGTATCCTTCCCCAGACAGACATACGCATTGAACTTGTTTGTGTCTATGTGAATGACAGTGTGTGTCCTTGTTCCTGAGCTCCTCTCTCTCCAGTGCTTCATGTGTGCCACAATGCCCAGCCTGAGCTTTGGTCTCTGTGATGGCACACACTGAATCACCCTGTGGATCTCCTAGTGTCCATGCTGCCTCAGTGTACCCACCCCCCACCCCACTGCACAATACAAGGAGCTAAGAAGTAAGTCAGCATTGCCTGAAGAGCTGTAGCTTAACCCTGAATGGCAGGGAGAAAGAGACATTAGCTGCAGGGACAGGCACCAAGAAGGAGGGTAGCAGTGTGCCTTCCCCCCCCAAAAGAGAGCACAGGTTTTAAAGAGGTGGTGAGTGGTACCAGTGTCAGGGACTGAGCTGAGAGAGAGCCCCCAAACAGTGACAGCAACATGCTGTGGTGTGGCGAGTAAGAGGAATAAGAGTGATCACCAGGTGACAAGCTGTCATTATTGCAGCACCACCTTGACAGTGTGAAATTGGGGGCAGTGCAATGTAGTGACCATAACCACAATGCTCGGTGGCTCCCAGACCTGCATCTGAAAAAGCATTCATTTAATGGGTGGCCTGTTCCCTAGCAGAGTCTGCTCAGCGCCCCCCCCCCCCCAAGAGAGACACAGCAACAGCAAGAGCCACTTCAACGTGTCATATGTGCAGGTCCAATCTGTTCCAGTCAGAGACAGTGTCAACCCCCAAAACAGAGAAGTGGAGCACAGTGAGCACCCGAGCTTGGTTGCCATCCATTTTATTTCCACTCGTCTTCCAGCACCTTGCTGTTGCTCTGACTCTCTGTTTGTCTTACTTAAGCTCAGTGGAAGCAGACAGCACATTCAGAGATGCAGAGAAAGTGGCACCAAGAGTGCCATGACTGGGACAGAGAGCAGTGCTGCAGAGATTTCTTTTCACCAAGGGGGAGCGGACGTTAGAGATAGAGTGAGAGACCAGGAAAGATGCAATGTAAAACAAACTTGGTGCATCTATTCCACCACTGCACAAAAGGAGCACCCAGACAGAGCCAGAGACAAATATGTGGGTCACATATCTGCCCCTTCACATTGACTAGCACCGTGTAGGGTGAGCACTGAATGGGCACCCCTGGGTAGCTGCTGCCCCCTAAACCTCCATCTCACATCAGCACCTATGGAACAATCTGCAGTAGCCACAGACTGATGTACTAACATACTAACATGCTAAAATGCCAGCAGAATAGGCTGAACGGTCTTTCGAGTCTGCTCGATTGGTCAGCCCCCACCCTGGGTGCTGACCTTGCTGCCCTCGCTTTCTCTGGCTTCTCTTTCCCAGTTCTGGATATTCTTGCTGCATTGGATTTTGCTTCCAGAACCCTTCCCTGTACCTGTCCCAGCCCCTCTTGAACCCCTCCACCGTCTCTGCCTCCACCAGCCCCCTAGGCAGTGCATTCCATGGCTCCACCACCCTCTCAGTGAAGTAGCACCTCCTCCTTTCTGCCCTGAATCTCCCCCAGCTTCCACCCATGCCCTCTAGTGGTCCCCTCCTTCTTCCTTCAAAGCACCCTGATTGTTCCTCCCCTATTTACCATCTTCATGTACCTGAAGACCTCTATCATGTCCCCCCGGTCCCTTCTCTCTTCCAATGTGCACATATTTAGCTCTTCGAGCCTCTCCTCATAGGTCCTGTCCCCCAAGCCCCAAATCATTTTGGTTGCCCTTCTCTGGCCCCTCTCCAGGAGTTTAATGTCCCTCTTTAAGTGTGTCCTCC
Source organism: Neoceratodus forsteri (assembly GCA_016271365.2). Lineage (NCBI taxonomy): Eukaryota > Metazoa > Chordata > Ceratodontiformes > Ceratodontidae > Neoceratodus > Neoceratodus forsteri. The sequence goes on along the minus strand of CM057450.1, from coordinate 1,664,959,951 downwards.
AAAACTGCATGCAGTACTCAAGGTGTGGCCTCACCAAGCAGTTATACAGAGGGAGTATCACTTCCCTCCTTCTGGAGGTGATCCCCCTAGCGATGCATCCCAGCATCCTGTTGGTCTTGGCTGCTGCCCTCCTACAAGTCTCCGAGTTGTTCATCTTGACATCCACCACCACCCCCAGGTCCCTCTCAGCCATCGAGACTTGTAGCATCCCCGGGTGTACACTTGGCCTGGGTTTCTGGCCCCAGGTGGAGTACCTTGCATTTCCCTGCATTGAACTTCAGCTTCCACTTTCTACACCATCTTTCCAGAGCCTCCAGGTCCCCCTGTAGGGCCACCCTCCCCTCCTCCCCATCCACTACCGCCCCCAGTTTTGAGTCATCCGCAAAGAGACTCATTTCACTCCTGATTCCTGTCCTTATGTCAGAGACGTAGGCATTGAATAGGAGGGGCACAAGGACCGATCCCTGTGGGACCCCACTAATGACCCTCCTTGGGGATGAGACTATCCCGCCAACTACGACCCTCTGGGTCTGGTCCTGGAGCCAATTGCCTATCCATCTGATCATCTGGTTTCCCACCCCCATTTCTCCCAGCTTATCCAACAGGCCCACGCGAGGAACAGAGTCAAATGCCTTGCTGAAGTCTAGAAAGAGGACGTCCACTGGTCTACCCAGGTCCAAGGCACTTGTCACCCAGTCATAGAACTCCACAAGGTTTGTCTGACACGATTTCCCCGGGATGAATCCATGCTGTCTATCGTCCAGGCACCCTGACTTTTCCAGGTCCCCAGCCTCTCCTTGACAATGCCCTCCATCACCTTGCCCACCACCGATGTCAGGCTCACAGGCCTGTAGTTCCCTGCCACCTCCCTTGATCCCCCCTTGTGGATAGGCACTATATGCCCCACCTTCCAGTCCTGGGGCATCCACTCTGTCCTCAGAGAGATAGTGAAAAGCTCCGCCAGGGGTTTTGGCAGGACATCCGCAAGTTCCTTCAGCACTCTGGGATGTAATTTATCCGGCCCCGGTGCTTTCTCCGTCTTAAGGGAGCTGAGGGCTTCCCTCACTCTCTCTGCTGTGATTTCCACTTCTGGTACCTCTTCTCCCTGCTTAGCCCTCCCCCTTCCTGCCAGTGATGCTTCCCCCTCTCCCCAGACCCGCCGATCGGTAAGGGTCCCCCCCTTCTCAGTATCTCTGTCTCCTCCAATGTATGATGCAGCACCCCCATTTTCCTTGGTGAAAACTGAGGTGAAGTACTCATTTAGTACCTCAGTCTGCTCCAACGGGTCTTGTGCCCATCTCTCCCCTGATTTAATCCTGCTAATCTGCCCCTTCACCCTTCGTTTTTCCCCAGTGTATCTAAAGAACCCCTTGTTCCCTCTCCTAATTTCCCTGGCCAGGTTCTGCTCCTTCCTTGCCTTAGCTGCCCTCACCATCCTAGTGGCCCTTCTAGCCATCAGCTCATACTCCCCTCGATCCCTTTCACTCCTTGAGCACTTGAATTGCCTATAGACTGCCTTCTTTCCCCACCACCTCCTGGACCTCCCTGGTCCACCAGCAGGGTTTTCGGGCCCTACCACATTTTCGTCTTACTCTTGCACAGGTGCTGGTAGCATCTTGCACCCCTCTCCTGATGATTTCCCACCTACTATCAGCGTCCATGTCTGACTCAATCACATCCAAATGCTCCTTAAGGATCCTTCCCATTTCCTTAAAATCCGTTCTCCTGAAGTCAGTTACCTCTGTCTTTGTGCAGCCTTCTAGCCCTCCTAGGTCCAGGCAGAACCAGACCATGGCATGGTCACTCCCCGCCAATGGGTCCTTTACCTCCAGGCCCCTAATCTGGTCACTGTCTGCCAGGACCACATCCAGTACCCGCGCCTTCCTGGTCGGTTCCCCCACCTGCTGAGTTAGGAACGCGTCTTGAAAGATGTCCAACAACCTCTGTTCCCTGGTCATGTCATAGTCTCCCAGTCTGCTCCTGGCATGTTTAAGTCCTCCAACACCACCACTGTTCCTCTGCCCAGTCTGCAGTGTCTCCCAACATCTGCCACCAGAATCTCCTCCAGCTCCTCTGCCAGGGCAGGGGGTCTATACACCACTCCTATTTTTACTCTCTTGCCCCCCCTTGTTATCAAGGTGACCCAAATCGCTTCCACGGTTCCCTCCGCCTCCTCTACTCCCCCTATGCCAATGCAGTTTTTGACTATCATTGCTACCCCTCCTCCCCTTCCCTCCCCCCCTGTCCTTCCTGAACATAGTGTAACCCTCCAGGTTCAGGTCCCAGTCATGTCTTGCAGTGGCCCAGGTCTCAGTGACCACTGCCACATCCACTGCTCCCTCAGTTAGCATTGCCTGGAGCTCAGGCATTTTATTTCCCAAGCTCCTGGCATTTAGCAGGACTACCTTCCACCCTTTCCCTATACTTCCATTTCCCCTGCTCGTGTTCCCATGGGGATTCTGTTTTCCCCTGGTCTGCACTTTACCAGTCGGCCTTTTCCCGCAATCCTCCAGCTCCCCAGGGGGGTGGAGACAGAGTCCCTCCTTTATCGGCACCCCCTTGACAGCCTTTTCTCCCATCCCTCCCCCCTTCACAAGTTTAAACCCCACTTTTCGCCAATGAATTCCTCTATTTTCAACTTAAGGATTCCCCTCCCCTCCAAATTGAGATGGAGTCTAGCTCTAGCATACAGCTCCTTATCCTCCCAGGTCTCCCCCCAATCCCCCATCAACCCATACCCTCTGGCCTCACACCACTCCCTGAGCCACTGGTTTATCTCCCTAATCTTCCTTTTGTGCCCCACTAGCCCTTGGCACCAGCAGGATTTCTGAGAAGGAAACTGTGCATCCTATGTCATGACAGACCCTGGCAAGCTCCCTGAATCTTGCCTGTATCTCTAGCTCGCTATTTCCCTCAATGTCATTTGTACCCAAGTGGACCAGTATGTCCGGGGAACCCCCACAATCCTTTGCCAGCTGATATACCTTGTGCTTGGCCCTGTGCACCGTTGTGATACCCTGATCATAGAATCCCCAACAGGAGCACTCTGACCACTCCTTTTCCTCCATTTCCCCTTCCATGTCCCTCATCCTTTCTACCGGCCCCTCCACTCAGCAGGCTCCTCCCCCTATCTGGGTGCCACATGTCACCCCCTCCTTATTTACCCTGGCCATCCCCTCCCCTCCAATCCTATGCCTCTCCTCCTCCTGAGTATCCTTCTGTACCTTGCTAACTCCCCCCCACTTTTCTACTGATTATCCTCCTATTTGCTTGCCTTACCAGTCACTCCCCTCCCACGACAGGACTACAGGCCACTAGGTCAGGGCATATTTTTCTTCAACCTCTCCTGTCTTCTCTTTGGACCACACCACCATTCCAGCCAATGTCCAGCACAGTCAAGAAGATGCACTGCAGGTTACTCACAGGTTGGCACTGGACAGATCAGTTCTTTCTCTAGTAGACCATACTTCAAGTTCTCCAACAGTTCAACTGAGGCTAGAGAAGAGCAGCACACAGTTTCACTCTACCACCATGACAGTCAACAGGACACCACAACTTGCTCGACACTATACAGATGATGCAGTACAGCAGCATGCTCACTAGTCTGTCTCACCAGGCTTCTCCTGCTCTCTCTGTTGATGATGTCTCCATCTCCCCTAGCCATCAACGGTCCCGTGCATGCACATTGTGTTGCAGCTAGCTCCAACCACTATGAAGACTGCTGAGACACTGAGCTTTTAGCAGCTGAGCCTGAGCCAACCTGAAAATAAAATATAGCAATGTGAAATTTTCTGAGGTAATTTTGGGGGGAGGGTTGAACACCCTCAACACTCCCCCACCTACTCCCATGCAATCCACAACAGTTCAGACACATGCAATGCTTACACTTAAAGGCACTCCTTCCAGCCCAGCCAGCTGCCCTGCCCACTCTTGCACACAAATGAACACCAACTGCGACCCCTCCCACTTCCTCTGCAAGCAGTGAGGGTCCCTCACTCTCAAGTGGTCAGTCCTGTACAAGTAGCAGAGTTGGGGCCAGGGCTCCAGTTGGACCTGCTATTGTAATGGAGCTCAAGCCTGACTTAATCCTACAGGTGGAGGACTGCTGCACAGATGATTACTACAGCCACTCAGGCACCACTGGGGATTTAAAACAAGAGCTGGACTATAGCAGGCAGCCTGCCATCCACCTCCTCCTCCTCTTCCTTCTACAATGACTGCTTGCAATACTTGCCCAGCTCCTCCTCTGCTACCAGTGCCCACCAAAGGAATGGTTGAAATGGTCACGTGAGCTCCTTGACTTCTTCCTAGCCCATGCAACTGCTGTCTTTTGACTTCCTTCTGTGTCTGGTTGCATTTGCCTGTTTTCAAACAGCCAGTAAATTTTTTTCCTAGGGCCAGATATTCAAAAGGGTTGCACCATGCGCAATAGGGTTGCGCATGCGCAAGTCTGAAATTGCGCCATTCTGCGATATTCAGCAGGTGGCAGTTGCGCCACTGAAAACAGGCTGAGCAACAGCGCAATGCAAATGAATGCATGCTCAACTGGAAGGGGAGGAACCATGCATAAACTGCACAGCCCGATATTCAGCCGGGCTGTGCAGAGTCATGCAGACGCAACCCCCAACCTGCGCCTGCAGGACTTTGAGCAAAAAAAAGGCTTAAGTCGAGGCCACCAGAGTGAGCTGCTGCATTGCAGGTGCAACACAGCAGCTGCCACCTGTGGCTGGCCTCAACCCAGTCCCTGTGCTCCCCCCCAGCCCGATCAAGGGCATAGTGTACCCCCACCAGCCGGATCGCTGGCAGCAATGTGTCCCCAACACATCCCTGGTGGTCCAGTGGACCGATAGCCCGATCGCGGGCTGGGTTTCAAACACACACCCCACCTCCCGATCCATATCCCTGATGGTCCAGTGGACCGAAAATCCGATCGCGGGATGTGGTGTCAACCCCAACACATCCCTGGTGACCTGATGTCCCCCACCACCACCCTCTGAGCCCCACCACCCGCTCCCCGGTCAGCAGGCGCAGCATCCACCTGCCTGCCACCCGCGCCACTGAAATTCATTCACAAAACTGGACTGTCTGGTATGGTATGGGCTGCATGCCCATTGGCTCTTGCTCTGCACCAATGGGCGTGCAGCCCTACGAGCGATCAGTCGTTGAAGCGGGGGGCGGCAGGCAGGTGGGATGCTGCTGCCCGCCGCCGCGGGGGAGCGGTGGGCTTCGCGGGTGGGGTGGGGGGACACTAGGTCACTAGGGTTGTGTTGGGGCGACAACTACATCCCACATCGACTTATCGGTCCACTGGACCACCAGGGATGTGTTGGGGAAACACATTGCTGCCCATGATTGGGCTGATGAGATGGGGGTATTTAAGCTATGCCCATGATCGGGCCAGTGGGGGGGTGGTGGTGGTGGTGGGGTTTTTACACTCTTTTGCCTGCGATTGGGCTGCAGGGGGCATCGTTCCCCGATGGCTGCTGCCTGGCAGGGTGACAGGCGCAAGTCCTCGGGGATCGGCGCACCTGCATGCTAATGGCATGCAAAAGGGGCCATAATCAGATGCAAATGGCCCCCCCCTGTGCCTTGCATGAATTATAGCCCCATTTGCATGTCACCTTTTGAATATCGGGATTTTGCGCATGGCGCAATGGTACTTGCGCCACCGCAAGTTGAATGCTCCACTTTGTCAACTAGCGGTGGCACAGGATTCCACTGCGCCATAGCAGTACTGTGGTTGGGGTGATATTCAAAGGAGTTGCTCAATAGCGCACCTTTGAATATCACCCGACACCCCTGCACAACTATTTTGCTCAGCGCAAGGGCTTGCGCCTATGAATGGTGCAGTTTGAATATCCAGCCCCTAGTGTCTACTTAGACATAGAATATTAAATATATCAAAATAAAATATAATTGCTTTGAAGAAGATAGAAACCTTTATTATGGCTCAGATTTAATGTATGGTTGGAGAACACTGAAATCTCATCTTGATTGTTTTACTTTCTTATTGCTATTTTGTATTTTGAGGTTAAATCAAATATAATAAAATATAATTATTTTTTGTTTTTTTGAGAAGATAGAAGCTTTTATTATGTCTCTTTTTGGTTTGATCCACACACACTGAAGCGTTGAAGCAGTGAGATCACCACGATTTTGGCAGCCTTGCACCATTCCTCTGATCCTAAAAATGTATCACAATGGTTGTATAATTGTAGGTCTATATTCAGATTGCTTTGTTTCATTATAATTACACACCAAGAAGAATGGTCTTAATGAGTTCATTTAATGTTTCATAATTTTACCCTTTGCAATTTTAATGAGCCCCAATCCTGGAGCCTTCAATTTGTTTATCTAAACATTTCTTTGCTCAGTTCATCAATAGTCCAATAAGATTTAGAATAAAATTACTTTAGAACAAAAGCTGTATAAACTTTGGGTTTGATTTTGTGCAGATATTAACTTCTCTCTGAGTTGAAAATGCATAGGAGATTAGTTGTACATGTTGTATTTTTTCCACACTTTTACTGTGGAAATTTGTAAAAGAAATATGAAAAAATAACACTTGACCTTTTGCATGGTCTTGACATCCCGTAAAGCTAATGGCTTAAAACTTATTTAGAAGTCATTCAAAAGTTATCCCAAGATCAAGATTTACTAAACTATAAAATTAATGTGTTTTAATAATAGAAGTTGCCAAAGAGGACATAATACTGTAAATGTAAACTGAACTTCACCGTGTTCACTGACATATACAGTTTCTTTATTGTTTTATAACACATTAGATTGCAGTATTTATTTTGAATGTTTTGGCCATGAAGATGGTGTGTACAGTGCCTGTGTGTGTTTGCTGTAGCTCAATATATTTTTCCCCCAAAAAGCATAGCAAAAAATGCCTGCTGATTTCTATATATTTTGCCTGAATATTTCACAGAAGACCTGGCATATGTCTAAGACAGTGCTTACCAGATAGTGTCTCAAGAGGTTAAAAAAACTTATATATTTTTTTTTTAGATTTGCTGGAAAAAGGTTGACATTTATGAGGTATGAATCTTTCTTGAAAAACAATAACTGCCCAACTGAAGCATGTCGCAAGAACATGATTAAATGTTAAGTATTTAAATGTGCAAGTTGTTGCATTTCAAAGGGGTAAACAACTCGCCAATTTAATAGGCAACTGATGTTTAACAGGCTGTTTCAGTTTCCTAATGGCCATTTGATAAGCAGCTTGGAGTTATGTCTCCAACATTCTAAACAGAAAGAAGGGAATACTTTATTTCAATTGACATAGTGATTTGTAGATGTAGAAGGGTACATTGAAAACTCCAAAATGTGTGTTCCACGATACTCCATTTTCCAGCTACACATAGCAAGATGGCTGTAGGCATCACCCACAGCCATAAAAAACAGCGCTACATATGCAAGTAATAGAAAGGAGCAGAAATTCCTTGAGGACCCTACAAAAATGCAGGTGATTGGGTGCACACCTTGCAGAAGAAAGCCGGGCGTTATAATATGTGGGATCATAATAGCAAAGGCAGGCTAACCTATTATTGTGACACATCACTATATTTTTGGATTAGACTAACCTATTTATTGGGGAATGTCAATGTTTTTGGATTAGAGGACTTCTTATTGATCCTAGTCCATAGGTTATGGTGGGAATTTGCAAGTGGTCAGAGAGCACAACTGTAGATCCTGATTGAAGCAATTCATCTACAAAATAGCTCAGAAGAAAAGAGCACTTTCCAGCCCAAGAGAGACAGCTCAGTTCAGTATAGAACAGGCAGTGCTGGGTAAGCCAGGAAGTAGGTAGGGAAAAGTGACAGATACTGTTGTATGCCATACCCCACTTGGCACGTTTACTTTATTTGTGCCAAGGTAGGCCAGCCATCCATAGGTAAGACCTGGAAGTGCCACCCATTGTTCAATGCCCAGGCATGGTTTTGGATAGATTTTATGTCCAACCCTGTAAGCCATGCCCAGTCTTCAGTTGACAGATTTATAGAATGATGCAATATGAAGGGAGAAATTCAGTGAAGGGCCAAGTGTGATCCCAACAAACATTATGTTTATTACATTGTTAGTTCCATCATGCAACCTGCATTTAGTATGCATCTTAACACTGTGTAAAACATCTGAGTTGTCAATTTCGCCTAATTTTAAAAAGGATAAACTTGAGGCCTTTATGGACATACAAATGTTAGGACAAAATAAGGCTAGTGGGCAACTGAGACCGTCCTCCCACTACTCAATAGTATGTTTTATCTACTTCTGATGCCCGTAAATAATCATCTAATTTTTGTGTAAATGTTTACCTTCTTTCTAAGTTTACTATGCTTCTTGTGAATGTATTCCATATGCAAATCAGCCTCTGTGAGAAGCAGCATTTCTGCCTGTATTCCCAGAAAGTTACCCCTTACAGTTGCTTGTTACAGGCCCTTATTATATTTTTGTTGTGTTTAGTATTTAATCCCAGTTTTTGTGTATCTTTCAGATCCTTTAAGAAACCATGCAGCAGAATTAAGTCCTTTCTTTATCTTCTTTGCTGCAAGCTTCACAGAGTTCAGACAATTTGAAGTGGTGCTGAAGGTATCAACCCTACATGTAAAGATCAGATTGAAAAATACAGGTCTGTTGTTTTATTTTCCTTTTTCATGTTTATTAGCAAAAATAACTCCATTGAGCATGCTTATTTACAAGGAGGTCCTAAATGGACAATTTGGTACAAGATATACAACTAGCAAATGGTATAAATATAGTTTACAATAGTCAACACAATAGGACAGGTTAGATATGTGGATGAACAATAGAGAAAAATACATATATATATATATATTTATTTATTTACATCATTTATACAATTGAAACAGTCATGTTAGTCATTATGAGGTCAGCTACAAGTGCATGGGTATAAGTACTAGACTTTCAGAGGTAAGTGGCTTAACCTGAATAATGGGAGCCTTTACAACCAGAGTAGGCAAGGGAGATAGGTATGCCCAGGGAGGAGTCTGGTTGTGAGATAGACATAAAGATAGGTGACGTGACAGAGGGGATAGACAGACGGATAGGCAGAAGGATAGAAGACACGAGTATAGGGTGTGTACTTATCCTCTTTGTAGTAAATTGGTGCTATAGCCATCTCTAATGAGATGGGATGTGATAATGACATAATTAAGTGGATAAGTATATGATAGTTATTTTTGAAGTTGGCATATACAGCAGTCATACAATTTGCTGTTGACAAGGTTTTTTAAAAATATTTAGTGATACAAGATTTTGAAGCATGAGGGCAGCTTGTGCTTTATTCTAAGCAGCTGTCAGGGTGCAGGATATAGCCAGCTGGCGGAAGCTGGAGTGGGTGTGTGGAACATCCGGCAAAATGAATGAGCTGCTTACTAGTGGATAGTGGCAGGTAGATCATTGGAAAAGGCTGGATAAGTAGGAGGGGAGTTTTAGCAGGAGGGCTTTGTAGAGCTATGTAAGTGAGTGGATGAGCCATCTTGTGGACAGGGAAGTCCAGCCCAGGGAGGCATATAAATCACAGTCATGTAAACGACAGTGGGCATTAGTGATGAATCATATAGACCTGTGGTACAGTACATCGAGCTGTTGAAGCAGAGAGTCTGAGCAATGCCCACAGATTACATTGGCATAATCAAGGAGCAGGATGAATGTGGTCTGTACCAATGTCAGATAGCTTCTGTTGAAAAAAGGGGATTTATTCCTAAAAAAGAAACAGAGTCTTTACCTTAGTTTTTTTGCGAGTGAAATGATATGGGCTGAGAACATTAGGTAGTGGTCTAATTCACAGCCGAGGTATTTAAATTTGTTGACAGCTTCAAGGTTGTCAGCAAGGAGCATTTTGATGAGCAGCAAAGAGGAGAGAGCTTTTGGAACTGCAGTCAGATGATTGGAGTCGAAGTACATGACCTTACTTTTCCCAGCATTTAGGAGAAGTTTAGGCTGCAAAAGATTTTGTTGGAGAAGGTCAAATTCAGCCTGAAACTCCACGCATACTTTGCTCACTGAAGGTCTGAAGATATAGAGGACTGTGTCATCTGCGAATAGATATAACTTAGCTTTGCTGACATTGGCCCCGATGGAGTTTCTGTAAATCATAAACAGAAGACCTTCAGGGATTGAGCCTTGTGGTCCTCCCCTTGTAAGAGGAGGACTGGGGAGAGTATACCTTCCACCTTGATCTGCTGCCATCTTTCTGACAGATAGCTGGGGAACCACCTCAGTGCGGGTCTGGTAATGCCATGACAGTTTAGTGAGTCAAGAAGTAAAGCATGATCGACTGTGTCGAATACTTTACTGTGATCTGGGAATACAGCCCCTCTGATTTATCAACCTATTTATCTTCTTTTTTAAGTTTATGCCATCTCTAATTCCAGGACCTTACTGTAAATGGCAAGCATACTGTAGCATATCTTTTTTGGCTTTCAAGTAAAACAGTTCCTCAAACTGTATGAAAATTACAGCTGTATTCTTGTTGATCAGTAGACCGTGTTTATTATAAATTGTCTTTTGCTCATTCACTTTGTTCACTGGTTCAATCACTTTTCCTTTTAATCTGTCTAGATAGTCTGTGCCTTCATAAGTGAGCAGGCAACAAATGTGTTTTTGTCAATATTTGAAAAGTTCTGAAATGTAATGTTTGGTGACTGTAATTACTGTAGTAAAGTTCTAATATGCCCCAGTACATTCTTATAATAAGCTTTTATCTAGTTTTAAAGTTGCAAATGATGAACCTGTTTAATTATGCAGAAGATTAAGAAAACTCTAAATACAAGATTCACCTAATTTCTATGCGCGTATGAGGTATATCTCTAACCATATTTTGACAGGCTTAAGCCTCTGTTATATATAGTGGTGTCAGCTAGGAGACAAGGGTCTGGGATACGCATGTCACACTTTCATGCATGACAAATTGGAGTAATTGCCCTTTTAATTACATTCTGTTCCTGCAGGATTCTGCTTTATGTTACTGCCAGAAAATGTGATGAGAACTTTGTATCCTGGCTGACTCCACTTAGGACTTTATTTCCAAGAAACCTAAAACTCTTCTTTTCTATCACACAATACTTTTAACCTCTGCTCTCCCTTAGAGGGGGAGTTTGTATCAGGATATCAGGGACAGCTATAGACTTGGTGGGGGTCCACAAGTACAGCAAACTTAGAAACATTTTATCCTACTTGGAGAACGTCATCATATTTCCAAGGCATTGCCAGAGAAATGAAGAAGACACAAGCAAAGCTAACTGTTGCATCAAAGACACTAACATCTGCATCTGGAAGAGGGCTACTAAACAATTATTGACTGAAGGAAGTCAAATGACATGGGCTGTATTTTCAAGAGTCTACATGCAGGTGCAAGTCCAGATTTTGAATGGCAACTGCATAAAAACAAGCATTTGTCAGTGCTGTATGTGTGTTTGCACTTGCTGTGTAATTAGTGACCCAACTTCATGAGTTAGATAATAAATAAATAAATTTTGTTAAATTAATTTTAATGGGCATGGAAGAAAACTTGTTCCACAATTTGGATGGGGTGGGGAAATAATAGAATGTTTGTTTCAGTGTCTGTGTGAGGAAACGTCACTGACATGACAGTCGGGAGGATTGCACGCCTCCTTTCATGTACTGATAACATTCTGTGAGCTTGTTTTGTTTTGTTTTGTTTTGTAAGACAAACAGCCGAAACTGATTTTGTTGTGTTAAAATCTCTTTATTCTTGAACCAAAACTGCAGACACAATTACACGGTCCAGGAAGCTGACCACAGTAATCTGCATGTGCTGATCATTGTTAATTGTTGTAATTATCTAAACCCATTATCTCCTGGTTCCCCCTTACCTAAAAATGTCATGCCTTTCTCTGCTTCTCAGCATCATGTGATGCTTAGTAATAAATCAAACCAGAGTCCCAAATCAGTCCTAAACTTGTAGGTATATACATATTTGGGATAGGTTTTTTGTGTTGTTTTTTTTAAGAAGGGCTGGACATGATCATAACAGACAGGTTTGTGCAACCTTAACCTCTCCATTATAATGGGTGCCCACTGTATGCTGTAACAAGCATTTTCATTGCTTTTTGCCTCCTACAGTGCTACCTTCACTCTAAGGTGAGACCCCATCTGGAGTACTGCGTGCAGCTCTGGAGACCCAATCTCTGCAAAGACATAGACAGAATGGAAGCTGTCCAGAGGAGGGCAACTAAAATGGTGCAGGGTCTGCACCGGAAGACATATGAAAAGAGATGAAAGGAGCTTAATATGTATAGCCTCAAGGAAAGGAGGGAGAGGGGGGACATGATAGAAACTTTCAAGTACCTCAAGGGAATCAACAAAGTCCAAGAGGGTAGCATCTTTCAAAAAAAGAGGTGTGCAAGAACAAGGGCACAATTTGAAGATGGGGGTGGCTCAGAGGTAATTTAAGGAAGTATTTTTTCAAAGAGATAGTTGTGGATGCATGGAACGGCCTTCCGGAGGAGGGTGTGGAGTCAAAAACAGTGGTGGAATTCAAGCATGCATGGGACAGTCATAAGGCAATTCTAGGGGGTGGGGGTAGGAAGAAGTAGGCTGCTGGTTAACTAGGATATGCAGCTTATCCATTAGGTAGGGAAATGGGCAGACTGGGTGGGCCAAGCGGTCCTTATCTGCCGTCATATTCTATGTTTCTATGTAACACTATGATCTGTACTGAACTGGGAGTTTGACATTTTGTTTGTTTGTTCTGTTCTATGTGAAACCGCTAACCGGTAACCTGTGGATCCCTTACCACGCTGGTAGGCCACACACCCACCCTTGGCCAGACAGTGGAGAGCCCTCACTGTTTATAGCCTACAGGCTCCTTACCTCCCTTGGTTATCATATAGTTGCACTGGACTATATATGCATTGTATCATGTATAAGACAAGGCCTCCCTGAGGCGGCTTACTGCCAACTCATATCATGCATTGCTTTAGCTACCAATTACATAGGTCTTAACCGCTCGTTAGGTAAATATGTCAATAGCTCTGCCCTGTTTTAGCTACCAAATGTGTAGGCATTAACCAGTGCTCATTGTACTTATACTCTGTATTATTGCTCACCCACATTTATTCTATGTATGTACTGTGTGAATGTCTATGTTTTATTCTAATGTGGAGCCTTTGGAAATGCGTCTATGACTCAAAGGGTTGTAATTCCGATTTCCTAAATAAATAAAATACACTAATATAACAAAATATTTACTGTAACTTGGATCAGCTACACTTTCACTACGTTTTAAAAATTCTCTGCTGAACGTGACTATTTTATCCCCCTACAGCATTCTCTCTTTCTCTGTGTTTTTAATTCGCACCTGACTGGAGTTCAGGTAATGTGCTGTGAAGGGCCAGACTTAATCAGAGCCTTAGCACTGTTAACATAAGAAAATAGAATGTGACAGCAGATAAGGGCCACTGGGCCCACCTAGTCAATCCACTTTATTATATATATTTTTTTGCCTTCATTATTTGCTGCAGACATCACTTGATCTACAGTATGTTGCCATCTCTTCCCCTCCCTACCTTCCTCCTACAATTCCTCATGCCTCTCCCAGGCCATTTTGACCCCATCACTGTTTTTGCCACCACTACCTCCACTTGAAGGCTGTTCCAGGGACCCACCACCATTTCTGTGAAGAAGTACTTCCTCATATCCATCCTGAATTTATTCCCTCCAGTTTCATAGTATGCCCCCTTTTTCTACAGCACCTTTTTCTTTGAAAAATACTCCCTTCCTGTACCTTACTAATAGAGATGGGTGAAGTCCAAAAAATTCACTCTGAATAATTTCATGCATTTTGCATAATTCGCAGAGTGCAGTTCATGAAATCCACGCAATTTGCAGAGAGCGAATTTTGCCATGAAGTGTGAAATTTAGCCCGCGATTCTCATGCTCCATGGTGGAACTGCGCACTTCATGGCAAAATGTAATTTGTGGTGAAATTCATGCAATTCACGGCTGAGTCGAAGTTCCCCATGTGCAGAGAAGCTTGTCGAAGCTCCACAGAGCCTGAATTTTGGCACTTTGCTCTACTTATTAACCCATGTGAGGTATTCAAAGATCTCATTCATATCCCCCATCTCCCTCCTCTCCTCCAAAGTGTTCATGTTTAGCTCCTTTAGCCTCTCCTTGTAGGGCTTTTGATGCAGACCCTGCACTATTTTGGTAGCCCTCATCTGAATTGCCTCCACTCTGTCTACGTCCTTCCTGAGATGTGATCTCTAGAACTGGAGAAAGTACTCAAGGTGAGGTCTTACCAATGATCTACATAAAGGCAGCACCACCTCACTCTTTCTGCTGGTGATATCCCTTCCTATGCACCTCAGCATTCCTCTCTCCCTTCTGACTGCCTTGTCACACTGACTGACCACCTTAAGGTCATCTGACTGCACAGAGCTTATCATCTGCAGGCAGAGCTCGGGTGTGACTAGATGTGAGGGACCTGTGGATGAGCTGTGAGTGAAGGCAGTACACTACCATGTGCAGTAGCACAACCCACAAAAGTTTTGCTTGTCTGCCCATTAAGTGTCTGGAGAGCCAGACTGAGTTTGGAGTAAGCAGAATGGAGCAGGTCTTATCACAAATCATAAGACTAATTTATGTGATTAAAAGTGTATGAGGGGGAATTTGTTTGATAACCCAATCAATACAGTATATGTTCACATTTGGGAGGCAGTATAGTGCAGTGGTTTAAGGCTCTGAGCTGCACACCTGGAGACTTGGGTTTGAATCCCACAGCCCCTACTAGCATACCATGTGACTCTGAGCAAGTCACTTAACTTCCTTGTGCTTCCAGGTCATGCCTGTAAACAAGCTTTCAGCTTAGTGTGTCTCTCCTGGTTAGACAAACAAACAAACAATAATACCCTGGCAATTTTAATTTGAAGGAGTGTTAATGGAAACTGAAGTTTAACAGCAAGGAAAAGCATAGTGGCATTTCAAAACTGTAAAATTCTTTTTTTTTCAATTAAATATGCTTTATTCAGTTTTTCCAATCACAAACAATGCAGTGTATGATACAGAAGATGACACACGAATCCAAGTATATGTACATTGCATTAAACTGTCCCATGAGTCCCCATTTTTCCCCTTCCCTCCCTCCCTCCTTCCTCTTCCCCACTTCTTATCCCTCCCCACTACCAGCCCACCCTCCCCAAAGCCAGTCTACAGATTATAATACCACAGGTCAGTTCTCTAACCCCACTAGGGGGAGCAGAAACACTGCTACCTAAAAGAAAAAACAGGGGGAGATTATATGAACGTCATCACTTAGAAAGCCAATCGGCTACCCCACTTAAAAAATTTAAATTCAAAAGGGGGATATGTAAAGGCCCTGCCTTCTTTGTTAATGTGACGAAACGATTGACCATAAATCATGGAATTTCTCAGATTTGGTATTACGCTTAGGCAATTTATTTTTAAAGCCAGCAATGGTTTTCTCAATCCTTATATTATATAATGACCCAGCAAGCCATTCCTGATAGGTAATAGAAGTCTGGTCTTTCCAGTGTTTTAATACTAAGGCTTTCACCGTGAGTGAGATTAGATTAATAAAGTATCTCATTTCCTTCACTGCCACCCTTGTGTAATCTCCTAGCAAACAAATCTGCAGGGTAATAGATCTTGTAACTCTAATAAGGGAAAAACTGTAAAATTCTAATATGAGGATGAATTTACTTTGTTGATATTCTGTGGGTTGCTTCTGAAAACTGGAATGTGTTACTTATAGTGCATTAAACTCTCATAATGCACTGTAAGTAACCGATTAAAATGTTTAACTTTACCATCCATTTTTATGAAGTACCAGTATTATGCCGTGGACTGCATTTGGCATGTTCTTTTTCTGGATTAACACATTCCTTGTCAATCATGGTCACTGGTGCCAGGGCTGGATTTACATGGCCATGGGCCTTATGCACAGCAGTCACTAGGGCCCACTCAAGGTGCCACACTCCCCACCCACTCACACAGTATCACACAAACATTCAATACATAAATACATATCCCCAGTTTAGTTTTTTTTTATTAAAGTTGCCAGCTGTCAATTTTAATATTTAACTCTTTTTTTTCTTGTTTTCATGCTATGTAATATACCTAAGGATGTTTTAAGTAAAAAAGGCCTTTTTATAATTTGGGCTGTTGGCCCAATTTGCACTAATCGTCTTACAAGTCAATAATAGCCACGCCGGTATCCAGTTAACTGAAATAGGGTGGCATTAAACTCTTAATGACCAAAAGATCAGTTTGTTTGTACAAGACGGAACTGCAGCACTGATGAAACTTATCAAAGGGATGCTGCAGAGTTGGAGAAATTACTTAAAGTGATTTTGCAAGCTTTTGCAGATGCCTTTTTCATATACAATGCTGATCGTATAAAAGTTTGGAAGTACTGAGGTATACCTTGAGGTACCAGGTACCTCCTCAGCACTGCCGAACTTTTCTACAATCACCATGTGAACTTGAGTGTCTCAGTGGTACTTCGAGGTACCTCGAGGTATACCTCAGTACTTCCAAACTTTTACACGATCACCACTGTAGTATGCCATTGCCTCCCATGGTTCAAATGTTGAATCTGCAATTTGTTTTGTAAATAAATCTGTCATAGTCATTTTTATTTATATTTTATCAGCACTTTGCCCTCCATTTTTTTGTGTGTGGCCACACCCTCAGAATGGTGTCATACAAGGAAACTGTCAATGTTTTACATACAGCACCAAGGAATTCTGGGTAAATTATAATGTTGATGCAAATGTTAGTTACTCAGAGAAGCAGTCCCTTATTTTGGTGGTGGTGACTGCACCTAATATGTAGATGTACATAGCAAGGCATTGTTGGCACTATAAGAAGTTGTTTTCCCAGTTCCTTTACTGTGAGGTGCAGTCTCATATTTATGTAGTGGCTTCAACAATAAAAGCTCTCATATGTTTATTTGCAAGACAAGGCATTGTGTATATAGTATCAAGCTGTCAAGATTTCTTTACTGAAAGATTTAATTTCCTATACCAGTAGTGTAGATGTCTGCAATACCAAGACTGACTAACAGAGGTCTCTGTTTCAAAACAGTGCTTAAAAACTTTTGTTTTCCTTGCGTGATGTCATGCTTGGCGGATTGCAGCACCAAGAGAGATAAAGGGGTAGTTTATGCAAATGAAGCAGAGCACTGAAATAAAAGCATTTATTTCATGGAAAACATTACTTTTTGGCAGTTTGAATGCTAGTAGTTTGAATCACAACTCCTACAGGTTAATACAGGTTACTAATCCCATTTTATGTGGCACAGCTCTCCAAATCACTTTAAAAAAAGGGAGTATCTAGATCAAACATCAGACACATCAGAGTGGCCGTGGAAAACACAGACAGGACAGATTTCCTTCAATATCAGGGGAGGAATATGAAAAATTATGGTAGAATTAATTTCATTAATACATTTTCCCCTCGGGCAGCAGTGGTCCAGTCAATCATCCATAAATATTGGAGGGTGGTACAAAGTGAACCCAGTTTTCAGGAATTAGTAGAATAAAATCCTAGGATGGTCTACAAGAGGGATAGGAGTATCAGTGATACCCTAGTACACAGTTCAAGCCCTGCCAAAGATCCAAATACATCACACATTTAACTTCCCCCAAAAAAGGGTGCCACAAATGTGGCCAGTGTAAGTTTTGCAAAGTGGTCAGTAAAGAGGAAAATGTCTTTAACCCCCAGAAATTGTGCCATTGTGGAAATGTGTGACTTCATCACCTGCACTATGGAAGATGTGATCCATCTGGCCACTAGCAGGTGTGGACCCTTCTATACTGGCATAACTTTCTGCCAAATGAAAGTGCATACTGGATAACATTTATGTGCAATACAGAATGGGGAAAAGGATAATGCCCTGTCAGCACATATTGGAAGCAGCCAGGACAGGGGCAATCATGTGTTTAACTTCATAGGCATGCAGAAGGTTATGGAACAGTGGGAAGATTACGATAGTCTTCTAAGCAAAAGAGAAAACTATTGGATTCTTAAACTTGCAACCAGGAAATGGTCAGGAATAAATGGAAGTATAGAGCACGTAGCCTTTCTGGAATAATTACATTGTTCACTAACTTACATTATTTCTCCATCCCCCTTCTTTTATTGCGCCCCTTTCTTTCTCCTCTGTACCCCCCCCATACACACACACACACACACACACACCTGTTCTATCTGCCTACTCTTTCACTGGCTTCATTAACTATTTTATTGAATACTGAAGTCTTTTGTATATTATATGTCTACATTAACTGTATGCATGTCTTCTTCTTTCTTTTTTCCTTAGGAAATTTTGCCCGAAGAAAAGCTATTTGGAACTTTAGGAACTGCTGCATGCTCTAGTTATTTACATGTTTTTAACTATATCACTTTCGCTTTCACTGTAGGGATATGGGGTTATATATTAATTCTGTTTATTATGGATTGTATTTCTTTGCACCTTCATAGCACCATGTAGTTACTCAATTTTTCTATTATGTAACTTGAATTAGTATGAGTGCAGTAGCGAGCACTACCATTTTAATTGTGCTTGCCCCTTTAATCCACCTGTATAAAAGCATGATGGACCATCCAGTGGATCACTCCCTTAAAAAAGCACCAATACACAGGTGTTAAATGCGTCAGGGACTCTTTTTCTTGCTGAGGGTACGCTTTTCAGCATGTTCAGGCTAGACACCTTTTGCACTTTCAATAAAAGTTGATGCACGTTATCTAGTGCTCTGTCAGTGTTTCTGTGGAAATAGGGTTGCTGGGTGCAGAACATTTTGTCGAGACATTAAAACTCTACCTTTCCAGGCTACTCCTGAGCCACTGGTGTACATTGAAACAGTGGTGCCTCTACATTACAGCTGTAAGTTACCAAATTCCCAGTCCCCACACTCCCTTGCCAGCCACACATAATCCCAGATGCATAGCAGGCACATCCAAATCCTTCACCAAGGTCACTATGTCTTTTTAAGCCAGAGACATCACTCATCACATTGTTCCTGTAACATTCTAAACCCTGGCCTGACCCCAGTCAGAGCTGCTCCATCGAAGTTATGAAAGCATGCTCCCTGGTCTCTGCTCTCATAGTTGCCACTTGCAGTCAGGATCCTGCATCTTCCATGAGTCAGTGACCACAGCCAAGGCCACAGAATGCTGGGCCCACTGCAGAAACCATGAAGACAAACTTGCACATGGTTGCAGAAATGCTTCTAAGATGGCCAGTGCAGACTGTAACTCTAAATAAGTGGCAGCACTGTGTGGCCTCCACCTGTGCCCTGTCTCATAATGACTTCTGTCCTAATGCACCTGTCAACACTCCCCCAATATTGTGCATGGTGTACCACAGTACTAGAAGCCCTTTGGCAAACCAAGCCTCAAGTTCAGCACATATTTAGCACATATATTCTGATGAGGATACAGCACAAATCTCTCCCCAGTGCTTGGAGTCAGGGCAAGTCTGCAAAGGGAAATGCAGGAAGGGGATGCTGCCTGGTGTGCCTGTATGAAAACACATTCTTCTGATTTTTTTTTCTTAAGTACAAGCAATTAAGAAACTTGTGATAAAAAATCAGAAAGGAAAATTAAGTCTAAATTTTTCTTGCAGCACCAGTTCTCTTACTTTTAGCAGCAGGAAAACTGGTCAATACTAAATAAATTACTGAGCAAGACCGATGCCGCTCAACTTCCTTTACTTACTACAAGTGATGGTAATGTAACTGATCAATTGGCTATTGCTACTGAACTTAATAGAGCCTTCACTGAAGTTTATAAACTTGCTCCCCCACTTGTATCCTTGGATCTAAGTTCTAGTAAACAAGAATTTGATGATAACTCCCCTAAATTTGAATTTAAATACTCCCTACCGAACCATTATTCTCTATATATCGCTCCATTATTTTTGTGATTTGACTGATGCAAAAAGTTTTTGGGATTTGGGTTTTATTGGATCAGAATTTAACCTTTCAAGACCACATTTATCATGTTGTTAAAAATTTACATTCTTGTGGAGGACAGTTATATTGGTTGAGAAATTGCTTGCCAACTCACTCAAGGAAGGTTCTGGCACAATCAGTGCTGTTACCAGTTATTGATTATGGTTTTCCCAGATATTCATCTGCTACTACTGCTGCTCTTCAATGTCTAATAACACTTTATCACACAATCTGTAGATTTGCTAGTCCAGTTTCTCATTTTACTCACTATTGTTCTTTGTCTAATGAGCTAGGTTGGTTTTCTTTTGATCAGAGGATTGCTTATTTTAGTTCATTATTTTTTAAACAGATTCAGCAGTCTCTAATCCTTTTTCTTTTATGTCAGATGTTTTGTTCTCCTCTCATTCATATACTGCTAGATCTGCTCACATTTGTAAACTGTGTCATTCTTGTTGTAGGACTTCTTTGGATCATAGATATTGGCTTTACCAAGTTTCTAAATTGTGTAATGACCTGCATGATGATTTTTTTTATCTTGTAATTCCTTATATGTTTTTAAAATATGTTTAAAGCAACATTGTCATACGTTTTCTATTTGTTCATGTTATGATTAATTTGTATGTTGCATATGTAATTGTTTTGTTATTTCTGGGGCACCCATGAAAATAGACATTTGATGCCCTCGGGTTTACCCAGTTACCAAATTTTTAAATAAAACTTTTTTTAAAAAACTCAGCTGGTGGGGTCCCTTTCCTACACTGTACCCTTCAGGTCAGCTACTTAAAGGGAGATCTCTGTGAATAAAAAACATTTTAAATGACAAATACTGTCCCTTGGCCCCAAACACAAATCTCCCAATTCAGAAACACTACAAAAAGGATAATTTAAGAGGAGATTCTGCAATGCTCAGGACTTTGTTACAACCCAAGCCAGGACACTGCAATGCTCAGCATGCCACACTTACTCACAAAAAAAAAAAATAGTTGATGGTGCTGCCGTAATTAAGCAGGGATACTACTCACTTCACTTTTGCTCCCAGCTCTTCCTGATCTCTGAGCTATGATCACAGCTACTCCCTCCAGCTCTGAGTACATGTCCAGACTCCAGAATGTTTGCTGCCTACTCCAGACCCTCCTCTAGTCTGGTGCCTATAGATGAACCCCCCACTCCCCAGTTCTACTGCTGACACATTACAATGCATTGATTGACAGCCTAATCCAGCTCCATCATTAATTCACAGAACAACCATTTATATCTATTGGAGTCCTCAGAGGAACCCATGACACATTGAAATCCCTGTGCCTCTCCCTCAAGGACTGTCCATTTAGGAGTGGCTTCCAGTGATTGTTACATTAAATGACCTATCCCTTCTCAACTTTTTGGGGACCCACTTGCTGGTTATTGTGAATTATTTGTAGACTTTGTGCTCAAATGAAAATTAGCTTTTTCATGCATGAAATGTTCGCATATTGCATCTTGGCATGGGTGACTGCTGGCACTTTGTCCTCTGAAGGTCCCTGCTAGTAACTCCCCCCCCCACACCCATCTCCATGACTTTGGAGGGGATGCTCTTTCTCTCTGCTGGTGAGCTGCAGGGTACTAAAGAGTATCCTTTTAAACCTCCAGCATGTATCTCCAGCAGAAGTGAGATAATTTGGGTTATAAATCTTCTAGTGCCAGCCCTATATCCTAGAGCTGGAGGCTACACCTACTAGTGGTGCAAAGAGAGAACCACCACCAGCACCACACGCTGTTGCACAGACCGGCAGGGCAGGTAGACTGGAACTAGTACCATCATGCAGATGCTTCCCTAGCCCTTCAGTTGCCCCTCCTTCCTTCTCCTGCTGAAAGAATGCACTTCCTGGTACTCACCCTCCTCTTCTTCCTCATGCATTAGGTCCAGTTGGCACCAACAAAGCAACTCCTCTCACGATTGAATCTCCCACTGGACTCCAGCAGAGCTGTTTGTGCCCACTGCATCTGCTGAGCCCCAAGGGGAGGGGAGGAGGAGGAGGCAGCAAATGCTGAATCTGGAATTGGTAAGGGCATGTTGCAATGAGCTTGTTCCAGACACAATACTGGCAGCCTGTACTGCCGGGTGGGCATTAGCTTTCATCTGCACATCCAGCCCAATGGCAAGGTCAGTGACCCTTCTGAATCCAGCCTGTTGAGTAAGGGACTTTGTGCATTAACATTTCATCACTCACCAAGTGCACCACAAGTGGGCAAGTGGGAGATACCTGAGAGGAAGACATATTTGTATTAATGCTTTGAGTTTTATGGGATGTTTGATATTTACAAGCTCATTGCCTCGCAGTTGTTCACTATAACCAGGGCTGGATTTACATTGCCAAGGGGTCTATGCACAGCAGTAACCATACCCCTCCCCTCCCCCCCCGTACTGTGTCAACTGCATAGGTTGGGTGGCTGCACAGACAAACCTTGTCATGTAAACATTCAACAATTAAATTCAATCAGTACAACTTTACCAATGGACACATTAATATATTGCTAAGAATAATACAAAATAAAAGCATAATTGTAAATCCCTTGCATGTAAGGCTTGGGGATTGGCTTCACCATACTGTGCATTGTCTGACAGCAACAGTTTTACACACACATAGGACAGCCTGTTCTGAACAGTAACACTCAATGTGGTTCTTTTATTAAACCTGTACCAAATATGAGAAATACTCATGCTGCCTTTAAATTCCCATTGGAGCTCAGATCTCATATATTTCAGTGCCACTGCCTGTGGGCAGAAGCCAGTCTTTGTAGCCTACAATAGGCAGCCTACTATGCACAGCACATTGGTAGATATGGTGAAGCAGCAACCAATCAAAATGCCATTAAAACACATCACACAGACACATGCATCAAGTCCTGCACTTAGCAAATCACATTGCTGCATTTTTATTTATGTTATTTAGTTTTTGTTAACTGGGTAGGGTGCACTAGGCAATCACTTTCCTATTTTCAGGCACATTTACATACTCCACCAATTATAATAAGATCAAATATCCACTCACCAGCAGATATAAAATAGCTCTAGACAGCACTACACAGAAAATGAAAACACGATGCCAGATAAATGCCAATATATTCCAACTATGTGCATTTGATTTAATTTACTGCACTCTATCATTGTGCATCGTGGTTCTCAATGTTTTATATTACCTAATTTGCATAGTTCCATTTTTTTGTACCACATGATTATACCACCACCATAACCCTGTGTCCCTCCCTGGCTGCTTCAGTCTTTATTACATGACAGTACCTACCTGTTGCCAGACTGCTGTTCCCCCTTCTTGAGCAGTCAGATCCCAAACTTTCTTCCTTCAGCAGTCAGGCTCCCAACTTTTAGGCCCAGCCAGTCAGCCAAATTTTCCAGTCTTGAGTCCCTTCTCTCAGTCAGACAGTATTGCAGTGCTGCTGTCTAGTATACTGTCTGTTGCCTGCACATGGGATACATAGATACACCGATGACCTCCCTCCTTGCTCCTCACATGCTGCCTTACTGCCACACAGGCTGCAGGAAGTGCCAGGGTGAATCCTGTTACTGAAAACAAGTCATTACTTGAGCCAAGAGCATGACTTCTCAACTCTGGTGCACTTCAGCAGCAACACAGTTGTCAATGATCTGTCCAGCTTTGTAGTGCCACATGCACCTGGTCACTCAATGGCATACACTCCTGCCTGGCTGATTCTTGTCACCTCACCCTCATGACATGAGTAGGAGAAAGCTGCCAAAATAAAGAGGTGCTGCCTACTAGTCTACAGCACATGATTTCACATCAGTGGCTACTATGTGAAGACATGGAGGAGGGAGTAATGGTTTTGACTTGAGAGAGCAGTATGCTGCCGCAGCTTCAACAACTGGACAAAAGGGATGGTGCCTTGGTTTTGGCTGGGCCAGACTTGTCTTGACTCACCCTCACCCCCCCCCAGGAGTGACTCTAGTGACCAATATCAGTTCTTAATTACTGGTCTGAAGAAATGAGGACTATAAATTAATCTGGTTGTTCTGTAATTCTCCCTACCTCTTAATTACCTCACAGTCAGCACAAACACTGGCAGTCTCTAAGTTGTCAGTGTCTCAGGTCTCAACTTGTAACACTAATCTCTACATTGTCAGTTACAGTAAGCTAGTTTCAGCTCTTACATTTAGCTGTACTGTTCTTCTTAGTTTTTAGCAGTGTCTTGGGTTGTTGTGTAATTCTGCTACCTCTAAATAAGCTCACAAGCAACACAAAAACAGGCAGTCTGTATGTTGCCAGTGTCTCGGGATCACAATGCTGACTTATACCCATCAACAGTCTCCAAGTTGTCAGTTACAGTAAGTTTCTTTCAGCTCTTAGTTTTAGTTTTACTGTACTTCCCGTGTGTGCATCAGTCAAAGAGTCGGGCTAAGTCAGTTTCTAACCTCAAATCAGCTCAAGGAAGGGAGTGGGGTCAAGTCCAGTTACAATACTGTATGTCTCAACTCCTGTGTGTAACAAGATGTGCAGTTTATGTTTTTAAGATATACCAGACAACCCTTATAACAAGGCCTCGGTTTTTCTGCGACACTATGGGACCAAGTTCTGCAACAGGGTAACCTTTTGCTGTGGAACTTCTGTGGCAGTTTTTTGTAATTTCCACAGAAGTTGTGTGACATCAATGAACTGCCACATCATAACATCTGCTTATCATTCTGACACCTCATCAGTGGCAGTGGCTATTGCAACTGGGATGGGGGAAGCGCAATACCACCTGCTCACAAAATAAACCCACACATTTTTACAAATAACATTTTTTTAAAAAGTTAAAAAACTAATCTTTCACCTAAGATCCTCCTAGCCTGTTGACTAAATGAAACATGCAGAAGTCACCCTATGTGATAAATGATTTATCTGTACTCAAGCTGTTACACCCCTCTCGAAGTTACCCTAACTTAAACAGCACTTGCATAAATAAATCATTTATTACACAGGTCCACGCTGCATATCACTTATTTATGCAATATGGATGAACACAAATGGCTGCTGAGAAATCTGTTTATCAGAGCAACCATATATATATATAAACTGGAGACCACTGATTTATACAAATAGTAAGTTCATCATGACAGAGTTATATATATATTTCCTTCATCATAGCCTTGTGGCCATCACCCCCCACCCTGTCAGCACTACTAACAAACATTTTGTTTCCCTAGTAGTAGCCACCTGTTCCTTCCCAGCTCACCATCTCCCTTCCCTGAACATTTTTCTCTTCTCCATACATCATTGTTGCAATCACACTTCTTTTTAAAAACTCTATTTAATTACCTTTTTTTTATGTTTTAACTGCCAAAATTATCTCCACTAACTACTATCAGATATTTACTTTTTATAAAAACCAGAAATGGCTGTGCCTAGAAAAGGTAAGAACTTAGAGAAGTATCAAAAGAGAATGGGAAGCGGACAGGAGGTTCAGCATCTTAACAGATAGGGAAAGAAGCAAAAATGAAGTCAAAAATTAAAATACCACTGTTGTTTAACTGGTTTATAGCCCTTTGATGTATGCTGTATGGCAAAGATAATTGAACACACATGGTCCAACATTGTACAGTCTATATTGCTGTCTTACTGCTGAGCCAGATGTGAAACCAACAAAGCAGGTTTCCCTTTGGGCTTGTAGATCACAAAAGGAGACTTTGGACTTGTAGGAAAAATATGTGTGGTGCAGGTTTGGTAAGGTGATTGTGGACACCTGCCACAGCCAGGTTTGAACCTCAAACACCCAGCAAGTAGTAGACACAAGGAAGGTCTGTGAGCAGTGTTGCAGAGTCTAACAAGCTACAATCGGGGGCTGAAGATTATTTCCACTAGGACATCGCTAAGCAACTGGAGTAACAGTGCTGCAATGCAGACACAGTATTTTAACCCTTTCTCACAGAATCCCTGATCTATATGGAAAACAAGGATATTTTGTCAGTTTCAACGCAGATTTTTGCATTGCATTAAATTTACCAGCAACATATTTATGCCCTAAAAAGCTAAGGTTTTTCTCTTAAGGGGGGCTATGCAATACTGTGGAATCTAGTATGCAGATCGCACATACCCAGCCCATGTAGTTCTGCACCAGAAGACAGGTGCAAAGTGCATGGTACGCTCTACCATGTACCTCCACAGAACACCTGTCTGCAGCCCCGGCATGCTGCTGGATGGCACAGGGTCATAATGTCACAAGACATTATGCTGTACCAATGTACTACTCTGCCAATACGTGATATATTACCAAGCAGGCATAATTCTTGTGTTTGTGGGGCTCCACCTCCACCCCCCATTACAGGGCTGTGCCCCAAAACCCCACCAATTAATATAACTAACTTTGAGGGGTTAACACTGCATCACACAAAGTGTAAAAAAATTTATAGCGGTTGGGAATGGGAATCAAACCCAGTCCGAAATGCACTGCTTGCCTCCCTTGCTGCCAATGGCTCACCCCATCGAGCCACGGCAGCTGCTCAGCAGACCCCTGTGTAATATTTTATGGGTCAGTACAGAAGAGACTCATACATGGTAAGTCAGTTCAGTGGCCATCTTTTATTCTACCCAGAGATAGTGGTCTTACATCACTGGACATACACAAAGAAAGGCTTATTGTACATGACAGGAACTTACATATATAATGGACTACAATACCCACATGTATAAACTACAACTCTGATCAACTTCCTACCATATATACCCATGTATATACTACCATTTGTATCCATGCATATACTACACTCCTCCCCCTTAGATAGAAACTTGTCTAAAATGCTTCAACAGTAACATTCCTAACTTCCGGGTCAAAGTAGACTGTTCAGTACCCAGAAACAAGTTCAGGGGATTATTCTGCCTCTTGCATAGAACTTGTCACTAACTAAGTAACAGTACAAGTAAGGGTTCAGTTACACAGAGGTACAAGTGCATTACATGACTTTAAAGGTCAAGTCTTTGTGGTGGTCTTTGGTGCCTCAGGGGATATCTGTGGGCTGGAATAACCACTGCTGATGGAACAGAAGATTCATTATTATTGTTTGGCACCGGATCCGGTGGAACTTCACAGGTAGGAGCAAAGTCTTGTGTGTCACTGTCCTCGGATGGAGTGACGTCTTCTGCTGCATTTGCTGAAACCTTGCAGCAGGTGATCCACATGTACATGAACAAGTCGATGTCCCATGCAAACTGCATAAGTCAAAGGTCCATGTGTTTCAGTCACCACCCCAGGAATCCAAGAACCCTTGTGATGTCTACAGTCTCGAACCATCACCCTCTCCCCAGGAAGAAAAATCTGTACTGGCTTGGTAGACTTATCATGACCCTTTTGCCGTTGTTTTTGATGCTTTGCAACAGTGTCGGCCAAGTCTGGCTTGAATAATGACAAACGGGTACGAGGCTGACATTTTAGGAACAGTTCAGCAGGTGTTCACTCTGTTACTGTGTGAGGAGTGTTTCTGTAAGCAAACAGAAAATGAGCCAGCCTTTGAGCTGTAGGTACATGCCGTGAATCAGGTTTATTCCAAGCTTTTTTTTTGAATGTCTGTACAGCTCTTTCAGCTGTGCCATTTGATGCTGGATGGTAAGGAGGAGTCTAAATATGTCAGACACCATTCTGCTTTAAGAACGGTTTAAAGACATGAGAAGAAAATTGCGGACCATTGTCCGACACTAACTCCCGTGGTAGTCCATAAGAGGCGAAAAGTTGTCTCAAAAGGTTTATAGTCTTTTCAGTAGTTGTGACTTGTGTGGGTAAGACTTCCAGCCATTTGGAGTGGACACCAATTACTACCAAGAAGTGTTGTTTGTCCACCTCAGCATAGTTGACATGGATGCAGTCCCACAGTGTGGTAGCCCAGGACCAAGGATGCAGGGGTGCGGTAGCAGGTTGGTTGTGGACAGCCGCACATGGTGCACATTGGTTGACAAGATGTTGGAAATGTTGATCAAGTCCTGGCCACCAGAGGTATCCTCTGGCCAATGCCTTCATTGGAGAGATTCCAGGATGACTGTCATGTAAGTCAGAAAGTAACCTCTTGCGAAACTTTTGAGGTATTACAACTCGAGCTCCCCACAGAACACAGCCTTGCTCTGTGGATAACTGGTCCTTCTTGCCTAAGAAAGGTTGGAGGGTTGGGTCTCTTGAGAAGTTAGGCCAACCATTTAGGGTGAAATCTAGGACTTTAGAGAGGACAGGATCTCGCCGTGTCTCTGCCGTGACATCCTGTGAAGCAATTGGTAAGTCCTCGAGATGTGAAAGATGGAATACTGTTGCATCATCTTCCTTCGCAATAGCATCCTTGCATAGCAGTCTCAACAATGCATCTGCATTTACATGATCTTGAGAATGTCGGTATTCTATGTCATAGTCATATGCCAACAAAATCAGGGCCCATCGCTGCATCTGGAGTGCTGCAAGAGTTGGCATTTCAGCCTTTGGCCCCAGAATTTCCAGTAGAGGCTTGTGATCTGTTAGCAGAGTAAATTTCCATCCGTACAAGTATTTATGGAACTTTTTGACACCAAAAGTTAATGCTCAGTGCTTCTTTCTTGATCTGAGCATAGTTTCTTTCATTTGAGGCTAATGTCCAGGAAGCAAAAGCGATTGGGTGTTCTTCTCCAGAAGGTAACACATGTGAGATAACAGCCTTCACTCCATATGGTGACGTATCACATGCCAGCCTCAGAGGTTTGGCTGGGTCATAGTGTGCTAACCATTTTCTGCCTAGTAGATGTTTTTTGCAAGCCTGGAATGCTTCCTCATGTTGTGGGGACCAATTCCATTGAGCTTCTTTCTGTAGCAAGTCATGGAGTGGTTGCAACAATGTGGACAGATGAGCTAGGAACCATTCATAGTAGTTCAAGAGGCCTAGGAATGATCTTAACTCTGTCACACTTGTTGGTACAGGTGCCTTGACTATAGCATCCACCTTGCTGTCTGTTGGGTATAGGCCTTGGGCGTTGATTCAGTGACCTAGGCACTCAACAGAATTTTGCAGAAATTGGCATTTTGATAGCTTCACCCTTAGTCCATACCATTGCAGTCTGGTCAGAACGTGGTCCAGGATTGTCAGATGCTCTTCCACTGTGGGTGCAGATACCAAGATATCATCCATAAAGCATACTACATGGTCCAGTCCATTCAGTATCTGGCCCATCGTGTTCTGGAAAATTGCTGGTGCTGTGGAAACTCCATGTGCCAAGCGATGATACCGGTATAGTCCCTTGTGGGTGCTAATGGTAAGATATGGTTCTGACTCTGGTTCCAGTTCTAGTTGCTGGTATGCAAAGGATAAGTCCATCTTGCTAAAGAACTTGCCCCCTGAGAGTGTAGCAAACAAGTCCTCTGTATTGGATAATGGGTATGGATCTTGCTGTATACAACGGTTCACTGTCATCTTGTAGTCACCTCACCTCACCTCACTGCTTTGTCTCATTTTGGTACCACAACTATAGGGGCAGCCCAGTCACTCCTCTCTACTCATGAGATGATAACATGGCTTTCAAGATGATCCAGTTCCTTCTCTACTGCTTCCCTTAAAGCATATGGCACTGGTAGAGGCTTGTGGAAAATTGTAATGGCTCCTGGTTGCACTCGGATCTTTGCCTTGAAATCCTGGATTGTTCCGTAACCGTACTGGAAAATAGGACCATGTTTGTCCAATATTTTCTTTAGCACATCTTGCAGTGCTTTGGTCACAGTATTTAAGCTGAAGATCTTTTCCCAGTTCTATTTGATCTGCATAAGCCAGTCTCTGCCTAGTAATGCAGGTCTTTCTCCTTGTACCACCACCAGCGGCAAGGTCCACTTTCCTCCCTCGTAGGTGACTGGCACTTGGATTTCCCCTAGCATGGGGATTTGCTCTCCCATGTAAGTTGAGAGCTGAATAGATGATGGTTACAACTGGCACTGCTGAAGTTTCTCTCTGTAGATGTTCTCTGGCACAAGAGATACTGAGGCTTCGGTGTCTAGCTGCAATCTCACCGGGTTGCCTGCTAGCTCAAGCTGGAGGTAAATTTCCTTTTCAGTTACTCGTATTGCATAAACCATGAACAGGTGCAATGTGTCATCTTCTGTTTCAGTGGTTGCAGTGCCATCTGTGACATATCGTGCAGTAGCAGTCCATGATGTACTTTTGCACACCCTTTGTATGTGACCCACTTTTCCACAGCTGTGGCATTTTTCGTGTCAGAAGTGGCATGTGCTTTGATGGTGGTTACCGCCACATCAGTAACACAGTTTTGACTTTGTGGACGTGCCCTGTGGTGCTGGCTTCCTAAATGTTTGGGGTTGCTGATGAGCATGTGATGGACCACTGTGTGGTGTGGCATGTCCCTTTAGTTCTAGGTTACAGTATGGGTAACCTTATGAACTTCACTTCTTTGGGGTTCAGAATGTCCCGCCAGTGCTTGGGAGCCTTTCTGGGTGAGTTCCATAGCAATTGCAAAGTCACAAACTGTCTTAAAGTCTAATTTATTTTCTTGCAAAAGCCTTTTTCTGTAAGCTTCCCCTTTCAGACCACCTACAAGGTGATCCCAGAGGGCATCATCCAGGGTCTGGTCAAACTCACAAGTGCATGCTATGTGTGTAATCTATAAAGCCACTATTGATCCAGATTTATGGGAACTACTGGGTTTGAGGTACAGGCAATTGTTGGGTAATACTAGATCACACCCTCTACAACTATATGTGGAATGTCCAAAAACCAAAAAAAGAAAATCCTGGTTCACGCTGAGAGTTACCAATATTTGGAATAGGTTGCCATTAGAGGTGGTGGCTAGTGTAACTGTGAACGCATTTAAAAACAAACTAGATAACTTCTTACTTAAGCATAATATTCAGGGTTATTAATAAATGGCAAGCAAAAGGACTAATGTCTATATAGCTCTGTACTTCCCTATGAGACCTATGAGACCTATAGATGCTTTAATGTGATGATGTAGTCAGTAATAGGTTCCCCGTCCTCTTGGTTGCGCTGGTAGAAGGTGTACCTTTCAGCAATGAGAAGGGGCTGGGGTTTTAAATGCTTTGCAAATGCCTCAGTGGCTTGCCCATATGTCAGGATCAGGATGTCAGCTGGGGCTGTTAAATTCCACAGAAGGGCATAAATCTGTGGTTGTAAGACTGCTAGGAAGACATCTACTTGTTCATCTTCTGCTGTTTTGTTTGCCTTAAGCCGCCACTGGAAATGCTCTAGATATAAATCAAATGTTTCCTTGGAATCATCAAATTCAGGAACTCTGCTAATTGTATTCATGATATCTGTGGCTACATGTAGGTGCTCAGTAGCTACTGTGTCTACACACAAAACAGAAAGCATCTTTTTCTGGCCTTTTGTTCTCATTGTGTGATGCGGTTTCTATGGTGTGCTTCAAGGGGCTTTTGCTGTGCTACTATTGTCAGTGTCTGAGGACATACAGCAGCTGAGATGAAGCAAAAGAATGTTAGCTTTCAGGTTTAAACCATAAATCATGTGCCTCATATAGACCTGCTATTAGGAGTGTTGTCTGTTTTTCAGTACATCAAAGTAGCAAATAGCGCTTTAGGTTTCTGTTTTATCTGTCTGTAGATAAATGTGTACCCAAAGTTTTGCATCTAAGCAATTTATGGGGTTTTCAATAGGTAGCCAGAGAGAGACAGTTAAGCAGCCCGACAAACAGAATTTAGATGCAAGGAGCTGGAAGGATTTATTAGGCAATTTAGATTTGAAAGAAAATATGCATTAGTTTACATGACCCTTCAGTTGCACTCGTAGGAGTTCTGGTGTTGGTCCTCATCGCCAATGTGATATATTGTGGGTCAGTACAGAAGAGGCTCACACACGGTATGTCAGTTCGGTGGCCATCTTTTATTCTACCCAGAGATAGTGGTCTTACATCACAGGGCATACACAAAAAAAGGCTTACTGTGCATGACAGGAACTTACATATATAATGGAGCACAATACCCACATGTATAAACTACTACTCTGATCAACTTCCTACCATATATACCCATGTATATACTATCATACATATCCATGCATATACTACACTCTGTCCCAGCAGGATTCTTATCCTGCACTGGTAAGAGTGAGAGAGTGCACTACCATGCATTCTTCCTTTCACAGTTTTGCACCCTCTCACTCTTACTTACCAAGCTGTTCCTACCTCACAGTCATGTCGTGCACTGCAGAGTGTGCAACATTTTGACCCAGTAGGCTGCCACATGGGGCAGTGCAGGACATCTGTCTACAGCATGGCACACTGCTGTGCGGGGGGGGGCAGATCAAGGGACACAGTCAGGCATCCAAATGGATGTGCATCCTGAGTCACAGAGTGGATCCCCTGCTCCGCACAAGTAGGGGATTGTGGGAAGGCATGGGAGGGACAGATTAACTATATATGGGTGAGTGCTTGAATGGCTGCCCCCCTGCCTATCCAGAAGGCCTGGAGCAGCATGGTGGTGGGTTGGTTGTGTCCACAGCAGCCCGCTGTCAAAAATTGGGAGGGGAGATGCATCAGATATTGCAGGATTCCTGCCTACATATCCTGTGCCCCCTAACCAGCACTCCATATCTTCATGAATGCCATGGAATGTGATTATGTTGACCGGACATGCCCCTGAACCAACTGTGCACATAGTTGTGTGACTGGCAGGGGGATCTAGTGTGGAAGGAACATGTGTCACTTCTGTGCATGCATGCATACAGGGGTCCACGGGACCCCCCGGTGTGTGGCACTGTCACTTAGGATTGCATATACGCTGCTGATCCACAGCTCATAGGCAATCTGCACTATCATGCATAGACCCTAGTAACCATGTATACTGACAGACATTTCACAAATGGGGAAAACAGATTTAGACATTTTAAATAAGAAGGTACATTTTTTTAAAACAAATGTTTGGCACTAAAATGGGAAACAGCCCTGGTAGCAAAAGGGTTCAAAAATCTGAGGCAAACTCTTCACTGTGTTTAAACAAATTAGCCACCCTTACTGTGATTTCCCTATTCTTATTGATGGTACAGTAATTTACAGTAGCAATAATATCAATCCCTATCCGTTAAACTGGTATTGAGCTTTTAGGTTGTGCTATATTTACCAGCAATAAACTTTAGGGTGCAAATAATTGCAATAATCAATGTGCTGATCTTGAGGGTCTTCAAATCAAACCAACTTCTCCAGAGCTAATTTTAATTATGAAGACCAAGAGAGGTGGCCCCCAAAACACCCTTGCTCTATATATGTAAGCAAATAATTCTTCTTCTTTACTAGTGCACATGGGTGATGACAATATTCATGACCTGTATATAATTTTAATTCAAAGTGATGACAAAAAAATACCCTCACTAATCTCCAGGTTTTGTAAGCTTCCCAATATCTCAGCGTTGCCTGGCATACAAAATAATTTGTCAAGCAAGCATATGAGGAGGACAGTGGATCCCATATAAGAGATAATACCATCAGTCATGAATGATCTAAATATAATGACTGAAGTGTTGAAAAAACTTCCTGTGCGTACTACGAAGAACCCTAATAGTCTTTAACCATGCTAATAGAGACATAAGAGATAATGCTGTGTGGAATCTTAAAATTTCAGTAAAACAGAACTCCACAGAATTTCTGCAATTTCTGCTTAAATTCTGTTGAATTTTGTCAAAAGCAGAACAGCAGAATTCTCCAACAGAAATGCTGTGGATTGTGTTCTTAAATCCATTATTGTACAATATTATTTGGTGGATATCAATATATTGAGCAGAAAAAAATTCCACAATCATTTTGCCTTGATTGCATATAACACACTTATCAAATGAAAAAAAATACAGTAATTTAAATGTTTCAGGCTTGAGGATGAGCAACTTGACCATGAATTGTGTCCTCTGTGTGTTAAAGTTATTTTGTGCTCTTTGTTAATTCACCAAAAGAGCATTGTCATCTGTGGAATAGTATTCCACAGAAGTATATATGCATGGAATACAATTCTATGTGTAAACATCTGCGATGGTTACAACAGAGTCATGTGGCTGCATTTCATATCCAGAATGTATCCATGTGACTCCCTGAGCTCAGTGCAGATTCTATGGAACTTAGAGACAGAAGGATCTGATCTGCTGTGGTCTGTGTTGATACGGCAGAAAACTGTATATAAAATGTCTCAAAAATTGCATTGGTTGATTACTTTTACTAAAGTCTTGCAGTAGAAGTTATAGTGGTGTTTGTGGGGTGTGAAATACCGTACAGTATTTTGTTTGCCTACAAGTTTTGTATTTTTTCCCCCGCTGAAGCTCTTTTTCCCTCCAAGTCATCAGGAGAGGGACTTTGACTAAAAATACATCAGATCTGTCTCCTGACCTCCAGTTAGTAATCAGAGTCTTTCAGAAAGTAAACTGTATCTGTTTGATGTATACTATACTATTTACCATTAAATAATAACAAATTAACAGTTGTTTTTCCACCAAAAAAATACATCTGACATTTTAAACAGATTTGCTGATTTAAGTGAAACATTTTTCACACACAGCCTTTTTCCTGTTAAAAAGGGATTTTTTTCTGTTTCTGTCTGTAAAAAAGAGTTGTCACTGTTACTATGAGGAAGAGCAGTTCAGAGCATGGTGCTGTGAAGTTCAGTTCCCTTGCTGGGAAAGGCAAGGGAAGAGCTGCATGTGTGGCGGCCAGCAGCAGAGCAGCACCATCCAGCATGCAGGCTTTGCAGCCCTTTGTTGTGCACATGCTGGCCACAGCTCCATGAGGCAGATTGATGCTGTTGTGCCATCTGCTGACAGCGGAAGTGTGGACAAGAATAGTGGTGTTAATGCAACTGTGCAATACAGATGCATTAGTAAACAACCAGCGAGTGAAGCAGCAGCAGTGTTTCTTATGTCACAAACACAGGGAGGGGATGAGTATCAGAGTCAGGCTACCATCAAATCTGAGACTCAGTAAGAAATCCTTTTGGATGATTCTCAGGGTGAATTTTTTGAAGTAAAAGAGGATGAGGCCCTGGAGGCAGTGGTGGAGGTAGATGATCCAGTGAACAACCCAAATAAGGGGGATAGTGAAGTAGTACTCCAGGATATACATTTTTTTCTAGCAGTGATTTTTGCTCTGATCTAGATGATCTAATCCTGGATGTAGACTGGGCGCAAGGGAGAAGAACCCTGAATATGAAGAGTAGGAGGAGGGTAATGTAATGGGTGAGAAGTCCGACAATGGCACATCCAAGCCTAAAAAAAACCAGTGAGCATCATGGCCATAATAAGCAACAAGGGAATAGTGTTGGGGGCGGTAGCATTGAAGGTGTGGGTGGTGAGAAACTCAGTGGTGCAGGCCCAGTCACTTCCACTCACCATGCCAAAATGTCATGTGTTAGGAAGCAGCAGCCAGTGGCACAAACCACCTCTTTAGTGTGGGATTTTTTTTTAATCACAAATCCCACAGATGAAAGCTTTTCAGTCTGCCAGATCTGCAAAGCTTGAGTCAGTCATGGCAAAGCTGGTACACAGCTTGGGACAAAGGGGCAGCATAGCCACATGAAAGCAACACATTTAATTAAGTGGCAACAGCAGGGGATGGAAGCTCAAATGGGATTAAGGCAACCTGTTTCTGGGCATTGGGGAAGCAATAATAATGATGATGATGAGTCTATGGGCAGGGACATAGAGATCAACAGCAGTAGCATTACCAACCCCGTAATGAGCCCTTAAACCAGCACCCCTGCCAGTAAAGTATCAAACCAGTCTACTTCTGTTTCAGGCTATTGCACACAGGGGAAAAGCATGAGGCCATCCCCGGGTATTGATAATCTGTCCCAGTCATGTGTCACACCATGTACCCCATCTGCACCTCCACCACTACTGCAACCTAAAGTATCTGAGGCACTCTTCAAAAAAACAAAATATCACCATAACCTTCCAGTCCCCCATGAACTCAGTGTCTGTTTGGCTCAAATGCTGGCAGTCAATATGTTGCCTCACTCTTTTGTCAAAGAGGCAGGTTTTTGGAATCTAATGAATAAGGCAGTTCCAAAGCAGAATATTCCATCCTGAACACATTTTTCCACAAAAGCTGTTCTGGAACTCTGTATTGATCTGAAATCCTTTATAGTATATGGTAAGGGCTTATTGCGACTAGAAAACCGTGGCTTTCAAAATCTTGTTGTAGGACAGTTCAAAGGTCAAAAAAGTTGTTGTACTATCACTCTGACGTCACATCGATAGTACAACAACATTTTTGCCTTGCCCTGCCACCTGATTGGCTCATTGAACAACACTGTAAGGGGGAAAAAAATCGTACAACATGGCGGCGTGACTGAGAGAGTGCTGGTCGGGGAACCCTCCTCGTTTTGACACGGACAACCTTACAAGGCTCCGTGTCACATCACAATCGTGAATCGCAGTCATTTCATTTTTTATTTATTTTTTTGAACTAAATGGGTGACGAGCTAGCGGGACGGGGTGAAGCTGAACTGAGTCAGAGCGGGACAAGCGTGAGAGAGCCAGAGCGGGAGCAGCAGGACATAATTAAAGTAAAAAAATGAAAAAAAAAAAGACAAGCCAGGAACCATATACTATATAAAATAGTGGATAGTTAACCATCCACAACTATGGCAGTGTTTTCAACTCGGTTGTTGAAAACATCATGGAGACCTCTCGAGCTTCGCTCTCGAGGTCTCTATGATGTCATCAACAACCTCGATGGAAACACAGCCTGGTTGTGGATGGTCACCCATCCACTATTCTATATGTGCCAACTTCCATTTACCATTCTGATGTAGACACTGTGCACCTTACTATGGATATGTGAAGCAGTGGGCCTGGGGCTGCCTCCTCCTATATGTGTATCATGGCCCACTGGGCTTGTTTCCCTAACTTTTCTGTGAACCCTTGTCATTCTGCTTCCTGCATAAACCACCCTTCCCTTGCTGGTATGTGTTAGCAGGCCACACTCAACATGTCCTCCATGTACACTGTAGAGCACACTGCCATATACTGAGTGAGCTTTTCAAACTCAAATAGATGACTGGTTGATTTTGTTGGGCATGAAAGCAGGGTTTATTTCCAGTGACAATGGCAGGAATGTAGTTAAGACCATTGAGGACAGGTCATATACCCATTTGCCCTGCTTTGAAGGCTGCCTTAATTTAATTATAATTACTGGTGACCCCCTGTATCACACAGTACACAGGTCTCTTTCAAATGCCATAATAACCAGAAAACTGGTTATTATGGCATTCTCAAAACTTGCTTTCAGTAGCAGTGTCCTCAAGCATCAGTCATTTGTAGTGCGCCACCTCATTGGCTCTTACTGTGTGTATGGGCGGGCCGAACCCCATTAACAATCATGGTGGCTCAGTTTCTCACTTCTGAGGATCCACATTGCTCGTTTGCCTCTCACATCCAGCACAGGTAACTTATAAATATTTTACAGTATTTATGTGGTTGGTCCTGTCTTTTCAAGTTAAAAAATATATCTCGTTGATCTTGCTATTAAAACGTATCAGGTGGGACTTTGGAACACAGCAACTGAGATCTCGAACGAGCCATTACTCACTATGTGGGGTTCCACCATCTAACTTAAAAAAAAAAGAAAAGAAGAAAGAAAGCAGTGACTGTACTACAGAGTGAGAGACAGAGAAAAAGAAGGTGTATATGTGTGTGTCTCTCTCTCTCTCTCTCTCTCGATCTTGCTCTCTCTCTGACATCAGTGCTCCACTAACTTTGGCATCTCTGAAGTGTTGAATGAAAAAAACTCCCCTCACCAGTAATTATAAAAATTAAAGGCTTTGCAACTGTGGTGTTAAAGATTTTTGTTTTTTACATACCTGAGGTGTATGATGACCTCATAAACCTCCCAAGCTTCACTCTCGAGTTTTATGGGTCATCACATGCCTCGAGCGGTTAAAAAAATCCATAACACACAGTTGCATGGTGATTATTCTCTATATACAGGACTACATCAAGAATAATAACAAGATCGATGCCATGCTTACCTCTTCCTGTCACTTATGTGGACATTCTAGCCATTCCGCAAAGGTCAGAAATGAGCTTAAAAAGTTTTTTTTTTTAGTTGTTTAACCAGGTATAGCACACTAAGCTGAAAGCTTTTTTACAGGAGCAACCTGGGAGCACAAGTGACTTGTTCAGGGTCACACAGTATGCAAGTGGAAGCTGTGGGATTCAAACCCAGGACTGGTTTGCTGGATGTCACCAGATTTGCAGCTCAGAGCTTTAGACCACTGCACTATACTGCCTCCCAACTTAAAAAGCTTAAAAAGTTACAGATAAAACATGAAATTCCATATCGCCGGCTAAAGCAAGAGGTGGCCACACAGTGTAATTTCACTTTATGTATGCTTGAATGGCTATTTGAGCAATACAAGGCTGTAACAGACTTCACTATGCTGCAAAGAGATTGTGATGTATTCTCCCTCTCCATCAATATGGACCAAAGATGCCTAATGGAAAGTCCTATTCAAATTCTACAGCCATTTAAACATGCTATGCAAACTGTTAGTGCTGCAAATGCCTGTATTAGTCAGGCAATACTGCTGATTTGTGTGCTGCAGTAGGCACTAGTAAACATCAGGAAGCAGTTTGACCATAATGGTGATAGCACAGGCAGTGAACTTACAGAGAGAGAGTGACAGAACATACAGTGGTAGTTACACAAAAGTTGACCATTACTGTGGTATTTTTCACTAGCCATGGAAAAAAATACCACAGATATACTGCTACAGTGGTAAAAAAATGCATTATGAATCGGCTCCTGAAAATGGAGGAAGCTGATTGGCCGAGAGGTCTTTGAAGCCATGATGATATTGGAGTACATACTCATGGCTTCAAAAAACCTCTGGCCACCGGCCACCTCACTGACAGCTAACTCCGCCGGCTGCAATGCTTCCCATATCCCTCAGTATGGCAAAAAGTGTACCGTGAGGAGCAGTGAGTCAGGCAGCTGTTGAAAACAGAAACACAGCCCCACTTACAAGTATGTGGCAATCATTTTCTTTCTTTATTTTAATAATGTAAAAGAAACCAACACTGAACATCTTCAAACGATCCCTACCAACACTGTGATTGGCTTCACAGCACCAGCTTCCAATTCTGCTCAGTGTCCTGTGCACACACAGTAAGTGTTGGCACTCTGTCTACTCACTCCTAACCACAGAATCTAATAAATTGAAAAGCAGGCAAATAAATACAACTGGCCCGACTCTCAAACGCTGCACCAAGATGCAAGGTGCTTGCACCAAGCAGCAGGAAGCAGGCAGCATGCTGCGCCAAGATGCAAGCAAGACGGGATTCACAAATGCACCATGCATGAAGGAAAAGACCCACTGCATCAAGTACCCCATGCACCAGTATAGTGTCAGAAGGCAGCTAGCACCATGATGCATGGTGTGTTCTGACAGGGGTAAGACATGTAGGACGCAGGAGTGCAATTCACAAAGGAGCACCTAACAGCAGATATCAAACACCTGCTACGCCACATGGAGCTGATTCAGGGGGACTTAGAAGAAGGAAGGAAAGGGGCAGGGTAGTGATACAGGACTGAGACACAAGACTGCAGCAGGACAGAGACAGACGACTGCCAGGAGGATGTAAGCACCACAGGCCCTACTGGGCATACAGCTGGCCAGGCGACTTGCCCACCAAGCTGCACAACAGGGTGGTGCTGCACAGCAGGTGCACAGACAGCAGCAACCCAGATACCAGAGGCATGTGTACTGGCCATGCACCGCCCACATGGACCTGAGCGAGGTGCAGTGCATCGCACGATATCGACTTGGCAAGGCAGCCATAGCAAAGCTATGCCAGTAACTTGATGCCGACCTCAGAAGCCGGACCTGGAGAGGCCATGCCATACCAATAGAGGTGAAGGTATGTGCAGCCCTATGGGTAATGGCCACTGGCAGATTCCAGACACTGAGTGGCGACACCATGGGTATCTCATGGCCCTCTGTATCACGGTGCCCAAGGGCAGTCATGGATGCCCTCATACACAGGTCACACTAATACAGCCACCTACCCACGGAAGCCCAGGAGCAACTGGCAATCAAGCAGGGATTCCACAGTATGGCAGGATTCCCACATGTGCTTGGTGCAGTAGACTGCACACACATTACCATAAGGGCACCACTGGATGAACCAGAGACCTATGTCAACCGGAAGGGCTACCATTCCATGAATGTACAGGTCATCTGTGACAGCAGGTGCAGGATCCTCGACATTGTGGCACAGTAACCAGGGTCCACACATGATGCGTACATCTATAGGAACTGCAGAGTGTGTGAGGCCTTCCAGAGTGGGACACTCACGGATGGCTGGCTGCTTGGTAAGGCACACACGGACACATGCAGAATGGGTGGGCATGGGACGAATGAGGGCACAACACTAACCAACACCTCCCTCCCCATAGGTGACAGCGGATACCCACAACAGCCCTGGCTGATGACACCAGTGAGGCATCCACAGAGTGTGGCAGAGGAATGGTACAACGATGCCCACACAGCAACATGCAGTGTGATAGAGCGCACATTTGACATTCTCAAGATGAGGTTTTGGTGCCTTGACAGATCAGGGAGTGCACTGCAGTATACACCAGTAATGGCATGCAAACTGTTCATAGCATGCTGTGTGCTGCAGAACATAACACTGGAACATGGCACACCACTGGCAGAGGATGAAGAGGCACCCAGCGAGGATGGTGACACTGCAGGGGAGAAGGAGGAGGAGGAGGTGACTGTGGGGCCAGACCATGACTGGTGACAGCAAGGCCAGGCACAACACACAATAGCAGGACAATGAATGCGAGTGCAGCTCATTGCGGCACACTTTGGATTAGCACACAATAGCATGCGCAGTGTGCACGGCCACAGGTACGCCAACACCACCATGCTGTATGCAGGCCCTGAACCACAGCCCTGGAACCATGGGAAGACCACATGCATGCAGCACTGGCACACACAACAGGCACACTGGGCAGCAGTGCCATGCCATTGCAGGGAACAACAATGCAGTGCCAAGAACCCAGGGTCCACCGCGGAGAGCACACACAGCAGGTGGACCGGAACAGCTGCGGCGAGATGGAGGTGTCACTGCCTGGGCCTCCACACAGGCAGTGGCAGCATAGGTGACACAGATGTACCCATTGCCTGTGTGCCGCCCCAGACGGTGCAGCACACAGTGACATGGAAAGCGGCAAGGGTGTGTGGGTGTCCAATGCTAGCAGGGGCGACATGTGCATGAGCAGTGTGATGTAGGGATGGGGAACTGTGTGGGGCAGTCACACAGCAGCCATGGTGCTAGGCAGCAGGGACTGCAAGTGCTGGGGCTGGAGCCACAGACAAGTGGCATGCAGCACACTGTTGCCGGTGTCAACATGTAATGGCAGTGCACAGTGAACACCAGAGGTAGGCAGAATGGGGACATGGGGGACTGTGTGGGTGGGAGGCTGCACACACCATGAAGCACTGCTGCAGGGGATGCACAAGGGTGGATGCAGTGCACCACAGGCAGCAAGAATGTCATGGCACACCCATAGGACATGTCATGTGGACTGGCACAGTGCCACAGGAGGCATGCCCCCCCCACATAGCCGAGGTACCCTGCAGAAGCACAGTGTGTGGTGACAGGGGGGATGGCAAGCACAGCCCCGCATGTTGCACTGTGCAGTGGCAGCGGGTAGACGCAAGGCACACCATGCGTCAGCCCCAACAACTTACCATGCATCGGGTTATCCCATACGCAACGCACAGTGCGTTGCATGCTGCATGCGTTGTAAACTGTGTAGCGTGTGAGATGCAGCCTGTGACTCGCTGGGGAAAGCAAGGAACATGTGGAACTGAGCTATCAGCACATGTAGGGCCTTAGTAGCGCATGCTAGGCCGCACAGGATGGTGTAGCATAGGCACAGCCCCAGCTACACTGCAGAGGGAGGCAAGGGATAACAGAAGTCAGAAGGGCAAGCTGCAGGTGGCAGTCCCAGGTGCCATGGCATGCTGTAGTAGGGTACTGAACTTCACAGATGATGAGACAGTGCTTCTCATCAGCCTGGCTGAGCAGTGGAGCAGGGTGCTGTTCTCACAGGGGGCACAGCAGTCCAGCCCAGCAGACAGGGAGAGGGTGTGGTCCACCATAGGCAGCAGGCTCCAAGCGGTGTCTGGAATAAGGAGGACCATGCGGCAGGTCAGGCACCATTGGAATGATCTGGCCTGGAGGGAGGGGCAGCTCCTTGGACACCTGAGGAGGGGGGCACGAGAGGCTGATGTCCAGATGCGTGGAGGACACCCTCGCCGGTCAGGTATGTGTCACCAGTAACATGTCCAGCACACTGCTCATGACAGGGACTTCAACTGCACAGAGGGGAACTGATGATGTCACACACCATTATGTTCCTGCAGGTGGGGGTAGTGACACTGAAGGCAGGGCAGACCGAGGGATGCCAGACCAGACAGACATGGCAGAGGACCCCACAGAGAGCAGCATCAGCAAGGTAGGTGTGCAGCGGTCATGTCATGTATGTAGCTGTGCAGGCGACTGTGTGGTGGGGACCAGCAGGCAGTGGGTACATGTGCACACACCCACACAGACACATACACATGCACCGGCGGGCCAGCACAGGTTGCCGTGGCTGGAGGTTGCTGGTGGGGCACAGGCACAATGGACACATGTGTGGATGTGTGCCACACACATGGTCGGTGCATGGCACAGCCCATGCAACACGTGACATGGCATGGTGGTGGCCTGGTGGTCCTGCTTCACTGGTGTGGGCAACATGCAGGTAGGTAGTGCATGGGCCTGTGGCGTACTCACTGGCTGTCACTTTATGTTCTAGGTGCCCATGGAGGTGTGAGGAGTGAGCAGCAGGGCCGGGATGCACAGTGGCATTCCCCTGGAGTGGGTGATGTGACGTGATGCCTGAAGCAGAGAGCGCATGGGCGTACACAGCCAGTACCTGGATGATGGCCCAGGGTGGGCAACAGGTGGCACCACAACAGGGTGCGGAGGAGGCAACAGATGAGGAGAAGGTGGAGGAGGATATCCCGTATACCCTACAGGGGTGTCGGAGTGCAGGGCCAGGTGACAGTGCTGTGGGACTACGTGCAGCAGGGGACACAGCCATCACAGTGACAGGTGAGGATGCCTGTGGCACAGCTGGCCGGGAGGCCGCCGAACCAACCAGGGATGAGGATGCCCCCATGCATGGCAGTAGTGATACAACCCCCGACCATGGTCCAGGGTAGCCCGGAATTGAAAGTGACACTTTGCCAGACAGGGACACAAGGGGTGCAGGTGACATGCAGCCCCAGCCGCACGACCTCCATGACTTTTCCCAGGGACTCAGCCTGCACATCAGGCCCATGGCAAGGCTGCTGACCGACCTACAAGTTGCGGTGCAAGACCTGCTGGACTACCTGAACCATATAGGTGGCCAATGAGTGGAGGACATGCGCGTGAAACAAAGTCCTGGCCCCACCCATGCAATAGCGGACATGCCCAGGATGGAGCACACTGGGTAGTATGGACACAGGACACTGGGACATCAGGGATAATGGAGCTGTGCATGCAATGCAGTTAAGTGCAGCACTGTTATATGCCCATTGCACTGTGCACCTCTTGGTTCATCTTGACTGTTGCTGTTTTGTCTTGCTTATGTGTCCCCAATACAATGTTGTTCAATGTGCAAGCTGTGTCTGTGTGTCTCTCTGTACTGTGCATGCCAATCACCTGTCTATGCTGTACACCGGTCGGGGACAGCAACTGTGTGGGTAGCAGCCCACAGGGCCTCTGCAGGGCACCAAGTGGTGACAGGGACTGCTATCCAGCAACATGTGGACAGCACTACAGTGTGCCACGGGGTGTGTTGCTGCCACACGCAGGGCACAGTGTCAGGACAGTGTACCCTTGTGGGCCTGTGCCACCCAGTGAAGGGGTCCTCTTAGTTCCACAGTGGCATGCCACAGTGGGTAAGCCAAACCACCAGTCGACAAGGTGGAACCCCGCAGTTTGGGCCTGCATGTGTCGGTACCAGTCATGTGGGCCGGGTGGTGTGGCATGGTAGTGGCACACCAGAGGGCCCACCCAGTGGACTGTTGTGCACAGCTCTGTATGGCTGCCGTGGTGGAATGCCCCACGGTGGGTACTGTGTGTGCGGGTTGGTACTGGGTGGTCTGTGGTGCCCCTGTGTGGTGGGGAGGTGACAGTCCTGCAGAGACCATGCACTTGGGTGTGGGGCCACGCATGGCAACATGGACAGGTATGGCACCATGTGTGCCAGGGTCCATGCCTGTGCTGGTGCTCCACGCTATGGTGTGTGCACCCACTGCTCACACCGGCCACATGGGGGGGCATGTCTGGTTGGTGGTGGATGGGGTGCATGGGTTTGGGAGTGCTGTGTGAGCTGTCTATGGCATGACATGGTGTACGTGCCTGGGTGCATGCA
This sequence comes from Neoceratodus forsteri, assembly GCA_016271365.2. Lineage (NCBI taxonomy): Eukaryota > Metazoa > Chordata > Ceratodontiformes > Ceratodontidae > Neoceratodus > Neoceratodus forsteri. Next base: position 1,664,915,550 of record CM057450.1, on the reverse strand, counting down.
ACAGGTCCCAGGGCTGGCATTGGGGGCCATGCAGGTATCCGGTATGTGCCTGCAGGGGGTGGCGGTGTGCTGCTTGCTAGTATGTGGGGGGTGTGCCACTGTCAGGGGATGCAGGCTTGTGTGCGTCTCCCATGCTGCAGTGCCATGCGGGGAGTGCCATGGTCATGGGCACTGTACAGAGGACATGGGTTACAGGTGCATGCAGCACGGGTATGCATGGCTCAGATGCCTGCACATCCATGTGTGGTGTGTGTTGTGATGTGGTCCCTGTCCATGGTTGGGTGGGTGCACTGGACCATTGCATTGTGGTGGGTGGCACTGCAGGGTGACCCCCCCTCTGATGCGCATGCCTGGCATGCTGCGTGCACCCTACCGGTGTGTTTGTGCTGGCCTCCCCCCCTCTGACCTATGGTGTCCGGTGGCTCACTCTGTGCAGTGCATGGTGGCTGTACCTCCGTGTTGCCACTCTATGTAGCCTCCAGCTGTGTGGCACATCCTGGCTGCACCCTCGCCACAGGTGGCACTGTGTTCACCCTGTGCCTCTGTGACTGGCGCCGTGTCACCGGGGGTCTCTGTTGCACTGCAGCAGTCCCTGGCAGCCTGCTGCTGTTGTCTCCCCAACCTCCAGTCCTGCTGCCGGCAGCTGACATCTGTGCAACGGGTGCTGCTGGTGCTCCTTGCCTGGCCATCCACCCTTCACAGGCCATGCCACCTCCCTCAGGGTGGGCCCTCTTGCGGCCTCAGGAATGGGCTGGCATGTGTTGTCCCAGCCTCCATACTGCACTGAGTGTTGGCATGGCCATGCTGTTGGCATTCACTGTACCATCCTGTGTCTGTCCAGGCCGCTCCATGTCACAGACACGTGGGTGGGTGTCTGTCTGTCCCCCTGTGTCTGTCATGGTGCAGTACCCCTGTGTGCAGGTGCACACCCTCTGCCGTGTTCCTGGGTGTTTCACCATGGTTGACATCTGTACCCTGTGCAGCTGTGGCCCCCTGCTGTGTGTGCCCCACTGCGTCATGGCCAACCTCCACACCAGCATTGCTGCGTGGCTCCAGCCCAACCCTGCTGTCTGTTGGGCCCATGTGTCTGTCGTCAGAGGCATCTGCTTCTGGCTGCTTTTCCCATGTGGCTGTGTGTGTGCCTGCTGTGTTGCCCACAGCCCTGTCCTTGGGCACGGCAGTGCTTGACATGTGCTGTGTCAGCACTGTGTCTGGCTGTTGTCCTGCGGGCATCACCAGCTGCCCTATGCCCTGTGCACTCTCATGACACTGTCCCACATCCTGCCTGCTGGCTGTGTTCCCCATGCTGTGGTGGTCGTCTACTGCCCCTCTGTTGTGCTGCCACACATTGCAGTCTGGGCATACCTGTGGGACTGGTGCCACACCGGCTACATGCTGCTGCATGCATCTTGCAATCTCCTGCAGTGCAGTTGCCATTGCCGTTGTTGCCTTTGTCTGGGTGATATGCTGCCCCATGCTACCTTTCATGAACATGGTCTCCCATTCTATGGCGTCCTTTTGGCGTATGATGCATAGCCATTTGTCCTGGAGTAGCCGTGTTGTCTGTGTTGTTTGGCATGCCCCTTCCTGGATCCCATGTATGATGGCTGCATGGATATCTGCCTCTGTCAGCTGCAGCTGTCACATGTGTGCACCCGTGGCAGTGGTGTGTTCCCGGTTGCTGTCTTGTATCCCTGCCAGCTCCCACTGTGCTGCCTCCTGGGTGAGCAGGACATCCTGGCAGTAACTTGACAGGTCTTCCCCAAGGTTATCCTCCAGTGGCAGTAGGGTTGCACCATGTTCACCTGTCCCACTTGCACCTCCATGGTCCGGTGTGGCACAGCGGTGTGCCTGGCCACCGCGGTCTACAGTAGTGGGTGCGTTTTTCGCCTGTCCCACCACAGGGCCATCCCCTCTGTCCCCCTGCCACTGTGTGTCCACCATGGTCTGGCACTGGTCAGATGTACTGGACGCGGCTGTGCTCCGCCCAGCGGTGCTGCTGCTGCTGGACAGCATGGCATGCTGTCAGTGTCACTTCCCTGTTGGACCTCTGACTCACTGTCTGTCACCCTCCTGTGGGCCTGGCTCACTGTGCTGTCACCGGTGGTTGCCTGCTGCTGTTCCTCTTCACTGCTGCTGTGTCTGCTGTATTCTGATGCCTCACTATCACTGTGGGTCACGGCATGGCATTGTGGTGGTGTTGCCTGGCAGGCTGTGGCCTGTTGTCTGGTCGCTGTGGTCCTGGCACCTGCTGGGTGTATAGACAGATGTGCACAGTGCATAACCTCGGTTGCCCATGTGCCGGTATGTGTCCAGTGCTGCTGTGCATGTCCAGCCTGTGGCAACCAGTGGAGGGGTCACCCCCTGCATCTCCTGCATGTGCATGGGGGCCCAGGCTGCACTGTGTCCCTCTTCACCTGCCCCCGGGTCCCTGTCCAATGTGGGTCCCTGGTGCCCCTGTGGTGCATCAGCCTCCACTGGTGGTGCCACATTGGCTGTCTGCACAGTGGTGCCACCCGCCCCATGCATGTCCAGTGCTTATCTTGTGCATGTTGTTGCTGATACAGGTATAGCTCTGTGTCGCCCTCTATGCTGCGCATGCTGGTGTGTGCCACTACACATTCCTCGTGTCTGCTGAGGGGCCTTGGTTGTGTGGGTCCTCCTCCCATTGCCATCGTGTAGTGCCTGTTGTGGGCTGCCTTCTCCTTGGCATGGCACCTGATGTCACAGTGCTGCTTCTGTAGCTCCCTTGCACTGCACTTGCTGGGTGCCACTCCATTCACTAGTCTGGCTACCTCGTCCCATGCTTCCTGCCGCTTTGCCTGTATCTTCTGGTCCCCTTCCCGGGATAGTAGCAGGTCCACCTGTTGGGTATCATACACTGGTCAGGGCCTTGCACCATTGCCCCACATGCTCATGTCCTCCTGCCACACATCACACCTACCTGGGCCTCTATTGCATCCAGGAGGATGTCTGCCTTTCTCCTGGTCTGTGAAATTCTTTTTCCTGGAGTGCCCAGTCTTCTTCCTCCATGTCCCTGGGTTTGGCTGCCCCCTCTCTCCTTGCTGCATCCTCTGTGGTTCAGCCATTCTTCTGCCCCTTGCATTTAGATGCTGCCTGCACCTTGCTTGTTGCCTACGCTATTTATTTGATGCACTGTGCGTTCATACACCATGTGTGCTGCCTCTGGCGCATGGTGTGTTCTTTTCAGAATCGGGTGCATTGCCGATGGCGCAGAGGGCTTTGGCGCACGCTGCATCTGACGCACCTTGCGCCGCTCTAAGGGCATTTTTGAGAATCGGGCCCCATATATTAACAAAAAATATCACTGAAACTGCCACCGTAGAGAATCATGAACATTCCTACTTCTGTCAGGCATGTACGCGCACATTTCAAAACGGCAGTGCTTGCTGCACTTACTGAACTGTTCCTTTCTGTTCTGCTGCTTCCAAATGTACATTTCAGTAATTGAAAGAAAAATAAAGAGTTTACAAAATTCATTAACACTTTCTTCAAATAGAATGAGACTCACAAGTCAGAGACAAGGACACCACAGTTTACATCTGGGATGAGGGTGGGAGAGAGTTAGTTCACACTGACAGTCTGTGTGCTCCAAGTAAAACAGCACCATCTGCTGACCCCCAATCCCAAATAACTATTTTCTTAAATGGCATTCCTACACTGACCCAAAAAAAGAATTTTTAAAATGTTTTAACAGTTTTTAATATTTATATTCATAAACTTTTAATCCAGTTCATAATAGTAATAATGCACTTCAGGGTGTGGTATATCATGGGATATCCTCACTTCTCGGGTGTTAGATGCACTCGGTCTGTGGTCTCATGCCCAACCACCTGAGGCATGATGATATCCCATAATATACCACACCCTGTTGTGCATTATTGCTGAATTGAACAACATTGTTTTTTTTCCGCAGTAGCAGTACATCCATGGTATTTTTTTCCACAGTTGACAGAAAATACCACAGTAACAGTCAACTTTTGTATAACTACCACTGTATGTGAAGCAGCATGGCTTCCGCCCTGGACACAGCACTACATCGGCCCTGCTGGAGTTCTCATAGCACATACACTCCGCACTTGACCCTGGCAATGTTACAGGGGCAGTGTTCATTGACCTATCTAAGGCCTTCGACACTATGTGCCACCGCCTCCTGCTCGACTCCCTCCACCAACTGAGATTCTCATCTGGCCCCCTTGCCTGGTTCTCTAGTTACCTCCATGACAGATCCCAATGGGTCAAGATAAACGGTACCCTATCAGCCGCTCTACCTGTCCACTCCGGTGTGCCCAAGGGGTCCATCCTGAGCCTTACCCTTTTCAGTCTGTTTCTCAACACCCTTCCTAGCTCCTGCTCAGGCAGAATGCTCCTTTACGCTGATGACACAGTCCTCATCACCTCCCACCCTGACCCCACCACCCTCCAGGACTCCCTCCTGCTCATTTTCAGCCAAGCTGAAAAATGGTTCCTCAACCACCGTCTGGTCTTGAACCTCAAAAAGACAAAATCCATGCTCTTTGCCCACCGTCAGAGCAACGCTAGTAATGCCCACCTCCTCATCCTCCCCAGCACCCAACACCCTATTGAACAGGTAACAGCATACAAATACCTGGGCATCACCTTTGATTCAGCACTCACTTTCCATGCCCACCTCAAAACCCTGTCCACTGCAGTAAACACCTGGATTGGACACCTCTACCACCACAGAGACTGTCTCCCTCAGAATGCCCTCCAGCTGGCTATCACCTCCTCTATCCTGTCTCTGTTTGACTATGGGCTTCCTATTTATGCTGCAACTGACTCCACCACCCTCACCAAAGTCCAGATCTCAAAAAACAAGGCCTGCAGGCTCCTGACAGGTGCCCCTAGAAGAGCACACACACATGCCAGCTCTACTCCTCCTCTAATCTACTCACCTTTTCTGAGAACCTGTGCTACCACACCTGTATACTGTCCAAAAAATCACTATTTGGGATCTCCTCTCCCAGGGTTACCACTTCCCTAAAACCAGCCTCCCAGTCGGTTACCACCCGAAGCACAGCCAAGGCCACCTTCCAGGTTCCGAGAGCCAGGATCTCACTTGCCCAAAGGTCCTTCTACTACAGAGCCCCCTCCAGGTGCAACTCCCTCCCCCTTCATATCACTAGCATCCCCAAAATATGCCCTTTTAAAATGGTCCTCCGTAACCACTTCATGGACATTCAGAACTGTAAGTATCCCTGACTGCCCCAGAGTCTGTACTCATCTGGCCCTCTGTATCAGACAACATCCTCTCGGTCTGCCTCCTTCCCCTTCCCCCAGAGACCATGGTCCTCACTCTCCCCAGGTACTCGCTCCATAGACCCACTAGAGCATGCCTTATTATGAGTGTTGGCCAAATCTGTAATTAATTGCAAGCCTATGTTTTCTTTGTATTATTGGTATTGCTTATATTTTCTCTTTGTTGTACTTCACCTGTATCGTCCTCCATTGTTGTATTATACCTTCAATTGTTGTCTCCCTCCCTGTGACGAGGTGTCTTTGTAAGTAAGTCTCTGACTCAAAGGTTGTAAATCCGATATATAAAATGAATAAATAAATAAATGTGCAGTGACCATTGTTTGTGCACCATGTTGAAGTCCAATGTTTGTGGTGTGGCACACTTATTAGATCCCCATTATAAGCATGGCATCAGGGCTCTACTTGAGGAGGGAGATTTAGATAATAAAATTAAAGTACTGACAGGCCTTGTGCAGAAACGCATGATAATCTGGCAGCAAGGTAAAGACAGCAAGCAGCAGCAGCAACATGTTTCAAGACATTCCTTGTTTGGATCATCATTATCATTTTCCACAAATGCAAGCACTAAGCTATTATCATCCTCATCCTCCACAAGCTCGACTGGTACTCAGAAGCAGCCTAAAGGAAGCAGCAGCAGTGGCCTAAATCCCCTATGGGCAGTTCTTTCTGAGGTGGGTGTGTCCAGCAAAAAGGTTGTGCCACCTGAACGAGAGAGTCAGGTATCTGCTGCCTCACTTATGTAAGCATACATGGATAACCCAGAGCAGCTTGGGCCAGATGATGAATTACTGCTGTACTGGCAGAGTAAATTGACAGTGTGACCTGCACATGCAAAAGTTGCTGATGAGTACCTATCCTGCCCAGTGGCCAGTTTAAGCTTTGAAAGAGTGCTCAGTACCACTGGTGCCATCACTACAGACAAGAGAACACGTCTTTTGACTAAGAATATCAAAATGTTTACATTCGCTAAAACAAATTGAGAACACATCCCACATGGTTACAAAATCAGTGTCAGATCTAGGTGCTATGAGGAAGAAGAGGGAGAATCAAACCAGTCATCAGAGTTGGGGATGGAGGACGATGATAGTGTCGTGGTGGTTGACCCTTCAGATGAAGATAATTTTGAACACTGTTAGTAAAAGTAATAAGTCCCAAAAACTTCCTCTTGCAGACTTGACCAATGGCATCACCATCCTTTCCTTGAAATTTCAGTACCCAACATACCTCTTAAATCTTGCTCCCAGCAATTTCCACTCATGTACTCTAGTTCTTGACTCTTTACATCATTCATGCTACAAATATTTCCAGCCACTGCCAGTTCATATTGTTTACTGTCTTCAGTAACTTGAAGATCTCAATATCATATCACCCTTTCTTGTGTTTTCTCTAGTGAGTGCATGTACCATGCCTTTAAATGACCTTTGTAAGATCTGTCCTGTTCAGTCATCGTGATCACCCATTATTTCACTGTCTCCAGACTGTCACTGTCCTTCCTTAAGTGAGGATTATTGAACTAAGCACAGTATTCAAGGTGTTGTGATGAAAGCCCTGTGTCAACCTTTGAAAGTTGGGCCCCATGTGTCCCATAATATACCACCTTAAGGTGAAGTTCCACTTTAAAGGACACCTGAACCACCTATTTTTAAAAGAAACAGTTTAAAAATCTGGCTTCATAGAGAGTTAAATGAAAGAGGAGCTGACTTTGATAAGATGTTCAGCTAACCCTGGCAAGAAGAAATACAGGTGAGGGGGTATAGGCAAAGTGGGTAAACATTAAGGATGCAATACTTGAAGCAATATCCCATTGTGTTAGAGAGAAAAGCAAGAGCAATAGAAGAAGGAAACCACTTTGGTTCTCAAGAACAGTAGCAGAAAATGTCAGATCCAAAAGGCTGGCCTTCAGGAAATATAAGCAAATGCAGCGAGATGAAGATAGGGAAGCATACCAAACTTCCCTAAGAGAAGCAGGGAAGGCAGTAAGGCAGGCAAAGGCCCACATTGAGGAAACACTAGCATGAACAGTAAAAGAAGGTGACAAAATTTTCTATAGATACATTAGTGAAAGGAGAAAACAGAGGGGGCATTGCTAAGATCAAATGGGATAAGGGGGAGTGTGAGGAGGAGGACCAAGAAAAAGCATCTATCCTAAATAGATATGTCTGCTCAGTATTTACTAATGAGAAGGCAGGGCAGGGCCCACAGCTCAGCACCATGGACTCAGGGGGGAGGGAAGTGTGCACTAGTCCCTTCACAAAAGAAAGGGTCCTACAAGAGCTTGCTAAGCTCAGAGTGGACAAGGCAATGGGACCTGATGGCATACATCCCAGGGTACTAAAGGAGCTAATGGCGGAACTAGCAGAGCCATTATCAGAACTGTTTAGTGAGTCTCTGAGCACAGGAAAGGTCCCAGAAGACTGGAGAAGGGCTCAAGTGATCCCACTCCACAAGAGTGGTAGCAAAGAGGAGGCAGGGAACTACAGACCAGTAGTCTTACCACAGTAGTGGGCAAGATTATGGAGGCACTCCTTAAGGAAGAGATAGTGCAGCACCTAGAATCCACAGGAGCACAGGATCCAAGACAGCATGGGTTTACAACAGGAAGGTCCTGTCAAACTAATCTCATAGATTTCTTTGACTAGGTAACCATAGAGGTGGACCAAGGGGGAGCAGTTGATGTTGCCTACCTTGACTTCAGCAAAGCTTTCAATACTGTTCCACATAGAAGATTGATTAATATGCTGGGTAGGCTTGGGCTGGGTCAAAAGTTGGTCAACTGGGTAGCAAACTGGTTTGCGGGCAGAAAACAGAGAGTGGTGGTAAAGGGTATACAGTCAGAAGAGATGCAGGTCACAAGTGGGGTACCTCAGGGATCAGTTCTGGGGCCAGTCCTCTTCAATATCTTCATTAGTGACATTGCAGATGGACTGGAGGGTAAGGTTTGTCTGTTTGAAGATGACACCAAGATCTGCAACAGAGTAGATGATCCAAATGGGGTAGGCAGAATGAGAAGAGATCTGGATAAACTAGCAAAATGGTCAGAAGAGTGGCAAATGAGGTTTAAGGCAAAGAAGTGCAAGATCATGCACAGAGGGAAGAGAAACCCTGAAGCCACCTATAGGTTAGGAGGGGAGTTGCTGCCAATCACAAGGGAAGAAAAAGACTTGGGCATCATCATCACAGATGACCTGAAATCATCCAAGCAGACCACTAAAGCAGTAGGTAAGGCTAGAGGGATGTTGAGGTGTATTAGTAAGGGTATCACAAGTCATAACAGGGAGGTAGTAATCCCTCTTTACAAGACACTGGTCAGGCCACATCTGGAGTACTACGTGCAGTACTGGAGACTGCACCTGCACAAGAACGTTAACAAAATGGAGGCAGTCCAGAGAAGGGCAACCAAAATGGTGCAGGGACTACTCAGAAAACATATGAGGACAGATTAACAGAGCTCAGTATGTATACCCTAGAGCAAAGGAGGAAGGGAGAGAGGTGATATGATTGAAACATTCAAACATCTTAAGGGCATTAACAAGGTAAAAGAGTCTAAGATGTTTCAATATAAGAAAAATAGCAGGACAAGAGGACACAGCATGAGATTAGAGGGAGGCCAATTAAGGGGGAATGTGAGTAAGTTCTTTTTCACAGAAAGGTGGTGGATGCATGGAACAGCCTACCTCAGGAAGTGGTGGATAGGAATACAGTGCAGGGCTTCAAACAGGCATGGGACAGGCATAAGGGAGCAATAAAGATTAGTATGAATAGATAGACCATTAACAGAGTAGAGGCCTATGGCACATTCATAAGGTAGAAAAAATAGTCCGCCTGGATGGGCCTTGCAGTCCTTATCTACCGTTGACTTCTATGTTTCTGAGACTGATGTTTACATTGATGTTAAAACTGGATTTATGTAAATTACATATATGCAGTTTCATAATGCTGCCAATGTGTTACATGATTATGTCATTGGAGCTAGAGGCAGAGAGCTACATGGCTCTCTGCAGTGCTAACTAGTTCCTTTTTTCCCCTTTGTTGAGAATTGTTTCACCAAAATTATCAAAACCATGACTTAATACATAGATTATTTTAATCAATAAATGTGTTAGACAGAGATTGTGTTCATTGTGTTTGCTGTAACACACCAAAATTGTGTTGTAATCCAACCAACTTCCTCTTTGGCAAACCACAGTACAGTACAACTCTTCAAATTTGGTATAGTGGTCATGTGATGTCCCAATGTTTGTAGTGAAGTTCTGGTCTGGTGCAATGCCAAAGTTTATGCTTTCTTGGTGATCCAAAGATATTCCATATGAACTCCCCCATCCCCTGCAGCTAGTCCACTCACTGTCAAACAATCTCCCATCTATACTCCATCCTTACACTTCCTGGCACTGCATATGAGCTTTCTGGTTCCACAAAGAGAAGTATCACACTTCAGATCATAATCTTGTACCTCAGAGAGTAGTGCACACCTATACTAATATGGTTCATCAGCTGTCACTGTTAAATAATGCCTCCCAAATTACTCTCTGCTCCTTTTTCATCAATGTTTCACTTCTGTTCCCACAATAAACATGGGCGGATCAACATCCTTCTGCTCAATTAAGGCAGTATGTACAGCCCCCTATTTTGTGTTTTCCTGCCTCATTAACCTACAACCAATTATTTCTGGAGGGCCAAGCAATAAGCATCAGGACACACCAGAAAATGACAAACGTATTAGGCAGTGGAGGCATACTAATGCCTTGATCAAATCCACCCAACTTCCAGTGTTGGTGACTCTGCTCCCTTACCTGTGTTCTGTGAGACCCTGCAAGACAGTCTTCAGCAATCCTCCTTCAGTCATTTTCTGTGTGTCCTCCTCCACAATACAAGTTGGCTGGCTCACCACTCTTCCAAATCTTGAGTGCGGTATAAGCAGTCACCATGATACTGTCCCAAAAAACCCTGACAAACCCTCTGAGGGTAATATTCATACATTAAATCCAGGTAACAATTTAGGCATTGCCCTGCCACCTTGAGTATCTGTCATTGCTGCTGCTCTCATCCACGGTCAGGTAGCAATCATGGTACTAGCAGCCCCACATCTCAGATCTCACAATGATCTGCTTAACTTTCCACCCTCCTGTCTTCCCACTACCTGAATATAGTTGTACCCAACAGTAATGGCCTCCTCAGCCTCCCTCTGGCATTTGTTCATCACTCCTGTTCCCCACACTGAAACTGGGTGACCTCACCACTCTTCCACATCATGAATGCAGTTAGTACAGTGTCCCGGGGTTTTTGACATAACAGTAATAAACATGATCATGCTGGTAAACCAGGCTGAAAGCAACAGGGCACAAGGGGGAAAAATGTGCTTTCCTACCCTTATAAGGGCTAGGCTACATATATTAGGTACTATTAAATGATGTGCATAATGATGTGCACACCCAGCATTTAATAGTGCCTAACCAAAGGTAACCTAGATCTTATAAGGGTACAAAATCCCATTTTCCCCCTTGTGCCCTGTTGCTATCAGCCTGGTTTGCCAGAAATATCATGTGTATTTTTCATATGCCAACAAAAAATAGGGAGGGGACTGTACTAATGGCATTCATGACATGGGAGGGCAGTGATCTAATTAGCTTTTGGTGTGGGGAGTAGGAGTGAAGAATAAATACCAGAGGGGGACTGAGGAGACCATTCTTGCAGGATACAGCTATATTCATGGATGGGGAAAGATGGGATGGAGGAAACTTAAGCAGATCATTGTGAGATCTGAGATGGGGGCTACCAGCATGGCGACTGCTACCTGACCATGGATAAGAGCAGGCAGTGATGCCAAATACACAGAATGGCAAGACAGTGCCTGACATGATACCTGGATTCAGTGTATAAAGAGTATTTTCAGGGGGTTGTCAAGGTTTGTTGAGGCAGTATTGAGGGGATTGTGTATACTGCATTCAAAATTCGGAAGAATGGTGAGCCAGTCAACTAGCCCTGTGGAGGAGGGCATGGACAAGGCCTGGAGGAGTACTGCTGATGACTGTCCTGTGGTTTTCCATTTATTACAGGTAAGGGGGCAGACCAATGCTGGAGGTTGGGTGAATTCACTCAAGGCATTAATATGCATCTCCTGCCTAAATAACATTGTTATCCATGGTAAGTTCAACACTTATGAGGGTATGAACAGTAGTTTTTCTAACGTGTCCCAGTGCTTTTTTCATAGCATTCCAGGAATTGTATCTAAATATAAGAAAATGGCCTTTGGATGGCCTGACCCAACACACTGGAACAAACATCAGGCCTGCCTCAACTTGAACTCGGTTGTGAGCCTAAGTACCATCAAATCTTTGATTGATCCCTACTGCTCTGAGAACTGTACTTACTCCTATGTTCACTACTGCTATTGATTACTGTTTGGAGTGCTGCTTTACTGTTTCTCTGAATATAATCAGCCCTACTCTTTTACCATTATATGCCTTGGGTGGGATATTCAGAGCAGATGCGCCATGCACAATAGGGATGCACCAGCTCAAGAGCAGAAATGCGCCATAGTGCGATATTCAGTGGGAGCGGCAGTGCAGCAAAACATGCAATGTGCCACAGCGCAACAGTAATGAATGCATGTGCAATTGCGGGGGGGCGGAACCAGGAATAATGTACACAGTGCGATATTCATCAATAGGCGACGTGTGCAGTAGCGGAGCAAGCGGAAGTTGTGTGACAGTGGAAATGAGCCAAAATAAAAGGGAGCAAGAGAAGGGAGGATGAATGCACCACAGAGGAGCCATAGGTGGGAGCGCGGAGACAGAGTGGCAGGGAGGCAAGACAGGAAGCAGGGGACAGGTGTGGCCAGGAGGTGGACAGGGCCCACCGGAGGTGTGCCTGAGTGAGAGGAGTGTGTGTGTGTGTGTATGTGCCTGTGTGTGTGAGAGGGCCTGAGAGTGCCACAGTGGATGGAGGGCAGTGGCAAGAGGCAAGGCACACAGAGGTGAACAGCCAGAGGTGAACCCAGTGCAGGGGCAGCACCAGCAACACACAGCGGGGGCAACAGGTAGACAGCCGCCCGGGGGGGGGGAACACCAGCCAGGGACATGGCCAGTGTCACCTTCCAGATGGAGGCGGTAATGAGGGGTGTGAGAAGACAGGCAGCAGGGAGGTGCGGCCGTGGAAGGGCCCATCGGCAGTATGCCCAGAACAGGCTGTACCGAGCCCACACCACCTTCGAACAGTACAGTGACACTGAGATCGTGGGCTGGTACCACCTGAACCGGGTGATTCTGAGGCAACTCTGTGAGCTGTGCAGTGATGAGATGCAGGCACCCAACCCACACAACGGAGCCATGTGCTGTCTGTGGAGATGAAGGTCACAGCCATCATGTGCCTGCTCGCCATGGGCACCTTCCAGAGACCAACAGGGGACACGACAGGCATAAGCCAGTCGGTCGCGTCATGCCTACTTACACAATTCCTCAGTGCACTGCTGCCACATGCTGCGGAGTACATCCATTTCCTCAGCACACAGGCGGAGCGCACAGCTCACATACAGGAGTAGGAGTTCCACAGGGTAGCATGGTTGCCTGGCATGCTCAGGGCCATAGACTGCACCCATGTAGGCATCCGCATGCCTCCTGGCCCAGAGGGGGTGGCGTACATCAACCACAAGGGCTACCCGAGTGTCAAATGCCAGGTGGTATGCGATGCCAGGGGGCGCATAATCAATGTCTGTGCCACGCACCCTGGAGGAGCACACGATGCCTTCATCTGGCAGCAATCTGCACTGTGCCACAGGTTCGAGAGTGGGGACATCCCAACTGGCCATCTGGTAGGTGAGTACACATAGCACGCTGGACGATTGGTGCGGACGTGAGGGGTGTAAGGCATTGGCAGGGGTGCCATGGGAAACTTCCATGATGGCCCATGGCACAGTGACACAGACCACAATGCTAATGACTCCCCTCTACACACAGATGACAGTGGTTACCTGCTACAGCCCTGGCTGCTCACACCATACCGTGGCCCCATGACCCCAGTGCAGCAACAGTACGAGGCACAAGCCGCAACACGGAATGTCATTGAGCGGGTGTTTGGGCTGCTGAAGGCACAGTTACGTTGCCTGCACACATCAGGCAGTGCACTACAGTACAGCCCCTCAAAGGCCTGCGGGCTATTCCTGGCCTGCTGTATCCTGCACAACATGGCCACCGACTATGGGATAGCCGTTGAGGTCAAGGAGGGGGACAGTTGTGGAGACGATGAGGACGCCGGTCCAGCTGGTGTAGGGCAGCCACCCCCTGGGTGAAGGGCCCCCCCCCAGCTGGCCCAGATGGCACAGCAGCACTGGGACACCATTGCAGAGGAGCACTTTGGACAACACAGGTAGGCAATGGAGCCATGTGCAACCACCAAGGGCAAGGGCACAACCCACAGACAGGCAGGGGTGGACACCAGGGGCAGGCGTTATCAGGGGCATGGGAACGGGCGGGGGACCACATGCAAAGACAGAGACAGGCAGGGCTGCACATGTCACATACACACATGCACACACACCACAACACATGCCCACAGGGCAACAGGCACGCCCACCCCAACAGGCACCCCCACACCCACACAGGACCATACACAACCATGCCCAGTGGCTGGCACTGTTTGTGCCTCAGACACTGAGCACCATTGCACAGTGGCGGATAGCGCTACGCAGGCATCATCATGCACATGCTACAGTGGCCAGCAGATGGGAGGGTGTGCACAGGGACCATGTGTGTGCAGGGCTGGGCACCTCACCCATGCATCGCACAAAGAAATCCACAGTGCACACAGGGCAGAGGCAGACAGTAGCCGTGGAGGGAGACGGGTCAGTCATGTGGCACAGTACCACAGCCGCCAAGGATGCGTGGGTGGTCCCGCCAAGACCTGCCAACCATGCCAGGCTGACCAGTGGCCTCATGGGGTGGCACCAATGGGCCTCCAGGGGTGACGCTGCGTGAACATGACCATGTCCACGCAGGGGTCTGTAGGTCACCAAACATGCCCACACCAGGCATGCTTGGTATGCCCACAGCCAAACCCGGTGTCAACATAGCAGGGGTCACACGATGTCCAGAACAGGGGGTGGACATAGCACTCTGCAAGATGTGCCATGGCTGGGCACCCAACCAGGTGGCCAGTGTAGCCATGACAGTCACCATTGCAGTGGTCTGCCTGTCAATGGCAGCAGCCACATCCGCCTGCTGCTGGGCCAACTCTGCCAGGAGCAAGGCATGGTCCCTGCTGTGCCGCTCCTCTGCCTGGTGCAGAACTGCACTGAGCACATCCACCGCTGCCACGATCCGCATCTGCTGATCTACTGAGGCTTGGAGAAGATGGCTGTGGTTGTCTAAGGGGTTGTCTGCATGTCCAGCATGCTGTCCCCCATGATGTTCCTGGCCCTACTTCCCAGCACCCCTCGATGATGGGCACTGCACAGCACTGCCATTCTGGGGTAAGTCCACATGCAGTGCACTGCCACCACCCCCCGCCCCGTCCCCACATTGACATTGGCCATCTGCTGCCGCTGCCCCTCCAGCTGCCGTTCACCAGGTGACACTGGCGCGGCCACAGCAGCAGCAACAGCCCCACCACCCTGGCCGCACACCAGTGCTGCCCCACTGGAGCATGCAGATGCAGCCTGGGAATGGGCTGTTGTGCAGGCAGCCACGCCAGCACTACCCGTGGAACCACCTGGGCAGATGCCATCTGTGGGACCATCCTGTGTCCCACATACATCACTGTCTGGGACATGTGTCACGTCATCATCAGTGCTGGAGCTGGCCCCGATCTGTGTCCCAGCACACTGGACACCGAGGGCGGTGTCACGCTGGGACATAGGTAGGGTCATGTCCACACCTGCACCACTGGCATCAGTCTGGACAGACATGCAGGGCTGCAGACGGTCGGTCCCTCGGACACCTGTGGAGGTGGATGGGTGTTCCACTGTGTCCAGGGCCTCCCCCTCGGTGGACACACCCACCACTTCCCCATGCAGATGCTCAGGAGCTGTAAAGGAACACAGTACTATTAGTGGCCCCGCCTGGCCCTGGGGCATGCCCCCCTACCACCCACACACTGCCAGCACTGGACCTACCATGTAGTGATGTGCTGCCACCCATTTGGAAGCCACCACCAGGAACACCCTTGATGGCACTACACCGCATGCTGCTGGCCACCCGTTCCTCCCGTGGCATCAGATGGGGTACGTCCTGCTGGCCCCCACTGGTGGCAGCACGTGCCACCCTGATGGTGGCCACCTTATCTTTAATCTGCCCCCTGTCCATGCCAACCTTCTTCTTGCACTCCTGCATGGACTTCTGGTGGCTGCTGTGCTGGTTGACGGCACGTGCCACCTCACCCCACGCTGCAGCACGGGTCTGTGGTGTTCCCTGCTGTCAGCTAAGCAGTGACTCCCTGTCGAGGTATGCCTTGAACAGGGCATCAGATTCTGCCCTGGTAAAGCTGGACCTCCTCCTTCGCACACTTCCCTGCTCCTTCTCTTCCTCTCACTCAGTCATGCTCATGCCTGGGGGATGGACAGGTGTTACCTTGCACTGTGCAGTCCCATACAGCCCTCCCAGACCACTGTCCCCACATCTCTACAGCATGCAACCTACCTCAAAGGACTGCAACACCGATCCATGGCTTATGTGGCCTCAGATCGTATATTTATAGTGCAACTCATGCAAATGAGGGTAGGCGGAACTGTAATGGGATGCTAATGCAGTGGATGTGCCATGGAATGGCTCATGAGCTGATTTGCATATCCTGTCCGAATATTGCGCTGTTGCACCTTGCGCAATGATGTTGAGCATGCTCAGGCTATGGCGCACCACTGTGACGTGTGCAATCGGCACCGCACCATGCATGCCCATGGTGCTGACGCCGATGCTAGCAGCGCTGCTGACGTGCTGTGCGCGGGAGGCAGTACAGGGCATGGCCACCACTGTGCCTGTGGCACAAGTGTGCTGTATGCTCAGAGGGGTGCTCATGCCATGGTGTGCCATGGGCGCCATGCTGCCACAGCGTGGTAGGCCACTGCAAGGTGTCACATACATGCACCCTATGGCGCTACACGCAGGGCTTCCCAATAGCACTGTGGAACTTCATTGCCAGACAGACCCTTGACCCTGTGACTGACCTTTGCCCCCTAGGCGCCATGTGTACAAATGGCTGCACCCCTATTGAGCAGTCCAGTACCAGCGTGATAGCGACTGGCAGCGCAGTACCCGCTGCCTCCGCCGCGTGGGGCATGTACTACAGGGCGCCCTTTTGTGGCCGATAGCTACAGTGCTATGCCGTGCACCAGAGCGCCCGTGTGGATGGTGATTGAGCTGGCCAACCTGGTGGTGTTAGTGGAGCCCCATGCAGTTGCCCTCTTAGGCCAGGTACCCCTCCTCCGGCCATGGACAGCAGTGTGGCAGGAGGTGGCAGAAGGCCTTGAGGAGGCCACGGGGTGCAGCAGGACTGCCAAGCAGTGTTGCCACCACTATGGGGACCTCCAGCAGAGGGACCCCGACCACCTAGGGCAACTGCAGGCACAAGCCCGGCGGGGTACCGTGGCACAGCCAGGTAGGTGCTCCTTCACAACACTGGTAGTATCTGTCTGTCCTGGTATCGCGGTGGTCATCAGGCCATGCCGCGGGGGGCGCCGTACCTGTGTTGCCGGTGTTGGGGGTGCCTCGTATACACCCTGTGCCACCGTATCACAGCTGCGCTGTGCGGGCACACACTCAGCAAGGGGGGGGCTATGTTACTGGTCTGTACTGATGTTACCCTCTCTATGTTTTCACTCTAGGCCAGGAGGATCACCGTAGGGCCAGTTGGCCCATGAGCAGGGTTGGCAGGCTGGAACCAGAGATGTGGCCTTGCAGCCAGGGCACAGTGGTGGTGCTGAGGTCAGCAGTGCCCTGCAATCAGGGCCATGAGTGAGGTGCCATGTTCCCCCTTACATCTGTGCATGGTGGGTTGCAGGGTGGTGGTGGGGCATGGCCCCCTGCACATGGCCCCACTGCTGTGCCTGCCCCATGGTGCACTCCGCACTGTCCTGTGGGACTGCACATGTGGGTGGGTGTCGCAGGTGGGCTGTGCATGCACTGGGCATCTGGCTGTGCCACTGCTATCACACTGCATGGCCATCACACTGTACGGCCACGTTGGTGCTGTGTAGTGCATGGGCGGTGGGGGTGTGCAGTGGTTTGCATGGCTATGGGTGCCTGGGTAGGCAGGTCATGTGGGCGCACCCACTGTGGGTGGTCGCATGCCATCACAGAGGCAAAGCCCACAGCTGTATGCCATGCACATTGGGTGGGCTGCAGGGGTCTGGCCAGTCACACGTACTAACTCTGCTCCCTTGTCCTAGGTGGACAGTACTTGACGACCCTGGAGTGTCACGTTCAGGAGATGCTGCAGGTTACTCGGGCCACACTGGAGCTCCTACAGGGCATGGAGTGGAGTGACCGGTGGGGGCACAGAAGGCACCACAGGGAGTGCAGGGATGAGAGGGGCCACCAGTAGGGCCTGCGGTGCTCGCGCTGTTCCTTCCCTTCCCTGGACTGTCCCTTACACCCCTTTGTCCCCCTCCTTGCTAGTCCCCTTTGCCCCATGCCCATCCCCCAAGTTGTAGCCTTGTACTCCCCTCCCCCACTTTGTATATAGTACTGTATATAGTTCTTGTTCATTCTGTTACCTTTTGAAATATAGATAAGTTTCATACTACAACTGTGGTGGTCTCTGATTTGCAGCGGGCATCTGGTGCTTTGCTGCAGTGGTGTGCATGGCGTCTGAGGGTGATGCCAACCTTATCATGGGTGTGTCTGCCAGGGCCCCTCCACTGGTGTGGGTGGGGGCCATGGTCCCTGTCTGTGGTATGTGTGTTGTGCCCTGTGCACTATATGCCTGTGTGCAGCAGTCTCAGATGCATGCGCTGAGTCCCAGTCACCCCTGGCAGTGTGTGCCTGGCCCATGTGGCTGTGCCCCTTGCATGTCTGTGGTACGCACGGTCATGCCGACCCCTCCACCGCATGCATGTCTGCTGGCATGACATTGGTGGCAGTCCATGCCAGCCACCCTCTGGGCATGGCACCCTGGCAGCTGGCGTTCTGACTCCAGGTCTATTGCACGTCTGCCTCAGGTGACACTGTGGGCGGTGCTGTTGTTGTCCCCATGCTGTCGATGGTGTCTGGGGTGGTGCCTGTGGTCTGCTGTCTGTCACATGTGCTCCAGCTGCATGCTGGTGGCAGACAGGTTCTTGGTGCATGCACCACATGGCTAGCTCACCAGCGCCATGGTGGTGTACAGACCATGGGTACACGGCAACATTGGACACACAACAGCGGCATCTGTTGCCCCGCTATGTGTGGCTCTGTGATGGGGTACCCTTGGGACAGGGTGGGGGATTTGTTCATGCTCTGTGTTGCATCCTATGTGGCACATGCCTCCATGCACCACATTGAACTGCTGTGCTATCTGGTGGGGCCAGTGCTGGGACAGGGTGTGTGCATGGGTGGGTGTGCGGGGTGCCGTCCTGCTGGTGGTGGCATCCAGGGCCTTGTCACATGCAGGGTCCCTCGGGTACTGATGCAAGGTCGACCTCTTTGCTGTGCCACTGTGGGGGCCATGCAAGAGGGCATTGTGTATGCTGTGGTGGCGTCAGTGGCTGGTGTCACCTGCTGCAGTGGGATCACAGTAGGGCTGTCATGCATGGTGCCATGGGGCACAGGGTTGCATTGTCATGGTGGTGGTGGTGGCATACCTTCAGTGCCATGCACTGTTTGGTAATGCTTCTGGGCCAGGTGTCTTGGGATTGCTGTACAGGGGGTGGTCAGCATTGGTGTGGTGCTGTGGCGCGAGAGGGTCCAGCCCTCTTTGTGTTGCAGTCACTGTTTGCTGGGGGAGTGTGCTGGGGCACCTTGCCCTGCAGGTGTGGACATCTGACCCGCATCTGCTGTTGGACCGGTGCTGGGGTTCATGGGCTGGTGGTCCGTTCAACTCACCTCTGGATGTGCAGCTCATGGGTGGCCTTGGGAGGGGGGTTGGTCTGTCTGACCTGCTGCATGCTCCTCTACTCATGGCGCATCCATGGCTAGTGCACCCATGCTTCCTGTCCTTGTCCCTGCACATCCCTGGATGTGCTATTCTATCGGCCCCTGCTCCTGACACATCCCTGGCTGTGCCATGGTGCAACAGGCTCGTGTTCAGCTGTGTTGCTGTGGTGCACCTTGGTCACGCTTGGTTTGAATATCATGCATGTTGCGCAATGACACACTGCTCTTGTGCCTGCTCCCGCTATTGCACATCTTTTTGTTGCAGTCTGAATATCCCACCCCTTGTATTCTATGTTTTTGCATCTGTTCTGTACCTTTTACTTTTTGTTATGCCCCAGTAGACTATACACTATTATAATTCATATTATTTTGCACCCCGTATACTTGTCACCACTGTGTTTTTCTCTACTGTACTGTCCTAAACAGGACCTCCTTGCAAATGAGCAGTGTTCAATGGCGCTTTCCCTGGTAAAACAAATCAAAATAAAATTAAATGAAATGAAGACCTGGTTGTTGGTTAATGAGGTGAGGAAAAAAATAGGGAGACTGTACATATTGTCTTTATTGTGCAGAAGGGTGGTGCTCCACCTGATGTTTATTAGGGGAGCAGAAGTGAAACGCAGATGAAAGACGACTGGAGAGTGATTAACGAGACATCATCTAACACTGCCAGCTGATGTAGTCTGCAGGTAAGTATAGCTATGTACTGCTCTCTGAAGTACAAGATTATTATATGAGGTGTGTTAATTCTCATCATGGGATCATCAAGAATATATGCGGCGGCACCAGGCATTATTGAGGACAGAGTGTGGATGTCGCAGTTTATTACGGCGAATGGTCTGGCTATGGGGAGGAGGAATTCCCATGAAAAATAGGACAACAAGACAAGCATATGTTTGGATTGCAATGAAGTATTAACTTTTGCATTGAACCAGACAAGAACTTTGCTACAAACATCAGGACATCGCTTGTCCACTATACCATCAGGTATTGGAAGAATTGTGACATACTGTGGTTTGCGAAAGAGAAAGTCGGTTGGATTACAATACAATTTTGACACATCATAGTAAACAAAATAAACAAAATCATTGCCTGGCATGTGTACTGATCAAAATAATCCACATATTAAGTC
The DNA here is from genome assembly GCA_016271365.2 of Neoceratodus forsteri. Lineage (NCBI taxonomy): Eukaryota > Metazoa > Chordata > Ceratodontiformes > Ceratodontidae > Neoceratodus > Neoceratodus forsteri. The sequence goes on along the minus strand of CM057450.1, from coordinate 1,664,895,060 downwards.
ATGGTTTTAATTGTTTTAGTAAAACAATTCTAAACAAGGGGAAAAAACTAGTTAGCACTATACAGAGCCATGTATTGTAGTTCTCCATCTCTCATGCTAATGATGTAATCACTCAGCATGTTTGGCGACCATTTTAGGGAGCAAGCAATGTTTTAGTTTTTTAAATTATAAGATTGATATTAACATTTTTCAAATGCTACAAAATTGTATTTAGGTTAATTATATAAATGCAGTTTTAGCATCAATGTATACAGCAGCCTTTCCTTTACTCCCATATGAAGTCAGATTTTTGAATAGCTTGTTGGCTAAATGTTTAGGTGGTGTCCTTTAAAAATAAATGCTTATCCCTTCACCATAAGTATTTTTATTTATTGCATTATGTGCTTTTAAAACATTCCATGAAACCTTATATCTAAACCCATAACCATCAATCCAAACAGTCAGTTATCAGTAACTTAATGTTACTGTTTCAGTTTAACCTCATTGTATGCTTCCTAGTGTGTCACTCCCAATCAGTGTGCTTTATTCATGCTGCCATGCATAAAGCATTAAGCAATGTGTTCCAGTTTTAAATTTAAATGGGGCAGTAACTTAATATTACTCTTACAAAATGGAAAACTCCAGCTACTGCATGCAAAAAAACAAAAACATTATGTAATTTAAATTGTCATAGTAGTAAGCTTTTGTTAAAAAGGAGCAGTCACCACAAAGGACTCCAGTCTCAGTTGTGGGTCTGGTCCCAATGTGCACTTTGTGGGCAAAAACATGTTGGTTTACTTACTGTTTATTCTAATATAGTAGCTAATATCAGAGTAATTTTGGTTACTTCTAGGCTGACTTTTTTTTTACTACAACCCCCAGGATCCTCTGCAGATGACATCAGAGAAGTAGGCAGTACTGGTAGACTCAGTAGCCTGCAGTGCACGTTAGAGTTTTTATAATCTCCAGTCAGATGTTTTTCTGGGTCTTTTCTCCAGGGGCTATGTACAGTCCTCTGTTACTGTGCATAACCCATGGAGGACAGAGGAGGACCAGCATACAAAAAGATCACAGCTTATATAAACGTTGACATGCACTGCAGTCTATTGAATCCTCTCACTGCTGCCTACTGTTCTGATGTCATCTTTAGGGGATTCAGGGATTTGTAGTAAAAAAAAATGTCAGCCTTAAACTAACCAAAATTAGTCTGACATAATCTACTGTACCACAGTAAACAGTAATTAAACCAAAATGTTCTTGCACACAAAGTATACATTGGGGCCAGTCCCACACTTTAGTGTGGGGCCCTTGGTGGTGATGGTTCCTTTTTAACTATTTCAAAAGCCAGAAATATGCTGTGCCTAATGTTCGAAAAATATCCATTATGTTATATGATACACCAGCTTACTTGATGTCCGGGCTACTTGTATAATTCTTTGTACTGCACAGCAGTGCTGGAAATAAGTAGGATGATACCCTCAGTATGTGTTTGAAACACTATTACTCTTTAAGACTAGCACTGCCATTTCCTTAAGACATTTCCTAGTTATTTAATGTATATTTTGGAACTAAAATGGTTTAGAACTTAAACAAATGCAGGAAATGAAATTAAGTACTGAGTTATAATTAACAATGGTGAGAAATTGAACATGGTAGTGCTAGTTTTAAATGGTATAGCATTTAAAACACATACTGAGGGAATCCTCCTACTTACTTTCAGCTCTGCTGTGAAAAATAAAAAAAACATACACAAGTAGCACGGAAAGTCAGGTAAGCTGGTTTACAATATAAGGTAATGGACATTTTTCAAACACTAGGCACAGCATATTTCTGAGTTTGGAAATAATTAACAAAACCTCACTATGACAAATTAGTGACCTAAGATATTTTTGTAGCAAGTAGTCACAGTTTTCCAGTTTATAACAGTAAGATTAAAGAATGAGTCAAGTACCCATTAACAAGCAGTTTTAACAACTGAACAAAACAAACATTGTTTGCGGTTAAAGGGGAAGTCTCCCATAGTTTCACATCAATATTTTCCCAACTCCTTGTGTGTAGCTGTTGTGTGCCTCCTTCAGTTGCCAGCAGTCTTATTGCTGCCCAAATCTAGATTATAAATAAAAATATACAGCCCCCAGAAGTTATCAATGTGTCTGTCCTCCATTTTACCATCAATGTTGCTGGAGGATGATGTCTTCAGAGCAACAGATAATGGTGCTGCACTAAATGCAGTTCCACCAGTAAACCAAACCCACAATGTTTGGTTCCCCACTTGAGTAATGGAGGAACCCTTAAAGTGTTGTGCACATCCTGAAATGCAGGTCTAATAGGGACTAGGACCATATGAGTGTGATGCAGTACTGATTTGAGGTATACACAGTATTCATATAAGGAAGTGCCTGTATGTGTTGTGTTACTGTTTCTGTTAGCAAAAATAGTTTACCCAATAAATTACTGGGTACAACAAGAGTTTTAAGTGGTATTGTATAGCTGTTGTATTATGTTCTATGTGTGTTAACATTCTGTTTTGATTCACACCAGCAGTGAGAAACAATCTTGCAAATATGCCTTTTTCCCTTTGTAACTAGGCAGTCAGTGATTGGATGGTTACTGTAAGGCAATAAAGAGTTCAGCTATAACAAGGAATAGGTTACCAAGAAAGCATCAGCTGCAGCATATGGAAGAAATCTAGTGGTTAAAGCACAGGTACAAGAACTGGGAGATTCTGATTCAAATCCTACTAGAGTACCTTACTCTCTAACCCTTAACAAGTTCCCCCTAACCTCCTTGGGAACCGTGATGGCCCCTCAGGTCCATGACTTTGAAAGTGCCCCCATTCCCATTATAAATCATTAGCAGTAATGCGAGAGCTACAGCACTTCACTTTGAAGGTACTGAGGACACCCCCCCCCCCGCTTTGTACTGCCAGCATTTGAAGTAGGATGTCCTTCACAAATCAGATGTTACACTAAGTTCAGCTGTTGTTGGTTAAGAAACCAATTAGTGTCAGTGTTTGTCGTGCTCTGTATTTGCTTAGCTCATTCTTCTCATGTCATATGCATTCTGTGTCTTGGTATTTCCAGTCAGAAACTCAGATATAAGGAGCATTTGAAATGTAAACAACACATTTTATAAAATAAATGATCTAGCTCTCTGCTTTCAGGCTGCTGAAAGGGGGATGTATATTATTTGTGCAAAGGAGGAATTCAGTCTTGTGTGATCCTTTGGGAAACTGCTTAGGCCCACCTTGTAAATGAATCTTCTCAAGGGTGTTCTCCCCGGTTCAATATAGATTGACAGATTGACTGCTTGATTGACTAATTCAGTCTACTGCTCTGCATAACATGTTACAACTGTCTCACAGAGAGAAACAAGCAGTACAAAGAACAGATTTTGTTTCCTGTGAATGAAATACTTTTAGATGTATTATTTGCTCTACACATACAGTATTAAGGCTAAAAGCACTACTCCCTGTGTGAGTTGCATGACATAACTGTCTTAAGTCATTGCAAACTTAAACTAAAATCAGGATAGACAGCATTGATACCCTTATGTTTTCTTCTGCACTGTGGCTGTAGTGACATCAAGGAATGGGAGGGGCTGTATTATAAGTGACTCATTTGCATGTAAATGGAGGCTTGCTTGACACTTTACTACCTTGTGTCAGAGCCTCAGACTCTAGATATCTGTTGCAACAGAAGAAATGGCTGATCCTCTTATTGACATATGTACAGTAATTGATGTAATGTGTAATAAATACATCAGACATCTCCAAATCATAAATATACAGGAGTCTTCTCCTTTAAGAAGTTTTTATTGTTTTAGCAGATACAGTACATAGATAATACAGAGCTGTTACATATGACTGCATGAATTACAGTTAAGGTCTGGCCCTATATTACTTGAGGAACAAAACAAGTGAGGTCCTGTATGACTATATTTCTTCCTGAGTGGACTCACAACATTTGCCCGTCAAGAAGACTACATAGGAGATCATTACCAGCTGCTACCCTTATCCTCTGATAGTAATGTTGCATGGCTTACCTGGAAAATTCTCGATGGTACTTGCAGTTCTGAAAACCTTTAGAGCTCTAAGAGGAACCTGGGCAACTTTTCTCAGATCAGGACCTGTAAAAAACAAGAGAACACATACAAAGCAAAGCTACCTAGAGACTGTCGGATAAGAAGACAAAACTATTACACATGATATGATAAAACTTGCTAGTAGTCCAAGGACATTCTAGACACATGGATCAACTCTCCTGACCCCAGCTGTAGCCCAAGTCATGACAGGTAGGTTTTCATTACTAGTGTTACACTTATTTAGCTGATTCCCTCCCTAGGTTTCAAATACAGTATAAAGGGTTTCCACAGGTTAACATACTTAGCGAGGGTATCAGTCACAGTGCGCAACATTCTGGACCAGTTGGTGACCTGCACTAGGAAGGTAAGCACCTCTACTACTGAAGGAATTTCCTGAGTCCTCCATTTACATAGAAGGAGTCTTTTTACCTGCATGGTTAGGGTCAACAGTAGCTTCAGCTCTGAAAGGCGTAGGCAGGGGGTGGAGGCCTGAATTCCTAGTACCAGCACCTCTCCGGGGCATTGGTATGGATTTCTGAAGTATTTTGGACCCCATTCTGCATACCGCCTGCCATAAGGGCTGGATCAGCCTGCAATGCCAAATTATATGATTTAGGTAATCTGGGAGCTCCTGACACTGCCAGCAGAGGTCTGACTGAACCAGTTTTGCCTTGGCAAGGACCATAGGAGTCCTGTACCATGAATGCAGGATCTTACTTTGTATTAGCTGGCTTCTAGTGTCTTGGTATTTTATTTATTTTTTATTTTATTTTAGTTTTTGTTGACTGGGTAAGTGCACTAGACAAATCCTGTCTATTTTCAGACATGACCCAGAAGAGGGGGATACAAATGAATGCCAACTGACCTTGAATCAGATTAAGCTGTTAGTGGTATTTTTAGTGAATGAGGGAAATTTGGCCAGGACACCAAGGAAATTACCCTGCTCTGTGTGGGGGCGCTGTTGGACCGTGGATTCATTTGTGGGACCCAGTCATTCTGCTGGTGTACCAGCAGGACAGCAGAGCTCCGCTCCTGTAGGTCCAGCTTTGGAGCCTGAAGTACTGAGGACGTCTGACCATTTTGTTGATATGCTTGTGGATCTTGCTGTACCAGATGAATCTTTACCTGCTCAGTCTGCCTCTGCATCGTCAGATTTTTTGCCTGCAGATGAACTCTGGTTGAAGTCCCTCCTTGCTGCACATCGGGACCAGGTACTTGCTGTTGTTGATGCTGTTAGCCCTTTTGAGTCGGCCTTTCCTGGGACACAGACTCTGTCACCAGAACTAGGGGCTGTGGAGGCTCTTCCTGCTTTCATTATGGATGCTGTACCTTCGGGCTCTTTGGAGGTGCAGAGTCAGCAACAATCTTCTGTAGCACCAGTCCTACCAGTGTTGCACCATGATCTGTTGGAATTTTCGGTTCCTACAAATCTGAATTGAGCAGCGTCTTTTCTGCCTTTGAACTCAGTGATGACTTTGCCTGGTGAACTTGTGAGTACTATGCATCCTAGACCATGTGTTTCACCTAATGCGTAGGCTGTCTCGCCAATTTTGCCTCCTCCCACTCTGTTGCTTTGTTTTGGCCCACTACCTGTCTCTTTAGAGGCCTCCCTGTGGAGTGCGGGTTGGAAAACAAGCATTTTGGGGCATTGGATACCTGACCCTGCCCATAGCCCGATACCTGGTTGTGGAGGGCAACAGCCTCCCTTGATAGACATGCCTCCACCTTTGCCTGGTAGCCCAGATTTGGATTTGCATGCTGATGATGTTCAGCATCCTGCATTGGATACTAGTCTGCTCGCTAAAGTTCCTTCTTTGCCTCCCTTCTCTTCGGGTGATGAAGGCCCTAGCTCTAGGAGACCAGCATGGAGTGATAGAATGGACATGGATGTCCCACTCCCTGACCCTCCTCCAGGCCCTTCTCCTGACCCTGGGGACAAGGCTAAATCTACTTGGGAAGAATTTCGTAGAAGCGACACATTTCGGAACTCTCCCCCTCCTCTTCAATGACGGAATGCGGTCCGCCTTCAGTATATTGGGGGTCTTGATGTAGCTCCAGACCATCTCTATGTGGGAAAGTCACTTTTGAAAGGATCTTTGGGTTTTTATACAAACAAAATATTTGCATTGATTCATGTATCAGGTTCTTCCTTATATGATGTTAGTTTTCAAAGCCCTAGAGGATTAGATAGATTCTGGACAAAGTATGATACTCTTAAATACACTGAGTTGTGGCTACCACTTCGGGCTATCCCACTTACTAGACCTTCTATTAAAACTGTCACCATTTTGTTTAGAAATGAGAATGTAGCAGCTAGTGATATTACACATTGGTTAGCTAAACGCTGTAATGTCTTGGGGTTGCCACAGCCTATATTTGACTCTGAACACTTGTGGACTGGTGATTGGCGTTATAGGGTGCGACTTAGAAATATGAATGTGGGTCCCATACACTTACCTAATAGTTTTTTTTTTAGTAAGGAAACGGGGGCATTGCTTCTATGTGGGGCAGCCTCGTACCTGTTTTAAATGTGGCTCCCCTTCCCATCTCAGTGCAGCTTGTGATAGACTACGATGTTCCCTTTGTTTATCTTTTGGTCATGCTAGTGCAGATTTTAATTCTGGACTAAAGTGTAACCTGTGTGAAGAACTAGGTCATGGTTTTAGATCCTGTCCTTGGGCTTCCCATAACAGGGAAGATAGCCCGGATCAGGATGTGATCCTTCTTAATGCCCAGAAAAAGGATATTGCTATGGCAAAGTCCCTTTCTTCACATGTTAAGGTAGTCACTGGTCCCCCTTTATGCCCTGATATTGCGGTGCCTGCTCCCCAGTCAGTGATTTCAATATCTGAACCTTCCTCTGGACCTTCTTTACAAGAAGTTCCATGACCGGTTGTACAGGACCCTTCCTCTACACCCCTTCCCCCTCTTTCAGTTGTTTCTCCAGTTCCTGCTGAACCTGTGCCTGTCCCTGACAAACCTCTGGATATTATTATTGTGCCCCCTCCTGAGCCTAGTGTTCAGACAAAGAAACGGGCTCAAAAACAGACTACGGGTAGGGCCAAATTGGCTAAAGCATCTTCTCCTGGTGGCTCTATTCCCTTAAGTAATAAATTTGAGGTCCTGTCCGTCACACTCAGTCTTCCAATGTGGAAGCTGATTCTGACCTCTCACAACCTATGGTATCCTCTGATTCTGAGAATGATAAATCAAAGGAGTTGCCTATGGATACCTAAACCCTGCGCGATCGGGGGTGAGACCCCGGAGAAGTACTAGAAAGGGAAGGGTTACTTGATGTTGACTTATTTTTATTTTGACCCTTTATCTGATCCTCTTTCATGGCCATGGCATTTCATTTCACTGTAGCCACCCTCAATATGAACAGTGTGAAAAATGCTCGTAGGCACCTGATTACTTTTCAACTTTTAAGTGATTTGGTGTGTGATATTTGCCTTATTCAGGATACCTGTCTCAATACCCTTTCTTTGGTTAATATGGCCAAAAAGCTGTGGCGATGGGGTCCTTCTTTTTTTTCTTTAGGATTAGACACATGTAGTGGTGTTGGGGTGTTGTTTAGGGGTGATGGATTTCATGTTACCAAGTTGGTTGAACTGCTTATGGGACGGGCCTTAATATTGGATTTTACTTATTGACATTACACTTGGAGATTAGTTGTGATTTATGCACCAGTTACGAAGAAAGGTTGAGTGGATCTCTTTCGTGAGGTGCAGCCTTTTTTGTTCACATCACGCTTTCTCATATGGGGTGGTGACTTTAATTGTGTAGTGCATAAATCAGATCAGGTGGCCCGGACTGATAAGGATTTCTGTGATATACATTGTTTCAATCACATTATTGTCCAGGGCTGTTTACAGCATGTCTATAGGGTTTGCCATCCTACTGGTGGACATACTTTTTTAAGGGCTCCTTATCCACTAGGATTGATTTTCTTTTTGTCTCTGCAGCTTTGAGGGTGATTAAAGCTCAAACCATTCCAGTGGAGATTTCAGACCATAATGTGGTAACTGCCACTTTAGGGGTAGGCCCTCATGCTAAACTGGGGCAGGGATATTGGAAACTGAATTCTTTACTGGTTCTTGATGACAGGTTTTTGGCCCAAGTTCATGATTTGTTGAAAGCTCGTATGTCACTATCTGGACTTTCCAAAGATTTGTTAGATTGGTGACTACTCACTAAATCTGAAATCTCTACTTTGGCTAGGAGGACATCTAAATATGCTGCAGTGACTAAATATAAGAGATATTTGTCTTTATGTATGCAGTTGAAAACATTATATTCAGCTATACACCCACAAGGCTTATCTTTGTCAGCACAGGTACAGAATGTAAAAAAAGAAATGGCTACACTACAGTATACTAGAGCTACTTCCCTGTTACATGAACATAGGGCTTGTTCTGCTAATAAATCTGCTTTGGGGGATGTTTTATATTGTAGTCATAGGTGTTCTGCAGATCACCTTCTGACTGAAGTTGTGGATACTGCTGGTACTAGTTACACTGCATTTCCGGATATCTTGCCAGTAGTCTCCTCACATTTTTTAGCCTTACATGCTGCATCTCCAGTGGATAGAACTGGTGAAGAACAATTCCTTTCCTCTCTCCATATTGCCCCTTGTTCTGATATACTATTACGGGCTTTAGTTGCTCTGATTAGTGTTGATGAGGTTAAAAGGGAAATTTCCCATTTACGGAATAACACGGAGCCTGGTATTGATGGCTTGCCTGCAGAATTTTATAAAACCTGTAGTCCTTTGGTTTGTGATGTGCTCACAGTAGTGTTTAATTGGGTTTTGCAACATCACACTCTCGATTTCCATTTTTGTACTTCAATTCAGATTTTGTTATATAAGAAATGTGATAGAACTTTACTTTCCAATTGGAGGCATTTAAGTCTCCTTAATACGGATTTTAAAAATTTTAATGAAAATACTGAATACCAGATTGTTGTCCATAGCTCCACACTTGATTTCCCTACACCAATCCTGTTCAGTACCGGGCAGATCTATCTATAATAATCTCCTTTTGCTTCGGGAACTAATAGAGCTTGGTAAAGTTGATGTTATAAAGGGTTTTCTTATGTCCATGGATCAACAAAGGGCCTTTGATCAGGTCCCGCATAGTTACTTGTTTCAGGTTTTATGAACCTATGGAGTTCCTGATCACTTTATAACCTGGATTGCTTTGCTTTATAGTTATGCTTATGCTATGCCCTTGGTAAATGGTTACTTGGGTTCCTATATCCCTATTTGTCGGGGGGGGTGAGACAAGGCTGCCCTCTGAGTCCATTGCTTTATGTTTTTAGTTTGGATCCGCTTTTATGTACAATTGCCCAAGATGTGTGGATTCTTGGTATTGCTTCCCCTCATAGTACCCTTGAGGCCAAAATTTCGGCTTATGCTGATGAGGTCTGTGTCTTTGTTGCTGATTTGACCTCTGGAGATAAGGTGTTACATCATTTTTCGGATGTTGCAGGTTCCTCCCTTAATAAATCTAAGAATTTTTTTTATCCTCTGCATACTGCCATTCCTGAGGTTACGGAGCTGCAAGGCGTTCCTGTTGTACTGGGCCCAGTCTGAATTTTAGGTATTGATTTTGGTAAAGGTGATATTGCGTTACTTAATTGGTCAGCTAAAATTGAGGCAGTTCAGTCCAGAATCAGATTATGGAAGTCTTGGCAACAAACTAAACAGAAAAAGGTTATCATTACTAAATCTTTACTTCTCCCTCAGTTTTTATACCTTAGTGTGGTATACCCCATTCTTTCTGGTTTGGAAGCCACTTTATTGGGTCTTTTTTTTTTCAAATTATTTGGGTGAGTCACCTAAATCCCATTAAAAGAGATGTGTTGTATCTTCCTATTGCACAGGGTGGTTTGAACTGTGTGAATCTGATTACTTTTTACTATAGTATTTTTTTCATTGGAATTTACTAGACTTCAGTCATCCACACTCTGTGTTATGGGTGATTTGTGCATATGGTTGGTTACCTAAATTGTCCTCAGAGTGGCCAGGTTTGAGCCAGAAAAATGTACACACTTCTAGTTACCCGATTTATGTCAGACCTGTGATATCGAAACTTAATAGATGGAAGTTACTTACGGCCCATGTGTATTGCAAATTGCACAAATGTATTTATGATGTCCTGCAATCTAAAGCACATTCCATAGTCCCCATTTTTAAGGATGTACCAGATGGTCATGTTGATAACCTCCTTAAAAGTTTGGTAGATAAACAGATTCCACCTAGATTATGGGATGTTTTATGGCTTAGTTGTCATGGGCGATTCAGTGTTAGGGAATTTAAAGCATAAAATAGTTACTGAGCGTTACTTGTCTGAGGGATACTTGCATTAATCAGGGAAACAATGTCCCATTTTTGTTTCCTGCCCTTATGTGCAAGAATTCTGGATGACCCTTTCTGCCCATTGGAGCCAGCCTTTCTGGTGGGCTGTTACATATATGGAAGTTGTGGGAGGTTTTTTGCTAAATTCTACTTTGTTGGATGCAGGTGTAGTACGGCTGCTGTTCGCTATGTTCAAGTTTCATTTATGGCATGCCAGATGTCACCTTACTCTACAACAGTTATACCACTCACCACTTGAAGTTCTTCAACATGTTGAACATGATTTGTTGTTACAATGTGATTCTGAACGCAAATGTTTGTCCAAAAATGTCTGGTTTATGAGGTGGAAAGAGGTTCCTTTTTTGAAAGACAAAATAGGTTGAATCATTATGTTGTCAGAGAATTGAGTATTGCTGATATTCTCTTTGTTATGTTTTTTTTTCTTGTTTTCCATGAATTGTATTACTGTTTTTCTGATTTATTGTTCTGTTTATTAATAAAAACCTTCCCCCTACTCTTTTCGATAAATGCCATGGGATCTTTAACATCCACCTGAACTACCACCAATCCAGGCAGATGGGACCTCAGTTTAATGTCTCATCCTAAAGACGGCACCTCAGAAGTGCAGCACCCCTCTCATGCTGCACTACAGTGTCAGTACTGGGATATTAACCCAAGTGCCAGATGTGTGCAACATGGGCTAAACGCAGACATGATTTCCATACCAGATCCGTAAAATGGGTCTACATTGCCTGTTTCCATTTGTGTTTGGAAGCCTCTGCGTGAAATAAACATTTAAAAAGTCTGGCTTCATAAAAAACCTAAAGGAAAGGCTACTATTTCCACTGATGATAAAACTGTATTTATACAATTAACATAAATGCAGTTTCATAGCATTTGGAAAATGCAACACTAGCCTTTCCTTGTGAAAACAAAATCTGGCCAGAGCCAATAGTGTTGCATCCCAAGGAATTTGGGGTAAAAATATTGAAAATTACCAAAGTCATGAGTCTGATTTCCCAAAATTCAATGTAGGCTCATAACATTGTTTTTTTTAAATATTTTCATACCAAATTTTAAACATAGTCTTGTTATGACCCCACCTCATGAAGAAGGGCAGAGAAAATTTTCAACTCCTGCCCCAAAATGTGATTTTGCGCAGGGACCACAAAATGACCTTTCAGGATGTAAAAAAAAAAAGAAAAAAAACATTTTGGCCAAAATTTGAAAAATGACTGTCACATTAATGAGGTGCTGTAAAGACATGGCTATGTTGTAACTTTGGGGTAAAATATTGAAACTTACCAAAGTTATGAGCCTGTGTTCACAAAATTCAATGTAGGCTATAACTTTGTTGTTTTTTAATATTTTTACACCAAGTTTTCAACATAGCCTTCTTATGACCCCACCTCATGAACAAGGGCAGAGAAATATTTCAACTCTGGTAAGAAAGGTGATTTTGCACAGGGACTAAGAAATCACCTTTTGTGTGGGAAAAAAAAAACATTTTGGCCAGCATTTGAAAAATGACAGCTGTCACATTCATGAGGTGCTGTAAAGATATGGCTATGTTGTAAATGTGGGGTCGAAATATTGTAAATTATCAAAGTTATGAGCCTGCGTTCACAAAATTCAATGTGGGCTCATTACTTTGTTGTTTTTTAATATTTTTACACCAAATTTTCAACATAGCCTTCTAATGATTCCACCTCATAAACAAGGATAGACAAAATGTTCAACTCCTGTCCAAAAGGTGATTTCACATAGGGACCACAATATCACCTTTCAGGACACATCTGCCTAATGTCAGTGCAATTGTTCATGAGGTGGGGTCCCAAAAATGACATGCTGAAAATCTGGGCTACAAATATGCAAAAATGCCCAAGTTATGCCACTAAGTTCAAAACACCATTGAAATACATTGAGCCACATACCTGTTTCTTCAGTTCACATTCGATCTTTGAAGAGGGAAGATGTGTCTGTGGTCCAGAGAGGATTACTGCACTGGATCCCCCAATGGGTAAGTAAGGGCTTGGGGGGGTGCAGGGTGGTGGGTGCTGAGTGAGAGGGTCAGGTGGGGGGCAGTTATGACTGCAAAATACATCAAGGGATGGATTTCTTTTTCCAGGGTTTAAAAAAAATGCACCAAGGATTCCTCATTGTGACACCGGGAGGCTGAGCACCCCCAATGTCACTGTTATGTTTTGGGGGGGGCTACTGAGAGGGAGGGTTGGGTGAGCAGGAGGAAAAAAATATACATTAAATAAAAAAGAAATAACTGCACATGCATGATAGTGGGGGTTAGCTGAAAACAAAAAAACACAGAAGATTCCTCATAGTGACACTGGGAGATTGGGCATCCCCAGTGTCACTGTTATATTTCTGGGGTGGTGTGGGGTGGTGGGTGCTGAGAGAGAGAGAGGGTCAGGTAGGGGGGATATCTTTAATTTAAAAAAAAAGTGGCACTCATGGAGGAACATAACACATTCTGCCATGTCCAAAATGGCCGCTGTACTGTACTGCACATGTGCTAGTGGTTGCGAATGTGCAGTTTGGTGGCCATCTTTGATATGGCAGAATGTTCCGTGTTTATTTATTGATTTATTTATTTAAAAGTTTAACCAGAAAGGCACACTGAGCAGAGTTGCTCATTTCCAGATGTATCTTGGGGGGATGGGTAAGAGGGTAAAAGAGTGCATATATAACAGTAAGCCACAACAGTTGAATAACAACAGAGCCAGCATATGCTAGCATGATAGAACTTATTACATTGGTCATACATAGTATGCATAACAAAATACTAGTCAGTACAGTAAACATAATAGCAAAATTATGCACAACGGAAGGATGTAATAACCACAGTTACAATAGCACTGAATACTGCCTGTAGTGGGGGCCACTCCAGTCATAAGTTATTTATTTATTTTTATTTATTTGTGACTTTGTTAATCGGGTAGGTGCACTGAGCCCAGGGACCATTTTCAGGCATGACCTGGGCCATGTAAGACAGCACAGAGTAGAAAGTTACAAGCATGATGTATAAGTGTCAGATACAGTAAGCATATAATCACAAAATATATGTGCAGCAGGAATGGTGAAATATCCAAGGGCTATACAGTTACAGCTAAAGACATGGTCAGATATTTCCTGAAATTTCCGTGATATTTCTAGAGAAATCTCCTGCTTTCTGCATTTCCACAGTAGGGGCAGCAGAGAGAAGCTCTTTAGAAATTTACATCTACAGAATGCTGCCTGTAATAGGTGGCTCTTCTGTTTACACATATCATTAAATATAGTCAACAGGAGGCATAGGAAGTAGGAACATAGGAACATAGGAAAGTGATGACAGAAAAGTACCTCCAGGCCCACCTAGTCTCCCCATTTGCCTAGAATCCCCTAGGCCTGCCCTTGATTCCACCCCACTCCTTTCAACAGCCCTCTGTGTCTATCCCACACCTTCTTCAACCCCCACACTGTATTCTCATCCACCACTTTCCTAGGCAGACCATTCCAGGTATTCACCGCCCTTTCAGTAAAAAAGATCTTTCTGATGTTGCCCCTAAACCTGCCCCCCTCTAGTTGAAGATTATGACCCCTTTTTCTGGGACACCTCTTCAATTGGAAGGGTTCTCAGTAGTCACCTTGTTATCCCTTTTAGGTACTTGAAGGTCTCTATCATGTCCCCCCTCCTCAAATCCAGATGGTACAAGTCCAGGGCTCCCAGCATCTCCTCATATGGCAGGTGACTAAGCCCCTTCACCATCTTGGTTGCCCTCCTCTGCACCCGCTCCACCCTCTCCACATCCTTCTTTTGGTAAGGCCTCCAGAACTGGACCCCATAATCCAGATGAGACCGGACCAGCTGGGTGTACAGGGGAATCAGGACCTCCCTCTTCCTGCTGGTGATCCCTCTCCCAGTACAACCTAACACTGTGCTGGCTTTTGCCACCACCCTGCCACACTGCCCAGCCACCTTCAAGTCCTGAGAGATGATGATGCTCAGGTCCCTCTCCTCCATGGTAACTGCTTGCAGTTTGCCCCCCAGTCTGTATTCCATTCTCCCATTTCTTCTGCCTAGGTGCATGACTTTGCATTTTGCCATATTAAGGGATAATTTCTACTTCCTGGCCCCATCCTCCAACTTCCCTAGGTCCCTCTGCATCCTTCCCACTCCATCCAGTATGTCCACTCTATTACAGATTTTTACATCATCTGCAAACAGGCTCACTCTACCCTCCAACCGCTCCGCTATGTCACTTATATAGATGTTGAACAGCAGGGGTCCCAGCACTGACCCCTAGTGCACGCCGCTCTTGACCGCTGATTCGCCCAAGGGGACCCCATTTACTAACACCCTCTGCTTTCTGCCCACCAACTAGTTTTACACCCACTCTATAACCACCCTCCCTAGCCCCAGACATTCCATTTTGTGTACTAGCCCACCATGCAGTAACGTATCAAAGGACCTCCTGAAATCCAGGTAGTCTATGCCCACTGATCCCCTCCAATCCACCACCCTCGTGACCCAGTCAAAAACCCTACCAGCTTTGTCTGACATGATTTGCCCTTGGTAAAGCCATGCTGCCTGTCGAGCAGGCCACTTGCCTCCAGGTAGTCAGTGATCCTGACCTTGAACAGTTTTTCCATGAGCTTTCTGACCACCGATGTCAGACTCACAGGCCTGTAATTGTTCAAGACTTTTCTCCTCCCTCCCTTATGCAGGGGTAACACATCCATGCACTTTCAGTCCTTTGGGACTACCCCCATGTGCAAGCACTCATTGAACAGATAGGTCAAGGGAGTCTTCAGCACCTCACCCAGCTCTCTCAACACCCTAGGGTGAATCCCATCCAGCCCCATGGCCTTGTCCACCCTTAGGCCCTTTAGCTTTTCTGAAATCTCCTCCTCCTGGAATGGTACCACTTCCACCCCACCCTCTCCTCTCCCTCTAGTCCAGTAGCACTCTCCCTTCCTCATCCCTCTTGAATACTGTGCTGAAGTAACTGTTCAGTAATTCCTCCTTCTCCCAGACCCCCTTTACCTTTTCCCCTGTCTCAGCCAGCAAGCCAGGTATCCCAGTCCCGCCCTTCCTTCACTCACTAATATACCTAATAAATGTCTTGTCCCCCTTCCTGACCACCTTGGCTATATTCTCCTCTGTTCTTGCTTTAGCCCTTCTGGCCACCCTCCTGGCTTCCCTCTGCTTATCCTGGTAAACCACACAGTCCAGTTTGCTCTATGTAGTTTTGTACTGCCTGAATGCTCACCTCTTAGCTCTGATGCTGTCCCCCACTTCCCTACTGAACCATAGAGGCCTCCTTCTCCTACTGCTCTTGCTTACCTTCTTTGAACACTGTTCAATGGCCCCACATGATTGCCCCCTTAATTGTGGCCAAATATCCTCCACTTCCCTATGTTCCCCCACCCCCCAGTGCCTGTCGAGTATGCTCCCTCATATTTCCAAAATCAGTCCGTCCAAAATCCAGCACCCTCACCTTGGTCCGGTGGCGCGAGGCCAATGCACGTATCATGAACCACACTGTGTTGTGGTCACTATTCCCTAGCTTATCTCCTACCGTTACATTATCCACCTTGTCCCCAATCATAAGCACCAGATCCAGCACTGCTCCCTCCCTGGTTTGCTCCTTCACCAGCTGGCTCAGGTGGGCTATCTGTAAGGAGTCAACAATCGCCCTGCTTCTGGATGAGGTCACAGACAGAGATTGCCACTTCATATCCAGCAGGTTAAGATCTCCCATCAGCAGCACCTCCCACTTGGCAGTCATCCTTAGTATCTCCTCCGCCATCTGGTTATCCACCTCTAACGTTTGCCCTGGTGGCCTGTAAATGACTCCCATGTGCAGCAACTTGCCCTTCCCTGCGGCCAGCAAGACTCAAAAGGCCTCAGTGCCCTGCACCTGCCCTGTGTTTACAAAGCCTGGATCCCCTCCCTTACATAGAGCGCTACGCCACCCCCTGTCCTATCCACCCTGTTCTTCCGGAACAGCATATAACCTGGAATGTTCATGTCCTATTCCTGTCCATTGTGGAACCAGGTCTCTGTGATTCCCACCAGGTCCATCTCCTCCTCCATCATGGTCACTGCCAGGTCTGGGACCTTGTTGCCCAGGCTTCTGGCATTGGTACACATAGCCCTCCAGTAAACATTTTCCCCTAGCCCCCACCTTCCCTGTCCTAATGGTCTCTGGTTTGTGTGGAAAAGCAAATCCAGCTCCAGGCAGATTGCTTGTCTTTTGTGGGGGGACAGCTGTCCCCCTTGCCAAGTACACTGTTAGGTGATGCTTGCAGATCCCCCGTATCAGCTTAAACTGTACTGTACACTAAAAAACTCCTCCAGTTTACACTTGAGCACCTCTTTGCCCTGTCTGTTCAGGTGCAGCCTATCCAGGGCATAGAGGCTGTCATCCTGCCAGAGAGACCCCCACTGGCCCACCACCCCCTAGCCCTTGTGTACACCATTTAGAGAGCCAGCTGTTGAACTCTACTATCCTCTGCTGCCTATCCATGCTAGCTCTAGGGACCAGAGGCACCTCCGAGAATGCCACTGCACAAAAGCACAGGGTGTTACAGAACCACGATAGGGACTCAAACCTCACTTGCACTTCCATCAGGCTGTGCCCAGCTAGATTATTCATTTCCAAGCTGAACACTAGGTAGGTTCTCTCATCCTGTTGCTTCCCCCATGATGAGATGTGGTGAATGATCTCTGCAGCTGTCATTCTTGGCAAGCAACTGACCCACACCTTGATACCCCTGCTGCCCTTTCCCCCCCAGGTAAAGCCCCTAACCATGGAGTCCACAACAAGCATGCTCTTGTCCTCAATCTTGCTTGCTCCAACCCCACTACCTACCTGTACCCCTGCTTCCCCAACCGATTTGATCTTATCCTCAACCTTGCCTTCATTGGTTCTGATCCCTGCCTGCCCCTCTGCATCTTCCCCTTTCCTGTTACCCACTTTCTTGGTCACAGGAACCTTCTTTCTAACCACTGGCAGACTCCAATTTGATCCCTCAGTAGGACCCCCCTGGTTGTAGACATCCCGCCTGTCTGCAGTGGACACTGTGGTCCCAGCACCTCCCTTGACCACTAGCTCCCTTGGCCCCCTGTCTAGCACCATCTCCTGGTCCTGTGTAGACACTGCCTGTGTTATGTTCATAGCCATGTCCTATCCGCCCCTGTGAGTCTATGACGCTCCCCCCGGGGATGTCTCCCCATTTGCACCCTCCAATCCCCTGCGCTCCCCAACCCCCTGTATCCCCCCTCAGGTCAGATCTGATCTGGGGTGTCTCTCACTCCCCCCTCAGCCCTCTGGACCACCTTAGCTTACTCCCCTACACCCCTTCTCTGCGGTGGACATCCCGCTGCCCCAACCTGCTTGCCCTCTGCAGTAACCTGGTCATTGCACTTTACCAGCCCCCGCATCACCACCCTTTCCTCCTCCAGCCAAGCTACCACCTCCTCCTTGTCCTTTCCTAAAAGTAGTGGTGTGAATCTGTTTTTAAGCTCAATGCCTAATTCCTTCCTCACCGCTGAAGGTACACCCCACTAACTCCTGATAAGACCCCCGCCGAACCTTGCCCCAACTTTCTGCCAACAGCTGCTACTCGCCTTGCATTTTGCCCCATCCCTACCAGTGCCCTCCTTCACTCCATCCCTACTAGGGCCCTCTTTCGCTCCATGCGATCCATCCTCCCTGCCCTCGATGCTATACGAGGCTCTGAATCCAGCGTTGTCCTCTGGCCCCAAATGTCTTGCTGCTTTTCTCCCCCCAGGCCCCCATCCCCACCTACCCTGCCTTGAAAATCCTGGTGTCCCCCTCCCCCCTTATGCTTATGACCCCAGGGGCAGCTACAGGATCTAACAAACCAGCCCCTCTGCTCCCCCAGCCCCCTTCCACCCCCTTTCAGGACTGCCTCTGTCCTCCCCTCCCTGCCCCCTTAATACCTACTTAGCCATGATAAGTCCCCCTAAAGCATAGTCAGCTGGCAGCAGACCATACAACCTCCCATCCTCCAAGCCCAGGCCAGTATCATGGCAGACCCACATCCTGTACACCCCACCACCCTAACAAAAATACCAGCCCTTGTGGCCTGTAGGCGCTGCCCCACCTTTACCCCTATCCTGTGAAGGCCCCACAGCAATTTTAGTTACAGGTGTAGCACTCTCCCCCTACCCAAACTCACCAACCCCGGCTCAGAGTCAAAGCCTATAATTAGCAGACCATATAATGTGCATGCACTAAACAGATTCCCTATCAAGCATGAACTCAGCGCACAACCTCACTTATAACAAAGATCCCCTTTAGGTAGTGCTGTAAGACACCTCAGAGTCCTCTCCCTTGGCAGTTCAATAATCATTGTCCACACAACAGCATCCAATATCCCTCAGAGTCCTCTCCCTTGGCAGTTCAATATTTACTTGTCCTCATAACAGCAGCCAATGTCTCTTCTCAGAGCATCAGCCAACAGCAGCCAAAGTTCCCTTGACCAGCCCTTTGTTCTTTAAGCCAGAAATCCTGTGCAGCACAACCAATCTCCTTTAAGCCCAGCAACCACACCCCTCGAGAATGCCAAACCAAGTCCCATCCCTTACTGACTCCCACCCATCCCATTTAAAATAGAGGTGGAGTGGGTGGGTGGGTGGGAGGAAAAGCCTCTGCAGCAAACAGCAGCTCCTCCACTGATTGTAGTGGCTGGGCACCCTGTTTTTATGCCCATCCACTGCATTCAAGCTCTCACACCCCTGGTGCCAATTGGCTCCTCAGAAGGGAGCCTCCTCTTTCTTCCCCTGACTCTCACTGTTGCTGATGCAGCTGAACACCACCCTGCCAGATTGACTCTCCAGGAAGGGAGCCTCCTCTGTCCCTCACTGGCATGGCCGAAGCTTTCCTGCCTCCTGATGTGGCAATGCGGCTGCAGAAATCCTCTCCTCTGCTGCAAACAACAGCTGCAGAGAGGGAACTTTCATATTGAGAGGTTTGTGGCCGACCACAGGTGGCAGTGACTGTGATAGTGAAATAAGATTAAGACAAGACGTATACCAGGGTAGAGGTGGAGGAAGTAGGCCTAGGTAGAGCTAACATGTAAGGAGAATGAGTCAGGTAGGTAGCTGTGGTGGTAGATTGGAGATTAGAGTGTGGAGGTGGCTAAGTTAAAATGGCAATAAGAGGATTGTATGTGGCAGTTCCACTTGAGGAGGAAAATAGTCCTGGGAGTAGCTGAGGTAAAAACTATGGTAGAGTTGGGAACAGTTATAGACTGGGGAGTTGTATGCTTTGAGTAAGGATGTGAGGCAAGCAGGGTTGGGAGCATCTTGGATGGTGGGGGAAGGGTGTTCCATAATTTAGGACAGCAGTATGAGAATGCAGCTTGGCCAACAATGAGGTTCTATGAGGGAGAGCCAGGAATTTGTGGCCATTGTTGCGAAGGGAGTGGGTGGTGAGGGTCTGTGTCAAAATAGTATTTGTCAGGTAGGAAGGGAGTGACCCAAAACAGAATTTGGCCATAAAGTAGGCAGTATGGAGGAGGTGTCTGGATTTCAGGGAGGGGAGAGCGAAGGCTTTGTAAATATCATAGTGGTGGCTACGCGGAGGAGAGGATGGTTCAAAATGAGAGGAGTTAAATAGTGAGTCTAGTCTGGCAAATGTGGTTCTAGGAGCAGCACTGTAGACTATGTCTGCATAGTCAAATGAGGGGAGGATCATTTTCTTTACTATAGCGTGTCCCACTGTTGGTGGAATGCAGTCACGGTTTCTGTATAGGGCACCAAGCTTAGGGTGCAGTTTCTTTTGGATAGCATTCACATGTACTGAAAAGTTCAGGTGCTGGTCTAACCAGATCCCAAGGTACCTGAAGGAGGGGACGTTTTCTAAAGCCATCCCATCCAGGGTGTGGAATATAGGGGAGGAAGGGTTCTAGAGGATCTCTGCCTTGTGCCAAAGGCCATGGAGACAGTCTTTCTGGCATTTAGGAAAAGTTGGTTGGTGTGGAATCAATGTTGAACCTTGTCTAAATCCTGCTGGAGTCTTGCTGCCACTTCAGCTTGGGAGACACCAGAGGTGAAGAGGATGGTGTCGTCCACATGCATATAGATGGCTGTTGTAGGGCACACAGTTGGAAGGTCAGTCAGGAATATTGAAAATAAAATTGATCCAAATAAGTGTTCTGCCGAGATTGCTGACACAGTAAAAATAGTGCAGTGCTACTTCCAACAGAGACAACGAGTGTAGTGCTTCACTAATGCGGAGGTGACTGTGTTGCAACTCCAACATGTTCTTTGGTTAAAAGGAATGCACTTAGTCCTTTTCTGCTAGCAAGAGGTCTGCAGGGCTATGCCCACTGTAGCCCTAAAACACACCTTGTCAGCTCCCTAAAGTGGCTGCTGAATGTGCTATGTGAATCTGTTATAGGAGTGATAGGCAGGGAGTGGCATTGCTCTCTATTGTGCTTACTTGTGCTCTAATGCCAGTTGTTTAGCATGGTTTCACCCAACAACTCAAAATCATGACTTACAGTACATATGATTTTTATCAGTACATATGTTAAGCTATGGTCTGGATCATTTTGTTAACTTTTTTTTGCAGAACTTGTGTTATGCTGTAAATATTTCTCTCTGTATGCCAAATGCTACAATGCACAAATTGTCAAACACCTGTTGGTCTAGTGGTCTAGGTACAGGGGTGGGGTGGTCCAAATGGTAAAGTTAAACATTGTTTAATTTTCCACTGTACCAAAAAATGTCCGTATTCTTCTTACCAATGTTAAACAACTCCCCCTCCCCCCGTGGGCCTGCTCACTTGCTTCTAGGAGCACTGACACTCCTCTGACACACACTGTTTCTTATTAATAAAATCTGCTAGTCCTTAACAAATTGCTGATCCCTCAAGAATGTGGTCTTGATAATTGGATTTCTCTTGAGAGAGATGCCTTTCTAGATGCGGGCAAGTGGCCTAGCTATACTAAGTAACTGACTGAGAACAATGAGAGACATTCACAGCATAATACAAGTTAGCTTGAAGAGCCATGCAGCTCCTTGCCTCTCATTTCTGTAACATTCACATTGCACATTCGACAGCCTTTTTAGGGAGCTGACAAAGGGACTTTTGACAAGAAAAGGCTAGTGTTTCAATTTTTCAACTGCTACGAAACTGCATTTACCTTAATTATGTAAATACAGTTTTAGCATCAATGGAATCAGAATATTTTCCTTTAGGTCTCTATGAAGTCACATTTTTAAATGTTTGTTGTAAAAACTGTGTGCTTGTCCTTTAAGGTACAGGTAAAATTTTAAACTGAAACATATTGCTTATGCATGATAGCATGAATAAAGCACTATTATAAAAAGGGTCTCAGAAATGCTGCAATCTGATTGGCTGTTAGGATTCCAACAGCCTTACGTTAATCCTTGTTACACTGTCATGTACAGCCAGATCACCATGGCACATGGATTCTTCCTGTCAACATGTCATCTTCTAGTACTGCTGAATGACTGGAATGCTGCATTCTGATTTTGAACAAACATTCTTAAACTGTTGGTGGAAGAACTATTTAATTAAAAAGCTCCCTCTAAATTAGGAAAACATTCAAACAGTATGCTTTTAACAATTTTCTTTTGGAATACTTTTTTAAAATAGCAATAAGGCACTCCCAGAAGTTAGATTAACAGTCAATCACCCCTAGGAGCAATATGACACTCAGCTGCTCTTGTGCCACATTACACCCCTATGGGCGATAAAGAGACTGTTACTCTAACTCCTGGTCATGCCTTATTGCTTAAATATAGAGTGACCATGATAAAATGACTGTAACTTGAAACTGTATGATTCATTTACTGATAACTGACTATTTGGATTGATGGTTAAGGGCTTAGACAGATATAAGGTGTCATCACGGAATGTTTTAAAAGCACACAATGTAACAAATAAAGAGCATTTAGTTTTAAAGGTGGAACTCACCTTAATGTAGTATATAATGGGGGTACACTGTTAATTGTTACTGTATGCTGACAGTACTATGTAGCTGATTGAGAACACAAATCTAACAGTACCATGTAAATAACTGATTGATTAACAATAAAATCACTTCAAAATGATTAGTGGAGTAAACATTTGCTTTTAGTGTTTGTAATTTCTTGGAATTCTGCTGTGGTGAAAGACATTTTATGGTAGAGATTTATCACTGTACTTGTATATACTGTGTGTATGACATACACCCTACTGATTCTGTTTTTATTTTTATTTTATAGGGGCATGATCATGTCCCAATAGTTAGGGTTAGTAAAGCACTTCAATGTTAAATCCAAACTTTTGCACCTTAAAAATGTTGGTGTACTGCAAGAGGATCAACAACACGGCTTTAGAAAAAAACATGGCACCGATACAGCCTTGATAAATTCTACCATGGATGTGTACGAAGCCTTAGACCAGAACAAAATGCTAGGGGCAGTCTTCAGCGACCTAACCAAGGCTTTTGACCTTGTTGAACGCAAGCTACTGCTAGAAAGACTAAGGGGACTAGGTCTAGATGCACAAGCTGTAAAATGGTTCACAAACTACCTCCATGGCAGGACACAAATGGTACATTGGAATGGGGCAAAATCAGGAGAGCGCACAGTATCTGATGGAGTTCTGCAGGGGTCAAGCTTAGGCCCTCTACTTTTCGCCCTGTATGTTAACAACCTCCCCCTACATTGTGGAGGGGCAAAGGTCACGCTATATGCCGATGATGCAGTGCTGTACAGAACTGGGAAGGACACAGGGTCCCTAAATCTGGAGTTGTGAGAGGACCTTGCAAGCCTTGAAGCTTGGTGCCAGAAACACTGGCTGGTCCTAAACAGTAAAAAGACTAAAGCCATGCTCTTTGGCCCAAAAAACTTGTCCCAGACAGATCAAACCTTTTATCTCTCATCACCCTAAAAGGGACAGGGATCGAGGTAGTGGACAACATCAAGTACCTGGGGATGTACCTACCCTTACAAAAAGTTCTTTGGAATACCACTGTAACATCACTCATTTGCCATTGCAATACCACTGTGATTACCACTGTACTATCTTTAAGGTTTTCATGGTATCACAGTTGTTTGTTTCAATTCCATTGTGATACCATTGTACCACTGTCCTACCATATCAACAAAAATAATCAAAATGTAAACTACCATAGTACAACCATGGTATAACTGGGTAGTCTGTACATTTTGTAGCTCACCACTGTGTTGTCATTGTGGTGCCATGGTGTTGCCATTGTGTCACATTTGATAAGGGTAGGCCAGGAGGTCTCTTTCAGGAAGCATATGGACCACCTTACAAAGGTGGTAAACCAAAAACTGGGCCTCCTCCATAGGCTAAACCTCTTCCTGAACAAGGAAACCAGGAAAGCAGTCGACAATGGGACAATACTACCCACTCTTTTCTACGATGTGACCATGCTCTGGACACTGAGGCCAACAGAAAGACAGCGTCTGGGTGCACTGTACCATAGGATTAGCTGGTTTACAGCTGGGGTGCAATGGATGGAGCATCACTGCAAGGTGCTCCAGGCCCTTGACTGGCCATCCCTCGAAGCCAGAGTAGTTTATCCTTCACTGTGCCTGGCTTTTAAACTACAGCAACCTAGGCCCCCCCAAGTCTACCAGACCTGCTAGCCCCTAAAACAAACAGAAGAGAGCTCAGGTCTACTGATCAAAAGTTACTTGAAATACCCAAAGCCAAATCATCCGTTGGCCTTTGGTCTGCCAAAGCAGCTCTACCAAAATTCTGGAAAAATCTCCTGAGAGAGACACAGGGCTGCACCTCTCCTGGGAGCTTTAAGAAAGTGCTAAAATCACACCTAGACACTGGAGTTCTGTGCTGCTGCCTCAACTGAGGTCACCCAAAAGTTTCTCTGGATTTGGGGGGTGGTCAGAAAGGTTTCACAGTCTAAAGGAAGGAGGGATCACAAAGTAGAACAGGATATTATTGCAAGGGCACTTTTCTACATGTTTTTTGTTGATCTGTCTGTTTCTAACTAAAATGTCTGGACGGCTGTTTGGATTCTGTATGTGATGTATAACATGCTGCAATGTATGTATGCTCTTATGCACTATGTAAGCATTGTTCCCCTGTTTGTATCAAAGCATTGGTTTGCTCACTTGTTCGCTTTGGAGTTGTCTGTTTTATTTCCTATCGCTCTCCTGTGCGCTCTTGGGCATTTTTAGCCGGCGGAGCATTGTGTTTTTCTTCGTGTTTTGTTCCGGTACTCGAGGTGGATTGAGGTGGTGTCATGATCCTGCATCTGCTCTCAAGAAAGCCGTTTGAATTAGACAAGCGATACGGCTGCTGTTAGATGAGGATTTGTTTGCTGTTGGTGGAGTTGGGCTGGGCTGCTCTTTGTGCCACGAGCAGGATAACAAGCGAAACACTTTCGATTTTCGGAGTAACAACTACAGTGCCAATCTGTGAGCTGTATCAAACTATGAGTTGTACCGGGCTTTTGGGAGTTGGGCTGGGCTGCTATCTGAGCCTCCAATGGATAATTAAGTGGAACTATCGGATCACTAGGGTGAATTACATCAGCATTGAACCGTGTGATACATTGGGGCATTTGAGGCTGTTAGAGTTTGAGGAGGAGAGTGTGATCGTTTGGCCATCCGGTTCTGCTGCCTGACTGTGAGGAGATTTAAAAAGGATTTTGTGCCTGTGGATTTTATGGTGATCTGAGTTTGGAGGTGTGCTGTGGGATAGTTGCCTGGGGTGGTTGATGCTGGCTGGGCTCGGGGAGGGTGACGCCGGCTTTGACCTGCTGAAGGGCGGGTGTGAGTTGCCAGGGTCTCCTGGACTTACCGGAGGGGGGGTCTACTGGTGGGTGGACACTGTTCCGGGGTCATCGCTTGGGTCCAGCCTGGGTCAGTGGTCCACTTTGGGGTAGCTACTCTCCCTCACACGATTGCTGCGATACTCATTGTTTATTTAAGATAGGTTTGTCTTAAGTTAAGTTAGTTTTGTTAGATACTGGTTATTTAAGATGTGTTGGATGGCCCTTACGATGGTCAGGCGCTATTCTCCCGCTCTGCTCCGGAGCCTCCACCCTTTTCACTGTCCCCACCTGTCTGCTGATGTCTTTAATAAGTGTCGTGCAGCGGGATCGTGAGAAGGCACTTGAAGGATGGTTGGACTGGACAGAGTGGGAGACTGGAAAGGAGTGGGCAGATAGGGGTAGTTGGGATGAGGAGATGCCCTGGGGCAAAATGGGATCAGGAGAGGGGTCCTCCCTGCCTGATTCCCATACTCAAGGGCTCCGCAGATTGTGGGCAGGTACTGCACTCCTCTCCAAAAACCCATCCAACCTGGACGGTGTTATGTAATGCCAGGTCCATTAGGAACAAGACTGCAATTATTGCAGACCTTGTTGTAACATCTGACCTGGCATGTATCACCGAGACCTGGCTGGATGAGAACGCAGGTCCTATATTAGACTCTGCTGCTCCAGCTGGGTTCTTGGTGATGCATCGCCCGAGATTGGATTGTAGGGCCGGGGGAGTAGCCATCTTTTTTAGAACAGATCTGAATCTTGTGGATGTGCCAGTGGGTAACACTAGATCCTTTGAGTGTATCCAGGCAGCAGGTGCAGGATTTAGGATTCTCCTCATCTGCCGTCCACCTGGTGATTTTGGAGAATTCCTGAAGGAGTTCGCAGACTTCATCGTCAACATGGCATTGGAGTCACCCATATGGTTAATACTAGGTGACTTCAATGCCTGGGTCGACGATGAACTCTTGCACTTTGGAAAGAATTTCCTCCAACTTATGACAATGTGGGCCTGTCACAGGTAGTTACCTCTGCTACCCATATAAGAGGTCACTCATTGGATCTAGTGTTCCAACTGGATTTGGCTATCATGCATTTGGGAGTGGAACCGAATGTGTGGACAGACCATCACATCATAAGATTCAGCTTTGGGGCACCCCCTAACAAGCCTGCCTCTACAGAGAAAGTTCAGTATCACCCTTTAAGGGGAGTTACCCCAGAGGGTCTATTAGCGGTACTGGACCTATCGGGTATTTCTGGCGAGAGCATGGGTCCAGGAGACCTTGTTCTTGCCTATAACAAGGCGGTGAGTGAGGCCCTGGACCTAGTTGCTCCTGTCCGTGTTCGCCCACTCATTCAGCGCCCTAAGACTCTATGGTTTGATGAGTCTTTGAAGGAACTGAGGAGAGTGGGGCGAAGGCTAGAGAGGGCCTGGTGGAAATCCGGCCTGGATGCTGACAGACTTAGGTTGATGGATCATTACGGTACCTATCAATCAGCAATCACCCGTAAGAAGGCAGAATTCCTGTCCAGGGTGATTGCTGCTGCACAAAACCAACCAGCTCAACTCTTTTGGACTGTCGACAGACTGTGCAATCCACTCTGTCTACAGTCTGAAAGAGATTTTTCACAAATAAAGTGTGATGAGCTTGCTCGGTTTTTCACAGATAAGATTGCCGGCATTATGTCGGATATCAGCCAGGCTCACTCTTTAAGGGTTTGTGGTGATCAGAGAGGGGAAACAAACACCTGTGTCACCTGGTGTGACTTTGGTAAGCCAGAATTCATGGATATCGTGAGGATTGTCCAGACTGTACGTCCAACCAGCTGTAGTTTGGATCCGGGCCCTACGTCACTATTATTAGGCTGCGTAGATACTATCTGCCCGATCCTTGCTGAAATTGTCTGGAAATCTTTGGAGCAGTGGGTCTTTCCTGATCCCCTAAAGGAGGCGGTCGTTCGACCACTCCTGAAAAAGCCTTCACTGAATCCGGACTGTCCAGCTAACTACAGACCTGTCTCTAACCTGCCCTTTGTGGGTAAGGTTATTGAAAAGGTGGTTGCGCTACAACTGGATGACCATCTTACAAATCACAATATCTATGATACTCTTCAATCCGGATTTAGGAAAAGACATAGTACTGAGACTGCTCTTGTCCGGGTTCTAAATGATGATCTGATTGCGAGAGATCGAAAGGCTTGTACTATTCTAGTCCTTCTTGATCTCTCTGCAGCATTTGATACTGTGGACCATGGTGTGCTTCTGGAACGCCTGTGGCTTTATTGTGGACTGTCTGGTACAGTTCTGCATTGGTTTCGATCTTTCCTTACTGGTCGGAGACAGAGGGTCATCACCGGAATTTATTCCTCTGATACCATCTTCCTGTCCTGTGGGGTACCGCAGGGTTCCATTTTGGCACCCACATTGTTTGCTGTTTATATGCTGCCATTGGGAGACATTATTAGGTGATACAGTCTGAGTTTTCACTGCTATGCAGATGATACCCAGCTGTATATGTCTTTTAGTCCCAGACAGGAAGATGCAGTCTCTATACTTAACAGCTGTCTATCCGAGATCAAGGACTGGATGAGTGCTAGCTGGCTGAGGTTAAACCCGGATAAGACTGAGGTGTTGGTGGTGGACCCAGGTCACCTTGAGGTGGGTTGCAGGGCTGAGCTTCCTTCGGGCATATGGATTGATGGTGCCCAGCTCCCAACCTCAGACCTGGTGCATAATCTGGGCGTTATTATTGACGACGGTTTGACCCTAAAATAGCAGCTGTCATCTGTTGTCAAATCCTCCTTTTACCATCTTAGGAATATCGCCCGGGTGAAACACCTAGTTTCTCTAGCTGACCTTTCTATACTGGTCCATGCCTTTGTGACCTCTCGCCTTGATTACTGCAATGCCCTGTACCTAGAGCTACTGGGGGTTGATATCCGCCACTTGCAGTTGGTGCAGAATGCAGCAGCCAGGCTTTTGACTGGGACATCCAGAAGCAGTCATATTACGCCTGTGCTGTGTGGACTGCACTGGCTGCCAGTTCAGGGGCGGATCACCTTCAAGGTCAACTTACTGGCCTATAAAGCCCTACATGAACAGGGACCTCGGTACCTGCAAGATCTCCTTATTCCCTACTGTCCCTCTTGCTTACTCCGATCCGCTGATGAGGGATTGCTAGAGATTCCCAGGGTATGTTTAAAAACATCTGGGGCACGTGCATTTTCTTACGCTGCCCCCACCCTGTGGAATTCTCTACCTCGTCGGATATACAGCTGCCTGACCGTCGAGAGTTTTAAGTCGGAATTAAAAACTTATTTACTCCGAAAAGCATATGGAGAGTGATTCTATTGTGATTTTATTGTGATTTTTATTGTGATTTTATTGCTATTATTGTTATTCTTGTCATAGTTTGTAAATGTTAATGTTTGTTTAATTGTACAGCGCTTTGGTTTTGAAAAGTGCTTAAAAATAAAATTTACTTACTTACTTACTTACTTTTCCCTTAGGTACGTGTAACTAATCCTAGGTCGCCCCTGAAAAAAGACTGTCAAGGTCTCAGTGAGCCTACCCGGTTACCAAAATTAAAATAAAATAAAAATACTTCAATTAAATAGCTCACAATTCGGCATACTTGGTTATTCTGCCTGAGTCTCAAGCTGTGAAAAGTTTCATGACATCATCTTGTATGGTTTTTGAGATATAAAGTGGTACAAAACAGAAAGAAAAATACGTTTTCCCCCATTGGTTAACATGGGACTATTTGCCATCATCTACAGACCAGACAGAATGGAATTTTTCTCTGAAATTTTCAGGGATGATGGGGTTTGTGCCAAGGGTGTGCCTTTGGGTGGTTTGGTGAAAAAAATATTTTACCATTTTTGAATTATAATGATTTTTATGATAGCAGCAAGATAGGTAAATGAAAACAGTTTGAACTGTAAATTTACTGTTCGAACTGTAAATTTACTGGTCCTGCTCAGAGAAAATACTGTTTGTGTTGTCAGCCATCTTGTTTTTTTTTTCCCCTGTGTTAGGAAACTTTTTGTAAACAAGTGTTGCCTGGTAACTAATGAACAGGACCTGTAATTAAGTCTCCTTCACATGCTTTGTTGGATTCTTTCTTTTGTATTTTAAAATTAACACTGGAAATTTCAGTTAGTGTGGCAAAGATAATTTCACCAGTCACTCGCTTGGCTAAGGTCTGTTCGAACAGAAAATAACCATTCACAGTTCATTTCAGTTTAAGCTTTACTGTTCAAACTGAAAAGACCGCGAACAGTAAAGGTTCATGACAGTTGGAACTGTCATATCTCCCTGTCATCTAGTGGCACCCCTACCCGTCCATTTCCATCCCCTGAAGATAACATAATATGTCCCTGGTGGTCCAGTGGCCCCTTCCCCCTCCCTCATTCTCCAATCATCTTCCCAGTATATATTTTAAAAGTATTCCCCTGGCTGTCCCCCTGTAAACATAACATTTCCATTGCTAGTACAGTAGTCCTTCTCCCGTTCTCTGATCGCCGTACCAATTTATTATTTTTTTATTCCTGTTGGTAGTACAGTGGTCCCTCCCTCTCCCTGTTCTCTGATCACCATCCCTGCATTAAATACTGTAGAATAGACAATGTTCACAGTTCTTTATATTTTGCCATGTTGATGGGGTGGACCTGAGATGAAAAATATAAAGAACTGTGAAGTATTGTTGAGGCATGCTACCTGTTTGCTAACTTGGCTTTAGTATGCTGGCATACATTTGATAGTTTGGACACCCAGTAAAAAGGCATCCTTTGTGGTGCAATAAAAATGTAACTGAAATGCTGCATTTCACCTAATCACCAAGTCACTGAGCTCACTGAACAGTTTACATTTAATTTTGTATATTATATGTATATGAAAATAAAACATTTCTAACACGTCTGACTCAGGGATCCCTCAGTATACCTGCTGCTTGCAAAGAAATTCAAACGGATGGCAAAGCCTACTGAAATCACATTACTACCTGGCTATGAGTTCCTTGGATTAGCAACTGCCTTCCACAAACATTCCCAGACAGTAGAAGGGGTATTAAGAACACAATATATTCTGGTTAGCAATCTGTATAAAAATTTGCAGCACTGTTGAACTAGCACTCCCACCCGGGGTAATCATTTGTACACTATATCCTGGCAAGCAGTGTTTTCAGCCACCAAGCTGAGTAGTAGTTTAGGGGGCAAGAACCACAAGGTGAGTGTGTGCAAACTGAAATCATTTGGTTGGGGAAAGGGGAAGGCTGAGAGGGGACATAAACATGGTGTTCCAAATGCTAAACCCCCTCCATATGGAAATCCCTACTTTAAACCTCATCCTCATGTTGGTCACTGAAGACTTCCTTTATGTGAGCAGCTCCCCATGTCCTGTGTCTGCTCCTCTGTGGCCCCATAGGATTATTTATTTATTTATTGCAAATTCATATCAATGCCTTTGAGCAGAGGGCTCATTTACAAAGGCTCTAAGTCAAAGGAGAATACATGACAATACAGATGAATGAAAGGGTACAAACAAGTGGGATCACAGATTAACATCAAAGTTTCACATACAGTTACATACAATATGGTAATATCAATAAAAGGACAGCAGTGTAGTAGAAACACAACTACACTTGTGGAAATAACTTTAAAGCAACACTACAGGAGTGTGGTCCAGGACTTAGGATGTACAAAGAGCATTAAGATATATTAGGTCCCCAGGTTGCTGGGTGGGGGGAATTTAGGTTCTGCCAGGTATGGTTTTGTCCATTGGGAGGTATGATGGGGGGGTAGGCGAGCAGGGGAAAAAGGAGGGGATATTAGTGCAGGGGTGGCTGGGTGGCTGGTGGCAGGATGCTGCCCATTCTCTAGTAACTGTCCATGTGCTTGACATCTACTTTGAATATTTGCTGTAATGGTCTCCTTCGGGTTTGTTTCTTCAGCTACGAGATCCATTTTATGGAGTTTGTTTAATTCAGGGATGTTATGTTCTTCTTTTTCTGTATCCATGGTTTGACTTACTACAGTTTGCATACCTACAGTTTTACTGTTACTGTTACATTTGCTGTATTATTTTGTGTTATTCCATTGCTCCTTTTCCCAGCTTAGGACACACCTGGAAATGAGCTGTATAGCTCAGTCTGCCTTCATGTCCAACTCTTTTAAATAAATACATAAATGAGTAAATAAATGGGATACACAGGGTGGAGCATACACAAACATTTGAGCTGCTGAGTGCAAGCAGACCTAGAGGACTTGCAAAAACTTGAGGGGGTGGGGACAGGGCAAGTGGAAACAAAGCATTACTTCACACAGAGGGTGGTCAGCATGTGGATTAACCTACCAAGTGATGCTGTGAAAAATATCATTTTTCAGGCTGGCCATTGAGGGTTATGAGGCAGGAGTAGGATTAGCTTTCCACTGGATAAGCATGGATATGTGTCCAGCCTCAAAGTAGGCAATACAGTACTCTAGTCATGTCTGTGAGGCAGGAGGAGCAGACAAGAAGGACCTTGACCCATTCTTACCATTAGAGCCATATGGCATCAGAACCATCCATTGCTTAACCTGACCCAAAATGGGGGCACAAAGATAGAATGAGTTAAGTCTGCTCCATCCCCCACAATATTATAGTTTTCTGTCATGTCCACTTCTGGTGTACTAGCAAACAGCAGTACTGTATTTTAATCAGAATCATCCTACAAACACAAGCCCATTGCACCAGACCCCGTGTCAGTCTGATACATCAGCCTCTGAGTACGAAGGCAAATTATTCACTGGCTGCTGGTTGCCTTTGTTTAAGCAAAGAGCAAAAGAAAATAATGAAAGAAAGGGTTCCAGTCATTTTGCATGCTGGGATAATGAAGTAGAAAAATTCTTTAGCTGTGCTCGAAGGACAGACTTCCTGGTTGTAACCCGCTACCATACCAGCCAAGCTATTTGTCTGCCCCCTGTGCGACATACACTCCCTGTCCTCCTCAAACAAAAGCCCAACACGTTTTTTAAACAGTTTAATTAGGGTATCTTTATCTGCATTAGCAATCCCTGCCAACTTAGAGTAAATAAAGCTGCCCCCAGGGTAAGTCTGACAAACACTGAACTCACTGTTTCTTTTTTTTTGTTGTCATATTTTTTTTAACTCAGTTTACAATTAAGAGCTTTATTCCCACCACTGGTTGCCACTCTCACCCCATATTCATGTTTTCACCAGTTCTTATCAAGCCTTGTGGACTGCAGCCATACCTTCCTAATCTCTCTAATTTTTTGGGAGTCTCCCCGATTTTGCCTATCTTGTGGCATCTCACCTGCTTTTTATGGCACTACTGTGTGCCAATCCCCCCCCCAAATCACCAGAATCAAAGAAGAAACTGTTCCTCTAGACTGTTAATAGGCCTTACACCAAATGTCTGCCATCTTATACTCAACTAAGATCATAGATTAAAGTTATCAAAGGGAAACTATCATTATTGGAAACCCCCAGTCACCAATGCCTGACCCCTGATAAGGCTTTCTGCTATTAAATATATATATAAAAATTTATACTGTAAGCATTCTGACTTACTAAATTTTACTTTTCAAATCTGAAAATTAGTCAGCTTTGGGGGGGGGGGCTGCAGGGCATCATCTCCTTATACAGTGTGACTTCGCACCCCTCACTTGTACTGAAAAGGATACAAGTTAGCTGTGCTGAGCTGCACCGTAACATGAGATGGAGTCACACACAACACTCGCCATGTTGTCTGATCATGGGTCTTACAAAATGTAAAATGAAAAATGAATTAATTGGAATGTTTATTAAAATATTCGTTATTGTGAAAAGCGTAATAAAAGGGGGAGTACTGTGTGGCTTAGTTTGTAGGGTGGGAGCACTGCGTTGTGAAACTCTCCCTGATTTATGGATCAGAAGAAGCAGCTTTCCATCATTTAAGGAGAGTTATGAGGGGCAGGGCAGTACCTCCAAAAGTTTTCACCCTATCAGGACCAGACTTGGGTTCTGATTGATTTAAATAGGCTTGGGAGATGAAATCAGAACCTTCTGACAAAATAATAATGGTGGAAGTGAACTCTATCATAAGAGCTGTGGGGATTATGTCTGAATTTTGCTTTCACCAAAGTTTGTAAAATAAATGTGACAAAAATATTTGAGAAATTTAGGTTTGCTGATTTCCTGTGACTTTTTTCCCCCAGAACAAGGAGACTTTGCACTTGGAGCCAGATACTTGTTTTTCCTAGCAAGTTGAAAACTTTGCATGGAATGAAATTTAACAAAATGTTTAAAACCAGCTGTGAGATTCTGGAAATGCAAATGTGCACATTTAATGAATTTTATACACTACTAAATTATCATAAACCATAAACAATGAGTTGAATTTATCTTTACCCTGGAAAGTGGGGAAAATGTACTAATTATGGGTCCATTCTAGAAAATCACAACAAATAAGGGCCTGTATAAGGCTGGCTGTACATAGTGTGCTGAAGGTGAATCTAAACCCAATGGACTCCAGAGATGCAAAACCTGACATCTAAGACTTCTCACTGAGCCAGATTCTACATAGATTTTCTGGATCTGGAGGGGCATGGGTTTCCAGAACAGTCCTGCCATTCCTATTCCTTGTGGTGTTGACCTGGAACCTCAACTGGAGCACAAAACTGTAGAGGCAGAGCAAAGCCGGCCCTAACCCAGCAGAGAGGGTTCTGCTTCCGAGTGTTGCACAAATCTCGGAGAAGCTCTCACAGCACCTGAAGCAGCAGCAGCAGCAAATGACCCTTTGCAGTCAGCCAGCTGCAGAGAGAATATTAACTTTTTCATACTCTAGTAAATTTGCTTTTTGCATCTATTTCTTTTCAGAAGAGCTTGTTATTGAGCTTACTGACCATAAATGCCATTGACTGGGGAGGGGAGGGGAAAGGGGAACTGTGAGACTCATTCACTATACTCTTGCTTTGACACTGACTCTACAAGCAAGCAATACAAATCCTTTACAGGCTACAAGACATATTGGGCCCTATGCACTAACAGGCAGGAAATATGCACTGGAGGTATGTATCCTGTCCACATTGCTCCATCCACCAGCATGGCACTTGTCTATGGCGCCACCCCCCTCCAGCATGCAAGACTGCACAGGGTGGCCAGGGGGCAGAGTAGCGGACACAGGCCAGCATTAAATGGGATGCCTGTCTCAGCCCAGGAATGGATCCCTCATGCAGTGGGGCGTGGGTCTGGGTGCATAAATAGCCCCTGCAGCACCTGGACCCACAAGACCATGCACCGCTGGGCAAAGGACCCTGTAGCCAAGCTCCTGTGGCACAGCGGTGACCCACCGCACTGCTGAACCACCTCCTCAGCACAGGGTGGCCCCAAGCACTACCCCCAAAACATATTCGCCCCCCACTCCCATAGTGCTGTGTCAGCCACTTCCCTTCCGACAGAGCCCATGCCACCTGTGAAGAGGCATGCCCTCCTCCCCATCCATGGCAGCCCTTCCCCAGATGGGGTGCACATGTCAACCCCCAGCCATGCTCCATCCCCGCCTTGGCTGTACAACCCCCCACACACACACACACAACTGATTGCCTTTCAGATGCTGGGCAACCCCACACACACACACACACAAAGGCAACCCCATCCCGATGCAATTTCCCTCCCTTCCCCTCAAGAGCCCTATTGTGTGTGCCCTGCCAATACAGCACAGCCTGGTAACCCCCAAAGCTGGCACACCCACCCCCATTGGTGGCCATTGAACCCAGCACCCCACCACTGCAGCACTGACACACACCCCCACACAAACACTCCCATACCTCTCCGTTGGTGCCATGGCCTGAGACAGCCAGTGGTACAGCCCTCCATACACTTCCTTGGCAGCCGGCCATATGGCCGGATTCTGGGAGCGTGCGCATATATAGTGGCACGCCCCAGCATCTGATGACGGCCGCAGTTGAGGGAGGTGGAGGTCTGTCTGCTGCAGACTGGCCATGGCACTGCGGAGTGGTAAGGGAGTGTGTGTGTGTGTGTGTGTGCGTGTGTGTGTATGTATGTGTGTGTGGAGGCAGTGCTGCAAGTGGGAGAGGGTCAATAATCACCATGCTACTGTAGGGGCACTGGGACAGGGGCATGGCATAGGGGGTTGAGTGTAAGTGCCTTGCAGTATTAGGGTTGGAGTAGGTGGAGGGGTGCTTTACCAGACCAGGGACAGGGCTACCATGTGTGAGGCAGAGTGCTTGGGGGCTGTCAGGGACAGGATGCACTCTGCTGGGGGGAATGCTTCACATATGATGGGGCCAGTTCATATGTGGGCGGGGGATAAGTACTGTTCCACAGGGTATGGCCGGACATGTGATGTGGATGGGGGGGCACATTGCCTATTGTGCATTGGATCAGGGTGGACCTGTGTGTGTCTGTGTGTGTGGGGGAGAGGAGGTTCTCCCAGACTGGGGTCAGGACTGCAGAGAGGAGTGGTGCTTACATGCTGTAGGGGATGGGGCTGCACTGTGATGGAGTTGGGGCCATCACAGGTAATGGCACTGGGGCAGCCATGTGTGTGGGGCTGGGTGCAAAGAGCACTTGTGGCAGGGTTTCACCTCACTTAACGGATGCCCTCCTTTGCCCCCTGGTGCACAGCAGTACTCGTCATGGTGAATGGCGCTTAGTGCTGGCACACCCCCAGCATGCCTTCTGCCTACCCCCAGCACATTGCTGTCTGTGCAGTCAGTGGATCGGGCACATAACTACCACATATCCCAACTGTGACTGCCTCACAGGGTCCACGGAATACCACTCCATGGCATTCAGTCATAGCGATGCCAACAAGCCCAGTTTACGCGTCACTTTGGCACCATGCATAGGGCCAAAAGATTTATAGATTTTGCCCAAAGTTGTAATAACGATATATCATTGTGAAATTTGGCAGAGCAAGCTGCTTTCTTGATCTGTCAATGCAAGCTTGAAAATCAACTCACAGACTGGTTTAGGATGCCCCCCCCCCCAAAAAAAAAAAATACCACTCCCTGAAACAGATCACCAATATGCTGTCCCTGGCATGACATCTCTGATGAATGACCCCATCCCTACCACGTTTCATGTAGCCTGGACTCTTGCTTGTAGCTGCAGTTAACGCATCCACCACTTTTGCCTTGTTTGGCACGTTATAATTACTATTACATAACCTGAAGTGACAGTAGCTTTTTACTTTGCTATTTTATCTGTATTTAAAACTTGAATTCTTGACTCAAATACTATCTGATCAATTCCACTGATGCACTACAGTACTAATTATGGACCTAAGGGATCACCCCTGTATAGCATCACATACTATATTTTATATGAAAGACACATCAAATCAAATTGTTTGTTCATTATAGTACCTTGGTAGTTCAGAGATGCATTAGGTAATATATTTCCAAAAATATCTCCCTCTGCATTTTAAGCAGTGTACTTTTCTACTTGAACCAGACCAAAAGGCATATGTGTTATTTTTGTGAATATATGCGTGTGTATTATACTGGTGCGGTAGCTCCAGTGTAGCTAGGGTTGGTACAGCACTTCAGTGTTAACTACAACATTTTGCACCTTAATAATGTTGTCATAGTTCAATGAAATAGTCATTCTGCCAGAGTCTCAAGATGTGAAAAGTTTTGCGATAACATCTCGTATGGTTTTTGGAATATAAAGAGGTAAAAAACAGAAGAAAAAGCACTTCTTCCCCTTTAGTTAACATGGGATTTTTTGCTGTCATCTGCAGCCCAGACAGAATGACATTTTTCTCTGAAATTTTCAGGGATTATGGGGTCTGCTCCAAGGGTGTGCCTTTGGATGGTTTGGTGAAAAGTCATGTTACCAGTTTTTAGTTATAATTATTTTTCTGATACCCACCAGACAGACAGGTAAATGAAAACCGTTCAAACTGGTAATTGTTAAGGATTTACTGTTAATGCTCAGAGAAATGCTGTTTGTAATGTCAGCATCTTGTTTTTTTCCCTGTTTTATCAAACTTTTTCTACCCAAGTACTGCCTGGTAACTAATGAAGAAGACCTGTAATAAAGTCTCCTTCACATGCTTTGTTAGATTCTTTAATCACTAGTTTAAAATTAGCACTGCAAGTATCTGTTAGTGTGGCTAGAATAATTTTGCCCTTGACTTGTTAGGTTAAGGATGGCTTGATCAAAAAATAACCATTCACAATTCTTCACAGTTCAAACTTTGCTGTTCGAACTGAAAAGATTGGGAGTAGTAAAGGTCCATAATGGTTTGAACTGTCATGGCTCCATGGTGTCTAGTGGCACCCCCTACCCTCCGATTTCCATTCCCTGAAGGAAATAATATGTCCCTGGTAGTACAGTGATCCATCCCCCCTCCTTTCTGCCATTGCCCTCCCTGTATAAATAAAATATATTTCCTGTTAGTCCAGTGGTCCCTCCCCATCCACCATTCTCCAATTGCCTTCCTTCCCTGCCTGAAATTAAAGATACCCTAGTAGTCCAGTGGTCCCTCCCCACTTCCCCATTATCCAGTTGCTGTCCCTGTATTAAATAATAAATTCTTTGGTAGTCCAGTGGCCCTCCCCATTCTTTGATTGCCATCCCCATATTAAATAATAAATTAATTTGAAGTCCACTGGTTCCTTCCTCATTCTCTGATCACCATCCCCATGCTGCCATTATATGTCCCTGGTGTCTAATGGCAACACCCCCCCACCATCAATGTCCTTGGCTATAATAAAACTGTCCCTCGATGTTTTTGTTTTGTGCAAAGTCCCTCACTGATCAGCCCCCACCCCACCTCCAACTCAGCTCCCACCACCCCACACCCCCAGTACACCCCCACACCCTCACTCAGCTGAACAGGTCCCAGGTTTGAGATCCACTCTCCAATTGAAGACATGTCTTGCTGGAAGTGGCAACTGCAATATGAGAAACTAAGGTAAATGCAGTTTGATGTATTTCAAGGGGTTTTCAACTCTGATGCATAACTCAGCCATTTCTGGACAGTCTGACACCAAATTCTCAACATGGCCTTTTGGGGACCTCACCTCATGAACAATATTAGTAATACTACCCAATGGGTAGCCCATGACAAAAACAGTGATTCAATTGCAGCTCATGTCATGCGGGCTACGAGCGAGGTTGGGTGACCGAATTGGGGTGGGTTCACGCATATAGTGACAGGATGGTGCTACATGTATGCACGCAGAGGACGGAGTGAGTGAGCATGCTCAGTGAGGGGAGGGAGGGTTTTTGAGGGGTGGTGCTAGGGTGAGCTGTCGAGCTGGCCCCATGGTGTGGTAGGTGGGTTCAGGGCTTGGGTGGACAAGGTGCTGGGTTCAGGTCTGGGCACAGATCACGTTTTTTGTGCCCAGTCCAATTTTTGTTTTCATTTTGCCCGACATGCAGCCCCTTGGAGTTGAGAACTTATAGTAGGGGTGCTGGGTAAACTTTCACACGGGGGTGTTCAGGGGCACAGCTCCCCCACATTACATTTAAAATTGTAAGTCCCTGGTGCCCTTTTTACTGTGCACAAGATGGGGCACATTGCCGAAAATGGATTTTCAGTGATGTGAAGGCACTCTAATGACGATTGCTTTCGGAGGTCACCATTATGACATGGAACCAACGCAACTCCCACCCAAAAGATGATTTGAAGGTCACTTGGCAAATTCACCTTTCAAGCAGCATTGGGCATTTTTCCTGCCATTGTTAAAGAAGTGGGGTCATAGGAAGGTTATGTAAAAATCTGGGGTCAAAATATGTAAAAAATGACAAAGTTATGACCATTCATTGTAGTTTATCTATGTATGATCGTACCTTTGGAAATTTTAAATATTTTTTTTACCCCAAATTTTTAACAGAGTCTTCTTATTACCCTACCTCATGTATGTCACAGCTTTCATTTTTCACATCCTGGCCAAAATGTGTTTTCTCACTTGTGTCACGGAATGGTGTTGAAGTTGTGCAGAATTATGTTTTAGCAAGGATTTGAAAATTTTCTGTACCGAGTACATGAGGTGGGGTAATAAGTTGTCTATGCTGACAAATTGATCACTGTTGTCCTATAAATAGAAGTGCAGGGCTCTTCCACAGCTACATACATATATGCATCTATGTGAGATGGGAGCGCAGGACCCAAAGAACCCTGTGCTCTCACAGGCAAATAAGGCTACGATTATACTATCTAAAAAAGTAAGGAAATTCTTTGCAAAAAAACTACATTAATGCATCAGTTAGGGTTGAGAATAAAGTGACAAACATAGGGAAATATGAGGTTAGGGTTTCCAACCCTAACTCTGCATCTCCTCCCCACAAGCAGCAGAAGGGGCAAGGCAACACAAGCAACCACAAACAGCCATCATCTGGTAAGGCAAACAAGGTACAACTCTCTGCAGATAACACAAGACACATCCATCATCATGGTCCACCAGGTCTACGAGGTCTGCTGCTATGCCAGTGTGTTGGGGGGACACACACATGCTGGGCACCGGGGTGGGACCACTGCAGGCACTGCACCCCAAAGTACTCCCTAGAGACCTGCCAGGAGGCTGCATACAGAGGGCTCCTAGGACACAGATAAGTGACACCAAAGGTGCATGAGCACCACAATGGTTCTGTATCAGTTTCAGTGCCATACAGTGTGTTACCAGGAGCTCTCTCCTATGCATTGTCATGTTACTGTGTTTGGGGGGGGCACCCAAATGCCTATAAACTTTTGTGGGGATCTGTGCATAGGCAGTGATGGTGGTAGACTGATGAGTGACATGATTAAGCAATAAGACATAATGGGGTGCGTTATCATGGGATAACAGGCCACCTCAGGTGGCTTGAAGCATGAGGCAAAAACAAATGCTTCCACCACCTAAGAAGGGCTATTAGATCACCATAACACACCCCTTGGAATGCCTTATTGTAATTTTGAAATGGATCCTTTTTAGTAAATTTTATACATGGTTGTTAACATATTACTTTCAGCTGCTCTGTTCTGCTGGGATAACAGCTCAGCTGAAAGTAACTTTCATTCAATCAGGATTCAGCATTTTATACACTTATTTCGTAAGCACGCAATAACCCACAATACAGTGTGGGCTTAATGGGATTTAATGCATGGCTGAGTGTGTTCTGAGGCACAAGGTCACAAGCTAAGTGTCATCACAGCACCCCAGTCATGCATTAGATCCCCAAAACCCCATACCCTGGAGTGGGTTATTGCACGTATAACATGAGTTAAGTCAAAAAGATGAGAAAACCCACAAAAAGAGATTTTTCTTATGTTTACAGAGCAGAACAGGTACTGAACTTGGCCACCTTGCAAAATAGTCCCTAACAAATAATGCATACAGCATTGATGTTATGCCCATAGAAATATAACAGATGCAGCACTGTCATGATTTGTAACATTTCTTGTACATAACAATGTCTGGTTTGTGTCCCACAATGGTAACTGTATGCCCCCCCTACAATGCCCACACTTCCACATGCTGCTCCGACATGACAGGCTCTGTCTTGGGCATTCACTAAAGCTGATGTCAAAATAGGGAGAGAGAGAGAGAGAGACAAAAGCCCTGTTTACACTGCCGACTTTGCAGTGCATCATCCCATGTGCATGGGGTTGAGGCGCTGCAAAGTTGGCAGTGTAAACAGTGGCAGTGCTCCTCGGATCATTTTTTTGATCAGACTCAGATGTGGGATCAGTAGCGGAGAAAGCACATTAAATGGCAGTGTGAACACTTTGCTGTGCTCACTCCACTACAAAGGCTGTTTTATTTTCAGCCAACGGTGCATTCTCAGCCTCCTTGGAGTGACTTTACAGCGCTGTGAGGGTGGGCTGTATAGCAGCCGTGACCAGTAAGGGAGCAGCACACATTCCGCAGTGCTGCTGCCATGTAAACATGGCTATAGAGACACTTTTATTTTCTGCACTTTGCTATGTACACTTTGCTGACTGGCAAACACTGAAGCATGCTGCAGCTCACTCTCTGTCTCTCTTTCTCTTGCTCACTCCTTCTCTCAGCCAACCTCACTCTGATGGCTCTCTGTCACCCCTTCACTGACTCCGACTATATGTAAATATACACAGCAGAAGTGAGACAGCCAGCTGTAGCAGACATGCTGTCACACTCTCTCACTCTCTCTGTTGCCCTCATTGTACCTGTAACAAGGACAATGGAAGACAACACGGCACACATATGCCTTCATGAGTGATATTTCTGCTCTGTGGCTTTGTCTATACTACACTGCACAAAAAACTTCCCCCCTTGTGCTGGTCTCTGTCTCTGGATGACAGTCACTGTCTGTGTCTCCATCGCCCTGGCCACTGTGTCACTTGAAATTGGGAAGGAGCACAGTGACATTTGCACTGTGCGTCCCTCACTGTAGGACCCAGGGTTGCGATGCCATTTCCGAGCTTCATGACTGTGGGTGGGCGGTGAATATCGCTCATTGCTGTGTCCCATGCTTTCAAATAGTACTGCTAAGCAAAGTGATGCATGCTGCTGCACAAAGCCTTAATGACAGCAAGTCCATGCTGCCTGTCATGCTCTTGTTTCTGGAGACCAATTACACATGCCATTATAACAACCATGGATAATCTGCGGGGAATATGCCCCGCCACTGTCTCTCTTGTGACAACTGACACAACTTCTGACCACATTGACTCTTTTCCCATTTACTACCAGCCTGTGTCTCCCTCACCACTACAGCATCTACTTACATGGGCACCGCCATTCCCCAGGAAGTCACAGAGGCTCACATGGACTCTCACCATGGCAGGAGAGGAGGGCAAAAAGAAACAGTTACAGCACTGCAGTTTTCGTTGTCTCGCTGTCAC
This sequence comes from Neoceratodus forsteri, assembly GCA_016271365.2. Lineage (NCBI taxonomy): Eukaryota > Metazoa > Chordata > Ceratodontiformes > Ceratodontidae > Neoceratodus > Neoceratodus forsteri. Next base: position 1,664,853,015 of record CM057450.1, on the reverse strand, counting down.
TGGTGCAGAGGACTGCTTAATGTGCGGGGATCTATGGCAGTGGCACTGGTGAGCAACCACACTGAATCTTTCACTGTACAGCCCCCCCAACCACACACCTCATAGCAAGTGCATGTTTTGTCCACTGCAGCACCTCACTCTTTGTCTCTGACTCTCTCAGTGTCACTGGTCTCTCCCCCTTGCTTTCTCTCTGCGTCTCCTACACAATTTTCAAAATACAATATGCTAACTACTGTTCAAAATTGAGATGTGGAATGCAACAACCCAACCACCAAGACACAGGTGTGGAGGGATTACCTGGCACTCCTCAAAGTGACACACTACCATGGTAATCACACAGCACCTCACATCGCAGCAAAACAGCACCTCATTGCTGCACTGGGGACAGAGACAGCCACAGCTCACAACAGTAAACCGCGGCCACAGTACTGCTTCCTACCTCGACTTCTGTTGACAGCTGGGCTCTCTCGCTGCCCCACATGCTTTAATGCCCACCGTTCTCCTTTGGATTTCTGAAGCAGGGAACAAGTTCCAGCAGCACTTTCCCTGAGTCTCTCCACAGAATAATGCATGGCCATGCAGAGGGACTCCACTAATGGGGTTACAAATTTTCAGCAATCTATGTTATAAAGGTTCTGTATGAGATCTGTTACCATGTCAGAGTGTTTGTTGGGTAGAGACAGGTCTGTAGGTATGGTACTGTGATCAGTGTTGAACATACAGATGTACTGTAAGATAACCAGAGTCACTATACAGAAAAAACTGAATGGAGAGGCCTGATGCATTAGGTATTACTTATATGAGGTCAGTCAGCAATAGTAAAGTGACAGTATATCACATCCACTGCCACAGCACTAAGTTGTGGGGTTGTCTATATGATATGCTTGGGAGTAATATAGGATAGTGAGGAACAGAGCAGAATGTAGGGGTGAAGAGATGTGTACCTAGAGTGTAGGCAGCAGTACAGTGGGTGTATATGACTTGTGATTCGATTTCAGTGTGTTGGGCTGCTTCCCAGAAATTCAGTGCCATGGTAGTGTAATACGTGGAAGCACCTGCATGCTAGGTATTGTGTATGGGGGGAGGGGAACACCACAGTCATGCTTCGTGGAGTGCAGATGGATGACAGGAGTGGTAATAAGATCACGGATCGATATGTTGCTGTACAAGAACAGTTGAGAATTTAGTGTGTGTTTTGTGGGTGCTGGCATGTCTGCTGTGATAGGACTGTGTTGCTGCACAACTCATCAGAGATCTAATGTGAAACTAATAAAGTATGGGGGGGGGATTAGATGAGTGAATACGATAAGATGTAATTGATGAAAGAGGGCCACAACCCACACAATATGTCTGTGTGCAATGTGTGTGTGTGGTACTTTATTCAGGGGCACACAGATGTTTGCTGCTGTGTGAGCGTTTGTTGCTTGGTGGCAATGGAACTGGATCTACTATCCCAGCAGCACTGCATATGCACTGCCCCATCCCGCATGACCCCTGCAGCCTCCCGGTAGATTTATAGGGAGCGCGTTGAGGTGTAGTGCCCACAGTGCCCCCTGGAGGATGGGCCAGGTGTAACAGCATCAGCAGTAGCAAAGAAGCGAGATACAGGTGGACAGGCCAGATGCAGCAGCAGGGCAGCCATCAGTTCACAGGGGTCTATTTCTCTGGGGAAGCAGCAGGCCAGCATGTGTGCAACCCCCCAACACACTGGCATGGCAGCAGACCTCGTAGAGCTGGTGGACCATGATGATGGATGTGTCTTGTGTTACCTGCAGAGAGTTGTATGTTGTTTGCCTTACCCGATGATGGCTGTTTGTGGTTGCTTGCGTTGCCTTGCCCTTTCTGCTTCTAGTGGGGTTGGGGGGGAATGCAGAGTTAGGCTTGGAAATCTTAACATCATATTGCTCTACATTTGTTGCTTTATCCTCAGCCCTAGCTAATGCATTAATATAGTATTTTGCAAAGAAAATATATATATATATATATATATATATATATATATATCGATATATATATATATATATATACATATATACACACACACACACACACACATATATATATATATATATAATTATAGACCACCAACCTGAAGAGATGGAACCCCCAAAGACCCAGGCCAGAGTGAACTGATTGATAGCTGTCCTGCTGCTGCTGCTGCTGTTGCATCAGGCCTGTCCGTTCTTGGCTTTCCCCTATTTCTCTTCCATTTGGTGCTGCTTCCCCAAACAACCAAAACCAGCCAAACAGATAGCTGCTTTGCTCGTGCTGCTGCATCTGGTCCATCTTTCTGTGCCTCCTCTTTCTCTGTGGGCTGCTGCTTCCCCAGAGAAATAGACCCCTGTGAACTGATGGCTGCCCTGCTGCTGCATCTGGCCTGTCCTCCTGTATCTCGCTTCTTTGCTACTGCTGATGCTGTTACACCTGGCCCATCCTCCTGTGATTCATCCTCCTCAATGTGATTCAGCTGTCCCTAAAGAACCTAAGCAGACTGAACTGATGGCTTCTGTTCTACTGCTGTTGATTGGAATGTCAATACCAGTTGATGGAATGTGTGAACATTATTAATACCAGAGGTTTTTGAGCTGGATTTTCTTGTCTGTCTGATACCAGCTGTATAGAAACATAGAAACATAGAATTTTATGGCAGATAAGGACCGCTTGGCCCACCTAGTCTGCCCATTTTCCTACCTAACAGATAAGCTGCAGATCCTAATTAACTAACAGCTTACTTCCTCCTACCCCCCACTAGGACTGCCTTATGTCTGTCCCATGCATTCTTGAATTCCCCCACTGTTCTTGACTCCACGGCCTCCTCAGGGAGGATGTTCCATGCATCCACAACCCTCTCTGTGAAAAATACTTCCTCACATTACCTCTGAGCCGTCCCTCTCTATCTTCAAACTGTGCTCCCTTGTTCTTGCACATCTTTTTTCTGAAAGATGCCACCCTCTTGGACTTTGTTGATTCCCTTGAGGTACCTGAAAGTTTCTATCATGTCCCCTCTCTCCCTCCTTTCCTCAAGGGTTCACATATTAAGCTCCTTTAGTCTTTATTCATATGTCTTCTGGTCGGACCCTGCACCATTTGGTCCTCCCTCTGGACAGCCTCCACTCTGTCTATGTCTTTGCAGAGATGGGGTCTCCAGAACTGCACACAGTACTCAGATGGGGTCTCACCAACTGTCTGTACAGAGGGATAACAACTTCCTGTTTTCTACTATTGATGCCTCTCCTATGCATCCCAGTATCCTCCAGCCTTCCTTACTGCCTTTCTCACATTGCTTGCCCACCTTTAGGTCATCTGAAATAATTACCCCCAGGTCCCTTTCCATTTTTACTATTGCGAGTATCTCACCCCCCATTGTGTACTCTTGCCCTAGGTTTTTGTTTCCAGGTGCATTACCTTGCACTTCTTTGCATTGAATCTGAGCTGCCATACATTTGACCATTCCTCCAACCTTGCCAAGTCCTTCTCATCCTTTCCACTCCATCTGGTGTATCAACCCTGTTGCAGATCTTTGTGTTATCTGCAAAAGACATACTTTTCCTTCAGTTCCTCTTCAATGTCACTTATAAAGACATTAAAAGCGACCGGTCCCAGTACTGAACCCTGCGGTGCCCACTAGTAACCCTCCTTTCTTCACTGTGTACTCCATTTACTACTACCCTTGCGTCCTGTTGTCTAGCCAATTTTTATCCAGGCTACCACCTTGGGACCCACTCAAGGCTGGCTAACTTGTTATTAATCTTTTGTGTGGGACTGTATCAAATGCCTTACTAAAATCTAGGTAAGCCATGTCCACAGCCCCTCTCTGGTCTACTACTTTAGTCACCCAGTCAAAGAAATCTATTAGAGTCATCTGACACAACCTTCCCATCATGAATCCATGCTGCCTTGGGTCCTGTGCCCCACTGGCCCCTAGGTACCCAACAATTCTTTCCTTCCGAAGTGATTCCATCATTTTACTTACCACTGAGGTCAAACTAACTGGTCTGTAGTTTTCTGCCTCTGTCCTGCTCCCACTTTTGTGAAGAGGAATAACATCCACCCTCCTCAAGACTTCAGGTACCACCCCATCCTCCCACGATTTGTTAACGAGAGTAGTCAGCGGTGTCATTAGTTCTACCCTTAGTTCTTCTAGAATTTGTGGGTGAATCCCATCAGGCCCCATTGCTTTGTCCACCTTCAATTTTATTAGTTCTTTCAGAACTCTTTCTTCTGTAAATGGACTGGTATCGAGCCCCCATCTTCAGAGTGTTTCTCTTGTTGTTGGTTTAGGTACCTCCCCTCCTCTTCCTTTGTGAATACTGAGCAGAAATATTCGTTCAGAAGTATCCTGCTTTTCATTGTCACCCTCTACCCACATTTCCTCCCTTTATTTAGCCTCAGTATCCTCCTTTGTCTTTCTTTGCTCCTAATGTACCTATAAAAGGTCTTATCCCCTTCTTAACAGAGTTGGCTATCCTTTCCTCGGTTTGGGCCTTTGCTATTCTGACTGCCTTCCCAGCCTCTTTCTGCTTTAACTGATAAAGTTCTCTGTCCTTCTCTTTCTGTGTTTCCTTATATTTCCTGAATGCTATCCTTTTCTCCTTAACCTTCCCTGCCACCTCTTTTGAGAACCATAGAGTTTTTTTCCTTCGTTGTGTTTTTTTGATTTGCTTTACACAAAGGCGTGTTGCCTCTGTAATGGCTGTTTTGATTACTCCCCATTGTTCCTCCACCCCTCCTTCTTGCCTGTTTGCTAGTGCTTTTCTGAGGCACTCTCTCATTTTCCCAAAGTCAGCCCTCCTAAAGTCCAATACTCTTGCTTTTGTATGGCTGTGTTTATCGTGAACCACACTGTTTGGTGGTCGCTTGTTCCCAGATGGCTACCCACTTCTAAATCTGAGATTCTTTCTCCGTCCCCATTTGAGACTACCAGGTCTAAGATTGCTCCCTCCTGAGTGGGTTCCAATACTAGCTGTCTGAGGCATGCCCCCTGTAAGGTATCAAGAATGACCCTGCTCTTGGATGTGCCTGCAGCAAAGGTGCTCCAGTTAACATCTGGCATATTCAGGTCCCCCATCAACAATATCTCCCCTTTCTCTGCCATTCTAAGGAAGCCTTCTATCATTTTCTTATCCATTCCCTCCCCCTGAGATGGGGGTCTGTATACAACCCCCATGCGGATTGTGGTGCCATTTCCTGTCTCCAGGGTGACCCAGAGTGTCTCATCTGCTCCCTGTTTACTCTTTAGCTCTGTTGCTTTGATCCCTTCCTTTACATAAAGAGCTACTCCTCCTCCTCTTCTTTTACCCTCCCTGTCCCTCCTGTAGATTGTGTATCCTGGTATGTTGACATCCCAGTCATGGTTCTCTGTGTACCATGTTTCTGTGACTTGTGATTCGATTTCAATGTGTTGGGCTGCTTCCCAGAAAGTATGGCCCGCTGATGTGGTTGTTCTCCCCACAGATGATATTGCCATGCTGCAATCTTGGTATGGCCATTACATGAGTGACACTAAGCATCAATGAGTGATGGCCAGCATTTATGTATATTGTATGTTTTTTAATTTACATTAATGTAGTGATGCTTGTGATGAATACAGTCATCAAGATCCTGATTATACCAAAACCCATCCAAGACCCATAAACTGACATCTTCTGAATCAACTGTTCAAGTTCCAGCTCAGTTTCATACACCAATGCTTTCCAACCATGGCTGAACTGTTATGAGGGGTACAACTTACTCTTGATTGAGTTTAACTTGTTGAACAGTGGGAGCTGTGGTTTGCCTACTGTATAAGGACTTATCTTGCTTGTTTACGGAAGCATGGCGATGCATCTGTATTGCATATTGTTGGTATCAGCGGAGCTACAAACATCCAGAAATTTATAAAATGTTCCTTTTTGGTGGGAGGGTTAACAACTATACACGTCGCAGCGTGCACATTACACACACTCAAATAAATGTAGTGTGACTCATAGTCCTTATCTTTTCCTTAGTTCCCTTGCTTACTATCCTCCGGTCAAGCGAATACACTGTTTCATGCAGGCAGTGTGAAACACTGTGCTGGTATGGAATTGTTTCATCTGCATTGTCCCTTAACTCTGCTGTTTTTGTTTAAAACCATGTTTATGATGGTGCCCGACCTTTCATGTAGTACTACTGTGCACTTCTTTCTAGTCCCCCTTTCAATTTGTTATGTAATATTTAATGTTGAAATGTTCAGTGCTCTGTTTCTCCACATCCCAGCTGTTTAACTTCCCTGAGACCAGGAATGTTGGCGGATGTCAAAAGTGATGATGTCATTTGGTGTACAGTAGGCTCTGAGAGCAGGAATGATATTAGCACAGCATGTCTTCCGAGGAGGATAATGAAATCACAGCTCTGTCATGCAGGGCTAGTAATTCTGTCCTCAATATTGTTCCCTATAGTTTCAAGCCCCTGGCAGTCCACTCAGATGGTGTGAGACCCGATTCTGCAGACCTTGACGAAATTGGCAGTAGCAGTGAGGCTGAAAGCATGGGGCTGTCTGAACGGTAATGGGGATGAGATGTCATTCAGACAGCTGTCAAAATAAATATTTTCATTGTATAAATTAATTGTCTTTATTGCTCTTACTCTGCAAGGTTGTTATTCTCTTTGTTTAATGCTCTTCATCTGCACTATTCTGTGTTTCTTATGTGTTTCACTTTTTTAATCCACATCTTTAATTGCACATGCAGTGCATGGCATTATTTCTCAGTTGGTGCTATGTTGTCATGTTTCTCAGTTGCAGTAGTAGAGCAGGTCAGAATTATAGCATTTGCCATGTTTTCATGTTACTTCTCTTTTTTTTTTTTTTGTGGGATGCCTACAGGGAGCTCCAGTCCCTCCCTCAGAGGGACTAATCCTCTGACCCAATAGTTGGGTCATCATAGACCCTGTTGGCTCCCAATTTGTTTGCTGTTTTGTCCCAGGGCCCATGGCTGTGCAATGAGTTGAGCCACTGACTCCACCTCCGCAGAGGCAGCCTAGTACCCTGGAAGTAGGCCTTCCCTGGTCTTAGTGGCATGCCTGTGCTGACATCCAGCTACTGCTGGGTGTCAATCTACATGTCACGCGGTCCCCCCTCCCCTGAGGAAGGAGAGCTGTCTACAGAAGCTCAATCCTTCCTTGCCCCACCAATCCCTGAGCAACCCGAGTCCGTTCCCGGCCCCGGGTCTCCACATGGTGCGAGTGTAGCATCCAGCGCCTCAAACCTCAGCACCACCGAGCTGACTGGTTTTTATGTTATTTCTGTCTAGTTTGTAGTGGACTGTTCACATTATGAAAATGAATGTTTAATGCAATATGTGTACACTGACACCACTTGTTAATTTTTTAATGGTATACTATGTGCCACTGTTTGTACTGAACTATCTAGCACTTTGGATGGCTAAAAGGTCTCTCATGCTGTATTATTTCATAATCTTTGTCATGAGTAATTGCAAAATAGAATTTTCCTTAGTATACCTTTCACAGAAATGGGCTAGTGACAGGTCCCTCACAGGAAGGGGTCTAGTGTCAGCTACCATGGAGGGAGGGAGGCTAGTGTCAGTGGGACTGTGGAGGGATGGGGTTAGTATTGTGACTGTGAAGAGGGGGCAGCTGTCTGGTGATGTGAAAGGAGGGGTGTTAATGTTAAGGGCTGTGGACAGTGTGCGGTTATTAATGGGGCTGTGGATGGAGGAGGGTTCTGCGGCAGGTTGTTGTGGATGGAGGTGGCTAGTGTTGGCTTACCTGTGGAGGTAGGTGGGCTAATGCTCGGTACTGTGATGGCAGGTAGGCTACTTATTGGTGCCTTAGAAGTAGGTGGCCACTGCCTGCGACTATTGAGGGGGGAGGCTACTTTCAGTGGGACTGTTGAGTGAGTGGGGTAGTGTTGGGACTGTGAAAAGAGAGGACCAGTTTTCTGGTGCTGTGGAGGGAAGGGAGCTCATGTAGAGTGTGGTGTGCAGAGGGGTTAGTTCTAGGGATATAGAGAGAGGAGGCTACTGTGGCAGGTGTTCGTTGAGGGAGGTGGCTAGTAATGTAAATAAACTGTTTATGTTGTTTGGTCTTAATGAGGCTCAGTGTTTTAGTCACATGATTAATTATTTCTATATATAATGAATTTGTGGTGGTAGTCTTTATATGTGTCTTGGAAAAAGGAGCTGTGATCTGAAACATGTCAGATGTTTGTGGGAATTGGAAGCTATTGTGAAATGAATAAAATGGATTGGAAAATGTTCCTGGCTCACAGCTGTTAATCTTCAAGCGTTCCACTAAAAGGTTTTTTGTGTGCTGGAAACTTTTTTTCTATGAATTCTGAGTAAGTTTCTACAGCACCACTTCCCGGTGCGCACTCATTAGAAAAGATTTAATTAGTTAACTGTAGAGGCATTTTGGCTAGTGCCGTGTACTGTGGTGGCAGGTGGGCTAGTGACAGGTGCTGTACAGGGATGGGACTACTGTCTGCCGCTATGGAAGGAGGGAGGCTGCTGTCAATGGAACTGTGGAGGAAGGGTAGTAGTGTCAGGACTGCATTGGGGGGGCAGCTATCTGGTACTGTGGAGATGGGGGGGCTAACCTACAGTGCTGTGGACAGAAGGAGTTAGTACTGGGGATGTGGAGAGAGGAGGCTACTGCAGCAGGCGGTTGTGGAGGGAGGTGTCTAGTGTTGGTTTAGCTGTGGAAGCAAATGGACTAGTGCTGGGTACTGTGGTGCATTGTGGGCTACTGACAGGTGCTTTAGAGGAAGGGGGCTAGTGTCTGCAGCCATGGAGGGAGGGAGACTACTGTCAGTGGGACTGTGGAGGGTGAGTGGTATTGTCAGGACTGCAAATTGGGGGAAGCTGTCTGGTGCAGTGGAGAGAGGGGGGGGCTAATGAACAGTGCTGTGAACAGAGGTGGTTAGTTCTAGGGATGTGGAGAGAGGAGGCTTCTGTGGCAGGTGGTGTTTGAGGGAGGTGGCTAGTGTTGAGCAAACTCTGGAGGAAGGTTGGCTAGTGCCATGTACACTGGCAGCAGGTGGACTACTCATATGTGCCTTACAGGGACGTGGCTAGTGTCTGCAGCCATGGGGAGAGGGAGGTTATTGTCAGTGGGACTGTGGAAGGAAGGTGGTAGTGTCAGAACTGCAAATGGGGGAAGCTATCTGGTGCTGTGGAGAGAGGTTGGGGCTAATGTACAGTGTTGTGGACAGAAGGGGTTAGCTCTATGGATGTGGAGAGAGGAGGCTACTGCAGCAGGTGGTCCTCCAGGGAGGTAGCCAGTGTCAAGTTAGCTCTGGAGGCGGGTTGGCTAGTGCCATGTACAGTGGCGGCATGTGGGCTAGTGACAGGTGCCATACAGGGAGCGGGCTACTGTCTGTGGCCAAGGAGGGAGGGAGGGAGCCTACTGTCAGTGTGACTGTGGAGGGAGGGTGATAGTGTCAGGACTGCAAATCTTGGGGAAGCTGTCTGGTGCTGTGGAGAGATGTGGGCTAATGTTCAGTGCTATGCATATATGTGGTTAGTTCGGGGGATGTGGAGATAGGAGGCTAGTGCAGCAAGTGATCATTGAGGGAGGTGGCTAGTGTTGAGTTAGCTATGGAGGCGGCTTGGCTACTGCCATGTACCATGGTGGCAGGTGGGCTACTAACAGGTACCTTACAGGGAGGGGGCTACTGTCTGCAGCCATGGAGGGAGGGATGTCACTGTTAGTGGGACTGTGATGGGAAGGGTGGTAATGTCATCACTGTAAAGAGGGGGCAGCTGTCTGGTGCTGTGGAGGGAGGGCTGTTAATGTTGAGGGCTGTGGACTGTAGGTGGTTAGAACTAGGTCTTCATCTGCATGTAAAGCTGTAGTGTCTTGTCAAGGAGTGATGCTGTGCCATGTACAACATTATGTGAGTGATCCTTTTGACAGCCTCTGTCTGTCATTACATTCTGTACTCATATTCTGTCACAATAGTGGACAATGTCCTTCTTCATCATTTTTTTTTCTGCATGATGTGGTGATGTTGAGCATCTGCACTTACACATATCATGTGGCATCCCAAAGTAACAGCCCAAAAACATATGTGCACATGTGTGAGCTCCCATATCACAAGAAATGGAATAAGTTTGACCTGATGCATGCCTCATCATCACAACACATCATTACGGTGGTAGTGAATATATATATTCATGTCATACCGTGGTACTGTGAACACAGTTGACAGTGTGTGTACCTGACCAATGGAAACCAGCACTACTGAGGCAGTGACAGTCATGGTATGTCATTAAGCAGTTTTAGCACAGTGGTGGACACTGTCCATGCTCTGCTGAGTATTCCTGTCTCATATGTGGCGATATGGCACAAAGTGGTACTAACAAATGTTACAGACATTCCACCTGTTTATATTCATATGTAATTCTCAAGTTGATCATGATGATACACTTACTCTCATTTATGGATTTTTCAAACTGTATTAAACAGGTGTCACTGTGGAGACAATGGGCCCGATTCTCAAAACTTAGTGCAAGTCGAGCCAAAGGTGGCTTGTGATGATTGCCCATGTACCACGGACCCTGCACCTAATTCTTTGTCGGACAGGGTCCCCATGGCAAAGTCCCATGGCTTGCAGCAACACCAACTGTGCACCAAACACAGGGTGCACCTGGACAGGTTGCCGCAAGCCTGCAGCAGTATACATAAGCAGAACCTAGCACCTCCTACAGCCCCGTTCACCAGTAATATGAGGTAAAATAAAACACCCTGATAGTTGCCTGATCATCCCTCACAATTAATAAACATGCCCTGGGAATCTAGTGCTCCCCCAACAAGTCCCAATCTCCCCTAATAATAATTAGAGTAACTGGTGGTCTAGTAGACCAATGGAACCCCAATGAGCTGTCAACCACTGAGCATGTGCTGTATACAGTACTCACTCATTTACAGCTCAGTCGGCACCTGGCTGCCGTGGTGAGCAGTGGGCTGTGCCAGCCGTTGGTTCTGTTACAGGTTGGGGGGAGCAGGGTGGTAGGGAACTGTGGGGGGGGTCCACTAGACCGCATGGAGTATTAAGAAAATATTTAACAAGGGATCAGGGCTCTGGTGGTCCACTAGACCACCAGGGTTACTCTATTTATTATTATGGCAGATTGGGACTTATTGGAAGGGGACACTAGACTACCAGGGCATGTTTATTAATTATGAGGGATGATCGGGCAACTACCAGGCTGTTTTGCTGTACCTCATATTACCAGAGATCAGTACTTAGGGTGGCACTAGACTACCAAGGAGACATTTGAAATACTATCAGGGATCAGGGCCCGGGGGGCATTTACTAGGGGACCCTGGCACATTGATGCAACCCTTGGAGGACATCTAAGTACACTTAGATCAGCCCCTGTCTGGTCTAATGGTACTTAGACAGTTGTCCTCTGGGAGAGTTTCTACAGTAGTGATTCAGGGGATATTGCAGCTGGCGTCTGCCACAAGCCCCCTAGCACTATGTCAGAGCTCCTTTTTGTGTGCAAGGCTGGTGCAAGCCACCTTTGGTGTATGCAGCCTTTGTTTGACACAAGTTGCTTTCCTGAATAGCTCCTGGTGCATCTTTTGATGCAAGGTGCCACTTGTGTCAGAAAACTTTGAGGCAGGCACCTTGCGTCCCTCTTAGGCCTTTGAGAATCGGCCTGTGTTGTAATGCCAAGTCCAGTGGAGAATCACTGCTGCTGGTACTACAGTCCCAGCTATTCCCACTGAATTTCATGCACATGATGAAGAGACATGTATTACTGAGCACCCAGGCTTCCTATGTCCATGCCTTGATGGGTATGTTGCACTATCTTCACTCAATGAATACATCGAGATCAATGGTCCCATTGGTGACAATGAATCTCGTAATGAGCAAGTTACCATGTACAAATACCATACATTAACTAGTTAATCACCGTCTTACCAATGCAGAGTGCTTTCATTCTACAGAAAATGTTTTACTTGCCAGATTTGATATCATGGCATACACATTTATTTTAATCTGGAGTCATCAGTTACAGGACTTACTTGTGTTAGCATATGGCAGCCTCGGGAGGCTTGTTACATGCATTATACAGGTAACATTATTTCGTTCACCACAGTATAGGTTTCCTGTTACTTGCATCCCATCTCCGGTATACATCAAGGCTTTAAAACTGATTCATACATCAGTAGTACAATATGTCCTCCAGGGTAATGATACAGGTGTGGAAGTGACAGCACCACGCACTGATGATTTTCACAGAACTATGTGATGGGAAAAGGAGGTTTGCTGACACATATAACCAATGAACTACTCTGAGCAGGAGGTGACAGTCACAGTTCAGAACCTCGCATCCTTGTGGTTCTGAACAGCAGTACATGACATTGAAAGGTGTGGAATTGACAGGATCAACCTGTTACTTAGACTGAGGAGTATGACGACCATGACAGTTTTCTGCCAGGCAGCATTGAGGACTGCCACATGACTGTGTGTTGGTAACACATGAAGGACTGACAGAACCTACTTAAACTGACCACTGGGTGACATTGACAACTTTGGGCCTCACAACATAGTGGTTCTGAACTGCTATATATGTGGGACATAGGTTACAAACAGTCACAACCACTCGGTGACATAGACTGAGCAGAGGGTGACACTGATATTTTCTCGAGTCCCAACATTGCCGGCTGTTAGAGATGGACTGATACATGACGATGAGAGCTGAGCACAATGCAGCAGCATAGTATGCAGTTACTTACAGTACTGACTGGAATATGGGGAGGGGATGAGGATTATGGCATTCCTCAAATTATACTGCAGATATTGAAGTGATTATTCCCTTTTTTTTCTTCCACATTGTACCATTACATGGCCTTCATGTGGATTGCATACTGAATTTGGCAACATCTTGGATGTGATAACCAAAAGGTTCTTTCTGCGTGTGCAGTCTGTCAATCAATCAATCAATCAATCAAAATCTTTATTTATCCAGGTGAACATCATTGAGCATAGCTCTTTTACAAGATGGACCTGGTTAGAACAGGGTCAGGTAACATCCATCATAAAAACATATAGATACATGTAAATCAATATTTAAACACAAACACAATGGTGCAGTAATAGGGGAGTCAAATGATAAAAGGAAGACAAGGTAATCCATAACAGGGGAGGATTCAAATACAAGGGGGCGGGTCCACCATTGAACCATGCAACTGTATATAAACCATGTTCTCTGTATAGAAGTACCAGTTAGTTCATTTACCAGGGGCAGTCATTAGTACTAGCCATGAAAATGGCTTGGAGAACCACCAACTAATGGCAGATGGGGTACCGGGAGGGGTATATAATATGTAAGCGAAGGATAAACATTGTGAGACGTGAAGTCCCAAGGATAGGTCAGTAGAACTGATGCAGCGGTGGGGGCCTACAGGGAGAGGGGAAGGGGAGTTAGGACTTTTATAGTATGTTTGCATGTAGATTGTGGATGAGTACAGTATAGAGTTGTGAAAAGAAGGCTGGAGAAAGCGGGAAGACAGACCAGTATCAAAGGAAGGACAGAGGCATCAAGGTGTTACATAAAAGCACGATGACAGACCAGGGCCAAGGAGGAGACAAGCACTAGAAGTAATTCGTTCATGGTTAAATGGTACAGGTTAGCATGATGACAATTCATGGTCATGGGAAACAATTGCACTAATCGTTTCTGAGACGTGAATATAAGAGCTTGAAAGATGAGATGCCGATGGGTGACCTCAGTTTCAGTTTTTTTTGCAATTTATTCCACAAAAAGGACAGTGTAAAGCTTATAGCAGCCCTGCCAAAGAGAGAGAGTTAACTTTGGGAACCATCAGTAGGAGAGATTTGCAACTTCTCAGGGTGTAATTACCTATTGGTTTTATAGGAAGACAGTCTGTAATGTATTGAGGCATTTTGTTGGAGATGGCTCTCAGGGTCCATAAGGCTGCATTTTTATCACTCCTCAATTGAAGAGAACTCCACCCCACTGATTGATATAGGGAGCAGTGGTGAGTGGAATAAGGCAGGCCTGTGATGAACCTCAAAGCTCTATGATATAATGTGTCAAGTTTGGTGAGGTAGGAAACGGGACAGTGACTGTAGAGGATGTCAGCATGATCTATCAAGGATAGAAAGGTTGATTGTACCAGCTGTAGTTTGGCATCTCTGGTTAAGGAGCCAGCTACCCTAAAGAACAGGCCAAGTCTCTGTTGCAATTTTTTGAGTAATTCTTCAACGTGCTCTATAAAGGATAGCCTATGGTCCAGCCATACTCCCAGGTATTTGAATTTAGGGACAAATTCCAACTTCTCGCCAAGAATTGTAGTAATCTGTGGCACAGGATCTGATAGGGCTGAATTTACCATTTGGGCAGAGGGAGAAAAGAGCATTGCTTTTGTTTTTTTGGTGTTAATTAATAGTTTTTTGTTTAGGAGTTGGTGTTGCAGCAGGTTGATTTCAGATTGAAGGTCATTACATGCAGATTGTAATGATGGGTGGCTTACGTAAAGAACTGTGTCATCTGCAAACAGATGAATGTTGGCCTTAGTTATGCTTTCATCAATATTGTTGATGTATGTTGCAAATAAGATCGGTCCTAAGCTAGAACCCTGGGGAACACCTCTTAGGAGAGGTTTGAGAATTGAGAGATCTCCTTCCGCATTCACCTGCTGGAAATGATCAGAGAGATAGTTGTTGAACCACCGTAAAGATAATGGGTGAGCACCTAGTGAGGTCAGGGAAGAGAGTAGCAGAGAATGGTCGACAGTGTTGAAGGCCTTGCTCAGGTCCAAGAATACGGTGCAGGTGTAATTCCTGTTGTCTAGCTCTATTTGCCAGTCATTAGTCACTTTGGCAAGTGCTGTGATGGTACTATGTTTAGCTCTAAACCCTGATTGCACTGGATTAAGCAGGTTATTAGCTTCTAGATACTGCCTCAGCTGGTTACTTACAACTTTTTCCAGTAATTATGACAAGACCGGGAGACTTGAAATTGGTCTGTAATTATGTAGATCACAGGGATTTCCGGACTTAAACAGGGGCATGATGTGCACTGTTTTTCATATTGAAGGAATGGATCCTTGAGTTAATGATAGGTTAAATAAATGGGTTATGGGCACGGCTAACACATGGATGGACACCTTCAAAAAATATGGGTCAAGGGTATCCACACCAGCACTTTTTTTTACATCCAGTTTTAGCAATAGGTCTTCAACTTCTTTCAGAGTAGTAGGACTCAAGGAGAAGACTGAAACGGTGACGCTAGGATCTGCACCTTGATTATCCACCTGAAAGCATATCAAATTCACATGAATATTGTCGAAAGCTAAGCCTGCAGTCGTAAAGTGATTATTGAAGGCATCCAGAACTTCCAGTCTGTCACTAATGGTGTTATTGTTTAAGGAGATTTCATCAGGTAGTGAGCCACCGGATGTGTGACCAGACAAGTCCTTGACAGTTTTCCAAAACTTTGTAGGATTTTTGGAGGCAGAGAGAAATTCAGAATGATAATATGCAGCTTTTGTATCTCTAACCATTCTAGTACATGAGTTTCGTGCCCTTTTGAACTTGCACCAGTCCACAGCAGACTGGGTTTTGCGTGCTTTTTTCCACAGTCTATCTCTTTCAGTCAATGCAAATTTTAATAATGGTGTGAACATCTACATGCATTTTTAGCTATTCGCACCTTAACTATAGGGACATATTTATTTAGGGCATCTAGGATAATTTTGCTGAATATGTCGAATGCTGATTGCATGTTTTTTGCCAAATAGAACTCTTGCAATACAAGGAGTGTTTCAATTTGTTTTTGTAGGCAGTGAGATCAAAGTTCCGTCTAGATCTCTTGGCAGAAAACTTTGGCGAAGTAGTAGGTTTGTTGCTTGATCTTATGCAAGCAATAAATGAGTGATCACTGATATCACTGAAGAAGGTGCCGGCAAAGGAGAAGAGATGTGGTTTATTCACTAGGATAACATCTAGCAGGGAGCTGTTATCCATGTTCTTTTTATTTACTTGTGTTGGTTCGACAATGAGTTGTGATAATCCATGGGTGTCACAGAAAGCTACGAGAGGAGTGGCAGTTTTAGATAGCCAGTCTAAATTAAGATCCCCAAGAATAATTATTTCTGAGGATTGTTGTTGGATGATATTACTCAGATGAGGTAACAATTGTAGATCGGCAGAAGGAGGTCTATAGCACCCTATGATACATAATGATGAAGTGTGCAAGATGGTGACTTGAAGAGACAGACATTCATAAGCATTTGCAACAGATAAAGCACTCAGACAGGATGTCGTATACCTATCCTTGACATAGATGGCAACCCCTCCACCCCTGGAGTGTCTGTCTGCTCTAAATAGTAAATAGTTAGGGATATTGACTTCCCTGTCAGAGGTGGCCGGTCTAAGCCAGGTTTCTGAAACCACTAGGATGTCTGGTCGAGTATGGAGGACCCAGGCCTGGATCATGGAGAACCTTTTTAACAGACTGCATACATTAATGTGGAAGAAACTCATGCCTTTCAGTGTGGCAAGGTCAGAGGGCGATGTGATTGCAACTGGTGGCCCCAGATTGAGCTCCACATTTCCTGAGCACAGGAGAAGAAGGAGTAAAAGTTTTCTCAGAGTGACAATAGTAAGCTTCGTACTGGTAACCCCTTTACGTCATTGTGGGCCGTCATCCTGGGTGGGCTCGCCCCTTTTTTGCCCTTCCACTATGGGTGGCAGAGAGCAGTACTCTGACTGCTATCTGTAGAGGTGACGCCTCTATGATGTTGGCAGAAGTCATAAGCTGAGGTGGTAATTCATTTTGTGTACCAGCGTTAAAGGTAATATGAAAATAGTGTTGAAGAATTGGGGAGTTGAAAAGCCATATATCCATGTAGGGACAGGAACTAGTTGCAGAGCAGATCAGATTAGTATCCACAGTAATAAAGGCTTGAGGTGGCATATATTGGGCATGTGATATGAGATAGAAGAAGGACCAGAACAGGATCCATGATTTGAGGATGGGGGGGAGCTAGAGAGGAGTGAGCTAGAAAGCCAGGGTGGGGTTTATGTGTATTTAATCAGGACAGGGGGTGGGCGAGTGGGCGAAAAATTTTGCATCTAGGGCTCCCTTCCTGGAAGTAATCAGTCCCTGAGGGCAAGTCCGTACCTGCATTTCTGTGAGGGGCTGATGGCTTCAGACCTGGACTGCGGGTGGCAGTCTGACAGGTCGGATTCATCAGAGAACCACAGCTGTGGCTCTCAGACTACCTGGAAGGAGAAGGCAGAGGAGAATTAAATAAGAAAGTCAGAGGGGGTGGGGCTGCTCGTGGAGCTAAAAAGAAATGCAGACTGGCTTAAACACGGGGGGGTGTTGCAGACCAAGATGTTAGGCAAGGTGCCTTTAAGTCTGAGTGAGCAATAACAGGGCTATTTAAAACACAATACTAGCCTAAAAAGGTGAAGGGGGGGTTTCAAAGGCCTGAGCTGAGATCGCCACTGGTCTTATGAGGAACACAACACAGGCATTTACATTAAATCAGAAAACTTCAGCTATAAAATACAAACAAGACAGTTTTAACAGAAAACATAATCTAGCACAATATAATCAAACATTAACAGTGCAGAGCTATATGGAGCCAATTGGAGTGATCCTGGGGCTGACTGCAGCCAGTGGGCCACAGCAGTAAAAGAATCTGGATTTAAACCCAGAGACAACTGTCCTCATGTAAAGAAAGCAAAAATTGGAAGCTAGGGCTCCCTTCCTGAAGGCAATCAGTCCCTGGGGGTAAGTTCATACCTGCGTTTCTGTGAGGGGCTGGTGGCTTCAGACCTGGACTGCGGATTGCAGTCTGGCAGGTCGGATTCATCAGTGGCAATAAAGAATAAATACCGCTCAGGATCATACAATTGCTTCCAATATCCAGGACATCATTGTGCATCCATGTCAAACAATCACAATGTAAATTATTTAGTAGAACCATATGGTTATGATTTCTTACTAAGGTCTGACCCTGAAGTTTCCGTACGTTGAATCAGCAGTTCATGTTAGTTGGACATATGTTTAGCCTAATAAATCCCATGTTTCATATCAGTGAATTCATATTTAATGTGTTTTGCAAGCATAACACTGTATGAATGGCTTGTAATAAACAATTTCTTGTGTATGAAACAGTGTCATGTGTTGTAATTGTAAACAATGTTTTTAGATAATAAAGTGTTGCTGAGTTCTCACTGTCAATAGTATTTTGGTTTGCAACACAAAGAAAAATATGTATAAAAACAAACAGGGTAGTGTGATGCCTATGGTGTAGCAATTTTCAGGGAAACATTCTGGAGACTGCCCTGCAATCCCATCTGCATGCACCTCTCTGGACTGAAGGAGTCGGTTGTTTGACTATAGACCAAGTCGGCTATGATCCGGGCGGCCTTCTCCTTCAACTTGAGACCAGCAAGTCCACCACCGTTGTTTCACAGGTTGCCCAGTATGAGGAGCATCTGGACTATGGTGGCCTCAGGAAGGGTGAGAGTGGTGGGTTGGAGGCACATCCCCCATATGGTACCAACACACACTACTTACACTACTCTAGCATGCTGGGACTATCTCTTGGAGGCACCTGCAGGAGTGACCAGGGAAGATGTCGGGGTCCTCCATAGTGGAGACTCCAAGCAGGGTGGCAGAGGACCCCAGAGGAGGAGGACACAACTACAGGCAAGGTACTCCATTGTGAGGAGGATAGATTTGGGGACTGGAAGGAAATTTGAAAGGGAGGCTGGGTACCTACCCGGCAACACAGCTCAAAAGGATGGGAAGTGGATCCTGAGGATTGGTAGGTCAGCAAGACAGGAAGGACAGCTGGATGTCATTGTCCACCTAGGGACTAATGGTCTGGCTAGAGATGACAACAGGCTAGTACAAGAGGAGTTCAGGGAGTTGGGAAGGGGTCATAGTCAGGTAGCACACTCAGTGGTCTTTTCAGAGGTGTTACCTGTCTGTGATTGGGGGGAGAATCGGGTACTCAGTACCAGGAGCTTCAACTCATGGTTGAAGGAATGGCACTGAGAGGAAGGTCTCAGCTACATTGCAGACTGTGGTAACAATGGAAGGGATAAGGGCCTATAATTGGGGAGATGGCCTGTATTCATCTGGGAGTGAAACTGTAGCACTCAGTGAATGGTTTATAAGCTACAGTACATTGGTGAGAATTCACGCTAGGTGAGGGTGGGTGGTGGAAGGAAGCAGTGAGACATGAACTCCCCCCTGCAACCAGAAGTACTCAGTTGGTAAAACCCTGAGGGAGGGAATCTCCAAGGTTACCTAATAACAAGAAAAAACAAATGGTGGAAATGAAGAGGGATGGGAATAAAGGCAAAGGGAATAGGGAAAGTAGGGTTAAGAATAGTAGTCAAAGGGGAGAAAGAGGGGAGTGGTGACAGGAAATGTGGCAGCATATGCCAGAATGCTATGTGTGCAAATGCTATAAGTCTTGGAAATAAGATACTGGACATACTGCTCATGATGGTTGAGCCTGACCTGAACATTGACATCATTACTGAGTCACTGTGCAATGAGAACCATCACAGGAATATAGCAATAGCAGGCTATATTCTGTACATGAAGGACAGGGTGAGTAAAAGAGGGGGAGGAGTGGCTGTTTAAGTGAGGGATAGCATTACAGCAACAGAGCTACAGGGAATAGAGAGAGGTGCGGGGTTACAGTGGGTCACCCTACAGACAGTGAATGGAGCAGCTATTGGCACTAGCATGCTCTACACACCTCCAACATGCGGTGGGAGGGGCGAGATGGATAATGTTCTGGTAGAAGCCATCCAAAGGATGGCAAATTATGGGGGAGGTGCCAGTAGTGGAGGTCTTCATTCTGCTGGATATAGATAGGAGGCTTCCACCAAGTCGCTTCAACAACAAATTTGTTGAATGACTTTACAGTGACACCACTTTGCCGATGGCGATCACTTCGCTCTGGCAAAGTGTTGGTAGACTGCAACAGTGCCAGGGTAATTTACTGTTTGTAGGGGGCTCTGCCCCTGCACCACCTGGAATTATAGATTCCCAACCCTGGGGGAGCAGATGTCGGGGGACAGCTGCCAACGCCAAAAGTCTGTATATCAGCACATCACAGCAACAACCCATTCAACACTATGGATGTCAAATGGGTTGTGTCACTGTGCTGGATTTATTGTCGAGGGTTTGCTCTCTCGACGTGATACCAATAGGAGCATACCAGCTGTGGCTTCAGCTAGAAACAGGGACATCCTGGATTTCCTGCAGGGGGTATTCCTCAGGCAACTAGTAAGGGAGCAATATTGGACCTTGTACTCAACAACAGAGAATGTTGTAGACATCATGGTGTATGGCCCCTTGTGGACCAGTGATCACAGTATGGAGTGGTACAATATAAGAAGTGTCTCAGAACTGAACCGTACAAACAAGAGGTTGTTGGACCTCAGAAGGACTGGCTTCACAAAGATGGGGGAATGCCTCAAGGATGTTCTGTCAGTGGGGAAGAGGACTTCGGGTGGAGTGGAGGATCAGTGGGAGAAACAGAAAGTGTAGATAGTGAAGACAACAAACCTCGGTGTCAGGAAAGTATGCAAAAGCAAGAGGAAAAAGACACCACTATGATTCTCAAATGGGGTGGATGGAAAGGTAAGAGCAAACAAGTTAGCATTCAGGGGACATAAGCAAAGAGATAGAGAGTGATGAGGACAGGGAGTTGAATCAAGAGAAGCAGAGGGAAACATGGAAAGCGGTCAGGAAAGCAAAGGTGCAAATGGAGTAGAAAGTAGCACAGGAAGTACAGGAAGGGGACACAACATTTTTTAGGTATGTAAGTGAAAGGATACAGAACAGGGGAGGGATTGTAAAACTGAGGAGGGAAGTGGGGAAGTCTATGGAAGGGGACCATGAACAAGCCCTTGCTTCTGGCACCTGGGACATACGCAGGATTGTGGAAGGTGATTGAAGGAGCCAGCAGAATGGAGCTTCCCTTGCTGTGGCCACAAGGGTTAAAAACAAAATAGAAAAAAAAAAAAAAAGGAGGAGGTGGAAAGAGTTAATGGCTTAAATGCTACTTGACTGCCTTCCAGTCATGTTCCCATGAGTATAATAGGCAATACCTTCCCCTCCCCCACCCCTCTGCACTACTAGCTTCTGCCATCCCACACCAGCAAAGTGGCTCTTCTGTCTTTCACAGCTGGAGGGTGAACACTGAACTAATTACCATAACTGTACAGAAATACATTTCAGATAATGATAACCACATGTTTGACTAAAATGTTTGCCTTCATGTTTTGTTTCTGGTGTGGGAGGTTACAAGGCAAGCAATACTGAGGACAGAGGACTACTTTTTTTCAATTATTCTGTATAATTTTGTTTATCCATTTATTACTCATTCAACACCAACGGATATTTAACATGGTCTCAGAAATGTTAGAAAGCTGACAATAGTAAACACTCATTACTGTACATCATGATCTAGTAATGTGAACTGAAACATCTTCTGCTATGAAATTTATTGTCTCAATAAAAAGTTGTTCAACACTACTGTTTTTTTCAACAATATACTATACGAAACAGTGTGAAAATGAACCCATCCCTACCCCATGGTGTCTTACGCAAACTTGTCATGCAATGAATACAATACTTACAGTATATTTGTTGCATTCAACAACCATATGGATTTCTTTGTCAGATTCTTACAACATGACAGTCTGGTATACAATGGTGCACTACGAAGCATGTTGCAGTGCTTGTCACAGCCATTCTCACTTCAGCAAATTATTTATATGTCACCGTAGCATGCACAACTGAAGTGGAATCACACACCAAATTCTTTATGAGTCGGTCTACAACGCCTGATGTCAGTTTTTCCTTTCTGGTGGATGAGATCAAGAGACAGTGTGATGCTATTTAACTGCATCCAGATGCATAACTGCAGATTACAGAAGGGATCGAATCCAGGGTGAAAAAATGTGTTCCCTTACATTACGGAAAATGAAAAGAAGGGAGGGGGATCATGCTGTTGTTAAACAAGTGATGGGTAACTGAGGAAAATTAACAGAAAACTGTGGTCCTTTACAAGTTCTCCTACGCTATTTTGACAAGGGAAGATGGGGTCACCCTACCGTAAAGTGGTGTACATTCAGCCACTAAGGGTATCCCATAGATGGAAACTCCATTATTCACTAAGGATAAGGTCTGGAAGGGGCAGGCAGACCTCAAGCTAGATAAGTCCACAAGTCCTGGTGAGATGAATCTGACAGTGCCAAGGCAGTTGGCAGAAGAACATGCAGATCCTGTAACACATAGGTTCAACATCTGACTGCTGTAGGGGGTGGTATACACAGACTGGCATTTGGCGTATGTGCTTGCACAGAAGAAGGGGGGTAGAAGGAACAGGCAGTAAAGCACAGGCAGGTAAGCCTCACATGTATTTTTGGCAAGATGATGGAGACTTCAGTCAAGCAAGTCACCATGGACTACATTGAAAAGGATGATCTCCAGGACACTCAGCAGCATGGGCTTGTAGCAGGGAGATCAGGCCAGATAAAAATTATTGTCTTCTTTGGATGGGTGACAAGGGAACTGGACAGGGGCTATGAAGTGCATATTTCTTACTTTGAGTTCAGTATGGCATTCAACTCAGTGCTGCACAGAAACCTGCTGAACATATTGGAAGACCTTTGGACAGCAAGGGATAATAGTCAGATGGGTGAGAACTTGGGTCAAGGGTAATGAACAGTGGGCTGTTGCTAGGGCTGTTGTTAGTGGGGTTAAGTCACTGGAAGGGGAACTCAGAAGTGGGGTACCACATGGGTGGGTCATGGTTCCAGCCATTTTCAACATGTTCATAGGTGACATTGTTGAATTTATCCAGGGTACGTTTGCTGTCTTTGATGATGAGTTAACTTTGTGGAAGGGTTCATAGCATGGAGGGAATAAAGGAAATTCACCATGACCTCCAAAGGCTACATAGATGATCAAAAGAGTGGCAACTGTGGTTCAATGCAAAGAAGTGTAAGGCAATGCATCTGGGGAAGAGGACCACTCAGACAAACAATGAATTTTGCTACAAGTACGGGACAGAGGAAGGACGAGGTGAATGGGTTGGGGGGAGTGCCAGACTGAAAACATGTGCTGAGAAACTTTGGGAAGATTCAATATATAACTGACATTGTTATCTTTGTAAAATCCTATCTTCTAACTGTCATTCGTTCGAGGTCAAATACTTCAAGTCCATTTTATATCAGCAGTAATACAACACAGGGTGTGTCATGGTGAAGTAATTACAACTCGCCACACTTCATGACTATGCACACACCTTGATGAGGGATTATTTAACCATAATGCACACCCTGTTGTCTCTACTTTCTGCCTCACACACTGACATACTATGTTGTTTCCCATTTCATATGATGCTGGTGTGACAAACTGTGCAGATAAATGAGGTTTCTACAGATCATCAGCATTTCTGAGGAGGTACTACTATCACACCTGTCTTATGTCTGGTTCACTCGTAAGTTATGTTCTTCACCTATCAGTCACCCTGCTACATCACAGATTCATGGACTTGCCTTTTTTTATTCCATTTTTTTTCTTGAAGTCTGTGTCTTCGCCTACCCTGGACGTTGGTTGAACCCCCTATTTGGTGCCCCGACCACTCTCCATGCATCTTCCACCAGGCTGCCAGGCTGGGTGGCCTATAGCAGGCCCCCTATGGCAGGTCTCCCCCAAGCAGCTGACGGGATAGACTGTGATCAACCAGATGCCCCAGCCAAGCCTTGCACCTGTGGCATCATTCAGGATGTGGCCAGAGGGGCTTCATGGAGCTCTGTGGACAGGGGAGTTTATATGGGTACCCCTGTAGGAGTGTGGACATGCAATGACTTCAGCGTGGGACATGCGTTGTCCCACATCCATCCCACAGATGTCTGCAGACACTCTGCTGTGCCTCTGTGGTCCCGGCTGCTGGTCACCCAATCTCCACTTAGTGTCAGTTGTGTGCTGGGAAGCCACTACCCTCCCCCCGGGGGTGAGCTGTCCCTGTGTCTCTCATCCAACCTCTCTACCGTCAACCCTATAATGCACCATGCTCGCTACTGAACACAGGTCATCAGCACCATGATCAGTAGTGCTGCCACTGTGCCAGCATCCCGGCACAAAACATTTTCTATGCCATCTTTATAGTATGTGAAATCACACAGCAAAGACTACTAACCTTTTTTTCCAGCCTTACTGAAGCAACTGCGGTGCTGTTGAACCAGTACAGTCTCATCAGGCTTTTCAAATCTTGATGCAATTGGTGATGGGACTGATCCTGCATGTCAAGCCTGTTTGGTCAAATGGTAGCTGGGAAGTTCCTGTCACATCTTAAAGACTTCACAGGTTAATTGTTTCACGTACCCTATAAATGTGAACAGGAAGGAAGGCATAATGAATTGACTTAGACTTAAGGCTATGGACATAGACATGCTATGCACATGCTTCATGGTTGAACCCTGTTATGCATGGAATTCTATGACTAGAATATCTTCTTGTGCTGAATTATTGCCATCATTACATTTTTGTGCTGCAGTACTGATGTCAATACTGCAGGACAACAATTTAAGAATACTACCACACAGCTGCTTTTCTTTATCCAATTGAATTGATGCTGGGTTTTCTGTAAACTCGAACTTACAGAAAAAGCTGCAGCACATTGAATCAAAGGTGCCTCCCACTCGCACCAACTGTTCACCGTAAGGAAGCATAGTGTCTGAAATAGGTATGGATAACTATACACAGTAAAATATATTGTATCAGCATCCTTACACAGACAAGCTTCTGCCTTTATCTCTAGTTTTGTATGCTGACCAGGGAAACTCTTGAGCTTTGTTCTCTAGGTTCCTGGTTGACATACCAACATTTTCTCAGTGCTGACACAAGCTTACTGTGTATGTCATGCCGTGCATTATCTCCTATTTGCAATGCTTTTCAGCAACTTTATTTTTTTTTATTTCTTTTGTCACAAGTACTACTGAGATCTGCTGTCCTGAATCCCAAGAAGTGCTGCATTCCACTGAAGTACTACTCATTAGGGCTGTGCAAGCTGGCAAATTTGGCCCAATAGGCTAATTTCAGGCCAGGCTGGACAAAACTTGAAATGGCCTGATTTGCCCAAAATTGAATGCCAAATTTGCTGACTTCAGTTGTACGGCCCTAGTTTCCCCACAGTGGCAAAATCCTCCCCCCCCACCTGATGCCCAGCCCTAGCTGAGAGTTCAACTAGGATGAACACAGTAGGGGGAACTGATGGCAGGACAGGGACAGATGAATCCTTTTGTCTTATGAGCTTGGTTATTAAATTTAATAGTAACCAAGCTCACTACTTAAATAGTACCACACCATGCATGTAGCTGGGTGTTGAGGAGACAGGGTGCATTTTGTGTTCACGTCGGGAAGGGACAGACTGACTGGGACTAACACAGGCTGGCTGGTGAGAGGGAGTAAAATCGGATCCCAGTAGACAGTAACACTCATTCTTCATCTCGAGGGATGCAGCAGAGCAGACACTCCATGGTCACCAGTCCACATGAAAAAAAATAAACAAATACATACCTCCCTGTATGTTGAATAAGGGATTTCCAGATTTTTTCCTTGAAGTGGGAGACAGGCAGCATCAATTTCATGGCACATTGGCGGTCGTTTGGGGCAGCGCGGGCCTAAAACAAAATGCTCAGCATGTCAGCGACAAACATGCTGCAGCTTTCCTCCTCTGACCTCCACTGTTACTCAGTCTCCATAGATGCACACCCACTTTGCTGAACTGGGAGGGACAGGGGAGATCAGACCAATCAGCAGCTGGCTAGAACATAAAAAAAAAAAAGGTGCACTTTGAATGGCACACAACTGTGCTCTTTTACATGCAGTGTGCAGAGAAATTGTGGGTTTAAATTTTGGGTTGCCATTTCGGGTTTAGCAGTGTGAAACCAGATTCGGACCATTAATTCCAAATACTGCCAAACCCGAGCAGCCTGAACTTGTGACCTGACCTGATGCCCAGCCCTACTACTCACTAACAGTGTGTGGTTCACAGGATGACTTCAGGCACAAGTATGTATTGTCCCAAGCATTCTTATCTTTCCACACTGCCCATACATAAATTTTTGTTATGTATATATATATTACTTATCACAATTTACATGTGCTTTGAGGATGTTTCGGGATGCAGGCCTTTCCTATATGCTAGTTCACTGAACAAAATGTCTATCAATTAAACTGGTACATACAAGCACACCTGGATAATGGACAACTGTCATACAAGCAGACGGTACAAGGATACAGTATGCATACTCTGTAACTGACGAGTTGGACAGGGAACTATCCTACTGATTCATGAAATCAGCATACCTTGTAAACAACTTGCAGGAGACAGTACCTGTCCAAAGGGCAGGTAGCAGTGAGGGTCGACAATCTCAGTACCCATCATTATTTCACAGTGTGACTATATAAAGTGTTTACCCCAGCGGAAGTAAGTAGCAGCGCAGCAATGAATGACGTACCATACGTGATTGGAATTTTGACTTCTGTCACCATCGCAGTACCTTCACAAGATTTGGGAAAGGATACTGACCACTGCTGATTACCATCTTTCAAAATCCTTTGTGGCCACTCAGAGTTTTTGTTAAAATCCAGCACTGAGATCAGCAGTCTATAAGAAAGGAAAATAATTTTTTTTTGTTATAGGAATTATTATGGCTGATAAAACAATGACTCTTGAGGGAGAGGTTGGGGTTAAGTGCAATAAATGTAACATGTACACTTTAATGTCCCCACCACCAAAAATCCCTTTACAATGTCATAAATGTGGGGAAAGTGAGGATATGGTTAAGGAAATTACAGCCTCAAAATTAAGAGTTAAAAAAGCTGAACAAAACCAGCAGGAAATGGCTGAAAGACTAGGGGATAGAATTTCATTGAAAACCTCCAGGGTTAAGGATGCGGCTAATTGTGACGTCCCATTAAGATGATCCACTCAACAAGGAGGATTCAAACATGTTGTTAGCAAATTAGGCTGTAATGCTTCCCCTCAGATACCCCCTTTTGTGACAACTAACCAATCTAACCACAGCTTGCAATATAGTAATATGAGAAAAAGAAGTAGAGAGGATGAGAGGCAGGATAGTAGTGACAATTGGTGTCAAATACAAAGTAATAGAATTGCAAAAAAAGGAAGGAGAGCTGACATGTTTGTTCTTCCATTACTCAATAAATTTGACCTTTTATGTACACTAGCAGCTGATGAATCCTTAGATAATTCGATGGGGCAAAGTATAGGACCTGGGTCTATTAACATAAAAGCAGCACATATGTAATCTGAAACAAATAATCCAAACTCAGGGATTTCTATTAGGGATACCACTTCCCCGATCCCCGTAGTTCAATTCAAGCAGCTTTTACAACTACCTTAGGTACTACAGATCCATTTCCTACTACGACTAGTACTTCTAACACAAATTTAATTAGTCTTACAAACTTAGGAGAGTCCGCAGCTCCTAGTACCTCAGATACTAGTCAGTTTACAACACCAGATGACACTCCCCTAGCTCCTATTGATGAGACCCTTGTGAATGATATCGAAATACAACCTCCAATGGGGGGCCTGAGTCCATTACCACTCAACCTGATGAATCAAGTCAGACATCTAATCAAGATGAGTAATTTCACATTTTAGGGGACTCTATAGTGAAATATATGGATCGGTACTCGACCAGAGATGACAAACAAAATGTCACTTGCTGTACCTGTGGGGGGCCATGATTAGGGACATAGCAGAAATGTTATCAGTAACATTACACAATGTGGAAAAATCAAAAACTGTGGTTCTTCATGTCGGAGTTAATAACATGAAAAAAGCAAAGCTTGATAGTGCAATCAAAGATATGATGACTGCAGTTGATATGCTAAAAGCACATTACGCAAATATTATTTTGTCTGAGATCCTTCTAGTGCCAAAGGCAAGTTGGTACCAGACAAAAAAAATTAAAAATTATAATAATCGACTGCATAGTTGAAGCCTGGAAAATAACATTAACTGTTTACGATCATGGGAGCTTTTTGAAAATGACTATTCACTTTATAGTTATGATGGCCTACATTTAAGCAAGAGAGGAGCTAGGCGACATTTTTATAATGCCTTAAATGGCAGACAGCAGGAACAACTAAACTAATTTCTTCGGGGCATAATAGGGATTCAACCATATCAGGTCAAGTTTTACAGAATACGGTCAATATGACCCCCCCACCCTTACTTAATATTCTTGTTAGTAATGTTCGCAGCCTCTATGCCATCAAAAAGGAAAAGATAAAATTAGTATAAATAAATAAAGCTATAGATATAGCAGCCATAAGGGAAACTTGGTGGTGAACTACCTCTACTGTAGCTGGAATAGAAATATTCCTGGCTATAACTTACTCCATAAAGATCAAATTGATAGTCAGGGTCAGGGTGTGGCATTATATATTAAAATAATATTAATTTTACTCAGTTTGAAAAGATAATACAAATGATACTGAGATAATGTGAGTTAATATTCAAACGCAGAATGTCAAAAATCTCACTTTAGGTTTTTGTTACAAGCCACCTGAAATTAGTCTTGATGAACATAACAACTTATTGAATAACATCAAGAGGAAATTAAATCAAAAATAAATGATCATCCTAGGTAACTTTAATACCCCTGGGACAAATTGGTCTGAATTAACTGCTGCAACAAGTGAAGAACATGCACTACTAGACTTATGTATTAGTAATGGCCTTCATCAGTTAGTTGATTCCCCTATCCCAGGAAAAATATTCTAGACCTTGTCTTTATTGACTGTCCTGACTAAATTAATAATATCAGGATTATTGACCCCCTTTGAAATAGTGATCATAATATTGTCACACTCTGTCAATGCTATTAGTGATAGAAAAGATGGTATAACAATAGCGAAGGACTTCAAATAAGTGGATTTTAATGGTATCAGGGCTGAATTATATCAATGGGATTGGAATAGAGACTTCACTAACGTGGAACATTTATGGCAAAAAATCAAGAATAAGATAGTTGAAGTGAGTGATAAATACATGCCTAATAGGAGTTTATATAATAGTAGGGTTAAAGTACCCTTGTTGTTTACAACCAAAGTCAAAAAAACAATTCAAGTAAAAAAAAGAACGTGTAGGGCAGTAAAAAGGGACAATAATGAATATAATAAATATAAATATAAGGAATTCCTCAAAAGATGTAAAAAAATTGTCATGGATGAAAAATGAAAAATAGAGTTCAAATTGGCCCATATTAAGGATGGTGGCACATCATTCTATTCATACCTTAATAATAAAAAAAGTACAACCAGAGTCATTGGCCCTTTAAAAAGCTGCTGACCTCTCAAAGAAAACTTTGAAAAACATAATAATTAGGAAGTATTCAGCTTGTACTCTAATTACATTCCATAGAGTTCTCCTCCCCATCTTTAATTACAGAGGAAATTTGCACAAACACATGATCTTTATCTGTTAGACTTCATCTGCCTCTGCAGTGTACTCCCTACTTCATGTCATAATCCTCTGTTGTGACATCACAGTCTGTTGCCATGGGAGTAACTGTGATGTCATAAGAAGTGCAATATGCCTTCAGGTAGGAAGACAGTGACAGGAATAGAGGAACTATTCGAGGGCAGAGATCCTGTTTTCATGCAAATGACCTCAGTAATAAATAATGGAGATGAAAACTACAGAACTAATGTGAAATATAAACTGAACTGTGTCTAAATATTATGTTTTGCTTACATTATCCTGAAGGCATCAGCTTCTCTTTAAATATAAATGGTATTATTATTATTATTACTGAACCAAATGCCATGGCCCAGGAGTTTAATAACTATTTTTGTTCAGTGTTTGGAACCATGGCTAATGGCACCCCCAACACAAGGGATAATAATGAAATAGTCCTTGAAATCACTAGGGAGGAAATCTTAACTAAACTTAAAAAGATCAGAAGTTATAAATCCCCTGGCCCTGGCCAACTTTATCCAAGGCTATTGAAGGAAATTGACTAATGGCTGATTGAGCCCCTGAATTCTTTGCTCAGTCTATCTTTTAGTACTGCATAGGTGCTAAGCAATTGGCACCTGGCCCATGTGGTCCCCATATTTAAGAAAAGAAATCAGGGTAGTATGAATAATTATAGGCCTATCAGTCTTACTAGTATTGTAGAGAAGACAATGGAATCTATCATCAAAGACAGAATTGATAAAGAGATTCTAAATAACAATATTATCGATCTTGCCCAACATGGGTTTAAGAATCACAGGTCATGCTTAACTGCAAATCTTGTGTTCTATGAAAAAGTGAGTGCATTGTTGGATGACAAAAGGTCTGTTGATGTTATTTATCTTGATCTCTGTAAAGCCTCTGATAAGGTCCCTCATCAAACACTTATTGATAAAATGTACACATTAGAAATCAGTAATGCTCTCATCAAATGGACTAGTGCTTAGTTGGGTGATAGATCCCAAGTAGTGAGAATAAAATGCTTCACCTCTGATAAGGCCTCAGTGACCAGTGGAGTACCTCAGATATCTGTCTTGGGCCCACACTGTTCTCCTTGTTCATCTCAGACTTAAACATTTAGATAATTTCACTATAAAGTTCACTGATGACACCAAAATTGCTGCAGATCATACCTCTCAACTGTCCCTTATTTTCAGGGATGTCCCTGATTTGGCTTAAAATTTTTGCTCTGCTCCTTGAAAAATTTCTGTTTTTGTGACAGAACAATGTGGATTAAAAGCACAAAATAATGTCAAACATTAAAGTTACAGACTTGTTCTTCTACAGAAAGTGCATCTCAACACAAATCCCTTTATTCTATCAGCTTTCTGAGTGAATAGTACCAGTTTTTAAAACGTGTCCCTGATTTAGGGTCTTTGTCCCTGGTTTTTTTAAGCCTTGTCCCTGATTCATGAGGCAAGAGGTTGAGAGGTATGCTGCAGATGTTAGTACCGATCAAGGGGTTATTACTTTAAAAAGAGATCTTGCACAGATTGAATATTGGGCCAAAACAAATGGTATGAAGTTTAATGTTGATAAATGTGTGGCCATGCATTTTGGCTCAAGGAATACATGTAATATATACATATTAAATGGAGAGGTTCTAAATACATCTATTTGTGAAAAGGACTTGGGTATATTGGTCACAAAAGATTTTGAAATTTAGTAAACATTGTCCAGAATTAGCTTTAAAAGTGAATAGGATAATTGGGTACATAAAAAGAGCCTTTACTTCTAGAAATAGGGCTTGTATTTTACCATTTTATCAGGCTTACATCCGGCCTCTTCTGAATTATTGTTTGCCTCTTTGGAACTCCTCCCTCTATAAGGATTCCATTAAATTGGAAGGGATACAAAGGAGACTTACCAGATTGGTTGA
This sequence comes from Neoceratodus forsteri, assembly GCA_016271365.2. Lineage (NCBI taxonomy): Eukaryota > Metazoa > Chordata > Ceratodontiformes > Ceratodontidae > Neoceratodus > Neoceratodus forsteri. The sequence continues at coordinate 1,664,821,565 of CM057450.1, read as the reverse complement.
TAGACTCCAGAACGAGAATTATGAACAAAGACTTAGTGACCTAAAGCTCTTCCCACTACAATTTAGGAGAACTAGGGGAGATTTAATAATGATGTTCAGAATTGCAAAAGATCCTGTACTGAGGGACTAATTTAGTCTACTCTTAACATAAGGATGATTTCCTTGAGAAATCATTCTTATAGGCTTATGTTGTCATGCCCCAGGAGTAATCTAAAGTGTAATTACTTCACGCAAAGAATAGTCCCCTTATGGAATATACTTCCCAAGGAGATCGTTGTTGTGAATTCATTTGATGCTTTTAAAAGTAAGTTAGATCAATATCTATTCAACCAGCTAAGTTGGGAATAGCCCACTTGTGGAAGATGTACATGCATGGGCCTTGTCTTTTGTGCATCTAACTTCATCGTAGTATGAATCCTAGTATGAACCATGCACTGTATCAACATGCTTCGATAAAACAACCTATTTCCATTTCTTTTTTTTTACTACCCACGCTAATATCACAGACCATACTTGATGTATACCTTTCTTCCTCCCCACCTTCGTTTCCACTGTGACTTCCTTGTGCTTATCCCACACATTCTTGAACCCCATCTCTGTCTTTACCCCCACTATCTACACTGGATGGTTGTTCCATGAATGCACAGCTCTTTCCATGCCTAAGTACTTCCTCACATCTCTCCCGAATGAACACCCTCCAGCTTCACAGCATTTTTACTTGTTGTGGAGCACTTTTTCTTCTAAAAACTATTTTCCACACTCACCATATTTACATCAATGAGGTATGTCTAGGTCCCAGTCATATTCACCCCCATCTCCCTTCTGTCTTCCAGGTTGTACATATTGAGATCCTATACTCTCATCGTATGGCTTTCGAAGCAGGCACTGTACCTTTCTGGCAGCCCTCCTCAAGACAGCCTCCACTTTGTCCTTGTCCTTTTAGAGATGAGGGCTACAGAACTGGACACATTACTGTACTTGAGGTCTAACTAGTGATCCAAACACCAGTAACACCTTCTCCTTCTTTTGTCTGGTGATACCCCAGCCTCTGCAATCATGCTTCTCACTATCTTTCCCAACTGCCTTGACACACTGCATGGCCACCCTTAGGTCATCTGACATGATTACCCCCTGCTTTCTTTCCTCTTGGTGGTTGTCAATGCCACTCCACCCTTTTTGTACTCTATCCCTGGGGTTCTGTGCCCACACTGCATTATTTTACAGTTTTGTTTCATTGCTTCCCAGCAGCCATAGTTTTGACCACTACTAAAGTTGTATTAGGTCTCTTCTCATCATTCCCCTCCCCCATGTTGTCCACCCTATTGCAGATCCCGATATCATCAGCAAACAGTCAGATTTTGCCTCCCAACTCCTCTGCAATGTCACTTATGAAGACATTACAGAGACCTGGTCCCAGCAGCCTTCACTGATGCACCCTGTTGGTGATCATCCATTCCACATTGTGACCTCGGTTTACCACCACACTCTTTTGCTTATCAATAACCCACATTTTGATCTAGTTTACCACCTTTAGAACCAGTCATAAGATACACAGCTATCTCAGTAATCTCCAGGTGGCCTCCAACCTTGATGTCTGCATTACCCTCCCTGTTACTGAATACTGTGTCAGTTATTGTCCCACCACAATTGGGTTCACTGACTAGTTGCCTGGGGGTATGCCTCCCAGAGAAAGTGCACAATGTCCCTTCTTGTAGCTGAAGCCACTGCAGGGAGGCTCTAATACACATTCATCAGGTTGATATCTTCCGCCAGCAACCACCACCCCCTCCTTTCAGCCATCATGCCTATGGCTTACTCCTGTACCTTATCCAGAACAAATGGTTTGATAGCTTTTATTGGACCAACAAGGATGTTACAAAAAGAACAAATAGCTTGAGATTTTGGGATCTATATGATAACAGCGATCACCGATGGGCGACTGCCATTAGAGTGGAGGCACATTGCCAAAAAAATATTTTGCTGATGTGCTCCCGGCGCACAGCAAAACAGCACTGGGGAGTTGGGATTTTCCAATTTATGTGGGGGGCTGTGCCTCCTGCACCCCCTACTTAAGGATTCTCAACTTCAGGAGGGTGCATGTGAGGGGGGGTGCAAACATGGAAAAAATAAAAATTAGGGCCAGGCGCAGAAAAAAGTACCTCTGTCTGGACCTGAACCCAGCACCATTCCCACTACAGCCCTGAACCCACCCACCATGCCACGGAAGCAGCTCAGCAGCTCACCATGGTGCTATCTTCTACAACCCCTCCATGCCCTCTCAGCATGTTCACCCCCCCACACGTAGGCATGTAGCAACAGGATGTTGCTATTTCATGCAATTCTTCATCCAGTCGCCCACCTTCCCCAGTCACCCCGATGACAGACATCGCAACTTAGTCACCCTTTTGGTAGGCACCCAATTGCTTTAGCCAAAATCACAGGATACCTAGCTTTCAGACCAACAAGTCCTTCTTCAGAAGCTTAATGACAGTTATTTAGAAAATCCCATATTATTAACACTTAGAACATGCAGAAAAAAACTTACTGTACCTTATATAATTCCTCCCCCTGTGCTGGAGTTCTGTACATCAGTCCTGTGTGAATAGCGCCACCACTTCCCTGCTCAAAGGTGACCCACGGTACATCTTCCTCCCCCTGTATCCCCAGTATCTCTGTTGCTTCTATGCTTTGCATTCCTTTCCTGTACCTTCTGCATTACTTTTATCAATGAAATGGTTTGAACTGCTGTAACTGATAACAGTACATATAGGAACTGTAGTAGTTATAAACCCACCATGTCTCCTTGCTTCCAAAGAAAAGGTGTGCCATTTTCAGGGCAAAGAAAAGTACAATCTTGTGGTAAGACTCTAGGGAAGATGTCTGTTCTGCAGGAGATATTTTTCTTAGTCCTTCAGCAGTAGATTCTTGTATGCAATTATTTCCTTCTCCATGTGTGCTATACTAACTATGATGTTAGAAAATATGTTATTGTTAGTACATGAATGCAGTCATATAGTGCATGGTGCTGCAGTGTTCAGTACATTAAATACCATGCCCAAGTATACTGCTATACAGTGCTGAATTAATGCCATGCAACTATTCATGAATGTTGTATAACAACAGTGTTCAAATACCTGCAGCTCACACATTTATTGCTTAAGCATTTTGGTGCCTCTTCGTGGTCTAACGAATATGGGCAGAATCTTTGTCCTTAGTGAAAGGGGCATTTTCTTCTCACACTGTCTCCTTTTTATTCTCTTAGTTCTATTCATTACTTCCTAATAAAGGCCTGAGTATAGCTATATAGTGGGATTGGGCTATTTCTTCTCCAAATGGAACATATGATTGGGCTATCATTTGGGTGGATATGTATAAATAACTCAGTAATGATAGATACCATTTTATGTGATTACAATTGTTACATAAAAATTATTGTACTGTTATTGTAATTGTAATTACAATACAAATTCTATTATAATGTAGAGAGAATGAGGCGGGACCTGCAGAAGCTTGAAGAGTGGTCAAGGGTTTTTCAGTTGAAAGTCAACGCAAAGAAGTGCGTGATAATGCATATGGGGTACAAAAACCCTGGAACAACATATCAGTTGGGGGGTGAGAATACAGCATGCACCAAGCAGAAAAGGGACCTTGGGGTTATCATGTCTGATGACCTCAAGGTAGGGAAACAGTGCGACAAGGCAGCAGGTAAGGCAAATAGGATGCTGGGATGCATAGGCAGGAGCATCACCAGCAGGAAAAGGGAGGTCATAATTACACTATACAAGACACTAGTGAGGCCCCACCTGGAGTACAGTGTACAGTTCTGAAGACCTTACTGACATAAGGACATAGACAGGGTAGAGAAGGTTCAGAGGAGGGCAACAAAGATGGTACAGAGATTGTATCACAAGTCCAATGAGGACAGGCTGTAGGACTTGAATATGTACTCCTTGGAGGAGAGGAGTGAGAGAGAGGATATGATAGACATACAAGCACCTTAGAGGGAGGAACAGGGTGCAGGAATACACTGTTTTCTGGGGGAAAAGATGTTCCAGGACTAGAAGGCATGGGATGGAGTTGGAGGGAAGGTGATTCAGAGGAAACATGAGGAAGAATTTCTTCACAGAAAGGATGGTGGTCAAGTGAAACACCCTGCCACAGTAAGTAATGGGGGGCTGAAACAATCATGGGATTTAAGAATGCATGGGATAGATTTAAGGGAATTCTGGAGGTCAAGGATAAGTGGTAACAGACTTCTAGAAAAACATAAAGGGAACTTACAGGCTCAAATGGACAGATTGGGTGAGCCATAAGCCCTTATCTGCCGACAGTGTCTATGTATCTATGTATCTATAACATGGGTAGGGTGCCCTCCAGTTCCAGTGGTAGATGTCAGAATGGCCCTGGGTCAGTTGCACATCCTGTGGGAGTGTAGCAAGGTCGTCCCTTTTGGGATACATTTCAACTGAACCTGTACCCTGCTTTGGTCTTGGATCATGTGATTTCCTCAGATATGTGTGTAACTGGTGATTACAAAGATAAATTATTAGGGACCCAAAAAATCACGTGACTTCAATCATCACTTGTGCCCCAAAAATAATTTTGAGACACTGGCATGATCAGGCAATTCCCACTTACACTGAGTAGTATAAGGAAATATTATTTGCCCTCCAAGCAGAGAAAATGACTGCTAGCATGGCGGACTGTCTAGCTGCTTATCAAAAGAAATGGGAACCCTTGTGCACCATGTTGTTGTTACATCCTTGACTCACAGGCCACCCTACCCTCCTGTTTCTTTTATTGCTTGAGTTGTGGATCATGCCTCCCCTTGATATCTCTGTATATTTTAGTTAATATCTTATAAAGCAGTGGGTTAAGGTTCTGAGCTGCAGATCTGGAGACCTGGGTTTGAATCCCACAGCCACCTAGGTGCATACTGTGTGATCCTGAGCAAGTCACAACTTCCTTGTGCTCCCAGGTCGCATCTGGAAACAAGCTTCGGCTTAGTGTGCTACGCCTGGTTAAACAATGTTCCCTCTTATGGTATGTACCTTACCATTTGGGAGTTAAACTTCCTTGCGCTCTGGAGTTTGGGGGATGTGGGGAGTGGGGTTTGTTTGGTTGTTTTTTCTTTTCTTATATTAATGAGGGTTGAGATGTTCACATCTTGTTTTCATGTTGTTATTTATGTCTTTTTTTGTAATCCTTAAAATTTCAATAAAGCTTATTCAATTTGAAAAAAATAAAACAACAGTGCTAAGCCTATTCCAAATACACATGTCACTGCTATTCGGAGAGCAGTTCAAGTGACTTACTTGCACATGTCACTGTGCGGATAAAGGGACCAGTACTAACCACTTGGGGCAATGTGTTTCAATGCGCATGATGTAGTCTTAGTCTGTAAGGAGTGTGCCAGGGACAGGTGAGCTGTAAGTGTGGGACACCTGTTGTTAAAGTACTATCTGATTCTCAGCAGCTACACCACCATAGGCAGTTTCACACATACAGGACAAGCAGCTGGCTGCACCAAGATTGTTGACAATGCACCCTGGCTGTGATTCAAATGCACCAGTTGAGCTTTCGACCCTTGATCAGTGGAACCAGAAACACAAGGTTGCCGAGCACCCTTTTTACTGCATGGATGCAGTATGTCATGCATGTTTAAAATCAGTGGACTGTGCTTCACAGTTCTGTCCCAATACATCCTGCGCACATATAACTGAAGAAACATCACGCGCACTCTGTGTATGCAATCCTAATGACTTGCTGGACTGGTAACCACCAGTACCAAGTTGACAGGTTCGTAAACCTCTACTGTTACCAGTAATAGAATTACACAGCACATGGAAAGATCAACATTCAATACTGGTAAATAATTCACATTGTAGTAAGTGGTAATTGCAAACCTTTTCTCTGTTTACTAGAATTCATCGATGAGTCAGTGGATACACTTGGGAAATTCGGGGCCATGGCTCTCATGTATGTCAGCCACATGGTTTGAAACTGAGTGCCATTTTGCAACCACAAGGTCACCCTTGCCGCCACTTGAAGTGGATCACCAATACAAGTGGTAGCTAATAGCCTTTGCCCATTTACGAAGTGTTCCGCAGTCTTTCCTTTTCGATTTTTCCTCCAGCTTTTTCTTGATGCCTATGTCAAGAAGAAAATGTAAATGAAGAATAATAATCACAATGCATCTATAGGATCAGTGCTGTCATGATGTTGCGAATCATCTTCCTTTGGCCACATGCCAGACGTCAAACCAATGAGCAATGGCTGGCTCCTGCTTATGCATATACTTTTTAACACTGACGTGTCTGTATGTTGTTAGAATTTCTACTGTACTGCCCACAGCCTTCACTTTAGCAATACACCCTTTCAAGTCTTCCAGCTCCATCACGTTGGAGTGTGAAACCTCATTACTCTGTATAGAGAACACATTAATTTATTTTTATTTATTTATTGAATCTCAGAAACAACCTTTGAGCAAAACTGCTCCTTTACAAAGGTTCCACATCAGATGATAACGTGTAAGTAGTCAGTATAAATACAGTACATTACAATCATACTATTACATCATACAATGTTAAAACAAATATTTACAAAGGTGCAATAGAACAAAGTTGAAGGATTAGCTACCTAGATTGTGCAGATCCAACAAAGAAGAAGAAAGAAAGGAGAGAAAAGAAAAAAAATGCATGGTCCAAGTGTTACCCGTTGAGAAGAATGGGAGAGGAAGGGGATGAAAGGAGGGTGGGGTCTGCGGGGGGGCAGAAGGGGATTACAGAGGAGGAAAGGGTTACCTGGGAAAGGGGGGAGCCAGACCGGTGAGGGGCAACAGGAGGTTGGGGGGAGCAACCCAGAGGGTATTGTCAGTACTATGTGAGGAGGAGGAGATCAGTGTAGTTGGAGAGAAAGAAAATGGGATGTGACTGGAGCATAAGGAGATGTGTCAGTGGATAGACTGGCCCAGAGAGCTAACGGCCCAGGAAGTAAGGGGGTAGGCATGAGAAGCAAAAGGAAGCAGGGCCAAATGCGGAGAGTAGGGGAAAATAGGGGAGTAAAGGAGGGTAGGGGAATGAGCTGCAGAAGAAGAGTCTGATTAGGTATGGACATGAACAACCTTAGAATGTGGGGTGACAGTCACAATCACCACCTGAGACAAGGTGCGCTCACAGTTGTCGCTTGAAGGGGCCAAGCTTTGGTTCAGTAATGAGGGCATTATCTAGAGAATTAAGCCAGAGGGGGGCCCTATATCTGAAGGACAGTTGCCCTTGCATTATGTGATGAAATGGGACTTGGAAGGCAGCTTTACTAGTGCCTCTGGTTAGTCTAGGGTTAGTTGAGGGGCTGAGGATGGAATGGGATAAGTAAGGCATTTAAAAAAAATTTGTAAGACAGGAAAACATGTCCAAGTCAACAATATTTACACTGGTCACCTGAATCAGCTGTATGACTACTATTTTACTGTTCATGAGGTCCATCAATGAATACAATCCAGACTTGGCCATGTGTCCAGAGGAATAGAACCATGCATCCCCTCCAAGCTTGACAGAACTGCTGTGTAAGTCATTAAAGATGGTGTCCTGCTGCCATTTCCACACATTCCGAACAGACGGGATCAAGTATGTACACAGGATCAAGTTAAATATTCTTAGTGAAATATGTGGTATATTTATATGTTTAAAGAAATTCAGCATCTGGACTGGAATCCCACTGCTGAAGAATATTCCACAAGCTGACATAAGATTCCCCGCTGGTAGCTGGCCAAATCACAGCCTGTTTCCCATCTTTGGCAATGTCCATTAACAGATACCTGCTCCAACACTGCCAAGCTGCCAAACAGTCACTGCAGAAAAACTTTGCACTGTCCAAAACATTGGGAACCAGTCTGCACCATGACTGCTAACATACTTAAAAAATCATGAAAGTCCGCTGGTTATCAGGAGTCACATCTGAATGAAGCTCTGTACATCTGTCACAGGGAAACATTTAGAGACACATTTGGAGCTAGCCTGATATTGCATTGCTTTGGGCTGATTTGATCTACCATGGTTTGACCTGCTGCCTGTGGCAGGGGAGTCACTGAGTAATAGGTGGTACCCTTTGGGAGACCAGGGCAACATGGCTGCTTCTAGTTGGGGACATGCTAGGGGAAATTAGTATAGGGTGAGGGACGTGCATCATTGGGCAGATGACAGGGGCAGCTGGTCAGTATGGGGTCACTACTGGATGGGTGGGGGGACTTCAGTTACAGGATGGAGGGGAAGCAGGCTGGTGGGCTGCAGTGGCTATGGAGCTGCAATGGCCATGAGTACACTGTGGAGACTAGTGCACTGTCCTACATGTGCCAGGTTAATGGGTTTGGAGATTGAGTTGCACAGGCTCAAGTATGAACTGGATAGGTGGGTGAAGGGCATGAGTACAGGGGAAGGGAGACACGTAACTACAGCAGTTGGGGGAAAGGGACCGGCAGAGATTAAGTGTGGGGGAGAGTAAAAAAAAGGATGATTATGGGGTAGAAGCAAGAGCCCATGATGGTCAGAAGGGGCCACAAGATAATGGGAGTGCTGCTGGGACAGACCAGAGTGGTGAGGTAGGGTGGGGGATCTAGGAGCAGAACAGCCAGAAAGGAGAAAAAGCTGGAATGGGGGGGTAAAGGCAACCAATTGCAATCAGACTGTTGGGGTGGCCAGAGAAAATGAAGAGGTAGTGGGAGTGAGGGGGTGACAGAGGAAGGAGGTAGGCTCAAGGGGAAGGAGGAGGTTAAAGTGCTCCTGCTGGGGGACTCCATGATCAGAGATATTAAGTGGGAAGGAAGGAGTGAGGGGCAAGGCTGTGCTGTCAGGGTCAGAGTATACTGTATCTGGCTTGACTTACGCACAAGGCCAAGCACTTGGTTTATACTTTGGTGAAGGATTGTGGAAGATCCCCTAGCATATTAAGGCACCTAGGCAAGAATTACATAGAGGAAAATAGTGTGGAGGAGATACAGGCAAGGTTCAGGGAGCTAGCCAGGGTGTGTCTTGCTGTGGGTTGCACGGCCTCTTTTTCGTAGGTCCTCCCGGTTCCTAAAGCTAGTGTGGGAAACAAACAGAAAATCGGGGAGGTTAATGAATGGCTCAGAGCATGGTGTGTGGCTAGGGGGGATGGGTTGTGGGGGAGTGGGGTGCAACTTGGGAAGACAAGGGGCTATATGCTAGGGATGGGCTCCACTTAAATTTGGGAGGGGGGGCTTAGAATCTATAATTGACCAAGTTCATTGAAGCGAGGTGGGATTTAAACCTGTGAGCTGTGGGGGAGGGCTGGGGCTGAGGCTGCTGCTAGCAGGCACATCAAGGGAGGGCATAGCCTTCTCCCCTCCTAGCAGAGGGGAATGGGTGCCAAGTCAAGGCACCGAACTGTGTGCAAGGGAGTGGGAGCATGCAGTTAACTGAGGGATCTCGAGTTGGGGAGATGGGCAAGAGCAAGGGGCAGGGATGGAGGGTCATTCTGATTAACATCAGGAGCATGGGTAACAAGATGCCTGAGCTTCAGGTGATACTAACTGAAGGAAGGGCAGATGTGGTGGCAGTCACTGAAACCTGGGCTACTCCTCGGCATGACTGGGACCTGAACCTGATGGGGCACACTGTATTCAGGAAGGACAGGGCTGTGGCAGGGGAGGTGGGGGTAGCACTCATCATTAAGAATGGCATCGATATATGCAGAGTGGAGGGGGCAGAGGCATTATGGATTACCTTGCAGGCACCTGGTAGTAAGAGGGTAAATCTGGAAGTGGTGCATAGGCTGCCCATGCAGGTGGAAGAACTTGAGGAAGGCCTGGTGGCAAATTTCAGGGACCACTGTGGTCAGAGAGAGGGTAGAACTGTGGTGCTGGGTGACATTAACATGCCAGGGGTTGACAGGTAACTATAGCATCCTCATCGACTAGGGAGCAGCACCTGCTGGATGTCTTCCAGGATGAATTCCTTTCCCAACTGGTGGCTGACCCGATGGGGGATGGTCGTATCCTGGATGTGATCCTGTCAGATGGCAATCTGGTTAGGAACCTAGTGTTAGGGGACCCACTGGCGGGGAGTGATAATGCCATGGTTTGGTTTTCCCTAGACCTTGGGGGAGGGACAAATTGCTCTAAAACGGTGGTGGTTGGCTTTGGGGATGCAGACTTTAAAGGTATGGAAGGAAACCTCAAGGGGTATTTGGAGGGGCCCAGACCAGACATGGACTCAGACAGCAGGTGGAAAATTATGAAAAAAGGGCTCCTGGAAGCAATCAAGGCCTGCTCAAAGGTATAACGCAAATTTGATGGAGCCACAAAGTCGAGCTGGTGGGCCAGGGAGGTCCAGGAGATGGTGAGGGAGAAAATTGCTGCTTATAGACAATAGAAGTGCTCGACTGGGGTCGTGGATGGGGGGAGTATAATATGATATCCAAAAAGGCAACCAGGATGGTGAGATCGGCCAAAGTGAGGATGGAGCAGAGGTTGGCACTAGGGATCAGAAGTGGGGAAAAAGGGTTCTTTAGATATATCAGAGAAAGAAGAAAAGTGAAGGGGCTGACTAGCAGACTGAGGTCAGGGAGTGGGTGAGCCAAGGAGGCCAGGGAACAGGCAGAGGAACTTAATGAATACTTTGCCCCAGTCTTCACTAGAGATGATGAAGGGTCAACACCTTATACGGGGAGACAGGCTAGGAATGAGGAAGGGTGGGTATCAGGAGTGAGATGAACATCTTTGCTGATAACTCGAAGCTGGGGGTGGTGGTGGATGAGGAGGGTAGAAGAGCCCTTCAGGGGGACCTGGAGATAGTGGAGAGGTGGTCATGCACCTGGAAACTGAGGTTAAAGACAAGAAATGCAGTGTTCTCTACTTGGGGCATAGGAACCCAGCTCATGAGCACTTTTTGAGTGGGGAGAAACTGCAGATTTCAACAGGGGAAAAGGATCTTGGGGTGGTTGTGGATGCTAGTATGAATAACTCTGAGCAGTGTAGGAGGGCTGCAGCTAAGGCAATTAAAATGCTCGGGTGCATCGCAAGGGGGATAACCTCGAGGAGACGAGAGATGCTTCTCTCTCTGTATAACTGCCTGGTTAGACCACACCTAGAGTACTGCATGCAGTTTAGGTGCCCATACTTAAAAAATGACATTGCACTTCTTGAGAGGGTCCAGAGGAGGGTGACCAGGATGATACAGGGTCTGGGGGAAAGATCCTATGAGGAGAGACTTGAGGAGCTCAACTTTTACTCCCTGGAGGAGAGGAAGGACAGAGGGGATATGACTGAGGTCTTTAAATATCTAAAGGAAGTAAATAGGGTCAGACTAAATAGGATGTTTCTGCTAAGGGAGGAGGGGGTCACCAGGGAGCAATCCATGAGGCTGGTTAGCAGGAGGTTCAGGGGTAGACTAGGATTCGCTAGTTCACAAGAGGGCGGTGGACCCCTGGAATGCACTGACTGCAGAAGTAGTGGCTGTTAATACAGTAGAGGGATTCAAGATGGGCTGGGACAGGTATAAGGAGAAGGAAAAACTGAGTGATGCCAGACCTGGAGGTGTAACTTTGATGAGGGATGGGGTCAGGAGGATTTACGGGGGAGGTGTGGAGGGCAGCAACAGTGTCCTGACCAGGTACTGATTTTCGAGCAGACTCGATATACCATCAGGCCTACTCTGCTGGCATCTTAGTATGTTAGTATGAAAAGGAAGACATACAGTATGAGCCTTAATGTTTGTGTGACAGATCCTCGAAAGTGTGCATATGTGTGTGTAGAGATATCACATCACATGCATGGAAGCTATACACTCTTTCATGATCAGGATTCCTTGCTTTCCATTGGTCTTGGGTACACATCATTTGATGAGCGTAACTGCCACATGCAGTATGCTTGATGGCAATGTGCATTGTGTGCATATAGGCATTGCCATGTTCATTATGCACATGCACCTCCACCTGCCTTACACACCATATGTGCCATCACTGTGATGGTGGGAGGAAAGGAATGGTCAGAAATGTACTGTTACAAATAGCGTATTGAAGCACTACCCAATACAATACCCATCATGCTGCCAGTGAAATTTTACAATCAGTAATGATGTCAGGAACCAGCAGGCCAGTGTCCCATGTGACACGCCTGAAAAGGCCCAATACCCCAGCACTGGACCATACTAACAATGGAATGAGAATGGATACCTTCACAAGAAACACATATCTGGTTTATTTGTGTAGTCATCATTGCTGTGAGAGTCAGAATCACTATTTATGAAGTCATCAATGTTCCTGTCAGAATCCTCGTCCATCTCATCAGGAAGGTCTTACTCAATCTGTTCTTCACCACTTTCCATGTACAGAATGGTACTTTTGTTTACATAGCTACAGTCTTCCTGTGGTGCACAGTACTGAGTTGCAACATCAACTGTATCTTCTTCTATTATAGATACTTGCACACCTTTTTGAATTCCACTTGCCAGCATCTGAGTTTATCTGGATTACATTGTTTTTCCAAGACCATGAGGAACATATTTACAAGTCTATATCCCCTTATGGTGCACATCCTGTAAATATTGACAAATAGAAATTGCGACGATGACCTACTGCTATCATGACCCACAGTTACACCATATGTAAAAGTAGCAATAAAACAATCCATGTGTTCTGATAACAAAAGGGGTAGTGCAGTGGAATCTCAATTATCTGAACCATGGGTGCAATTCTAGAAGAATGGTTCAAGTCACCACCAAAGACGACTTGCACCAAACTCAGTTGTGACATGGACCCTGCACCCAATTCTAGAAGGGGCAGGGTTGCCACGGCTAAGTCCTGCGACTTGCGACATGTGGATGGCTATGCCAAACAAAGGGAATAACTGAGGGGCATGTCACAAATCGCATTCCCCCCGCCGGCTGGCAAGCGCATGTGCCCCCCCAAAGCCCTGTAGGGAAGCTGTGTCCCCCAGCCCCCATCCCCCAATCAAGGATATGCCCCACAGGGCAGCTGTGTTACCCCAACAGGACCTGTTTCCCAAACCCCAAACCCAGGACCTTACAATGTCACAAATGCACATACCACTTATTCCCTAGTAGTCTGGTGGCCCCCACCCCTCCTTCCAGCTGTGTTAGTCCACCCTTTACCACCATCCCCAGCCAGCTGTTACAGCCCGACTCCCTTTCATGGCCAGTTACTGACTGAGCTCCTTAGGAGTGCGTAGTTATAATTGCACTCCACCAATGAATGTACTGTACATTCATGCATTGAGAGCGCGATACAGTAAGCGCCTATGGAGCTCAGTCGGCAGCTGGCCGTGGAGGGAGAGATGGGCTGTGCCAGTCACTGGCTGGGGATGGGTCCGGGGTGTGGGTGGACTGTCACAGTTGGGTGGAGGGTGGGGGCCACCAGACTACCACAGATAATTGGTAGGCACCATTTTGTGCAGCTTGCGGCACTGCAGGGACCTGGGGGTCGGGGTCGGAGAACGGGTCCTGGGGGTGCAGAGCTGCCCTGTGGGGTATTAACAGTGTGGAGGATTGGGGGCTGGGGGTCCCATTGCCCTGTGGGGCATACTTCTACATGGGTATTGGGGTACTGGGGGCAGGAGTGACACCTACAGCAGGTTGGGGGGATTCCTCTAGCCCTGCAGAGCTGGCAAGTATGGAAGGATTGTACCTGGGGAGGTGGCACATGCAGGTAGTTTGGGGCAGTTGGTTCACCCCCGGTAGATGTAAGTTACACCAGCTATTTGCTGGTGTAACTTGTCTTTCTCGGATGTCCACTGGGGTGTCTTGTAGAATCGCGCCACTGGGGACTTTGTTGCTACCCTTCCAGAATAGGGTGCAACAGCTGCCGTAAAAACCCTAGCGCCATGTCGCAGGGGGTTTAGGGCATATCTGGTGGCATAAGTCCACTTTAGCACAAGCAGCCTGCGGCATGTCGCAGGCTGCTTTGCAGAATAGCAAATGTCACAACTGCTGGAGTAACTTGCTACTTGTGCCATTTGTTTTGGTGCAAGTCAAGTTACGCTAGGTGTATCCCTTCTAGAATCGAGCGCCTCAATTATTTGGAAATCCCTATCTAACAGACTGCTGGCATGTCCCTCGAGCTATTCTTCCAGTTTAATGAGGTGTTAGATTTTTGCTTTAGAATAGCAGTCACTAAGTACCGTACTCACACCAGGTAAATGACAAGTGAATGGTGACTGATTCAGGTAATTAGTAGACTATTAACAGGCTCTACCCCTACTCTTTCTGTCTTTCTCCATTCTCCTGTCATCCAGCAAATTAAACTGTTAAGCGGTGAGCTCATTGTCACTGTGACACACTCCCTCCACTGTGCTCTCTTGCTCCATCTGGGAGCAGCTATGGATCTGAACTTGTTTCCAAGTGCTTGTGTACAGTCTCAGTCCAACAACAATCTTTTTATCACCTAGTGCCGTGCATGACATCCCAGCAACTTTGAGAGCCAAACAGTGTGTGCTCTCTCTCTCTCTCTGTCTCACTCCGTCCCTCTCACTCTTTTTCCTACCCTGGCTTTCTAGTTGTACTCATAGGTTGTAGCTGTAGCGAGTCGGCAGTTGGCGAATGATCCATCGACCCTCTCTCTGTCTTTTGCCTGCCAGCAACTGTGTGTTCACGCTCTCCCTCGAGTCAGTCAGTCCAGCATCAAAGTGTGGGAGCAGCTATGGATCCGAGGCAGCAGTTGGTGTGCGACCCAGCATGTACTGGGTCTGGTAATGTATGGCTGCAGCTGTACAACCCGTGATAAGAAGTATACATTCTTTTCTTGTATTACTGCACTAAACATACTAGCTGTTACAGGTTTACATGTTGTATTTACACACCAGAATGCAGCACTCTAAAAAATGGAGACCAGTACTGACAGCAGTGTACAGCTGTTCTGGTGATGAGATGAAAATCCCGAATATCCGAACTCCCGATTATCCGAATATTTTTCATGTCTCCCAGGTGGTTTGGATAAACAGGACTCTACTGTATTACAGAAATAATACAGCATTGTGTACTGTGTTGTCACAGTACAACATCATGTACCTCATTCCCTGTCATGAGCAATGTATGCATCACAACATTGTCTGGACATCAAGAAATTGACTTCCAGGGTGCTGCAAGGGGAGTATGACAGAGTTCATGTGAACTGAACAACCTCATTTTCATTTCTGTCTAAAGTGGTAAGGAAGCTTCACAGTGCTGTTGGAAGTGCTGGCTGTCATCACAGTGTTACTTGTGAGCAGAGTTCAGTCTTTGTGACGGTTTTGTGAGGACAAGCCATCTGCTTTTCAGAATGTCTGTGTGTGTGTGTGTGTGTGTGTGTCTGTGTGAATGTGTCTGTGTGTGCATACAGCTGTGTGTGTGTGTGTGTGTGTGTGTGTGCATGCGTATACGAATTTGTGTATGCGATTGTATGATTATATGTGTGTGCATGTTTGTGTGTGCATGTGTGTGTGTGTGTGTGTGTGCGCGCGCGCGTGTGTGTGTGTGTGTGTGTGAATGTCTCAGGGTGTGGTTGTGACAGACTTAATAGTATGTGTGTCTGGCTCTTTGTTTTGATGGTGTGCTTCACTTCAGCTGACTTGAAAGACATAACTGTTACATATTTAGTATTTTATACAACTTCATTGGGGTACATTTAGAAGACCATTCTTTGACAAGACAAGGTGTGTTTCATGTGCTGATAACAGTACATGAGACTTGATGGAACAACACTGTGTGTCACCAAAATAGAGGATTGTGTATGAGCTATCATACACAACAAGGCTGTGTTTCAATCAATAGGTTTCTGTGGTAATAAGAGACCTCAACAGTGCAGTTCAACTTCACTACCACAGAAACCTTGAGATTGAAAAAGAGCCTTGTATGTGTATGATATCTCATACAGTCTTTTATAGCGTATGGGTACCCATTATGAGTCAGCTGTGTCTTTACTGTACCGTTTATGCCCATCGAAGCTCATCTGCTGGGCCAGCTCTCACCACCGTGATCGCTTCTGGAATTGCAGAGGATTCAATAATGTGCATGTGCGAAGATGTTTTATCTTGTGCTCCAGCAGTGACATCAGTAGTGAAGCACAACAACAGTGTGCTGTAGTTACTGCGGCACGATGAGCCTGTTCTATGGATGGAATTCTATCCAGAACAGCCTTCCACCACACACTGTAAGGGCAAGTCTGTTATCATTACATGAGGCATAATACATATTGCCTTCATGCTGTCACTTTGAAAGTAATGAATGCTGTTACATCACTCAGCACATCAGTGCACAACAGTAAATAAAATAAGATATAGGTCCCATAGTACATGATCGCAGAAATGTAACTTGCCAGAAATATACTCACAATGTAGTAGTTTGACATGTTGAGTCCTTCAGATGCACATTATGTTCTGTGATATCACTCACAGTAAAAAGTGACACCTTGGTACTGTCAGCAGTATTGATGAGTGGATCACAGGAAAAGGAAGTTTATGTGTTTCCATGTTTGTAAACTGTGTACTCTTTGGTACCATGGATGACTGCCCAGGCAGCAAGCTGGCTGAGAACCTATGAAAAAAGTGATTGCACAGGAATGTAAATGCAGTCTCACTAAACACAGAAAATTAGCAGTAGGGAAAGCATCTCAGTGGTAACTGGTACCTGGTCAGTATAGCATGGACTAAACTGCGCATGAAGAACTGCGTGGTCAGTAGTGCATATGGTATGAGAGCGACAGGGGAACATGAGTGATACAACTATATCACTACCCCCAGTCACTCCGTACCTGCTCAGGAATTTTTTTTTACGGTGTTACTCTGCTGCCACATCTCAGTGCCACAGTCAGCTTTTAACTGTAGCTTGCCCCGCTTTCCACACCCCTGTGGAGTTGATTATATTTATTCCAGGGGGTATGGGGGCCAAGTCCCCCATGCAGTGGTGTGATGGGCAGACACCCCCCCTGCAGAAAACAAACTGAAGGATCAGGTGTGTGGCATTCATGTGCAGATGGCATTATGTGCCTTCGCTGTCTTCTGTGCGCTGGTGTGACATGCATGGTTTTGTCTGTGACATCATGACCCCATGCCATGGTAACTTACCTTTAGCCTGCTCCTTTTCTTAACAATGCTGTTGCTGCTCCTTGTTGGCTTTCTGGCATTGTATGAGAAGATGGTTGGACGTGCATCAGATTTCAGTCACCGCTGGCCTGGCATGAAACCTGTGACATCTAGCAGTGTTTGTGAAATTGCAAACTGATCATCAGCAGAGTGATAAGTACATATGACTGTGTGATCTGTGGGCTGCCATCCAGTGGGCTTGACTGCCAATGCCCATTGCATATGTTGTTTTGGGTTTATTGGAAAGCAGCAAAAACTATGCTGGTACTTCGTTGTCAGGCTGATGTGAAGAAAAAATGAAACGCAAGAACATAACTGATGGTATTTGACATCAATGGAGGATAAGAAGTAAGTAAATAAGTAAGTAAGTAAAATTTTATTTATGAAATGCTATTTCTATACATCATAACATTTTATAAAATCCCATAACATAAAACATTCAATTTCAGCAAATCACATATTAAAACATATTTAAACAGCAGGATTAAATATTAGAAAAAGCCAATTCAATAAGATACGTTTTCAAGGCAGACTTAAAGGCCTCAATGGACGGGCACTCCCATATTTGGTGAGGTAGAGAATTCCACAGGGTCAGGGCTGCAAAAGCAAACGATTTGGCACCTGAAGTTGTTAAGCGAATCCTGGGAATCTCTAGCAATCTCTCATCGGTGGAGATGAGGGGATGAAGGGGGTGGCGAGGATAAAGGAGATCTTGCAGATACTGTGGTCCCTGTCCATGTAGGAGTTTATAGGTCAGTAATCTGACCTTAAAGGTGATCTCCCACTGTACCAGCAATCAGTGCAGTCTGCGGAGCACAAGTGCAATATGGCAAGATCTTGATACATCAGTCATCAACCTAGCAGTCACATTCTGCACCAGCTGCAGTCGACGAAGGTCCACTCCTAGTAACCCTAGGTATGGGGCATCACAGTAATCAAGGAGCATGGTCACAAATCTGTGGACCAATGTAGGAAGGTCATCAAGTGGGGCCAGGTGCTTTATCTGGGCAATGTTCCTCAAATGGTAAAATGAGGTCTTGACAACGGTCGACAATTGAATCTTAAGCGTCAGCTCGCTATCAATCATAATGTCCAGATTCCGCACCCAGTCAGAGGTCACCAGCTGGTTACCACCCAGCCACAATCCAGATGGCAGACCAGTTGGTAACCTCTCTACCCGATGACCTGGGTATACAACCAACACCTCAGTCTTATCTGGATTCAGTCTCAGCCAGTTGGCACTCATCCAGTCCTGAATCTCAAAAAGGCAGTTGTTAAAGACTGAGATAGCATCATTTTGTTCAGGCACAAAAAACGTGTACAGTTGAATATTATCTGCATAGCAGTGAAAACTCAATCTGTACCACCTAATAATCTCCCCCAGTGGCAGTATGTACACCCCGAACAACATGGGGCAAAGCACGGAGCCCTGCAGTACCCCATATAGCAGTAGCAGAGGGGCCGAAGAGAAAACTCACAGCTCCATTCTCTGTGTCCTGTGCATGAGGAATAAATGAAACCATTTGAGGACTGTACCTGACAGTCCACAGAATAGCCGCAAGCTCCAGCAACACTCCATGGTCCACTGTATCAAACGCTGCAAAGAGATCAAGGAGGACCAAGATGGAATGGCTCCTCTGATCTCTCTCTGTCAGGAGCTCATTAAGTACCTGAACTAATGCAGTCTCAGTACTGTGCCTCTTCCTGAAACAGGACTGGAGAGGATTGTAGACATTATGCGTGGTCAGATGCTCCTCGAGCTGTAACACGACTGCCTTCTCAATAACCTTACCCATGAAAGGTAGGTGAGAGACAGGCCTATAGTTTGCGAGACAATCAGGGTCAAGAGAAGGTTTTTTCAGGAGGGGGTGAACCACCGCCTCCTTCATGGAGTCTGGAAACACCCCAGTCTCTAATGAACACTGGTGTACCAACGCAAGGGTGAAACCTCATCAGCAAAGTCCCTCACAGCGACATTTTCAACAAGTTTATAAAATGTCACTGTGGGGGACCTGCTGCCAAAATTTTGCCCTTTTTTCATGTTTTGCCCCCCGTTGTGTTAACTCTGACTCAGAGTTAACAATCTGTAGAAGTGGGGGTGCGGGGAAATTTCACCTGTCGACATCAGGGATGTCTCTATGCTAAACATCGACAACAATGTTGTCACGTCAGCATAGGTAAACCACGAACACCTAACTATCTCAGCAAGAACTGGTCCAATTTCCTCCATACACCCCACAAGGAGGCATGTTGGACCAGGGTCCAAACTACAGTAAGTCAGTCACAAGCCCCAGATCATTTTCACGATGTCCTTGACCACCAGCTGGCTAAAATCTGACCAGACAAACCGGGTGCTTGCAGCCTTGTGCCGATCTCTGCTCTGCCCATTTGAGCAAGCTATGTGAATCTCAGACCTTATGGTGCCAACCTTATCTGTGAAGAATTGAATGAATTCATCACACTTCTCCTGTAAAAAAGTTCCCCGACTCTGGAGACAGGTTGGATTGCACAATCTCAACCTGTCCACAGTACAGAAGAGATGAGATGGTCAATTCTTCACAACAGCAGTCTCCCTTGACAGGAACTCTGCCTTCTTACCGGAGACTGGAGATTGATAGACTGATATCCCATTACAGGTTTTAAGTCTTTATTTATTTTATTTATTTGTGTCTAGGATTACAAAGTACCTTTGAGCCAAGGCTCTTTTACAAAGGTTCCACGTCATGCTGGTTACAGGATAACAGACACTAAAACATAAAACAGTTACAGGCACATGGTTTTAGACAGTAACTTTGCTTGACAAAACCAGACTGAGGGATGAGTAACTCAAGAAACAATAGGAGGAAGAGGGCAATAAGGGGAGAGGGCTGAGGGTAGGGGAAGGCATAGGTGTAGAGGGTCAGGGTTAGGCAGCCGAGGGGCCTTGTCAGGACAGACACTGGGCAAGTGCATTAGAAGTTGCATTGGACAGGTAAGTGCAAGAAGAGAGGGCAGAAACTGACACCTATAAGGTCAGAAGCAGCATAGGGAATGAAGATGTTATGGGGTGCAAGCACAGGTGGAGGTGCCAGTTATGGAGTGGTGGAGCTTTTTTTTGAATGCTCCAAGCGTTGCTGTGGATGAGGTGTCACTAGAGAGCTCATTCAGCCAACACGGAGCCCTGTATGCAAATGACCTTTGGCCTTGGGACGTGCGGCAACGGGGCATTTGAAGGATTTGGGGCTTTGAGCTCATGGTGTTGCGGTTGGTGATTTTGGGTTTGAGGATGGTGCTGACCCCTGGTGGTGCCTTTCCCATCATGATTTTCTTAGCAGTGATGCAGGTTTGGTATTTGATTCGGTTGTTCAGTTGCAGCCAGCCTGTTTTGGAGTAGAGGTCACAGGTGTGGGTGAGACGGTGGGAACCAGTAACAAATCAGCAGGCTTGATTGAAGGAAGTCGAAACATGCCTGAGAGACGAAGTTGTGGCAGATCCATAGATAATGAGACCATAGTCAATGATGCTGATGATGGAGCTCTGGACAGCTATGGACAGAGCTTCTGGGGTTAGATGTTTCCTATGTCGGAATAGTAGACCCATCTTGGTGTTGGCTACTTTTTGCCACGTTATTGACGTGTGGGACGTAGGTGAGATTACAGTCGAGGGTGAGGCCGAGGTATTTAAAGGTATGAACTTGTTCGAGAGTGATTCCTTGCTTGGTTTTAATGGAGAGCAGATATTGTTTGTGTTTGTTTTGGGAGCTGCAGAAGATCATGGTCTTTGTTTTTTTCTTAACTATAAGTCTGTGTTTTGTGAACCAGTTTTCAACTGCAGAGAAGGCCTGTTGGAGGTTACCTTGTAGATGGACTGGATCATGGTGGGATGCCAGGATGACAGCATCATCCGCATAGAGTAGGATCTGTTCAGGGCAGGATTCTGGCAGTGAGTTCAGAAAAAGGCTGAAAAGGAGGGGGGCCCAAGATTGAGCCCTGTGGGACACCACACTGGACTGGTCTTAGGTCTGAGAGTGTGCCAGCAATTCTCACTCTTTGGGAGTGGTTGTCTATGTTGCTTTTGAACCAGTTCACCGAGTTAGGTGAGAGTCCTGCTAGTTGAAGCTGGGCAAGTAGGAGATTGTAGTTGATGGTATCAAAGGCTTTAGTTAAGTCGATGAAGGTGGACCCAATAAATTGACTGTTATTGAGTGAGTGATGGATTGCACCAGTGAATTCAAGTAGCGCCGTGGAGGTGCTATGACCTTTTCTAAAGCCATGTTGCTCCTTGCATAGGATGTTGTGATTGTCTAGGAAGTCGGTGAGCTGGTCTGACACAATCTGTTGTAGGGCCTTGGAGAGTGGAGGTAGGATGGAAATTGGATGGTAATTCTCAGTAGCTGTTTTGTCACCACTTTTATGAATTGAGGTTACTGTGGCAGATTTCCATAAGTCAGGGAACTGGCTGAGGCTGAGGGAGAAGTTAAAAATCCTGGTCAGTGGTCAGAGTACTTCTTCAAGTGTGAGTGATAGCAGTTTGAGGTCGAGGGAGTCACTGCTGGCTCTGGAGTTGCAAATGGCTTTGGTAACGTAGCTGCGGACTTGTTGCATTTTTACTGCTTTAAAGTAGAAGGGAGGGTGGCTGGAGGTGGCTGGGGGGGCAAGGGGAACCACCTCATCGAAAAATCCCTGTGGGAGTACAGCATTGAGGTCTGTGAAGGTGTCATTGAATGTATCAGCAATGAGTTTCTGGTTAAGTGTAGTTTCACCATCTATGCCGAGTACTGATGGGGGTGATTTAGATTGCTTCCTGGTGACTTATTTAATGTTATTCCAGAAGTCCCTACCAGTGCCCTATGAGTTAGTGAGAGCATTATGGAAATAGGCGGTCTTTGTATCCCGGACATATTTGGTGCAGTCATTTCATGCATGTTTATAGTTAGCAATATCAACTTGTCTCCCGGTGTTTATGGCAATCTCCCAAAGGTGATCTTGAGCTTTTAGTCATCTAAGTAGGTCTCTGGTGAGCCAGGGGTTACATAGGGCTTTGGCCTTGCGCTTGTTGAAGGGCGCAAATATGTTGCATGCTTGGTTGAAGATCCTGATGAAGTGTTCCAGTGCAGTGTTCACATTGGTTGCAGTGAGAACTGGGGACCAATCCTGTTGACTAAGGAAGGTTTTGAGATGATGTAGCTTGCCTCTAGGTAGAACTCAGCTAGTAATGGTTTTGGAGGGGGGCTTGATGAATTTATTGGACCAGTAGCAGATGACGGGGGAGTGGTCACTAAGTGTGTCAGGGAGGACAGTGGTGTTTGTTATCCTGGCGGGATGGCTTGTTATGATCCAATCCAGAAGGGTGCTGGTACCCATTTTATAGTTTGTCCTGGTTGGGGAGCTAACCATCTGAGAAAGGTTTGCTGCCGCTATCACGCCTCTGTATGCCCCTGCCTCTGCAGCAGGCCAGTTAATATTAAAGTCACTGAGGAGGATGGTTTCTGAATCAGGTGAGAGAGATTTGGTAAACTCCAGGACTGCTTTAAGCCCATTACCTTGCTCTCTTAGTGGAATGTAGACTGTGACAACTGTGATGGCTTTATGGTGTGTACCAAAAAGGATCTTGACAGGAAGAAACTGTGCAGTGGTGATTTGGGGGAGTTAAGTTGATAAAGTTCCCCCGTATCATGTCCCTAAGGTAGAGGGCACAGCCACCACCTCTTTTTGATGTTCGATCAAGCCGGTAGACATTATACCCAAGGAGCGTGATAGCATGGTCAGGAACCGAAGGTGAGAGTCAGGTTTCTACGACTGCTAGTATGTCTGGGTTATGCTGGCAGGCAAAAGTCTGAAGGGCATCAATTTTGTGAAGAAGACTGCATATGTTAAGTGAGATTATTGAGAGGGATCCTAGTTGATTGGTCTGAGTTGTTCTTATTGTAGAGGCTGGTCCGGGATTGGAATGACTGATTCCTGACAATAGCAGGAGAAGACGTATACATTTTAGAGTACTGGTGTGAGATACCCATGACTGGCACCTTTTTTTGGGGCCAGAGAACTCTGAGATTCACCAAGGCAAGTAAACGGGTGGAGCCGTGGGTAAAGTGTGGCAGTAGTAGAGGTGGACAGGGGAAGTACCCAACAGCCATTTGGGGGAGAGGGCCATTTCGTAGTGATTGGAGATGCCCAAGGCAGGAACATGAGATTGAGAGGGAAGGTACCAGGGAGGGGGTGAGAGAACGTGAGTTGGTAGATGTTCAGGATAGTGGGGAAACATGAGCAGGGGGGATGTAGGAGTGGGAAGAGGGCAAATAAGGTGAGGAGAAAAGGGTATAGAGTACTGGTGTCGTACATGATTCAATGTGAATGGGGGAGAGCAGACACAGGGTGCTGGGTAGGTGGGAGGCAGCTAGTGAAATTGGCAGGAGGTAGGCAGTGAGGTGGAGGATTGGGGGCAGGGGAAACTAGGTAAGCAGGTGGCTAAGGGAGAACGGGCAGAGGGTGGGGCAGTGAGGAGACAAGGGCAGTTGCAAAAGAGGAGGAGGATGTAACAGAGAGGTAGTTGGGGGGCATTAAAGAGTGTAACAAGACAGGGAGACAGGAGGTAGCAGCTCTAGTTGTTTTTTTTTTTAACCAGGTATAGCACAATAAGCTGAAATCTTTTTTACAGGAGTGACCTGGGAGCACAAGGTGGTTAAGTGACTTGCTCAGGGTCACACAGTATGCAAGTGGAACCTATGGGATTCAAATCCAGGTCTGGTCTGCTGGATGTCACCAGATTTACAGTTCAGAGCGTTAGACCACTGCGCTAGAATAGAGTTCAGGAGTGAAAGGGTGCAGGGGAGCTACGGAATGCCAAAGGGGGGGTTGGCCAGTCACGGAGTGACTTAGTGACTGGCACTAGGAGATATAAGGAGGGTGACAGGCACAGAAGGGAGGTAGGGGCAGTGAGGGGACTGAGTTGATTAACAGAGGGGGAAGAGGAGCAGGGAGGAAGGAGAGTGGGCAGTAAAGAGAGGAGGTACAGGAGAGAGAGTATCCAATAGGAAACGAAAGGGCGGTTCCCTAGGCAGAAGTGGGCGGAGCTAAGGCCTATTTAATTAAGGTGGGAGGTGGGGGGGGTGGGTGAAAATTTTCTTCTGAAACCCACTGAAGTCTATGGGTGCAGAGCCCAGCAAAACAGCTTGAATCAGTCAAGACTGCAGTGCCAGTTAGTGGCCGCGTGGAGCACAAGAGGAGATGGAAGCAACAGGCAGCAGCCAATGGGAGCCTTTCAGCACTTCCCAGTTCAGCCTGGGAGCGTACCATCAAGAAAAGGGTTCTTTGGTGGTGAGCAGTGGTGGTGTGGACGGCTGGCCCAGGTAGCCCCAGCCGCTCAGATGTTTCTCTGATCAGGGGCTGAGAGATCTCAGGAAAGGAACAGAGCAACAGATTGTGAGTCACAGTACTAACAAAGGGTGACACTGGAGAGTAAATCAGGGGCGTGTGCAGTAGAGAGAGAGAGGGGAATTTGACAGAGAGGTGGGGGGGAGGCTGCCACAGACAAGAGAAATAACCTTGAAGTGACACCAGGGGGAGGACAGAGGGGAGATTTAGTAGAATATGAAATTTACAAGGGGAAGAGGAGATGAGAGATGCAGGGTTTAGCAGCAGGGGGGAGGGTGGAGAGGAAGAATGAATGCAGAGGGGCAAGAATTACTTCACAGCTCTAAATTACAACAGTTTCCATCTGCACTTTACAGTTCAATTCTAAAACATTTAGGCAGGTCTACACAATTAATTTTGATTTTGACAAAAAAATAGCAATCAGCCTAGTAATTCAGTCTAGATTATCAGCTGAGACCCAGAGTTTTTAGAAGTCGAGTGCTAAGAACATCAAGACTGGTCTACACATTAATTGAGACTTTAACAGAAAAATAAGCCAGCTGTCTAGCAATTTAACAAAAATTGCTGTCTGTCACCATCAAGGCCTGATTTTCTCCAGCATCGTTCCAACCTTCTCCCTACTCTCCTCAACTCCCTCAGGAACCCATCAAACCAAGCGGACCAAGGACAAAGGGAGAGGGGGCAAACCTGGACAGGATCAATGAAATCCAGAGCAGCCCCCACTGCCTTATTATAGGCTTGCAGAAGACCCTTTGGATCCATGCTGACACTCAAACTCCCCGATAGGTCTAGAACCACCATAAGACCATCAGGGGTCGAACCCCATAAAGGATGGCACCTGATCATCACCATAGGTGCAGGTCTATTGGAGGGGGGGCCATGAAACTGAACCCTATAGTGTAATGATCGGACCATCCAACAGGTTCCAGCACCGC
Source organism: Neoceratodus forsteri (assembly GCA_016271365.2). Lineage (NCBI taxonomy): Eukaryota > Metazoa > Chordata > Ceratodontiformes > Ceratodontidae > Neoceratodus > Neoceratodus forsteri. Next base: position 1,664,796,189 of record CM057450.1, on the reverse strand, counting down.
ATCCGAGATCTCCATCCCGAGCAGAAACACGAGGTCTAGAGAACAACCCTGTATACGAGTCGTAGAGGTAATCACCTGTGTGAAGCCCAACAAAACCATCAGTTGGGGGAAGTCTCGTCCAAAATGTGAGAGCTCATTTTCAACCCAGGCATTGAAGTTCCCCAGTACCATCCACCTGGAGGCCTCCAACACCATTTCAACGGTGAAGTCCGCGACTTCCTGTAGGAAATCCTTCCCATCACCGGGTGGATGATAGCTGAGAAGTATCCTACAACCCACACCTGCACCCATGGTACAGTCAAAGGATCTAGTGTTCCCAACTGGCACAAGAAATGTGTAAATAAAGTTAAACAGTGTATTAGTCAAACCAGTTAGTACAACAACTGCATGTAACGGTGAGGGCAGCATATAACACAAGCATCCAAAAAAGTAAGTGTACATAGCACCGACTCGATGACTATTTTTAGTAAGTACATATTACAGGGATGCAGCATTACATTGATTTGGATATTGTGTTGTAGCTACAGTGTTCAGTGTGTAAACACTGACTATACATGGAGAATGTGTGATGTGTAAAATATGAAAAAGTGACCATGTAAGTACACACTGTTGTCAGATGGTATGTGTGTCGAGTGCACGTGTTAAGCATCACCATTGTAAACATGGTGCAAATGCTAGGATGAAATGTACATGTGGCTTATTGAAGTCCACCATCAGCAACACATGTCATTGTCACCAATGTGAGTGATGACTGTGAATAGAATGACTCTGAAAATCTGAATATGTACAGAGTGAATAAGGGTAAACCGTCTGACTGATGAGTGCCTGTGTAAATAGATGTCATGTGAGCGATGACTTTCTGAAGTCTGAATAAGCTAGTGGTGAGTGCAGGAAGAGTACAATGACAGATAGTGGGAATAGTTGATGTTGATAAACTTGACTGTGGGAATAGTGCATGGGGATGTAGTGACTGTGTGAATGGTGAATGTAACAGGTATGGATGTGGGAGGAGTGAATGTACGAACAGTGAATGTGGGAGTAGTGAATACAGAAAGAGTGAACAAGACAAGCTTGAATGTTGGGAAAAAAAGAATGTTGGAGGAGTGACTGAGGGAACAGGGGGATCCTGCAAAGACTGAATGTCATAGGAGTGAAAGTGGTGCAGTGGCACAATAGAACGAGGGGATGGTTTGTGGGTATGCAGTGACCCTGTAAACAGCAAATTTTAATGATCAATTATGGCATTCTAAAATGTTTGGTGAATTTAAATCTTTTCCATCCCTAATTTATCAAATCTTGATACTGGCTCTCAGTAAGAAGAGATATAAATTAATTGTAGTGCATACTTCATTTTTAATGCTGCTTTAGCATAGCAGAAAGCTTTTTTTTTCTTTTTTATACACTTCAGAGTGGGTGAGAATGGCCCCAAACCAGGATTCAGGTGCCCTACCATGTGCTCGAAAGCCACAGTATGTCTCAGCAGGATGTACAGCACAAAACAGGTTCACTTCAGACCTATAGATCCAGAAGCAAATGGTTTTGATACCTTTTATTGAACCAACATAGATTTTACAATCTAGCCGAATTAGGCAAATCAAGATTGTCTTAAACAAAGCCTGCAGACTAGTCCTGGGTGTGGACCGTTTAACTCACACTTGTGAACTGTACTCAAGCACTGGTTGGTTAAACCTGAATAGCAGAATTCAGAACCAAGTCTGTCTGTTAGTGAAAAAATCCACCCTAGGTCTTGCTCCTCCTGGAGTGAGGCAACTGCTAAGAAACTGCACTTCTCCAGACTAACTAGGGGTCAGGAGTAAAGCTGCCTTCATTATCCCATTCACGGACCTCACTAGACAGCGAGCCCTTGAATACAGGGCACCCTGCTGGCTAAATTCCTTAACTCTGGAGCTGATTGAGAAACTAAACTATGCCCATTTAAAGGCCAAGCTGCTGCAGTACCAGGACACTCTTAGTAACTGTGACTGCATCACCTGTGCATAATCCTACTGTTATTGATAGCTTACCTGTCCTGCATAGCACTCATCTCCCCCACTTCCTCCACTGCCTGATGTGACCCATCTGAGCACTTACCCCTACGTCCACTCTTTATCCCCACCTTCCTGCTTTCTTTTCACAAATATTAATCCCCAATTATCACCCCCTGCCCCCTGGTTTCCACCTCACCTCACCTCCCACTATAAACCCTTTCCCTCATACTTCTCCCCCCCATTATCCAGCCCTGCCCTATCACCAACTTACATAACCCTGGGTAGATTCCTATCCAATCCCACCCCTCTGACTATTCAACCCCCTTATTCTGTCATCCCCTTTGTTTCTGACCCCACCCTACCCCTGCTCTCATCTCTTCTCTCTTCCCCCTCATTTGGTCACCAGCACTTCTGACCCTCCATAACTCTGCCTGCATGCTCTAAAGCTCAGCTACCATTATAAATTGCTTGTCCACCTTAGGTATGCTGTTAGTACTGTTGCAATAAAGTTGACCTCTACTAATTGATGTATTTTAACTGTACTTGCTTGAATCTGTATCTGTATGTACCATAATGTACTTGTCTGCTGTATATACCCCTATCTGCTTTGTAATGTCTACGTACCTTGTCTATTGCCTTATGATGTGGAACCTTTGTAAATGAGCTTTTAGCTCAAAGGTGTTATCCGAGATTCCAATAAATAAATAAATAAAATGCAAAAAGAACAAAGTGCGTAAGCTTTTGGACTAACAAAGTCTTCCTCAGAAACTTATGACAGTTATTCAGAAACTCACACCCTATTAACACCCACATCATACAAAAAAACCCCCAGAAAGAATTCTCATTGGTTTAAAATATTAATTTAAACCATCACTGAAGTTAGAAACGGTTGAACCAGACCTCACCAGTTTGTTATCAGGTGAGATGCCTTCAAGGTCAAATGTCATCTCAATTAAGATAACAACCTACCCAGTAGAAAGTTCATCTATTATAAACTCTAAATGTCTCAGCATGTGCAGTGAATACAGTCTTAATGAACCGTTGGATTCAATTCTCACTTAAGTACATGTTAAAATGTGATATTATTGTATGTTAAAAACAAACACAACTATAAAACCAAAATGTTCTATGTATGGCATTAAGAGAGTTTAAAGTAAAGTTAACCTAGTGTGAGCAACTGTTACACTCTGCTATACAGTTTAAAACATATCTGGAAACAATTTTCCAACTATACACTCAATCAGTTATTATATTCCATAAACCTTAAAACCTTTAGTGTTGCAACAGGATTTTATACAAGGTAATATCAATTGTCAGTAAAAGTGCCAACTTGAAAAACTGTCAAGGACCCCCAAGTAAATGAGACCATGCATCCTAACATGTTCAGAGTTCAATAATGTGTTAGTATATAATCAGACTACTATATGGACAGTGACAGTCTAAGGAATCTCAATAAAAACCCAACGGAAGTAAACCCAACCACCTCGTGGGTAGATAACTAATTGGAAGAAAGTGTATATCCACTATGTATGTGAGCTAAGAGTCCTAACACATCATCATGTAATGATGATGTGTACAGTCTCACCCAATTGGCTAATAGGGGAGATATCTGTTTCATTGTTAGTGGTAACTAGCTTGATTTCTATTTTGTGGAAGCCAGTATCACCCAAACGGCCAACAGGGGAAGTATCTGCTTAATTATCAGTGGTAATTAGTTTGTTTCTCCTACCCTGGTTAATTGCCCTTCCTACTCTCTGATACTAAATAGAGTCAATGGAATTTTTTCTTTATGTTGGTATATGCTAAATAGAGTCAAAGAAATTTTTATGCTGGTATATGCCTACTGACCCTTTTCTGTCTACTGCCTGTCAACATTATCCTGGTGGCCCTGCTTCCCTCACGACCACTGTCTGCTAAACTGCTCTGCTCTGTCTTGTGTCAGAACCTAAGTCTTGTACAGGTGTTGCTCATCATGCTGGCTCTCCTGTCTCAGCCCCTGCTAATAGAGACCTTAACAAAGAGTAGGGTCTCACTATACCAGACTCCGACAAAAGGTGTAGGGCCTAACTTCCCAGTCCTGCTACACTGTCTGCTCAAAACAACCTTGCTAGTATTTACTATTATACCAATCCTAACCCCACTTGCACTGCTTGGTTGTTGGCTGTCTAAACTCTGCCCTCATATAACTGTCGACAGGTGGTAAGTGTGCTTACAAAGGGCGAGGGCAGGAACTCCTTCCCAGAAATAAACCTCAGGCCCTGCGTCCATAGTTGATAGCCTTGAATTGCACTGTGCAGGCCTTGTTTTATTTACTTGGCACATACCAATAACAAATCTCACTAACTTCCTTCCAGCCTTAGTACATCCATCTCTCCTTCCTTCACAGCAGTTCTTGTTAGCTGACTGATAATTATCTCACAGGCTAGTGCTATGTCTCCAGCCAAGATGTGGACGTGGTTTCCCTCCCATCCATCTAGTGAGGATAGGGATACTCAAATATTAAAGGTAGAGAGGGTGCTGGCTGTCATCTGCAGGGATATAGGCCTTGTAGGTCTTATAGTGGGACTCTCCTTGTTGCATATGGTCACCTTCCCCCCAGTAACACTGGGTGACAACTGGGGATGGTCGTCCACCTTTGAGGTCCCCAACTACACCTTCTCCAATATCCTTGTGATCTCCGAAGTGCACTTTAGTGTTACTTGCTGTCTAGATCTTCGGTGCCTTATGTATACAAGCAGGGTAAAGCATACCCGTGTTAAAAAACTCTCAGGTTGTCAAAGCCATGGGAGGTGGTATCTCCTTGGTTCCTCCTACTTGCACTACTACTGGCGGTGATATTGAAACCAACCCTGGCCCATTAAATCTGACCCACAAAATCCTTCCCATATGGGGGATGGGTAAGGGACTAAAAATAGCTCATCTTAACATTAGGAGCCTGCTACCTAATCGTGATGAGCTATTAGCATGGGTTGCACTCTACAAACCCAACATCCTAGGGGTGACGGAGACCTGGCTGAAACCCCCTGTCCCTGACTCTGCCTGTGAACTCACTGGGTATGAATTCACCTGACTCGACAGAGCTGGGGGCAAGGGGGGGTGGCATACTAATCTACCATAAGAGCCACTTAAAAATCTCCCAAATTGCCCACCAGGATTCCAACGTGTTCCCCTGTGAGTTGCTACATGTGCTACTGCTCCTTGGGGATGCAAAGAAACTGCACCTGGTGTGCACCTATAATCCTCCAAGAGGTGGGCTACCTAGATTAACTCACCTCATGGACAGAATTGGTCCCAGAGTAGGGGATAATGAACTCATAATCCTGGGGAATGTAAACCTTAACTGGGATAGTGGTAATGTTAAGCAGCTTGAGCCTCTGCTTGCTAACCTTGCCCTGACCCAGCTCATCCAGGAACCAACTAGGCGGACAGCAAATGGATACTCCAGCACCTTACTGGACTGGATCATGTCTAACCATCCTGACATGATCTCATCAGCAGGTACATTATCTGACTCCATCTCTGACCACTCACCGGTTTTCTGTGTATGGAAAATTCCCACCCCCAAAATTCCACACAAAATGATGCATGTCAGAAACTACTCTAGATTCAATACTGAGGAGTTCCTGGAGGACCTAAGAGTTACTGACTGGTCTGGGCTGTATAGTGCCACTAACCCCTCGGCAGCAACCTCTTACTTCCTCTCCACCTTTGGGGCCTTGCAAGACAAGCATGCTCCCAAGGTCACCCGTAGGGTGAGGGGGTCCTCTACCCTCTGGTTAAATGGGAATATCCTAGCCCAGATGCGGGAGAGAGATAAGTGTTGGGCTCGTTCCAAAGGTACCAATGATCCCACGATTATTTGAAGGTACAGACACCTCAGGAACAAGTGCAAAAAGGCCATCAGGGCAGCAAAGAGTGACTTTTGCAAGTCCGCCCTACTAAGCTCTGCCAGTAATCCCAGGAGGTTCTGGAGAGATATTAAATCCCTTGTCAGCGGATCCTCCGATCCGGGGGTTACGGACATGGTCATAAGCGGAGTCTCCTGCAATAATCCCTATACTATTGCCAACTCCTAAATAATCACTTCTCTGACCTCTCGCCTTCACAACCCTCTTCTCACCTGATGAGGCTGTGTCCACCCCTTCCCTCCACTCTGCTGGAGGGTCACCCTCCTCATCAAATGTTCCACCTCAGGGCTGTATCAGTTCAGAACTTGCAGAAATGCCTAGCTGGCCTCTCCCGGTACTCCAGTCCTGGCATAGACAACCTGGAGCCTAAACTTCTTAAGCTTGGTGCTGCACACATTGCCTCACCAGTAGCCTTTGTCTTCAACCTACCCCTTGGTCTGGGGACCATCCCAGACATCTGAAAGAGGCAAGGATTGTCCCTGTACTGAAGCAAGGAAATCCCAAACTGCCTGACAATTATCAACCGATTGCCATTCTCCCAACCCTTAGCAAGCTCCTTGAAAAGGTAGTGGCTGAGCAGCTTTCGGAATATATCCACTCTCATGAACTTCTGTCCCCAGCCCAGTATGGCTTTTGTAAGGGACACAGCACCACCACAGCCTTAATCTCGCTTACATCAAGTATCTGGACAGCCATGGACTAGGGCAAACTCTCTGGTGCAATTTTTATCAACCTGTCCAAAGCCTTTGACCTCGTTGACCACAAACTGCTTGGTGCACAGTTGTGGTCACTTGGCCTCTCCCCCCATGCCATGAAATGGCTAATGAGTTATCTCCATGGCAGAAAGAAGCATACCTGCTTCAATAAAGTCCTCTCCGAGTCCCTACTGGTTACCTCCAGAGTGCCTCAAGGCTCAGTACTGGGTCCCCTCCTCTTCTCCCTCTTCATCACTCATCTACCCATGGTTACTACCAGCTGTAGCGCCACCATGTATGCAGATGATCTGGTAATCCTGGCTCACTCCCAGAATGCCACTACCCCAAACCAGAACCTGACCGATGACTTTAATAGAGTATTGTCATGGGTTACTAGTCACAAGCTGGTCCTGAACCTGAAAAAGACACAGGCTATGCTCTTTGTCTCAATGGCTAAAATCAAAGCCTCATCAGCCTGCTTACACGTCACCAGTGCAGATGCATCCTCACTACCCATAGTGAGCATCATCAAATATCTGGGGGTAACACTTGACCCCCAACTTGACATGGGTAATCATATCCTTAACATCTGCAGGGCAGAAAACTGCAAGTTGGGTCCGGCCTATAGGGCCAAGTATAACCTTACACCGGCAGCCAGGCTTGTCCTAGCGAAGGGTGTGCTCCTTCCCTCCCTCAGCTATGGCCTGCACCTATTTGCTCGCTCTCCAAAGACACATCTCACCCGGTTGTACACTGCTTACAATAACATTTGTCATTTTGCCTTGGCTGCTCCTGACTTCAGCTGCTAGAGCTATATGAGAAACTCTGCTGGCTCTCACCAGCTAGATACCTTGATTTTGGTTTTGGATGCCTCACTGGGAAAGTGATCAGAACTAGCACCCCCCAGGGGCTGGCCCGGCTTCTGTCTAAACTGAATCCCACCCCCTACCAACTTAGGTCTCTCACATTAGGGATGCTCAAAGTCCCTCCTATCCGGGCCCTCATGGGGGACCGGGACTTTGCCATAAGTGCACCCAGACTCTGGAATTCGCTGCCTGTGGATATCCGAGCTGACCCCTCCTATCTGAGTTTTTGAAATTCCCTGTGAGGTTTCCTAAAACTAGCATCAGAGTGTGACTGCCCCAAACCTCCCTAGAGTAAAGTGTCAAATTGTTTTGTCTGAACCTCCACAGGGTGTCTCCATTGAATTCCTGGAGATATTTTCCCCACTGTATCAATGACTTCTGACTACTCCTGCCTAAAAAGCCTTGGGCATTTTTACACCCATTATTTCTCCACGGCCATAGGCTAACCATGACATATTGCACCTTGGTCACTTGGTAGAAACTTGTACTACCAAGTGTTTCTGTTTCTGTCTAACATGTGCATATTTAGAAAAATGTGATGAGCTGTATATACCTGCCCACGATCCAACTAGCCTAGGGGGTGTATACGACAATGTTATAAGTTATATTATGACCAATCCAGTCCTTGAGCTATGCTTCACTCCTATGTATGATGACCTGTATATATCTGTCAGTTGAACTAGCCAGTCTAGAGTGTATAATCTGAAATGTGCTTACTACTATATGTTTCCCCTAGCATCAAATGATGTATTTCCCACATGTTTGTTTACTGTGACAAAAAACTGTACTCTCTTTGCAATGTTTCCTTGACTGTTGTTCCTCATGTTGTATTCTCCCGGGTCATTCCTGAAAATAGGCATAATACTTGTCTAGTGTACTTACCTGGTAAACAAAAGCTAAATAAATAAATCATTTACACCAATCACTACAATATTTACCCAATGGAATTTAGCCAGTCAAGGACCCCCAAATAAATCATGCATCCTAACATGTTCAGAGTTCAAAAATGTGACAGTATATAATTAGACTACTATATGTACAGTAACAGTCCAAGGAATATGCATAGAACCACAATGAAATATAACCTCCACCCCCCCCCCCACTGGGGAAGACAACTAGATAGAAGAAGTACATATTCACTATGTATGTGAGCCAAGAGTCCTAACATACCATGATTTACACCAATCACTACAATATTTGCCCAATGTAATTTAAACTATCCAGGACCCCCAAGCAAATGAGATCATGAATCCCAATATGTTCACAGTTCAAAAATGAGACGGTATACAGTAATACTACTGTAAGTACAGTAACAGTCCAAGGAATCTGAATAGAACCACAATGCAATAACCCCCCCGCCCCGGGAAGATAACTAGGTAAAAGGAAGTACATATTCACTAGATATGTGAGCCAAGCATACAGTCATTTACACCAATCATTACACTGTTTGCCCAATGTAATTTAATCTGTCCAGGACCCCCAAGCAAATGATATCATGCATCCCAATATGTTCAGAGTTCAAAAATGTTACCGTACATAATAAAATTACTGTATGAACAGTAACAGTTTAAGGAGTCTGAATAAAAACCCAATGGAATTAACCCCACCCCAGAGAAGATAACTAGTTAGAAGGAAATTAGTATTCATTATTTATGTGAACTAAGAGTCATAACACACTGTAATACCATTATGTCATGTACCTGAATATAAGCCTATTTCAATGTAACAGCAACCCTCACACCCATCACACCCACATAACCCCCCACACACACACACACACACACAAAGTAAAATACCCCCCTCCACACACATACACATAGTTCTTTGGTGGAGAACCAACATGTTACTAACCAGTTAAAAGGGACACTATAAATATTAAAACAAAAACAAAGACACGTTGAAGTCCTAATATATGTCCATCCTTTGAAGTAAAGATCTGTGGATGTTTAAGTCCTATAATGTGCCATAAACCCCAAATCAATGTTCATGCCATCTTCTACCATACTGAGAAGTAAAATGAGCCTGAACTCAGTAGCCCGTCTCTGTTCTGTACTTTTTCAATGTCCTTTTAAGACCATTACTAACATATCTGAGGCTGAGTGGTCAGGCTGAGAGAAGTGTTGTCCCACTGGTTTTTTGGTAATCTACATATTAGTAGTATGTCTGTGCAAGCTCATTCTAGTGCAGAGAGGTTGACTTGTCTCTCCAACATACCCTGTTTGTGGACATCTCTTGCATTGAATGAAATAAACAACATTCCATGATGCACATGTATAATTCCCCCGTACCCTCAGTTGTCTGTTTAGTGATATAACCACACAGTCCAAAGAGGAAATAAGCTCACAAGTCTTACATCTGAGTTGATTATGGGGTTGTGTACCATTTGATGTCATGGTATTCTGTTCTGGTCCAAGTTTACTCCTAATAATCAAGTTGGCTAAATTACATGGTTGTTTATTAATTAGTGGTAGTTCTTGAAAAATACAATTTAGGGTCTCATCCTCACTAAATTTTGGATGGAGGTCCTTAATAATCTTACGTAGAAGTTCAAGGTCAAGATGATATGTGACTACTGAGTATTCTGTTGGTAGTTGTCCTTTCCTTATACTGAAGTAGTTGTTCTCTTGGTATCTGTGTTGCACATTATACTGCTCTGTTAATTTCTCTGGAAGAGTACCCCTGCTCAATAAAGGTGTTTTTCAACATAACCAAATGTGTACATCTGTCTTCCTCATTTAAAAAGATACGGTGATACCGAAGTGCCTGACTGTACATTATAGACTATTTTGTGTGGCTTGGGTGATTACTATTTCTGTGTAAGTATGTCTGTCTGTCTGTTGGCTTCCTGTAAATACATGTATGTAAAGTTTAATTTAAAAAATACACAACAGAGACAGGCTTCTGAGATCTGGCTTATTTTACTTCTCAATATGGTAGAAGATGGCATGAACACAGATGTGGGGTTTATGGCACATCCACAGACCTTTACTTCAAAGCATGGACATATAATAGGTCTTCAGCGTGTCTTTGTTTTTGTTTTAATATTTATAGTGTCCCTTTTAATTGATTATCAACGTGTTAGTTCTGCATCAAAGAACTATATATATATGTATGTGTGCGTGTGTAGGGGGTATTTTTTTATTTTGTGTGTGGAGGGGTTATGTGGGTATGTTGGGTGTGGGGGTTGCTGTTATATTGAAGTAGACTTATAGTCAGGTACATGACATAATGGTATTACAGTGTGCTATGACTCTTAGTTCACATACACAATGAATATTAATTTCCTTCTAACTAGTTATCTTCCCTGTGGTGGGGGTGGGGTTAATTCCACTGGATTTTTATTCAGACTTCTTAGACTGTTACCGTTCATAGTCATTTTATTATGTACTGTCACGTTTTTGAACTCTGAACATATTGGAATGCATGATCTCATTTGCTTGGGGGCCCTGGACAGATTAAATTACATTGGGCAAATATTGGGGGTGTGTGGTTTGAGCGCCAGCATGATGGCAGCCTTAATTGATTGTTCCGTGCTTTACTGGACAAAATTTGTGTTCTATCTCGTCAGCTAACTTATGGGGTATACTTAACCCACCCCCACTGACTGCCAACAGATGTAATTTTAGTTCTTCAACCGACCGCAACAGCTGAAAAGATCAGAGGCATGCAGATGCCACACCAGATGCACTATGCCGTGCAAGCCCCAATCACCATTCCTGGAGTGCAAGCAGTGCAGACAACCACATCGTGATTCTTCAGAGCCAGCTACAATGCCTGGGAAATACTTCTGCTGCCCAGAGCCACTAATATAACTCTCCACAAGCATCTTAACCAAGGAGGAGGTAGCATCAGGCTCCCCCCAGACTACTACAACCCCAGCACCCTCCAGGAATCCCTGAGCCAGCAATCACAAGTGGAGGTCTCACTTTCATACATCACTAAGATGTTGGAGGCATTGTTAACCAGGGTGGATGGGATCAGTTCTGCCCTCACTGGCAATGTTGTGGACTTCCACAGACTAGAAGACGAAATGAATGTGGCTGAGCAATGAACAGAGGAGCTGGAAAGGCACCAGGGGCTAGTATGGCAATGTCTCCAAGACCATCAGGCGAAATTTGCCAAACTATGAGAAAGAGCCGAGGACCAGGAGAATCGGGATGCTGGACTAATGTAAGGATCCTGGATGTTCCCGAGGGTACAGAGGACCAGAATATGGAGCAATTTCTTAAAGAGCTCATCCCCCAACTACTAGGAGACCGATGTAAGGGCTTTAATGACATTTCAACCAAACCTATCATCACATATCTGTTAAGGTACTCTGTAATAGAACAATTACTCAGGGCATCGAGAGATCTCAGGGACGTTACTTGGAAGGGATCCCATATACCATTTTATAGGGACTACTCACATGAAGTGGTGGCCAGGAGCAAATTTTTTGCCTCCCTGAAAAAAACACTGCAGGCCCATGGCTTTAAATATCATTTCAAGGGACTCACCTCCTTGTATGCTTTGAAGGATGGCAAGGATATCCTAGCCCAATACCCACAGGAGGTTGAAAACTGGCTTTCCAGGCAATGGACCACCATACTGAAACACACTACATCTCCCAGACAACTCTGGGTCCCTGGAGGGCAGGAATAGTGGCAGGGGAAAACAGTTTCCCAGGGACTCCTTTCAGGAACAGATCGGTCCCACTCTAAATGAGCCCCCAAAGCCAAGCTCGAAGGGACATCTAGATTTCTCAGTCCTGAACTCTACTGGGCCAACTTCCTCAGAACCCTAACTTAAGCCACCAGGGCCAGCCACTGACTCTAACAAACTACAACACGAGGGTCACCCCTGACCGAGATCCAGAAGCTGCCAGCACCTTGCAACTAACCAGCATTCTGCATCTCCTCCCGCTAAGCTCCCAAGGGAGGACTCAGCTTCAGAGAAGGAAGCAACTGGACCTTCAGCTCAAGACTCTGATTACATGGACACCACTGCACCTCTGGACTGGGTGGCAGAACTTCCATATCCTATAGAGGGCATAGAAGAAGCCCACCTTCCAGTCAGGCCAGGTCTCAAATCCTTCACTGAAATTGTGGCTGAGGGCCTGCCACCTCAGAAGAGTGCAGACAACTCTCCCAATGGGTCAACGATCCCAGAACTGGAAGGGTGACGATTAAATGTACCACACAAAGATAAGATATGGACCTTTTGATGTTAACAAATACATTTTTTTTAATGATACATAACAGTTACATTCTGACTCTGGTCAGCAGCCCCACCTCCCATTTTGGGGGTTAATGAGAGGCTTGGTATGCTCCTTTCATCTTTCCTCTGCCTGCAGGCTGTCTTTTGCTGGGACTGGGGGGTGTCAAAGCCATGAACCTCCTGACAACCCCCCCTTCCCATATGCTGTTTATAAGCTATGAGGCCCGGCCTTCAGATGTTCAGTAGATACTCCTGAAAAAGGAGGGGGGGTATCTACCCCTCTTTTTTTTTCTTGCTCAGGCCATTTCCCGGGGGGGGGGCACCTTTTCCTTGATCCTGATAGGGGGGCACGGGCTCACAAACTTGGCATGCTCATGCCTACAGGGTATTTTTGACTATTAGTGGTTGGATTGTTACTGTTTATACATTGTTTATATCCCGTCTGTTCAGCTGTTGTTATGAAAGCTATGTAGGTTACTTTATATGTTAAAAATATAGGTTAGCGAAATGGTCTAATGTTAAACTTCATAGGCGGCTATTGTTGGACCCCTCACTCCTTTTCTCTCTCCTCTGATCCCCACCCCAGATCCCAAGGTTTGGGACCCCCCCCACCGTCACCTATTAGTGGTGTAAAGTCCAGGTAAGGATGGGCCACTTCATATTCAACCCTTCCTATACCCCATTCAGGTGTGTGAGCCAACATAGCTTGGGATCATCAGCACTGCTGGGAGTCCTTTTACGTGCTTAACTCCTCACCCTTAGTGATTTCACAGTAGAATAATCTCCTTTATATCTCTTAATTGTTCAAGACATTTCAGCACTGTTTGCTATGCCGTAGTTATTCTGAATTCTTTCTCTTTTAAAGCTATAGCAGTTGTCTCGTGCACTTATCACATCGCAGAACTCCTCTCACTGCACTTCCTACAAACCCTAGTGATTGATAGGAGAAGTGTACCCCAACCCCCTCCTGAAAACCAGGTAACCCTTCACCCGATCCTGTTTGATGACTCGGAGGTGAGTGGCATTTAATCTTTAAAGTGGGCCAGTCATGTCAGGCATTACACAACCGGGGTTGAGGTGTGTTTCATGGAACAATAGGGGCCTTAACCACCTGATGAAATGCACCGAGGTATTGCAGCACCTTCACTCCCTACCAGCTGACAAAGCCCTTGTTGCTCTTGCTGCTGCATCTGAACCATTGTACTGTGCCTCCTTCTCCATTGTATGCTGCTGTCCTTAAGAAACAAATGTGAGTGAACTGAGAGCTGTGCTGCTGATGCTGCTTCATTTAGGACATCCTCCTGGGCCTCCAGTTCCATGATGTGCTACTGCCTAGAATAACAAAACCTGAGTGAACTGAAAGCTGTGATTCTGCTTCTGCTTCATCTGGACCATCTTCCTGTGACTCCTCCTCCATGGTATGCTGCTGCCGCAAAGAACAAAACATAAATGAGCTGACAGCTGCACTGCTGCTACTGCTATGTCAGCACCGTCCTCCTGTGCCTTCACTTCCTCAGCAGGGTGCTACAGCACCAACAAACCAAAGACTAGTGAACTGATAGCTGCCCTGCTTCCGCTGCTGCTGTTGCTACTATGTCTGGCCCATTCTCGGTGCCTCTCCTTCCTTGTGGTTGAAGTTGCTTACCATTTTAAAAATGTACGGCTTGGATGTTGACTTTTTGATATACCAATTACTGTGAACGTGCAAACCTGCATCCATCCACCCTCCTAAAGGTTTATGGTTAATATTTATATACATGGAAAACACTCAATATATAAGGAATTCTTTCCGTCCCCCTTAATTACTCTACCTCTGGAGGGGGCAGAGCAGCAAGATGGCCGTGGTGCTGCTCTGCTCCATGCTGCTGACTTTTTAGTTAAAGTTAACTCCATTCTCATGGTTTTCCCTGTTGTAAGTTTGAGAATCTCTTTTTCCTGCACCTAAAACTTCTGTTAAATGCTAAAAAAAACAAAGCCATGCTCTTTTCCCCTCACGTCAACTCAATAAACCACTGTCCCTTAGGTGTCACACCACAAATCACAACCCTCCTGGGGGAACCACTGGAGTTAGTGGACAGATTTAAATACAGTACCTGAACTTTTGGATTGACTGCAGATTTTCCTTCTGATCATATTGAGGAACTGGCAAAAAAGTTAAAACAAAGACTAGGTCTCTGTTTTTGATTTAAACACTTACTAACACAGAATGCCAAAACAAGACTGGTGCAAACTACTTTCCTTCCTCTCCTGGACTATGCCAACTTTCTTTATAGTCATGGACCCAGCACTGCATTAACCAAGCTCGACACCCTGTATCATAGAGTGCCAAGATTTATTACTGGAGCACCATACTCTACCCATCATTACTCCTTCTATTCCCAGCTTGGTTGGAAGTCACTTAAACCCAGAAGACTAAAAAACACAGCTACTTGGACCTAGAGAGCACTTACTAATAAGCTCCCCCAATACATTTCCAATAGCCTGCTAACTAGTACCTCTGGAAGTTACTCCCTGAGAAGCCTCTCCTACATGTCTCTCGATATGCCCAGAATCAGAATGCACTTTGGCAGATCTTCTAGGAGCAATGCCCTTCCTGTCCTTTGGAATAATCTCAAAAAACCCTGACACTATCACATTTTGTTAAAATGGCCACCTTTAAAACTCTGTTCGTACATTCTATTAAAGATTCTTGTAACTGCTTTCCTTAACTACCTTCATGTCTGGAGCTTTGTGTGCTTGCACTCTACCCCCAGCTCTCATCTAATATGATTTGTTGCTGTTACCTCCTCCTCCTCTTCCCTGCCATCTACCTCTTCTATCTACCCCCCCATGCTCTTACTGACCTGCTTCTGACTCTCAGCTTAATAGTAATCTTATTTCTCGCTTAGGTGTACTGTATGTCATTGTTATATTGTGCTCTGTAAATTTTATAAGATTCTATCCTATGCTGTAATGCATTGCTGACTTATGTTCTCCTTGGCCCAGGTCCACCTTGTAAATGAGTTCTCTCAATGGTGAGTCGCCTGGTAAAATAAAGATTGATTGATTGATTCTTCTAGAATTAATTAATTGTTTTGCCTAAAAATGGAAGAGTTCGAAGTTCTGTGACATTTTTGTATGCTTTGTTCTGCCTCTCTGGAGTGTTTGGAGTGCTCAAGTGTTCAAGTAAATTGGTGTCTCTCGTGTTTGCTCAAACACAGTGGCTAGTTTTAAACAACATTTTGGCTAAGTCGCTGCTGTTTGGACTGCTGAGAATCAGTGTTTCTAAGGTTCTGTTGGTTTTTCATTGGCTGACTGAGGACCAGTTTGATAGTGGTGGCTCTGAATGCTTTCAAGAGTCTAGCCAGTGATTGTACTGAGCTGTGAGAGCTGAAAGGATCAGAGATCGGAGGACTCATTCTGGTTAGAAAAGAGCGCCATTAGCCCAGAATTCACTTATGTACTTGAAAGCTTTTCTTCATCACTAACAAGTATGCCAACATTGCCAAGGGTTGGGGAGTTTATATTTTAGTTAAAAAGAAAGAAATACTAAGCTCAGTGGAGTGTTTGTTCTCTCTTTGACTCCCTAGATGAATTATGCTACTATGAAGGACAAAACGATGAGCGGAACAACAGAGTAATGGAGCACAAGTGGTCGGACAGGAGGAAACAGAATTTAAGAATGTCTTTGGTGAGGTTAAGACCATTAGGGTCATGAACTCTATGAAATTCAGAGCAGATAATCTTTGAGAGCAGATATATGGCTGCAAGTCCCTGTGTGCTCCTAAATTTATTAGCCTAAAAAATTGCACTATAAAAGGAGCTTTTACTTGCTTCATTTTTGCACATGAAGTGATTGACCTAAGATGACTCTGCATTCTGAGGTACTGATAACTTACTTTTTTGCATGGCTTATTTAAAGAGATAAAATAGAAGTGCTTTGCTGACAGAATATGACCATAAGGAGTACAGACTTTGAGTACTGCCTAGATATTTATAAAAAAAAAATTTGTGCAAACTTACAAGGTCATGGTGAATTCTCTACAAACCTTGCAGCTGGTTAACTAATTTTTTGTATTTGGAAAAATGGTCCAAACACCGTGAACCTTAACATGTCTCTTCCTAGAGCAATTTGTGTATAGTAAAAGTTGGGTGGGATATTCCTTCAGATTGTGGCAGCTTCAAAGACCACATTCTGTGATTCCTTGAGTATAATAGGAATTTTGTTATGCCTGGAGGATTATTTATTTGCACATTTTCATATTTGTATATAAATATTTCTAGAAAAGTATATTTGAAGTGCGTGTACATTTCAATTGTTTGTATTTTTTTAAAACGTTATTTATTGAAATGTTTATTCTGTTGGTATAACATGGTCTGAGATAAGCTACTACCAACTGCAGGTTGACTTGTTATTCTTCTGAGTGTAGGGTCCTGGTGATTGCATGATCACTCAGGTACCTTGATCCCAGATTTGGGATAGTCTTATTCAGGCTATTAGAGCGTAGGAGTTTGACTGTCTACATTTTCTAATTTGCTGTTGATGAGCTGGGATGACGTACTGGGGATGAGGTTCTTTGTGGTTTGTGTCAGAGGCTGGGAAGGTTGCCTTGGGATCTGTTCATGCTTTACAATCATTAATTCCTTAGTACGTGTCTGTTTTGTTGGTACACTGGGCTTGGTATTCTCCTATGATATGGGGACAGGACTTGGGGTCTCCCTGCACCTTGATCGAAGTCAACTTTTGTTTTGGTACCTATTTACTTGAAATTTTGGCAGTGGGACAACTAGTGGCCTTCTATCAATGGCAGCTTTTTTGGGTAGGGATTATAGGTTTATAGATTGATTAGGAAGGCTCACATGAAGGCAGTGTTTTTTTAGAGCACTGATAAGGTAAGAGACGTTGGGTCTTAATTCAAGACTCCGGCTGATATACAGTATATAGGAGGGAGATTCTACAGGCATAGCCCCATTCTAGATGGAGTGACTATCACAGTGTGGTGTGCCCCAGAATAAGATACAGATAAGGCTCTCTGTTTGGTGGCAGATGCTGTTTACTAAGGTTTTTCTCTCT
The DNA here is from genome assembly GCA_016271365.2 of Neoceratodus forsteri. NCBI lineage: Eukaryota > Metazoa > Chordata > Ceratodontiformes > Ceratodontidae > Neoceratodus > Neoceratodus forsteri. The sequence continues at coordinate 1,664,778,483 of CM057450.1, read as the reverse complement.
CCCAGTCACTCCTTTGGATACTTTCCGCCCTGGGCAAACACTCCAGCTTATTTTCTGGCTTGGATAGTTGGGGTGAATTTACAAGTCCTAGTGCCCCTTTAAATGTCAATTGGGCTGATTAGGATACAGTCAAGGATGATTAACATGGTAGTTATGATATTTTTCCTAAGTGAGCAAGGTTTCCACCTTATTCAGTGGACCCTTGATTCTAAATGTATCTTTTATGTGCAGGCCCTAGTCAGGGATACTATGAGATTAGAATATAACTAACATATGTCAAGGACCATTGTTTTCATTCTGGTGCTGTAGCAATTTTTTTGTTTATGTATATATGTTTAGTGGATTCTGCAGGATTGCTTTTTATCAACCCAAATATATACTGTAAGTGTAAATTTTAATATATGCATATCAGAATTTTATGTTATTGTATGCATCATGTTTTCAAAGCTGTAATGGCATACTGCCAAACAGTAAAGCTTTTGACTGGCTACTCAATGTGTAATGAAATATAACTGATTAGTTACAAATGTATGTGCAGTCTCTCTGTGATCATGTGAAGTGTCACCCACACTCTCTTCCTTGCCACCATTCAACACCAAGTTAAGTCAATAGAATGCTGATGTAGTGGTATTAAGTGTACTGAACTGAAATCATAAAGCCATTCAGACTCAGCAGGCACCACTCTAATGGCCTTTCCCTGTGTTTTGCTTTATACAACACATGTCACTCAAGGTGCACCCTTGGCCTGAGGAGTACTATGATAGTTAGATTCACTACAATACTGGTTTCATACCAGAAAAAATATTTAATACTTATAACAAACTGCCACCACAACAGCAACAAAAGTGAACAATTGAATGAAAATACAAGAAGCAAAACAAAAATAACTATTTACAAGGAAAAAACATTATTTTGCTGAATCAAACTCCCTACTCTCCTCAGCCTATGATGGTGGTGCGAGTAGTGGTGCAGGAGAGATGGGTGGGGGTGAAAGCAGTACATCCAGCTTGCTCAGTATTTGCTGCTGGCTGGCAAGAATTTGTTGCTGCACAGTAATAATTTGTTGTTGATTGGCAATACTTTGTCCTGGCCTCATTTTTTTCAATATTACAAAAACATCACTTGGTTGTGTTGGCTATGGGAGGTGCTCTGGATGGCCCGCTGCTGGTTTGTTCCTGCCCCCTATCCTTGACATCAATTTGGGCCTTTAATGCCTTTTGTATTTGTGCAATCCATAAGGGTATCCAAGTACTGAGGTCCTTGGATTCCTTCTGTGTACCTTCTGTTGCTGTAAGCACAGGAAATAAAGGTAACCTCAGGGTCTCTCATCCCATGTCCCCTCACTCGACCTTGAGATGCAACATAACATTATTCACACTCTACATCAACATTTTCAATAACAATGATGATAACATACATGTAGATATATGGGACATCAGGGTTTGTGAAAGAACAATTAAATAGTGGATCAATTTAGTGTTACCCTTCACTTCAAATAGTGGCGGTCAATGGTTCCATGTCAAAATAGTGCCAGCAAAACATCACGGATAAAGAACAGCAAGGAAAAAGCAACGAAAAGAAAAACTGTGACCAGCAAAACAGTGCAGATCAAGAAGACAAAATCACAGACCCGATTCACTGACCGGGTCTCCAGCTGTGCAAAGGGGGGACAGAACTTGGAGGAGGGAGCAAGTGTAGGGGGGAGCAGATTGGGGGGCATACATGGAGGGGAGAATGGGGAGGAACTGCACCAAAATCATCACAGTCACTTTATTTACTTGCAGTAACTTTCTGTGGGAAGGGGGCTCCACACACCCCTTTGAGGGGGACTTCACTCCCCACACCACCTTTACAATTTATAATCATCACTGGGGGATACAACTTGAGGAGGGGGACAAAGTCAGGAGAGGGGGGACATTGAACTGGTGGCAAGTGTTAAACATAAAAAAAAAAAAACCAGGAGGGCTGAGGTATTGAACACAGGCCTGCCAGGGGTAGCAAGCACACACAGGTGGTGTCTGTAACCACTGGGCTACAGTGCCAGCACATTTGCCACCACCCACTTACATTGCCAATATATATTACTGCTTACATCACTGAAATCAGCAAGTGCTATAAAGACCATGTCGCTATTATGATGTGAATTGTTTTTCATGTGCTGTTATTCACTTGCTCATATTTACTTGCTATCTTGCTGCAATGCCGTGGTCAATCAGCAGAGAAAATCCCAGTGTGAGACATTGGCTGCAGTCAGTAATTTTATGGTACATTACCTTACCTTACACAAGACATTTCCTGATAATGATTAGGGATGTAAGTTTGTCATGGCAGTCATACACGTCATTGATTCCATGACGTTAAATCTTTATTCAGGACTTCCATGACTTTCACTAGTGTCATCGGAATGTAGCAATGATGACAGTGCCACAACATTTACTATTGTTTACTAATGATTTCATGAACAAACAATGAATCATTAAAACCTCATCCATGACAAACTTACATCCTTAATAATGATACATAACTAAACTTTGCAATATATACTGGTGCCAGCCAGGATGCAACATATTACTGCTACAGTGTATCACAGAATGCTACAGTATGCTGCAGAGAACAGTGTAATTCAGTAGCATGAATTAAACCTTTCTTTACTGCAGTACTTTGTCACATGCCATTTACTGCAAGTTGCTGTATTACATTGTGACTCTTTCCATAGTACTTGGCTACCCCAGTACACTTTTTCTCTGTAGTGTACATGTTCAGGTACTACAGCATCTCATTATGTCTCTTGCCTCCTAGTTCACTTTCTATCCAGTTTCTCTGTGTGTGGTCCTGATATTCCCAGAAGTTATCTACATCTGTTAGTATGGGCCCTTAGTAATTCATATCAGGGTTCACCAGGTATCACAGGGTTATAGTTTCAAAAGTAAGTCCCGGCAATGTGCTCCTAATATTCCCCTGTGTGTTCATTTCAAACAACATGTCCCTATCTAGGTAGGCCTTCCCACCCTTCCTCTTGCCATAATCCATATTAGGTTGGTTTGGAGGCCCCTACCTCCAACTAGAAATTTGTTAAAGGCTTTCAAGGTCCATATCATGGAGGTCCTGTTATTTGTGCTTTAAGCAAGTAGCTGGCTTCAAAAGTATGTTTCTAGTGAACAGATAATGTTAATTCTTCCTTGAGGCACAATAATTAGTGTTGTCTCATTTAATTTGATCCTAGAACTGGAAAGTGTAAAAGGGCCATGGCACTGGTTAGTGTCTTACTTGTCTCCTGCAGTCCCTCTCGCTGACAAAATGGACTCAGTTATGACCAAAGGAAGTAAACATTTCATCAGAGGGATGTTCAATGGTTGTCTTTTGCAGGATTTACTCAAGGTCAGGTGACATGTTTTGACCAATGAGTTTACAGCATTTTCCAGAGATTAGGTCGCTGGAGTCCAGTCAGTGGAGAATGGCTGACAGTCCCATGGACAAGCCTTGTAAGAGGGCAGGTTCTTTGTCTGAACTGCTATACTGTCACTCTGGTGATCATAGATGGTGAAAGGTGATACATGCTAGAGGCAGAGGTAAGGGAGGAGAATGTGGCAGTGCTGATGCTTAGGCATCAGATGCACAAGCTACAAATGTTAGGAATGGGAGAAAAGCTGAAAATCCCTCACCCACACAGCATGATGTTAGCCATCCCACGGCAGGTCCTGCACCACTGGCAGGGCTATCACTCCCTCACAAACACTTCTTCTCTGTCTTGGGGTTTGGGATGGGCACATGAGCAACTCTTCTCATAGGGGGTTACTCTTGGGGGAATATGGTGTGACAGTAAGTTTCAGGGATTGCAGGAGACAGAGATGAGCACTGCAGTGGACTGAAAGAGGGCCATTTGGATTAAAGTGTTAAAAAGCATACTAAATTTAATAAAAAAAGTAATTTTTCATAAAACGTACAGCACATCAGCAGTGCAGCTCCTACACCATCGTACTGCACTGCATTACATGGGGCAATACGATAAGTGGCACTGTAGACTACAGTGACAGTTATTGGTATTACCTCAAGTAGGAAGTACAGGATGTAGGCCTAGAACACGTGATCTTCCCATGTTCTACCCTCAGAGGCAAATATGATAGCCACTAGACTACTGTGAAACTGAAGAATCATTGGACATCAGTGCATACAACGTTACTGTAATCTCATACCTGGTCCAGGTTGACCCTCTGAAGTGCCTTCACCACCTGGTGTCTCTTTCTGGTTGACGAATGGCTGATAAAAACATAAATATAATAAGATCATCAAGAGCACTTTTATTACTGGTATATATTTTTAAATGTACCAAATGAAAGCTATAAACTGTGCACAGTTCCTCACAAACAGTCAAATAAAAATCCCCTAAAAAGAGCCATTTGGTGGCAAGTGTACCAGTAGAGGAACTAATTTAAAAAAACATATGGTTTCATTTCTTTCCTATTTGTTTTAGTGATTTTTAATATTGAAAGATTATTTATTAAAGTTTATTTATTGTATTTTGTTAAATGGGTATGCACGGTGCTGAGACTAAAAGTATGTTTTTTAGGCGTGACCAGAAACTAACAGCACAGTAGTATAAAACCCGACCAAGAAGTACAGTATGCAGTACAGACATTTATGTAACATTTAAACACACATTTTCTATGCGAAATAACCACTCCAAGGTGGACAGCAGTAAACACCCTGGCTAGTGGCATATCCCAATCCTGCCAACTCTGATGTGCACATTGATTGCATTACAGTGTTTCATTTGTTCAGTAAAAGTGAACAAAGTACAGTAAAACTCAATGATAATACTGTGACAGCATTTTTGTGGAGCCTTTGCCAATGTGACCACACCTCCCAAACTTTGCAATACGTGACTGTCCCAGTGTTGGAGGTTGCCCCACCAGTGCTTCAGTTGTTTGACTTTCTGCCCCAGATGTTTCCCTTCCTCAGAGACCTGGATGGCAATATCTGCCCATATTTGTTCCCTCGAGGGGTAGTCCAAACCTTTAGCACCAAGGAGATCAACTGCAATTTTACTAAATTTGGATATGAGGATACTGTACTCCTCGGGATAAAATGGTGCTGACAGTATCCTGACTTTGCTTGTGGTAGCTGGGGAATTGTTGTCAGCTGTGGTTGATGCCTGGCTTGCTTGATTTAGTTCTGAACCACTCTTTATAATAGTCTTAAAAAACTCTTCTGTTAGAACTGCATGACTATGTTGAGGAACTGTGGAATTCAATCTCATGAATACTGTAACACTAACAATTCCACAGTTTTCATTGAACAATGTTTAAGAACCATGGAACAGTATTCCAGCTGATTTAAGACATCAAGAATTGCAGCAGAATACTATTCCACAGTTCAAATGCACTGCGGAATACAATTCCACAGAAATAAATGGGTAAATCCTGTGTGATTTGAATAAGATGACAGACATTCAACATAACTTTATGGGTCACAGGTACATGTCTACAGTTTATTAGGAGTCAAATGGGTATATTTGAAGTTAAATTCACCCACTTGATTTCATGGAAATTATAAGTAATGACTGTGGAATGACAATCAGCAGGATAATGTTTTTGCAGAATATAATCCTGTGGATTATTTTATTTATTTATTTATTTAAGCATTTTACCAGGTAGGCATACTGAGCAGAGTACCGCTCGATTCCAGATGTGCCCTGGGGGAAGAGGGGAGAGGGAGAAAAATACAGATACAGAAAATACAGATACAGAAAATACAATAGCAGATACAAACAACTGTACAGCCAGTGAGAGAAGAAAATACAAAGGAGTAAAATTTAGAAACGAACACCTACATGTAGATTGCCTTGAGGAGAAAAGACAATAATGCAACCAGTATCGGAGAGTTCAGTAGGACAAAATGCAGACCACTAGCTACTACCTGAGGGGCCTGAAAAGCATGGCGGTATTTGTCTGCCTGGGTTGTAGATGCAACATTGTGTAATTGGCAGTAATAGGGGTCTGTGAATATCAAGTGTGGAGTAGAGCTGTACAGTAGAATAGGCATGATACTAGGATCTTAGCAGTGCAAGTTGCATGAGCAAGTAGCAGAGAAGTGCATCTTGAGGAGAAAGTTGAGATGTAGTGGGTTGGAGGTATGTCTAATGATGATCGGCAAGGAGTTCCAAATCTTTGGCATACGATATTTAAAGGCAGCCTGGACTATGGCGGTGGACATGTGTGGGACGTGGAGTAGCCGGGAATCAAAATTCCTGAGTGAGTAAGCTGGTGGGGGGGGGGGCTGCTAGGGCTGCTGCAAGGTAAATGGGGAGGGTCTGTGCCCAAAATTTAGCTGTGGTCCTAGCACAATGTATCAGTCTCCTACCATGGAGGGAAGGAAGGTCTAAAGACTGGTAAAGTTCACTGTGATGGGTGGAGGGGGGCAATCTAGGGTGAAACGACAGAAGAAGTGGAAAAGAGGATCATGTCTGGCTAGGTAGTACTCAGGAGCTGCACTGTAGACCATATCCCCATAGTCCAGGATTAGGAGGATCATTTTTGGTCAATTTCTGACCGCGCTGGCAGGGGGATGCAACTTTTGTGGCAGTATAAAGCACCCAGCATAGGGTGCAGTTTCTTGTGGATAGCATCGATATGCACCAAAAAGTCGAGATGCTGATCAAGCCAGACCCCAAGATATCTGAAGGACATACAAGACTCCAGAGGGGAGCCATCAAGGGTGTGGTAGATAAGGGGAGGTAGACACTTTTTCTTTCTCATTTTAATCCTTGATTTAAAAAAAAATATATACCTTGTAGGGGTTAAACTGTACTGAGAGAAGCGGTATGTCTAAATTGGTTCCTAGTTGCATGATTGCGCAACACTAGAGAAAGGAATGTGTGGCTGTAAAAAGGAAGTTCCTCAGACACTTTAACCAGTGAGCCTGTAGCTTAATGGTTAGAGCGCTGGAATGGCATACCAGCGATCTGATGTTCAAATCCCAGTAGGCCACATTTTTCCTTTCTCATTTCCATCCTTGATTTAAGGGAATGAAATAGGAATTTCCTATGGAATTCCACAGGCAGAATGGTCATTATGCTTTTATTCTGCAGGTAGAATTCTTCATTCAGCACAACACTAACAATAGGACAAATAGCTTAAATTACAGATCATCTAAAAAAGGTAAAAGGTCCCTATCAATAGATAATATTACCAGGAAAACAAATGTGGGGAGTGACTTAATTGCTTCCCTAAAAGATAGTCAAAGTTCTAATAACTGTTACTGTGTTCAGACAGGTGGAAGGATATATGCCATGTAATAGTTTTATATGGGATGTGGCACAGCCAGTTTCCAGAGGGGGGCTCTGTGAGATGATAGATGCCAGGTTTGTAAGAGGGTTGAGGTCCTTACCGAAGAGGTTGTCCATCTCAGAGCTGAGATTCAGTACCTGAGGGGAGATCACACACATGGGACTCAGGGAGCTGCTTCCCATTATCCCAAAGGCCCCTAAAGATCCACTTTGTGGGATGGACTGTAGAGGTAAGGGTGGGGAAACGTCTTGATTTGGGCAGGATAGTGTTTCCATGAGTGCACACAGAACCGATTTGCCAGTCTGGCAGAGGAGGCACAAGATGGCAGATCCAATCTCACTGATACAGCTGGTATTTCCAGGGAGGAAACTCCATCCAGGAGTGAAGAGCCAGGTGGGAGGGCAGAAATCAAGGCAGATAGGATAGTAAGAAAGTGATAGAGATTGGATACTCAGTAGTGAAAAGGATGGGGAGCATAATCAGTTGCAAAACACAGGGGGGAGTATTAATCATATACCTCCATTTGGAGATATCTGAGAAGATACTTCTATGGCTGGCGAGTTTGACCAGGACAAAAGGGGAAATCCAGATGTTGTGATTCACCAAGGAACCAATGATTTGGTGCATTGTAGTGAAGATCAGCATAAAGAAATGTTCAGAGAACCAGGTAGCAGGCTGAAAGAAGTTACAGGTATAGTCGCTTTCTTGGAGGTACAGCCGGTGCCACATGGAAAAGAAAGTAGAATGGACAGGATTCTGAAGTTTAAAGTGTGGCTAACAGGTTGGTATGAAGAGGAGGGGTTCAAGTTTTTGGGAGACTGGGGTCCCTTCTGTATGCCGACTGCATGGCTAAACCCACACAGTGAAATCCCTCACAGTGACAATCTCAACAGGTTTTGAGATTGTCACTGTGAGTGACCCGAGGGTGAAATGTCATCCTTTAGCAGATTTTCACCCCCTCAAGACAACTCTGACTTGTAGTTAGTAATCAATAGAAGGGGTGGCTCAGGGGGTGCAGCCCACCCAATAGAAAACACACCAATGTCTGACAGGCAAAATTTTGTCTGTCAGCACTGGGGATCTCACTATGCCGAACATCAACAACAGTGTTGTCAATTCGGCATAGGTAAACCGTCCTACCGGGTCATAATGTTGTACACTTAATAGCATACAATATTAGCGCTCACCCAGAATAGAGCTGTACAAGACAGTGAGTGGTACACTACCACGAATACTGCTGTATGCAGTATTACACCACTTGCACTATTCCAGGCAGTGGATAAGACCTCAGCTGGGATGGTGTTCCACTGAGCAGCTGCTGTGGCTCAATGGACTGAGCCACTGCAACAAGAAACCCAGGTGCTGTGCCTGGGACAAGGTTTGTTTCCCAGTCCCAGAAACTTCTATTTTGTTTTGCACTTTGTGCAATTTTATCTTGAACCCCCAGCCCCAGAGTTGAGAATCCTTATCGGGGGGTTCAGGGGCACAGCCCCCCATAATGGGTTATTGCCCCTGCAAAAAAAAAGAATGATACCGCGTGCAAGAAACTGCGCTGTATTGGCAGTGCAATTTTTGCATGCAGAATAATGTCTTGTGACATTATGACCCCGTGCCATAAACTGGTCACTTCTGGCATGATGTCAGGCTTTTCTGAAGGGCCATCTGAGCAAAGTTGTCACCAGGGTGCTTGGACAGAAGTGAAAGTTTTCATTCAAAGAAGTTTAAACTAGATGAGGGGGGAGGGATGGGTTAGGGCACAGGGACCAGAATGGGATCTTGTGAGATCCTGGTTAGCCCCACAAACAAACAGGATGGTGGAGACTACTAGGGGATGGAGAAAAGGGGAAAGGCAAAGAATAAGAAGAGATGTCATTGGGATGGAATCCTAGAAAGGGGAGCTAGTGAGGATAAATTGAAGGTGTTGTACACAAGCACAAGAAATTTGGGCAACAAGATGGATGAAATGCAGGCAGTGATGGCTGCAGAGGCAACTAGACATACTGTAGTGATGATTACCAAAATGTGGACTAACCTGAACAACTACAGAGAACTAACTGTCCCAGGGTACAAGCTTTTCAGGAAGGACAGGAAAATAGGAGGGCGGGGGAGTGGCTGTGTATGTGAAGGAAGATTTTAAGGTATCTGAAGATACAGCAATTGACGGGGTGGGGTAGAGTCACTGTGAATATAGGAGATGGAAGGGGAGAAAGAAGTTCAAAGCAGGGATAGTCCACAGGCTACTGGATAAAAAGGTAAAAAAAGGATGAAGCTCTGGAGAAGGAAATAAGGAATGTGGTAGGACTGGGAGAAATAGTGTTAATGGGTAACTGCAACCTTCTAGTCATAGACTGGGGGATGGCAGTGGCTAGAAGTCAGAAAGGTAAAGATTTGTGGATGTCACTCAGGACTGCTTCCTCACACTGTGGGGGGGGGTGACTGAGGCTACAAGTAGGAAGGCAGTACTAGAGCCATGATATCTAATCAGTATATTATAAGAGACATTACAATGGAGCACCCAATTAGCCAGAGTAACCATTGCACATTGAAATGGTGCATAAACCTGGGGTCGCAACAAGTGGCCTTTGAGAAATGGGGTCTGGACTTCAGAAAAGTGGCTTTCAGGAAAATGGGGAAGAAAATGACGGGACTTCCATGAAAGCAAGACACTAGATCTCATGGGGTTATCCCAGTTGGTGTAATTTTAGATAAATGCAGAAAGGACTCAAGGACTTCAGTAAGATAAAGGGTTCCATGTCATAACAGCGATCGCGAAATAGCGATTGCCATTACAGCGAGTGCACATCACTAAAACAAAAAGTCAATACGCACTCTAGCGAAGGAACATCGCTGAACCTAAATAGGTATTTCTGTAGGTCAGTCCCCCGCAACCCCCACTTAAGGATTACTAACTCCAGGGAGGTTGCACGTTGGGGAGGGGGAAAACCTTGAAAAATAAAAATTTTCTTAATTGAGCATGAGTGGCAATAAAAAACTGTATCCTCCCCAGCCCCGAACCCTTCCCACTGTAGCTTGCCACTCTCACCACTCCCCCATGGTGCCAGCGCTGCAGCCTCTCACTGTACAACCCCTAACACACCCTCCCTCCTCTTCCACCCTCTCTCCCAATCTTTCTGTAGCCTTCCCCTTCTTTCTGTCACCCTGATTGCTAACCTTGCTCGGTAGCCTACATAACAGGCATTATAATTGAGCCGCTCATATTTGAGTTGCTCAGTTGCAATCGCCGTTATGACGGTATATCAGATAAAGTGGTAGAGAAGCAGACAGTAATAAAGATGCCACCTAAGACCTTGTCAACACTATAATAAATCCCCCAAAGTATAGCAAACCCATATGGTTAGATGGGCATGTAAGACAGGCTATTAGGGACAAAAAGGGAGGTGATATTGCCTCCTTATAGATCACTTATGAGATTGCATTTGCTTCTGGAATACTGTGTTTAATTCTGGGACCCACACCTAAGGAAGGATAGGAATAGATTAAGATTAGAGACAGTGCAACAAAGGGATCCGATGATGATCCATGGTCAACAGGGCAAGGCATATTATGAGAGACTGACAAATCTCATTATGTATTCACCGTAGGACAGAAGGGAGAGGGGAACATAATATAGACTTTCAAGTTCATGAAAGGGTTCAACAAAGTGGACAGAGAAAATCTGTTCAGATTAACCGTGCATCTACCAGAGGACATGTTCTCAAACTGGAGGGGGCAAGAAACATAGAAACCTAGAATTTGACAGTGGATAAGAACTCCTTGGCCCATCCAGTCTGCCTACTTTTCCTCTCCTATACTGTCACCATAATTATGTGGTGATGAAACGAGGGCACTGGATAACTAACAAGGGCCTTGTTAGTCATTCGGTGCCCTTGTTTCATTACCACATAATAATTATTATATACAAAATTGCTCGTAAAGTTACCCCCCATAGTCTATAATGTAACGCATCCCGGCACTCTCCCTGTCATCACATCATAAAGATGCCAGAGAGCGGGGAGGCGAAGGGGTGGATCTAAACACCTGGAAGTACAGGAGCCCCAGTAAATATGAATTTAGGAGTGTTTTTTTCTCTGAAATTACTTAAGATTTTTTGGGCAACTACACACAGGCAGCTTTTCCCTCTGGTAAGGCACCGAAAGATGTGGTGCCTTACGTTATCTTGGTAAACCTCTTTAAAGGAACTATTGCATACTACAGTATATTATTAGTGAAGATGTTGCATCATTACTTGAAATATTGTCCATTAAAGGGACACCGTCACTGCCTTAGTTCTCAAAGTGTCCCTAGTTTAAAAAAAAAAAACATTTTATGATTGCTCATAGTCTGCAAAGATTGCTGATGCAGCCAGTAGTTTGATTCTGACTCTTTTTTTTTTTTCTTTAAAACAGTGAAAAACAGACTGCTCTCCATACTGGTTTTACCACACAAACACAGGTTGGTTTACATTCCTTTATCAGCTCCAGCTGCATCTTTCCTGGACTTGGGAACACCTGCAACACAGTCTAGCCCTTCATAATGCAGTGGGAGTTTAGGAGGCTACTGCCTCATAAGTCACTGCACTGTTAGGCTGTGTTTGTAATGTTTAGGAAGTTTGCAGTAAGAACAGATCCAGGACTGTAAACAAAACAAGGCTGTTTACAAATATACATTGCCATGAATTTTAGTTCTACTAAACAAGGAGACAGACAAAACAAACAACAATATCAATGAATGTTAGAGAAGGTAAGCAATCGTAAAATGTAGGTTTTTAACTAGAAATAATATGATGAAAAACAGGTTGACAGTGTCCCTTTAATATGGAAAAAAATGATAACTTACAAGAAATTTGCCAGGAGACAAGACATTTTTATGTTTGCTTGCATGCATGTGCAAGAAACATAGTGCCATTATCCGAGTTTTCAGAGGTGTGGAACCCATCTTCCAATTCAGTCAGTGTGTTTGCAGGCACAGCCACAGTTCTCCAATGAACGTTGCAACTGTCTATGACAGCAGTTGAAAATGCAGTGCTGTACAGTTGAAAGGAAGAGCTTAAACTGATGAGCAGCACTCCCCACTGCATGCATTCCCCACACACACACACACACACACACTGTATGGCCGATGAGGGTGCCCAACTCCCCATTGGCTCCACGCCTCCCCAAAAACATTTGCAGGTGCCACGCTGGGAACCCACCCCAGCGTGGCAAAAATTGTTATGTCTGGTGGGGGTGCCCAATCCCTCATCGGCTCCAGGCTGCCCCCAAACAGCCTTCCATCTGCCACACTGGGAGCCCACCCCAGCATGGCACAAGTCCATATGGCTGACAGGGGTGCCCAATCCCCCGTCGGCTCCATGCCCCCAAACAGCCTTCCAGCTGCCATGCTGGGAGCCCACCCCAGCGTGGCAAATGTCCCGCGTCATCTTCCTAAAAAAAAACCTGTAAACAAAAAAAGTTCCCTCGGCGGTCTCCCTGCCCACCTGCACCCACCCACTGATCACCCTGCCTCCCAACACCCCCCTCACCCCATACTTACCCCCGGAGCTCAGCACTAAGATCTTTGGTGGACCGGGAACATGTCTGCACTCTTCAAAGCCGACCGCAAACTGAAGAAATGCCGGTAAGCTGTATAATGCAACAAATAGGGTTTTTTTCAACTTTAATGCATATCTCAGGCATTTTTTGGAATTTTGGCACCAAATTTTCAACTTGGATTTTTTGGGACCCCTCCTCATGAATTCTGTCGCTGTCATGGCATTAATTGGGCCTGAAGGGTGATTTCGCAGTCACTGTGTGAAATCACCTTTTGGGACTGATTAACAAAATGACAGTGCCAGTACTCATAAGGTGGGCTCTCAAAAAGCCTATGTTGCAAATTTGGTGACAAAATTCCCCAAAATGACTGTTTTAGGAGCGCACATTGCACAGTTCCTACGCACGCTCGTAAGTTAGCGAATTTTTAATATTTACACTCCGGATTTTCAACATTGCCATTTTACCATACCTCCTTATGAGCAGTACAGCTGTCATTTTTCACATCTCGCCCAAAATGTGTTTCCGAGCATATAGCGCACAATGGCACAGTCGGCATATGAAATCAATGTATGGGACACATTAAGAAAATCACAGTGATACTGTTCATGAGCAGAGGTCTTAAAATGGCTATGTTGAAAGTTTGGTGAAAAAATTCTTAAAAATGACTGTTTTTCGAGCATGCATTGTGCAGTTCCTACGCATGCTCGTAAGTTCACGAATTTTTAACATTTGCACTACAGATTTTCAACATTGCCATTTTACCACACCTCCTTATGAGCAGTACAGCTGTCATTTTTCACATATCGCCCAAAATGTGTTTCCCTGCATGTAGCGCAGTTGGTGTGCTCAATCAATGTTTGGGACAGATTAAGAAAATTGCAGTGACACTGTTCATGAGCAGAGGTGTTAAAATGGCTATGTTGTAAATTTGGTGAAAAAATTCCCAAAAATAACTGTTTTAGGAGTGCACGTTGCACAGTTCCTATGTATGCTCGCAAGTTTGTGAATTTTTTAATATTTGCACACCAGATTTTCAACATTGCCATTTTATTACACTTCCTTATGAGCAGTACAGCTGCCATTTTTCACATCTCACCCAAAACGTGTTTCCGCACATGTAGCGCACAATGGTACATTCGGTGTGCGAAAGCAATGTTTGGGACAGATTAAGAAAATCACAGTGACACTGTTCATGAACAGAGGTCTTAAAATGGCTATGTTGAAAATTTGGTGACAAAAGTCCACAAAATGACTGTGTTATGAGTGAGCATTGTGCAGTTTCCACACACCCTCGTAAGTTCATGAATTTGTAATATTTTCAGTCCACATTTTGACCAGTGGCATTTTTCCACACTTCCTTGTGAACAGTACTTTTTGGTACTTTGGTGCTTTGGTATTTTTGGACAAAAGAAGTCAATTGCCCATCATGATCGTCCTCGATTGTCTGCCATATACATGGATCATTAACCGAGTCCCTACCCAAACATCCATTTATCTAATTTGTTCTTGAATGTTAAGATGTTGAGCGAGTCAACCAAATCCTGTGGTAGTTTATTCCAAATTCTTGGTGTTCTAATGGTAAAGTAGTTAATTCTTTTATTACTCTTTGCTCTCATGATTTCTAGCTGTCTATTATGTAGTCTGGCTGCAGTTTTTCTGGTGGAAAATTTGATGCCGCATATCTGCATCTGTTCCTGGTTACCAAGTATTTTAAATAATTGTAACAAGTCACCTCTGAGTCTTCTATGGGACAGAGTATGAAATCCTGTTTTAGTTAATTTAGTGCTATAATTCAAGTTTGTTAAATGTGGGATGAGCTTAGTGGCTTTACGCTGAATATTTTCAATCCTGGTAATATCTGAGGTCAAATAAGGGCTCCAAAATGGAGAGCCATAGTCCAAAAGCAGCCTAACATGGCATCTATAGAGGGGCAAAAGACATTGTTTTGATCTAGATACTGTACAAATGCTTTGCTAATTCTATGAAGTATGGCATTTGTTTGATTTGCTATCTTGGCGCAGTGGGTAGATGAAGATAATTTGTCGTTAACTAATATTCCTAGGTCTTTTTCTGTTTTAGAAGTTCTGATGATAGTATTATTCAGATAATATGTTCGAGCCGGATTGTTTTTTCTCAGGTGTAATACTGCACATCTGGATATGTTAAAATACATCTCGTTAGTATATGCCCATTGTTCTACTAGTGATAGATCAGCTTGTAGTCCATGTTCGTTACTGCATTTTATGGCCTTTCCCCCAGTTTTGTGTCATCTGCAAATTTGACCATTATATTACTGGTAGATATATACATGTCACTTATAAATAAAGTAGAGTAGGCCTGAGCACCGAGCCCTGGGGCACTCCACTAGTCACCCTTCTCATGCTAGACACTGCATCATTTACCCTGACTCTTTGAGTTCTATCATCCAACCACTGGTTTATCCATGAGACCAGTAGGGATGAAAACCCCATTTTGCTAAGTTTGTTAATCAGTTTCGAGTAGGAAACTTTGTTGAATGCCTTACTATAGTAAAACAGGATAATGTCCATCGGTATACTGCAATCTAAGTTGTAATTAACGTATTCATAGAAAGAAATTAAGTTTGTGGTACATGAAAATCCTTGTTTGAATCCATGTTGGTACATATCTTTGATATTTAAAATTGACATTTCAGTTTCTAGTTTTTGTTTAATAATTTTTTCCATTAGTTTGCATGGTATTGATGTTAAACTGATAGGGCGATAGTTTTCGGTTTTTGAATGAGAACCTTTTTTAAAGACAGGTGTGACTATGCCAGAGTGCCAATCCTTGGGTACCACTGATTCAGATAGAGATTTATTGTAAATTATTTTTAGAGGTTGGATGATAGTATTCCTTGTTTCCATTAAAAACCTTAAAGTAACCCCATCTGGACCTGGGCTGGTGTGTTTTTTTAAAGTGCTTAATGCAGTCAGGGTATCTTGCTCTGTGATCATATTTATTTCCATCTTTGAGGATACAACAGTAGATGAGGGAACTGATTTTTATGCATAAACGGATGAAAAGTAATTGTTTAATTCAGTTGTGGTGTCAATGTCTGAGGTTATTGTTTGTGTATTGATAATTAGTGGCCCAATTAAGTTGTTACAACCCTTTTTTTCATTTAAGTATGAATATAAAGCCTTGTGACAGTCTTTCATATGAGCAATCTTGAATTATAGGTTACGTTCAGCTATGATTATCTGTTTTTTTTAACATTTTGACTGTCTTTCTATAGCTCACCAACCAGTACAGCTGTCATTTTTCACAACATGGCCAAAATGTGTTTTCACACTTTCAGCTCAGAAATGCGTGGTCGCTGTGGGAAATTATTGTTCAGGACAGATAAAGAAAATCACAGTGACACTGTTCATGATCGGAGGTCTCAAAATGCCTGAGTTGACAATCTGCTGTAAAAAATCTCCAAACTAATTACATTCACAGTATCGTTGCACAGTTTCTCATGCGCTCTGGACTTCACCAGTTTTTAATATTTTTACTGCAGATTTTCAACATTGCCAGTTTTACACCTCCCCGTGAACAGTACAGCTGTCATTTTCACAACCTATTTGAATGTGTTTTTGCACCTGTGGCTAAATGCCATAGTCACTGTGCAAAAGCAGCTCGGCTAACAAACTGATCTTGCCACTGTTCATGAGGTTGGAGTCACAAAAAAATATATGTTGAAAATTTGGAGTGAAAATACCAATGAATGCCTGAGGCATTAGGGTTTCCAACCATAATGCCCCACCATGTAGAGAATGACAGGCATCGGGGTGTGACTTGGGATTCTCGCCTGTAATGCTCATACCATTCCACAGCCTGCAGCCAGTGAGAGGCATTGAGGTGTGCCTTGGACTCTTCGGCCCCAAAGTTCACCCCATTCTCCTATACCGCACCCATCTCACCGTATTTCCTGATGGAATGGGGTGTGCATAAGGGTCAAAGACCCCAAGGCACACTGTGACACTTGTCGGTGTCTGCAGGGTAGGGTGTGGTGAAATGGCATGGCTGTTATGCCTGATGACCCAAAGGCACACCAAAATGCCTGTCAGTCCCTGCAGGGTGGTGGTGGGGTTGGCTTCAGTTCAATAATTCACTACCATTCCTATTATGCAGCTCTGTAACTCCTGCACTACCAATGCCAATGTCAGCAAGCAAACATTCAGCATTGACAAATGCTTGTTAGGTATGTAAGTGAAAAGAGGAAGACCAGGGGAGGGATTGAAAGGTAAAGAATGGAGGGGGGACAGTGCAAAGAAGGATCAGGAAAAGGCATATCCTGAACAAATACTTTTGATCAGAGTTCACAGGGGAATGGGAAGGGGATAGCCCATGTATAAGCGACAGCAGAACTGGAGGGAGAGAAGTAGACACTAGTTATTTTTCCAAGGAGAGAGTCATGAAGAGACTCACAAATCTTAAAGTGGGCAAGGGTGCATCAAAAGGTACTGAGAGAGCTCAGGGAGGTACTGGATGCATCTCTGATAGCCTTATTTAACAGTAGTACTGTGCAGAGTTTTCAACTTCAGGTGTAACAGAATTTTGTGGAATTTTTGAAATTCTCCCGAAATTTCACTGAATTTCACCAGAAATGGAATGGCAGCATTCCATATCAGAAAAATATGGAATGAGTTTTCCATAACATTTCCACTGAATTCTATTCTGTGGATCTCAACATTTTCCTTGGAAATGGTTGTGGAATGATTTTTTACAGAAAAATGCTGTTTCACGGAATAAGTATAGTATAGTATAGTATAGTATAGTATAGTATAAAATGGTAAGGGAAAATCCTGAAATCTGATTGGCTGTTGTTCATGTAGCAATTATGTTCCACGCATAGAAAATAAAAAGTGCTGCCAAATGTGCACTGATCACCATTGGAATCATTACGCTAATAGAATGTTAAGAATTCAACTGGCAGCCATTGTTTTTTGCCCTGTAACTGTAAGCATCACATTTACTTGCACTGGGCCCCAAAAATAAAACTACCTTAAGACAAAATAAAAAAGATTAATCAAATGCTGTTTACCTGATCATCACATTCTCCTTACACACATAAACAAATTAGAAACATTGAGTATTGTTTATAGTTTTCATTACAACTGTTTCTTTGCTGACAATTATAAAATCCTCCTCCTATCTTTACCTGCTCATCAAGAAAATCTCTTTTCCTTGCCCTGACAGTGAGATATTTGAGTCTCTGGCTATAACAGAGGCCTTTGTTTTGTGTGTGTGTGTGTGTGTGTGTGTGTGTGTGTGTGTGTGTGTGTGTAGTATGTTAGGAAAGTAACATTCTAGCAGTGGAACTGAGCAGAATTTTGAACCCATGTATTCCATGGTACACATTCCATGACAAACATTTCATGTCTTGAATGTGGGGAAAAACAGAGAAAAAAAAACAGAAAGAAGAAAGTGGGCAACAATATAATGACATCATCAATGACATTATTTGCAGTGGGCAGAAAGACTATTTTATCATAAATGCACACACGTAAATCTATTGTTACTACATATAAACATGCTTTTTCCAGCTGCAAAATGTTTTACAAAATGGATCCCATTTTAAAAGCACAATAAGGCACTCTGGGATGACCGTGGAACACATTTTGCTGCACGGCCAGTGGCTAAAGTCATTCATCCTTCGGCCTCATGCCTTATTACACCCCTGGCTGTGTGGTAAAATGTGTTCCATGCACACCCCATCATGCCTTATTGCTTATGTATAGTATAGTATAGTATAGTATAGTATAGTATAGTATAGTATAGTATAATACCGTGCAGGGCCTGAATAATCCATCCCACTTCCAGCAGAGGTGGTGTGGGCAAAAACAATGATGGGATCAAGGTATAGCTTAGTGGTTAGAGTAATGATGAGCTGTAAATGAGCTTGGTACATCCAGATGACCTAGGTTTGATTCTCACAACCTCCACTGGCATACTGTGCTACTCTGAGCAAGTCACTTAACCACCCCAATGCTCATGGGTCACCCCAGAAAATAGGCACTTGTGCCTAGTGGGCTTTACCTGGTTACTGAAAGAAGAAAAAATAAAAATAAAAAAATAAATAATTCTGCAGATCACAGCAGGTGGAATTCCGTAGAAGAACCAGCAAAATTCCAGTGAAAATGCTGCTGACAGAATGGTCATTCTGCACTAATTCTGCCAGCGGAATTCTGCATTCCACACAGCATTTTTAATAGCTCACTGGAAACAGTAGTAGTTCCAGATTACTGTAAGAGAGCAGATGTACAGTAGTCCTGCTTCACAAAAGCAGTAGTAGGGAGAAGGCTGGTAACTACATGCCAGTCCGCCTGACATCAGTGGTGGGGAAGTTATGAAGGCTCTGTTAAAGGAAAGGAAATGATTGTGAAGTATCTAGAATCTAGAAGGTTACAAGACCTGAGGCAACATAGATTCATGAGAGAGGTCATGTCAAACAAATCTAATTTCTTTGACCGGATGATCCTGGAAATAGTTCAGGGTGGGGCAGTGGACATGGTCTACCTAGAGATCAGTAAGACTTCTGACACCATTGAACACAGGAGACTCATAAGGAAACTGGGTGGTTCAAGGTGCATCATAACTTGGCAAAATGGATAAGAAATTGGTGAGGGATAGGTGACAGAGGGTGGTGGTAAATGGAGTGCACTCGGAAGAAGAGAGGGTGACTAGCAGGGTTCCTCAGGGCTCAGTACTGGGACCGATTCTCTTTAATGTCTTTATAAGTGACATTGCAGACAAACTGGTAAAGAAGCACTGCCTCTTTGTGGATGACACCAAAATCTGCAATAGGGTTGACAATCCAAGAGGTGTGGAAAGAATGTATAGAGACCTGACAGACCTCAAGGAGTGGCCAAGGGCATGGCAGCTAGGTTTCAGTGTGAAAAAGGGCAAAATCATGCACATAGAATGCAGCAACCCAGAGGCAGAGTACAAAATAGGAGATGAGGTATTGACGATCACCAAACAGAAAATGGATCTGGAGGTAAGCATATCTGATGGCCTAATGGTGACTAGACAGTGCAACAAGGCAGTCAGTAGGGCCAGCAAGATGTTGGAGTGCATAAGGAGGGGTATCACCAGCAGAAGGAGGGAGGTGGTGTTGCCACTGTGTAGATCGCTGGTGAGGTCCCACCTGGAGCACTGTGTTCAGTTCTGGAGAACACATCTCAGGAGGGACATAGACAGAGTGTAGGATGTCCAGAAGAGCTCTACTAAAATGGTGCAGGGTCTATGTCTGAAGCCCTACAAGGAGAGAGTGAAGGACCACAAAATGTACACCCTGGAAAAGAGGAGGGGAAAGGGGAGATATGATAAAGACCTAGGAATACTTCATGGGGATAGATAAAGCACAGGAGGAGAGGAGAGGGGAGTATTTTTCAGAAAAAATATGAATGTGAACAAGGGGACATGCAATGAAGCTGGAAGGGGGTAAATTCTGACGAGATGTGAGGAACTACTTCTTCACAGAAAGAGTGGTGGATGCCTGGAACAGTATTCCAGCAGAGGTGGTGTGGGTAAAAACAGTGGTGGGATCAAGAAATGCATTGGATCGGGAATCTTAGTAGAAAGGGGGTGAGGTGGAGATCAAGTTGGATCTGTGATGACATTATATGCAGGGAAAAAATGGGCAAACTGAATGGATGAAGTGGCCCTTATCTGCATCCACCTCTATGTTTCTATGTTAAATTAAAACCCCTGGGACATAGTCTGATTTGGTGGTATGTAACAATGTCAGTATTCTAAAGATTGATATAGGAATGCAATATAACAGTTTTATAGATCCAATCCACTCTGCTACTAAAGAACCAGGGGCAAGAAATATGAACTGAAAAGCCAAAACTTAAAGTAAGCATAGAAGTAATCTAAAAAGAGAAAAAAAAGTTGAAAACTGCAAACTGCAGCAGAAATTAATGATCCAATTGTCTGGGGACAGATTAGTTCACTTATTTCTCACAGCAAGGGGAAAACAATACTCAGCCAGGGAATATTTCCAGTTTGGAATCTGTCCAAGCTGCACATCAAATTGAAAATATTTTAAGTAAAGAAAATGCATCAGAAACTTGTCCAGTGGGCACATCAATACTGTTAGATCTGAATGCTGATCCAAATTATATAGGAAAGGAAAGGGTAAAATTAAATTTGAGTTTCTGTAGGAGTACGAGACAAATGAAACTGTAAAGGAGCTTATTAACTGCCTAACTGAGAAATAACTAGGTATTCCTCCCTCAGAAAAAGAAGTTGAACTGGATGATGTAACATATGGAAAAATGCAACATGAATGTCCAGTGAGTATAATGCTGAGATCTACAGAAATTGCAAAAGTCATTTGTGGAAAATGGAACACACTGAAAAGAATTGATCTCTATAGGCTATGGAGTTATTATAAATACCTGTGAGAGGACCCCTTTAGTCCATCTCTCTAGAACATTTTCTTTTCCTTTTGGGGCAGGGGTGTAGCCAGGGATTTCAGATCTGCACATCAAGTGGAATCACTGCTACCCCACCCCACCCTCTTGTTAGGGTAAGCTACCCCCCCCCCGCCCACCGGGGTGTAGCCAGACAATATACAAATGTACACCAGGACCGTGTTTGCTGCCTCGTTTGGCACAATAAATACAACTTTTGTATCTCATAACAGTGGTTGTTGCCATGCATGGGTAAATACAAATGCCATGCATTGTTCCCTAAGACACCCACATACCAGCCCAGGGCCTGTAAAGTTGTATTGTCCTTGGGATGCAAAGAGAGTATTAGTGACCAGTCCTTCTAGTGTTGATTCCTATGAATAAAATTACAGAAAGGTTCAGTATTTTCTTTGTTAGTTTTCATGGAAAAAGGAAGCAGTTCAGAGCCTATTTGCTACCCCCTTTAAATAAAATTGTACACCATGGAGTGCTTGGAGTATGCCTGCCTACACCCATGTTTTGGGGATAGGAGATGGGAGGAGAGTTGGTCGCCAGTTAGGCCACCATTGCATGTGCCTTCTTGCCCCATCACCTCAAGGTAAAATGATACAGGAAATCCAGAAAATAATTACCTTGCAGGTTAGTCCAAGGGCTGTCTTGACTGATGCAAAGGGTTGTGATCCTACAGTACCTTTGGGTATCCTGGCTGTCTGCATTGGTAGGGTCGTTGCTCAGGTGGCCATCTTGGGATGAGTGCTAGCCAACCAAAAAGATGGTGGCTCAGGTGTGTGTGTTTGACCTATGATTGAAGAATGTAGAGGCATGTAAGAGCCTAGGCTTGGAGAGAGGAATTTTTATCCCCCCCCCCAACAAGAGATGTATTTAAGTGGTCCTTCTCCCCAACTGCAGCAGGAGTGTGTGAAAGTATGGAGAGCATGGAGTGGCACAAGAAGTGACAGTATGGTGTCTTCTGCTGCCCCTATTTTCAGCCATGGCAGATTGGCAAAGGGAGAAACCCTTTCAGCTGAATAAGCAGTGTGGGTTGTTAGCCCAGTACCAGCAGGGCAGGCAGCTCTGATGACTGGGAGGGAAATAAACACTTACATGGCATGGAGAGAGCCATAAAAAGGCTTATTAAGATGGACAGAGGTAACCAATGAGCCCCAAACAAAACATAAAAAAAGAACCAAGATAGGCACACAGAAAAGAAAGATAAAGGATCAGGGGGATATAAAGGGAACTATCTGAATTATAGCCCCTTCCCCATAAAAAAAGATTATTGGGTTGAAAGACCCATAGAGATACATTTACATTTTATGTGGCTGTAGTCTGGGATCCAAGTGCCCACTGACTCACAGGGAGCTGTGTGGCCATCCCTACCTATATTTAAAGGAAGCTACACATGCTTAGTGTAGTTCTTGCACTCCAACATTCCTGCCTGGAATCTCTAGGTTCTCGTTATTCCTACTGGATGCAGATTGCAGCAAAAGGGCAGCCAGTCCAAACAGCAAATGTAGGAAGCCAACTTTCTGCCCTCTGGACTTCAAAATTAAACAGCAGGACCCAGAAAATATTGCAATAGAAGTAACTTTGTTACATCATCAGACCACCAGCAAAAGACTGTTTGGAGACAACCTAGCCCAGGCTCTTGTACCACTGTAGGTCTTTGTCCAGAAGTGTGGCAGCTCCTGAGACAGGCAAGTTTAAATAGTCTCATCAATTAAAGGTACAGCATCACAGTTAATATGACAAGTATCACTCTGAACTTCTAAACACTTGTAGTAAAAATTAAAAAGAAGATTGACGTCACAGTAGATGCCAAATGGTTGGTGGAGTTATGTGATGCAGCTGTCAGTGTAGAAGCTCCTGAACCCTGCTCCAGCTCTATTTCTACTTACTTGTTTCATTTACAGTTTTCTTTACTCACCATTTCTTTCCTGAGCTTCATTGATCATTGCCTGAATCCAGCCAGAGTGCAAATACCGGGATTGGTGTCAGTACTTTCAAACCCCATGGCAGTAATGGATTCGGAAATGCACCAGGCATCACCTCATCATACACCACCAGCAAATTGGACAAAAGTTAAAAGCACTCCAAAGGCCAAACCACCACTGCCGGCAAACCTGCTTCTGCTACCTTGGCACCGCTGACAGAGGAGAAGTTTCTAGCTGAGTTCCAGCCCTTTAAATCTGCACTTCAAGACAGCACGCTGGAATTAAAATTTCTGAGGGCTGATCTTGGAGAAGTGACGAAAAAAATTACTGATGTTGTCACCTGCACCTCTTCACTGGAACACTGGTGGGACAGGATTGAGCCTGACATTACTTCCCTCTGACACAAACTGTCTAAAGTGGAACTAAATTGGAGGATCTGGAAGGCCAGAGTCGGAGGAACAATTTGGTTATATTTGGCCTTCCAGAGGATGCAGAGGGCACTACCCCGATGCTATTCTCACAGAAATTGTTGACCAAGATTGTGGGTCCTTCCCCAAGCAGTTCAGTCCATGTAGTGGAGGGGGCGCATCAATCTTTGCACCCTAAAATGCCAGCAGGCACCTCTCCTCACCCTTTCATACTGAAACTGCTAAACTATTTGGACAAAGAGCATGTGTTGACTAATGTGAGGGAACTGCGAGAAATTCCATGGGAAGGCTCCAGGATCCATGTTGCCCAAGACCTCCCCATAGCCACTCAACAGAAAAGGGCAGCCTGTCATCCGCTGGTAACCAAGTTTATTGCAGTCAGAATCTAATTCAAGCTTACCTATCCAGCTAAACTATCAGTACTTCATCAGGGCTTCTGATTGTTCCATGATTCAGCGGAGCAAGCTTCTCTGGAGCTCAAGTGAATTTTCCCAGAATTATTTAATGATCGTTGAGCTCTACTCACAGTTCCCCTATGGACTAGCTGTTTGCTTACTGTGAATTTGCTCTGGTGATTTCCCTGCTGGGCTTATAGTCTCATACTGTTGTGGCCTGGCTGGATTATATTTACTGCTACCCTCCTTTTGCAGTTCTGCAAATAGATAGATGGCTGGTGTTTTGGTTTCCTTCAGTATGCTTGGAGTTTGGGGGATTTCCTTCATTTATTTTGAACAGTCCAGTTCTGCACCCTTGATAAATATTTGAACATTGACGGGGCTCTTCTGATTCTTGGATTGGTTTGACTGCATGCAGCATTTCTATGAGCCGACAGCTTTGATCAAACTCTGTGAGGGATTCATATGGAAGATTTCTTGATCCACAGAATGGATGCTAAAACTTTGCTACTTCACCTCCCTGTTCATCAACTTTTAATTTCCTCAGGGGATCTAGTGTGTGCACTCATCTCTTTGTCTTTTCTGCAAGTCAAAGGTGGATCTATGACTCGGAGCCCTGTAGTCTACATGATCTCTGGATCCTTCTCCAGACTAGGAAGCCTCCACATTTCGTTTTTTTGTTCCCCCACTTCATACACCTCTGTTTATCTGAGTTCATTCTACAGACACAGACTCTCAGGTATAGCTATTTGTTTCCTTCAGTCATTAAGGAGCATGTTTGTAGATTCGTTGGCCACAGGTTTCCCTTTTCAAGAATAGCCTCCACTAACTACCCTCAGAATCAGACTGACAACTGGGGAGTTCCTTTAAGTTTTTGATGCAAGGTCAGGCAGCAGTCATTTACCTGGACTATTTACTGGTGATGTTACATGGGAGATTGGATAAGGGGATGGCCTATTTGGCAGCAGTCATTTACCTGTTCTATCATTTGATAGTTAAGATAATCACAGTTTCTAATTTTTTAGCTCAACTACTATACTTAAGTTGATAAAGTTTGTTTTGGACATGCAGAATGTTTGGACATATGGACTCACTGGCCATGTATTGGCTTTCAGTAGCTGGTCTTCTGTTATTATAGTTGTCCAGTTCTGTTCTTGATTCAGTGTTGCATTCTTATTATAAAACGGTTAGAGTGGGGGAAGGGATATGGGATGATATGTACTGCTCTTGGGGGATGTATGTCATGAGCTGGTGCAAGGTTGGGGAACCCCTTACCTTTTGGTTGTGGTATTGTATCACTTTATGGTGTTGGTGGTGTGCCATTCATCCTTTGGTAAGGGGTTTAGGAGGTTCTCTGTTTTTGGGTGGGATTTTTGGAGATGGATGCATATCGAGTTTGTAGTTTAGTAATTTTCAGAAGTACTCTGACTCTTTAAAGTATGGGAGAGGGGAGTGGGTGATGTTACATGGGAGATTGGATAAGGGGATGTATAGGTCTGTTTATATTGCCTTCTTTTGGATGGGGTTGGGGAGGGATGGGGGGTTGTTTTTTGGGATTCTGCCCACTCCATATTTTCCAGTTTGACAGTGTTTATGTGGAGTTAGGGAGGGTGGAGGGCAGTAGGATGGAGAGGGATATTTGGCTGATTTAGTTTGGATTTGGGTGGGGGGTGTGGATGAGGGAAGTGGCGGGGGCACCACTGGAGGAAGAATGGGGGAGGTCATCCCAGGAGTTGGTGGCAGTACAAACAACCAATCCCCTGTTTTTGGTTCACTTTTTTTGCACCTAATTATGGTTCTTGGCTCTGGTTGTATGGAATATTAAAGGTGCTCAGCCCCCTAATAAGCAAACTAAGGTTCTCCTCCACTTGCGAAAACTGCAAGCTGATGTAGTGTTCCTGCAGGAGACCCACCTGCTCCCATCCTAGGTTCCCCTTTTTAGGTGGTCCTGGGTGGGACGGGTGTTTGGAATCAACTTGGACTCCTGGAAGAAGGGATTGGCTATTCTAAAAGCTCAGAGTCTCCCCTTCTGTCTTCTTCAGGAACTTAAAGACCCTCAGGGCTAATATAAAATTCTCAGAGTCTTACTTAGTCATGTAGAAGTTATACTAGGAGCGGTATATAGCCCTACTACTGAAGACCCCTACTTTTTCACCTCTCTAATATCCCTGTTGGCTCCTTGGACCTCCTGTTCCATTATACTAGGGGGGGATTGGAACCTGGTCCAGTCTAATGATTTTGACCAATCTGGCAGGCCCTGGTTAGTGCTCTTCCAAAGTCAATTGGCATTTCAGGAGTTGATGGACTCTATGGGTTTGGTAGACCCATGGAGAACATTAATCCCTACTACTCAAGATTTCTCTTTTTATTCCCCCCCCCCCACATCATTCCTTTTCCCTAATAGACTATTTCTTGCTTGGGGCAGAATACCTCACTGAGGTCCTTTAATGCCATTACTCTGCTAAAGTCATATCTGACCACCACCCTGGCCTTCTCCAGTTAAACCTCATCCTTCCACTAGACAGAGATAAAGTGGGATCCTGAACAACTGATTACTTAAATCAGGTGACCTGTTGAAACACATCCACTCTTATCTCCTTGTTTATGGAGATCAATTCTCCTTCTATCCCTGCCCTAGTCATTCTGTGGGGAGCCCTGAAGTATGCCCTCAGAGAGGAATTAATCCGGCTGGCAACTACATGGAAGAAACAAACCTCAACTACCTTATCCTCTTTGTTAACTTGTATACGGGACTTAGAGGGAAGTTTCTCACAGACCTTCCTTCAATCTGAGTGGGTACACTTGGAAAACCTCTGTTTTCAATACAATACTCTCTTGGGGGAAATGCAGAACATCTTCTGCTTCATTCAAAGGTGAAATACTTTGATCAGGGGGAAAAGGTCAGAAAATAGCTAGCCTTTCCGCTACACTCCCAGGCCATGGATAAGATAGTAATGTCTATCCGTACTGATTCTGTATCTCTCCTCACTTTGCCACAGGATATTGCTGACTCTTTTTGGACATTCTATCAATGTCTATATGCCTCTCCTCCCTCTCCCTTCTGCCCCACTCAATTAGATGCTTTTTACAGAACGTGCCGCTTCCCCAATTAACTGACCCACAAGTTGCCACTTTACCAGCCCCGCTCACTCTATAGGAGATTTTACAAGCTATTGATTCCCTCACTCCAGACAAAACCCCTTGCCTGGATGGCTTTATCACTAATATTTATAAGTCATGTAAAGACCAACTGGCCCCTATCCTCTTGGACACCTACAATCATATTTTTTAAGGCTGGCCTCTCTGATTCCTCTCTTACTGCTGTGATGATTATGGTCCTCCCTAAACCTGACAGAGATCCCCTGCTGGTCTCCAACTATAGGCCCATATCCCTTATTAATGTTGATATGAAGATTCTAGCTAAAGTATTGGCCTATAGATTGCAACTTGTATGGGGTCCCTCATCAATAGGAAACAGGTCTGTTTTGTTGGGGGACGACTCTCAGCTGATCATCTTAGGAAGTTGTCTTGTTTTCTTTCGGTATGCAGGGATTCCTCCACTCCTGCAGCCTTGATGTCCCTGGATGCCGAAAAACCTTATGACCAGGTTTCATAGGACTATTTGTTTACTCTCCTCCCTAAATATCATATTCCCCAAGTATTTGTTCAGTGGATCAGGGTGCTTTATTCTTCTCTGTCAGCCTGGATCCTTTGCAATGGGGTTTTATCATCACTCTTTGCTCTTCACCAAGACACCAGGCAGGGTTGTCCACTTTCCCCTTATTTATTTAATCCTTTCCTGGAACCCCTCATTCACAAACTTAATCTATCCCTTCAGGTTTCATGTATTTCAATAGGACACACTGCTTATAAATTATTTTTGTATATGCGAATGACATTTTATTGTATATCTCCCCCCTACCACTTCCCTGCCTGCTGCCTTACAGATTATCTCCCAGTTTGGTGATATCTCCAACTATAAATTAAATATCTCCAAAATTGAGATCATGCCTCTCAACAATGCTACTTTCAAGGCTAATGTTACCCATCTCAGCCTAATTTGGAAACAGGATAAACTGAAATACCTAGGGATTTTTCTCAGTATCTCCCCTTCCAAGATGCAACAATTTAACTTAGATACACTAGTGACTCACCTTAGAGTGGACTTGGATCCCTGGTCTCTGCTACCTCTCACACTCTGGGGCCACTTGAACATCATTAAAATGAACATCCTGCCTAGGCTATTGTATCCCCTCCAGATGTAAAACTACCTCCTCCCTCAATCGTGGTTTAATCAAGTTCATCGCCTTCCCTCTTCCCTTTTGTGGCAGGATAAGCAGCCAGCAGAACTTTAGTTAAGCTGATGCATGCTAAACTGCATGGGGGGCTCCAGGATCCTAATTTTAATCTATAATATTTGTCATTGCGCCTTACCCGGCTTTCTCATTGGTTGAGGCCAGTAGGAAGTGACCCATCATGCCTCTATGTTCTGCAGTGGGTGGACATTGAGCAGTCCCTCTGCTCGGACAATGGTTTGGATATTCATTCACTTCCTTACCTTACTAGGAAAAAGCTCCCTTCCACGTTAAGGTACACTTCCCTGGATGCTTCCCTGTGGGTTCACTTGCCACTCTGTTCTTGCCTTAAAATCTGCCCATATAAAGACACATCCCAACCCTTGTTTGGGAACCCCAATTTTTGTATAACTGGAGAGATTCTCTCTAAGAAATTTTGGCTCAATTTGGGGGCACAAACAGTTGGTGATCTTATTTTTAATCAAAAACTGCTGTCCTTTTGGGATGCTCAAGTCCAGTACCACTGGCCTACCTTCTCGTGCTTCAGATACTTTCAACTATTACACGTGCTCCTCCAGCACTTCTGCAGCAGCCCATGGTTTTGCCCATTTGGTAATTTGGTTCTCCCTCTTATTCAACAAGCCCCTACATCTCATTATATTTCATATTATTACCAGGAACTACAACATTTTCTGGCTACCTCTGAGGGTCCAAGGTTTTATTGTTGGGACCCATCCCTCCCGCCAACCAGTACTAATAGGAACTGGGCTACTATCTGGAAACATCTTTATAAATTTATAAAATGGAATAGGTACCGTCTTATGCAGTTTAACATTATTCATAATCTCTATTATACCTCTGTTAAGCTTTATAGAATGGGTAGACTCCCTGATTATCTCTGTTCCAGATGTGGCAAAGAACCAGACACTCTTCTTCATATCTCGTGGTCCTGCGAGAGGGTGGCCTCCTTCTGGGATTTCATTTGAGCCCATCTAGATCCACTGTTAGGGCTATCTGAGGCCTTTCTCCCTGAAATATACATCTTGGGAGATTATACTACCACCTTGGTTGGGAACCTAAGGCCGCATATGGCCCTGATTTCAGTATGTGCCAAGAAGGTCATCCTCTGGCATTGGCTGGATCAATATATACCCCAGTATCTTGAGTGGCACAGGGAGATTCTAATCGCTCTACAAGCTTAGGTGCCTCAATGCCAGCATGGCTGGCCGAATATCTAAATACAGTCAGGTCTGGGAACCTTTACAGGTTTTATTAACAATCTGAGTATAGTTATTCCTTTTCCATGTCAGCTTTTCTTTTTTTATTATCGCATAGGTGCAATATCCACTTGGCATTTCAGGCTTTCTCTTTACTCTGCTGGGAGTTCTCCTGGGCTTCCCATGGTGGTGGGGGGAAGAGGGGCACCATTGGGGAAGGGGGAGGGGTGGGGTATACTTTTTAAAATGATACACCATCTGGTTTCATTCTTGAATCATTTATCCTTGATAATGTGCTTGAGATCTGACATTTTCTGTGGTACATTGTTTCTTTTTTTGGTGCTTTCAATAACATTTATTCAATTCGCAAAAAAAAGATGCCAAATGGTTATAAATATATATCACAGTCAGGAATCTAAAAGATACAAAGTAAGATCAGGGACCCGAAAGCATGTGTTGTGAGTAGGTTAAAGCACACTGCATATGTGTGTGTGTGTGTGTGTGTGTGTGTGTGTGTGATGCTCATAACTGTGGAAAGTAACAGAAGAAGAAAGAAAAGGAGCTGTGGAAAAAGTGCTAAGGCAATTAGAAAACAGTGTTCAATGGGTAATTACATACATTTCTTAAGCTCTAATTGTCAACTAGGTACTGAGGATTAGACTTGAGTAAATATGACAAGGCAAACTGAGTTAATTATCACAGAAGCTTAGACCAAATCCATTAATTATTTAGTGATTTCACCACACAATGCATGAGTGTCCCACCAACATATGCCTTCGGGGGGAAAAAAAAGAAGTCAAATGGATTTTGTCTGGCTGGATCAGGTCACATCAGCATCGAGGAGAAAAGACAAACACTAATGCCAAGGACACAGACAGAGACACTGGTATTATGTTCATGAGCATGATAACACATAACAATGAGCAATAATCAGAAGTAGTACAGCACAGACTTAGTCCTTGAGGAAAGAAACAAAATCTAACTCCTGTGACAATTCGGTGACTCTGTCCCCACCCCTTCTAAATGGTGGCACATGCTCCAAAGCAGTACACAATAACACACTAGAGTCAGAGTTGTGTACAGCTGCAGAATGAGTGCCTAAAGCACTTCTATCACTGCTGTTTATTATTGTCCTCACCTGCTCTTGTACACATGCTTTAATTGGGCATACTGTGCAACCCACATAATGTTTCATGCAGGGCCACCATGTTATGTATACAATAAAAGCAGTGACACATGTGATAAACTGTCTGACTTCTAGCTTCCTCTGGTTTGTTTGATGGATGGATGTGCTATTCTCATTCCCAAATGTACAAATATTGCAGTTTCCACATTTCTGGAAACCTGGTGGTTTCAGAGGGAGCCATTTTCGAGGGTTGATTTGTTTAGTTGGAATAAAATGACTGGAGGTAACCATGTCTCCTATATTTCTGCCTTTTCTGCATGTGACACTAGGGCATTGTCCCACTTCATTTTTATATTTGCTTGCACATATGTGCAAAGAAACATTATGTGGCAGCTTAGGAGAGAAGTGGGTTGTGGAGGCGCGGCACTATGCAAGCCAACGGAAGCATTGCATTTGGGGGCTTGGCACTGGTGGACCAATGTAGGCACAGTGTGCTGATGACACTGGCTTCCAAAAGTGCCACCAACTTGAAAAGTTTTCACCGAAGCAATCAGGGGCCGCCTCGTCATTGCAGCATCAGACATTCCGCTGCAATGAAGGAGTGACCCGTCATTGCAGGGCAGAACCTTGCCTAGTGTAATATTGTTTGTGAATGAGACAGCAAGCCGCCGCCATGTTTACAAACAATAATACCAGCCCCCAGTGCTGAGGGGGTGCCCAATCCTCTTCAGCATCATGTTCCCCCCCCAAAAAAATCCTTTGTTTGCCGATGGGGGCCCCAATCCCTGTTGGCATTATGTTCCCCCAAACAACATCCTTTCTTTGTTGACAGGGGCTCCAATCCCCATTGGCTTCAGTCCCTGCCTTCCAGTTTAGTTTGCTGATGGGGAAGCCCACTACCCATCGGCATTATGTCCCCCACCCAAAACCACTTTGTTTTGTTCCGAGGGGGGTGCCCAATCCCCCTTGGTTCTTGCCCCCCCTCAGAATGTGCCAACAGGGTGTTCATCCTCATCGGCTACCGCCCCAAAGAAAACACTAGGGTACGCTAGAGTCCACCTCAGCACGCCAAAATGTCCCTGTTTAAAAAAAAAAAAAATCCTGTGATTTTTTTTTTGTTTGTTTGTTTAACCTGTAAAACAGAAAACAGTCCCTCATCAAGTCTGGCGGCCCCTCCCCAAACCCATGCCCATCTTCTGTGCATCCCACCTCCCCATACCCCCCTCACTCCATACTTACCTCCAGAGCCTGGCATGATGATCTTCGGTGGACCGGGAACACATCTGCACTCTTCAAAGCTGACCGCGAACTGAAGAAATGCCGGTAAGCTGTATAATGGCATAAATAGGTTTTTTTCAACTTTGGTGCATATCTCAGGCATTTTTGGGACTTTTGGCACCATATTTTCAACATGGGGTTATTGGGACCCATCCTCATGAATTCAGCCACTGTCATGATGTTATTCAGTCCTGAAAGGTGATTTCACAGTCACTGCGCAGAATCACCTTTCAGGACCGATTAATGAAATGATAGTGCCAGTGTTCATGAGGTGGGCTCTCAAAAAGTCTATGTTGCAAATTTGGTGAAAAAAAAGATGACTGTTTTATGAGCGTGCATTGCACAGCTGCTATGCATACTCGTAACTTCACGAATTTGCAATATTTTCACTCCAGATTTTCAACATTGCCATTTTTCCACACCTCCTTATGAACAGTATAGCTGTCATTTTTCACATCCAGGCCAAAATGTGTTTT
The DNA here is from genome assembly GCA_016271365.2 of Neoceratodus forsteri. Lineage (NCBI taxonomy): Eukaryota > Metazoa > Chordata > Ceratodontiformes > Ceratodontidae > Neoceratodus > Neoceratodus forsteri. Next base: position 1,664,746,088 of record CM057450.1, on the reverse strand, counting down.
CACACTTCCGGCGCAGAATAGCGTGCTCGCTGTGGGAAGTTCATGTTCGGGACATATTAAGAAAATCACAGTTACACTGTTCATGAGCAGAGGTCCTAAAATGCCTATGTTGAAAATTTTATGATGAAAGTCCATAAAATGAATGTGTTATGAGCGTGTGTTGTGCAGTTTCCATGCATGCTCGTAACTTTGCGAATTTGCAATATTTTCACTCCAGATTTTCAACATTGCCATTTTCCACACCTCCTTATGAACAGTACAGCTGCCATTTTTCACATCCTGGCCAAAATGTGTTTTCAAACTTCTGGTGCAGAAATAGTGCAGTCGCTGTGGGAAATCAGTGTTTGGGACACATTAAGAAAAGTTCGTGAGCAGAGGTCCTAAAATGCTTATGTTGAAAATGTGGTGATGAAAGTCCAAAAAATGACTGTGTTATGTGCATGCGTTGGGCAGTTTCTATGTATGCTCGGAAGTGCAAGCATTTTTAATATTCCTACTACAGATTTTCAACATTACCATCTCTTCACACCTCCCTATGGATGGTACAGCTGTCATTCTTCACATCCTGCTCGATCTGTGTTTTTGTACATGTGGTGCAGAATGGCATGGTCACTGTTGGAACTCAAAGTTTGGGACACTTTGACAAAATCACCCTGCCACTCTTCATGAGAAGAGGTCCCAAATGCTTTCACAAGGTGGGGTCACAAAAAGGCCATGCTGAAAATTTGTAGTGCAAATACTAATAAACGCCTGGGGCATTAGGGTTTCTAATCATAATGTCCCACCCTGTACAGACTGACAGGCATTGGAGTGTGCCTTTGGACTGCCGACTGAACTGCTCATGCCATCCCACCTCCACCCCCAGCCAGTGACAGGCACTGAGATGTACCTTGGACTCTTCAGCCCCAGAGTTCACCCCATTCTCTTATGCTGCACCCATTTCAGTGTATGTCCTTTTGGAATGGGGTGACTGTAAAGCCAAACACCCAAGGCACACCTCAACACATGTTGGTGTCTACAGAATAGGGTGAGGTGACATATCATGAACATCATGGGCAACGACCCAAACACTTACCCCAATGCCTATCCATCTCTACCGGATGGAGGTGAGGTTGGCATGAAGTTCAATACTTCACTGTCATTCCTATTCTGCATCTATCTAACTCCTGCATTTCCAGTGCTAATACCAGCAAGCAAACATTCGACATTGACAAATGCTTGTTAAGGATGCTATCACTTAATAGGATAGGCCAAAATCTGTGTATGAAGTTTTCAACCCTAGCTATATGGTTCTGTGTGGAAAAGATAATAGTGTTGTTAGGGTTTCTATTTAGATACCGAGGTGTTAAGAGTGATCCTCTGTCAGTGTTACGTTCTTTGTTGAGAATTTGTTCTAAAATGCTTTCATCATACCCCCTATCTTTGAATCTGTCACCATCTCAGTAGCCTGTATGTTGAAGTTTTTTATTTTAGAGCAATTTCTCCTAAGTGTAATAAATTGACTAATAAGGGATAGATTCTACTAACTTGTGGGGGTCGGCACTGCTAGCCTGTGAAACTGTGTTAGCTGCAGTTGGCTTTCTAAAGCCTGCTAATCCCACAGTTTGGCCTAATGTAGTTTTTAACACTGCATCTAAGAATGTCATGTTGTTTGGGTGAGATTCAAATATGAATTTCAGACTGGGGCTTGTCGACTTGTGGTATCTCATGAATTCATGAATTTCTTCAATAGTGCTATGCCAAGGCAGAATATGTCATTGATAAAGCAGTGCCATGAAATCACTTTGTCATGAAATTTGTTTCATCTGCTGTCAAACATATACCATTCTTCCCATCTGCCCAGAAATAAATTGGCATATGAAGGGTCTGTAGAGGTCCCCAAGTGCCGTGCCACTCCTTTGACTGAAACAAATCCCATTAAAGGTAAAATAGTTGTGCTCCAACACAACTCAAGGGCTTGCAAGATAAATGAAGTGGGCATGCTATCCCCTAGTGATGGCTTGGTTAGATAATAGGGACAGCTTTGATACCTTCAGTATGTTGTATACATGTGTATAGGCTTGCCATATTGATGGCTAGCTAGTGACAGTCTTCCACCCAGTTGAAGGTCTTCAATTTTTGGAGGAAATGCATGTTATCCCTAATATGTGATTGAAAGCCAAACACACATGGGTACAAGAAAAAGTCAATGCATTCATATACAGTATATTCTGTGTGAGAGATGCAATGCCTGATACTATGATCTGCATGGAGGGTCTGTAAGATGTTTGTGAATTTTTGGCAGTTCATGGCATCACAGGAAATTCCAGTTTAAGAAATGATGATTCTTCCCTGTGTTGCAACCATTATGAAATGCTTTTTCTACCAAATCTCACAAACAAAGGGCAAACTGTGGGATCAGCAGGCTTTAGAAAGTCAACAGCAGCAAACACTGCTTAACAGGCTAGCAGTGCCCACCCGTGCAAGTTAGTAGACTGTATCCCTTGTTAGTCATTTTATTAGACTCAGGAAAAATTGCTGTAACATTAAAGACTTTAATATACAAGCTACTAAGATGAGCAACAAATTCAAAGATTGGGGTATGATGACAGCATTTTAGAACAAGCTCTCAACAAAGCACGTAACACTGACAGGAGATCACTCTTCACACCCTAGCACAGGAATACTAACCCTAACAACACTATTACCTTTTCCACACAATGCAACCATATAGCTGGCAGGGAAGGAAACATCATACACAGATTCTGGATGTTCCTGTTAAGTGATAGTGAAGTGGGGACAATGACCTAGTGTCACATTCAGAAAAGCTACTAATTTAGGAGACATGTGTACCTCCAATCATTTTATTCCATCTAAAACAAGCATTTGTCAATGCCGAATGTTTGCTTGCTGGTATCGGCATTGATACTGCAAGAGTTAAAGAGCTGCATAATAGGAATGGCAGTGAAGTATTGAATTAACACCAATCCCCACCCCCATCCTGCAGAGACTGATGGGTGTTGGGGTGTGCCTTGGGTCTCGGTTCTGACGCTTGCCCCATCTCCATAAGGAAATAAGCTGAAATGGGTGCAATACAGGAGAATGGGGTGAACATTAGGTCCAAAGACCCCAAGACACATCCTGATGCCTGTCAGTGGCTGAAGGGTGGGGTGAATAGTACGAGAATTATGGCTGAAAAACCCTAAACCACACACCCGACACCTGTCAGTCTGTACAGAGTGGAGCATTACAGTTGGTATCCCTAATGCCCCAGGTGTTTGTTGATATTTTCACTCCAAATTTTCAACATGGAATTTTTGAGACCCCACCTCTTGAACAGTGGCACTATCATTTTGTTACTCAATCCCAAAAGGTGATTTTGTACAGTGAATGCCCCATTCAGAGCAACAGGTGTGAAAAGACATTTTAGGCAGGATGCAAAAAATGACATCTGTACTGTTCATGAGCAGATGTGAAAAATGGCAATGCTGAAAATCTGGAGTGAAAATATGAAAAATGGTGAAGTTATGAGCATGCATAGAACTGCTTAATGCAAGCTTGTAATGCAGTAATGTTTTGGAATTTGTTCACCAAATTTCACCTTGGCCTTTTGGGACATCCTCTTATGAACAGCAGCACTGTGATTTCATTAACCTGTCCTAAAAGTTGATTTCACAGCGACTATGCCTTTTGTGCCAAGTGTGAAAACACGTTTCAGGCAGGATGCAAAAAATGACAGCTGTACTGTTCACAAGGAAGTGTGAAAAATGGTAATGTTGTAAATTTAAAGTTCAAATATTAAAACTTGGTAAAGTTACGAGTGTGTGTAGAAACTGTGCAACACACGCTCGTAACACAGTCATTTTATGGAGTTTGTTCACCAAACTTGCAACATAGCCTTTTTGGGACCCCACCTCATGAACAGTGGCACTGCCATTTTGTTAATCAGTCCCAAAAGGTGAGTCCACGCAGTGACCACAAAAATCACCTTTCAGGACTGAGAAACAAAATGACAGTGACAGTGTTCGCGAGGTGGGGTCCCAAGAGCCACATATAGAAAATTGGGGCCAAAACTCAAAAAATGGCTGAGATATCAGCCTGTTGAAACTTCCATTATCTGTCACATAAAACTTACCTGCATTTGTTCAGTTCCCGGTTGGCTTTTGAAGACTGCAGACATGTTCCTGTCCACAGAAGATCGTGAGCGCCAAACCTCCAGTGGTAAGTACGGGTGAGGGGTGCAGGAGGTGGGGTACAGAGGGAGAGGGATGGGGTAGGGGGCCCAGGAGACAACGAGGATCATTTTTTTTCAGGTTAAAAAAAAAACAGCGAGGGACAGTTTTCTTCATTTACAGGATAAAAAAAAGTTTGGTACACTGGGATGGGCTCCCAGTGTGCCACAATGGTGGCAGGGAGGGAGGGATGATGACTCGGGGATTGGGCACCCTGATGTCGGCAAAGGGTGTTGAGGGGTTCGGGGGTGCATCCGACATTGGGAGTGGGCATCCTGGTGTAGGAAAAGAACGGGGGAATTGTTTAACCAGATAAGACACACTAAGGGGGGATGTTGACACAGAGATTGGACACCCCATGTTAGCTTATGCAGACTGTGTGGCAGGCAGCAGAAGCTGCCATATTTTGGCACACTGGGGTGGGCTCCCAGTGTGCCACTTAATGGGGGGGCTATGCTGACACAGGATTGGGCACCCCGATGTTGGCTTTCCCCAGGAGTGTGTGGCCAGTGGCAGGAGCCACCAATTTAGATATTGAATGTTTTGCCAGGAAAGGCACACTAGGGCTGGGGACACAGGGCAGCAGCTGACAAGAAGGAAACTGCACCAATGCACATTACTGTGCATTGTAATGCACATGGGCAGAGAGTCTTGTCAGCTGCCTCTGTGTTACTATTTGTGAGGGAAGGGGGAGCTGCTGCTGAAATCAGGGATGATGAAACTGTCCCTGTTTGGAGCAGCACATTTCTTTTATGTCTGGTGCTCTCTCTGAAACTGCCATCATTGGCAGTTTTTCTGTTGATTGGTAGCTGAGGGACAGGCCCCTGAATGTGTGGGCTGCATTGGCCACACACTGCCACACCTCTGCAATGCTCTACTAACCTTAATGTGTTTCTTGTGTGCTCTGCTCACAAGCAAACGTAATAACAAAGCACCACCAGAGGGTGGATTTGACTCAGTGGCTGCCTATATATATCCGATGGATAGCAACCAGTAACTTTCAATTTCCACTGTTGTTATTTGGTAAGGGGCAGGAGGCTAGAGCAGCCCTCCAGAATCTCAGAATGCCTTCAACTGATCTAGAAGGTCTTTCTCAGGCAAGAGAGGACTGGTACTGGCTGACACAGTCATTCTTGCAATAATGTCACAGAGTAATTCCTCTCACCTTGTCCCAATGTTTACTCTCACCAGATGCATGCAAACTATGTTAGTGCCACAATCCAACACCCCACTCACTAGGATTGTGCCTTAAAGCACCGAGCGAAGTACCTCAACTTCCTACAACCAGTTTAGCACTAGTACAGTACTGTGTACTAATAAATGTATACAAACAGAATAAAAATAACAAAACACCACCAGAGGGTGTATTTGACTCAGTGGCCACCTATATCCGATCAGATCACATCCTGTAACTTTCAGTTTCCACTGTTGTTATTCAGTAGGGTCAGCAGGCTAGGACAACCTCCAGAGTCCCAGAATTCCTTCCATTGATCTGAAAGGTCTATCCCAGGCAAGAGAGGACTGGTACTGGTTGACACAGTTGTTCTCACAATAATGCTACAGAGCAATTCCTCTCACCTTGTCCCAATGTTTCCTCTCACCAGAAGCATGCAAACTATGTTAGCTCCACAATCCAATGTTATTCTGTATAATGTTTGTTTCATTGCCATGCTTTGTAGACTCCTGGGTTATGAAAACAGGCATTGTAATTGTCTAGTGTTTTTACCTGGTCAATGAAAACTAAATTAATAAGTCATATGTTTGTTAATATTTTGTTCATGTATGACTTTGATTGAAGTACAAAATGCACAGTTTCTTTAAGGGGTCATGTTAGCTATAATTTTTCATGTTTTGTAGCTTTAAACATTTTGTTCATGTAGGACTTAGGTAATTTTTTGCAAAAATGTTCACAATTCCCCAGGTAATTCATGAACCATCTCAAAATCACAATGTGTTTTTTTATTGTGTTTGTCATGTTTGTGACTATGTTTATCTTTGTCTTTTTTTTCTTGTGTCTTATAGTACAATGCAAATGCACTATGCGCTATGCAAACACTGAGCTTGTTAAAGTTCCGCTTGATAATTTTTTGATACAATCATGACAACATGTTTCTAATTAAAATACTTAACTGTAATTAATTGTTTATGTCACCTCAGATGTCTTGTTAGACTGTCTTCTCATAAACCACACAGCTGTCAACCTTGGCATTATATAATATGGCATGGGTCTGATAAAAATATGCCCAATATGTTTTTCGAGTGGTCTGTGACCCCATGTCATCACATGTAATGAAGCCATAAGTAATGTCACAGGGGTCATAGATCACTAGTAAATTGCCAGGCATATTTTTCTTGTGCCCATGCCATATCTGATTTATGCAATTGCATGTGTCTGTGCAGTAAAATGGTTGGATGTGCTGTTATCTCAAGGAAGTTACTGTTAAAGTTATACAAGTAGAACTGTATAAGAACAATCAGGTGCTGGGATGAAATATCTCAGGCTTCAAATCTGAAGGACTTATAGTGAGAATATTTTCATTGTCATCCACCTAGATTAAGAATATCATGTCCAAGACAAGAAAAAAATATCAGGGTTATCGGGGGAAGTTTATTTTCACAGGCATTGCATAAATGTAAATATAGACATAGATATTCAGATTTTTTACCCAGAAAAATAGGCACACTGAGGTGAGGCTCATTTCAGGCACATCTCAGGAGTAGAGGGAGGTAAAGTGACTTGCTCAAGGTCACACATTATATGAAGATTGTGAGATTCAGTCCTAGGTCTTTTGGGTCATCAGGTGCTGAGCACAATGCTGTAACTAAGCTACACTGCCTCCCAGTGGTACCTCCTCCCTCCCTGCCTGATCCTCACTGGCATGGTAATGAAATCCCTACTGTTCACATGTATCCCCTTTCCTCCCCTAATTTCTGTTGGCATAATATATCCCTACAGTGATCCCTCCCCCCTCCTGGTTGCCTCCTGTACCCGCCAATGCCATCCCCCTTTGGTATCCCCAGGATGGTTCCCCAGTGCCAATACTGTGACATATAAATTTGATCTATTGAACCTTATCACATCAATAAATAATTATAATGAAATGGAGAGCAACTCTAGCCAAAAATCATTAAAAATAAAACAGAAGAAATGGGGGGGGGGTAAACAAAAAGTAAAACATGACTTTGCAATTTTTTAACTCACAAAATATTCCTACTTTCATCACTTTTCACCTATCTTCTTACCTACTAATTTTCAGTTGCATGAATTTACATTAGCTAAATTAAGGTAAAAACCTTTCAAAATAAAGAGGATGACTTCCAAAAGAGAACAAATGAAAATCAGGTGACATCCAACCTTGCAAGTAAGGAAGTCAAAATAGCTAATAACCAAAAGAAAAGGTATTTACCATATTTCATTTGTCTCTCTTCAAATATTGATATTCAGTGTGTAGGATATGTGAAGTATTTTGACTTCCAAAAACTGGAATGACATCCCAATTTTGACCCATGCTTTTTTTTTACTTCAATCAAAAAATTATGAACAGAAGCCCTGAACACATTTACATAGATACATAGACAGTGTCGGCAGATAAGGGCCTATGGCCCACCTAGTCTGCCCATTTGAGCTTGTAAGTTCAGTTTGTTTTCCTAGAAGTCTATTTCCCCTTACCCCTGACCTCTAGAATTCCTTTATGTCTATCCCATGCATTCTTAAATCCCGTGATTGTTTCAGCCCCCACCACTTCCTCTGGCAGGGTGTTCCACTTGTCCACCACCCGTTCTGTGAAGAAATTCTTTCTCATGTTTCCTCTGAATCGCCCTCCCTCCAACTTCATCCCATGTCCTCTAGTCCTGAAACATCTTTTCGCTTAAAAATAGTGTTTTCCTGCACCCTGTTCCTCCCTGTAAGATACTTGTATGTCTCTATCATATCCCCTCTCTCCCTCCTCTCCTTCAGGGAGTACATGTTCAGTTCCTTCAACCTGTCTTCATAGGATTTGTGATGAAACCCATGCACCATCTTTGTTGCCCTCCTCTGAACCTTCTCTACCCTGTCTATGTCCTTACGTAGGTATGGTCTCCAGAACTGTACACTGTACTCCAGGTGGGGCCTCACTAGTGTCTTGTATAGCAGAATTATGACCTCCCTTTTCCTGCTGGTGATGCCTGCCTACATCCCAGCATCCTATTTGCTTTACCTGATGCCTTGTCACACTGTTTCCCTACCTTGAGGTCATCAGAGATGACAACCCCAAGATCCTTTCCTGCTTGGTGCATGCTATATCCTCACCCCCAACTGATATATTGTGCCAGGGTTTTGTGCCCTATATGCATTATCTTGCACTTCTTTGCATTGAATTTCAACTGCCAAACCCTTGACCATTCTTCAAGTTTCTGCAGGTCCCTTCTCATTCTGTCTACACCTCTGGTGTGTCTACTCTGTTACAGAGCTTTGTGTCATCAGCGTAACAGTAAAATTCTGCCTTCTATATCCTGTGCAATGTCACTGATGAAGATGTTGAATAGGACCGGTCCCAGCACTGATCCCTGTGGTACCCCACTGGTCACTCTTCCCTCTGTGGAGTGACAGCCATTTACCACCACCCTCTGTGTCCTGCCACCCAGCCAGTTACCTACCCACCACACTACTGTCCTGCCCACACCCATATTCCCCAGTTTGTGTAATAGTCTTCTATTTATTAAAGGTGTTTCTTTCTCTGAGACATAAGGTTTATTGCATGCTCCAAACTCTACATTATTCATAGGAATAGTACTGTTATTGTACCTATTAGGCCTTCATTGCCTTTAAACTACTGAGGCTAAATAACAGATACAGTTTGTGCTGGAATATTAGCTACTGTACATGATAATCCATTTTGGAAAAAAAAGGATTTTCTGAAGCTGCTGAAGGGACCAGATGACATCAGTACATCATTTAGCTGCTATACTATAATTAGTCATCCTTACTGTAGAACATGACATCATTTAATACACAATGCATTTTATGAAAGTTAATTATAAAACCAGCATTCAAATGTCTTCAGAAACAAAAAGACCATCATGGTCTAAGGCTAGGTGGGTGCAAGACAGAGAACCTCATTACGGAAGCACTGAGGCAATGGTTACCCCAAAGGACATTGGCTGGGAAGTCAAGTTTCAAAGAAATACAAAATCACACATACCCCCACAATGCAAAGCATCATGGGCTGTATATGCAAATCACCACAGAATGTTATGCTGGTTCATGCATGTCCCCTCAAAACTAAGGGCCCTGGTGAAACTGGTAGCATTAAACAAATGGATTTACCTAAACAAAATAAATGAGCATGATATGCTGTCATAATGAATGGATTTTATATTTCCATTTTTTATCTATTCAATTATTTTAAACAGCAGTGCATGCTAGTGAGATATTTTTAGCCAATATTTTTTTTTCATTCTTTTTTAGATTGACCCTTCTTTTGTCTTGCAGGATTCACTTTTCCCCATTTTGAGTGTGCTTACCAGTTTTTGTGTATCTGAAATAATAAGACAAGCACTTTTACCTAGGTTTGAGTCAGTATTCTTGGCTCTTTTTGACCACCCATTGTTTAATACCACTTTTCTTGTAACTAAAATGAGCTAGCATCCAGCAGACACTGCTCCCTGAATTTCTAGGACAAATAATGATCAGAAACACTTGAGAATAATGTTAAAATGAGAAGATAGCCCTTGTATATGGTGTGTGCTTTTTTATTATTTCAGACAAAAAATATGCTAATGCAAACTCAAAAAGTAGAATAAAGGATATACCACAAGACCAGACATTAGGGGCAATAAAAATAGATTAAAAAGTACTGGTCAAAAATCTCACCATAACAGGCACTGTTACTTTGAGAATATTTGGACAGGGCATATTTAAAGTATTATGGGATTTATGCTTTTCAGTATGTGTGTGGTGTGGAGAGATTCACAAAAATCAAGCAATTTAGATATGTATCCTCTTCTTGCATTTTTATGAATCATATGAACTACTCTTCCTGCAACCTGCACCTTATGTATGGTAGTTCTACGTGTATTAAATTCCTGATGTGAACCTTGGCATGGAATTGTAAAGCTTGACAGAAATACATAATTTAATTTAATTTAATTTAATCAACATATTTCCTTTCACTACCTGGTTGACTTCCAGTTTTCGCAGTTGCACTTTACTAAATATTATTTTAGAATGTAAAAAATGTATTCTGCCCTGGACACCAAATACTTTTCCTAAAATGTGATGAGGCCACATGCAATTATTTGACATTTTAGTGGTAATGAGACAGAAAGAATAGAATATATTTAAAAACACCAGGTGGCCCTCAAATATGTTCATGAGTTTTTAAGTGATTTCAAACCTTTCTCTATAGCAACATCTGGCTAAAAGTACAAATACAGTCTAGTTATATACAGAAGCCCAGTTGGATAATGCTGGCCTTCCCCTAAGGGTAGAAACACAGTGGGCATAGAAAAGGTCCACTTAACCCCCACTACCTTTGAAGAAGGGAGGAACATTCCTTAGGGTCTAGGGACATGTTTCCAAATTAAAGTGTACATTGCTTCAATTTAGTTGCTGCATTTTTGCATATTTTAGCAGTACTTTCTACACAGCAACAGTCCTCACCTTGTTTCTGAAAATGAGCTAGTCTTTTAATTGAAGTCCCTGAACACAGTCCATGTGTACCCCACCGCCAACATCCCCAATGTAAACCTGAAAGTGAAAAATCTTCCTAAGAGATTTTAAAGGTGATACCAAGTAGTTTAAATAAAATATTTTTTATTTTGCTTTTGTTACTTGCTTTCTATTATAATCAGTCTATTGAGGGGCCTTTTACATTTTGTTCCTTTAAAATGATGATATATATTTTTGTTTTTATTGTGGTTAAGTAGTGTGCTTTCCATTTTGCCTCTTCAGTGTGTCCTGCTTTCCTAAACAATCTGTTGTCAGTTTTCACTGTTTCAAATGTCAGCTAATCAGTGCCCATCAGAGTAAACTGAGATCATACTGTAGAATGTCTAGAAACACTGGATCAGAAAGTATGTTTAGAAGACATTCTGCAACATTTTAATAAATAATGAAATCATTTTCTGAACAGAAGAAAACAAACATCCAGCACATGTCAGTGAAAGGGAGATCAAGAGGATACAAGACGGTGCTGAAATACACTGATTCCAAATCAACATAAAACTTTAAAACAATGCACTACAGCCTTTACTGTATACATATAAGACGTATTTCAATATGGCTTGCCATCTGTACCATCCAATAAAATGGCTACTATCGCAACAAACTAAAGGCAACGCATAAGGATCAAGATAATTAAAGTTATACAAAACATAAACCCTAAGCCATTTTATAAAAACATATTTATCCAAAACTTTCAGAACTAAAATGCACGAGTATATAATTCTTCAAGTGACTGAAAGGGCTCCTATTGCAAGACGGTGTCAGTGAGGAAAAGAGAAAGAAAGGCAATGGAATCTGCATCTATTGCTCAACTAAACACTTCATAATTTCTCAACCACAATGAACTTTTAATCGAATGCATCACGGTTGGCCAGAATTTCACAAAATTTGAGTAAGAGGCATACAGCTAGCTGTCTACTCCGACCGGTGTACTAAAACTCAGTGCTGCTGATGGTGGAGGGGGAGGCTGGAAACTGAGTTCTGTGTTTGCAGACGGAGGAACTGGTTGCCTGTCGGAGGGGTTAACGAGCTCAAAGGCCCATCGTGTACTAGCTGGACCTCCTGAGGGGCTGATTTGTTCTGCTGTGTTGGGACATGGTTTCCGCGGCATAGGACTAGCTGGAACCTGGTGATGGTGAAGAGGATGATGGTAATGGTCACCAAGCCTCAACAGATTGTCTATCAAAAAACTTTTCCCCATGTTCCCAAACCCCGGCGACCTTGCAAAATTTAGAAAAGGAGGAGATCCCAACACATCCCAATAGACAGTTTGGGCTATAACGCTATGGGAAAATCATACTGGGATGCCAAAAAACCACGGTTCTTCAACTTCTTTTTTCCTCTCTGTCCAGTTTGTAATGTTCCTAAACAAAATGTGCACTGGTTAGATGTTTCCTACAGTACTTCTACGAGGAGGATGGATTGCGGAGAGTTCGGTTAATTCTGCTTGTGCTGGATTTTAGCTCAAAGGCATCACTGCAGTTCTCAGATGGGGGGGGTTAGAAGGTGTGTTCAGCTCATTGTGTCCAGCTCATTCATTATGTCACCCTGGCCACAAAATGATAGACATGGCGGGCAGTAAAGTGCAGGACAAAGCTGGGGGAGCATAGGCAAAGTTTACTTGGCGTGTAGTGCATCATAGCTACTTAATAAAGTTTAGCCTCATGTGAGCCACTGTTGGGCTGATTGCTGTCTATCATCCTCCCCTCCCAATTTTCAGACACACACTTCCATCCTGAATGATGACAGAAAACATCAAATTATGTCCTTATAATGTGGAATTATGCTTCTATTTTCCGTGTCTCACCATCTGTAATTTCAAACTGCAACCGATCAGTGACAACGCACATAAGTGACCCCTTAAGTCTTGGGAACAGCCGTTTTTAATGTAAAAGAAAAAAACAGTGATCGCAATACGTAACCGATTTACAAGCCAAGAAATAAACAGGCTTAAAAAATCAGTTTTCCGCACCATGGCCAATGGGTTATACCTCAGTGACAGGTTGGCCATTTAGTTATTTTTATTTTATTTTTTATTTTGCTTTTGTTAACCGGGTAAGTGCACTAGCCATAAAATGACTATTTTCAGGCACGACATGGGATCCCATTTATATTCCATATAGACCAGAGCGACGCTGAGTACGTGCTGGACACTGGAGCTGTTAGTGTAAGGGCAGTAGGGCAGGGCTTCAGTAATTTAAGAAAACTGAGTTTTGTAACTTGCCTGCTTCCATCTCAATTTACTGTGGTACACAGGGCGAGCTACATAATTTACTGCAGGTTACTAGATCGGTACCTGATGGCAAAATCCCCACAGAACTGTAAAAGTAGAAAACAGGTTGCAACATATGTTCCAGGGATGTTAGCTTGGTGATTTAATCCTGATCTGACAAGCTGATCTGGGATGACCCCGGCACTGTCAGCACTAGTCATCATTTGACACACAGGGCATACCGCTGATCTGCCAACCTGCAGATAGAGGGAACTGCTTTTTTTAATTATTATTAGGATCGCACCAGAGGCAAAACTGCACTTCTGCAAACTGTGTTGTAATAATGATGTTTGCTATTTGTAATTTAAAAAGTGGAATACTGTAAATAAACATAATGTCTCACAATTCCATTGTCTTTTATTCATTTTTTTTGTCTTAATGGGCATAATTTTGAAAGCTACTGCTGTTACCATATCAAAGGTTCTGTGCTTGCAGGAGAGTGACTGAAGGGATGTAGCAATCAGATCGGGGAAAGCACAGCCCCGCCGACTCTGGCAGCAGTCGGAGCAAACTTGAGAAAAAGTTACAGAAAGAGTGAAGGGGGCAGTCAGCGCTGCAGCCAGTCATTGGATTCCGGGGCATCACACATCCTCTATGTGGGTTCTACAGATTACAAAGTGCCTGTTATCATAACACAACCCATTGGGGAATCTGGGATGCCAGTACAAACTGCGGAATAAGTCAGGGAACGGAAGAAACAATCATTTTATCATCTATAATCCAACCCCTATTCCACCACATGAAAGCCCCTGAGCCTTTCCTGTATCCATGCAGGGAAACAATCTTGAATATGAATCAAAAACTTGAAATTGTGTACCACTTGTGATACAAGATATCTTTGTATTACACACACAGGAAACAACAATGGATTTTAGTATATGCAAGTTTGTGACAAAGGAAGGAAGACGTAGATATTTTAACCACCGCCGGATTCCTCAGGAATAGTTCCTGTGCTTACAAGCTTAGTTCTACTTAATTCTCTGAGTAAACTCATTACAGAGGCTACATGGAGAGAGAGAGTGCCTGTCTGTGTGTGTGTGTGTATGTGTGTAGGGGGAGCGCGCATGAGTAGGCGATATCTTATCGCTGCTCACTGAAGCATAGCTCCCCCTTTCAACTGTATGGCACTGCATTTTGGAGCTAGTCATAGACAGCTCCAGCAGCCATTGGAGATCTGCGGCCCCACCTGCAAGCACACTGACTGAATTGGAAGAGGGCTGACACACCTCCAGAAAACTCCGATGATGGCACTATATTTCTTGCACATGCGTGCAAAGCAAATATAAAAATTATCCCTCAGAACTGGTTCCTTCTGAAACTACCAGGTTTCCATATATGTGGAAACTGCAATATCTGTAAATTTGGTGAACAGGATAGCACATCCATCCATAAAATGGACCAGAAGAAGATAGAAGTCAGACCATTTATCACATGTCACTGCTTTTGTTGTATACATAGCATGGTGCCTCAGCATGGAGTATTATGTGTGTTGAACAGTATGCCCATTTAAGGTTCATATGCAAGAGCATGTGAGGACAATAATAAACAGTAGTGACAGAAGGGTCTTAGGTACACATTTTGTAGCTCTACACAACTCTGACCCTTGTGTGTTATCATTTACTGCTTTGGAGCATGTGCCACCATTTAGAAGTGGTGGGGACAGAGTCACCAAACTGTTACAAAAATAGACAAGGTGGATGATACTTTAAACACCATGAGCTCCACAGGACCTCACGAGGAGGTATATTTTGTTCCTTTCCTCAAGGACTAAGTCTCTGTTGTACTGCTTCTGATTATTATTTGGTATTACGTGTCATTATCATGCTCATGAAGATAATACCTGTGTCTGTGTCCTCGTCATTAGTGTTTGTCATTTGTTTCCTTTCTCCTAGATGCTGACATGACCTGATCCAGCTGGACAAAATCTGTTTGACTTCGTTTCCGGCATATGTTGGTGGGACACTCATACAGTGTGTGGTCAAATCACTAAATAGATAATGTATTTTTTTTTTTTTCATATATACTTTGTGCTACATACAGTATCTCCACAGCAGCCCCCGTCTAATCGACCCCCCAGCCCCATCACCCAGTTCCCACAAGAGTTTACCTTGAGCTGTCCTGGGCACAGAATCCAACTAGCCTGGCCACCAGTGCTGAGCCTGCAGAGAGTTGATATTCATCTGCCACCATGGGTGTTTTCCCATCATTTTCTCCCTTGCCCTCCGCATTGCTGGGGTACAATATGTCAGTGTGCATACATGGAAGCATATGCATGCTGCAGTGTTCTGCAGCACCCACCCTCCATTGGTGCCCCTGTCCCATTCTACCCTCAAGCCTCCATCTTGGGGAAGTCATTCAGCAGGGCTGCCAAGCCACCCTCTCCTATGTAGGAGAGCTTTCCTTTGGAGGCTCCATCCTCTCCCTCCCAGGGCAACCCCCGGTGACCCACTTGCACTGCAAACACAGGTCTCTGGCATGGCAGGAGGTAAGGCACTGATGCCTCAGCCCTCCATGCCACTGGGCCAGCTATAGATAATGAAAACAACAAGTCAGAGCACACCCTGACTCTCCCCCCCCCCCCAAGGTAAATGTAACAATAAACATATTATTTCAGCCTGGATTGGCAGCTTACTAATTTGATTTCAAAAGGAGTGGAGGTCTCTTGGTATTCACTTCAGGGCCCTGCTGTGAAGTTACCCAGCTACCAACATTGAGGTAGACCACCCATCAGTTGGGTCCCTACTCAAAACTGCATCTACCTCAAATGGCTTACCTTTATAGTGTGCATCAGCCTAAAATTGGCTTAATTAAGGAATGGTCCCTAGCCAATGAGCAGGTAACTGGTGGAGAGCTAGTTAAATGAGAAATCCATACTTCTCCATTTACAAACCTTATCCAATGTTAACTGCTCACCCTTGCTTATTCACAAACTGTACGTGGGATTCTAAATGAGGGGTGCTACTGTATATGGCATACAGAATCCCATTTATAGTTTGTGAATGAGCAAGGGTGAGCAGTTAACATTGTTTTTTTTTTTGTTTGTTTTTTAACCAGGAGAGACACAATAAGCTGAAAGCGTGTTTACAGGTGTGACCTGGGAGCACAAGGAAGTTAAGTGACTTGCTTAGGGTCACACAGTATGCAAGTGGGGGCTGTGGGATTCAAACCCAACATTGGATAAAGTTTGTAAATGGAGAAGTATGGCTGTCTCATTTAACTAGCTCCCCACCAGTTACCTGCACAGTGGCTGGGGACCACCACTTATTTAAGCCAATTTAAGGCTGATGCACACTATAAAGGCAAGCCATTTGAGGCAGATGCAGTTTAGAGTAGGGACCCAGCTGATGGGTGGTTTACCTCCACGTTGGTAGCTGGGTGATTTCACAAAAGGGTCCTGAAGTGAATACAAAGAGACCCCACCCTTTTGAAATCAAATTAGTAAACTGCCAATCCAGGCTGAAATAATATGTTTATTGTTACATTTATGTGTGTGTGTGGGTGTGGGGAGTACCTTTACTTCCAACTCTGATATATACACATGTAACCCATTTTGGCATCTACTGTGATGTCAAACTGCCTTTAAATTTTTACTATAAATATTTAGAAGCTCAAATTGATGCTCTCTTATTAATTGTAATGTACCTTTAACTGATGAGACCATTTAAACTTTCCTGTCACAGGAGCTGCCATGCACCCTAATGAAATCCTATACTGGTTGAAGCGCTGGGGCTAGGTTGTCTCCAGACACTCTTTTGCTGATGGTCTGAAGACATTATAAAGTTACTTATTTTGCAATGTTTTCTGAGTCCTGAAATTTTATTTTGAAATCCAGCATTCAGCAATTTTGCTTCCTTTATTATATTCTTGCATGGAATCTGCCTGTAATCTACAGGTTCATTTACATTCCTGTATGTAATCTGCCTGGAATCTGCAGATTCAGTTACAGCTGAAGTTCAGTTAAAGCAATTAAAGCTTTCCCTTCCTTTCGTATCTGACTTTTGGTGTTTTTATGTGGGGTTTAATATTGTCTGTTTGTGGATGTCCAGGGGAAGGATTTGTATTCTTAGACTGATTATTAAATGCCAGTGATGGGGTACTTTCTTGGTTAATTAGGGTGAATTAGTTAGTATCGTAGGGGGTTGTCTACTGGTTAGGTAATCCTCTGGGTGGGTATGAAAGGGCTCATTAGAGCCCTGTTAGGGCTCTTTCTTTCCAGACAGCTGTGGTAGAAGGATACACTGTCCATGTCTTGCTACCTGAAGATGTGTTTTTTTCCCATCAATGCAAGGCTGCGGAGCTGGATAAATTGAAGGGGTCCTATTCCACTTGAAGGCCTCATTAGTTTTCGCTGTTAGTGAACCCATGTGGCTTTAGCTTTTAGAATTAATGTCTCATGCAAAGAATTGCCTTCATGAACTGCTGCTGCTTAAGCTAGTAATCCTGATAATACTGAGCTAATAAAGCTGTGTTCTAAAGGAAGCTGCAGTCATCACCTAGTCACGTCCCACAAGCCTGCTGCACTGATGGTGTCAGGGGCACATGCTGTATCTGGCATGGTGCAACAAAGGTGTGACAGCTCATGAGTGGCCTAAAGACAAGGACAGGGCTCCCAACATACATGGACTCATCACAAGACCCCACCTGGAAAATAGGCCATAACTTGGCCATCTTGATTTTATTTGACTCTTTTGCTGTGTAACAGCATTATTTTAATGAAGATGTGGTTCTGTATTTTCTTTGTATGTCTCTGTATTTGACTTAAAGTTAAAAAAAAAATTATTGTGATAAAGAAAAGGACAGGGCAAGGCAAGGTCAGAGGACAAGGCTGATGGCAGACCCTCACTTTCTAGTGAAGCAGAGACAGTGATCACCTGCAGAAGAATGCAGAGAGAAGCAAAGATGGTAACTTGACAGTAGCTGGGAAATGAAGAGCATGGGCAAGAGATTAACTCATCAACCTGCCCAAATGTCTCTGATGAGGAGAAGACACAGAAAGCTGAACAGGCAACTGGAGAATGTCTAGCTGGGATGGTAATGGTTCTAGATGATATGGTTGAACTCATGTGGTGGCTGATCATTCAGCATATAGAAGCCAAGGAATGAAAAGTGGATAGTGTGGAACATCACCAAGCACAACTCTTCAAGGAAAAGGAAAAGTAGCATATGACCAGGCACCTCCACCTGTTCAGTTATTAAACATATGAAGATGACAAAGTTGGGACTAGAAGATGTTATTGAAGCCTATTTGACAACAAAAGAGAGGGTGGCTACAGCCTGCCAGTGGCTGCCATCTCAGTGGCTTATAAGACTGGTGGTCTGTTTGATGGGAAAGGCCCAAGTAGCCAACAGCAGTCTGGACATCCAGGAGGCCAAAGATTATGGTCAAATGAAGGAAGTCATACCATGACACTATGATATAAGCAAAGAGACTTACTGATAGATGGTCTATTGCAGTGACCACTCTATCCTCTTGTCCACCTCCCTCCCTCACCCCTAAGTGACTTTCCATTATACTCCCTTCCCCCTTCTTCCTCTTCCCGTTCCTATCTCCATGTTACACTACCATCACCACACAATCTACCCATAGTCTGTATCCCACACTATCATCACTCAACAGTTCCTGCCCTTATCTACAGCTATCCTTTATTTACCTTCTGTCTCTACCTCCTCTCCCCACCACCTCCATAGATCCCTTGCCCCAGCCAACATAACCACCCTGTTATATTCATTTTTCCCACCCTCTTCACCTTGTTGTCTGCCCCCTCCTACCTCCATCCTACCATCCTCTGTCCCCCCTTCCCTCTGAACTTATCCCACCCCACCTGTGCCACTATCTTTACTTTCCTTGCTGGCCTTGTAGTTTCTACTTCCCTCATGAGGTACTATCTTGATACCCAGAGCTAACCATTTATTTAATTCCTAGCTTTAGTGCGCCTATGTATATATAGAAACATAGAAACATAGAATTTGATGGCAGATAAGGACCACTTGGCCCACCCAGTCTGCCCATTTCCCTACCTACTGGATAAGCTGCAGATCCTAGTTAACCAGCAGCCTACTTCTTCCTACCCCACCCCTAGAATGGCCTTATGACTGTCCCATGCATGCTTGAATTCCACCACTGTTTTTGACTCCACAACCTCTCTGGAAGGCCGCCCATGCATCCACAACCTCTCTGTGAAAAATACTTCTTAAATTACCTCTGAGCTGCCCCTCTATCTTCAAATTGTGCCCCTTGTTCTTGCACACCTCTTTTTGAAAGATGCTACCCTCTTGACTTTGTTGATTCTCTTGAGGTACTTGAACGTTTCTATCATGCCCCCCCTCTCCCTCCTTTCCTCAAGGCTATACATATTAAGTTCCTTTAGTCTCTCTTCATATGTCTTCCAGTGCAGACCCTGCACCATTTTAGTTGCCCTCCTCTGGACAGCTTCCATCCTGTCTATGTCTTTGCGGAGATTGGGTCTCCAGAACTGCATGAAGTACTCCAGATGGGGTCTCACCAGCTGTCTGTAACGAGGGATAATAACTTCCTGTTTTCTACTGGTGATGTCTCTCCCTATGCATCCCAGTATCCCCCCAGCCCTCCTTGCTGCCCTCTCACATTGCTTGCCCACCTTTAGGTCATCTGATATGACTACCCCCAGGTCCCTTTCCATTTTTGTTGTTGTTAGTATCTCACCCCCATTGTGTACTCTTCTCCTGGGGTTTTGTTTCCCAGGTGCATTACCTTGCACTTCTTAGCATTGAATCTAAGCTGCCATACATTTGACCATTCCTCTAACCTTGCCAAGTCCCTTCTCATCCTTTCCACCCCACCCTGTGCATCAACTCTGTTGCAGATCTTTGTGTCATCTGCAAAGAGACATACTTTTCCTTCCAGTCCCTTTGCAATGTCGCTTATAAAGACATTGAAGAGGACTGGTCCTAATACTGAACCCTGCGGTACCCCACTAGTAACCCCCCTTTCTTCTGAGTAGACTCCATTTACTATTACTCTCTGTGTCCTATTCTTCAGCCAATTATTTACCCAGGCTGTCATCTTGGGACCCACTCCCAGGCTGGCTAACTTGTATATTAATCTTTTGTGTGGGACTGTGTCAAATGCTTTGCTAAAGTCTAGGTAGGCCAGGTCCACAGCACCTCCCTGATCTACTACTTTGGTCACCCAGTCAAAGAAATCTATCAGATTCGTCTGGCATGACCTTCCCGCTGTGAATCCATGCTGCCTGGGGTCCTGTGCCCCTCTGGACTCTAGATACTCGACAATTCTTTCCTTCAGAAGTGATTCCATCATTTTCCCTATAACTGAGGTTAAACTAACAGGTCTGTAGTTTCCTACTTCTGCCTTGCTCCCACTTTTGTGAAGGGAATCACATCTGCCCTCCTCCAGTCCTCGGTACCACCCCATCCTTCCATGATTTGTTAAAGAGGGTAGTCAGTGGTGTCACTAGTTTCTACCCTTAGTTCTTTTAGAATTCTGGGATGAATCCCATCAGGCTCCATTGCTTTGTCCACCTTCAGTTTTAAGAGTTCTTTCATAACCCTTTCTTCTGTAAATGGGCTGGTATCAACTTCTGTATCCAGAGTGTTTCTACTGTTTGTTTTAGGTACCTCCCCTCTTCCTTTGTAAATACTGAGCAAAAATATTTGTTTAGTATCTCTGCCTTTTCACAGTCTCCCTCTGCCCACCCTCCCTCCCCTTATTCGCCTCACTATCCCTCCCTTGGTGTTCCTTTGCTCCTGATGTACCTATAAAAGGTTTTACCCCTTAACTGAGTTTGGCTATCTTTTCCTCGTTTGGGCCTTTGCTGTTCTGACTGCCTTCCCAGCTTCCTTTTGCTTTAAATGATACAGTTCTCTATCCTGCTCCTTCTGTGATTCCTTGTACTTCCTGAATGCTTTCTTTTTCTCTTGAACCTTCACTGCCACTTCCTTTGAGAACCATAGTGGTTTCTAACATCATTTTGTTTTGTTTATTTGCTTCACACAAAGGCTCATTACCTCTGTGATGGCAGTTTTTATTATTCCCCATTGTTCTTCCACCCCTCCTTCCTGCCCATTTGCTAGTACATTCCTTAGGCATTCACCCATTTTGGCAAAGTCAGCCCTCCTAAAGTCCAGTACTTTTGCCTTTGTATGGCTTGACTCTATTGCTGTGTTTATTGGGAACCATACTGTTCGATGGTCGCTAGTTCCCGGATGGCTACCCACTTCTACATCTGTGATCCTCTCTCCATCTCCACTTGAGAGAACCAGGTCTAAGATTGCTCCCTCTTGAGTGGGCTCCAATACTAATTGTCTAAGGCATGCCCCCTGTAGGGCATCTAGAATAACCCCACTCTTCGAAGTGGCTGCTGCAACTGCACTCCAGTTAACATCTGGCATATTCAGATCACCCATCAGCAATATCTCCCCTTTTTCTGCCATTCTAAGTATACTTTCTATCATTTCCTTGTCCATTTCCTCCCCCTGAGAAGGGGGTCTGTATACAACCCCTGTGCGGATTGTGGTGCCATTGTCTGTCTCCAAATTTACCCACAGTGCTTCTTCTCCTCCCTGTTTATCCTTTTGTTCTGTTGCTTTGATTCCTTCCCTTATGTAAAGAGCTACTCCTCCTCCTCTTTTACCCTCCCTGTCCCTCCTGTAGATAGTGTATCCTGGTATGTTTACGTCCCAGTCATGGTTTTGTGTGTACCATGTTTCTGTGACTGCCACGATATCCAGATGTTCCTCCTCCATCAAGGCCACTAATTCAGGAAGCTTGTTACCCAGACTATGGGCATTGGTACTCATTGCTCTCCATTTTTTGATGGCTTTACCTTCTGCTGCAGCATCCCCCACTGACCTTTCTACCTCGGTCTTTTTCTCATTTAGTACCCTGTTTTGTAGGGAGAGGCTGGGATTTTCCTGCTGCTTATCAGTGCCTCCCTTTGACTAGTTTAAAAGCTTGCCAATGAAGCATTTAAACCGATTGCTCAAAAGACTTGTTCCCTTCCTGGACAGATGCAGACCATCCTGCCAGTATAGGCTGGTGTCCTCCAGGTGGAACCCCAGTCCCCAATGAAGCCAAACCCCTGTGCTCCACACCATTTTTTCAACCATTCATTAAACTGCTTGGTGCAAATTACCCTCGCCTCCCCCATGCCATTGACAGGCAGCACCTCTGAGAAGGATACTGTGTGTGCTACTTGTCTTAGGCCCCTCCCCAACTCTACAATGTCCTCCTGCACTGCTCTAATCTCATGATGAGCCAAGTCATTTGTCCCTAGGTGGACAATGACATCCAGCTCAGATTCCTTGCAGCTGTTCTCGTGATCCTGAGGATGCGCTTCCTGTCCCTCAAGCCATGGCACGCAGGCACCTTACTTCAGTTTTCCTGCTCCCCAGTTCTATCCCCTAATAACTGAGTCACCCACCAGGAGCTGCTTCCTTTCCCTGTGGTGTCCTCTGCCTCCTTCCTGTGGGCCTCCTTGTGACAGTTGTCATCAGTCTCTCTCATGGTGTGATCCATAGGGAGCTATGCTCCCCCAGAATGGTGTATGGATTGTGGAGTGGAACAACTGACTGGGTGTGCCTCTGTTCCACCATCCTCACCCTCCCTGAGCCCACTGTGGTCCAACTGCTGTGCTTTCTTCGCAACCTCCGAGGTAGTGGTGGTCGCTCTGGTGCTCCCTGGATGGGGGAGGTTCCCTTCCTACTGTCCAGTGTGGTCTGGGGGAAGGTTCCCTTACTACTGTCCAGTGCAGCCTGAAGACGAGCAACTTCCTCCCTCAGGGCAGACAGTTGTCTGCAAATAGGGCAGCATCTCAGCCTCCAGAAAGACTCCCGGAAGACTGCTGCCCCACAGCCATTACATTGCACTACTCCCCACATGTTTATCTACTTTTTTTTGTTTGCTTGTCTTAGTGTGTGTGTGTGTGTGTGTGTGTGTGTGTGTGCGTGTGTGATTGGTTTGTTATATAGAAATATATATATTATACAATGTGTATGCTTATATTGCCAGTGCAGTGTGCTAGAGAGGATATGACAGTGATATGCACCTTGCACTCTTGAGGAAATGATGTCAGAACCCCAGGTATAAAGGAACTATTTCCAGGGGTGGATGGGGTGAGGGGTGGGAAGTGGTTGGGCCTAAACTGTGCCCTCACAAAACAATCAGCTAAAAGCTCTCACCCACCACTGCTATGGGTGCCTTCCTGTCAGCAAGATGCCCTACACAACAATTTGACAGAGAAAATACCCTGCTAATCAAACAGAGAAAAATCCAGTCATCCAAGTCAGACACAGGTAAACCTCCCCAGCCCCAAAACAGCCTGGTGGTTTGTTAGCCACAAAGGAAAATCAAATATGCAGTTATTTCAACCCTTCTGAAGATGCTGACAAGATAAGCAGTTTTGAAAACCCCCTTCCTGAATTAAAAACTAAAATAATTAAACACAAAGCAATACCAATGTAAAAGTAAGGAAAACTTCCCTCAGATGTAAGCAAGAGAGAGATTCATTGCAGATATCTAGTCCAATATAGTATATCCCATGCAGCTTCTCAGTTGTTTCAAAGCACACTCAGTTACACAACTTGGAAGAAGATGTAAATATTATTGTCCTGTTTTCTTCTCATGGATTATTTATGTGTTTAATGCATATTACTTTGTATATACTTGTGTAATGTCCCTGTTGTTAATCAGGACCTCCTTGTAAATAAGCCTGCTCAATGGAGTTTTTTCCTGCCAATAAACTTGAACTGAACTTGAACTTGAACTTCAGGAATTTTGACTTTCAACTAGGAGATAATCCTCTGGAGGTATACACCCTACTCAGTGATCTGTCATGGAAATGGCAAGGAAGGACCAGGACTCTGATCAAATCTGGTATTCCCATTTCAATCTTTTGAGAAAAGACAGTCTGAGGCTGAGCAGGCCAAAAGTCCTGAGACTGGGGTGAAACAGAAAAAGATTGACTCTACCTAATACTACATCTATATTAGGTAATGTGGGGAGGTGGAGCATATAACCCATAAATTCCCAAATACAAAAGAGAAGCAATCTTGTCTGGTTTAAGACAATTGGGGGCAATGCCTGAAAATTGTTTGAGCTGGTGGTCAGGAGACATAAGCTTTAATAGATCTTGGCAGTCAGCAGAATTTAGTTCACCCTGAGGTAGTACTGGGAAACGTCAGAGAAATATCCCTAACCAAAGTGACTCGTGTGCATGGGCAAACAAAAATGTACCCAACAGTGTGAATTACTCCTGGATTGGAAGGACAGTCACAGTCCATGCTTGCTGGGGTTGTGTCAACATTGCCAGTGGTAATTAGCCATAATATGTCCAACTTTGAAGGTCTGGTTTAGATGGGGTGCTTAATCAAGTGACTTGTTACACCAGATCCCAAGCCAGAAGATGAGAAGAATGTAGGGGAACATTTCCTCCTTTGAGGACATTTATGAGATCCATTCTATAGTGAAGATGTCCCATAGGAAATGAGGAGAGGTCAAGAAGTGGGGAGGTCTTGAGTGTGGTGTTCAGATTTGGTCAGGATAACCTTACCTGGGATGAAGCTGATTTGGATTCTGAATGAAAAATGTACATTATTTAAAACAGTTGCATGCTGAAAAGTGTGATGTTAAAAATGTTGATAGAGTGAAGATTCACAATGCAAATCACATTCTATGCATGGTGAGAAAATATCCCCAAATGGGGGAACAAATGGAACAAATAATTGTTCCTAAGAGGTTTTAATGAGAAATCTTATGAGTCGCACATCAGATCCTGTTGTCAGGACACCTGGACAAGGATAGAACCCTGTCTCAAGTTATCTGTCATTTCTACTGCTTAAAGTATATCAAGATGTGGGAGAATTTTGCCAGGCTGGCCCTGAATATCAAAAGGTTGTAACCATATCACAGTGAGATGGGGCAAAGATGGTACCTGTGCCAATTGCACAGGTTTCCTATCACCACATGGTGGTGGACATAAGTTGGGCCAGTGAAGAAAAATGCCAAAGGGAGGCAGTATATATTGAAGGTATGTGATTATGCAACCCGCTACTACAATGTGTACTGTAACAGCTTCAAGGGTTGCGAAGGAGGTTATTAAAATCTTTAGTAGGATAGGAAATCATGAGAAAATGTGACTGATCAGGGGTCAAATTTTATCTCTACCCTTCTAAAGGGCTATAGAGGTTGCTGAGGGTGAAGCAATTAAAACTTCTCTGCATCATCCATAAACAGCCAGACTGGTCGAGAAGCCGAACCAGACCATACAGAGAATGTTTTGGAAATGTGTGGAACAGGACCCCAGACAGTGGTACCAGTATCTCCCATATCTATTATTTGCCTCTAGGGAGGTCCACAGTCATCCACCAGTTTTTCATCTTTTGAGTTGTTGTATGGCAGACAGCCAAGGGAACCACTGGAGGTAATAAAGGAGGTATGGCCAACCCCCATGTCCTCACAGAATGAACTTGAATATGTGCTGAAACTCCAAGATGAGCTGAACAAGGTCACCTGGTTAGCATGTGAGAATAGGGAACATGCTCAAGTCCAACAAAAAGGGTAGTATGACCAGCATGCCTGAGGGAGAAGTTTTGAACCAGGTGACCAGGTATTGCTGTTGTTGCTAGCAGTGAAAGCAAGCTTTTCCCAAAATGGCAGGGTCTATATCAAGTGATGAGAATGACCTGGCCAGTTAATTATGAAGTGGCTACCCAAACAAGAGAAAGCGATGGCCTATCAAATGAACTTTTGATCTGGAAAGAAATAGAAGAACTGGGTAAGCTAACCCGAGAGTTCAGTTAGTTAAGAAAGAGTACCCAGGGGAGAACTAATATGTGTCGGTGCCATGTAGAAACAGGTGACCCTCCCCAGTCAGACAGTAGCCTTATCAAATGGCTGAGTGGTTAAACTCTGTGGTCTCAGAAGAGATTAGGCAGGTAAAGGAGGCTGGGATGATTAAGGAGTTCTGGAGTGACAGGTGCTCTCCAATTGTGATCGTACCCAAGAAAGATGGTGAAATCAGATTGTGCATAGATTTCCAGAAGGTTAGTGCCATTTTGAAGATTGATAGTGCTCAAATGCTATGCATTGATGACTTTATTGATCATTTGTGGGATCTCGCTACATGTTGACTCTTGACATGACAAAAGGGCACTGGCAAATTCCCTCAGCCAGGCATCCTGTGAGAAAACAGCTCTTTCCATTCAAGGGTTATGACATTTTTAACCATGCCATTTGGACTTCAATGGGCTCCGGACACCTTCCAGCAAAAGATGGATCAGTTAGTGAGTCAGCATGGTGGTTATTGTGCCCCATATTTAGATGACATGGTGATCGGTGTCGCAATAGATAGCACTATCACTTGTACCAGAGGGCTGGTCAATAATTGGCTCCTTAAGCAATAAGCCATGAGGGAGTGTGGGTTATCGGGGTATTTACTGTGGCTGGAGTGGTTTGCCCATGAGGCACAGCTGAGTGGGTAAATCCTAGCCAGCCTTGGTAAATCCCCAATAACCCAGATCCCCAGAGTGGCTTACTGCAATTATACCTTGTTGTTTTTATTTATTTTTTTTTTAACAAAAAAATAAAGTTTAATAAAGGTTTTTAAAACTTTTAATTATTTTTATTAATTTTATTATTGCACGAGAGGAAAAAAAAGAGTTCTCTGTTGCTAGGTGGAATTATGTGATTGCCCCTCGCTGCGGTCACAGAGCACAGCGTGTGCTTTCAGGTTGGGTTTCTGTTGCGAGCTGCTTCCTGTTCTAGGAGGCAGTAGGAAGTGACCGAGTTGGGTGGTTTTTTTTCAGTATTTTTTTTTTATATGGGGGAATGAGATAGGCTGGTAAATTGATGAGGGCAGAGACTGAGTGGACCAGAAACAGTGATGAGGGAACCAAGAGGTACAGTAGGAGTCTTATGGCATGATGGAGGGCAGAGAGCGCAGGAGTGGATACTGAGGTGAGGTAGGTGCACTTTTGGCAGTTATGGGGAAATTCATGCTGAAGCATGTTATGTTTTTTTTTTAAGCGCGGATACACTTTCTTGGGGGGGTTTGTGTTACTCATTCTGTGTGCTTTGCTGAGTAGGACGTGATGGGAGTCAGAGACCACCGGTTAGCGAGCGTTTCAATATGTCAGATCTCCAGTTTGAATTTCCTGGGTTGGATGATTTTTAAGACGTGGCTGGCTGGCACCTTTTGTAGTGATTATCAAGGGATTTACAATGCAGGTAGGGTGCCAGCCTGCTGCTCTGATTGGATGTTCTTGTATGTCCATGGTATAATTTTAAATAAGGTGCACTGCCTAATTGGTTTACTTTAAATAAGGTGCAGTTCCGAGCCAATGTGTGGGTGACTTGTGGGGAGCCAGCTAATGGAGACAGCCATATATCTCCTAAACATTAAACTAACCCAGAATAAGCAATTCAACTCTTGCTCATTCGCAAACTTGAAATTGCTTTTCTCATTAGTAGTACAACTGGTTATGGCAGAAATCAGTTAAAGCAGAGAACCCAGTGCACCCCCATGGAAATCATTTAAATATTACAAGTTGCTTTTGGCCCATACTTCTCAACTGTCCCTAATTACGGGGGACATCCCTCATTTTACCCCTCAAAATTGCTATGTCCCTCATCTGTCCCTTATGGAGAAGGATCTGCCAACATAGAGAATGTGCTGTAAATTCAGACTTTAAAGCAGAAATTAATGATATTCTGAATTTGCTAAAATAAACTTTGTACAAGTAAACACAAGGGTTTCTACAGTGTTTTGAGCGTGTATCTCCATGTTTCAGGATGTGTTCCTCATTATGAGGGTCTATGTCCCTCATAATTAATGTCCAAAATGTCTATGTTCCTCATTTCAGTGACAAAAGGTTGAGAAGTATGCTTTGACCTCAAATGGCAATTCAGTTATTTTTTTCCCAGTGGGGAGTGGGCACATTGGCTGAGCACTGCACCTTATTTAAAGCAAGTCAATTAGGCAGTGCAACTTATTTAAAAGGGGCCAACTTAGGCAACTACATTTCAGAGTAGGGACCCAGCCGAAGGCTGGTCCACTGTGATGTTTGGTGGCCAGGCTGACAATTTATTTCAGAGCTCTGAATTTAACACCAAGAGACCCCGCTCCCCTTTGGGATAAAATAAGTGAGTAGCCATTTGATGCAGAAAGTAAATTGTAATAATATTTGAATGATTTGCCATTGGTGGGAAGGGCATGCACTGGGTTCTTTGCTTTAACTGATTTGTGCCATAACCAGTTGTACCCCTAATCAAATTTAAATTTTGTGAATGAGCAAGAGTTGAGCTGCTAATTTTGGGTTCTTTTAATGTGTAGGAGCTGTATATCTGTCTGCACTAGCTGGCACCCCTTGAATCACCAGAACATTGGCTGGAGAATGCACCTTATTTAAAGCCAATAAGGCTGCGCACAACATTTAAAAGGAGCAGCTCCAACAATTACATTTTAGAACAGGGACTCAGCCAATGGATGGTCCACCGTGATGTTTAGTGGTTAGGCTAATGATTCATCAGAGCTCTGAACTGAACACTAACAGACACCCACTACCCTTTGGGATTAAATAAGTGAGTAGAAATTTGAGGCAGAAAGCAATTTGTAATATTTTAATGATTTGCCATGGGGGGAGGGTGTGCACAGGGTTCTCTGCTTTAATTTATTTCTCATTTACATACTTGACCATTTTAGAATTGTATTATGTAGCATATTTCACCAAATTGAAGCTGTCTTCAAACTGAAGCAACAATTACATTTCATGATGTTAACTAAAACCGCCTCTGTTTTGTAGCTCCAACTTCAATTCAGTGAAATACAGTAATGCAGTTCTGGTCCATACCATATTTGTCATTGTCAGTGCCAGTATCTGCTTCTCATACTGGTGGTATCCACAACACTGTTAGTTAAAAAGAACAGAGTCTGGAACATTGTTGAAGCCTTATTTTAACAGGGCAAATGTAAATAAAAAAAATATATATTTTGTGATCAGTCCAGCACAATCAAGTGATGAGCTAGGCACAGCTGATTTGGTTAGCAACATGGAACAACTGCACTAGCTTGCCATTGACGGCAGCACTGACAGCAATAGTCAAACACTTCCTGATGGAACCCACCCCCTAACTGAAGCCACCTTCAAACTGTAGCAGCTGCTGAAAACAAGAAATTCTAAGGGAAGCAGTTGCTACAATTTGGTGAAATATAATAGTTTACAGTTTATCTTAAGCTCTTCCATTGTTGTCACAATGCATCTATGTTCTGCTACAGAACACTCTGATTGAAAGAGACATAGACAGCATTCTAGATTTCAAAAATTGTACTAACCGTGTGGAAGTCAGAAACACCCACTGAGTTTGTTAGAAGGCCAGTAATAGTACAGAGAATAATGGCTGAATAGGTGGTTATAACAAGAATTTTACACACACCCAAGGTGTGGGATACCACATAAAAGGAGAATATACCCAGGCAGGAATAGTTGCAGTATAGAACCAGTGCTGCAAAAATACATAACCAGGCTTTGTTCATTACACAGTACTGTGCAAAAAGCAGCATTATTAGGGGATGCTTAAATAAACATTGACATTGACACAGCTCTCTCCTTCTTTACCCAAACTTTTAATAATGCCTGTGATATCTTTGCCCCAATGTCCACCCACCGTTCTAAAAGGCAGAATGCCCCTTGGGTAACCCCAGCTTTGATCCACCAACTCAAACATAGGGACAACCTATGGCACCGTGCCATTGAGACTGGCCGGCCCAGTGATAGGCAGTTATATGCTGCCACCTGAAACAAGTGCACTCGGGCCATCAGAAAGGCCAAGTCTGAGCACAATCGGTCCTCACTCACTGCCTCATGGGGAACCCCAGAACCTTCTGGGATAACATTAAACAGTTAAATGGGAGTGCACATCCCACCCCCACCCACCCAGATCAACATTAATGGCAAGATCTCTTCAGACCAAGCCCTCATAGCCAACCACCTCAACACCTCATTCACTGACCTTAGCCATATCCTCCTACAAATTTTTGACTCTCCTCCCCCAGCGTCTGCCGTAAATCTTTCTCGCCCTTATTTTCTCCTCCGCCGTGTTTCTTCTGCCCAAGAACTTAGGCCGCACCTTGTCACTGCCCTCAAGAGTAATAGTATGGGCAGTGACACCCTGGATCCGTGTATCCTACGGCTGGTCTTAGACACAGTCCTTACCCCGATCACGTGCCTCATCAACCACTCTCTTTGCCTGGGGAAGGTTCCAACTGCCTGGAAAGTTGCCACTGTCACCCCTATCTTTAAAGGTGGTGATAGGACTGTGGCTGGAAACTATTGGCCAATCTCCATTCTCTCTCCTCTCTCCAAGGCCTTGAAAAAGTGGTAGCCTCTCAAATCTCTGACTACCTCTCCACCTACAATGTCCTATGTCCTGAGCAGCATGGCTTCCGAGTGGGCCACAGTACTAACACAGCCCTCCTAGAGTTCTCCAACTTTCTCCACTCCTCCTTAGACACTGGTTCTCTGGCAGGTGCGGTCTTCATTAACCTCTCTAAAGCTTTCGACACTGTCTCCCACCCCCTCCTTCTTGATGCCCTTAGTCTCTCTGGTTTTGCTGCTGGGTCATCTTCTGGTGCACCTTTATCTGTCTGATCTCTCACAGCGTGTAAAAATTAATGGGACCTACTCAGACATCTGTCCCATCTTTTCTGGGTTCCCAGGGCTCCATTCTGGGCCCCTTACTATTCTCCCTTTACCTTAACATCCTTTCACGCTCTTGCTCGGGAACATTCTATTGTACGCTGATGATGCAGTCATCTCTTGCCTCAAGTTGTAACCCTATTGCCTCCCGGACTACAGGAAGTCCTTCTTGAAGCAGAGGGCTGGTTCAAGGAACATAGATTGTGATAAATCTTAAAAAACAAAACCATGTACTTCACTCATCCTCAAAACAAGTCCTGCAACTTCAAACTCCTCATTCACTCTGGGTCCTCTTTCCCACTCCAACAAGTTTGCTCCTATAAATACCTAGGGATCCATTTTGACCCCTCCCTCTCCTTCCATGGACACATCGCTGCCCTAGTCACTGCCACTAATATCCGATTGGGCATCTTACATCGGTATAAACACTGCCTCCCCCCGGAGGCTCTTCGACTCGCAGTCACCTCCTCTATCCTGTCCCTAGTGGACTATGGACTGCCGGTGTATGGTGCTGCTGATCAGACCGCACTCCATAAAATTCGCACTACTCTGAATAAGGCCTGCAGGTTAATTACTGGGGCACCTAGGCTAACACACACCTGTCTACTGTACGCTAAAGCGCTGGTACTTGATCTTGACGAGCGCCTCAAATATCTGACCTGTACCCTTACAAAAAGACCCTCCTTGGGCTATCCCCCTAGGATTGACCACCACCATCCTCCACTCTGTCCTACTAGTTCATACTGACCTCTGGGAAAACTCTCTTGTTATCCCTAGAGCTAGGACCTCTCACGGCCAAAGAGCCTTCAGCTTTAGGGCCCCTCCTGGTTCAACACACTGTCCCCTCCATCTCCGAGCTCCAACTATCGTGTTTCAAAACGCCCTCACGAACCACCTTGTTAACAATCAAGCTGTAATTACACTAGTCAGCCAGATTCCAGTACTAATGACAAAGCTTACTACTAAGCTGCTAGGACAACATAACTCTGTATTGTTTGCATCAATCCTACCTGTACCAGCTTGTTTGTATCTATGTCTTAAGTTACTGTTATACTGTGTTATACTGTGTATTTTCGTTTGTCTTACTGTGACAAGGTACCTTTGTAAATGAGCCTATGACTCAAAGGTTTTCCAAACTGCTGTCTAAATAAATAAATAAATTAAATAAATGTTGGCATATATTGGAAGCTGAACCAGCACTGTCCGAAATTTCATGATCACCACCTAGGGTTACATATAGAAGGGGATCAAATCTACCGGACTCCCTGGTCCACAGTATTTTACCCTTAGAGAGATTACACGTACATGATTGCCTCCCAGTGGTTGCTACACCTGTGGTAGATGTGTATATTGCCAACATATAACAAAAACAAAAGTGTTCGGTACAGTTAACAGTGACAGGGAGTTTAACAGCAAACAGTTTATTAATTTTAGTACTCCAGGTGTGGTATATCTTGCAATATTTAGTTGCAATGCTTTTTTTGTTGGCAAGACCAAGCACCCTTTTAAAACTAGAGTAGGGGAGTACCTAAGTTGCATTCATTTGGTGGATTCACACAATGCTCTCTAACAACATCAACAATTGATAAACCATACTGGAACACACCAGTTCTTTTTTCAAGAAATATAATGGGTTACCACTGGACCCAGAGGTGGAGATTTAGATTTTTTGTTATGTAAAAAAGGACCCTGTTGGATGTATGAACTAGGTGCACTGAGCAGCCCTGGTCTTAATGATGGAATAGATATCTCCATTTTCTTGAGAAAATGATAGATCTTTTCCCTGCTTGTGCTAGTTGAGTGGGTATGGTTGGGGATATTTTATTATTTCTGAATTTGTATGCATGTGCACTTTTTCTGAATGAGATAAATTTCACTTTTATTTCCTCCCTCTTCCAACCTATTCCCTTCCCACTCCCTCCTGTTCCCCTCATGTCCTTCTTCACATATTGTATTGATACATTTTAATGTTTCTCCTTGTGATATAAATTGCTGCTGCTGTTATCATCTGGTATACACAATAAATGTGTTACTTATGCATATATATATATATATATATATATATATATATATATATATTTATATATTGCAACCATATTATTGTAAATTGTGTACTCCAATCAAATCAAATTGACTTTATTTCTAAAAAGGTGCTATTCCAAAGATCATGGCGCCCATTACAATAAATACATAAAAACACATATAAAACCAGCAGTCATCACATTATAAACAATTCATATATCATCACCAAAGACAAGCTCAATTAAATGTGTTTTTAAAGCAGTTTTGAAGCTCTCCAATGTCAGGCACTCTCTTATCCAATGAGGTAGAGCATTCTACATGGTAGGGGCCACAAACATAAATGTCTGCAACCCAGATATCTTCAGCCGAACCCTGGGAACCTCTAGCAATCCCTCATCAGCCAAGTGGAGCAGTCAGAGGAGCAGTATGGACTCAGAAGATCTTGCAGGTAGCCTGAACCCTGTCTGTGTAAGGCAGTATAGGCCAGCAAGCCAGCCTTGAAGGTGATCCACCACTGAATAGGTAGCCAGTGCAATTCATGCAGAACAGGAGTAACATAACTCAACAGAGAAAGCCCAGTCAACAACCTGGCTGCTGCTTTCTGCACCAGCTGCAGGTGGCAGATATCAACCCCTGGAAACCCTAGGTACAGGGAGTTACAGTAGTCAAGATGCAAAGTCACAAAGGTGTGGATCAACGTTGGGAGGTCGCCAGATGGAACAAGGTGCTTAATCCGGGCGATATTCCTCATTTGGTAAAAAGAAGACTTGACAATGGCTGACACCTGTGAATGAAGCATTAGTTCGTTGTAAAATATAACACCCAGATTCTGCACCTGTTTGGAGGTCAGTAGCTGGCAATCCCCAAGCCAAAGCCCGGAGGGACAGCCAGCCACTGACCTCTCTATCCTGTGACCCAGATCCACCACCAACACTTCAGTCTTGTCAGGATTCAACTTCAGCCAACTGGCATTCATCCAGTCCTGTATTTTGGCGAGGCAGTTGTTAAATATTGAGACTACACTATCCTGGTCAGGTACAAAGGACAAGTAAAGCTGGGTATAATCTGCATAGCAGTGAAACCACAGCACATACTTCCTTAAAATGTACCCCAGCAGCAGCATATACACTGCAAACAACATGGGGAACAGCACAGAGCCCTGCAGTACCCCACATGGCAGAGAGAATGACTGGGAGGAATAAATCCCTGACACCTCTCTCTGAGACCTGCCTGTGAAGAATGAATGGAACCATCTGAGGACCATTCCAGACAGGCCACAGATGAACCACTGGTGCTCCAGCAGCACCCCATGGTCCATGGTGTCAAACGTTGCTGAGAGATCAAGGAGGACCAATATGGAATGGGTCCTCAGATCTCTCGCAATCAGGAGGTCATTTAGCACCTGAACAAGGGCAGTCTCAGTGCTATGCCTCTTCTGAAACCCAGACTGGAGAGAATCATAGATATCATTGATGGTAACATGATTCTCCAGTTGCAGCTCAACCACCTTCTCAATAACTTTCCCTACAAATGGAAGGTTAGAGACTGGTCAGTAGTTAACAGGGCAATCCGGGTCAAGAGAAGTTTTCTTAAAGAGGGGCATCACCACCACCTCCTTCAGGGAGTCCTAAAACTCACCCGACTCTAACGAGCTCCAGACTATCTCTGTCAAGACTGGGATGATGACATCAATGCACCCAATCAAAAGGAATGTTGAGCACAAGTCTAAACTACTACAGGTCGGCCGCATACTCCGGACAATCTGCATGACATTCAAGATCTCCAACCGGTCAAAGTCCATCCAACAAAACTGTGGGGTGGCAATCTCACACTGGCCAGTGCCACACTCCATAGAGTGAGCTGAATGGATCTCAAACCTGATGTCAGAAACCTTATCAGCAAAGAACCAAGCAAACTTGTCACACTTTTCTTGTGAAAAGGCTCTTCAAGCTTCAGACAGGCTGGACTGCACAGTCTGTCCGCAGTTTGAAAGAGCTGAGCTGGTTGATTCTGGGCTGTGGCAGTCTCCCTGGACAGGAAACTTAGAAACAAAGAAACATTGAACTTGTTGGCAGAAAAGGACCGCCAGGCTCACCCAGTCTGCCCAGTATGCCTAGCTAGTCACTAGGACTTCCCTTCCCCCCCCCTCCCTGCAACTACCAGTCCCTTGTGTCTGTCCCACACTGTCTTGAAACCCCCCACAGTTCCTGCCTCTACTACCTCTCCTGGAGGTCTGTACCAGCTGTCCACCACCATCTCTGTAAAGTAGAATTTTCTGATGTTCCCCCCGAATCTCCCCTTACTATCGGCACATTGTGTCCCCTTGTTTTTGAGTTTTCCTTTAGCTGGAAGATATCCCCTGCTGGTATCTTGTTGAAACCCTTGATATACTTGAAGGTCTCAATCATGTCCCCCCTTTCCCTCCTCTGTTTGAGTGAGTACACATTGAGGTCCTTCAGCCGTTCATCGTATAACAGATGCCCAAGTCCCCCTACCATTGTTGTCACCCGTCTCTGGACCTGCTCCACCTTCTCCACATCCTTCCTAAAGTATGGCCTCCAGAACTGGACTCCATACTCAAGCTGCCTGTACAAGAACATTATGACCTCCCTCCTCCTGCTAGTTATTCCCCTGCTGATACAACCCAGTATCCTACTGGCCTTACCACCACCTTCTCACATTGCTTTGTCACTTTCAGGTCCCGTGAAATGTATATACCAAGGTCTCTTTCCAGCTCAGTAACCTCTAGGGCTTGCCCTCCCATACTGCATTTCATGTGCTGATTATTTTTGCCTAAATGCATGAATTTGCATTTTTTGGTGTTAAAGGTCAATTGCCATTCCCTGGACCATTCCTCCAGTTTCTCCAGATCCCTGCATATTCTCTCAACCCCTTCACGCATATCTACTCTATTGCAAACCTTCATGTCATCCATAAATAGACACACTCTTCTCTCTAGCCCCTCTGCAATGTCCCTTATAAATATACTGAAAAGGAGTGGCCCCAGTACTGACCCCTGAGGTAACCCACTGGTGACCATACCTTCCTTTGATGGTAACCCATTAACAATTATCCTCTGCCTTCTGCCCCCAGACAGTTTTGCACCCACCTACCCACTAGTGGCCCTAACCCAAGGCATCTTATTTTGTGCAGTAGTCTCCTGTGTGGCACAGAATCAAATGCCTTATTGAAGCTGCGATACACAATGTCTATAGATCCCCCGATCCAGTACCCTGGTGAACCAGTCAAAGAACTCTATCAAGTTTGTTTGACATGACCTTCCCTCAGTGAAACCATGTTGCCACTAGTCCATCAGATCATTGGTCTCCAGGTAGCTTGAGATTCTCTTCTTGAGCAGTTTCTCCATGAGCTTGTCCACCACCAATGTTAAGCTCACTGGTCTGTAGTTGCCTGGCTCCTCCTTGTCCCCTCCCTTATGAAGATGGACCATATCTACCCTTCTCTAGTCATCAAGGATCTCTCCCATCTCCGAGGACCTTTCGAATTGACTGGTCAGAGGTTCTGCTAGCACTTTGCTGAGCTCCCACAGTACCCTGTGGTGCACCCCATCTGGCCCTATTGCCTTATCCACCTTCAAATGCTCAAGCTCCCTCAGGACCTTCTCAACCTAGAATGGACTGGAGTCACTCCCATCACCTCGTGTTCCCTGATTTTCTTGATCTCCTCCTCCTTTTCAACCATAAACACTGAACAAAAGTTGCTACTGAGTATTTCTGCCTTCCCACAGTCCTCCTCCACCAACTTCCCTTCTCCATTTTTCAGCCTTATTATCCCTGCCCTTGACCTTCTCCTTTCCCTCACCTTGACTGTGTTAGCTATTTTCTCTTCCATTCTTGCCTTTGCCTTCCTGACCTCCCTACCTGCTTCCCTCTGCTTCTCCTGGTATAAAGCCCTCTCCTACTCCCTCTGTGTCCCCTTATACCTCCTAAGCACCTTTCTCTTTTCTGTGACCTTCTCTGCCACCTCTTTATTTAACCAAAGGGGCTTCCTCCTTTTTCTATTTTTAGTTACCTTCCTGACATAGAGGCTAGTGGCCTCCACTATTTCCCCCTTGATTTTACCCCACATTTCCTCCACCCCCTTAGTTTTCCCACCCCAGCCAGTGCTTGATGAACACTTTCCCCCATTTACTGAAAGTCTGCATGCCTGAAGTCTAGCACCTTCACTCTTGGCCAATGTACCTCAGCATTAGACTTTTTAACAGTGAACCAAATAGTGCGATAATCACTTGTGCCTAGGTTCTCTCCTATGGATATCTCACCAACCCACTCTCCATTCATAAGTATTCAATCAAGGATTGCCTCCTCCCCAGTCGGTTCTCTTACAAGCAGTTTCATGAGTGCACCCTGTAGGGAGTCCATGATCTCCCTGCTGCTGGCAGAACTCCAAGAGGAACTCTGCCTTCTTACGAGAGATTGCTGATTGATAGTCCCTATAATGGTCCGTCAATCTTAGTCTGTCAGCTTCAAGGTGCGATTTTTGCCAAGAATTCTTCAACCTTTGTCCAACTCGCTGCAGCTCCCTCAAGATCCCATCAAACCAAGGGAACCGAGGGTGAAGGGTGAGAGCACGAACACAGACAGGAGCAATAGCATCCAGAGCCCCCACCACAGCCCTATTATAAGCCTGTAGAAGGTTCTCCAGACCCTCACTTGCACATGGAAATCCCAATAGGTCCAGCACCACCAATAGGCCATCTGGGGTCAATCAGTTCAAAGGGTGGTACCGGACCATCTCCACAGGGGCAGGCCTATGGGGGGCCCTGGAAGTTGAACCTTATAGTGTGGTGGTCCAACCATCCAACTGCTTCCACCACCAAGTAGGAGGCCTCCATCCCCAGGAGGAAGACCAGCTCCAGAGAGTGGCTGTGATTATGGGTCACAGAGGCAACTGCCTGTGTGAAGCCAAATGAGTTCATAAGTTGGAGGAAGTCCAGACTAAACTGCGAGAGTTCGTTGTCGATCCAGGCATTGAAGTCACTCAGCATCATCAATCTTGGTAACTCCAACACCATGTCAACAACAAAGTCTGCGACTTCCTACAGGAACTACTTCTCAACCCCTGATGGATGGTAGGTGAGAAGAATCCTGCACCCCACACCTGCAACCACCATACACTCAAAGGACCTGGTCTCCTCAACTGGCACAACTACAAGGTCCAACTCTGATCTAAAACAAATTGCACCCCCCCCCCACCCCTGTGATCCGACCTCGAGCAGTGTATCACTGAGAACCTGGCTGGAATCGCTGCATCTAAAAAGGGGCCAGCATTTTCATCCAGCCAGGTCTCGGTGATGCAAGCCAGGTCTGTTGACCCAACATGAGGAACAATAATAGCTGTCTTGTTTTTAATTGATCTGGCATTGCACAACACCACCCGAGTCGGATGAGCTACTGAGGCTGGCTGGGCTACCGGGCCACTAACAGACCTTTGGTATGGGTACCAGGCAATGAGAACCTTGTTCTGGGACCCACTTCACCCCAGGGTGTCTCCTGGACCTCAATACTCCAATCCGGCCACTCAGCTCTCCCTCCCTCCCAAGGTCTGGGGCCCCAACCCCTCCATCTTCTACCCACTATCCCCAAAGTCCTACAATGACCATAAACTGCTGCAGACAATGGAGAACAGTTAAAGGGGTGGAGGTCTCGGAGCTCGGAGGGGGAGTAGCGTCTGACAGGGAGAGCAGTCATCAAACACATACTGGCAGCCAGAACTCAAGCCCCCAATTATCCCAAGATAAATAAACTCCCACACAGATAATAACAAATAATAAAATCTCCCACATTTTGGGCAAAGATAAAAAAGTATATGCAAGGAAGTGTGTTCAGTCAATAGTCCAGACAAAGAGCAGCTATGCTGGGTCTCTCACTCCCAGCTAGCCAGTTAATAAATGTTCAAATAAAATACCAGACTCTCACTCTGGCACTTCATCAGAACTGTGAAATATGTTCAAATATGTTCAAAGCCGCTTATCAGGAGGCCCTCTCCCCACCCCATCCCCTAAAAGAAACTAAAAGGCAGGAGTGGAGCAGTCAGTCAACACCTCACAGATGCATTTTGGAAATCCATAGTCCAAGATGAAGGTACATCCAAAGTGAGGGTCACTCCATAATAGACCCTCCTCAATGACCTGGCCAGGAAGAGCAGCCCCCTGGACAATCTGAGACCCCAATGGGAAGCTCACCGGCCGCCGACAGGGGATACCCTAGGGAGTGGAGTCCCACAACCCTCCAGCAGCAGTTCCCCAGTGCCCTTCCAAGGAACCCACTCAATCCACACCCAGCCACCAGACTAGCTCCATGGGTCATGACATGCCAAATGCCCACAGGATCCCAGGTATCTAGTGGCCAGGCTCAAACCTCCCAGTGAGGGAAGAGGTTGCAAACAAACCCAGATGGCCAGGAACTGGGGCCCAGCCTTCCTCCAACAGCCATCTGGGCTGAACCCCTTCCCTGCAGAGGCTCCTGCCTTCCTGCAGAAACCCTCTGCAGCAAAACCCCAGTCACCCGAGGGACACACACAACCTCCACACCCCACATACACTAAAGAGCCCTGCAGCATGGAGCATATGTTGAGCCATGGATTTCCTTCTGTACTACACATACAAATATTTATACTGATTTACATTGTGTTAGTACTTATTTAATATGTATTCAGGTGATTATTCATTTTTGAATAGGTGTTTTGTTATTATCCTTGTACTATGCTTGTTTTTGGATTTTTCCACATTTATTGATATACAACAGCGACTTATGAATGAAATGATAGAAAATTGTAGTATGTTTCTTTAAGGGTCACATTTATAAGGATTAAATGAAACACCTATGTCATTTCCTGATGATGTGTTGAGCAAAACCGATTGGAGGAGTGGTGTAATGGGCTCCTGCTGGTGTCCTCAGTGAGAGGTTTGTGGTCTCTCTAGCACATTAAAAGCTTTATGACCAAATACAGTTTGTGACTGCTTTTTGAGGTTAGTGGATAGTGCAGGGATTGAGCTTGTTTCCAACATTTTTATTGTCAATAAAACATGTCAATTTAACCTACACCCCATACCACATCAGGATGCAAGCTATCACCACTCAGTGTGCAGTTCCTGGTAAAATTACAAATTAGGGACAATTGTCCATATCCCTTCAATTTCCAGTGGTATCCTTCTTTGTATCAGAAGCCAAAAGACATTGCTAAAAAACCTAAGAGCTTGACTTTTAAACTGAACTAATTTTATACTACAAAAAATACTTCTTTTAGATTCTACACTTTGTGTTTTCACATATTTACTAAACATAGTGATCCAATCAACTTTGACATTTCTTGGCCTGCCACTTACCCTGCAAAGATGAGTAACAGTTCTCAGCCGAGGAACTAAGAAAATTTCACACCCAAATACTATAATTACAAACTTCCATCCTGAATTATGCATGTCGAGTCATTCCACAGGCGTGGATCATCATGGTTAACCTTTATACAATCAATAGCTATGACATGCTGTCTGGGGCCAGTAAGGCTGATGAATTTACTGCTTACATCACAGTATGGGCCACTCACTACAGGAAATGTCACAGGTTTCTAAATATAATTATTTCCTGCTGCACACCCTGATAAAGTCATTTCTCTTTCCCAATGTCTGTGCTACTTTAAGGACAATTTAACAATGACAGGCTCACAACATAGTACAAGACAAAGCACGTAATAACATAAATTTATAGACTTGTTGCTAACAGGATGTTGTGCTTGGATACTGTTCTAGAATTCTAGAATACATACAGTACTGTGTGTATATATGTGTATATATATATATATATATATACTGTATATATATATATATAGAGAGAGAGAGAGAGAGAGAGAAACATCTCCAGAGAGTGCTATAACATTACCTTCATGCAGAATAATTCCATATCTGCAGGTTTTTTATGCAATTCATTCAAACCCACAGACAGGATTTTCAAATGCCCCAAACCACTGTGCATTGCTTTTAAAATATGTTTAGTACTTGCCGTATTAGTCCTTGTAAGAATAGACCCAGAAGCAAATGATTTGATACCTTTTATTGGACCATCACAGATGTAACAAAAATAACAAAGTACTTTAGCTTTTGGACCAACAAGTCCTTCCTCAGAAGTTTAATGACAGTTATTTAAAAAATCCAATACTTTTAACACCCAGATCATGCAGAAAAAAAAACAGAAAAAAAAATCCCCATTGGTTCAAAATACTCATTTTGGACTTGTTGGTCCGAAAGCTAAAGCACTTTGTTCTTCTTGTTACATCTATGTTGGTCAAACAAAAGATATCAAATAATTTGCTTTTGGATCTATAAAATATTTTTGAGTTTTTACTGCCCAGGTTTCTCTGCCATATATGACCAGCTTTCAAACAACCACCTCATCAGCAATGGCTGCCCTGCCCCCACTCTTTATAGTTATTTGCAGTAACCATCTCCCACCAATGGACAAACATGGGCACAGATGGTAGGCTTAAAAATTAATTTGCTTATTACACAGGAGAAATCCTGTCCTATAAATTCTTGACTCTGGTCATGTGACTGCAGCAATTCAGATTACTGAATGGTTATGCAAATAAACTTCTGTATCTTAGCAATAAGAAAATAATTATAAAATGGCACATATATATTTTGCACACTTTTATGGCATTTAATCACATGACTGTGGTGACTCAGCTCACTATATGGCTGTGCAAGCAAACGTATGTATTTTTGCAATGAAAAATGCAAACTTCAAAGAGTTCTGTAGTGCTCAATATTTACAGTGTGCTCACAGTCAAAATATATAGTAGCAGGGTACTCACAGTCAGAAAGGTAAACAAAACAAGCCATAGCAGCATGAACACTTGTCAATCCTCTTTTTCAGCTACTGGTAATTTCAAAGTGTTCTTCTTTTTTACTTGATATTTCTAGGACATGACCATTTTTATGCACATGATAAAACATCCCAGAGTGCACATTGAGAAACATACTATAACTGCACTTTCTGGGTGGCTGAATGCACATGGCTGCACCTTGTACCTCAAAATGCACTCGGGGCATGCAGCGATATAACTTAATGTACAGCCTGTCATGTGTTGTGGCTTACCTACCATCCAGTACTTTTGTTATCTCCATAATATCTCCTGGGAACTAGCATCCTATTTCTCTCCTCCCCTCACTGGCTAAACTCCAAGAAAAGCTAGATTTTCTCAGTTTTCTGTCACTCTCTCTCAACTCCTCCTCCTCCTTCCTCCCTCTCTCCCTTCCAGTTTGTCTTTCAGAAATTCTATTTTACAATTTCATCCCTCCTGCATGTCACTCACTTCATCCTGGAGGAGATGGATAAGGGCCATGTATCAGCCACCCTCTTTATTGACCTGTCTAAGGCATTTGATTCTGTTGCCCATCCTCTCCTTCTTGTTAAGTCAAGATGTGCTGGTCTCTCAGAGTCAGTAGGGATTGGTTCTGTTCCTACCTTTTTGGTTGTAGCCAGTCTACCTAGATTAAGGAATTTGTGTCAGCTCACCTCTCCTAGTCTCCACAGTGCCCCAAGGCTCAATTTTGGCCCAACCTCCTTCTCTGTTTCTCTCAGTGACCTCCCCTCAGCATGTGTCTTGGCTAATATACATATGTATGCTGAAGACAGTCCTGTATGCCTTCAGAACTTCCATCCTTCAGTTGGAAGAGTCCCTAAAGTGTGACCTTGATAATGTCCAACACTAGTTCTGCACCAGCCAGCTCTCGTCTGATGCCACAAAAAAGTTTCCATGATGCTTGATTCACACCATTGACTTATTAGACTTAGCCAGACTCCTGTCTTGTCTACTCTTGATGGCACTCCCAGTGATTTAGTCCCCTGTTTTAAGTACCTTGAGGTGTGGCATGATAGTCACCTCAACTTTCCAGTCCACATTGATGCCATCCTCAAGCATTTATGCCCCACACTGGGCACTCTGTACAGGAACAAATGGTGCCTTCCACTCTCAGTTCAACACGTGACTGTTCTAAAAATGATTCTCCCACTGTTTGACTATGCGGATGTGAGGCACCGCCAAATCTATCCTAGCCAGACTGGATTCTATCTTTTACTCCTTTTGTCACTTTACTTCTGGCTCTCCCCTCTTACTCACCACTGTTCCATGTATCAACTCCTCACCTTTCCCTCCCTCATGACACCTATCACACTTTTCTTCTCTCTAAGTATTGGTATGCATCCCTTCCCTCCTACCTGTCTGACCTTTCTTCCTCCTCTGTTTCCTCCTCTCACTTCCTGCGCTCTTCTAACACTTGTTCCTTTAATTTCCCCTCATTGCTCTACCCAGAGTTGGAATGGGGTAGAGGAGGCCCACCTGGAAAGTGGATGCAGGGATCCACCTGCAAAATCAGTAGGGAATGGCCGAGGAGGAAATACTCATATCAGTATTCCACTTACATTTATTAAACTGGCTCTGTGCTTGCATCTTACATTTACCAAAGTGCCTCAAATACCCCATTTAATTTAGAAAAAGGATGGCAAATGCAAAGGTTTTTAGAGTTCAGAAGGTTGCCAGGTATCCAACAAAAGGGGGCCCACTGGGAAATTCCCAGGTATCCTGGTGATCCAGTTGAAGTCTGGGTCAACCTCAGCTAGTCAATCTGCTTCCTCAGTATGGCTGTCTTCTCTCTGGAACTCTCTCCCCATCTCCCTTAGGCTT
This sequence comes from Neoceratodus forsteri, assembly GCA_016271365.2. Classification (NCBI taxonomy): domain Eukaryota; kingdom Metazoa; phylum Chordata; order Ceratodontiformes; family Ceratodontidae; genus Neoceratodus; species Neoceratodus forsteri. The sequence goes on along the minus strand of CM057450.1, from coordinate 1,664,702,488 downwards.
GTTCACTCTTACCTTGTCCTTAAGCCCCTGCTGAAGTCCAGTTTCTCCCTGTTCTCACCCCTCGAGCACCTGATCCAGTCTCTCTTGTGCTTTTGTCACCCCAAGTGCTTATCCAGAATTGATTGGTGCACTTTGTAAATTTCATATTTATTGCACTCATCTGTTTTAGAATTTGGTATATTTTTACTTTTTTATTTTTCTCTGCATACTGTTTTGAGGGGTCATGTTTTGTTGTAACTTATTGTGCTGTTGTGTTGTTGCCCTACTACCATCAATAGTAAGCTTCAATTATTACTTTTGACTGACTATAGTATCACGTTGCTTCCATGTCAGCTGCCATATGTGTCATATCTGGAAATGAGCCTCAACTCACTGCACCTTTCCTGGTCACCAATTTTCAAATAAAAACAGTAAACCAATACTGAAAGTATTTGACTTCTAGAAATTGGGTAAACACTTCCAAATTAATAGGGAGGAAGTATTTGAGTGACAAAAGAGAAAATAGAAAGACTGTAGGTGACCTCCCATTTTGCAGGTTTAAAAATCAAAATGGCCAATTAGCTTCCCAAAACCTTTCTCTCCTATGATACTGGCTTCCAGAGTTCTGGGCCCGAGAAATATTTATGACTTCTAAAAACTGACATGGCTTCCATTTTACACCTATGAAAAGTTAAAAGTCCTTAAAGTTTGCAGAGGTCATGCTGACCTCCAAAAGTACAGCAAACTATTTACAATTCCCACTGCAGGTGCAGCAGAACACTTTGGCAGAATTCCAAAGAAATGTGACACTGTTACATTTAACTCCAGTATTTGGTGTTAGAAATCCTGCCCAGTGTTACCACAATATGATTTGGTGATAGCTGTTTCACTTCTGCACCACAGCGTCATGGGTTAAAGCCCTAGACCAGAAGCATTAGCTCATATGCCGTGCTAACCCTGTGGTGCATTGTGGGGAGATTGGTAATTCAGCACTGCAGAAGATGCTGTTCCTTGACTGGCAGTTAACGTTAGTTCCTGCCTGCCTGTCTAATATTTAAATATTATGAAATGGGTATAAAAACTATGGGCTGGCAGTATAACCTAGAGGTTAAACTAATGAGCTGTGAATGAGCTTGGTAAATCCAGCAGACCTGGGTTTAATTCCCACAACCCCCATTTGCATACTGCTTGACTCTAAGCAAATCACTTAACTTCCCCAGTGCTCCTGGGTCACCCCTGAAAACAGGCACTATGTCTAGTGGGAAAAAAATAGTTTTACTACAGGAAACAAGACTCTGTTACAACTTTACAAACTGTAGGTTGGAGCATCCTGGAGGATATACAGTTAGAAAATGAATGGTGGATGGTCTCATGAGATATAGAGGCCTTATATATGAATATACTCCACATACTCCACCAAGAGGGTTTAATGGCCTTAACATACTGGTTGGAAACCAATATAGCTTTTGACTCCAGTCTTGTGGCATTCCTGTGTGAATGTGCCTGGTTGGTCTGCACCATAACACCTTCTTGTTTCAGGATACAGTCTTCTTAAAAATTAAAGGTACCATGATGAGGGCAACATTTGCCCCCAGTTATGCAAACCTGTACCTTGGATACTGGGACAGAGAAGTAGACAATAGCCCTGAGGTTAACCCTTTCTACCATGGGATTGACTTCTGAAGGCATTATATAGATGACACATTGCTGGTCTGGAGGGGGCTTGATGGAATTCACCCCAGAATTCTAAAAGAACTAAGGGGAGAACTAGTGACACCGCTGGCTACCCTTTTTAACAAATCATGGGAGGATGGTGTGGTACCTAAGGACTGGAGGATGGTGGATGTGATTCCCCTTCACAAAAGTGGGAGCAAAGCAGAGACAGGAAACTACAGAGCTGTTAGCTTGACCTCAGTAGTAGGAAAAATGATGGAATCACTTCTGAAAGAAAGAATTGTTGAGTACCTAGAGGCCAGCAGGGCATAGGACCCAAGGCAGCATGGATTCACAGTGTGAGGTCATGTCAGACAAATCTAATAGATTTCTTTGACTGGGTGACAAACGTAGTAGACCAGGGAGGGGCTGTGGACATGGCCTACCTAGACATTAGCAAGGCATTTGACACAGTCCCACACAAAAGATTAATAAACAAATTAGCCAACCTGGGAGTGGGTCGCAGGGTGGTAGCCTGGGTAAAGAATTGGCTGGACAATGGGACACAGAGGCTAATAGTAAACAGAGTCCACTCCAAAGAAAGGGGGGTTACTAGTGGGGTACCACAGGGTTCAGTACTGGGTCCAGTCCTTTTTAATGTCTTTATAAGTGACATTGCAGAGGGACTGGAAGGAAAAGTATACCTCTTTGCAGATGACCCAAAGATCTGCAACAGGGTTGATACACAAGTGAGGGGGGGTGGAAGGGATGAGAAGGGACTTGGCAAGGTTGGAGGAATGGTCAAAAGTATGGCAGCTTTGTTCAATGCAAAGAAGTGCAAAGTAATGCACCGGGAAACATAATCCCAGGGGAAGAGTACACAATGAGGGGAAAGTATTAACAACAGCAAAAATGGAAAGGGACCTGGGGTAGTCATATCAGATGACCTAAAGGTAAGCAAACAATGTGAGAAGGCAGTAAGGGTGGTTGGGGGGATATTGGGATGTATAGGGAGAGGCATCACCAGTAGAAAACAGGAAGTTGTTATCCCTCTGTACAGACAGTTGGTGAGACCCCATCTGGAATACAGCGTGCAGTTCTGGAGACTCCATCTCTGCAAGGACATAGACAGGATGGAGGCAGTCCAGAGAAGGGCAACTAAAATGGTGCAGGGTCTGCAACAGAAGCCATATGAAGAAAGACTAAAGGAGCTTAATATGTATATCCTTGAGGAAAGTGGGGGGGGGGGGACATGATAAAAACTTTCAAGTACCTCAAGGGACTCAACTTCACAGAGAGGGTGATGGACACATGGAACAGCCTTCCTGTGGAGGTCATAGAGTCAAAAACAGTGTGGGAATTCAAGAATGCATGGGACAGACATAAGGCAATTCTGGTGGGGGGTAGGAAGAAATAGGCTGTTGGTTAACTAGGATCTGTAGCTTATTCAATAGGTAGAGAAATGGGCAGACTAGGTGGGCCAAGCAGTCCTTATCTGCCATCAAAGTCTATGTTCCTATGGAGGGACAGCAGGGGTGTACTGGATAAGTCTGTGGGATTTTTGGAGAGCTCCAATTCCTACTTCAAGTTTACTGTTTATGCCAGTTTAAGGGAGGCCAATTTCCTGGAACTTCGTATCACTAAGAAAGGGGACGATACAGTTAAAACAAAGTTGTACCACAAAGCAACAGACAGGAATATGCTCCTGCATGCCTCCAGCTGTCACTTGCAGCATATGAATAAAAACATTCCCAAATCCCAGTATGTAAGGATAAAGAGAAATTGCAGCGAGGAGAGTAATTTCCAAGGACAAAGAATGCTGATGAGGAGCAGGTTCCAGCAAAGGGGGTACAGACCTCTTGGATTAGGCTGAAGCACAGGTGGACTCCACTAGCCATGGGAGTTTGATGGTGTCTATGAATCTATGAATCTATAACCAATAAGTCTGGTCACTACCTATGGCCGCCAGTCATCTGCCATTAGGAATATAGTGACTAAAAATTGGGGCAGCATCCGCTTGAACCCTGTCCTACGTAACTATCACCCTAATCTCCAGTGATGACTTATAAGTGTGCCCCCAATTTGGCTGATATGTTGACACAGAGCCTACAACCTAGCAATGACAGAATGCATACATGGCTACCCAGATTGCCAAATGGCAACTTCACATTTGGCTGATGTAAATACTGCCCAGTTATGGAAAGGACTAGCCATTTACCAGTGTTAATGCTAGGAAAACAATAGAAATCAGACATGTATACATAGATACATAGACACTGTCAACAGATACGTGGTCCACCCAGTCTGCCCATTAACTGTTACTCTTATCATATTGTTTACCTTGCCCATTGCAGTAGTGGAGCCTTTTACGTGGGCAAAGCTATCTGTAATTTTGAAATTTGGGCAGGAGAGCACATTAGGGCAATGTTAAGAAGAGATGAAAGCAATGTCTTGTCACTGCATATTAATTCCCAAGCAGACCCTGGGAAACAGATTTAAATTCTGTGCTCTGGAAAAGGTAAAGTTAGGGAAATGGGGTGGGGACCTAGATACTCTGATTCTCAAATGTGAGGCTATTAGGATGGCCCAATTGGGAGGTCACCACCCACTTGAGCTAAATGAGAGATTAGATTTGATGCCACGTATTAGTAAATCATAATGAAAATACTGTGACCGTATTTACTGATGTATATTAATGTGCCTCTCTCCATTTAGTTTCCAGATATTTGCCTTTCTGGGTTAATTGAGTTATCAAGACTAGACAGCCAGATGTCTGACTGGTGAGCCATCACAGTTGTGGGGTGGTATGTTACTAGCCTTGAATGGTGTCACTCAGTACAGGACTCTCTGGAAATTAGTTCACTTTGTGGCTGATAATGGAATTTTGATATGTAGCATTTTGTATTGTGTACAGACATTCATACAGTTTTAACTACATTGCTGCTTAGGTTGATGCCTACTCCTCTAGTGATTATGCTCTTTTGAACTACTGTTATTATTATACACTGCACCTTAAATGGGTTTTACCTCCCTGCATCCGGGACCGTTGAGAAAGCTTCAAATGAAACTGCTCAGGTTGCCAGGGGTCCTTCTGTACACCACCACTGTTTAAAAGGTATGAACTTTATCTATGCTATTTATGCATTTTAAATTAGCACTTTATATATTAAATTAAGTAATGAACCCTAGTGCTATTCAGCAGCTCTCGGTGCTCGGTCCTGGCTTTTTTTCCTCGGCTGGGAAGTATTTATGATTTCTAAAAACTGAAATGGCTTCCATTTTAGACCTATGAATGTTTTTGATCTCCAGTCCTCAAAATTTACAGAAGTCCTGCTGTGCTCCAAAAGTACAGCAAACTATTTACAATTCCCACTGCAGGTACAGCAGAACACTTTGGCAGAAATGTGCTCCATTATCTGTTTTTGGAAAATCTTGCCCTGTGTTAGTACAATGTGATTTGATGATAGCTGTTTCACTTCTGGGCCACAGTGTCATGGGTTAAAGCCCCAGATGAGAAGCATGGGCCCATATGCAGTGTTGACACTGTAGTGCATTGTGGGGGACTGGTAATGCAGCATTGCAGAAGATGCTTTTCTTTTAGCGCTATGTTAGAGTAAGGTCCCACCTGCCTGTCTACTATTTAAATATTATGAAATGGGTAAAAAAAATTATGGATTGGTGATATTGCCTAGAGGTTAAAGTAATAAGCTGTGAATGAGTTTGGTACATCCAGCAGATCTGGGTTTGAATACCACAACCTCCACTTGCATATTGTGTGACCCTAAGCAAGCCACTTAACCTCCCCGGACAATGAGATTCTATTACAACTTTAAATACTGTAGGTTGTAGTTACCCCGGGGGGGGGGGGCTTCTCATAAAAACTTGAGCTGAGTCTTAACTTTCAGTAGTTTTTCTTGACCTTACCCTTTTCTTTCAGGCATATGTTTCTATTTTAACTCTGTTTCCTTATGATGTCACCTGACAGTTCTAATGTGGCCCTCATGTTCAGGCATCTATGCTTTATTTCATTCCTGCTCTTTGAACTGGCTTTTATATTGTTTCCGCTTCTTCTATACATCCTTTCCTAAGTGCTGTCAAAGCAGGAGCAGAAACAATTTCGAAAGCCGGTTCAAAGGGCAGGAATAAAATAAAGCATAGATTCCTGAACATGAGGTCCACATTAGTGCTGCCAGGTGACAATTTAAGAAAAGGTTGAGGTCAAGAAATTAGCAAGTGGTGTCCCCTGAAGAAGCCATGCAATTTAAATGGCCAAACATTGGGGCTTATAGCTTAAATAAAAAGAACTGAAAAAAAATTAAGAAGACTCTGCACATATTTTTATGAAAAGTGCCCCTTCCCCAAGCCCTTGTTTGGATTGTGCCTAGTGGGTCTCACCCAGTTACCAAAGAATAACTGAGGAGCTCAGAATTCAGTGATGTTATCCAGGCACAACCACACTGGGAAAAGATCTGTGACCTCACTGAACTGTGTATATTAAGCAGGCACAGCTGCATCCTTTAGGGTTGCTTGGAATCTGTAGAATGGAACTGGAGTCATTGGATTGTGAGCTGATTTTCAGAATTGGGAATTTTGGTATTCAAGCCAAAATTCCCAGTATGAAAACCCCTTATGGGATGTGGATTCGGAATCCGAATCAAATTCTGCACCTACATCCAATTTTCTGTTCCTGTCAAAAAGTGTTGTTAATTGTAAAACCTCCCTGCAGCAACCACACAGTGAGGACTCAGAGAAACAACAGAAAAAGAGTCATCCTCTCCCCACTTACCCCTTCCCCTCATCTTAAATGTGGGAGAGGTGGGTCAGGTCCCTCTCTGTCCCCTGCAGACTCACTGCTGTCATGTGCTGTGGTGACTGCTACTTGTATTCATGTTCAGAGTCCATCCATCCATCCATCCATCCATCCATCCATCCATTCCACAAAGTTCCCAAGCAATCTCGCTGTCACCATCCAGCAAACCAAAGTCCACTAGAGATAAAAAAAAAATGTTTCTGAAGAAATAATATTTTAAATTATATTAGGTAGTAGTCGTGATTGTCTACAATCTAAATGTGGTTTTCAGTGTACACGCTTGATAACTAACATTTTTTATGGTTTGGTTACTGTATCAATGATGATACAGTATTAATCAAATTCATTACAGTGAAGCTCGCCAAGATTAAGCCCAACTCAGCAGCATGCTGCAGCAGAGTTACTGCAGTAAACAGTGCAATTTCAATGGGAATTAGTCCCTTTTGTCATGCAGGAAACTGTAACATTGCGCTTCATCCTAGCAGGCGTATATCATGGGAATGGTATCCTGGTTAAAATATAAACATTATTTCTATCACATTAGTAGTTCTAGCATTTAAACTGCTCATGGAATGGATTCTGCAATAAAGCTGTTTAAAATATTTGTGGTTATCAGTTTAGTCTCATTTAGAGATGAGTCCACTTAGTCCTTTACAAGGACCTAGATCATTTTAAGCAGTGTTGGAGCTATCAACCCCAGTGTGAAGATATAACTCCCTTGGCTTATTTTATTTCAAGTTAGCCTCTTTTTAAAGTTTATGCCCTCTCTTATTTCAGATAATTATAATTCATCCACAGCCTTTCCAGTTTAATTCTCAAATTAAAGTCCCGGATGGATGAGGGGGTCTAGCTGGAGAAAGGTAGGGAGGTCAACAGAATAGTCAGGCATGTTAAAGCAAGAAAGGAGCTTTAAACTGCATAGGGAAGTAAGGAGGAGACAAAGCCTTCTTAGGTATATTGGTGAAAAGAGGGGCCTGAAGGTATTGTAGGCATAGTAAAGCTAAAAAGGGAGGGGGGTAGGTGTAAGGCAGTAAAGTGAAAGCAGATGCTAGACTGTAGATGCTCTGTCTTTACTAAAGAAAAGGATGGATCACTGCCACAAGGGAGGATAGAGCGAAGAAGAGGAGGAGGTGGAAACATGGCTGAGGACAGGAGAACAGAATATGGGGTTAGGGTATGTCTCATGCCCCTAAAGGTAAACAGGTCCCTGAGCCCTGATGGTATGCACCCAACAGTGTTGAAGGAGCTGGAAATGGAGATGGTGGGTCCACTGGTTGATCTGTTCAAGAGCTTGTTTGATATGGGGGTGGTACTGAAGGAGTGGAGAACTGCACATGTGATACTACTGCACAAGAGTGGGTCCAGGGAGGATCCTGGGAACTACAGGCCAGTCAGTTTGATCTCCATTGTGGGTAAACTGGTGTAGACCATTCTGAAGGAAAGAGTTGTTGATTTCCTTGACGCCAACAAGCGACAGGATGAGAAACAGCAAGGATTCTTTTCAGGAAGGTCATAAAAAAATCAACCTGATCAACTTCTTTGACTTGATAATGAAGGCGGTGGATAAGGGTCAGGCAGTTGACATTCCATATCTGGATTTCAGCAAGGCCTGCAACTCATTAACCCACAAAAGGTTCATCAGGAAGTTGGAGGACCTAGGGGCAGGGAGCAGATTAAACAGGTAGGAGAAAAATTGTCTCAGTCGTAGGAACCAGAGAGTGGAGGAGGGGAACTCTCATGAACAAGGAAAGTTACAAGTAGTGTCCCGGGGTCAGTGTTTGGCCCAGGGCTACTTGACGTGTTAAATGATGACATTGGGAATCGCATTAATGGCAAAATCTGCCTCTTTGCATATGCCATCAAGCTTTGTGAGAGCATGGACACAGATAATGGGGGGTAGAACATAAAGGAGGACCTGACAAAGCTGAAGAGGTGGTCAGATATCTGGCAGATAAGGTTCAATGTGAAGAAGTACAAGGTCATGCACATAGGAGGAAGAACCCAAGGGCCAAATACAGTCTGGGTGAGGGGTCAAGGTCAATGAATCAGAGGAGGAAAATAACTTGGGGATAGCCATCTCCAATTACCTTAAACAGGCTATGCAGTGTAGGATGGCAGCAGCCAAGGTAAGCAGAATGCTAGTCTGCATTGCTAGAGGGATCAAAAACAGAAGGAAGGAGGTTATACTGCTGCTCTACAGACTGTTGGTGCATCCACATCTGAAGTACAGCATGCAGTACTAAAGCTCCTACCTGAAAAAGGATATCAACCAGCATGAGGCAGTTCAGATGAAGGCAACAAAGATGGTTCAGGGACAGCAGCGCAGGCATATGAGGCAGGATGAGAAGAACCCAACATGTACTCACCTGAGGTGAGGAGGGAGAGTGGGGACATAAATAAACTCTTCAACTACCTGAAAGGTTAAACAAGGTGGATAATAGGGAACTTTTCTGTCTAAAAAAAACAAGACCACAAGGGGGCACTGTTTTATGCTGGCAGTGGGAAGGTTTGAGAAAGAGTTCAGTAGACACTTCTTTACAGAGAGGGTGGTATCATCATGGGATGAGCTCCTTGCTGAGGTGGTTATTCAGTAGAAAGTGGGGGGTTCAAGAGAGTGTGGAATGGGGTGAAGGGCATGGGCAAGATTGGGGGGACAGGGCCCACTGTAATCTCTGGATCACGTGCACCACAATCAAGCAGACTCAATAGACTGTAAGGCCTTCCTCTGCTGGTCATTTCTTATGTTTGTAAACTAAATAATGCCACACCTCATCACTTTGCATATCTTTTTTTGTTTTTCAAAATAAAAAAGTTTCTCAGAACATGGTAAATTGTATTTGCATTCCAAAAGTTTCCAGTTTATCAATAGACCATGTTCATCAATAATGTGCTTTGATTTGACTTTGACTGTTCTAGTTCAAAGTTGCTAAGAAAATTCTTTGTGCATGATCTCCATGAATTATGGCCTTCCCAGTGTTTTCTGAATGTTCTGGACATATCACAGTCAGGTTAACCATAGTTCGTCCATGTCTGACCATGGTTTGTTGATGGGCATAAGACCATGGAATAGCAACCACATTTGCATAATTTATTTGAATTTCATAATGCAAAAGTTGACACTTTATATAAATAATCACAACAATAACATATTTTGTAGTTATGAACAAGAAATAAGATTTACACAAATAAATTAATTACTTGAACATAATAAAGATTAACATGAGAACTACAGCTGGTGGACTGTTCTGCCATAAATCAAGCCCCCCCCCTCGCCAGATTCGATGCTTACCCAAGGACTTGGACCAATACAAACTTTGCCAAAAAAAGCACAGTTATGGGTCCGTGGTTAGGAAATCCTCTTCCTAGCCACCCCCATGCTGTTGGTACACCACGCTCAGCACAGGTGGCCAGTGGCATCCAATTATCAAGGGAGTTTGTCTTGTTGTCATGTGACACTAGGAAGTCAGCTATAAAAAAGTTGTAAGCCTCCACACTGTGCAGAGGAGAGAGCTGAGCAGGGAGCAGTCTGCTCTCTGGTGGGTACATTGAACATCAAAGCATTTAACGGCAGAGGCAGGCACACAAGCCCAAACCACAAAAATCAAAAGAAAATGAAAAGTGGAGCAATGACTGTGCAGTGATAGTCAGTGCTGCTGCCAAAAGTGTCAGGAATAAGACTGGTATAGAGAGAGAACCAAGCTGGGGGGAGGTGGGAGAGACTGGGCGGGCAGGCAAGCTCACAAAGAAAAATCAAACTTGTGAGGAGAAATTTGTGACAAAATGAGATTAATTTTTGTAGCACGAGCCAAAACAAAAGTGGTTGAGTGCAGTCTAGTGTTGCTGCCTGGCTTTAATACTACTGTGCACTGCAGGCCAGCATAGTAGGGGAGGGAGAGCAGTTGCTGTAAACGGGGAAAACAAATACTGATGAAGAAAAAGATTAAAAAACTACAAGCTGCCAAATCAATTGAAAATTATAGGTTGCCTTAGGTGACAGTCACAGGTGCTGCTGGCTGGGGGGGTAGCTTGTCCTTTGGCCCTCCCTGTTGGTGGGGAAGGCAAAACCAAAATACAAGACCAAGTTGCCAGGTGGTGCAGTGCTGCTAGATGGGTAGGTAGTCCAGGGGAAGGCAAAGCAAAGCAATAATCAATGCAAGTTTCCATAGGTCATGGTCACAGGTGGAGTGGTGCTGCTGGCTGCAAGCACAGTCCAGAGGAAGGCAAATCCATCAGTAATTAAAATAGATACAAGTTGCCATAGGTCACGGTCATGGGTGGTGCAGTGCTGCTGGCTGGGTAGTCCAGGGGAAGACAAAGCAAAGCAATCATTAAGGTGCCATCGGTCACGGTCACAGGTGGGGCAGTGCTGCTGGGTGCATAGTCCAGGGGATGGCAAAGCAATCATTAAGGTGCCATCGGTCATGGTCACAGGTGGTGCAGTGCTGCTGTATGCATAGTCCAGGGGATGGCAAAGCAATCATTAAGGTACCATCGGTAGTGGTCACAGGTGGTGCAGTGCTGCTGGCTGGGTAGCCCAGGGGAAGGCAAAGCAAAGCAATCATTAAAATGTAAACCAGTCATTAAGTTGCCATAGGTCACAGCCATGGGTGGTGCAGTGCTGCTGGTTGCGTAGTTCAGGGGAAGACAAAGCAAAGCAATCATTAAGCTGCCATAGGCCACAGTTACAGGTGATGCAGTGCTGCTGGCTGAGTAATCCATGGGAAGGCAAAGGCATCAGTAATTAAAATACATACAAGTTGCCATATGCCATGGTCAGCAGTGGTGCTGTGCTGTTGGCTGGATAGTCTGGGGAAGACAAACCAAAACAATCATTATTTAAACAAATACAATTCTATAATGACAAAATGCAGATTTGGCAGCATAAGGAGGAAAGAAATAGAAATTCCATACAGCTGTTTTTCTCATTCACTGCTTCATTGAGAGTCGGCTACTGACAACACACTGCCCAATAAAAGTATACAAGTGTCATCATCAGTCATATCCCTTACTTTTCAATCTGTTCCTTGTCATCAATAACAAATTACAATTCACCGCTATACCAGTGTACTGTGCTATGGATGTCCGTATCACCAGTTTATATTCCAAGGCTATAGTACCACAACCTTGTTGAGCTGCTGAATACAGTCAGTCACTAACAGTGACAGTAAGACTCAGAGTCATACTTATTGAGCTGAGAAGAAAGTGGTGCTGGTCCTTTGGGCCTGTAGGTGTGGTAGTCAAAAAATACAGAAAATAAAAAATGGATATACATGTTCAGGGAAATTCTGATTGTCATGTAGGCACTGCAGCTTTAGGCAACCAACAGAAAGGGCCAACAGACAGGCTAAGCAATCATTCTGCACAAAATCAAACCTCAAAAAGTGTGTCTGGTAACTCTAAAGTGTCATCTTCCAAATGAATGCTTGGGCACAGTAAAGGTGCATCTGCCAGTTCAGCCCTCCCGCCCCAAAAAAAGGTTATTTAGTTAAAACAAACGGGCTGGTGGGCACCACCCACAGAGGCACTCCTAGGGATTGAGCAATTCCATACTACGCTACTGTTAGTCCCTCAACATCTTAGTCCCCTGAGGCTGAGCCCAACAAGGGTAAAGAAGATAAAGATGATGAAGGCAGTGATGGGGAAGGTTTACTGGAGCAGATGGAAACTGCAAATAAGGAACAAGTAGCACCAAATGTTTCTAATTCTATGGTTGAGGAGGACAGCAGGTTAGAGGAAGTGAACAAAGCACAACAGGAAAAGGCCTTAGAAAAATTTGAAACAAAAAAACCCAAAGATGGCTAAGCTGCAGTCCCTACCTGGCAACAAAATTAAAAAGATAGCCTCTTTTGTTTGGTCATACTTCTCCGTTAGTTCTTCTAATGAGTTAGTGGCAACATGTGCTATTTGTTAATGGGCAATCAGCAGGGGTAAAAAGAAAGGCATGTTTGGAACTTCAGCACTAAAAAAGCACCTAGTCAGATGTCATAACATTAATGAGAAGTCCATTTTTGAGAATGTAAGTGAAAGAGACAGTGATGATAACTCACCACAGGCAGTGGTAACTCCAATAGATGAAAGCAGTGGCAGCCCCTGTAGCAATGTAGAAATACCACCAGCACTTTCATCCACTCCATCAAGTCAAAAAACTCAGATTCCTACTGTTACTGGTAGTGACCATGTGTTCAAAAAAAACCCTTGTTCAAGGAAACATTTTACCATCTCAGAAACCTGTTGCTGTTACAATAACAAAGAACATTTTGGAGATGATAGCCTTTGACTTGTCATCATATAACATGGTTGAATAGGATACAGACAGCTGCTTGAGTACCTCAAACATTGATATAATATACCATCGAGAAAATACTTCTCCTCAACAAGGATTCCAGATCTCTACAATGTTGCATTTAAAAGACTGAAATGAGGTCGTGCCAATGCTGTTGGGAGGGTGTCGCATCTCACAATAGATATTTGGACAAGCTGTCAGCTTGAACACTTCATGTCTGTCACTGCACATTTGAGCATGTTTTGGTAATTCTTTATTTTTTTTAATTCAAAGTTTATTAAAGTTTCACAATACAGCATGACACTTTGTACAAATCACATACATAATTATAAACAGTTACAGGAAAATGTCATCCCCCCCCCCATTTCTGTCCCTCCCCTCTGGCTACCCACCTATCAGAGAGATCTATATGGTTATCAGAAAACAAAACCAAACCTCTTTATGTTTTGGTAATTCTTGTGGGGACAGTGAATCCCAGTTTGCTGTTCTGAGAATGTTTTATTTTCCATCTGAACATAATTCATGAAATATCAATGAGGAGTTCAAGCAACCAATACAGCAATAGCTCACATCACAGGGACTATCAGCTGGCTTTATGCAGATACTGGGTCCAACATAATTGTAAAGAAGGCTTTGGAGGAGGGGGGCTTTGTTCACATCTGCTGCGTTGCGCACTGCTTGAATTTAATAGTTCACAGTCTTATTGAGGAGGACAGGGACATTAAGGCTCTTGTTAGCACTGCTAAAACAATCTGCACTCATTTCAGTCACTCAAACAATGCCCGTCACTTGCTTCAAAAAATAGAGGAGGAGCACAGTATACCTTTGCACAGACTGATCTGAGTCATTATACTAGGTGGAATTCAAATTTCTTATGTTCCAAAGGCTGCTGCAATAAAAGAAAGCTGTCAGACAGTACTTCTTGGAAAATAAAATTGGCGATGTAGACATCTATATTACTGCACCACAGTGGGCCACACTGGAGTTTGTAATTTTACTCCTCCAACCATTTGAGGAAATCACTAGAGAAGATACTGCAAATACAGCAGCTCTGAGCCACGTAATACTGTTAATAACGTTTTTTAAATTCAGATTGAATCTGATTCTGGAAAATTTAAAGAACACAGAAAGTTCCATCACACATGCTACCAGTGGTGCTGACAGGCTGCCCATCAGAATGTAAAAAGATATGGCAAGATGAATGATCAGAAAAGTTGATGAAGATGAAAAACTTTGTTAAATATTTCATTCAGAGCACTACATTAAAGCAACAGTCTTGGACATATGATACAAATCAAAGCAACTATTGAGTGATGATGATGACACCTCTTTTGAGGTTAACAAACAAGAAATAATTGATGAGGTGCATGCTGTCATGGAACAGAGTACAGCATCAGATTCACAGTCTTCATCACAACACAGCACACCTTCAGGCAGCCCCTCCTCTAGTATTTCCCTCTTCTTCTTTGACCACTGTGGCAGGATGTTCACCACCATTCAAAAATCTCAGCACTGCCCCACCCAGTTCAGCTTCAGGTCTCTGAAGTCACTTAAAAAATGTCATTGTGACATCTTCATCCATTTCTTCTAACATGGCCTCAGCACTGACCAGTGTTGAGATGTACCTGGCAGAGTCCAATGTTAATTGGAATGTTGATCCTTTGAAATACTGGAAATCAAAACAAAATATGTGGACTGCTTTAGTACAAATTGCAATAAAGTACATGAATTACCCTCTGACTAACATCTGTTCAGAATGATTGTTTAGTTCAATTGGTAACATTATTATTGAGGCAAGATCCTGTCTTTTTTTGTTTTTCAAATTTAGTATGTTTTATTACATTTTCAAGAAACAACAACAAACACTTACATACAACAGCACAAAGAACAATGATAACAAAACACAAACCCCTCCATCCCCCACAACAATGACTTAATGTTGTCCAAAAAGCAGGGCAACATGAGAAGTAAAGATAGGTCATGTCCCAGAATATATAACAATAATATGGTTACACAATTATGTAGAATAAAATAACGATACCCTGCAAGTACAGAATCCCACTTTCCTCACGATTCCCCCACTGCCACCAGGAGACCATCAATAGTGGGACATAGATACTCCTACTAGATTTTCAAGGGGACAAAAAGTTGTCCAGACACATGAAGAATAATAATCAAAGGTCTCTCATTCCACTAATCCAATCTGATGAAAATGATGCTGAAAGAAATTAGAGGGAAAAAGGGGAACTTATAATGTTAACAAAGTGTATAGGGGTTCCCAAACCTTTCAGTAGGTAGAGGTTCTGCGGGCAAGATTGGCAGTGATGCGTCCATCTTGTAGAGCAAGCAAAATTTCCCTTTGCCATTCTGTAGTAGAAAGGGAAAGTTGAGCTAGCCAAATGTCTCAGTATCACCTTTTTTGCACAAAGGAATGTAAGAGACATATGATATCTTTGATTACCAACCAAGCTATTGCTATAGTCCCCCAACAGACACATCTTCAGGAGAAAGGCTTCCGAGAGACCAAGAAGAGGATCCAGGCAGGACTGAATCATGGACCAAGAAGAGGCAACCTTTTCACAGGTCCAAAAGACATGTAACAATGTACCAAGTTCTTTATTGCATCTAGAACAAATATTTGAAGGCAGTTTCCACATTTTATGTAGTTTATCTGGAGTAAAGTAAAGATTATGAAGAACCTGAAATTGAAGGAGACGATATCTGTCCCATTTGATGAATCTATATAAGTGCCTCCAAATATGCATCCAGTCATGTGGGGGACTGGAGGAGGGTAATGCTTGGTCCCAATAATAAAGATCTGGGCCTTCTACCTGAGCCAGGAAATCTAAAAGTTGGTGATGATAAAAGGAAATCACATGGGAACTAGGGACCGAAGAAATCACGGAAAGGACATATGTCTGGTAGGAATCTTCCCAAAAGCCAGAACCAAAATGGGATACTAGCATGTGGGAGAGTTGAAGATATTTGAAACAAATAGAAGAGGGCAACTGAAGTCAGAGTCTAGGTTCTTGAAATGTCAGAAGCTTCTGATCAACCACCAAGTCCAATACCTTATCCACTTCAATAAAAGGCCAAAAAGCAGCTGTAAGAGTATGTCCCCCAATCCAAAAGTTCGGGTTTCCAACAAGGAGTTGGGTAATATCCTTATAGGGGTGTAACTTAAGAAGGGCACTAAATTGTAAGTGAGCCTGAATGGATGCCTCTATCGGGGAGCCGTGTAAGGATATGGGAAGTTTTTTGGGGGAAATATAAAGAAGGGAATGAATGTCCAGTCCATGTACGGAGCAGAGAGTGTGTTCTATTTCTAACCAAACCGGCTTGTAACTAGAGTAATAAGCTTCTAAGGTCTGTTGTATCCAGTAAAAAAAATGGGAACAATGAATAGAAAGATAATAAAGGTAGAAATTGGGCATCTGAAGCCCCCTGCGCTCCTTTGATTGCATCAATTTAAAGAGAGCCCTACGGGGGGGGTCCTACCAAGCCACAGAAAGGAGGAAATGATCCTGTCAAGTTGCAAAAACCAGGACTTTAGCAGGCAATATCCTGTCTGACACCAGAAGATGCTGAACGTTTGACATTCCTGAAAGTCAGCATTCCTCATTTCAATTTCAAATATGATACCTGAAAGAAACATTTGCGTACTGACTCTGAGCAGGCCCTCCCACGGAATACTTTCCCATTGTGTCTGTGGTGAAAAATCCCTTGTGAATAGGGTCTACTTACTACAACAAACACAACATAAGATAAGTCAGGTCAGATTCAGTACAAGCCAGAGTAGACCAGGATTACCTGAATGAACGCAATGAGCAGCACAAAAAAATAATAACATCAGTGGGTCCGAGTCCATATAATACAGCATACAACTGCATTTCATGTCCCAAGCTTACTTGGTAGTACTATATATCTAATTTGGAAGGTAGGTACTGTTCCCTACTACTATTACTACTTCTTGTCAGCAACTGCGTAAAAAACATTATTTCATTTTACCACCTGACTGTATTATAGTTTAATAACAATTCTATAGTTATTGTTTTAATTTTCTTACAACAGAAGGCTTAGCTGAATCCTCAGTGCTCTTCTTTGGATACATATTTTTTTCACATCCTTCTGTCCAAATTTGGCTGTGAATACTGGAGAAAAATGTTACTAAATTCATTCATTCGTTGCTTGTAGTATGATGTAATACTACATCTCAGTTACAGTAACTCAACTGAGATTATATTTTATATACTTATTTACAATGTACTTGGCACTGTCCAGCAACTGTTTCTTGGAAGTGGGAAGGATGCATTTATAACTGTGTGGTGTCTTGTCGGATGCACACAGCAGTGGGACATTATTTTATTATGTTGACTGCACTGCACTTGACTGATGTGACTACCTGGGTGGTGGTCAGTAAGGAGATATTTTTAATTTCTTCTTTAAAAGATCTTTGTGTGCTGTGTAGAAGCAGTAATTGAAAACATTATCACCTTTTGGACCAGGTAGTGTACCATACCACAGTACACTGGGACATGCAATGCAGCTGCATCACATGGGTAGGGCAGGTAGGGCTCTCACTACTGCTCATTTGATCATTCATTAGCCATTTTATTCATTAGGCTGGCAGTATAGCCTAGAGGTTAGAACAATGCACTGTGAATGACCTTGGTACATCCAACAGACCTGGGTGTGAGTCCCACAATCTCTGCTTGCATACTGTGTGACTCTGAGCAAGTCATTTAACCTCTCCAGTGCTCCTGGGTCACCCCTGAAAACAGGCACTTGTGCCTAGTGGGCCTTATGTGGTTATCAAAGAATAACACAATTATTTCTTTGACCTGGTCTGCTCTGGAACATCCATAAATAAATGGACTCCCTCCTACACAAGCAGCATTAATAAAACATATGTTAGCTGCCATTGGATGGTGGTATGTACATCTCTCTCTCATCTCCTTCTCTCTCTCTCTCTGTCTCTCCCCTGCTGCCCTCAGCAGACCAAGCAAGTATGCCACAGGCCATGATATGAAGATACTTATTGTTTTGCTGTAGCACTCTACTTTTCATACAAATAATGAATTTAATTATTCCCTTTGGGCCTCAGTTTGTCCCCTTTTATGCATTTTATCACATTTTAAAAATATTTATAATATAGTCAGAACTAATCAGATCCCCGGTTCCAGGGTCAGAACTTTACTGAGTTCTCAAGCCCTAATGAGAACTCGCACAGCTTAAAGAGTTTAGTTTTAGGTGATATAAATAGCATTTAGGCCATTATATCAGTTATGAATGAGGAGAGATTCCATTCAAAAAAAGAACAACAGTAGCAATTGGTAAGTACATTTAAGCTATTTCAAACATATGATTGGATAGTATGTATTCATTACAGAATGCAAGGTTGTTGAAAAAAAATGAAATTGTAATGTATATATTTGTTTCACCAGGAGATAAATTTCCATTGAGTGGTGTTGTACTGGTTAGGACAGGCAAAAATGCAAACATTCAACCAAGGTGCATAACATAGCACAGAGCACAGCAGCAGCAAAAGCAGAAAATATATCTTATATACAGTGTACGGAAAGATCACAAGAAATACATGGTAGATAGCACATAACTACAAGGTGTATAATAAAAGATAAAATGTAGAAGAGGAACTACTCCATGGTGGTAATGCAACATAGCAACATTGTCTCCAGAGCAAAGTATCAGTGGAAAGCACATTCATCCACTTGGTGACTATTTGTAACAAAGCAAAGTTGTCTGTAGAGCAAGGAGTCTAGCAGCAAACACATTCATCTATGCAATAACTGTCCAGTAAAATTTTTTATGTTTCTGGGCTGGCCAGGATGTTCAATTTAAGGGAGGCTTGCAGTTTATAAAAATATGAAGGGACAAGCCAGCTGAATGCCATTTTACCATAGTTGGATAGATGTCTGGGAACTTCTAAGTGTATTACAGTGTTCATCCTTAGGTTATATCTGATTTGAGCACCTGTGGCAGAAGACCAAGATATAAGATGGAAGGGCATTTTTCAGACCATTAGAACACATTTTTTAGTTGTCTGGTGTTGAGTGAGGGCCAACCAATAGATTTGTATAGGGTGCAATGATGAGTTCTAGGGGGTAGACTGGTAAGGATGCTGATTGTTCTGTGATACAGGATGTCAAGTTTGGTTAGGTAAGCAGAGACAATGTTTCTGTAGATCAGGTCCCCACAGTCAAGAAGCAACAAGAATGTGGCTTGGAAAAGTTCCTTTCTGGACTCCACCAAAAAGTAGAATGTGTTTCTGTAGTAGAAGCCTAATCTTGAAATGAACTAAGCTGGGTAGAAATTTGTTTTATAATGCAAAAAAACATCTAAAATTAACAACCATTGATAAATGTAAGGCTATGTCTTGAGTTCTGTGGCAAACCAGCCAGCCACTTCCACTTCCTGAGCTATATAAGCAGTTCCTCTAAGCCTCACTGTGATGCATTTTATTTTTTGCTGCAGCTGAAGGCTCTGCCAGTTTGTCCTCTGAGCTGTTTAGGCCTTCCTGGCTGGCTGGGGCCCGCCTCCCCCTCACTCCTGCTTGTCTCTTCTGGGCTTATTTTTTCTACTTCGGTTTGTATTTTGCCTTCGGCTATGTGTGCTTCCTTCTCTTTTTTTTGGGGAGGGGGGCTTTGTTTCTCAGCTCCTAGCATACTGCTACTCTGGAGCTCATGCTGCTTGCTTTTACTTACTCACAACTCAAATTACTTGCACAGCAACTCCTAACATTCTGCTACACAGAGCTCATGCTACTGCTTTCAGTTACCTACAGCTACAGCCACTGCTGCTGACTGTTTACTTTAATTAGTATTGTACCCAGTGCCTGTGTTTTAACCCTGTGCTCACCACACTCAAACTACTGCAATGCAACTGCATTCATTACCTGTGTGTTTCAGCTCAGCCGTAGCTGCTTCATGTTGCATTCTTTTCACCTGATGCAGTTTGCTCTGACCCTACCTGTGCTTCTCATTTTACTTGCAGCTTCCCTGCACTGCCTGGCTACACCTGCTTTCAAGCATTGTCTCCTTGTTTTATTGCACTTCTAACTCTGAGGTCAGCCAACTAGCTCCTGCTGAGGCTGTTAATATAGTTTGATATTAAAAATCTGTCTTCAGAGCCGAAAATCCTCAGTCTGTCACCTTGATTTGGCTTTGTACTGTCTGGCTGGCTTGCTCCCAATTCAGTTGTTTAATTGCTATACAAGTTTGATATGCTGGTTTACCTATCACGACTACTGGTTTCTGACCTATGTGCAGGTCTATACTTGCTTACACAGCTGTTACTGCTTGATTACACAATCCATTACTTCATGCATACTGCCATCCCTTTGGCTTCGGCCTGGGATTCTGCTGCACTCGATCTGCATTCGACCTTGCAAGGTCGCAGCACTCCATGCTCATTACGATCTCAGCACACCGTGCTCATTCAACTCACCAGCTTCAGCTCTCAATCAATTTCTGGGGCATGCAAGCCATTCTAATCTGGTGCAGGGTTCCTGCAGCCAATGGTCTTGCTCTGCATTTAGTCCGCATCATAGAGCGTGTCCAACTTGGGGCATGATCCTTCTCACCTGGCCCATAGCTGGGAATGTCCTTGCCCCAGGCTTGATTTTAGCTGCCTGCTACATGACAGCAGCTCCTGGTGTAGAATTTAAGACTAGTTGTAAGGGGTGGTTACGACAATCTCCTTTTGCTCTAGTGTTCCACTATAATGGTTGGCCATTGACATTAGTGGTTTCCCTAGCAAGGCACCTTCGCCGCATGCTCCCTACGACTGCCTCTGGTTCACCTGGTTTGATTTAGGGTGGGTAGGCCAGGTGAGTGCCTCAGCAGTTCTTGCTCTCCTCCTGCACCTTGGATGCATGTATTGTTGCTGAGTTTTCTTGCAACCTTCCACAACATTCCCGCTAGAGGGTTTGAGTGAGAGCCTCCCTCTGAATTGGAATATTTTCCACCTCCCTTTAATTGGGTTTTCCAAATTGCAGCTGCAGAGCCATCACTAAATAAATTTCTCCAAGCCTGGAGGGAAGGTGATCTGGGCCTTGGATCCCCAGAGATTTCCACTTCATAGGGTTTTTTTTCTCTCCTCCATTGCCTCAGGTCACAACTCTTAGTTAGCGTAGTTGTTTTCCCTAGTTTCTTTAGGTAGGTTCTGTTGTTGGATGGAAGTGGAGGATGTCCTGCCATTCTCTGTCTCCTTGGGGGATCCCCTTCTCTCAAGCAAGCCATCAGTATCATGCTACACAGACCTGGGCTGTTACTACGACAACTGAGCATATCATTGCATTATCAAACTGCCTATGCTTCACTACTACTATGTTACAGTTACCGCTTCTACATTACTGTTACTGCTTGTATTATGCTTTGTGTTGCCTCCTTTTTAGGGATGATACTACATTTTTTTGGGGGGGATTCCTAAGGTACCTTTAGCCATCGGAACCGTCCCATGGCACCTCTAGGGGTGGAACCTTCTACAAGAGTTCCTTGCCGTTGTACCCCTACAGGCTGGTAATTCCTCTGGAATAGAGAGTGCGAATGGCTAAAACCAAACTAACACAGTTGCACAAGCATAACACTACACTGGCTGCATAGGTCAGTGAAATGTAAGACTATGCCTGGAGTTCAGTGACCAAGCAGCCAGCCACTCCCACTTCCTGAGCTATATAAGCAGTTCCTCTAAGCCTCACTGTGAAGCATTTTTTCTTTGCTCCACCATCCTCCCCTCCTCCTTCAGTGGCAGCACTCTCTCCTTAGGGGGATTCCTAAGGTATCTTTAGCCATGGGAACTGTCCCATGGCACCCCAGGGGTGGAACCCTCTCTGAGAGTTCCTTGCCATCGTACCCCTAAAGGGTGGTAATCCCTCTGGAATAGAGAGTGCGAACGGCCAAAACCAAACTAACATGGTTGCACATGCATAACACTATACTGGTTGCATAGGTCAGTGAACCATGGATAACCATAGTGAACTTAAATAATTCTCAAACTATATTGACCATGGTCAACTGTGGTCTGTCTCTGGACCATTTTTCCATCAGTGGTTGTTTAAGCAATAATCCACAACAGAGTGTGAGTTATAGTAGGATTTACCCATGCCTGGTGTGGTGTGTCACAAATTTGCTGGCCAAGTGACTTTAACAATACCAGACGTGGGTAATTCCCACCATAATCCACACTCTGGAGTGGATTACTGCCATTATACATGGAGAAACCTATTAAAATAAATATAAAATAAAGTTGTAATTTAGTAGTTTTAAAATATTTTTAATAGAAAAATTCTTCCATACTACATTAAATAGTACCTTGTTGCTAGATAGAGTATGGCTTAATAAACTACCCCTTCCCCCTGCATGTTGTCATATTTTTATGTGCTTTTTTATGTTGTATTTTGTTTTGTTTGTTATCTCTGTCTTCCACCCCTCATTTTGTTTATGTATTTATTTATTTTTTGTAGCATAAGAGAGAGAGAGTAGTGGCTCTGGCAAACAGACTGCACTGGGAGAGTAAGGCATGATTAAAATAGTCCTTTCATTGAATCAGTAGTCAGCAGTAGCACAATAAGGGTTAAAAAGGAAAAGAGACAGTGGTAGTCTGATTTACAGCCTCAAAGTGAAAACAACCTGTGCTCTATTTTAAATGAGAGGGTGCTCAACCTAAATGAGACCAGGTCAGGACTCAAATAAAAATACACAACTTCCTTTGTGTATGCACAAATAAAAGGTGAGCAATGGGTTAAGGTCTCAGAAATAGGCACTTAACTCAAATATATTCAGATTATGTTTTTTTATTCCTCACTGTTCAAACCTAGTGCCTTTCAGTGGGATGACAACATGTCATGAGTGCCGCGAGTCTACATTGCCGAAATTCATTTTCGGTGATGTAGACTAGCCCAAATGGTGATCGCTATTACATGGTTGCCATTATCACATGGAAACCATAGATGTTTATTAAGCTACCCATTCTTTATAGGCTCAAATACAGTTATGAGGTCTGAGCCTTTAATAGGTAATCAGTAACTCAGCAACTCAGCAGGTAGTGTCAGTGGCTCAGCAGGTAGCACACTCTCCTCTGAAGCTGGGAGATCAGAAAGTTATGGGTTCTAGCCCCACACCAGGCACTTGGGTTACTATCCCAATACTGACACTGCAGTGCAGCATGAAGAGGGTGCTGCACTCCTGAGGTACTGTCTTTTGGATGAGATGTTAAATCAAGATCCCATCTGCCTGTTCTGGTTGTAGTTAAGGTGGATGTTAAACGATCCCATGGCACTTCTTGAAAAGAGTAGGGGAGTTTTTATTGAAAAACACATGGTACAAACATGAATGACAGAAATGTTTACATCATTATCATAAATCCTCAGGTACAATATTAGCATTCATTTCAATAGTGTGAAGGAGGAAAAAAAAATACAAAACAAAAAGAAAAATAATTCTGTCTTCATACCATGCAGTCATTTTTAACTAATAACCACATCTGGGTCCATTCTGGACCCTACAGACTTTTATTATTAAGGGGACTTAGAATGGTTTCCTCTATTGATAACCCCATATCACTGTGTTATTTATATTTAATAAAACACTGAAAGTCTTTCCACTATTGAAACACCGTTTTAGAAGTGTGTAATGTTTTGTCTTTAAGGTATATATTCCCCATGGCCTGTTGGAGCAACTGACTCATTGCTTCATAAGACATTCTCCATTGATACAAAACCCATTGACATCTGGCTTGCCAAACATAAAACTTTAAACTACATAAAAAAAACTGCTAATGTATCCTGGTGATATTTTGAAAGTGCTTGGGGGCATTGTCCCAAAACTAGCGTGTCATATGACAACTGTTTAAGCCAACCCATATGCCACCATGCTGCCAGGAATTCCAATAGGGGTATTGTGTATGTGCAAGTTAAGAAAAAATGTTCCATCATTTCATCCTGATTTATACATTTGGGATATGGACAATTCTTTTCTTCTCTTACCTTATGTTTCACATTACCCCTTATATTCAGTTTCCCATACACTCCTAATCACAAATATTCCACATTCTGTTATTAGTAAGTTGCTTTAAGACCTGTGGATTTTTGGTGGAGGGGCAATGTTTAAAACTAGGTTACTTGGGGTATAAATGGCCCGTTACTGCCTGATATAATTGGGGTCCTGCCCCCCGTTGGATCTACAACTTTGTTATACCCCTTCTGAAGAGTTTTTGTGCTGCAGGTTTGAAATATTCTGGTATATGGAGGTGACTATTTAGTTTGGGGTGGTGGATTTGATTCCAGTATTTAAAATATCTATTTAAAGTCAATGTAATCCATTTGTGTTGAATAGTGTCCAAGGGAACTAATCCACATTTTACCGTCTGAGTGAAAAATAAGGTATAAAAAAAAGCTATGGGTTTGATCATTCCCAATCCCCCTTTTCCCTTTGCCAGATAGGTGTAACATCTTTTTATGGGGTTCAGCTTATTTCCCCACAACATTTGGAAGAAAAAAAAATGTATATTGTTGTTTCAAGTCGCACTGGTGGAGGAAAGATCATGACTACAAACTGCAAGATTGGGATAATTAATTTTTTTAAGATATGTATTCTTTGAGTTTTGACCATTTCCAATGCCTCTATCTCTGGATTTTAGGTTCTGTTTTCCGAAGTGCACCCTTCCAATTTTCTAGGGGAAGATTCTGGGGTCCGAAAGTGATTCCCAGGATTTTCAGGGGTTCTGAAGAGATTTTAATACACCCTATTTGTGTAGGATTTGGGTAGCCAGAGCCTATAAATAAGCCTTTACTGTTATTAATATTCAATTTAAAATTTGAGAGATGTGAAAACCTATTCATCTCCTGCAAGAAGATAATTAGCTGGTGATAGTTGGAGAAAAATAAACAAATATTGTCTGCATAGGCCTGTACCTGTAGGTTATGTCCTGTCTCTGGCCCTGTTATGCCTGCCTATTTGGGTTGTTCTGATAGTAGCCTTAGGAATGGGTCCAATGTAAAAATAAATAAGAGGGGGCTTCGAGGCATCCCTGCCTGACTCCTGTGGTAATTTGAAACCCTTCAGTGACTTGCTGTCTAATGATGGGATGAACTATGGACGAGGCGTAGAGTAGTTGTAGATGTTGTATCACTACTGGGGGTATGCCATATGCTTTTAATGTGAGAAATAAATAGGGGTGGTATACTCTATCAAAGATCTTTTCCTAGTCGACCGATACTATGCATCCTGATCTCCCTGATAATGATAAGTACTCAATTAAATCTATTTAATTTATTTATTTATTTCTAGGAAGTACCTTTGAGCCAAGACTTTTTTACAGAGGCTCCATGTCATAGTAATACATGAGTATAACATCCTTTACAACAGTTACAAGTACATAAACAGATACAAGAAGGTTCCATGCCTTAGAAAAACATGAGTACATCAGGTTACAGAGGTTACATAATTACAATAGCAGGGATTACATAAGTAAAAATATACAGATACATAGTTTATAGCAGGCTAGGTTGACAAGAAGTTTAAGTGAACAACTTGAGAATCTACAGGATATAGAGCAAATCAGGTAGGGAACAGAGGATGATATAGTCTGTAAAATAATTAACTAATACTATATGCAAGGAAGTGAGAACTTAATGGGCAGCAGTTCTTTTGTCTTAAGTGCTAAAGAGTGTAGTCACAGAGAAGGGCTAGACTTATTGGGGGGGGGGTGCTGAGGCAGGGACCTGGAGCCTACTAGGGGAGTGTTAGTTAGCAAGAAGAGAGGAGAAGGCAAGGGGGCAGGTTAGAATGAGGGTAGCAGGAAAGAGGAGGGAAGAGTGCCGGGAGGAGGGGTCAGGTCAGGTCTCACAGTCACAGTTCTCTTTGCAGGAGATGAAGATCTCTAACGATCATTAATGCATTCTGGATTTTCCTGCTTGGCAATCCATAATGTTGCAAAGAGGAAATAACAAGACTGGCATATTGCATTAATCTATTGTTCATGATGGGGGCTAAACTTTTGTAATGCACATTGATTATTGTAATTGGTCTCCAATTCTGAATTTGGGCCCTATCTCCTGATTTGTATAAGAATATGAGGAGACCTTCTGAAAAAGAGCGGTGTATTACATTAGATGAGAAAAAATATTTGAAGACCATTTCTAGACATATAGACAGTTCATATGAAAAAGATTTATAAAACTCGTTAGGGAGTCCATTAGTTCAAGGGGAGGTCCCATTTCTCAGGGGCTTTATTGCTACTTCTATTTCCTCTGTGGCCACATGTTCTTGCATTTTCTGGGTTTCATCAGGGAACTTAGAAATTTTTAACCCCTGTAAGAAGTCTTGGATCTCCTGGTCCAAAGGAGTTTCCAGTGGGGTATGGGAGATGAGATACCCTTTTATTGTTTTGTGGAGATCTGCTGTAGTGTGAGCTTTGTTTCCATCCTGATTGATTAGAAACTCCATTTCTGTAGTTTCTTTTAGTTTCTTACAAGCTTCAAAGGGGTCCCCTATAGGGTTTTTTTTGAGTTCCATTTTGTAGCATAGCTTTAATTGTATTTGCCCTGTCATATTGATAGAGCTTCATTTCTTCTTTTATTTTAGCAATTCAGTTTGAGTAATCAGATCTAGAAGTATAAGCCAGGGTATACAATTTTTGCAATTGTTGTCTTAGTTTCAGGTAAGTCAAGAATTTCCCAGTTTCCTTTTGTTTGCCATATTTAATCGGCCAAGATTTTATATCAGCTTTTGTATCAGCCCACCATTCTCCCAAGTCTCTATAAAGGAAACTGACTGAAATCCCTGCCCTGATTAGATTCAGTACTCCCAACCTCACTTGGGGGTCTGTGAGAACAGATGTCTTGAATTTCCAACTGTTCCCTTTTTTGGATTCCACTGTGCATCATCAAATTGGAGTGCAAAACATAAATGGTCAGTAAACTCTATAGGTATGGTTTGGCACACTACTGTGGGCAGGTTCTTGGAAATGAACATGTGATCTATTGTAGTTGTAAATTTGTTACATTTGTAGGTAAATTTTGTTCCTTTTAGTTTGAAATGTACTACAATCAGTTAGGTCTGCTGTTTCGATAACTCCGGCTAAGTCATTTGAGTCACAGTAGATTTTTTTTCTTGTTTTCTGGGTTTTTCCCCTTTTCCCAAATATCACAATTGAAATATCCACCCAAGAAAAGTTTATAAGAGGTGACTAGGGAGGGTTGTATTGTATTTATCTGGCTAACTCTTTCCACCTTGGTTTGTGGGCCATACACATTAATTAGATGATAATCTATTCCTTTTCATACCCCATCCAAAATCAGTGTTCTGCCTGGAATGAGGTATATCAGTTTGTTCAGGTTGAAGTTATAAGAATTAAAAACAAGCATTTGTCAATGCCAAATGTTTGCTTGCTGGCATTGATAGTGTAGGAGTTAGAGAGCTGCATAATAGGAATGGCAGTGAAGTATTGAACTGAAGCCAACCCCACCACCACCCTGCAGAGACTGACAGGCATTGGGGTGTGCCTTTGGGTCATCAGGCATAACGGCCATGCAATTTCACCACACCCTACCCTGCAGACACTGACAAGTGTCACGGTGTGCCTCAGGGTCTTTGGCCCTTATGCGCACCCCAGTCCATCAGGAAATATGGTAAGATGGGTCCTGTATAGGAGAGTGGGGTGAACTTTGGGGCCGAAGACTCCAAGGCACACCTCGATGCCCCTCACTGGCTGCAGGGTGTGGAATGGTATGAGCATTACAGGCAAGAATCCCAAGTCACACCCCTGATGACTCTCAATCTCTACAGGCTGGGGCATTATGGTCAGAAACCCTAACACCTCATGGGTTCATTGGCATTGTCACTCCAAATTTTCATCATGATTTTTTTGTGACTCCCATCTTATGAACAGTGGCAATATCAGTTTGTTAGCCAAAAGCTGATTTAGCACAGCGACTACACCATTTGGCACCACATGTGTGAAAACACATTCGATCAGGATGTGAAAAATGACAGCTGTACTGTTCATGGGAAAGTGCAAAAAATGGCAATGTTGAAATTCTGCAGTGAAAATATTAAAAAAACTGGTGAAATCACAAGCTTGCATAGAAAATGCGCAACGCACACCCGTAATGCAATTAGTTTGGGTATTTTTACAGCAGATTTTCAACACAGGGATTTTGTAACCTCCGCTCATGAACAGTGTCACTGCGATTTTCTTAATCTGTCCCGAACAGTGATTTCCCACAGCGACCACGCATTTCTGAACTGGAAGTGTGAAAACACATTTCGGCCATGGTATGAAAAAAACAGCTGTACTGTTCATAGGGAAGTGTGAAAAAATGCCAGTGGTGAAAATCTGGACTGAAAATATTAGAAATGCATGAAGTTATGAGGGTGTGTGGAAACTGCGTAATGGTCGCCTGTAACACAGTCATTTTATGGAAGTATTTCACCAAATTTTTAACATTGCCATTTTAACACTTCTGCTCATGAACAGTGTCACTGTGATTTTCTTAATCTGTACCGAACACTGATTTCACACACTGACTGCGCCATTGTACACTACATGCGCAGAAACACGTTTTGGCCAAAATGTGAAAAATGACAGCTGTACTGCTCATAAGGAGGTGTGGTAAAATGGCAATGTTGAAAATCTGGAGTGAAAATATTGAAAATTCACAAACTTACGAGCGTGCATAGGAACAGCTCAACGCATGCTCATAAAACAGTAATTTTTGGGAACTTTTTCGCCAAATTTTTAACATAGCCATTTTAACACCTCTGCTCATGAACAGTGTCACTGTGATTTTCTTAATCTGTCCCGAACATTGATTTTGCACACCGACTATGCCAGTGTGTGCTACATGCTCAGAAACACATTTCGGGTCAGATGTGAGAAACGATAGCTGTACTGCTCAAAGGAAGTATGGTAAAATGGCAATGTTAAAAATCTGGAGTGAACATATTGAATATTCGTGAACTTACGAGCGTGCGTAGGAACAGCGCAACACATGCTCATAAAACAGTCATTTTTGGGGAATTATTTCACCAAATTTTCAACATAGGATTTTTGGGGACCTACCTCATGAACTGTGACTCTGTTGTTTTGTAAATCAATCCCGAAAGGTGGTTCGGCGCAGTGACCATGAAATCACCTTTCAGGGCCAATTAAGGCCATGGCAGTGACAGAATTCATGAGGTGGGGTCCCAAAAATCCCATGTTGAAAATTTGGTGAAAAAAATTCCCAAAATGCCTGAGATATGCACTAAAGTTGAAAAAACCCTATTTATTACATTATACAGCTTATCTGCATTTCCTCAGTTCGTGGTCGGCTTTGAAGAGTGCAGACGTGTTCCCAGTCCACCGAAGAACGTCGCGCCAAGCTCTGGAGCTAAGTATGGAGTGAGGAGGGGGTGTGGGGAGGCAGGGTGTGCAGAGGGTGGGCACAGGTGGGGGGAGATTGGGTCAGGACAGTCAGCAAGGGAAGGTTTTTTTTCTTTCAGGTTTTTTTTTTTTTTTAACTTAGACAATGCTGGACTTGTGCCACACTGGGGTGGGCTCCCAGCATGGCAGCTGGAAGGCTGTTGGCGGGGAGAGTGCACCTCAGCCAATGGGGGATTGGGCACCTCTGTTGGCTATACAGTGTGTGTGTGTGGGCGGGGAGCACGAGCACACAATATGCATATGTGTGTGTGTGTGGGGGGGGGAGCGCACATGAGCACGCGATATCTTATCGCTGCTCACTGAAGCATAGCTCTCCCTTTCAACTGTATGGCCACTGCATTTTCAACTGCTGTCATAGACAGCTGCAGCGTTCATTGGAGAACTGCGGCTGTGCCTGCAAACACACTGACTGAATTGGAAGACGGGTGCCACACCTCCGAAAACTCGGATGATGGCACTATGTTTCTTGCACATGCGTGCAAGCAAACATAAAGATGCCCACCCCAGCTGCACTGTTGAGCCCAAAGGACCAGTATGAGAAGCCTCACATCCATTCCTCTCTAAAAAATATATTTTGTTCACTGGAATTCATCCAGGTTTCTTGCACAAAGCAGATGTCAAATTTTTCTTTGTGGATGTAATTAAATACTGCCTGCTGTTTCACAGAATTCAACAAAATGTCAACGTTTACAGTTCCTATTTTTAAAGGCGACAGTACCAGGCCCTAATCTGCTTTAAACAGTTTTTTTTCTCTTTTTCTTTTTCCTTTTGTATTCTACGTTCTGAGGAACCTGTTCGTTTTTACCAGATTGTGAGTCGGTATCCCCTTGTTCCATTTCAGAGTCCCCCCAGATAGTAAAAAGTGCTGCATAAGAATTCTCAGACCCAAAATTCACTTTGGGGGGGTTGATTTTGGCTTTAGATTCATGTTGGATCTTCTCCTAGGTAAAGGGGAAAGGGTGGGGGTACTGGGTGGGCATTTTGCTGGTCCAACTGAGTCCTTGTAACAAACGGGTGTCAGAATCATAGGGTCAGTGGGTGTAACAGGATTGGGTTCTTGTTTAAGGGGGAGGGGTTGGATATCATCTTCTGGTGTAGGAACTGGGTTGTCCAAATTCGGAGGGGGGGTTTGGAAAGAGGTAAATTTAGTTGGATGGGGTATTTGTGTGGTGGCTGAATCCTGTGCTTGCTGAATTAATAATTCTGGGCTAATGCAGGTGGCTTTGTTCTTGGAAGCTCAGGGACACTCACCAAAGACATGCTCAATTTCTTCACATAGGTCACATTTTGTTTGGCTGGCACATTGCAATGTGATGTGGCCTATTTCTCTACAATTGTTACAGCAGGGTTTGTCACAAGAACTAGACAGGTGGGTCCTAGAGCCACACTTGTAGCATGCCCTGGGCTGGTCTATGTAGAAGCGCACCCCTCGATCCCTACCTAACATGAAAGAGTTGGGTATGTGTTCTAGCCCTGAATCATTTTGTCTTATCTTCACTTTGTACCTCCAGCCCCATCCAAAACATCTCTGTGTCTAAGATTGCTTCTGGGTCACTTTGTACTTCACATTTTTGGGTCAACCAATAAGTAATGTCCTCCATGTGGACCCCCTCATTTCTAAACATCACAGTGACATATTTGATCAAAAGCTTAGTTAATGGAATCACCAAGAAAGGGGTCCATGTGGGGGAGAACTTAACTTGGTTATAATGTTCCCAAAATGTGTCCAGAGCGTATGCAGTACGAAAGCTGACGTCATAATTGTCTTCCCCTGATATATTTATAAAGGCATACACTTCCCTAGGAGAAAATGGAGTGAGTCCTTAAGAAGCATTTTCCTACATAATGTCTGTCAGGTTTATCCTCTAGACCTCCTTTATAGCGTATCCATACCATGTTCTTCCTGGGGGCAGCCTCTTTCCTTGTTTTGGTAAATAACTCTGATAAAAGAGGTTTCTGTGGAAGAACCAGGTCTTGTAGTTGGTCCTGTGGTAGTCCATTTTGGCCTATAGGAACCTCAATATGGCCCTCTGGTTGTTGAAATTTATTGTTAGTCTGTCTGGTAGTTCCCCCTTTAGTAGAGTCAGTGGGCCGTGGGACAGTGTCAGTACTCACAGAATTCTGAGTCTTGAGAACTGGTATCTGTTGTACTTGTGCCTCAGTATGTACCATGGGTGCCTGATAAAAATGAATAGGGAGCCATTCTGGACTAGCTTGAGAGAAGTTCAATGTTGGGTCCCATTCAGGGTCAGGTAGCCAGGCCCCAATGGGTAACTGTTTCCACCTCGCCTCGCACAAGGCTTTTTTTGGTGACCATGGGTCACAGGGAGAAACTGGCAAAGAAAGTGCAGAAGGAGTTGTCTGCATTGCTGCAGGAGTGTACATGTTATCAGTAGGGGGATGAGCAGAGCTTATGTCAATTAATGGAGTAGGCAATGTCACCAATGTTATATTTTGTTTAGCTAAGATCAGAGCGGCTCTTTTTTGCCTTTCATATCTTCTTGTTTCCCGGGTCTGCTATTACACTCCCTGACTGAGAAAGAGAATACAGTAGCCCCTTCCTGTGATGTGTTGTTTTTCTGTAGTGAAATAAGTTGTTCTGGATATTTCCTGTTTGCTGTTGGTGGTAACCTAGAAGGTTGTTTAAAAACAAATCCTGATGCCCTGGGAAGAGTATCTTTTTTTGGGAATTACAGTCGCAGTATCTGTACCACCCCCCCCCCAGCAGATTTCTAGCCTGCCTAAGAGACGGCATTCTGCTCGGCACTTGTAAGAGTTTTCACAGCTACCAAAATGTCAGCGTCCATGTTTGTAACCCCTTCCTGCAGTTTTTCAGGCTTTTGGCACATGTTAATCTTGGTGCCAGTACTGCCAGCCTGTAGTTCTGGAGCAATACTTTCTGCAGTAATTGAAAAAGAAGGGAATTCAGTGTATGACTCACCCACCCCTGCTGAGGACTTTGATGCTCCTGTGTCATCAGTCGGTTTGACAGACGGGCCGCGCGGCTTGACAGGGGGAGATGCAGTGTGTAAAATCGCTAGTTTCATGATTAAACATTCTTTCTCATTTTGGTGTCATTTCTTTTCTTGCTGTATTTGGAGCAGTAGGGAGTTCTCCATGTCTGTTGGCTCCATTTCATTTTCCCCCTGGTATTTCATCCGCCAATTCTCTTGGTTGACTTAAATCATCCGTCGAAAGAAACATATCTGGTATTTCTTCGTCCTCTTCTTCTGCGCTCTCTAAATTTAATAAGATTTCTACATCCTTCTCTGCCTCTGGTAAATCAAAGGTAGGAGAGGAGACCAGCTCCCCTACCTCAACGTCCATCCTTTCCAGAGTCCTGCACCCAGTGGCCATTCTCACAGCCAATGGACCCCCTACAGGCAAGTAGGGGAATTTCCCCAGTGCCCTGGCCAAATTTCCCCCCATTCACTCAAAATACCACCAACAGCTTAATCTGTTTCAGGGTCAGTTGGCATTCAGCTGTATCCCACTCCCCTTACCCCCCCCCCGGCCATGCCTGAAAATAGGCAAGAATTTGTCTATTGCACTTACCCCGTCAACAAACACTAAAAATATGACCCCCTGCTCCTGGCATCCAGTATGGCCCAGCAGACCCAAATGAATTAGAACTCCATGCTCTGTGTACTATGCCTGTGTCTGCCAGCTATCAGGGTCACCTTCCTACTGTGTGGGCCTGTACTGCACCAGCAGTGAGTCAGCATGACGCTGTTTTTCTTTTAAAGTGTTTCCCAACCGTCCCACCTGCATCACACACATGGCAGGGCTGGAGATGGTAAAAGAAGAGCAGAGACACTGCACACTTTGGGCACTTATTTATTTATTTGAAAATTGTTGCCTGGGAGAGGCACACTTAGCCAGGCTCTTTTCCAGGTGTGACTGGGGGGGAGAAAAGAATAAAAACAATACAAAGCATTGGCAAAGTCAATGTTACAAAAAGGGCAAAGTCAGAGCACACAAAGACCATAGAATGCGCACAACAAGCAAACAAGTCATCAGCAGGTAGTTGAACATTACAGCAAGTGTATAAGGGACTGTTAAGGATGAGGGATACAGGAGTAAGGGGGGACAGAAAGAGTCTTGGCTGATATCTGAGGGAGGCAGGGGAGGTAGTGAAGTGGAGGGAGGAAGGGCGTTGGTTCCATAGTTGGGGGGGCATAGGGCATGAGGGTAACATGATGCAGAACCATGGAGGCATGCAACTAACAGAGGTGTATAGGTGATCATATGTACAGTGACATGTGGGTGACAGAGGTGCTATGAAGGAATGCATGGGTAGAGCCATGTCATGGGAGTGGAGTGGATATGGGTGGGTGGCTATTCCGAGAAGGACAGAAACAGAGCATCACCTGCTGCCACTAAGGCTGTGTTGTCTCCAGCATGACAATTAGGGAAAGAAAGGTGCCCTATGTGTGACTGCATATGTACCACTTGCCTGCCTGAGCAACAGTCACCTGACCAGCTACACAAATGGCGGAATGTGCATCGTGGCAGCTCAGAGGGACTTGATGGAGTCATTGAAAAGAGCAGGGGTGAGGGAACAAATGACTGGTCAGTATCTCTCATGAGAAATCAGTGGGAAAGGAAAGCTACATTTTAAAAAAGTCAGAGAAAATGTAATTATTACAGGTTACACTGAACAGCAACAGAGGGCAAGCTGAAAACATTATAAAAAGAGACAGTTACAGAAGTGTTGAGTGCTGCTGGGGGAAATGTAACAGAGAGCAAAAGGGGCTAACTTGAACTTGAGTCACAATGAGAAAGTGATTCTACAGCTATGGATTGGGATGACAGAGCAAAAAAAAATTGCATATACAGTAGTTTGCTAGTATTGATAGCTGGCTTCTGGGGAAATTTGAGGGAGAGGCAGGCATGAGAGGAAAGTCACTAACAGCAGCACTTTTGACCAGACTGCAGTCCATGACTGTCTCTATATATTGCATATTACACAGATTGCAGCAGCAGCAGCCTGCTGAGATGAACTACAATAATGATAACAAAAACACCAAACTGCTGTTTTCATTTATTTTTCGGTAGGGATTCTGGAAAAAGGATAGCCATTCTGCCCTGAGGCTCTGACTTGTCACTTGAACCTGGTCTCCTTACTCTGCATTGTGTTCTGGGTGCTCAATTCAGATGCCTATGTGAGTGTGCGTTTTCTCTTGTTCAGAATAAATTTTGGGCAATTTCTTCTGACATTCTTGTGTGTCTCCTACTAAATACAATCTTGCTCAAGATGATCCCCTACTTCTGACTTTAGTGATCTAAAATAATTCTCATTCAGTATAGGGGGTTATAGGAGCTCTAGTTACATCTCTGTTCTGCTGCAACTGCAATGCTTTTTCTGCCTTGCAGTCACTGAAATAAAAAAAAAAGACATAAGAAAGTCCTGAAACTAATGGAACATGTGCAGCATGTCCATAATTAATGTTGGGATTGCCTGAACTTAATGACACATTTACATCATGTCCTTACTGGATGTACTTCACTGTTGGATTGCCCAAACCTTATGGAACAAATTGCACCATGTCCCTAGGGGACATAGTTCATATTTGGATTGCCTGATAGGCATCATGTCCTTACTTGACATACCTCATATCTGGATTGCCTAAATCTGATGGAGCATTTGCTAATGACTTCTAGCCTGCTGATACAAAACTTACTTAACTGTAACATTAACTGAATAGTCCTTTTAAAAGAGCACATTTCTAATAAATAATATGCATGAATTCATGAGTCTTCACCTTAAAAAATGAATTGTTTACAGACTGCAGCTTGCAGACATGACCTCAGGGCTGTCATGACTATGGGTGTGCAGATTTAAACATTGCCAGCAAAGTGGTCACCAACTGGCCAAGATTCACCTTTGCAAAGCTTTGAGAAGTTTTCATAGACCTTAGGAAGTATGGCTTCCCTGAAATTGTGAAGTTTTTACTGTGAAGTGGCCTTTTTTGGCACAGTGGCCACTTCCCTAGTGAAGTTTTGTCAATATGCCAGAAAAGGGCAACTTTGCTGGGTAAAACTTCACAAATTCAGTAAATTCCTACTTTGCAAATTCTGCATAGTTTGCAAACTATTTTGAAAACTAAATTTTGCCCTCTTCATCCACCCCCTAGTCTCGACCTGCCTGTCAGTTTTTTCCCTTTCCTATAACAGTCCCAAATCTGTCACCTAAAAGTATCACTGTTTCCTCATGCTGCAGGTCTGGCCTTTGCCTGAGTCAGATTATGTTCTTTGATTTTATTTAGTATTAGTCCCGAAATGTCATGTTTCTTCCATAGAGCATTTCTTTCATTGGGATACTGGCTGGCTCTTCAGCTTCTACTGCCCCCATGACCAGCCACCATCCCCCCGATTTACCTGCTTGGTTCCCCACAGCTTTAACCCTTCTCTGTGGGGCTGGGAGATGAAGGCCATCCCCCAGTCGTACCCTGTGAAGGGGCCAGGAGAGGGAGAGACATCATATGCCCCCTGAGTATGGATCCAGTTCAGTAGGGTTCCAGGGCAATGGCATGGGTCTTGGCAGGTGAGCGGGGCTTTCTGGATGCACATCCCCTGCTTTTTGCCATTTTCTGGTTTTCCTGCCAAAAGGTAGGAATGCATGCAATGACATGGGCACGTGAAAAGAAGATGCTGCATGTGCTCTAACACCTGAGGCTGACCTGCAGAGATGCAGCTTGCATGCTGGGCCACCCAGCCTCATTTGGGTCATAGTCAAGCAGTGGCATGTGCTCTGCCCCCCCCCCCCCACAACAGAGGAGAGACATCTATAGATGCTCGATTCTCCTTTCCTGGGCAGGCCCCCTAACAACCCTGGTCCATTCCTGAACCAGGGTCACCGGCATGGCAGAAAGTAAGGCATCCAGTGCCTCAGCCCTTCATACCATTGGGCAGACAAACAAGATTCCATCTTAAATTCCTAATCTGTATGACTGCTGCTCTGATGGCTTCTATTATCGTCTTTTAATACTGCTCCTTTGCCGAGCTGCTTGCCCATTGCTCTTCTCATTTGTGGCACCTCTCTTAATTTGTAATTCAGTTATGAGAATAGTAAAGGAAGAAGGCTCAGCTCCTGGAATAGTTCAATACATTTTTTTTTATTACTGCAATAATATTTTGTGGCATTCGCCACTTTCTCATGACTGGTGGTAACTCAACAAACACTGACTTATGGCTAACTGGAAAGGCTTTTTTCCAGGTTGTCCTTAAACAGTTACACAGCTTACAAGACCTCCCTGGTAAAGCTCAGCACCTCAAACAATAATTGCCACCTTGTTGTACTTATCAGTAGTGTGCAAATGCTCCCTGGGACCAGCCAATTTGCTGCTGTTAGAAGATCTTGTAAGCTGTGTAACTGTTTAAGAACAAGCTGGAAATAGCCTTTCCAGTTGATAAGTTAGGTTTCTTGAGTTACCACCATTCCTGGGGATGTGGTAAATGCCTCGAAACACTGGTGCAGTGGTGGAAGTAATAAAAAGAAAATAATTGCATGATTCCAGGAGTTGAGTCTTCATCTTTAATTATTTGGATTATTATCTGCTAGTCAAAGGACTCCTCTGTCCCAAGAGTATTGGCCAAATAAGGGCTGTGGCATCCTGGAAGTTGCTTCATATGTTAATTCAATTATGTGCTCAAAAATGTAATGCCATAGAGCTATTTCTGGTAGGAGGACCCCTAAGTGCGTCTTCATTTTTATGTTGCTTGCACGCATGTGCAAGAAACATAGTGCCATCATCGGAGATTTCGGAGGTGTGTCACCTCCTCCTCCAATTCAGTCAGTGAATTGGCAGGTGCGGCCTGACAAGCCAACCATTTTGGAGCTGTCTCGACACGGCTCCAAAATCTTGGCCTTCTGATTGAAAAGAGGCTACGCTTCCAGTGAGTGAGATAAAACATAGCTCCCCGACACACGAGCGTCGCGGCGCCCCACCGACTGTATAGCCGACACGGGTGCCCAACTCTCAGGGGCTGAGCTTTCAGCGCCTCCTCCCCCCAGTTGCGAGGTGCCACGCTGGGAGCCCACCCCAGCGTGGCAATCAGCCATAGACGGAGGGTGCCCAATCTCGCCGGCTGAACGCCTAACATTCTTGTGCCATGCTGGGAGCCTACCCCAGCGTGGCAAGCGATCCCAGCGTCTTTTTTTTAAATTTTTAACCTGAAAAGCGAAAATGGTCCCAGCAGGCTCTCGACCCCCTCCCACAACCGCACCCACCACTGCACACCAGCCTCCCCGCCCCCACCCCATACCTCCTCCAGACTCCGGTAGCGACGATCTTCGGTGGACCAGGAACACGTCTGCACTCTTCAAAGCCGACCGTGAACTGAGGAAATGCCGGTAAGCTGTATAATGGCCTAGATAGGGGGGTTTCAACTTTGTTGCATATCTCAGGCATTTATTGGAATTTTTGCACCAAATTTTCAACATGGGGTTTTTGGGACCCCTTCTCATGAATGATATCACTGTCATGGAGTTACTCGGGCCCGAAGGGTGATTTCGCACAGTCACTGCGCGGTGACTGCGAAATCACCCGCAAACCTGAATACTGCCATGACAGTGAATCGTCATAGTCTAAATATTAATTAATTAGCTCAACAAAACATACTGTTCTGGCGTCGTTCGCAGTTCTATGCAGGCCCGTAAGTCGAAATTTCAATATCTTCACTCCAGATTTTCAACATTGCCATTTACTACACCTTCTTATGAGAAGTACAGCTGTCATTTTCACATCTCACCCAAAATGTGTTTCCGCCCATGTAGCGCAGAATGGCGCGATCGTTGTCTTGAAATCAATGTATGGGACAAATTAAGAAAATTACAGTGACACTGTTCATGAGCAGAGGTCTTAAAATGGCTATGTTGAAAATTCAGTAAAAAAATTCCTAAAAATGACTGTTTCTGGCGTGATTGGTAGTTCTACGCAGGCTCGTGAAGTTCATCAAATTTTCAATATTTTCATTCCAGATTTTCAACATTGCCATTTTACCACACCTTCTCATGAGCAGTACAGCTGTCATTTTTCACATCCTGCCCAAAATGTGTTTCCGCCCATTAGCGCACAATGGCGCAGTCGGTGTGCGAACTCAGTGTATGGGACACATTAAGAAAATCACAGTGACACTGTTCATGAGCAGAGATCTAAAATGGCAATTTTGAAAATTTGGTGAAAAAATTCTAAAATTACTGTTTTACGAGCATCGTTGCACAGTTCCCATACTGCTCGTAAGTTCTCAAATTTTCAATATTTCCTCCAGATTTTCAACATTGCCATTTTACCACACCTCCTTATGAGCAGTACAGCTGTCATTTTTCACATCCTGCCCAAAACATGTTTCCGCCCATGTAGCGCACAATGGCACAGTCGGTGTGCAAACTCAATGTATGGGACACATTAACAAAATCACACTGACACTGTTCATGACCAGAGGTCTTAAAATGGCTATGTTGAACATTTTGTGAAAAATTTCCTAACAATGACTGTTTTACGAACGTGCGTTGCGCAGTTCCTACGCACGCTCGTAAGTTCGCAAATTTTCAATATTTGCACTCCAATGACTTCCAAATACCTAAACAGCACATAGAAGCAAGCAACATTCGGCATTGACAAATGCTTGTTTTTACCAGAGGTGTCATGAAAGTACAACAAAACTAGTAAAATAATAAACCTAGTAGACCAGGGAGGGGCTGTGGACATGGCCTACCTAGACTTTAGTAAGACATTTGACACAGTCCCAAAAAGAGTGATAACAAGTTAGCCTGCCGGGGAGTGGGTTCCAGGCTGGTACCCTTGGTAAAAAATTGGCTGGACAAAAGGATGCAGAGGGTAATAGTAAACTGAGTTCACTCCAAAGAAAGGGGAGTTACTAGCAGGTTACTAGCAGGGTACCGCAGGGTTCAGTACTGCGACTGGTCCTTTATAATGTCTTTGTAGGTAACATTGGGGAGGGACTGGAAGGAAAAGTATAACCCTTTGCAGATGACACAAAGAACTGCAATATGCATGTGTAATGGATTCCTGTATTGCTTTATTCAATTTTGTAGCTATTTCTCTAATTTTTCTGCATTGTATAAAAGGTTCTGATCATAATCAGAACCAATCAGATTTAGTCAGTTATTTGATCATGATCCTGGCTCTGATCATGTTAGTATATTTTCGAATCCATCCATCCCAGTGGGGATTCAGTACGCAAAGATGTTAACGTCATAGAGGAAAAGGTCAGGAAGAATAGACACTCCAGGAGAAGTTATAAAATGTACAAGTCAGACTTTATTATAGAAAACAATATTAATCAATCAACACATTTTGTTGTTTGGCTTATTAAGCCTTTACAAAATCTAAAAACATAATTAAAATAATTTAACAAAGGCAGACAAACATTAAAAATGTCAAGGTAGTACATATTAAAAGTAGCAAGTGCAAAAAATCACATAACATATGTCATAACTTAGAATCTTTCAGAATTACAACAACATTGCACAGTTCAAATTATTCCAGAACCCTCCAATAAGAAGAGAAATGCCCCACATCAATGCAGACCATCATACCCAACAGAGAAATAAGATCAAAACTATTACTTAGCTGTTCTATTCTGTCTGAGAAGTATTGCATGTATCCTTTTTAATTGTACCAACACTCCTCTAGCCATATCTTCAACTTTGCTAAAATACAATCAAATAAAAACATTTGTACAGGATGGCTTTCAACACAGGCAGCCCAAGCAAAAGTCCAAGAGCATCTCTCAACCCACAATAAATCTAAAATCTGAAAAGCCAAAAACACTGCCATCTTTATATAAGATCTGGCAGTTTCTAATTGCATCCTGTTAATCACAAAGTGTAACAGATTTGTCAGATTCTTTCCTGAGCAAGTGCATCCAGGCACCACAGGTATAACAAAACAGAACAGGATGCATGAAAGTGCATTCAGTAGACAGTTCTATTTATGAGCGTGTAGGTCAAAAGGGTTCTCTAGGTCAAATCTCTGGGTTGCAGGTTGCTGTCTTTTCCTAATTCCTAAATGACCCTCTGCAATACCAATCAATCAATCAAGACTTTATTTATCCAGGTGAACACCATTGAGCAGGCTCATTTACAAGGTGGACCTGTTTTACACAAGGTCAAGAATAACACTTTTATGTACAGATAATAAATAGACATAATTATACAGAAATAGAAAAATAAATACACAGAGCAATAACAAGTATTTCAGGTATAGGGTAAACAAGGTTAGGGAGAATGGTATGAGAAGGGGAATTAAAACATTCTGAAACAGCCAGCATATTAAAACATTTTCAAACAGCACGGCATATTATTGGTCAGAACATATACAAACTTAGAGGCAGATATGGAGGGGAGGGAGGGAGGGAGGGTGCAGGACTGCAGCTGTTCTAGGAGGGTGCTATGATAGATGGGCTGGAACATATATGTTAGGAGTCTGAGGGTAAGAAAGGTAGTGGATTAGCAGAAAAAAAGGGGGGTATAGGTGGAGACAACCGAGGGGCCGAGTTAGGTGGAGGTGTAGCGGGCAGGTAAGCAGTAGACACCCTAGCATGCTAAGCATGCTGGAAATAGCTGCATAGCTCCTTAACAGCCTTGGCATACAAGGTCTTGAAGGTGGTAAGAAAATACACTTCAAACAACAGCATTATGTGCATTTACCAACCCAGTATCCCAGCTTCATACAAAGATCCACATACACTTTCTCAGCCACAGAAAAGCAAAAGGAAAGAAAATACAGAAACAGTAAGTGAAGGCAATGAGTTAGCAGGTGGAATAATTTATTTATTTATTTGTTTACTGGGTAAGTGCACTGATTCAGTGGACTGTTTTTAGGCACGACCCAGAATGTAAAGATGGCACATGGGTAATACAGACAGTACAAAATACATTAACTAAGAATGGTGCAGGAAAATAGAGCACCATAGAATACAAAAGAATACATTGTATGAACTGGATTACAGTTTGATAGAGTTAAAGTGCTAGAATACTTTGAAACTTAAGTATAACACAAACAAAGTGCAAATGCAATAGACGCGAAATACAGTCAGACAGGCTTAAGGATGTTCAGTATAGTCGTTAGGCACGGAAGGAAAGGACTATCAACCATTGGGTCACCTAAGTGAGCAGTTACATTTGGATTCAATCAATAGCCAAGCTTTGTAGTGTGATTTGAAGGAAGGGCATGAGTGTAGAGAGTGGAGGGAGACGGGTACTTTGTTCCATAGTGTGGGAGCAGCGATGGACAAGGCATTGCTGCCCAGACAAGTGAAAATCCTTGGAACTTCCAGCAGTTGGACTGTGAATTGTTGGAGGCAGCAGGAAGGGGTTTTGTGCTTGAGCAGGGAGGAGTAAGGGGAAAGATTACCACTTCTGATGGCATTGTCGGTGATGCATCCAAGGGCATAGTTATGTCTGGCTTTAAAGGGGAGCCAATCCAAGGATTTGTACAAGGTGCAGTGGTGTGTGGAGTAGGGTGCCATAAAAGCAAACCTGCAGATACTATTGTAGGCAGCACTGAGCCTAGCAAGCAGAAGAGAGAAGGTATGTGTGTATATAGGGGTACAGTAGTCTAATATTGGAAGGAGGTTCCCTTCGACTCTGACGAGGTGTGCTTCAGGGGTTAGACAGTGTTTTATTCAAAAGCTTTCCCCCCAGTTTCTGGTTTATACACCACATAGTAATGCTGATATGCATGTCAAATGTTAGGGAGGGGTCTAGAGTAACACCCAGGTACTTAAAACAGGGTACATTCTGCAAAGGAAGGCCATCAGCTGATAGGATAGTTAGGGCGGCATTAGTTTGGGAGAGTTTTAGTAAATTGGGTTTAGGTCCCAGGAGCATGGCCTTAGTTTTGTTTTCATTTTTCTAGCAGTCTATTTGTCAGGAACCATTTGTGGGCAGCCTGATAGTTTTGGGTGAGGGTGGTGGATAGACTAGTCAAAGATTTGTTACTGTGGAATAAGACCAGGTCATCTGCATATAGTAAGCCCTCGCATGAGAGGTTGTCTGTAGGTAAGGAATTTATGAAAAGGAAAAATAGTAGAGGACCCATGATGGAGCCCAGTGGAACCCCAGTGGATGCTGCCATTGTCTTGGAGGTGGCAGTCCCAACACTAACTGTTTCAGATCGCCCTGAGAGGTAGCTCTGAAACCACAAAGATGTATCCACCAAGAAACTGAGGTTCAACAGTTTGGTGTGGGGTAGGTTGTTGTGATCAACCAGGTTGAAGGCCTTAGTCAGGTTGACAAAGACAGCACTGGTGAGGTTACCAGCATCCATGTTCCTGGAGACATGGTTAGTGAAATGGGTCAGAGCAGATGCAGTACTATGGTATTTTCCAAAACCATATTGCTGTAAGCAGAGGAGGTTGTATTTTTTTACGTGTTCAGAGAGTTGGTAATGAATGACCTTTTCAAGGAGTTTGCTTAAATGGGACCTTTCAGATTGGCCAGATCCTAAGGGTGCCCAGAAAAAAGAAGTGATTGTGCAATCAGACTGGCAAAGACAGACAAGTGGTAGAAAAGGAGAGGACAGATGAGATCCTTGCTTTTAACTCTCTGCGTAACAAATGGGACAGGGTCTTATGCAACTCTGCCACAGTCACATTGAAAAAGGTTGCACTATGTATAGCAAGAGCCCCCGTTGAAACACCTGATGCTTTTCATGTTTAGAAAATGGCACTTCATCAACGGTCCGGCTACACAGCAGCTTGCAGCTGTATTGTTTGCACTGCATTTTACATTTCAATTTGCACAAAGAGAAAAGTGAAAGTAAGCATCTGTTTTTGAATTGTTTTTGGATGCTGTGTGTTTTTTTTAAGTTGTGGTGGCTCTGAGTGCTTGACCACTGGCCTTCTCTTAAGTGGATATAGTACGGCAAGTGAAAGAGAGTCCTGCTGTTGAGATCCTGCTCTGGCTGTTTCTAATTCAATTTAAACCTTAGTGAAATAAACAAAAAAAACAGCCTCCAAGTCAGTGAAAACCCATCAAAAGTCTCAGCAGCAGAAAAGAATGAAAAGATTCCTCTGCATCAGATGTGGCGATGCCAATTTGGGAAGGACCATTAGATCCTTTTCTGAAACTAAACAGTAATCAAACACATAGAACAATTCAGCTACAATCTTCACTATTAAATCCAACTCCAGGGTATGTTAAAAGATTGTAGCTGAATTGTGCTGTGTGTTTGGCTTTCCTGGATGTGTTTTTGGCTCCTCCTTTGGGTTTCCTTAGCCGCTGAATTTTTGTTTTTTTTCCTAAACATAATCAGGTGTAAGCTACCACTGAAACACAATAGCACTCGGGTGTCAGGGACTTTCTTGTAGCCTCAGAAGGCTTTGCAAGCACTAACGAAATTACTGAGCATTTTCATTTATTAAACTGGCAGCACTGAGGACCATTAATTCTGAATTTGTTTCACCTCCAACAGCAGTTCTGGCTGCTTTGTCGATAAACCTCCTGAAGTCAATACCTTATTTATATTTCATCTCCAAGCAATGCCTACCAGTAGATGAGATTTTAAAAATATAAAAGAAATCTCACTCTTATTTGCAGACTTATTTCAGTTTTTGCACCACTTTAATAAAACAAAAACTTGATTTGTTAACTGCTAAAAAGACACATTTGCATCAGAACTCAAAGCTGTAAAATCAGAGGTTAAGAACCTACAGCTGATCCAACCTGGAAAGGTTATAGTTAATCAAATAAAAAAATTACTTCTTTGGATGCTCATTCAACAAACAATGTTACTGCAATACTTTTGTAACAAAGGAAAGTTGAAATCTTTGAAAATACACTTTGTTTTAAGACTTTAAGGCTGGCTGGGATTCTGAATGCCTGTGATATCCAATGTCCTACTTTGTGGGACTTGTTAAGACTTGTTTCTTTCAATCTTACTACTACTAGCCGACAATATACCTTTTACTGTAAGGGTATATTGGATCCAAATGCCAAAAATAGATGGAACAACAGAAACTGTGAAACATGTTTCTAAAACCCCTGATTCAGAATTCCTTAGTTCAAAGCTGCATCAGACCCAGCTCACCTTGTTCCATTTCAGCTCAAAACAGGTCTCCGTACTACAGGTATTTTTTATTTCCATATTGCTTTGTTCCCTGGAGGACTCAGGCAGAGCTGCTCCATTCTGTCCTGTTCCACCCTCAACTAGCAACGACCACCTCCCCCGGTACTCACTGTGATTCAGTGACCCCAACAGCCCCTCCCCCATGGTGGGGCCAGGAAGAAGACAACCATCCTCCCTACCTGGAGATTCATCATCCAGTGTGGACTGGTGGTCCAAGTGGCAGTGCCGGTGGACCTTCATGGAGCATGGGTCCACTTTCTTGTCTATGTTCTCCCTGGGTCCCCTGCCAAGGCAGCACATCAGATTGTGTGCATGGAGGCATGTATGCATCACAGAACCATGGCCTCTCCCTTTTTGATGCTCGGTCACCAACACTGCCCCCAAGGCCTCAACTTGGTGGCACCCAAGA
The DNA here is from genome assembly GCA_016271365.2 of Neoceratodus forsteri. Classification (NCBI taxonomy): domain Eukaryota; kingdom Metazoa; phylum Chordata; order Ceratodontiformes; family Ceratodontidae; genus Neoceratodus; species Neoceratodus forsteri. Next base: position 1,664,657,813 of record CM057450.1, on the reverse strand, counting down.
GACAAGATGGCTGACCTTCTTCACCCAGAGGAGGAGAGCAGTCCTCCAGATACTCAATCCTCACCCTGCCAGCCAACCCCCAGTGAGCTGAACTTGTTCCCGAACTTGGGTCACCAGCATGGCAGGAGGTAAGGTGTACTATGCCTCCACCATTCACACCACTGGGCCAGCTACCACAGTTATTTTTTCAACAGCATTTGATACTGATTGTAAACTAATCCTATATACTACAAGACAAACTGAAGCACAGAAATTCAGAAATATAACTTGTCAAATTTACTAAGGTATTGCTCATGTTACAAAGCAAAGGCATAAGCAATTCTTGGCCTACAAAGATCTTGAGCAGAGCCGGTCTGGTGGTGCTGAGAGTTGAGGCACTGGATGCCACACCTAGTGCTAGGCCAGCAATCTGGGTTCAGGAATGAGCCGGGTCGTCGGGAGTCGGCAGGGTGGGAGAGGTCAGGAGATGGATTGAGCAGCTGTCAGGCAGCTCTCCACTCCTGGGTGGGGACCCAGCCTCTCCTGTTGCAAGGCTGCCCCTGGGTGGAGGCCCAAAGGCAGTGCAGTCGGGGAACAACTAAAATAGGGAGGGTGCTGCGGAGTTGCTGCGTGCGTGTGCCTCCACATGCATGTGGGCACTCGCTACAAGGGGCCGGGAGAAAATCAACAAAATGTTGGAGCTGGTGGGTTCCATGATGGCTTCCACAGCACCCAACTCAGCCCCCCCCGAGAGTCTAGATGTTGGCCTCCGGGGGGAAGGGAAAGTCAACGCCCTTTGCCCATGGCACTGCCATGGGGGGGTAACCTGTGGGGGATTGCTGGGTGGGTCAGGTATCAGGAAAGTGGGAGCTGGAGACTGAGTTCCTCCAAGGAAGGGCTGAAGCTGCCTGCCAGAGCCACTATGTGCCCCCTGTCATCGAGGAGGGAGGTAGTGACAGGGAAGGCCAAACAACTGAATAAAAAAAAAGATTTTGAGGAAATTTTGAGAAACTTTCAAGACACCTTTCCTGGCTAAACATTTGCTAGTTGTTGGAATTAAAACAGCAGATCCCATTAGGAAAATAATGAATCTTCATTATGTACCCAGATTGTGCCTAAAATCTGGAAGCTGTTCACTATCCTCCCAGTGCACACAGTGGACAGCCTGTCAGCCCCTGATAACTACAGACCCTTTTCTGTTTCATCTCCTTCCCCATAAGGCCCTATTCACACAAGGATTCTTAAAATGTTTTAAGAATCCTTAACTCGGATTGCATCTGCAGTACAACATGGTTTGAAACCGTGTTTAAAAAACGTGTTTAAACCCTCCTCTGGACCTAGGCTTAATGCCATTTTTAAACATGGTTTCAAACTTAAAACATTTTACCTTGAGATGTGGACAGGCAATCGATCCATGCTACAGCTGCAGTTGCTAGAACATCATGCTAGATGCCACCAAGCTAGCCATTCTTGAAAACATTACCGGCAACAAATGCAGATGGGAGTTCACCATGTTACAGCATGGTTACAATATGCAGAATATCAGTGAGGACAGGTGACAATGGTGAGTTTAAAACCATATTTAAAAACGTTTTTTAAAACATTAGTATAGTGTGAACAAGGCATAAAAGGCGTGTGAGAATTGTCCTTGATCAAATCTCCACTTTCCTAAAGAAATACAATACCTAACAGATGCACAACATGGCTTCAGGAAAAATCACAGTACTATCACAGCTCTGGCAGGCTAGCAGTCTACTTGCACAGAGCAGCTGATGAGGGTAGTTACACCAGTGCCATATTTATTGATCTCATGAAGGCATTTGACCTTGTTGAGCATGGAACCCTGTTAGTGAAATTGCCAGAGCTGGGTTTCTTTACAGAAGCAGTAAGAGGGTTCACCAGCTGTCTCAGTTACAGAGAACCAAGAGTAAAGATTAAAATTTCCTCTCATCCCCTAAGAATCTTAACATAGGGGACCCAGGGGTCAATTTTGCAGCCACTGTTACTTACCTTGAACAATAAAATCAGCACCAGCTCCATCAACATCAAAATAATACCAACAAGCTAGTCAATGTGCAAATAATTTAATATGTCACAAAAAAGCCAAGGTACATACAGTGTTAGCCTCTCACGGAAACACCAGCAGGTTCACAGCAAAACAATCTCCAACCAATTTCATATTAGAGCATCATCAGCTTTGACAGGGTTAACAGTCAATTCTTGCACAGAGTAGTTGATGAGAGTAATTACACCAGGGCCATATTTATTGACCCTACAAAGGCATTTGATCTTGTTGGGCATGGAACTCTGTTAGTAAAACTGTCAGAGCTGGGTTTCTCTGCAGAAGTAGTAAGCTGGTTCACCAACTGTCTCAGTTGTAAAGGACTAAGAGTAACGATTAAAGATGTCCTCCCATCCCCATCATAGGGGACCCCAGGGTCAGTTAGTATGGGGCTACTGTTATTCAACCTTTATGTAAATGACCTGCCCTCTGTATGCACTAATACAGCTTTGTGAGAGAGTGCGCTATCAATCAATGGGCACATACGTTATACAGTAAGCATTCATTGACAGCTCAGTCAATGGCTGACAGTCATGGAGAGCAGAGGGCTATGCCGGTTGCTGGCTTGGGTTCGAGATGGGGGAGCGGGGTGGTGGGGCACTACATGCCAAGGTGGGGGGGCAACTAGACACCAGGGAAAGGTTTTGAGTCACTATACAGGGGATTGGTTATAGGGAGGGGGTCTGCTAGACACAAGGGAAATGTTCATATTTACTATACAGGGGATTGGGTGGGGAGAGGTACCACCGAACACCAGGGAAATGTCATTTAACATCGAGCATGGGATTAGGTGAGGGAACCACTAGAACCAGGAGCTGTACATAGATGCAATTGGTCCAGCAATCGGAGGACGGGGTGCCACTAGAACCAGGGAAGTATGAAGATACAGTCAGACTGGTGATTGGCGGGGGGGGCACAGTACCTCCACCAACCACTAGGGTTGTGTAGGATAAAGCAAGATCTCAGTCAGTGGTATGTGCTTCATGTAAGGGGACTGCACAAGAGGCCCTTGCATGGAGCAAATGCTTTGTGAATCAGACAGTGTAGATAGTCACATCCCTTCCCCTTCATTTGCATTGAGGACTTCTCCACACTTTGCCCTGGTGCAAACCCTTGACTGCACAAACCGGGCTTTTGTGAATACCAACTGGGTGCAAAACTGGGTTTGCGCTGGGGCAGAGTTTTGTGAATCCTGGCCCTGGTCTCGTAGATATGGATCCTTTGTAATATGTTTGGCCACCTGGAGACTGTAGGGTGTGGTAAACATCTTTAAATAGGACAGAAAATCATTTCTAACTGGCAGCTGTTTATAACGTTCTTATTTTCAGAACTGATATTTGGTCCTCTAAATTATCCATATTTAACTTTGCCTGTATAAGAAGTGAAAAGAAAAACTGCATTTTGCATTGTTTTGTTTTTATAGGATGAATTCTGCACAATTCTCATCATGAAACCTGTGATGTGGGGTTTTAACTATATTACAGTATGTGCACAGATCTCTAGGCAAGGTTCTGATAGGTCAACAGCTCACAATTAGCATTCTGTAAACAAACCATGACATGGTAAAAACTCTAAACTACTAGTTTCATGAAAAACAAGCATTTGTCAATGCTGAATGTTACTTGCTTGTATGTGCTGTGTAGGTATTTGGAAGTCAGCGGAGTGCAAATATTGAAAATTTGCAAACTTACGAGAGTGCGTAGGAACTGCGCAACGCACGCTCATGAAACAGTCATTTTTAGGAGGTTTGTGACCAAATTTTCAACATAGTCATTTTAAGACCTCTGCTCATGAACAGTGTCACTGTGATTTTCTTAATGTGTCCCATACATTGATTTCACACACCGACTGTGCCATTGTGCACTAGATGGGCAGAAACACGTTGTGGGCGAGATGTGAAAAATGACAGCTGTACTGCTCATAAGGAGGTGTGGTAAAATGATAATGTTGGAAATCTGGAGTGAAGATATTGAAAAGTCGCGAACTTACCAGCGTGCATAGGAAGTGCGCAACACAGGCTCGTAAAACAGTCATTTTTAGGAATTTTGTCACCAAATTTTCAACATAGTCATTTTAAGACATCTGCTCATGAACAGTGTCACTGTGTTTTCTTAATGTGTCCCATACAGTGATTTCGCACACTGGCTGCGCCTTTGCGCGCTACATGGGTGGAAACATGTTTTGGGCGAGATGTGAAAAATGACAGCTGTACTGCTCATAAGGAGGTGTGGTAAAATGACAGTGTTGAAAATCTGGAGTGAAATATTGAAAATTGCAAACTTCTGAGCGCATGAGGAACTTGCAATGCATGAAACAGTCATTTTTAGGAATTTTTCCACCATATTTTCAACATAGGCTTTTTGAGAGCCCACCTTATGAACACTGGCAGTGTTGTTTTGTTAATCAGTGCGGAAAGGTGATTTCGCGCAGTGACTGTTGAAAATTTGGTGCAAAAATTCCAAAAAATGCCTGAGATATGCAACAAAGTTGAAAAAAACCCCATCTATCCCATTTATACAGCTTATCGGCATTTCCTCCATTCGCGGTCGGCTTTGAAGAGTGCAGGCGGTCGTCGGTCCACGATGATCGTCGGAGCTCCGGAGGGGGATGGGTAGTGGAGTGTGGGGAGGCAGGGTGCGCAGAGCGGTGGGTGCGGGTTGTGGGGGCAGGGAGACAAGTAGGGACCGCTTTTTTACAGGTTTTTTTTTGTTTTAACGGATGACGGGACGTTTGCCACGCTGGGGTGGGCTCTCAGTGTGGCAGCTGGAAAAACTGTTTGTGGGGCTGGAGCCGATGGGGGATTGGACACCCCGTCGGCCATAACAAGCTTTGCCATGCTGTTGTGGGCTCCCAGCATGGCATCGTGTACTGGGGAGAACAGTGGAGCTGACTGGGATTGGGCACCCCGTCGGCTTACGATGAGTTGCCACGCTGGGGTGGGCACCCAGCATGACATGTGCAACTGTGTTTGGGGAGTGCAGCACAGCTGACGGGGGATTGGGCACCCCCGTCGGCTACACAGTGGGGGGGGCAAGCACAGCAGTGTGTGTGTGTAGGGGGAACGTGCATGAGCAGGTGATATCTTATCGCTGCTCACTGAAGCGTAGCTCCCCCTTTCAACTGTACTCCACTGCATTTTGGAGCTGTCATAGACAGCTCCAGCATGCATTGGAGAACTGGGGCCGCGCCTGCAAACACACTGACTGAATTGGAAGAGGGCTGCCACACCTCCGAAAACTTGGATGATGGCACTATGTTTCTTGCACATGCGTGCACGCAACATAAAAATGTGCAGCATGTTGTCCAGAAAAGGAAAATTGAAAACACATATTTTCATATCTGAGTTTATTTGGCTACTCCTAAATATGCATGATTTGGAGGTATGACTTTCATTGCTGTAAGCAAGAACATTATTAACTGCTACCAATTAGCACTTAATTTCCTGTCCCCTGTAAGCCATGCTATTTTTTAATAATCTGCATCAGAAATCTGTATCATGCTAAGCATTTTGCATGTGAATACCTGTAACTGATAACTCAAGTGCACAATTAAAATTCCCTTCAAAACTGAGTTTCTGGGATATATGAAGATATGACTGAATAGTTTTTAAAGAGATCTGTTCTAGACGGTACCCCATGATATGGGTGAAGGAAAAAAGCGACTGCATTTACGGTGAAGCAAAAATGGCGAGTGCAAAAGTGACTGGGAATACATAGAAACATAGAATCTGTCGGCAGATGAGGACCATGCAGCCCACCTAGTTTTCCCATTTCCCTACTTGGTTTGGCAATCCCTGCTCTTATCTGGACTGCCTTTCCATGCTCTGCTGTACAGCAGGGTGCCCTAATGCTTATTCCATGCACTTCTGAATCCCTATACTGTTTTTGCTTCCACAACCGCCGTTGGTAGGCTGTTCCAAGGATCCACTGTGAAAAAATACTTCTTAGCATTCCCCCTAAGCTTCCCTCCCTCCAGCCTCATGTTATGTCCCCTTGTCCTTGTGCACTTTCTTCTCTGAAATATGCTCCCCTCCTGTACCCTGTTTATTCCTCTAATGTATTTGAAAGTCTATATAATATCCCCTCTCTCCCAGTGAATAGATGTTAAGTTTCTTGAGTCTTTCCTCATAAGGCTTGTGGTGCAGTGTATGTATAATTTTTGTTGCTCTTCTATGGACTGCTTCCATTCTGTCTATGTCCTTCCTGAGATGTGGTCTCCAGAATTGGACACAGTATTCCAGATGCGGCCTCGCCAGTGATCTATACATTGGCATCACCACTTCACTCCTCCTACTGGTTATGCCCCTTCCTATGCACTCCAGCATTCTGTTTGCCTTCCCCACTGCCTTTTCGCATTGTTTGGCTGACTTCAGGTCATCGACTATAACAACCCCCAGGTCTCTCTCTCCTGACTTGTGGTGGCTTGAACCTGCCCCCCCCCCATCCTGTGTTCCTCTCTTGGGTTTCTGTGTTCCAGGTGCATTATCTTGCATGTCTCAGCATTGAAACCCAACTGCCAAACCCTTGACCATTCCTCAAGTAGTCTTAGGTCATTTCTCATTTTATCTAGCCCCTCCTGCGTGTCAACTCTGCTACAGATCTTGGCGTCATCTGTGAACAGGCATACTTTCCCCTCCAGTCCCTCTACAATGTCACTTATGAAGATATTGAATAGGACTGGACCCAGCACCGATCCCTGTGGCACCCCACTGGTCACCTCCCCCTCTTCGGATTTTATGCCATTTAATGGAAGGGTGATAATGGAAAAGGTGACTGACAGCTTTCTCCCCTTCCCCAAGTTTCACCCCCCCGGAGTTGATTATCTATAGAAAGGGGGTGTGAGGGAGGAGCCCCCCCTCCTTAAAACGCAAAATAATATTTTCGCCCTTTTGGCCATCGCTGTATATTCCTGGTCGCTCTTTGCTTCCTCACAATTTTTCTTCTGCCATTTTTCACTCACCATTTTTCTTTCACCCATATCACATGGAACCATTCTAGACACCTTTGTCTGTAGGGCATAAACATTAAAGAGATTCAACCTTTCACGGAAAAATGAAATGTCTAATAACAAAGCCTGTCCCAGGCCATTATCTACCAGTGTGGTGGCTGTGAAACAGGCACCCTTAAAAAGAAAGCCCACCCTTTCAGACTGGTCCCCTCCAGAAGAAGGGGCCCCATAGCCATTATTTTTCATTCCTTGTTATGTAGATCATAGAGTGAGGTCAATCTGGTTTCTTGCAGGAAAATACCATCAGATGGAGTATGCTTTAAACTTGAATAAATTATTGCTCTCATTTTAGGGTTTTAAGTCTATTAACATTTAAGGAGGGGAAGCTTAGTCTGACCCCCCCCGTCAGGTGGCACAGGGTCATAATGTCGCAAGACATTATGCCGCATGTTTATATCGTGCTGCCAATACAGCGCAGTATATTGCATGCAGCATAAATCTGTTTTTATGTGGGGGGCTCTGCCCCTCCCAAACCCTCCCTCAATTAAAATATCTAACACTGGGGGAGGTTCAGTAAATATCGCACAAAGTGCAAAAAAGAAAAATATTTCATGCATCCGGGGTCAGGAATTGAACTCCACCCCAAGCACTCTGCCTTTTTCCTTTCCTGTTAGCGGCTCATCCATTCAAGCCGCAGCAGCTGCTTGGTGAAAGCCTCTCCCAACAGAGGTATTATACTCTGCTTGCAACAGTGAGAGTGTGCAGTTCAGTGCACAGAACCATTTGTGGTATTGCACCCTCTTGCCGTCCCATACCGTGCTGTTATTTTTCCGAGGTTTTGTTGTACACTAATAAGAGTGCAACATATTGACCGTAGGTGGTCAGGTTGCTTCCCAATTAACATTTTTAATTATATTTTTAGTCTTAAGCCCTCTGTCTGTGATGCAGACCTTTTTTTTTTTTTCATTTTTTGAGTCAGTAGCATGCTCCTCTGTCTCTGATGGTGGTTGTTTCTGGGCAGATTTACTGTGGGAGGTGTCAGAATCATTTTCTCATCATACTCACTCTAGTTCTTATTTCCCTGCAGCAGTTTGATTTCATTTTTTTAGTGGGATAGATGGGGATTCTGCACAAGCATCTTGGCTTTTGGTTTCTGACTTGGCAGAGTTCATCTTCTTGTGCCTGCAGGGACATAAAATCTTGTTCTTCTTTCAGAATATGTTGTTCAGCGGTTTCACAGCATTATTTGGGTACCAGGATTCTGTGTCTATAGTAGTCTGTAATGGTTCAGCTTGTCCCAACCCCATAATTTCATGATAATGTGTGATACTGACATAAATTAAGCCCACCTCCATCATATAATGCTTCTTTGTTAGATTCTGTTGCTAGGCCATTGTCTGCAGTGGCATCTGAGGGGAGTAAATACAAGTTTGTCTAGACTTGGGAAGCACCTACTTGTTTTCATGCGTTGATTTCAGTCACATTGGTTTTCTTGGCTTGTGTAAAGAGAAAATCCTGCTCTAGTCCATTGCACCTACAGTATATAAATGTTGTAGTGTAACATGTTTTGAACATTAGACTAATGTAGCCAAATTCTGAGCATAAACCACAGTGACTTGTCAGTTGAGTGGGCTTCTTCAGGTGGGTGTAGAGCCGCATATCAACTCGGGTTAGCAAACAACATTTGTCTTTAAATAATTGGAATGTCCACACCTTGTATAACAGTCCAACCTGAAGTTTTACTGATGTTCACGCTCATAAGCATGTTCATATAGCATTGCACAAACAATACAATTCTGGTTCAGATGTTAAGTCTAATTTCACTTAGTGTAATTTTCAGTGTAGGGAAAATGTAATTATTTACTGGGGGTCTCATCAGGATCAAATGTTAATGTTTTCAGTTGATGTTACAGTTTGATTAACCACAGGATAAGGTCATTTTCAAGCCGAAATTAGAGTTTAGCTTTTCATAGAAACATAGAATTTGTCAGCAGATGCGGACCACTTGGCCCGCGCAGTCTGCCCACTTTTTTTCTCTGCCTATTGTCACCGGAGACTCTAACAGATCACTGGCTATTCCTCTCCCCCCCCACCATTTTCCTACCAAGATTCCTTTGTGCCTATCCCATGCATGCTTTAAGCCTACCACTGTTTTCACCCCCACCACCTCTGCTGGAAGACTGTTCCAGGTGTCCATCACTGTTTCAGTGAAGAAGTACTTTCTCACATCCCTCCTAAACTTCCCCTCTTTCAGCTTCATTGAACACCTCCTTGATCTTGTGCATCTTCTCTTCTGAAAAATACTCCCCTGCTGTATCTTATTCACACTTGTGACGTATTTATCGGTCTCTATCTTCTCCCCCCTCCTTTCTTCTAGGGTGTACTTCTTACAATCCCTAAGTTTCACTTCATCAGGCTTATGATGCAGACTCTGTACCATTTTAGTTGCCTTCCTCTGGACAGCCTCTACCCTATATATGTCCTCCTCAAGATGTGGTCTTCAGAACTGGACACAGGACACAGTATTCCAGGTGAGGTCTCACCAACAATCAATACAGTGGCAACACTAGCTCTCTCCTTCTGCTGGTGATAGCCTTTCCTATGCACCCCATAATCCTGCTGGCCCTGCCTACCGCCTTGTTGCACTACCTCGCCACCTTGAGGTCATCAGTTATGATTACTCCAAGGTCCCTGTCCTGTTTAGTGATTGTCAGTACCTCTTCCCCTATTTTATAAACTGCCTCTGAGTTTCTGTGCCATAGGTACATGGTTTTGTACTTTTTTGCATTGAAACCCAGCTGCCATACCCTTGACCACTCCTCAAGATTTGTTAGGTCTCTACTCATTTTCTCCATCCCCTTCAGAATATCTACCATATTGCAAGTTTTGATGTCATCTGCAAAGAGGCATACCTTCCCTTCCAGCTCTTCTGCAATGTCACTCATAAATATATTTAAGAGAACTAGTCACAGTGTTGAACCCTGATCACTCTCCTCTCATTAGAGTGAGTGTCACTTACCACCACCTTCTGTTGCCTATACATCAACCAATTTCATACCCGGTTTGCCACCTTGGGTCCCACCCCAAAACTGCCCTGTTTCTTTACAAGTTTCCTATGTGGTACAATGTCAAGGGCCTTGCTGGAGTCTAAGTAGGCCATGTCCCCATATCTCTCAACCTTTTGTCACTGAATTGAGGAACATGGACATTTTGGACACTCAAAATGAGGGACAATGAGGGACACAGACCCTCAGAATGAGGAACACATCCCCAAACATGGAGATATAAGCTTAGAACACTGAGAACACAATATTGTTTACTTATATGAAGTTTATTTTTGATTTAGTATTTTAGAATATTAAGAATTTCTACTTTAAAGTCTGAATTTACAGCACATGATCTGTGTGGCAGCACCTTTTCCATGAGACAGAGCCATTTTAAGGGGTAAAATGAGGGATGTCCCTCATAATGAGGGACAGTTGAGAGGTATGCATGTCCACCACCCCACCCTGATCTATTTCCCTAGTTACCCAGTTGAAAAAATTGATCAGGTTCATCTGACATGACCTATACCTCCCCCAATGGATTTGTGCTACCTTGGGTCTTGTAATCCACCAGATTCAAGATACTCCACCAGCAGAGGGTGCTAGTGAGAGCAACATGGCTGCACACCTGATGCAGAGCTCTGCAATATGATGCATCTAGTTCTCAGTCTCTCAGCAGACTAGTTAATCTTTGTGGTATATGCTACTCGCATAAAAGTTAAAGAAAGGCTCAAGAGCAAAATGGAGTCTATTGAAAAGTGTTTTTCCACAAAAGTGATGGGAAAAGTAACTCCAGCATGTGGGCCGGTTGGTTCTCTAAACATAGTTGGAGCAATGGTTTCCCCGCATATCCCTCATCCCAAAATGGGTGGTATGCCCAAAGCCCCATAGAAAACTACATTGACCTTTATACAAGCCTTCTTAAGTAACTTCCAGGGTGAAGTGTGATCATCTATAGAGAAAGTGCATAGTACATTAGGGGATTTTTCCATACAGTGTGCTGCTATTGAAAAAAAGTCAGAAGGACTGAAGAATGAGTTGCTGCTATAGAGACTGACACAGGTGCATCGTCCCAATGAGGCCAATCATTAGAAAGGGCATTGGCTCCCTTCATGAACAATTAAACTTTAGCTCCAAGTTTGAAAAAATAACATTGTGTTATTATGGAACATATGGCTGATTGGTCTCCCTACTTTCATCCCAGAGACTGAGCTTACACAGGAGGTAGAAAAAATGCTAACAATGGGGCCTATCTACGAACAGCCTGGGATGTATGCACCAAAGGCATGTATCCACGCCGCGCAGATCAGCACCCCCTGGAAAACGGCGCAGCGGTTGTATTCAGGAACACTGGCCACCATGCGACTCCCTTCTGCGCCTCCCCCCAGTGTGCAGCTGCACGGGGGCTGTCTGGCAGTCTCGAGGGGCCATCCAATGGGATGCCTCAACCCAGTCTGCCACTGGGTGCCTTGCACTGGTGGGCTGCCTTAGTAGGCAGGTGGCCATGGTGCACCTGTGGCACCATAACAGGCATATGCGCAGCCAGCTGCCCCCAGCCCTCCATGCAGTAACTGAAGGTTAGGGCAGCATGAGGGGGGGTCTGCCATGCTCTGCCATCCCTGCTACAGCCAGTGGCAGCATCCCGGGGGGGTGCATTCCAGTTATGGCTGCCTTCAGAAGGTGTAGCCATTGCCCCCCTGCGTACTGCACTCCGCACCTTTGTGAATGGTGCAGATTGCAGCCACCCATACCACAGCCTGGACTGGATATTCATGGGCAGGCCAGGGAGTGGACACATACAGGGTCCGTGGCACCATTGTGCATCCCATGCATGGGGTGCAACGGTGCGGGGTGGCTATGGGGTGACTATGCCCCTCAAATGTGTGGCGCATAGGCCATCCGCACCTTTGTGAAAGGGGCCCATTGAATTTTGATCTGGACTCCCTGCTCCTGTTACATTCAGTTTTCTGATCGCCAGTTAAAAATGTGGATTCCTCACTTAATTGGCACTAACATATGGGCACAAGGTGTAAGGTATGTTATCTGCTGTTTAAAAAACTACTCATGAAATACCCAGACATTTGCTTGATAACACAGCACTGATGGAAATGATTCCTCACTATTAAAGCTGAGTACCTGACAGCAGGGGTTCCAGCAGTGCTACAATCTCCCTGCTAAACTAATAACAAAATTCCAGGGTAAAGACCATTTTTTTGCAGATATTGACAAAGCTTGGGCTTTTTATGAAGAAAATGTGACCTTAATTTCTATTGGCATTAGCTCATATTCAGAGGAGCTGGATGAAGGAGACAACACACAATATTTGCTTATATCAACTTAATAATGACTCTTTATTTCTGACCTTTATAATAAGACCTGTATGTAAAAGTCTTAGAAGGTTTTAGGACTCATTAGGTAGTTCTAATTGATGTTATCTGAAGTGGGTAGATAATCTTGGAGCATGCAGCAGTATTAAAAAGTTTTCTTCTTTCTTTTCTTTGCTCCTAGTGAATTAAAAAAATCTGTTTTTAACCCCCTAAAAGATTAAACAATAATCTATGTATTTTTCTGATAATGACTCTGGAATGTAACCATTCAGAAAGATATTCCCTGCTGCCACTTTTATGAAGTTGGACTACATCTGCCATCCTCCAGCCACCTGAAACCACTCCTGTTCCAGGTGAGTTGTTAAACAGAGCTGACAGAAGTACAGTCAGTACCACCCTGAGCTCCCTCAGCACCCTTGGGTGTGCACAGTCAGGCACCATAGCCTTATCCATGTTCGGATTTGCAGGTCCTCTCAGGACTCTTTTCTCTGTGAATGAACTTGTGTCTACCTCCCTCCCCATAGTGTTCATGCTGCTTTTATGTGTCCATCCCCCTCTCCCTCTCCCTCCACTGTGAAGACTGAGCAGAAGTATCTGTTTAGGATATTTGCTTTTTCCTGATCCTCCCCTGCACAGACTTCCCTGCCCTTCTTAACCTCACAACCTCTCCCCTTGTCTTCCTCTTTTCAGTTATGTATCTAAAAAAGGTCTTGTCCCCTTTAGTTACCTCTTTGGCTATCACCTTTGCACTCCTCACTGCCTTCTCTGCCTCCTTCTGCTTATCCTGGTTTAACTCCCTATCCTTTTCCCTCTGTGTCTCCTTGTTGCTCCTGAATGCTACTCTTTTACCTTTATTTTTGCAGCCACTTCACTTGAGAACCATAGTGGTCTCTTTTCCCTTCTATGTTTGCTCACTTCTTTCAAATAGAGGTTTGTAGCCTTCACTATGCCATCCTTTAATTTGACCCACTGTTCCTCTACCCCACCTAGGCAATCCCCCCTTGCTAGGTCATCTCTAAAGCATTCACATAATGTTCAAACTCTGCCCTCTTGAAGTCCAGGACCCTTATCTTTGTCTGGTTAGCCTCTGCTATTGTCCTTATGTTAAGCTGCACTATATGGTGATCTCTGGTCCCCAGATGGCATTGCACCTTGACATCTACAACATTGTCTCTGTTTGTGAGCACCAGGTCAAGTATTGCCCCATCACAAGTGAGCTCTCTGACCAGTTGCCTAGAAATTCCCCCTGTAGGGAGCCTAGGATGTCCCTGCTTGTAGCTGAGGCCATGGCTGGGAGGTTCCAGTTTACATCTGGCAGACTGAAGAACCCCACCAACAGTACCTCCCGCTTAGCTGCCATCATGCTGATGGCTTCTCTCAATGCCTTATCCAGTTCTTCTCCTTGTGTTGGAGGTTGGTATATCACCCTTTTACAAACAGTGGTTCTGGCTCCTGTCTTCAGGGTGATCCACAGCACTTTCATCCCCTCACCCCCACCCCCCTGGTTTCCTTGCATTTCCATTGCTTTGATACCCTCCTTCACATACCACTCAACCCCTCCACTGTTCCTCCCCTCCCTAGCCTTCCTGGACTGAGTGTAGCCTCATATGGCCATGTCCTAGTCATGGCTCCCTATTCACCATGACTCAGTAATGGCCACAAGATCCAGGTCTACCTCTTCTCAGTAGACACAGTGCTCTCTCACAGCACCTGATGGACACTCTCACTATCAGGAAATGCTCTCTCACAGCAATTATTCAAGTAAATACATTCAGGCTAATGCAGTACTTTTCTTCTGACCTCCACAGCCCATTTTTTAGTATGAAAGGCTAAAGCATCTGATAATTGAGAACTCAGGAGCATATTGTAATATTTTACAGCTGCCTAAGGTTGGCACACATCCTTCGAGACCTAGTAACCTCTGAAGCCCTTTATCGCTGCACCTTGCCAGCCTTGCTCACCCTCAGCTCTTCTCATTATGCATGCTGTTCACCTCTAGGCATTTACTTAATGACTTTTCCTCACTTTTAAAGGATGTGGTACGCGGTGCCAGTTATCACAGTCCCTCAAGCTCTAGCCGTTACAAGCTACAGCATGCTTTCTAGTTACCAGATTTACTGCTTGTCCCTTGCTGGTCTCCTTGTTAAGTTACCGCATGGCTTCACTGTCTTGGCTTTCGTCTTCTTTTATGGCTGGGCTGTCCCTCAGGAATCATCTGTACTGCAGGGGCTTCACCCCTCTGGGGTCATTTATGCAGAATGGCCACCGCCACAACCCCAAGAATATTTCAAGAACATACTCAACAAGAACTATCAGTGACTCTTGGGAGCTGTTGCAATTTCTCTGCCCTGGTCCAACTGAACTGCAACTTCCTGGGCTGGTTGTACCACCAGCACCCTCAGTCAGGGGCCTTTGGCCAAGAATGTTTGAAAGCATACCAAGTACTCATACGTAGGCCAGTTGACCTAAGAGTATCAGGGCTCCCTGGGTGCATAATGCACTGGCAAAAGTGGGTGTATAACAAAGTTAGTTATTTAACAGATGTGAAAACCATTATATTCTACATTATTGAACATAGTTCTTTCATTCTATTAACAGGTTTCTTCCTTCATTGGTTATTAATTTTAGAGGGCTTCTCTATATCAAAAATACACAGTTGAATGTGTGCACAGCAAAGCTATTCATTTAACAGGTATAGCCTACAGATTAGAGTAATGAGCTACGAATGAGCTTGATACATCCAGCAGAGTTGGGTTTGATTCCCACGACCTCCACTTGTGTATTGTGTGACTCTGAACAAGTCACTTAACACTTGCCAGTGCTCCTGGGCCACCCCTGAAAACAAACACTTGTGCCTAGTGGGTTTTGCCCAGTTACCAAAATAATAAAAAAATGGTCAATTCTATTGTCAGGTATTCATTTAAGTGGACTTCACTGTAGCAGAATGGAACAAACCAAAATGAAACTATATATGCTCAGATAGTTGGGGTGGGTTCAAGAAGGGATAGCACAGGCATATGTGTATAGTTAGGCTGGATACACTGAGGGGCAAGGGGGAGGTCTGGGGGGCTAACAGAGGCTCAGTCATGTAGATAGGCATGTAAGGGAAGACTCGATGGGCTGCTGAGCCTTTGTCTGCCAACAGTTTCTATGTTTCTTTTCTATTTGTGTTTCATGCAATTCAGAGCTGAAACTGTGGTATTTAATTTGGCAAAACAGTACAGAAAATGTGATTTCTTTAACTGCATCCATTTCTTCATTCCTTACTAAGCTGCAGTAGTTTAGAGTTCAGTGCTTGTTCATTAATGGCAACCAGACGGCCACATAAACTGCACACATGCCAGAATTAAACTTAGGTAATGTCAGTGCAAATGCTCAACAAATATACGTTTTATATTCAAGCCAAAACCAATTCCCTGATTTTGCATGCTTCCTATGATGTTTATATATCAAGTTAAAAGGTGTTAAATAAAAAATAACAGCAATATTCAGAAGGTGTAAGTGTTTTCTTATGAATCTAACTACTGTGCATCAAATGCTGATGCATTTCGCAACTACAGTACTATTTTCCATTAATATTGAGTAAGTTTACTTAAAATGGTTGACATTTAATTTACTTTGGTATGAAAGATAAAGTTATGCAGTTGCAAAATACAGTCCAACTGGGATTTCCCCAACAATATAGTCATGGAGTACTAAGTCATATTAATTTAAAAAAAGTTTGCAAAATAATTCCTTTGAATTCATGAATAAGCAGTGTAATCACTGATGTCCTCATGGAAATTATTTTGTGCATATAAAAGCTTCATTGTTTAATATGCTAGACCCATAGCAGCATCATGGTAAGTAAGTCATAGACTCTGACCAGTCTATATGACATCTAATAATACAGGTATTGCAGGTCTGGGCAGTTTTCAAAAGCAGCCCTAAAATACTGTTTTGTGCCTGGAGTGGCCTTACACTGTTATTTGGGATAAATTGTTAAATGCTGCTCATTTTGAAGCTACTGAGATGGCGAGATAGTTGAAACAGACCTGGAAGCAAACAAGGACACACAATATTAAATCAAGAAGAATCTGTCAGTGCACAATGTAAGGATACTCTTAATTAAACTAGCAACAGAAAAAAAACAATAATCTTTTAGATTGAGATAGTACTTCTACTTGTCTGATAGGCAGTTTAAGTGTATTTTGTGAAACCCTTACCCCGATCGAGAGCGGCATCTTGCAACCAGGACTCCGCTACTTGTTACACAGACAAGGCAACAAACCACAAGTTGGCAGAAAATAAGTATCACCCCTGGCATTAGGGTAAATACTCGGCTCAGGCATCTAAGAGGTCAGGGGTTAGGGCACAAAATAACATTTATATTTACTCTGAGTCTGGGGGAGAAGTGCCAGGGCTATGCTGTGTCTCCTACCTGAAGGGGCCCCATAACATTTCACGCAGACTCACAGATGGACTGTCCACAGCCATAAAATTGGGATTGCATTGCATGTCTTTATTTCTGACAAGATGTTAAGCATAACTAGGGTGGTCCCCCAAGGTTGAAAACTGTCCAGGACAGATGACACAAATTTTGCAGTAGAAGAAACATATTTTTCATACAGAAACACAAGCAGTACTGTACATTCCAATATAAACCTTTTTCAAAACATGAACTATTCACCCCTTTTCTTAGGGATCTCTGGATTTCTGACAAAGTGTATATAGTGGGAATTTCCACACACTTAACTTGAACCTCCTGATGAGATGGACCATTGTTAACATCTTCAGGCAACTGTGCCTATCTGGTAACCAGTTAGATCTGAACTTGACTATAAGTGAGGTTCTGCTCACCCTAGCCCCAGTCAGATTCTGCCATTAATTTAGGACACACCAAACTGGATTCTTCAACCCCACTGGATTGCTAAAGGCATCCTTTTCTTCAGTATACTTTACAAAAGCACTTATTTGTGGTGTGCAGGGTCCTGAGCGAATGTAATCTAGCCAGCGTAGGGCACATACATCACCAGATAACCCAAAAAAGTCTCTCTTAAATGCTCCATGTACTCACAGTTTGATATTCCCTTGTTACAGGCATTTGGCAACACTGTAGGAAACAGTTCTTCCTCAAAGTCCACAGCTTGAAAACAACTCTCAGTCCCTTTTCTCTGGGCAGCTGTGACAATCTTCAATCCATCAAGGAGTTGCTCCTTAGAACCACTGATTTCTCAGTCCCTTTCCACTTTTGAAAGAAGATGAACCCAGTGGGGCTCCACTGGAACAGGTCTCTACCACTTCTTTAGGCAATGCTGTTGTTCCCCACACTAGAGTGAGAAAAGAAATGACAAACAGAGGTCCTTCACACAGCCATGGGAGGTGACAGGCACCCGTAGCCCTCTGCAGTCATAGAAAGCTCCTTCTCCTTCACTATCCAAGCTGGAACTCCCCAAGATTCTATTATAGATCGAGTGAGCACTCCAGACCAATTGGACTGCTCCTTTCCTCCATGCGTGAGATGCTGTTATTGTGTGAAGCGCATTTCAAGTGCAGATGCCCTGGAAATGGGCAGGTTTGGGGAAGTTTTTTTAAATGTATATATATATATATATATATATTATTGATCACTCTCAATCAATAATATATTAATACATCCCCCATTACCACTCGTTGAAAGTGAGTGGTTTCATTTGCCTTTGCTGTTTTCACTCAGCTGAAGGCATGTGAAACCACTTGTTTTCAGCAAAAAGTGGCTCCAGGGGATGTATTAACACATAAACTGCTTCCCTGCAGCTGAACCAGAAGGGCTTATGTTGCTACAAGAGTTCCAGATGACATCACTCATTCTCTGCCCAGCTGAACAAGGTAAACCATGAGGTAATGTTTTGTAGAGTTTAAAACCCTCAGTGTCTGCCCAGAGACCTACCTGGTCTAATACTGATGGGATTCTAGTAATCCCAGAGGACTGGGTGGTTACATTTGTCTTAAGCTAACAATTAACTCATTAAAGGCATCTCCTATGCCTAACAGATTTTAATGTAAAGCATTTTTATATTTGGCTCGGCGCATATAATAACTATATTGAGAGTAATAGCACATTTGGAGGTGCAGTCACTGTTGTGGGTGAATGCAGGGCATGCATCAGTAGCTGCATCCCTCATTCCCCAATCAGCCTGCATGCTGGCACCACACCATGCGGGCAAGCACATCTAAGAAAAGGTCTGCTGCAAGGCGAGCAAAGCTCATCACACGCAGCGGACCTCCTGTCGTGCTTACCCTGCTAAGACAGAAAAAAACATGGCAGCACACTGCCAGCCATAATGATATCTTCAGGGGTGCCCAATCCTCCTGTTGGCATGCCCTGCCCCTAATGTAGAGTGTGCCAACGGGGAGCTCACCTCACGGCATAAAAGCACTTCATTTGTTATATGCCAAGGTGCCCAGTCCCCCTCGGCTCTTGCCTGCCCGCTTTCCTTGTGTGCCAATGGGAGTGCCCTATCCCCCATCAGCTAAAGCATCCCCCCCAAAAAAATCCACTAAGGTGGCACACTGGGAGCCCACCCCAGTGTGCCAAATCCCTTGAAAAATAAAAACAGTCCTGCAATGTTTTTTTTTTAACCTGTGAAAAAAGAAAACAGTCTCTCGCTGTCTCCTTGCCCACCTCCCACAACCCACGCTCACCCCCTGCGCATCCTGCCTCCCTATACCCCCCCCACCCCATGCTTACCTCCAGACTCCAGCGCGATGATCTCGGTGGACTGGGAACACGCCTGCACTCTTCAAAGCTGACCGTGAACTGAAGAAATGCCGGTAAGCTGTATAATGGCATAAATAGGGTTTTTTCAACTTTGGTGCATATCTCAGGCATTTATTGGAATTTTTGCACCAAATTTTCAACATGGGGTTATTGGGACCCCTCCTCGTGAATTCGGTCACTGTCATGGCATTATTCAGTCCCAAAAGGTGATTTTGTGGTCACTGTGCTGAATCACCTTTTGGGACTGAGTAATGAAACAACAGTGCCACTGTTCATGAGAAGGGCTCTCAAAAAGCCTATGTTGCAAATTTGGTGGAAAAAATCCCCAAAATGGCTGTTTTATGAATGTGCATTGCGCTGTTTCCATGCACACTCATAACTTCATGAATTTGTAATATTTTCACTCCAGATTTTCATAATTGGCATTTTTCCATACCTCCTGATGAACAGTACAGTTGTCATTTTACATATCCTAGCCAAAATGTGTTTTCGCAAGTCCGGTGCAGAATAGCGCGGTCGCTGTGTGAAATCAGTTTTCAGGACAGTTTGAGGAAATGATGGTGAAACTGTTCATGAGCAGAGGTCCAAAAATGCCTGTGTTGAAAATTTGGTGCCGAAAGTCCATAAAGTGACTCTGTTACAAGCGTGCATTACGCAGTTTCCATGCACCCTTGTAACTTCGCAAATTTGCAATATTTCCATGCCAGATTTTCAACACTGGCATTTTTTCACACCTCCTTATGAACAGTACAGCTGTCATTTTTGACATCCTGCCCAAAATGTGTTTCTGCACTTGTGGCACACAATGGCGTGGTCGCTGTGAGAAATCAACTTTTGGGACAGATTAACAAAATCACAGTGCCACTGTTCACGAGGGGAGGTCCCAAAATGCCTATGTTAAAAATGTGCCTAACAAACTCCCCTAAATAAATGGGTTACTGATGTGTGTTGTGCAGTTTCTGTGCATGCTCATGACTTCACCAATTTCTCATATTTTCACTCCAGATTTTCAATGTTGCCATTTTCTTACGCCTCCTCATGTACAATACAGTTGCCATTTTCCATATCCTGCCCAAAATGTGTTTTTGTCCCTGTGTCACCAAATGGTATAACCACTGTGCAAAACCACCTTTCAGCTAACAAACTGATTGTGCCACTTTTCATGAGGTGGGCTCGCAAAAAGCCCATGTTAGAAATTTGGAGTGACAATACCAACACACACCTATGGTGTTAGGGTTCCCAACTGTAGCACCCCACCCTGTAGAGACTGACAGGCATCAGAGATGTGACTTGGGATCATCGGCTGTACTGCTCACACCATTCCAACCCCAACTCCACCCTGCAGCCAGTGACAGGCATCGTGGTGTGCCTTGCACTGTTCAGTTCACCCCATTCTCCTATACTGCACCCACCTCAGAATATTTCCTTATGGAATGGGGTAAGTGTAACACCCAAAGACCCCAAAGCACACCACAACACTTGTCAGTGTCTACAGGGTAGGGTGAGGTACAATGGAATGAGCATTATAGCTGATGATCCAAAAGCACACCCAATGCCTGTCAGTCTCTGCAGGGTGGGGGTGGGGTTGGCGTCACTTCAATACTTCACTGACATTCCTATTATGCGTCTCTAACTCTGGCACTACCAATGCCAGCGAGACAACATTCGGCATTGACAAATGCTTGTTTTATTTTATTTTACTGTTTTACTGGATTTAAAATGTTACCAGGAATGGTCTTCTGAGCTGTGAAACAGCTTATTTCTAGAGGTGTTAGTGGCAGAGCCTAGTTTGGGGGCTGGGGGGGGGGCAAGACAGTCAACCAGGGGCACCAAGATGGCAGCAAGGGAGTGTCAGTTTGAAAATGTGATATGGCCTGGTGCATAGTCAGTTTTTTTTTTTTTGTATTCCAGTTTTCCTCCTTCTGTCCCAGGTGTTGGTGGCATCCCCCTAGCCACGCTCCATCACCAACCCATCTCATGGACTTACAGGTTAATCACTACTTACACAGAGCCATGTTTAACTGGTGGTCTGCCACATCTGTGTAGTGCCTGTGGGGGATGCTGAGCAAGCCAGGGCATTTTCCTTCTAGTTTCTTACTGGGAAGCCGATGTGCGATGCAGTTCCCAAGTGTGCCTTGGCTCACCTCCATGCTGCATCAGTGAACTCTCCCCACATCTGCTGTTCCTACCAACACTGTCACGCAGCCTCCAATAGGTGGCAGTCAAGTGGTGGGAGTCAGGAATCCCCCTCCCTGAGGGAGGAGAGCTGTCAGTTTTTGGAGGTCCGTGAGTGCTGGTTGGCCCAGAACCAGCACCAGACATGGTCAAAGTCACACTGTAGGGAGTGTTCCAATATCGGTTCATGGTTCATGTGGCATAAAAAACTGTGTCAGCATACACATGACTATTTGCACAGACACAGGCCAAGGTGATGTCATTAACAAAAACAGAGAAGAGGACTGGACCCCCTAAAAGACCATTGGGGCACACCAGAGTTGATGCAAAAGGGAGAGGAAAAGAAAACCCCAACCTGGACACACAGGCTATGACTAAAGAGGTAGAAATGGAACTAGCCAATGGCAGAGACTGACAGCCCAATGCACTTCAACTATCCAAGTGTAAGGGCTTGGCTACAGAGTCAAAAGCCTTAGGTCAATAAAGATAGCAGCCAACACATGACCCCTATACATCCCCTTCAGGATGGAATCAGTGACACGTTGGAGGGAGGGGTCTGCTGAGTGGTCTTTACAGAAACCAGACTGGAGGGGAAATAGAAAAGTGGAGGAGTCAAGAAATTTGGAGAACTGTAAGAAAACAAGCTTTTCCTGTAGTTTAGCAAGCTAGGGAGGAGACAAGAGAGATAGGGCAGAGGTTCCCAGGGGTGCAGGTGTCACCCCCTTTGTGGAGGGGGAACACTTTAACCATCTTCCAGCAGGCAGGAACAGAACATAGTTCAAAAGTGAGATGTGGAGGGGGGGGCAGTGATGACATGGTCAGAAAGAAAAATAATTTTAGGATCAAGACCATCAAGGCCATGGCCTTTGAAGGGATTAAAGGAGAGTAGGGCAGTCAAAACATCTGATACAGTGACTGGTGAAAAAGCAAGAGAGGATGAGGAGAATGAGGGAGCAGGAGATGGAGTAGAGGAATGGGGTGTAGAGATGGCATATGTGGTGAAGTGCATCTTAAAATCACCAGACACCTTGACATGTTTGGAAATTACAACAGGTGGATTGCCAGGCTTGAGGGTAGGTGTGGATATGTGGGAGGGTGGACAAAAACAGAATGAATAACCCTTCAGAATTTATTTGGGGAATTAAGATTGTTTGGCTTTTGCCTCCTTAAAAGACTTTGTGCTGACATTTCATATTTGTTGATACCTCAACCAGCCCTTGTGGCACCCCGAGGACTTATGGATAGACCAGGCTGAGTCATAAGCCCTGAAGAGGAAGCCGAGTTCAAATTTGACCCAAGGCAGGTAGACACTGTGTACTCGAAACCTCTTTAGGAGGGCATTCTTGTTCCAGGCAGATGTGAAGTTAGGGCAACATTTTTGTCAGAAGTGTGGACAAGTGGGGGTCCAGTTGGAGGACCCAAGTCATCCAGAAAGTTGTCCAGGCTGAGTGACCTGAATAACTGGGTCCAGACACACTGCAGAGGGGATGTAGGACATATTAAGAGGGTTCCAGTAGGATTATTACATTGTATGCCCTTTTAGGCTCATAGGAGTAGTAACTGTGCCTCTCCCCTCTTCCCCCATGTACAGATTGAATCCCAAGTCCAACAATAGAGTAGGAGATGAAACAATTTGTGAGTGGTTAGCAAGAGATGCACCTTTTTGAACAGTGAGGCCGGAGACGTAGGCTATGAGTGGTACTTACCCCATATCACTGGGTGGCAGGCCAGAGTTTCTTTTCATTTCATACTAAAGGCAGCTTGTCTGCAACCCAGGAAGCACGTCATCCTACATGTGTGCATGCACATACCACTATTTTGCCTGCCTGCAGTTGTGTTTTTACACACAAATATGGTCAGTTTGTTCTGCTGTACACATGTGTAGCCAAATGTAGCACCACAGAGATTTACGACTTAAACCTTCTTAGAGAATTGATGTTGGGAATCAGCACACATCTTCTAGAGGGGCACTAGCTTCACAAACAGGGGCCTGAGGGGAGCAACTGCCCACTCTGCCCCCCTCTAGCTCTGCTACTGAAAAGTGTCCTGGTGGGAGGATACAAGCAGCTAGAAGGATTCAAAAAGCAAACAGTAGTATAACACAAACATATAGAATAAATAGAAAGCATACTAAACAAGTAAATGCAAACTTAATTACAGATGGGTAAAACCCTGCATGGCCAAATCAAGTGCTCCAAACCAAACACTAGTGGTTTGGTTCAGATTTGTAAATGGCCATTTTTATGTTGTCTTGCACCCGCTCAAGAAACATGTTGCAGTAACTTCGGAGAAGCAGGTTTTGGAGGCACGGTCCTGTTGTGGCCTGTGGTGCCACTGCTTTTTGGGGCTGGGCTCCGTGGCACGAATTAGATTGTACGCTGTCTAAGACAGCAGTGCAAAAGTGTGTCCATCACCTTGTAAGGTTTTAGCTGTTGCAGTGAGGGAGCTCCACCTCATTGCAGGGCGTGCCTTTCCCAGTGTAAGTTTCAGTGCGACATGTGCTGTCCGATTCGCACAGTCCCCAGAAAAGCCGACTTAGGGGGTGACCAATCCCCCTGTCGGCATCATCATTCCCCCCTCCCCAGTTCATCTGCCAACAGGGTGCCCAATCCCCATCAGCTACAGTCCCCCCCTCCAAAAAAACTCTGCAGGTGACACCCCTCCCCAGTTCATTTGCCGACAGGGAGCCCAATCCCCATTGGCATTACCCCCCCAAAACACTCTTTTTTATTTACTGATGGGGTGCCCAATCCCTGTTCCCCCCCAAAAAAAAAACACAGGTGACACACTGGGAGCCCACCCCAGCATGTCAAATGTACCTGTAAAGATAAAAACCTTCCCGCAATGTTTTTTTTTCCCCTGTAAAGTAGAAAACGGTCCCTCACACTATGCAGCCCCTTCCCCCAACCTGCACCCACCCACTGAGTTCCCCACCTCCCCACACACCCCTTAGCCCCATACTTCCCTCCGGAGCTTGGTGCAACGATCTTCTGTGGACCGGGAACAAGTCTGCACTCTTCAAAGTCAACTGCGAACTGAAGAAATGCCGGTAAGCTGTATAATGGCATAAATAGGGGGTTTTCAATTTTGATGCATTTATCGGGCATTTTGGGGAATTTTGTCACCAAATTTTCAACATGGGGTTATTGGGACCCCTCCTCATGAATTCAGTTACTGTCATGGCGTTATTCGGTCCCGAAAGGTGATTTTGTGGTCACCGCACAGAATCACCCTTCAGGACTGATTAACAAAATGGCAGTGCCACTGTTCATGAGGTGACCTCTCAAAAAGCCTATGTTGCAAATTTGGTGAAAAAAATAAAAAAATGACTGTTTTACAAGTGTGCGTGGCACAGTTTTTACAGACGCTCATAACTTCAAGAATCTGTAATATTTTCACTCCAGATTTTCAACATTGGCATTTTTCCACACCTCCTTATGATCAGTACAGCTGTCATTTTTCACATTCTGACCGAAATGTGTTTTCAAACTTCCGGCACAGAATAGTGTGGTCGCTGTGGGAAATCAGTGTTTGGGACAGATTAGGAAAATCACAGTGACTCTGCGCATGAGCAGAGGTCCTAAAATGTCTACATTGAAAATTAAATGACAAACGTCCATAAAATGACTGTTTTACAAGCGTGCGTTGTGCAGTTTCCATGCACACTCGTAACTTCGATAATTTTAATATTTATACTCCAGATTTTCACCATTGCCATCTTTTTACATATCCTTATGAACAGGACAGCTTTCATTTCCCACACCCTACCTAAACTGTGTTTTTGCACATCTGGCACACAGTGGCACAGTCACTGTAGAAAAACAATGTTCATAACAGAGTAAGAAAATCACAGCAACACTGTTCATGAGCAGAGGTCCCAAAATGCCTATGTTGAAAATTTGATGAAAAAATTCCATAAAATGACTATGTTACAAGCGTGCATTGTGCAGTGTCCATGCACAGTCATAAGTTCGAGAATTTGTAATATTTTCACTCCAGATTTTCAACATTGTCATTTTTGCACACCTTCTTATGAACAGTTCAGCTGTCATTTGTCACATCCTGCCCAAAATGTAGTTTTGCACATCTGGCGCACAATCACACGGTCACTGTGGGGAATCAACGTTTGGGTACATTAAGATAATCATAGTGCCACTGTTCATGAGCAGAGATCCCAAAATGGCTATGTTAAAATTTTGGTAAAATAATTCCACTAAATGACTGTGTTACGAGTGTGCGATGTGCAGTTTTCACACATGCTTGTAACGTCGAGAATATTTAATATTTTCACTCCAGATTTCCCACATTGCCATCTCTTCACACCTCCTTATCAATGGTGCAGCTGACATTTTCATGTGGTGCAGAAGGGCTCGGTCACTGTGGGAAATCAACGTTCGAGACAGATTAACAAAATCACAGGGGCACTGTTCATGGACAGAGGTCCCAAATGCTTTCATGAGGTGGGGTCACAAAAAGGCCATGTTTTAAAATTTGGAGTGCAAATACCAACACATGCCCAGGGCGTTAAGGTTTCTAACCATTACATCTCACCCTGTACAGACTAACAGGCATCTGGGTGTGTCTTTGGATTGTCTGTTGTACTGCTCATGCCACTGGTCCTCCACCTCCACCCTGCAGCCACTGACAGGCATCAAGATGTGCCTTGGACTCTTCAGCTCCAAAGTTCAACTCATTCTCCTATGCTGCACCCATCTCAATGTACTTCCTTATGAAATGGGGTGAGCATAAGGCCAGATGATCCAAAGGCACAACGCAACACTTGTCAGACTCTGCAGGGTAGGGTGAGGTGAAATAGCTGAGCGTTATGGCCAGCAACCCAAACGCACACCCCAATGCCTGTCACTCTCTGCAGGGTGGAATGGGGTTGATGTCAGTTCTATACTTCACCGCTACTTCTATTATGTGTTTCTCTAACTCCTGCACTACCAATGCCAAAACCAGCAAGACAATATTCGGCACTGACAAATGCTTGTTTTTAATTCCTATCTGCTCCCCCTACATCCTGCTAAGGTCCTAATTCCTATAAGTTTGAACTCTGGTTTGCATTCTTTCACACGCACAATCTGGAGTATTTAGCAATGAATGGGGAGAAAACCTGGAGTATCAGCAACTAGTGAGAGGGATTGCATAGCAGTAGCAGGCATTAAGCTTGTACTGTCTGGTAGCCTGGGAGTGGGTTAAGGAGTGTGACTGATGGGACCTAATCGGGAACATGTTACAAGAATAAGGGAAACAATTAAAGTGTAAGAAGAAAGGGAGGGAGGGAGGGAAGAAGGAAGACAAGAAAGAAAGAAAGAAAGAAAGAAAGAAAGAAAGAAAGAAAGAAAGAAAGAAAGAAAGAAAGAAAGAAACTGTCTACCTGAGTCAAACAATACGTGGGGAAGCGTTGGGCCTCTCTGTACTATAGGTGAGCCCCCACCCCTACCCCGGCACTGTGCTGTGTTTCCTGCATTACATAAAGCAGGCACAAGAGAAAAGACAGCACCAAGAAAATACAAAAATGAAAAAAACAAGAAACAACAACAAACTGAAAGAAAAATGTAGAAACTAAAGTCTGCCAGAGGGAGATAGTGTGGGGAGTTGGTCCTGTGTTATAGGAAAGGCACTCACTCACTGTGCTGTCTGTAATACATTATACAGGCAGGAGACAACGGAGATCACTAGAAGGTAATCAAGAAATATGGAAAAAAGAAAATAAAGAATGTCACAGATTCCCTCAGCAGGTCAGGCCCTCTACTTCCAAAGTGCCAACCTCTGAGCGCAGTCTTGTGAACAGTGTAACAGACAAGGTAACCCTCTTGCCTGTTTTTGTGAGTTCAGATCAACTTTTGGTCTCAGTTCTGGAGGGATTCAAACTGTTAACTTCTTGCTAGCATACCCAATACACAGGCTCAGATATATCTGTCTTCGGGGGGCCAGATATCTTTGCCTATGGGTACCTAACCAGGTATTCAGAGATGAACCCTTTAAAACTTTTATAAAGACCTCAGATTTAAAACTCTTCTCTTTCCAGTTTGATACCACCATACAAGTTATATGTCTGCTGAACCATAAATATTTCTTAGCAAAAGAAAGCAATTCAAAGACAGACCAGGTTTTCTCCAAAATTAGAGTTTTTACTAAAATATATAATAATATGTCAAACATAAAATACAGAACTCTTATATCATAAGACATACACATCTTTAAACAAAACAAGGTTTAAAACAGTGCAAATTACTACAACTATATTTAGATTTATCTAGCTTTCTAAATACCTCTTTTCAGTGCCCAGATGTTTTCTTGGTCAGTGTCAGATACAAATGCATATCTATAGTGAAAGAGAACAATCTTTTCAAGCAGTATTGGCCAACCCCTTTTGGATGAAGTCATCCAGCCCCTCCTTTGGTCAAATATCTAACAAAAATATGTTTTTATACAACCACAGGATGTGATTTCAAGGTATTACTTCTGCAACCTTAGCATAACTCAAGTTTCAATGACACCTCTTTTGATCTCATGCTGTACCCTCTTCACACAGGCTTCATAAGGTCATTTATAACCTTACACCTCTACGTAACATCCTAACTTCCCTTATTTTAATGTCATAAACCTAGTTTATGATTTCTGTCTTAACTCATTGTCTCTTAGCAGACGCCTGTAGTCATCAGTAAAATGCACTGGTGTGTCCTGAGGATGCCTGCAGAAGTCGGCTACTGACTCCCAGTGTGCCCTTGCAATGTCTGGAGAAGTCACTTATATATTTTAATATATAGTGTAACAGAATATAATATATATTTGACTGCATAGCACCATTGGAAAGGTAATTTTATGCTGAACAACTTTGCCAACGATATTTTGTGTATATCATGTATACTTTAGGAGTTATTTGCATTTTTTTATGGTATGGTGTGTATGGCTTATGTTGCCTGTTTTAGTGAAAAAAGTATTTTTGTTTTGCTGTTTCAACCTGCATAGAAAAAAAAATACATATTATTATTTGCATACCACCATTGGAAAGGTAATTTTATGCTGAACAACTTTGCCACTGATATTTTGTGTATATCATGATATCATGTATACTTTAAGAGTTATTCGCATTTGTTTATGGTATGGTGTGTATCGCTTATGTTGCCTGCTTTAGTGAAAAAAATAATTTTTTTGCTGTTTCAACCAGCATAGAAAAAAAATAAAATTACATATTATTATTTGCATACCACCAGTTGAAAGGTAATTTTGTGCTGAATAACTTTGCTACTCATACTTTGTGTTTAGCACTTACGGTTCTTGAGCTATTAGGATTTGCTTGTAGCATGCTGACTATAGCTTGATTTTGCTTAGAAAGGCCCAGGATTTACTGTTAACAGTATACAGGAGACAAGTGGTGCAACATCAGAGAGCTCCTGTGGAGGCAATGAGTTAACAAAATTAACTTAACAACTCTGTAATTAGCTCAGATAAACAGGATCCTTAATAAAAGTCTTCCAGTAATACATTGTCTCTAAAAAACTGAGTGTGTGATACATACTGTCAGCAGTTCTCTTGGCCTGCATCTGTCAGCTAAAATCTGGGGGGGGGGATGAGAGAGGTCATTCCTAGAGCATTTGATTTTCAGCAGAGACAGTCATAATACATTTTATATAAAAAATATTATCCAGAACTCAGAACTGGCGGTCTATGTCACACTCCTCCCCACCTAGACTGAATTTGGGGAATCTATCCCCTACATGGGATGAGCTTCCCAAATCAGTTCACTCCTCATAGACCCTAGACAGCCCATCTGCATTCTGATTCTTAATGCCTACCCTATGTATGATTGTCAGATCATATCCTTACAAAGCAAGACTCCGTCTTAGTAGTCTCCCATTGCTCTTTCCCATCTGCATCAGCCAAACCAGGGGGTTGTGGTCAGTCTGCACCACAAAATGCTGCCCATACAAGTATGGCTCTAATTTCTTCAGGGCCCACACTATGGCAAGACACTCCTTTTCCACCATGAAATACGCTTGCTCCCTGGGGATAAGCTTCCTGCTCAAGTACACAACTGGGTGGTCTGTCCCTTGGCTAGACGTCTGGCTAAGTACTGCCCCAATACCCACGTCTGAGGCGTCCGTCTGAACTATAAAGGTTTTGCTATAGTCCGGACTTGTCAAAACAGGAGCACTGCACAGTGCCTCCTTCAGTCCGGTAACAGCTTCCTCACAGGCTGGGCCCCAAGTAATTTTCTTTGGCATCTTTTTCTTTGTCAGGTCAGATAGGGGAGCAGCCAGGGCACTGTAATTAGGTACAAACTTTCTATAGTACTCTGCTGTCCCTAGAAAGCTCCTGACCTGCTTCTAGGTTTCTGGTCTGGTCCATGCCTGAATCACCTCTATCTTCATTTGGTTAGGATGGAGCTGTCCCCGGCCTACCACATGCCTGAGGTATGCCACTTCTCCCATAGCCACCTGGCACTTCTCGGCTTTGACAGTGAGCCCGGCTCTCTGTATCCTGCCCAGCACTTCCCTAAGGTGTGAAAGGTGTTCCTCCCAGCTGGTACTGAAGATGGCAATGTCATCCAGGTACACTATGGCGTACTCCTCAGCACCATTCAACACCTGGTTCACCAACCTTTGGAAAGTGGCCGGGGCGTTCTTCATTCCGAAAGGCATTACTTTAAACTCAAATAAGCCTATCAGAGTGAAGAAGGCCGACCTCTCCCTAGCTCTGTCTGTCAATTCTACTTGCCAATATCCCTTGGTCAGGTCAATAGTTATAAGGTAGGTCGCCCCTCCCAACTTGTCCAGGAGTTCGTCCGTCTGGGGCATCGGGTGGGCGTCGGACTTCGTGACTGCATTCAGTCCACGATAGTCCACATAGAAATGAGTTGAGACATCTGGCTTGGGTACAAGGACTATGGGTGAGGCCCAGGGACTGTGGGATCTCTGGATTACCCCTAAATCCAGCATCTCCTCCACTTCCCTCCTAATGTCTTTTTGGACAGCCTCCGACACCAGATATGCTGTCTGCCGTATGGGCGTCTGTGTCCCTGTCTCCACATCGTGTGTTGCTAAGGGGGCTAGTCCAGGCTTGGCAATAAACAAGGAGGCAAAGTCTGCTAAAACCTCCCTCACTTTCTGGATCTGGCCCAGGGTCAGCTGGGGAGACAATTTTACTGCCTCTACAGAGGACTCCTGCTTACTCTCTTCCAGCAAGTCCAGAAGGGGGTCTCCTTCATCCTTCCCCTCCCCATGACTACATACTGCAAACACCATGTCAGTCCTGTTTGCATATGGCTTCATCATGTTGACATGGTACATCCTTTCAGTCTGTCTACTGTCAGATAACTCCACAATGT
This sequence comes from Neoceratodus forsteri, assembly GCA_016271365.2. Lineage (NCBI taxonomy): Eukaryota > Metazoa > Chordata > Ceratodontiformes > Ceratodontidae > Neoceratodus > Neoceratodus forsteri. Next base: position 1,664,627,203 of record CM057450.1, on the reverse strand, counting down.
AGTTTACATCATTTACCTTCCTAACCACTTTGTACGGTCCTGCCCACTCAGCTTGCAGCTTGTCTTTCCGGACTGGAATAAGGACCATGACTTCCTGACCCACCATGTACGAGCGAGCTCTGGCTCTGTGGTCATACAACACCTTTTGTTTCTGTTGGGCAGCTGCCAGGTTGCTCTGGGCTGTCCCCATAAGCTCCTTCAGCCTTTCCCTAAACCTAAGGACATAATCCACAATGGGAGTTCCATGGGTGGTGTGCTTGCCTTCCCAGTCCTCCCAGATTAAGTCTAGGGGCCCATGTACCCATTGTCCATATAGGAGTTCGAAGGGGGAAAATCCTGTCAACTCTTGGGGCACCTCCCTGTATGCAAACAACAGGTGGGGAAGGTATTTCTCCCAGTCCCTCTCATACTGTTCAGCAAACGCCCGGAGCATTGACTTTTGGGTACCATTGAAATATTCCACAAGCCCATTGGCTTGTGGGTGATATGGTGTCATGCATCTCTGCACCACCCCCACACTTCTCCTATAAACACTTCATCAGGTCCAACATGAAGGAACCTCCTCGATCGGTGATCACCTCCTGTGGAAACCCAACACAGGAGAAAATCCCAAGTAAGGCATCTGCCACTTTGTCTGTCCTCAGTGAGGATAGGGTGACTGCCTCTAGGTACCGGGTGGCATAATCCACCACAGTCAGGATGAATCTCTTCCCTGAGGAGCTGGGGGTATTTAAAGGCCCCACAGTATCCATTCCCATCCTCTGGAATGGCTCCTCCACTATGGGCAAGGGGATCAGGGTGGCCTGGGTTTTCTTGCCTGCCTTCCCTATTTCTCAGCACCGGTGACAAGACCTACAATACTCCTTTACCTGCTGGATGAAGCTGGGCCAGTAGAAATTCTGGGCCAACCGCTGCATAGTTTGTGCGATTCCCAGATGACCAGACAAGGGAATATCATGTGCAATTTTGAGCAACTGCTCACGATACCCCTGGGGAACGACAAGCTGTGTGCCTAGCAAACCTCCCTCTGTCAGTACTGCCTGTGTATACATAAGTCCATTTTCCCAATAAACCTTATGTCTGCCGTCACCTCCCTGTGTGCCCTCAGAGTCTGCCCAAGCCCTCAGCTTCTCTAAACTAGGGTCACTCCTCTGAGCAGCTGCAAACCCCTCACACAATCCCAAGGCATGGGACAAGTCCCCTTTAGTCGCTAAACTAGGGACCCTAGCACTAGCATCAGGGCCCTCAGGATCACTGTCAATCCTAACCCTCTGACAACTGGTCACCCCTCCCTCTTCAGAGTAACCTTCCGTAACTGTGTGGTCACTCGCTACCAGGGAAATTTCTACCCCCTTTTTATCAGTCTCCCCATCTGGAGACACAGGCTGGGGAACCAGCCTCTCCATGGGTTCCACACTGGTTTCTGTGGGGTTCAGGGAACTACTATTTTCCCTTGCCACTTGGCTACGGGTAACTGCACATACCATCTCATGTTGGAGATTGTTACCCAGGATCACATCTACTGCTAATGTTTTAGCTGCAGCCACCTTTTGCACAGTTTCCCCTGTTTCACCCCAGTCCAGGAGACCACTGGTCAGTTGCAATGTTTTTGCTTCACCCGCAAAGTCCTGTACAGTCACATATTTGTTTGGGATAAGCTGACCAGGCTGTACTAGATCCCCTTTCACCAATGTCAGGGATGCCCCTGTGTCCCTTAACCCCTGTGTCTGTACGCCATTTACCATGACTGGGTGCATGTGTTCTCTCATGTTCACTGGCATGCTCTCAGTAACACACAAACAACCCACTTCTTTTCTGGTACTACTTTGCGTATTATTGCTTGCCCTTCTTGGACACTGTCTGGCAATGTGCCCAGTTTCTTTACATAACCAACAAGCATTTCTTACTTCAGAGAAATCTTTTCTTGGAAACCTGGGGTTAACTGGTTTCAGTGGAAGCAGTGAGGGTTTTAGCTGCCCTGAAGGCACACATTTCCCTTTCTGTGCTGCTATGCCTGCCCCATTCGCTCTCAGAGCAGGTCTGCTTTTGGCATAGCGGTCCGAGAGTTCAGCAGCCTCTTGCACTGTTTTTGGATCTCGGTCCTCTAGCCAAGTTTTTAACTCTGCTGGGCATGCCCAATAAAACCGTTCTAATAAAATCACATTTTCAATTTTATCAGCAGTGTTTGCCTCAATTCCTTCCCACCAATGTTTTAAAAACTGACGTTGTTTCGTGGCTAGCTCCTCATAGCTCATATCAGGGCTTCTCCTGAGCTTACGGAATTTAGCTCTGTATGATTCAGCAGTTAATTCAAACTTTTTTAGTAGTGCAGCTTTTAGCTTGCTGTAATCATCACTGTCTTTATTGTCCATGTGACCCAATGCATCCCGAGCATTTCCGGTAAGTAGCGGGAAAAGCTGGAAGCTCTAGTACTCTCTAGGAATTTTAGCCTGAATACAAACTTTTTCAAAAGAATTTAAAAAGGTGTCTATATCCTCCCCATCCTTAAACTCAGCTATTAATTTAGAGTTCAATTTGTAACCCAGTCCTGCAGTCCCAGTTAAACCTAAGCCACTTACCTGCCCTGGTGCCGCTGGTTGGAGTCGTAGCTTCTCCAGTTCATGTTGCCACTGGTGCTCCTCTCTCCTCTCCTCTGCAGCTCTGCATTCTCACTCTCTCTTCTCCTCTGCCTCTCGCTGGTGCTCACATTCCTCATGGTCTGCCTCCCTCTGTTGTCACTCTGCCTCCAGTTCTATCCTCCGCAACTCAATTTGCAGCTTGAGTACCTCTGGATTCAGGATATTGGTGACCTTCCTCTGCTGCTGTGGCCTTTCACTGACAATGGCCCTGCTGTCTGCCTCATCAGCTCGGGACCCCTCACTGGCCGCTAGTTCTGCCACACTTTAGGTCTCGTCACTTTCAGTCACAGTCTGTGACTCCCTGCTCTGGGTATCTGCTACCATCAGGGCCTCTATGAGGTTCTGCTTACTGGCTTTCACCTCGAACAGGACTCCTCTGTCCTCGCACAATGATGAGGCGTTAAACCGAGGTCCAATCTGCCTGGATTGGTGGTAGTTCAGGTGGATGTTAAAAATCCCATGGTACTTATCAAAAAGAGTAGGGGAAATTACCTGGTGTCCTGGCCAAAATTCCCTCATTCACTAAAAACACCATCAACAGCTTAATCTGGTTCAAGGTCAGTTTGCATTCATCTGTATACCCCTCCCCCGGGTCGTGCCTGAAAATAGGCAGAATTAGTCTAATGCACTTACCTGGTCAACAAAAACTAAATAAATAAACTGTTCTACAGTGTGCCTGCTGTAGTAGGAAGCCATCTTTCCTAACTACTGCTACTCTGACTTTGCACTTTAGAAAAAAAAAACTAGGTAGGAACTTGACTGTACACCAAGTGATATATAGTTCTGTTTTCTTTTTAAAATAAAACTCTTTTTCTTTCTTTGCAAGAGAGCTTATGGTCTCAGCTGACAGAACAATAAAGCTTGTGATACCAGAATTATGCCACTGCTGCCAACCAATCTGTCACAGATTCACTCAGCAAGTCAGGTCCTCTACTCCCAAAGTGCCAGCCTCTGAGCACAGTCTTGTGAACAGTGTAACAGACAACCCTCTTGTCTGTTTTTGTGAGTTCAGATCAACCTTTGGTCTCAGTTCTGGAGGGATTCAAACTGTTAACCCATTGCTAGCATACCCAATGCACAGGCTTAGATATATCTGTCTTCAGGGGGCCAGATATCTTTGCCTACGGGCACCTAACCAGGTATTCAGAGATGAACCCTTTAAAACTTTTATAAAGACCTCAGATTTAAAACTCTTCTCTTTCCAGTTTGATACCACCATACAAGCTATATGTCTGCTGAACCATAAATATTTCTTAGCAAAAGAAAGCAATTCAAAGACAGACCAGGTTTTCTCTAAAATTAGAGTTTTTACTAAAATATATAATAATATGTCAAACATACAATACAGAACTCTTATATCACAAGACATACATATCTTTAAACAAAACAAGGTTTAAAACAGTGCAAATTCCTACAACTATATTTAGATTTCTCTAGCTTTCTAAATACCTCTTTTCAGTGCTCAGATGTTTTCTTGGTCAGTGTCAGATACAAATGCATATCTATAGTGAAAGAGAATAATCTTTTCAAGCAGTATTGGCCAACCCCTTTTGGATGAAGTCATGCAGCCCATCCTCTGGTCAAATATCTAACAACAATATATTTTTATACAACCACAGGATGTGATTTCAAGGTATTACTTCTGCAACCTTAGCATAACTCAAGTTTCAATGACACCTCTTTTGATCTCATGTTGTACCCTCTTCACACAGGCTTCATAGGGTCATTTACAACTTTACACCTCTATGTAACATCCTAGCTTCCCTTATTTTAATGTCATAAACCTAGTTTATGATTTCTCTCTTAACAAAATTAACTGAACAACTCTGTGATTAGCTCAGAGAAACAGGATCCTTAAAAAAAGTCTTCCAGTAACACACTGTCTCTAAAAAAAGTGAGTGCGTGATACATACTGTCAGCAGTTCTCTTGGCCTACATCTTTCAGCTAAAATCTGGGGGGGGGGGTGAGAGAGGTCATTCCTAGAGCATTTGATTTTCAGCAGAGACAGTCATAATACATTTTATACAAAAAAAATATTATCCAGCCCTCAGAACTGGCTGTCTACGTCACAGAGGAAACTAAAGGTACTATGAATGCATGCATGTAAGTAAGTAAGGCTTTATTTTTTAATTACCCTTTCCCTGAGGCTCAGGGCACTGTACAGGATACAGGCAATATTAAATAAAATTACTCATAAAATAAAAGCATATAAAATACAGCATCAGCAAAATATAGTAGTTGAATTAAAAAGAGGAAGAAGATCATAAAATCCCAAATGCTTCTCTGAATAGATGTGCCTTGAGACCCTGTTTGAAAGCTTCCACCGAGGGGGGCCTCCCGCAAGGACATTGGGAGTGTGTTCTACAGGACTTGTGCGGCAACCTCAAAGGAACAATCTCTCAAGGTTTTGAGCTGGGCCCTGGGAACAGCTAGGAGGCCCTCCTCAGGAGAGTAGAGAGAGAGCAAAGGGAGTGGGCAGGAGTCTGGAGGTCACACAGGAAGTCTGGACCCATTCTGTATAGGGCCTTATAGGTGAGTAAGCCCACCTTGAAGGAGATCCTCCACCTCACCAGAAGCCAATACAGATAGTTCAGGACTGGGGTCACATGACAGGACCTTGGAAGGCCTGTTAACAACCTGGCCGCTGCATTCTGCAGCAGCTGCAGGTGATGCAGGACTGTCCACTGACCCCTAGAAACAGAGCATTGCAATAGTCAAGTCTGGATGTCACAAACGCATGTACTAGTGACAGCAGATCATCGGGGGGGAGGATTAATGCTTTAATCAGGGTGATGTTCCTAAGATGGTAAAAACCAGTCTGGTGAACAGACAACAATTGAGCCTCAAATTTCAATCCACCATCTAGGATCATGCCCAGATATTTCACCTTCGTGGATGCTGAAAGAGGGATTAATCCAAGCGTCAAGCCTGTTCCTCATAGCATCCACCTACCTCCGGCAACCAGGCTTGATCACCAACACCTCTGTCTTGTCTGGACTGAACTTCAACCAGTTACAGGACATCCAGTCCTGGATCTAGGTGAGACATTTATTTAACACCATAACTGCATCACATGTTCCAGGAGCAAAGGACATATAATATGCATAGCAGTGAAACTCCACACTGTAACATCTAATGATCTCACTAGGGGCAGCATGTACACTGCCAACAACAGTGGTAAGAGGATGGAGCCCTGGTGAACTCTGCAGAGCAGGGGCTTCTGATGGAAGAAGAAACTCACCATCACCACCCTCTGCATTCTGCCTGTGAGAAAGGACTCAAACCAGCTGATGACAGTGCCAGTGTGTCCACAGAGCCCCATCAGGTGATCCAACAATACCGCATGGTCCACAGTGTCAAATGCTGAATAGAGATTGAGGAGGACAAGTACTGACCACTCCCCTCCATCTCTAGCCCTGAGGAGATCATTTTGCACCTTGACCAATACAGTTCTCGTACTATATCTGGACCTAAATCCTGACTGGAGGGGCTCATAGATGTCAAAAGCTGTGAGGTGTGCCTCGAGCTGCAGAGCCATTATTTTCTCAATAACCTTACCCAAGAAAGGAAGGTTAGAGACCAGTCTATAGTTCATCAAGATATCGAGGTCAAGAGATTTTTTTTTTCAGAAGGGGCTTCACAAGCACCTCTTTCAAGGTGATAATAATAATAATAATATTTTTATTTACATAGCGCAATTCAAAAATCAAAGTGTTGTACATACATATACATCATAAAACAATTCAATAAGATCTTAAAAATAATTCAGCTTTAGTTAAAATTACCCACAATCCATAAAACATCAGATATTAAAAGCCTATTTAAATAGATGTGTTTTTAAACTGGTCTTGAAGCTCTCCACGGTCCTGGACTCTCTAATCTGACGAGGTAGAGAGTTCCACAGGGATGGTGCCACAAACATAAAAGCCCGGGCCCAAGATGTTTTCAACCACACCCTGGGAACCTCTAACAACCCCTTGTCATTTGAGTGGAGAGGTCAACCAGGGTTGTAGGGAACCAGGAGCTCTTACAGGTAGCTTGGTACCAGTCCATGCAGTGCTTTATAGGTCAGAAGACCAACCTTGAAGGTGGTACACCACTGTATAGACAGCCAGAGCAGATCACGCAGCACAAGAGTAATATGACTGGAGCGTGAAGTCCCAGTCAATAATCATGCCACAGTGTTCTGCACCAGCTGCAAGTGGCGGATATCAACTCCCAGAAGCTCCAGGTAAAGGGAGTTACAATAGTCAAGGTGAGAGGTCACAAAGGCATGGATCAACATGGGCAGATCATTGGCTGCAACAAGGTGTTTAATTCTGGTGATGTTCCTAAGATAGCAAAAGGAGGACTTCATGATTGTCGACACCTGCGCACACAGTGTCAACCCATCATCAAGAACCACCCCCAGATTATGTACCCTTTCAGAGGTAGACAGCTGTACACCATCAAGCCAAATCCCAGAGGGTAAACCCACCACCGGCCTCTCTATCCAGCACCCCAGATCCACAACCAACACTTCAGTCTTCTGGGAATTCAATTTCAACCAGCTGGACTTCATCCAGTCATGGATCTCCACCAGACAGCTGTTAAACATCGAGACCACACTATCCTGGTTGGGTGCAAAAGACAGATAGAGCTGTGTATCATCAGCATAGCAATGAAACCTCAGCCCATATCATCTTATAAAGTCTCCAAGGGGCAGCAAGTACACTGCGAACAGCATAGGGGACAGCACTGAGCCCTGAGGGACCCCGCACAGCAGAGAGAATGGCTCAGAGGAAAAAATATCAGATATCACCCTCTGGGACCTGCTGGCTAGGAACAAATGGAACCATCTGAGAACTGGACCAGTCAGTCCACAGATAAACCTCAGGTGCTCAAGCAGAACCCCATGGTCCACAGTGTCAAACGCTGAAGAGAAATCCAGAAGCACCAGGATGGAACAGCGCTTCTGGTCCCTCACCATCAGGAGATCATTGAGCACCCAAACCAAGCGGTCTCAGCACTGTGTCTCTTCCAGAAGCCTGACTGGAGAGGATCGAAGACATCATGGATGATAAACTGGTTCTCCAGTTGCAGCACAACCACTTTCTTAATCACTTTCCCAACAAAGGAAAGGTTAGAGGTGGATCTGTAGTTTGCACAGCTATTTGGGTCAAAAGAAGCTTTCTTCAGAAATTGGTGTCACCACCACCTCCTTCAGGGAGCTAGAGAACTCTCCCGAGTCTAAGGAGCACCAAACAATCTCTGCAAAGACTGGGTCAATAGACTCCATACAGCCTAACAATAGGCGTGTAGGGCCCGGATCCAAACTACAGCATGTCGGCTGCAAATTCTGGATAATCCACACGATGTCCCCTATCTCTGGCTGGTCGAAAGATATCGAAGAAGACTTGAGGGGAAGTGACCATACACTGACCACCACCAACCCCCATAGAGGGCACTGAACAGATTTCGGCCCTGATGTCAGCCACCTTATCCGCAAATTCGAGCCAACTTATCACACACTTCACTTGTGAAAATGCTCCTGGAACCTGTAGACAGGTTGAGTCGAACATCCTGTCTACGGTTTGAAAGAGCTGGGCCAGTTGATTTTGAGCAGCAGCAATCTCACCGGACAGGCACTCTACCTTCTTACATGTGATTGCTGATTGATAGCTTTGAAAATGATCTATCAATCTAAGGTGGTCGGCTTCAAGGGTCAGTTTCTGACAGCAATGCTCTAACCTTCATCTTACATGTATCAACTCCCCCAAGGTCCCATCAAACCAAGGAGACCGAGGGCCGAGAGAGAGAGGATGAACACGGATGAACACTGGGGCGACAGAATCCAGAGCCTCAGTAATAGCCTTATTATAGGCCAGAACTAGACTCTCTGGATCCTTGCCTACCCTCGAAACTCCCAATGGGCCTAATGCCACCAGAATACCTTCTGGAGTTACACCCCTCAATGGGCGGTATCTGACCATCTCCACAGGGGCAGACCTATAAGGGGGGGGCTGGAGATTGAATCTTGCTGTGTAGTGATCGGACCATATGACTGGTTTCACCACCAAGTCGAAGGACTCAATCCCCAGGAGGAAGACCAGATCAAGTGAGCGACCCTGATTATGAGTAGCAGAGGCAACCATCTGTGTGAACCCCAATAAACACATATGTTGGAGGAAGTCTTGACCAAACTGTAAGAGTTTATCATTGACCCAGGCATTGAAGTCACCTAGGACCATCAGTTTGGATGACTTCAATGCTGCGTTGATGATGAAGTCTGCTACTTCCTGCAGGAACAATTTCTCACCCTCAGGTGGACGGTACATGAGAATGATCCTGCAGCCCACACCTGCTACTACGGTAAGCTCAAATGAGCTAGCCCCCTCAACAGGTGCACCAGTAAGGCCCAATTCCGATCTAAAACAGATAGCTAGCCCCTGCCCCTGTGGTCCGATCTCGAGCAGTGTATCACCAAGAACCCGTCTGGGACCGCCGCCTCCAGGATGGGTCCCGTGTTGTCATCAAGCCAGGTCTTGGTGATGAAAGCCAGGTCTTCTGTCCCAACAAGCTCAGCAATGATTGCTGTCTTGTTCCTAACAGACCTGGCATTGCATAACACCACTTGAGTCAGACTGGGTTCCGGGGCTGACCAAGTTATCTGCCCAGAAATACTGGAGCCCTTGGGTATGGTAACCTGACATGGAGGATCACGGTCTAGAGACCATTTCACCCCAGGGCATCTCCTAGACTGTACAACCCTGATATGGCCACCCCGCCCCCCCCAAAGTCCAGGACCCCAACCCACCTCTGCTTCTTATTAACAATACCCAAAGCCCTACAGCAGTTATAAACCACTGCAGGCAGAGGAGAATAAAAGGGCCGAAGATCCCGGACTTCGGAGAGGGAGTAGTGCCTGACCAGGAGAGCAGCAGACCAACACATCTTCCGCCAATAATAAAGCTGTACTTCCCCCACCCCTTAAAAGAGATATAAGACGAACACAAATAATCCTACAAAAAAATACCCACTCTCCCCCAAATTTCTACCTAATAACAATATTAAACTCAATTAAGTAAACACCACAAAAGAACAGAAAATTATGCAATACTAAGATAATGCAAAATATGATACACCGGAGTCCTCTCACCACTCCAGTTTTAATTGTCCAGAATAAGTCACCCCCACTGCCTCTCACACAGTGGGAGAAATAAAAATGTAATAAACCGGAGTCCTCTCAATACTCCAGTTTTTAAAAGTCCTGAATGGAATAGCCACTCCAAAAGTGAACACCTGACTATCTCGGTGAAAAATGGGCCAACAGACTCGATGTAGCCCACCTGAAGACGGTCAGACCCAGGTCCAGCTCACAGTATGTGGACCACAGCTTCAAAATCACTGCACAGATCTCTTCCAACCACACTAGTCTGAACTCGCTCCAGGCAAGGGGAGTGCTTTCAGAGACAACCAACTCTCATCGCTGGGCTGAGACAGCCCAGTTGGGGAGATCACAACTTTGATGGAGGACACTGTCAGAGAAGAACAGAGCAAATTCCTCACACTTAGCTGTTGAAACTACTCTAACTGGCTGCAAGCAGGCCACGTGAAATAGTGTGTCTTCAGTCCAGAGGAACTGAGCTGGTCTGTTTTTTACCTGCGGCAATATCCTTGAACAGATAAGCTGCCTTCTTATGGGAGATTGCCCTCTGATAATCACCATAGTGAGTTCTCAGAGCCAGCCTGTCCTCCTCAGACCATAATCTATGCCCATGGTGTGTCAGCTTCAGATCTCTGGTATTCATGTCCTTGAGCTCCCCATCAAACAAGGGGAATCTCAAGTGAGAGGACCTGACTCACATATGGACTGGAATGACAGAATTCAGCGCAGAGGTGGCAGCCTATTATAGGCCACTACCACCTCATTTGAGTCAACCGTGCAGGCAGCACTCACTTCCTAGAGGTCCATTACCACCAATAGACCCTCTGGGGGCAGCCCCCTTAAAGGGTGGTAGCGGACCAACTCAGCAGGGGAATGGCTCAAGGTGGGCCAAAACAAGAACTGCACTGTGCAATGAACCAACCATACAACTCAGTCAATCTTGAGATCAGCTATCTCAAGCCCCAGTGAGAATACTGGGTCAAAGGCATGACTGTGGCTATGTATCACAGAAGCAACTGCTTGTGCAAAGCCCAGCAATGTCATCAGCTGGAGGAAGTCTTGTCCAAACTGTGACAGTTCATCATCAATCCAAGCACTGAAGTCACCCAGACCAACACCTAGGCAATTCAGAGCCCTCAACCACAGGCAAAACTGCAGGAGCTGCTCCCTGCCCACTAAATGGCCAAAACAGACTCTGTCCCATCCCCCTGGGCATTCGCTCATCCTCATGCAAAACTGGAGGAGCTGCTCTCCACCCATCGAACGGCCAAAACAGCTCTGCCCCATCCCCCTGGGCATTCCCTCGTCCGCAGACAAAACCACAGGAGCTGCTCCCTGTCCATCGAACAGCCAAAGCAGCCTCAGCCCTATCCCCTTGGGCATTCCCTCATCTGCGGCAAAACCACAGGAGCTACTCCCCACTCACTGAACTGCCAAAACAGGTACGACCACTGATCTAGCAATGTACACAGCGCCCCAGCTAACAACTCCAGTTCAAATTTGGCACCATTCTTCAGCTCTTTGTCGTGAGCGTGACCAAGGACTTAGACTTAATTTTTAATTCTGGGATCTGAGGAGGCACATACAGACCCCTTCACTAACCATCCCACATTAGATATAACATTTATCTTGGGTTTTGATTTAATTCTGTCCCTCTAGCTCTGGGTTATAATTTAAAATCCAGAGCGAGAGAGCGCAGCGCTTGGTGATCTATCTTGCTGTGGTACCCTCCAGACTAAGTACAATACCGCTCCTCAACATCTTAAAAGCAGCTCCTTATTTTATTTTATTCTTTGCAATTTTGGGCTAAGATTAGGTAGAGCTCCCAGATTTACTTCACTGGAGCAAGGCTATAGTCCAGTGGAGCTGCAGTAAGCCCTCAGCCTTCCAGTTTCTGTGCCCGGATTAAAACCCTGGTTTAATCTCCCCAAACTTGGTCCATCCACAGGATCCCACCTGTTAAATTAATTCCATTTAGTGGCTCGCTTGTAGGTACCTTGGTATTTAACAAATCTGTCTGTAGCCCTGTTTTCCCCTAAGTTAATTTTCTTGTGTGAAGAGTTAGTTTTTCTTATGTGGTCGTGAGCTAACTGTGTTTGGGAGGGCTTACCAGAGTGATTTTTCGGCCCACCCATCCCGATACTCTTTACATCCACTTTCTCCGCTGAGTCCGGCCCCCACCATCATCGGTTCAGCTGGCACTCTCCCTCTCTTAAAGGGGCTGGTACCTACTTGCACACTACGCTACTTTTCTGTTCAGCCAGGAAAGTGACCCTTAACTTTCTAAGCCTGCAGCTCTATCCTGTCACCCTAGCTCTGCCTCACCTCTTATTTCCACACTGGTGAAAGATGATGTTAACATTTCTGTTAAACCTCCTATTCATCACTCCTATGTTGCCACTCCCTCACCCCCCCCCCATTCAATAACAGCAATATGCAGGAACATATACTAGACACACCCTTCTCCAAACTAACATGGGATTCAATCCAACTTCTGGCCCCAATGACAAGGTGCTCTGAGACCACCTCTGGCAATCCCACTATGTCCCCCTTCTGCCATGTAACAAGAACAGGGAACCCAGGAGAACGCACATACTCTATCCTACCAGCTCAGCTGAATATGCTGATAATCTCCACTAAAGTGAGCAATAATAAAGCCAACTCCCACAGCAAATCCTATATAATGAAACATTTAAAAATAAAGTTCTTAGAATAGCCTGGCTACTCCTTCTACTCTCAGGAAATGTTAATCCAAACCCTGGACCTGGCACTGGGGCATCATTACCAACTACAGTTCATAAGCCTGGGGCAATAACAATTGCATCTCTCAACATTTACAGCCTGCTAGAAAAACATAATGCCCTCCAGTTCTGGATGACCCAACACAAACCAGATGTCATCTCAGTAGTGGAAACCTGGCTTACTCCAAGAACCCCTGACTTGGCTATCCAGCTGGAGGGCTGCACAACTTTCAGGGTGGACAGGCAAAGAGAACAAGGGGGAGGATGTGTCATTCATGTTAATGACTCAGTTCAATGCAGGCCACTCCCCATCCCACCCTCTGGTGGAAGATCACAAATTCTTGCAGTCCAAGCTCAACTTGGCTCCCAGGGAAAGTGTATCACTGTAATCTCAGTGTACGTACCCCCTAAAGATCAAGTAGCTGGTTTCAAACTAGCCTTTGATTATTTATCTAATAATCACCATCACTCAGAAATCACAGTGTTAGGGGACTTCAATATAAACTGGTTATCCCCTGATGCTGCACCTTACCAGGATGCCATAGCGGCCATAGATATGGTCCAACTCATTCAATCCCCCACTAGAGTAAACTACTGCACTGGTTTAAGTACTCTTATAAACTGGGTTCTAACCAACTGGCCACAAAGAATAACTAGAACCACTGTGCTAGCCGATTCTTATTTATTTATATTATTTATTTAATTTTGTTGACTGGGTAAACACACTGGGACCTTGATAGTCCCTTTTTCAGGGGTGACCCGGGATTAATCACAGGTAAAAACAATCCATGACAGTACATTGCAATAACACGTTGACATTTTGTAAGTTATACAGTGAACAATAGGTGGGAGAAAAACGGATGTGGCAATGTTTACAATACAAATTCTAGAATACCAATATGGCAAGTTTCTGACAGTAGCACCTAATGTAGGTCAGTTAAATAATTGTCATGCATGTTTACAGACAAAGTTGCAATAGGGGATTACCTATCCCAGAGGAGAATAACTATTTCAGCGACAGCAAGTGCATTGATTAAGTTTTAGAAGATGAGCATTAAGTCCTTTTTTGAACTCCCCCAAGAGAATTACATGCCTGTAACCTAGCAGGAAGAGAGTTCCAGATGGGTGGGATGCTGGCAGAGAATGACCACTGTCCCAGGGAGGACTGAACTTTGGGCACAGTGAGGAGCTGATGGCTCGAGGATTGAAAGAGTCTACTGTTTTGTTTGGCAGACAATGTTGTAACTAGGCTCTGTGGAGCATTATCTGACTGTAGTTTGTAGGCTAAGTATAAGGATGGGGTGTTTATGTGATAATGGCAAACGCCTAAGGGCGATCACCATTGTATCCTTTGATCAAAGTGCTGAAAACCTTTTCGGCAGTCTGACAACCCAGCACACAGGACAATGGCACCAGGAGATTTTTTACTGCTTTCTGTGGGGGCTTGCACCCACCACACATCCCTCGTGGGGCTTCACCTGTGCTCTACTTAAGGATTCTCAACTCCAGGGGATGCATGTGGGGGTGAAAGCAGTAAAAATAAAGGTTCAGGCGCGCCAATAAAATCACACCAGCACCTGTACCTGAACCCGGTACCTCACCCACCCCAACCACTAGCCAACCCCCGATGCCACGATGCAGCTTGGCCATCCACTGCAGTGCTACCCCTACAACCCTCCACCCTCCCTGCCCACGCCACTGGTGCTTGCTCCCCCGCATGCGCACACATAGCGACATCCCTGTCACCCAGTTCACCCACCCCCACATCCAGTCGCCCCCCCATCACCGTAAGTGATTGTGCCGGGAAGGAGTCGCCGTTACGGATGGCGCCCTTCTCCATGCGCTCGCCTCATGGGTTACCAAGGATTCAAGGCTATCTTTCAATGGGGGCCAAAACAGGGCTTGGAGTGCCAGACAATGGTGCTCCCTTGGCAGAGCCCCAATGGCAAAATGGCACACCCTGTGGTAAAGGGTACTGAGTTTTTGCATTTCACTACCTTTTACAGTGAGTAGCACTGGTGACCTGTACAGTAGGGTGGGTAGTAGGATTCCTGCAGCAATCCTTTGCTGGGATTCCTGTGTGTGGAAAGGGCTGAGGTGGTACAGTAGCCCAAGTTTCCGATTCAGAGCCTTTGAGAGTTGTTCGATATGTGGCCTGAAAGTCCAGCTGTGGTCTAAAGTTACCCCTAAGTACTTTATCGTGTCAGCTACCTCAATACTTGTACCATTTCTTTGCAAGGTTTGGAGTTAGAATTGAGGTTCTGTCTGTTCCCGCACTAGCTGAGCCAAATAAAATAGCCTTTGTTTTTTTACTATTTAACAAGAGTCGGTTGATAGCCAGCCAACCCTTGAGGAGTTGCAGGTCATTTGTCAATGCACTGTTCAGTGAGCTCAGGTCCTTGGAGGACCTGTAGAGCACTGCATCATCTGCATACAGAAATATGTTTTCCTCACCACAGTGCTTTGGCATGTCATTAATAAATGCAGAAAATAATAAGGGCCCCAGGATGGAACCCTGTGGAACCCCATCTTGAGTTAGGCAGTTCCCTGACTGCGAACCTTACCATCTGACGAATTAGGATCTTCCCCGAAGGTGGTCGGTGAATCATCGAACTGTAAGGCCATCTAAGCCAATGAGTTTAAATTTCTTTAGGAGCAGCTGATGGTCAACCAGGTCGAAGGCCTTGGTGAGGTCCATGAAGATCAACCCAGTGGACTGGCCATTGTCTAGGGCTGAGAAAATGTGATTCTATCAGTGACCACTCACCAGTCATATGCTCCTGGACAAACAAGACCCCGAACTCCCCCCCAAAAAAACAATAACCACCAGAGTTGTAAAAGCTGGACAACTTTTCTCCCTAAAAACATACCTCCTTCAGCTAGATTGGGTGGCGGTCTACGCTGCCAGTGATGTGAATGCTGCTCTCAAGTGCTTTATCGACACATTAACATGGCCTGCTATATCTTTGCTCCTCTAAAAATGAGGAAAATCAAAGGATCCAGAAAGTCGTGGATCACACCACAGCTCCTTGAGCTTATGAGGGACCAGAATAATCTGTGGCACAGGGATAAGAGATCTGGGTCTTCCTCTGACCTACAGAACTACAAAGCAGCACGTAAGTGCACAAATGCCATCAGCATTGCAAAAAGATCCCACTTTAAAAGTGAATTGGACAACTCCTGGGGTGACAGCCGCAGATTCTGGGACAATATCAAAACCCTAACAGGTAGTGCAAGAAAATCACCTCCGTCGCTAATTAACATCGAGGGCGTGATTATCCAGGATCCCAAAACCATCGCAGATGGCTTCAACAAGGCCTTCACAGACCTTAGTGGTGTGCTTCCTCTGGACAATCTTTAACCTGTGGCTAGCTCCGCCACATGTTGTACCAACATCCTTCCAACATACATAACACCTCCCTTCTACCTGAAGGTAATCTCTACAACTGAGGCTAAAAAATACCTGGAAAAAGTCCTCGGAGAAAACTAGATCCAGTGGGGATTTGCTTGATCTGAAGATCATAGCTCTCACCCTGGATGCTTTACTCTCCTCTCTAACCTGGATCCTAAACCTCTCAATAACCACGGGCAAGTTCCCCCAGTGCTGGAAAGCTACGGTGGTCACCCCAGTCTTTAAAAGTGGGGACAGAACCAGCCTGGACAACTACCGGCCAATCTCAATTCCCCCCCACAAGGTACTAGAGAGGATGGTATACAATCATTTAGGTGCGTACCTTGACAAGTACAGCCTTCAATGCCAGGAACAGCACGGCTTTCGGAAAGCACACAGTACTTCAACAGCATTGGTTGAATTTACCAGCAATATTCATGAAGCACTTGATCGAGGGCTCTTGGTGGGGGCCACTTTCATCGATCTCATCAAGGCCTTCGACACAGTCAACCATGACTTGCTTCTCGCCCTTCTCTCCAACATTGAAATATCATCTGTCTGTCTGGGCTGGTTCCAGAGTTACCTCTCTAACAGGACACAGCAGGTCAAGATTCAAGATGTTCTATGTGACCATTGGCTTGTCAACAGAGGGGTGCCCCAAGGCTCCATACTGGGCCCCCTGCTGTTCAACCTGCTTCTAAATGAGCTCCCTAAAGTTTGCCAGAATAAGATCATTCTATATGCAAACAATGCTGTACTTTATACTTGTCACCCTACTCTGGAAGAACTGGAAGAAGGGATGCAAGCCGACTTTACTGCCGTGGAAAAATCATTCTTTCAGTCCAAACTCTTGCTCAACTACTCAAAGACTAAAACAATGTTGTTTGCCTCTCATCAAAACCGTCATAAGTCCCATCCCCTCAATATCTACAATAATAAGTTTGATACACTCAGAATGGTCAACACCTTAAAGTGCCTTGAGGTCTTCCTTGACAGCTCTCTCTCCTACAGCCAGCACATAGACCATGTAGCCAAGGCAGCTAGTGCCAGACTAGGTCAGCTCTACTGGAACAGGCAATGCCTCACAGAGAGTGCCATCAAACTCGCAGTTAACAGCTCCGTGCTCTCTATCATTGATTATGGTCTGGTAGTCGGTATGATACAGCACTAAGGAGAATCAAGACTGTCTTAAACAAAGCCTGCAGACTAGTCCTGGGTGCTGACCATTTATTCATACATGTGAACTGTACTCAAGTACTGGCTGGCTAAACTTGAATAGCAGAATACAGTACCAAGTTTGCCTATTAGATAATAAAAAACACCCTTGGCCTTGCACTCCCAGGTGTGCAGCAACTGCCAATAAATTCCACTTACTCCAGACTCACCAGGGGGTCAAGAAAAGCTGCCTTCATTATTCCATTCCACCAGACCTCACTAGGGCAACAGTCCTTTAAATACATGGCCCCCTCTGGATAAATACCCTCAGCTGTGAGCTGATTGCAGAAACAAAACTAGGCCCATTTAAAGCCAAACTGCTACAGAACCTGGCCACTCTCAATAACTGCGACTGCGTTACTATTGCCTAATCCTACTTGTTTTGCCACCTTATTTGCCCTGCAGAGCACCCACCTCCCTCCCCCACTTCCCCACCTGTTTTTTTTTGAAAATAGTAAACTTTATTGAAAATTTTCATAATTCTAAAAAACTATTATAGACATTTTACAGTTTCAGTTGTAAGTTCTCACATCTCATTAAGAGTTCAAGCACTGAGTCCCATCAACATTCAGGAATCAGTTAGTTTGGACATGAATATATAGATTTGTGACAGCAGTCATGTTGCAGCCCTGGGGCGGGGTGAGTATAATAGATATACATTGTGTTCTTATGCACCCCTTCCCTTGGTCATCTGTGTCTTGCTCAGATCAGTACTCTGCTTTGAGGCAGGATCTACTCTTGGTAGTAGCAGGAGGGTTTCTAACCCACTCCATCTGCTAAGGTACTGTTTAGGATTGTCTCTCATGTAACAAATCATCTTTTCTGTTCTTAGTGCCTCCAGAATGGTATTGAGCCATTCATCGTATGTTGGCACTTTGTCATCCAACCAATGTTTTAAGATTAGCTTCTTCACCATTGCCGAGATAAGTGTAATGTGGAATCTCCTGTTTCCCATGAGCTTGTCTAGGCCTAGGCCCAGAAGTCAGACTGCATGGGAAAAGGCTTCCTCCAGACACAGTAAAGGATCTAGGTTGGATTTCACCCACTCCCATAGTGGTTTTGCCCTTGTTCAGTCCCATAAAATGTGTTTTAGTGTGCCTGTGTCTGTCTGGCATCATGAGCATTTGTCAGAGCTTAATTTCCCCATCTTATGGAACTTGACTGGGGTTAGGTACAAGTTGTGGTTGATGTTGAATTGCATAAGTCTAAGCCCATCAAATTTCAGGTATTTGTAAGTTCCTCTCCAGACAGCAGTTGTGATCGTGGGTGATTTGAGTTCTGGGAATTCTTTCTGCCAGTATGTGCATGCAGTGTTTCTCTGCTCTGTGCAGGCATGTAGGAGTTCTTTATAGATAAGAGAAACTGTGTGCCTTTGGGTTGATAGAGTTAGTAGGTGGTCCCATTTGGCGAGGATGCTTGTGTTCCATGGTTTGGGACTGAGCGATGCATGAAGCATGTGTCGTATTTGGAGGAAGAGGAGGGCTGGTATTTGGTTGGTTTCATTTTCTGTTCAAAGGCAAGACAGGTGAGGATGGTGTCATTTTCCAGTAAGACACCAAGAGTGTTTCATTCTACGCTGCCCATAAAGTTGGGCGGTAGGGGTGCTCTGTTTATTTTAAAGTTAGGAGTTTGGGTTATTGGTTGGGTTGGGTCCATTTTTGGGTTAGAATCCAGGAGGTTGTGTAATTGTTTGGAAACCAGCTTCGAGATGCCAGTGGGTGAGTTTTTCAGTCTGTTGGGTAAGGCCTTGTGTGGTATGCAGGATAGTGCTTTCATGCTAATGTCTGTGGACTGGCATAAGTCTGTTTCTATTACCTTCCACAATGGGGTGTATGCATTCCTGTGCTGGTCCTTGGGGGCTCAAGACCATAGGAATTGGCTGGCATGGCTTGCTAAGTAATAGAGTCAGAGATCAGGGAGTTGCAGACCTCCCAACTCCTTCCTCTGGGTTAGTTTGTGGAATGCTCTGCGCGGGGGTTTGCTGTTCCACAAAAAGGTGGCTAGTGTGGTTTGGACTGTACGGAAGCAGGTGGTTGGGAGGAAGTAACCTGTCATGGTAATGGGATAAAGTAGTCTGGGTATAACGTTCATTTTAATAATGTTGATCTGGACCCATAGGGTTAACTGAAACGCGGACCAGCATGCCAGATCCTGTTTGATCTGTGTTCGTTTGGCATCTAGGTTATCTTTCATAACTGACCCTTTGTCAAGAGATACTGCTATTCCCAGGTAGTTCATGGTGGTCAGGCACCAGGTGCCCCCCCCACTGTGCTGTGTGTGCTTTGTGTGTGTGGTGATTGAGGGGCATGATGTTGGTTTTAGATATGTTTAATTTGTATCCCCCTATCATCTCTAATTCTTTAAGTATGTTCAGGGTGGGAGGGATGGATAGTTCTGGTTTATCTAGATGTAATAGAATGTCATCTGCAAAAGCTGAGTGCTTGTATCTGTGTTTCCCTACCTGGATGCCTTATATGGGGTCTTCCTTGTTTATTCTCCTGATTAGTGGTTCTAAATATAGATTAAACAGGTAGGGTGATAGTGGGCATCCCTGTTGGGTTCCTCTTCTCAGTTCCAGGGGCTAAGAGAGAACTTTATTACACAGGACTCTTGCTGTGCATTGAGTATAGGAGCTGGATCCATTCAGTGAAAAGGGGTGGCAGACCATAGTGGTTTAAGGTTTCAAATAGGAATGGCCAGGATACCCTGTCAAATGATTTTTCAGCATCAATTGAGATGAGGGCTGCTGGTGAGTTCTCATCCCTGGCCGCTGCTATGATGTGATTCAGTTTCTTCATCTGGTCTGTGGGTAGCCTTCCCTTCATGAAACCCACCTGGTCTGGGCCTATGAGTCTGTCCCAGACTTTGCTCAACCTGGTTGCAAGTATCTTAGAAAGTATTTTAAAATCAGTATTGAGGAGGGATATTGGTCTGCATTTCCCCATCAATGGCACATCTTTAAGTGGTTTGGGGATTAGCATTATGTGTGCTTCCTGCAGGATCGGGTCCAGATCCGAGTTGAGTTTGGCTTTGTTGTATAGTTTGGTTAGAGGTTCTAGAACATCAGGTGTCAGGATCTTAAAGAAGTCTGAGGACAGACCATCAGGGCCTGAGGTTTTGTCTATGGGGGTTCTTATGGCTAGCTTCACCTCCTGTGTTATTATGGATGCTCCAAGGTCTTTGCCTGATTCACCACCTAGTTTCGGCAGGTCAGCTTGTGACAGGAACACATGGTATTCCTCTAGCTTTGGGGGGGGGGGAGTCTTGGGTGTAGAGTTTACTAAAATAGTCCTTGAAGGCTTTAACTAGTAGCTACCTCCCATGGATTGGCGATGGTGTTACCCATTTTGGATTGGATGTTCATAATTGTTTTGAATGCCTCTTGTTGTTTGATGCAGAGTGCCAATAGTTTCTTTGCTTTTTCCCCTTGGTCGACATACTTAGTTTTGGCTCTAAAAATGGCGAATTCGGCATGCTTCCTGAGGAGTTTGCTGAATTTTGTTCAAGCTTTACTAAGTTGGAGGAAGATGGGGGAGGATTTGTCCCTAGTTATCTTTTTCTCCATATCTCTGATTTCCTGCAGTAGCATCCTGCAGGCCTCCTCTCTCTTTCTCTTGCGTGTTGACACTAGGCGTATGAGTTCCCCCCTTATTGTACATTTGAAGGCTCCCCATATGTTTTTCTGCTCTTTGACAGAGTTGGTATTATGTTCAAAGAAGCATTTGCTCGTCTTTCTTATGCTGTCTAAGGTGGTTGGATCTTTGAGCAGGTTATTGTTTATTCTCCACATGAAATCTCGATCCGTGGCGTCCAAAGGGAGAAGAGTGAGGGTTACTGGCGCATGGTCAGGTATGACCATGGGGGAAATCTCACAGGCCTGGGTAGTGTACAGTGTGGATTTAGATATTAAGAAGTAATCTATCCTAGAGTTGGTTTTGTGGGCAGTTGAGTGGAAGGTGTATTCCTTATCTGATGGGTGTAGGACTCTTCACATGTCAATGAGGCCCAGTGAGCCCTGTAGTTCTTTGAAGGATCTTTGTGCTGGGGATTGTGAAGGTTCAAGTGGGTAACAGATGAACACATACGCCAGATTTCTTGCCTATACTCAACTCAAGGACTTATGTGTTAAATGGCTACAGCCCACAATGAGAACATTAGAACAGATCCTAGAAATAATTCCTTCTTTTATTTACAGGACAAAAATTAAGCGGACTGTTTTCGTCAAAATTAAACAATAAAGCATGAAGAAAATAACAACTTAAATATGGCTTCAATGCAGCAGTAGTCCCAAAGCATATATCCAAAATGACTAGTAGGAACTAGTCCCAATGAGTGTTGCATCTCCACTTTTAGTCGTTGGGTTTGACCGTGAACAGTTAGTGTGGTTTTCTGTAGCAGATAGTAATGTATGTCCCCATGTATACAGGTGACCCCAGTTGTTGGCCCTCCCGGTACTGGTGAACAGTTCAAAACATTACCTTGCACTAGGGTCTGTCTACTGCCTGAGTCCAGTAACCCCTGTACCATTTTACTTTCAAGATGGACTGGAACTGTATATTGTCCCCAATTAGTAAGGGCTAGATGTGTGAGTTCAGTTTTTCTTTTTGGGCAGAACCTTGCTATATGACCCTTCCCTTTGCAATCATGGCAGATTATGTCTGGATTATAACCCCTTCCCATTTTGGGATTCTGCCTTGCCCCAGTTGCAATACTGTTTCCACTGGCTATAATGGTTCTTACTGGTGTTTGATGGGTACTGGGTGGTACGGTACCTTTCTGTCTATGAGGTCTTGCTGCCAAGTAATCTTCAGCCAAATGTATTGCAACGTCGGCTGCCTCTGGACGATGTTCTTTTACCCAGAGTTGAACATCCTATGGAATGATTCAAATAAACTGTTCCAATATAATGACTTCCAGAATCTTTTCTAATGTTCTCGTTGTGGGCTGTAGCCATTTAACACATAAGTCCTTGAGTTGAGTACAGGCATCTTGGGGGTTTTCTGCTGTCTGGAACCTATATGAGAGAAATCTCTGCCTATAGGTTTCTGTATTGATGTCATATCTCTTCAGTATAGCTGATTTCATTCTGTCATAATCATTAGCATGAGCTATGTCCACATGGCTATATGCTAGCTGTGCTTTCCCAGTCAGATAGGGTGCTAGCCGTATAAACCATTGATCTCTTGGCCACATACATGCAAGGGCCACCCTCTCGAAAGTCATTATATAAGCTTCAATGTCATCGCTTTCAGATAACTTTACTATCTTAATGTCTTTTTGTACACCACCAGGGAAGGCAGGAGGTTGATGAACACCTAAGGCCTGTATAGCCCGCACCATATCTGTCCAATGGGCTTCATTAGAAACATAGAAACATAGACTTTGATGGCAGATAAGGACCGCTTGGCCCACCTAGTCTGCCCATTTCCCTACCTAGAAGATAAGCTGCAGATCCTATTTAACCAACAGCCTATTTCTTCCTACCCCCCACAAAAATTGCCTTATGTCTGTCCCATGCATTCTTGAATTCTCCCACAGTTTTAGACCCCACAACCTCCTCAGGAAGGCTGTTCCATGTGTCCACAACCCTCTCTGTGAAAAAATACTTCCTCACATTGCCCCTGAGCCGTCCCCCCTCTATCTTCAAATTGTGTCCCCTTGTTCTTGCACATCTCTTTTTCTTAAAGATGCTACACTCTTGGACTTTGTTGATTCCACTGAAGTACTTAAACGTTTCTATCATGTCCCCCCTCTCCCTCCTTTCCTCAAGGGTATACATATTAAGCTTCTTTAGTCTCTCTTCGTATGGCTTGTCTTGCAGACCCTGCACCATTTTAGTTGCCCTCCTCTGAACTGCCTCCATTCTGTCAATGTCCTTGCGGAGATGGGGTCTCCAGAACTGGACGCAGTACTCCAGATGGGGTCTCACCAACTGTCTGCACAGGGGGATAACAACTTCCTGTTTTCTGCTGGTGATACCTCTCCCTAGACATCCCAGTATCTCCCCAGCCCTCCCTACCACCTTCTCGCATTGCTTGCCAACCTTAAGGTCATCTGATATGATTACCCCTATGTCTATTTCCATTTTTGTTGTTGTTACTACCTCCCCCCCATTGTGTAATCTTCCCCTGGGTTTTTGTTTCCCAGGTGCATTACTTTGCACTTCTTTGCATTGAATCCAAGCTGCCATACTTCTGACCATTCCTCCAACCTTGCCAAGTCCCTTCTCATCCTTTCCATGCCTCCTTGTGTATCAAGCCTGTTGCAGACCTTTGTGTCATCTGCAAAGAGGCATACTTTTCCTTCCAGTCCCTCTTCAATGTCACTTATAAAGACATTAAAAAGGACTGGACCCAGTACTGAACCCTGCGGTACCCCACTAGTAACCCCTCTTTCTTCAGAGTGGACTCCATTTACAATTACCTTCTGTGTCCTGTTGTTCAGCCAATGTTTTACCCAGGCTACCACCTTGGGACCCACTCCCAGGCTGGTTAATTTGACTACTAATCTTTTGTGTGGGACTGTGTCAAATTCCTTGCTAAAGTCTAGGTAGGCCATGTCCACAGCCCCTCCCTGGTCTACTACTTTGGTCACCCAGTCAAAGAAATCAATTAGATTCGTCTGACATGACCTTCCCGCTGTGAACCCATTCTGCCTTAGGTCCTGTGCCCCACTGGCCTCTCCGTCTGCCTTTGTAACTCCACCTGGCCTATACACAACTATCTAAGGAGCTCCTGGGATTTTTGAGGGGGCGTTTCGTCCTCTGACCATCCCCCACTTGCCTGAGCACCTATTTCCTCTCCTTCCTTTGGGACTTCCATCTTTAGTTGAGCTGGTAATGATTTACCTTCTTTCCATCTTACCACCAACGGTAGTCCAGAGAGTAATGGCAACTGATACTTGGCTGCTACAGCACTTGTAGTTGCTCCAGGAGGCCGCTTCTTATCCACTTTGTCCTGTGACATCAGCTGTCCATCAAGGTCTTTTCCAGATCCTCCAGTTGGGAAAACGTTTCACCAGGGGCTCACCAACTGAGTCCCACTTTTGATACCATATGTAAAAGTTCAAGTGGGTAGCAGATGGACACATTCGCCAGATTGGAACTGAAATTCCTTTTTTTATTTACAGAACAAAAATTAAGCGGACTGTTTTCGTCAAAATAAAACAATAAAGCATGAAGAAAATAACAACTTAAATATGGCTTCAATGCAGCAGTAGTCCCAAAGCATATATCCAAAATGACTAGTAGGAACTAGTCCCAATGAGTGTTGCATCTCCAACACCCAACTCGAATTTGACTTGTCTTTCTCAATACTGGGTATATAAAGAAAGACATAGGTCAGGACTGGTCCATTTTAGTTGTCACTCATGTCTCATTTAAATACACATATTGTATACGCTCTATGACTCCTTTTATTATTTCCAAAGGACATAGTTATACATAATACTGTATCTAAGGGTACTCTTTATAGTCTGGATCCAGTTTGTAATCTAAGAGGCATTCTGCATGTCCCGCCTTTACTTGGGCTCTGAATAAAAGTATGGACAATAATACTATACTCCGGTTAAGTTAAAGAAATGGGGTCTCTTGGACTGTAACTTATGTGTTAAGTGTTCTCGGGAGGAGGGAACACTTCTTCACTTATTTTGGTCCTGCCCCAAAATCTCTTTTCTATGGGACTCTATCAAGGTTTCCCTGGACCCTTTACTGGGTCTACAGGAGTATTTCACGCCTGATATTTGTCTCCTAGGGGACTTGTCTTCTATTAGAGTTAAAGTGAGAAGGTTTCATATCTCTATGACAGCGTTATCTGTCAAGAAGCTTATCTTACGCCACTGGAAAGACAAGTCCACTCCAACTTTTCAGGAATGGGCGAATGAAATTCCTGCCAACCTGTGTGTAGAAAAAGCAGTTGCCAGCCTCCACAACAGATTGTCTGTTTATACACAAATATGGGATCCCCTTTATTCTCTAATTCTAGTTGCTCAGACTTAGTTGTGTTTTAGTACAAATTGCCCTGTAAGTTCCTGTATAATGACTTTATACTTATGGGCCACATGGATATGTTACTGCTGTATGAGGAGGAGGGAGGGTGGGGCAGTTTTACCTCAATAAGTTGCTGTATCTTTGCTTCATTCTCATGGTAACTGCCTTTTATTGTGGAAAAGCTCTTAATAAAGTTTGAATTGAAAAAAAAAAGTATGGAGAATGAGGCCAGCCGGGTCTTAGAGCATACAGCTGAATTCAGGTAACAGCAGCAGAAGACCCCATTTGCAGTTTGGTAAGTCCTGTCACAACAACGTGCATTGCTAAACAAAACCTTCTCTCCATAGAGGTGTTTGATACAGAAGCACAGCAGGTTTGACTTGCATTTGCAATCGATGTGGATTTAAACTATGTCCTTCAGTAGTGCTGCAAACACAAGCATTATTATGCAGCTTTCTAGCAGTAGCTCGTAACCGCTGCAACCCTGGGCACCTTTGTGGATCTTTTTCCTGCGCACCATCAAGAAGGTAACACAAAAATTTTGTCCGGTTTCAAAAGGGGACAGTATAGCTGTAGCAATGGGGTTCCTAAAGAACACAATTCCGTATAACAGCGGCACATATAACCTCGCTAAGTACACTTTTCTAAACATACTGAACGTTCTTATTTTGGGCACTTGCCCTGCATATTATTCTGTCTCTCACTCTTTTATGATCTCCCTCATTTCACTGGAAACAGGGGAGGTACCCAAAGACTGGAGGACAGCAGATGTAGTCCCCTTATACAAAAGTGGGAACAAAGAGGAAGCAGGGAACTACAGACCAGTCAGCCTCACCTCGGTAGTGGGAAAGATCATGGAAGCACTACTGAAGGAGAGATTGGTGGAACATCTGGTTGTCAATGGACTACAGGACCCAAGGCAGCATGGTTTCACCGGGGAGGTCATGGCAGACCAACCTCATTGAATTTTTGACTGGGTGACTAGGGAGGTGGATCAGGGAGGGCAGTGGACATGGCCTATCTGGACTTCAGCAAGGCCTTTGACACTGTGCCACATAGAAGACTATTACACAAACTGGGGAATATGGGTGTGGGCAGGACAGTAGTGTGGTGGGTAGGTAACTGGCTGGGTGGCAGGACACAGAGGGTGGTGGTAAATGGCTGTCACTCCACAGAGGGAAGAGTGACCAGTGGGGTACCACAGGGATCAGTGCTGGGACCGGTACTATTCAACATCTTCATCAGTGACATTGCACAGGATCTAGAAGGCAGAATTTCACTGTTCGCTGATGACACAAAGCTCTGTAACAGAGTAGACACACCAGAGGGTGTAGACAGAATGAGAAGGGACCTGCAGAAACTTGAAGAATGGTCAAGGGTTTGGCAGTTGAAATTCAATGCAAAGAAGTGCAAGATAATGCATATAGGGCTACAAAAACCCTGGCACAATATATCAGTTGGGGGTGAGGATATAGCATGCACCAAGCAGGAAAGGGATCTTGGGGTTGTCATCTCTGATGACCTCAAGGTAGAAACAGTGTGACAAGGCATCAGGTAAAGCAAATAGGATGCTGGGATGTATAGGCAGGGGCATCACCAGCAGGAAAAGGAGGTCATAATTCCGCTATACAAGACACTAGTGAGGCCCCACCTGGAGTACAGTGTGCAGTTCTGGAGACCATACCTATGTAAGGACATAGACAGGGTAGAGAAGGTTCAGAGGAGGGCAACAAAGATTGTGCATGGGTTGCATCACAAGTCCTATGAAGACAGGTTGAAGGAACTGAACATGTACTCCTGGAGGAGAGGAGGGAGAGAGGATATGATAGAGACATACAAGTATCTTACAGGGAGGAACAGGATGCAGGAAAACACTATTTTTAAGCGAAAAAGATGTTTCAGGACTAGAGGCATGGGATGAAGTTGGAGGAGGAGGACGATTCAGAGGAAACATGAGAAAGAATTTCTTCACAGAACGGGTGGTGGACAAGTGGAACACCCTGCCAGAGGAAGTGGTGGGAGCTGAAACAATCACGGGATTTAAGAATGCATGGGATAGACATAAAGGAATTCTAGAGGTCAGGGGTAAGGGGAAATAGACTTCTAGGAAAACAAACTGAACTTACAAGCTCAAATGGGCAGACTAGGTGGGCCATAGGCCCTTATCTGCTGACACTGTCTATGTATCTATGTATCTATGTATTTTCCAAGCAGTGCAAACACCTGAAATAACAGCTTTTTTTAGGGTATGTTTGTTTTTTCCCGTTCGTGCTGCATATCATATACATTACCAATGAGGCTATTCTGGCAAATGCTAGTCAATTTAGGCACAGAAAATACAGACAGACTTGTATTCCTGTGTCCTTCATAAGGACTTCTAAAACTTAAAACTGATGCCATCCAACTGGTTGCTGCCAACAAAGTGGGGGGGGGGATAAACAAAAGGAAGACAAACACAAACAATATAGACAGACAGGGAATACATGGGTGACCAGTCCATGTAAGACATACACATTTTAAACAAATAAGGCTACATATATCAGAGGTAGAGACACAAAAGGAAACCCTTCAGGCAGACCCGTGGATAGATTAAGAGGAACCTTCCACAGGGATATACCTGAGCGTCACAGCTGTGATCTGTCCATTGTGTTATCCAGCACTAGGTTCCAGTCCCCGGCAAGGATGGTAAGTTGTGTCTGCAGTGTTGACAAGATGGCAAGTAGGGCAGTGTAAAATTGTGGTTCATCTGTATTTGGGCCATATATGTTGGCTAGAGTTATTTTGATCTGTCCCAATTTGCCCTTTAGAATTAAGAACCTCCCTTTTGGATCTGCGTGTTGTTCTTCAGTTTCGAAGTGGATTGATCTGTGTATCAGTATTGCCACCCCTGCTTTCCTGTTGCTGTCTCCTGCCATAAATGCCTGCCCCACCCAATCTCTTCTCCATATGTGGACTTGTTGGGATGTAGTGTGTGTTTCTTGTAGGAGGGCTATGTTGGTTTTTATGGATCTTAAGTGTTTAATGACCTGATATATTTTTTATTTTGTTTGTGCACCCTTAATATTCCACGTGGTGTAGTGATCGGTATTAGTCATTGGGAGGCGGGGTGTGTGTTTGCATAGATGTGGATTTACCAAGGGATGGAGTTCCTGTACTCATTGGCAGTTTTGTATAATGTTCTGGTTCAGAGCGTTGATGGGCTCTCCCTGTTCCCCCCGGGGGATTGGGTTTGCCTTGTGGCAAGTGTGATCTGAGCAAGCACTTACATGTTAGTTTTAATTGTACAATGAAGAGCACTGTCCATATGAGAACCTTTGAAGTACACATTACTAATCTATAAAAGAAATAAACTACATGGAGACTAAATATCAAAGCTAATAAAAGAACTAAAAGCTGTTTGATTGAAGTAAGTTGTATTCCATGGTGGGTCTCGTTCCTTCCCACCTCCCAACCGGGTATCTGGGGTGGGGGAGAAGGAAGGGATTGAGGCCCCTTTACATCTGGTCCATAATATACTCCCATGGTGGCAGGTCCTCTCTGTCCGCTGTCCATGGTGTGGCCCTAGCCCTATTGTGGGGTAGGTGTGTGCCTAGGGTTTGGGGTTTGAGGAGGGGACTCTGGGGGTGTATGGTTCAGTCTCCTTCCAGACAAATTCATGGAGGGGGTCTGGTTGGGTGGTTTCAGTAGCTGTGCTTGGGGGGGCAGCTAGGCTCCCTGCTGGTAGTTCCTTGTTCTGCTGTGGGATAGGGAACTGTTTGATGATGCTGCGGTTTGGCTGGTGTGAGGGTAGGGGTCGGTGGAGGGGATAGTGATGCCTGCAGCAGTGTCTGGGTGGTAGTACTTTTCTGAGGCCCCTTTTGACTCTGGCAGCCCATTCACTAGCAGTAGCTATGGGGATGCTCCCCTAGAGGATACAAGGTCTCGCTGTGCATATATTTGAGTGTCCGGCATGTGTAGCCAGGGCAGGTGATGCATACGAGAGCAGCTGCAGTTGATCTTGGGTGATGTGTGTGCATGACAGCCCAGGTAACAGTGCAGTGAGTACTTGTCTATCCTGGGGTGGGTGGGGGAGATGGGGTCACCCATAGGTCTTCATGTAGTATCTTATGGGTATTGGTCCCCAAATACAGATATATTTTACCAATACAACCCAGTAGCATGGGGGAAAAATACAATGTTAACATTACCCATTGGGGGGTTGTGTGTGAATGTCTCAAGGATTTCTGTTGTTCTAACCCCTGTGAGATATAGATTAGTGGGTCCCAAATCATGGTCTGCATTACACATTGTGGTTATTCTACTTGATACTTTAGGTACCCCCTCACGCACACTCATATACACACACTTACATACATACACACACACACACACACACACATGCACACACACATATATATATATATATATATATATATATACATACACTCCTAAGACAACCCATTTTGGCTTTGGTTTGGTACAGTGTTCTGCCCTTCTTTATAATTATGTGAGTCAGTAGCATTTACCTTATACCTTATTCAGTGCAGTGTTGTCTGAACACAAAGGCTTAGGATCTCTGCTTTGTCCATTTCTTAGTCTAAGTTGGCAGACCCCATACCGGTTGCACTGTCCAGGTCTGTGCCCATGTGCTGTGTTTAGTCTTTATGGGCTCTGGGGCTTGTGTTTGACTCATGTTCCCAGCTAATCAGGTTGTCTTTCCTGAGGGTCTTGTCCCTGCTCATGTTGATTGTTGATTGTCTGGTGGCTGCAGGGAGAGGTGGGGGGGATCTGTTAAAGTGCCTTGTCCTGTTTTCACTCTCCCTGTATCTTCCTTGCTAGTGGTCATTTGGCTTAGGCACTCTGTAGTGTGTTTGGATTGTCAGGTCTGTATAGGGCTGTGGATATGAGCTGGAGGCGTTCCCTTAGTCCTTCCTTTGTTTTTGATGTCTGGTCCTGCTGTTAATCACTGTCCCCTTATTAGTGAGAAGGCAGGGTAGATTTATTCCTGATTGGAATGGTTGGAATTTGCAGATATGTGTTCATTCTTTTGGGACAAAGAGAGTGTTCATGAGGCTGGAAAAGCAGGGAGTGTCCCAGGACAAGAAAGGTCATGAAATGCTCCGACCATGTTTGGTCTTAGATCCTTCCTTAATTGCCGACACCTTTCACTGATACTTTACAACAGTATCTCAGTTCATGTTCCCGTGCTGAATGGTTAGTTCTAGGACAGGACAGTCTCTTGTTAGAATAATAGTTTGGGATTGCTATGTAGTTTCCCTGTGGTCCAGAAGGAGTGAGTAAGGAGAGAGCATATTTTGTATCCCTCTTTAATGAAGTCCCCCTCCTTTTTTAAATAATTAACAAGGAAAAGAGTTAAAGAGAAAACAATTAGGATCTACAGTACCTTCATGAGGTGCCGTCTTTCAGATGAGATGTTAAACCGAGATCCCATCTGCCTGGATTGGTGGTAGTTCAGGTGGATGTTAAAGATCCCATGGCACGTATCGAAAAGAGTAGGGGAAGTTTTTATTGAACATCAACTGAACAGAAAAGAAAAATGAAAATGATACAGAGAAAAATATAAAACACAAAATAATTAAGTAACAGGAAAATCAGAATCAGTTATCCAAGGTAATAGTGTCCATAATTCCAACAAAGAGTCAGACGGCAAATGCTCTGCCTCTGAAAAATATATGGCCTTCAAATCATGTTCGATCCTTCAAATAATGATAAGAAGAGGCACATCCTGATTCTGTAAATTAAACAGACAACGAGCATTCCACACATGCCATTTGATTATTACAAAAATCAAATTTAACATATTAATATTCCAATGAGACCAAGTGAGGGGGAAAAAAACATATATCAAATTGTCATAAGTAATGAGAGCAAACAAGGGTTCACGCCATCTGGCAGCTAATAGAGTCCAAAAAGAAACAATAAATGTACATGAAAAAAAAAGGTGTGAAATAGTTTCTTCTTGTTGCTGACATTCAGGTCTGGAACAAAATCTGTCCTGTAGTGATTTGTGTTTATGGTTACATTTGACGTTGATACGTTCATGGCAGCTAAGCCAATGCAAGTCCCACATCTTTTGGGGAACCCTAGAATTACGAAGTAAAGTGAGCAAAATTAATAGAACGAAGTAAGGGATCCAAAAAAAAACATATAAAAGTGGACTAAGGGGACAGCCCTGTCTAACCCGTCTGTGTAGAGGAAGCATAGGGCCCTTCCATCCATTGACCAGTGGGACAACAGTTGCAGACCGATATAGCAACTGGAGTCTAGTCAGGGTATAATCAGGTACTTTATAATATCGAAGAGTAGACCATAAAAAATCATGATGTACGGAATCAAAAGCCTGCCGTTGGTCCAGTGAGAATATGAAACCATGTAAAACATTAGAATTTCCACGTTCAATCATTTCTCTAAGTAAAATCAGATGGTCCTGAATACATCTCCCAGGGACACTGCAAGATTGTGCAGTAGAAATCACATATATGGCCAACTTAGAAAGTCTGAGGGCCAAAATTTTGGTCAATATTTTAAAATCAGTATTTAAGAGGCATAAAGGTCTCCAATTGGAGAGCAATCTTCTATTCCCTTTTTTATGTAAGTAAAATAAACAACCCATGTTAAAGTCTAAAGGAAGATGTTCGCACTGTAGAATAGAATTATAAACTGTAGCCAATTCAGAGCATGAGGTCAGCAGAAAACAATCTATACAGCTCACTGGAGAGACCATCCAGGCCCGTGTCACTCTTGGACGTAAAGACTTGATTACTGCTTCAACTTCATGCTTGTATCTCAGTATCTAACATATCTACAACAGAAGAAGGTACATCAGGAAGTTGTAAAAAGGAAAGTAGTCCATTATGGATGCAGATGGTGGGGGCATGGGACCAAACAGTTTTGTGTATAACAGGTAACACGGTGCCTGATATCCAAAATATCAGTGAGCTCAGTGAAACTGTCATCAAACAGCGTAGTAAAGGTTTTACTCTCTACTGTTCACCGAATAGAAGCATATGGACATACTGTGTCACGGGTACCAGAGGTCCCAAAATGCTGTTGATGCTGAACAGAAGTAGCCTTCAGAAGGTGATAATCCATCATGCGCTCCTTAAGAGTACTTATTTGGGTGGAAAAATCATGGCCAGTTTCATGAGATAGAGTAAGTAATTTTTGAAGTCGTCATCTGTTAGTGTGATAAAGGAAATACAATGAATCATGATGATGTTTACTAAAATTTTTAAATAAAGTTTGGAGTCCAGATTTCGTATCCCGCCACCAATCCCAGGGGGCATCATATAAAAAAAATACAGTCTTTCGATTATGAATATACTCAGTTAAGTGACTTAACAAAAGTGAATCAGATAACAGGGAAGCATTCAGTTTCCAAATGCCAGGGCCAAAACGAGATGTCAAGGAAGGGCCTAAAGAAATAGATAATAAATTATGATCCGAAAATTCTGCAACTTGAATTACAGCATCAGAAAGTTGGAGGTGGGAAAAAAATCAATACGGGTTGCAAGGGGCCTTTGTGAAAGTAGGAGTATGCTGACCCGTAAAGATAAATATGCATCCTGTAAACCTGTGGAATGGAGCAATTGTTTCAGAAAATTCGTGTCACAAAACAACTTAGTAGTTTTTAAAGTAGAAGACTTAACTTTAGTGGATAACCCACAATTGAAATCACCCCCAAAAATCACATGCATTGATGTGTATAAATAGGGTTGAATCAGTTTCAGTAGTTCAATTCTGTGGGATTTCATTTGAGGGGCGTAAATATTAATAATCCGGAAAGGGACAGAAGAAATCAAAATATCCAACAACAGAAGCCGACCCGGGTAGACATCCAACAGTTTAACAACAGTAACATCAGGTATACTAAATAAAATACCCAAACCAGAACAAGAGTCCTGTCCAAAAAGAGAGCCCAGAGGTCCAGGCACGAGTGGCCCTGGAAATTTCTGGAAGAGCATGGAAACGTACATCTGGCAAAAAGATGAGACCAGCTGTCAAGCCAGATAAAAAGGAAAAAACTGCATCTCTCTTAGCATGCTTCTTTATACTGTTAACATTAACAGTATGCACTGAGAAAGCAGAAGACATGAACCGGGAAAGTGAAAACAAAAACATAAAAGTCACCTTAGCCTACCTTTCCTAGGGGTGCCTTCCCTATGTTTCAGTTTTGCCTTAGCTTTCCTTTTTTGAGAACCAATATTATCAATGGGTACTTCAGTGTCCGTAGTCACATCAGGGTGGGAGGAAAGAACAGAGGATGTATCAGAGTCCGTGTTGTCCTGAGGGTGGCGTAAAACCTCAAATTTATTCATATGAGTCACAGTAGAGGATTTCAGGGCCTTAGAAGAGGGAGAAGTCCCCTTCTTAGATCCTCGTGTAGCTCTAACAAAAGGTTCGGGGGTCCATGGAAGACCCAGAAATACTAGGCAAGACAGGAATAGGGACCTCTTCCGAGGTAGAAATAGCAAGATCAGAAGAAGGGGGAGGGAGAGCTGTAGTAAAGGTCTGTGGTTCCAAAACAGGAGCAGACCGTTCGTGTACAGTAGAAGAGGGGTCAACAGCAGGTACAACAGGGTGAGGGAGGGCTACGCGTTGAGGTCTAGATAGAGTGTCAGATAAATGAGAACATTGTGCGACAGTAATAATCAAACGTTGTTCTTCCCTATCAGCAAGAGTTGGGGAGTTGTGAGCTGTCCAAGTACCAGTCTGGAAAGTGTGCCCCAATTCGTCACAAAGGACGCAAAGAGGTTCACCCACACATTGGGACCCTGCATGGCCAATGTTACCACAAACAGAGCATTTAATCATGTCACAGACACTACTGATATGATTCTGAGAGCCACATCTGTAGCAAGCTTTAGGCTGGCCGGGGTAAAAAAGAACTCCCGTCTTTCCCAAGCATAAAGCTGTTCGAGATGCTGTATTCCAACCGAAGTGCGAAGCATAACCTCGCTCTCCACCCACCCGTCCAGATATTCTCAGAATCAAAGATATCCTCTGGGTCAGAAAGGACAGTACATCTTTGCTTTAACCAGACAGTAATATCATTAAGACTGACACCTTTGTTACGAAACAATATAGTAACAGTTTTCTGAGTAGGTTTAGTTAAGGAATGGCATTAAGCGGTGACCATAAAGGAGAAGTTTAAGCTCTGATATTTTCTCAAAAATTTTCTAAACCAGTGATAGTTTTAAAACTAATATCAAAGTGAGACTCTGAAGAAACATGAATTAAGGCATGAATCCCAAAAGCAGCAAAATTGCATAGAATCCTTCAAAAGTCGACCAACAAAAAATCGGTCAGGAAAGTCAGGTAAGCCCCCAAATAATGCAGCCGAACAGCGTTGTGTCTTTTAGCTTGATGTACAGTGGGTTGAAAGCATGCAGCATAAGTTTTAGGGACAAGCAGTAGAAGTAGCAGGAACTGGACGAGACACAGGGTCCCGAAGAGTCCGTTGTTCTTGAGGCGTCGAGGAAGCAGAACCAAATTGCAAAGTTGGGTTCTGAGTCAGAAGAAGTTCAGTTGGCAAAGAAAGATCAAGAGAAGCAGCAGAGTCTTTCAAAACAAGAGAGGCCAGCAGTTTGTCAGTGTCAGGTGGCCTAATACAGATCGGGGAAGAACCAAAATGCCAAGTCCCAATGGCAGGATCCTTCTCCCACCCAGCCGCTTCCAGGGCCGACTCAACAAACCAGTCCGTCGTGTGCAAGGCATCAGGGAGAGCAGAAGCAGGCACCTGTACAGAAGAAATTTCTGGAGAAAGCTGAGCAAGAGGTGCAGTCAGTACAGGTGGTAGGGAGTGAGGAGGGTCCGTAGACACAGGCAAAGAATGTAAAAGTGTCAAAATTGGTGAAGAGACAGTAGAACAATCTTTCCCAGATGGTGAGTCAGTAGCAGCAGGTACAAAACCAGACTGAGGCTTAAGGGCTAACAAACGCTGTCTAGCAGTGAAACAACGTTGTTCCTCGATTTTAAGTAACACATCTACATCCATAGAAACAGGAGGAGAAGACTCACGTATATCCATAGTAGCAGGGCTAGAAGACGTTGTAAGCACAGTTTGAGGAATAAATGAAGGATCCACAGGCAAACACTGCACACAAGTATCCACAACAGCAGCAGAGGAAGTATCCAAAGGCACAGAAGAACCACATTCAGTAGATTGCAGCACAATAGGCATAGAAGATGGGGTCTCTCTCAGAACAGAGACAGGGGAAGAGACCAGCTCCACTGCCTCCAACACCTCCATGTCCTCCACAGCATGTCCAGCTGCAGCCATTTTGGTCCCACATGAAAATGGGACCCCTCTGCTTACAGGAAACAGAGTAGGGGAATTTCCCTGTTGTCCTGGCCAATTTTCCTTCATTCACTAAAAATACCACCAATAGCTTAATCTGGTTCAAGGTCAGTTGGCATTCATCTGTATCCCCCTCCCCCGGGTCGTGCCTGAAAATAGGCAGGATTTGTCTAGTGCACTTACCCGGTCAACAAAAACGAAATAAATAAATAAATGAGAGATTTGGGTCTGCCAGCCTTTCCCCCGACCCTCCTCAGATCTGGTCTGGTTTCTTGTGGTTTTGGTCCTTTTGGCCATGTGTTGGGGTGCAAATACTTTGAGGAACAGCTTTGGTAAGTCTCTTCGGGCTGCTTCTGCATTGGGGAATTTGTAGCTCTTGGTGTCCTTGGTTATTGCTTGTCTAGCCAGGTACAGCATCCTGAAGGGTATTTTTGCTTGGTGGAGCTTTGTTTTAATACTTTCATATTCCTCTTGTCTGTCTTTCACAGCTGGTGTAACATGACTATAAATGTGTACTCTGCCTCTGTTCCAGTGCAGAGTGCCTTTGATCCAGGCTTGGTTTTTTATGTGTATCTTATTCTGGAGGTTTGAGCAGTGGGTGATAATTACCCTGGGTTTGTCCTCTTGCCTTTGTGCTTGCTTGAAAGATCTGTGTGCAAAGTCCAGGGCATAGGTAATGCCATTCTGTGGGGGGTCCGACAAGATCTTGTAGCAGTTTTTGTGTAAATTGTAGTATGTTTGAGCCTTCACCAGTTTCTGGTATCCCTACAATGATCAAGTTGTTTCTGTGCAGCCTGCTTTCTTGATCCTCCAGCCAGTCTTCCAGTTTCCCCATTTTATGTTGGCCGCATGCGCCAAGCAACATGCGTCGCGACAGTGTGTGGGTCTTGGAAGTGACTGCTGTTGGCCAGAATGCAGGGCATGCATCAGTAGGTGCGTCCCTCATTCCCCAATCAGCCTGCATGCCACCGCCACACCATGCATTCATAATGGGGCGAGCACATCAAAGCAAGGTCGCTGCAATCCAAGTAAGCTCGTCTATGCAGCGATCCTTTGCTTGCAGCGCTCACTGCCATTATGGCCATGGCCGGTGAGCAAGGCGGCTGCCTTACTCGACACCGGGGTGCCCAGTCCCCCTGTCAGCAACCCCCACCCGTGTTTGTGTGCCGGCCGGGAAGCCCTCCCCCTCGGCATCCCCTACAAATGTGGAATGCCGAGGGGTGCCCAATCCCCTCGACTCGCCCCCCGCTTTCTTTGCCATGCGATGTGAGGCCACTCCCGTCGGCATCACCCACCAACTGTTGAATGCGAGGGGTGCCCAATCCCCTAACTGCGCTCCCCTCTTTCTTTTTTGCCGGTGGGGTGCCCAACTCAGCCGGCATTACCCCGTGTTGTGTGCTGACGAGGGTGCCCAACTCCGTCGGCTACTGACACCCCCACAAAACCAATCTTAGGTGGCATGCTGGGAGCCCACCCAGTGTGCCAAATGCCCTGTAATGTGAAAACTGTCCGCGATGGTTTTCTTTTTTCACCTGGAAAGCGAAAAGCAGTCCCTCGTGGTCTAGATGCCCCTCCCCACCCCACCCACCCACTGCACCCTGCCTCCCTCACCCCCTCACCCCATACTTACCTCTGGACTCAGTGCGATGATCTTCAGTGGACTGGGAACCGTCTGCACTCTTCAAAGCCGACCACGAACTGAGGAAATGCTGGTAAGCTGTATAATGCAATGAATAGGGTTTTTTCAACTTTGCTGCATATCTCAGGCATTTCTTGGAATGTTGGCACCAAATTTTCAACATGGGGTTTTTGGGGCCCCTCCTCGTGAATTCTGTCACTGTCATGGCGTTAATCGGCCTCTGAAGGTGATTTTGCAGTCACTGCGCGAAATCACCTTTAGGGACCAGATAACGAAATGACAGTGCCATGTTCATGAAGTGGCCTCTCAAACTAATGTTCCCAATTTGGTGGAAAAAATCCAACAAATGCCTGTTTCTGGCGTGCATTGCGCGGCGGTTACTACAGCGGGCTCCGTAACCGGCGCGTCGCAATATTTTAACGCCCGTATTTTCAGCATTGGCATTTTGTGCACCTCCTTGTGAACAGTACAGCTGTCATTTTCCGCATCCTGCCCGAAATGTGTTTCCGCACTTCCAGCGCACAATTGCACAGATGCTGTGGGAAATCAGTGTTTGGGCCAGATTATGAAAATGACAGTGACACAGTTCATGAGCAGAGCTCCTAGAATGCCTATGTTGAAAATCTGGAGCTGATACTCCTTAAATGACTGTGCTGCTAGCGTGCGTTGGCAGATTGCATGCATGCTCGTACCGTCGCGCATTTGTGATATTTTCACTCTGGATTTTCACCATTGCCATTTTTACACACCTCTTGATGAACAGTACAGCTGCCACTTCACATATCCTGCCCAAAATGTGTTTCCGCACTTCCGGCACAGAATAGTTTAGTTTTTAAGTTTATTAGTCTAGGAATTAATACCTTTGAGCCAGAGCTCTTTTACAAAGGTTCCACGTCACAAAGAACATTTAACAAACACAATACACGCTACAAGTAATACCAGACGGAAAAGTTACATAATAAATTTGCTATTAACAGTTTAAGGCAGTAACATTTAGAGGTTTCATAATAAAATAAGCTATTAACAGTCTCAGGGGAGTAGACAATTTGGAAGATAAAGAAACTTCCAGGGAGAGGGCGATCAATTAGGAGCCAAAGGGAGGCAAGAAAGGAGGGAAAGGTGGTGGGCAGTAGAGTAAGTGAGAGGGGACAGAAGGGAAGGGGAAGAGTGAGTTGGGTGCCAGTCATGAAATAGTAGTGGTGCCTGAGGGCTCATTAGACAAGGAGAGAGGCCTCAGATGTGAGGATGGACACGAGGAGTAGTAGTCTTTATCTAGTGCAATCACAGTTGCTAGTGGTAGTGAGGTGGGCATAGAGCATGGATTTGAAAGCTTCGAGCGAGGTTGAGGATAGAGTAGGTGGGCTTAGAGCATTGAACCATGTCGGGGCCCTGTAAGCGAAAGATCTTTGTCCCTGTACAGTCCAGCATCTGGGAATCAGGAAAGGATGGTGTTCAGATCTGGTGGAGGGTCGTAAGCCAGGATTCGGTCGGAGTAGGTTTTGGATACATAATGGAGTCAGTCCCAAGATAGATTTTTTTGCCATTATGCAGGTGAGATAAATAAGATGATTTGATAGGTTCAACCAGCCTGTTTCATAGTAAAGTTCACACGTGTGTGTCAGTCTTTGTGCCCCCGTGAGGAGCCGGCAAGCCTTATTTAGAGTGATTGAGATACGCCTTAGAGCCATGGAGGTAGCTGAGCCGTATATAATAAGGCCATAGTCAATGATAGAGATTATGGAACTCTGTATAGCTATTCTCAATGCCACTTGGTTTAGAAATTGACGGTTACGAAATAGTATTTCAAGACGCTGGCTCACTGTTTTCGCCGTGTTGTCAATGTGGGTTGCAAAGGTGAGCCCTTGGTCAAAAGTGATGCCAAGGTATTTGAAAGTATTTACTTGGTCCAGTGTATTTCCAGCAGAGGTTTGTATGGTGAGTGAAGTATTTCTACTTTTGTTTTGGTGATTGGTGAAAAGCATGGCTTTTGTTTTATTGTAGTTAAGCACAAGTTTACTATCCAGGAACCACCTTTCAACACTAGAGAAGGCAAGTTGCAGGCTTTTTCGTAGGGAGTTTGGATCCTTGTGGGAAGAGAGAATTACAGCATCATCAGCATATAAGATTATTTTCTCCGGGCAGAGATCTGGGAGGGAGTTAAGGAACAGGCTAAAGAGGAGCGGGCCAAGAATTGATCCCTGCGGTACACCCGAGAGAACTGGTTTGAAGTCGGAGAGTTTATTAGAGATTTTTACAGCCTGTGACCGATTAGACAGGTAACTTTTTACCCAAGCACTAGGACCTTCGGCCAGGCCTTGGCTGGTAAGTAGGGAGGTAAGTAGGCCATGATGGACTGTGTCAAAAGCTTTTGTAAGATCAATAAAGACCGCACCGGTTTGGCACCCTTTGTCCAGGGCTGAGTGGACTTCACCAGAGAAATCAAGTAAGCATGTTGTAGTACTATGTCCTTTCCTAAAGCCGTGCTGTTGATTACAGAGTAGATTGTACTTGTCCAGGTAATCAGAGAGTTGATCTGCCACTATACATTCAAGTGCTTTGGAGAGGGGAGGGAGTATTGATATCGGTCGATAGTTTCCTGTTAAAGTTTTGTCCCCCCCTTTGTGGACTGGCGTAACTATGGCAGACTTCCATTTGTTGGGAAATTGACTTTGGCAAAGGGACAGATTAAGAATTTTTGCAAGGGGGTGAATTACTTCATCCAGGGTGAGAGACACGATTTTTAGATCTAGGGTGTCACTACTTGTTCTGGATTTGGAGCAGGCCTATCTTATGTACTTGTGGGCTTCATGCACTTTGATTTTCTTGAAGTAAAATTGTGGTTTGTCACGAGGGGTGTTTTGTGATACTAGGTTAGGCACAGGTAAATCCGAGAAGAAATCTGGGGGGAATAGCGTGGTCGCTGTGCGAAATCACTTCTTGGGACACTTTGAGGAAATGACAGTGACACTGTACATGAGCAGAGGTGCTAAAATGCCTATGTTGAAAATTTGGTGCCGAATGCCCACAAACTGGCAGTGCTGCAAGCGTGCCTTGCATATTTCCCACGCACCCTTGCAACTCCGCAAATTCGGTATATTTGTATGCCACATTTTCAGCACTGGCATTTAATTACACCTCCTTATGAACTATGCAGCTGTCATTTTCCACATCCTGCCCAGCATGTTTTCCCACACTGTACTGACAAACACCCACAGGGATACCCTAATGCCTCTCACTCTCTGCAGGGTGGGGGTGGGTTGGCATCAGTTCAATACTTGACTGCCACTCCTATGCTGCATCTCTCTAACTTCTGCACTGCCAATGGCAGCAAGACAACATTTGGCATTGACAAATGCTTGTTTTCTTAATTTCTGAGAGCTCTTTGCGGTCTCTGGTTTATTGGTCTTCCACTGAGCTCACCCTGGCTTCCACATCAGAGACTCACATGGTGATGTTCTCTAAAGCTGGTTGGAAGTTCTTCCAGTTATTTGCTATTTCACAAATTGTTAATCTCACTGAAGTCATCTCAAGAAAGAATGTATCCATAGTGGTTTGAAAATGGTTAGCTGCTTGGAGGACGGGTGGTGAGTTTTCAGACGAGTCCTGCTGTTTCTGTCGTTTATTTGGCTGTCCTACCATTTGCTGAGAGGTTGAAATTTGTAGGTCCATTTGTTGAGCTTCTGGTTCTCCCATTCTCTAGTTTCCTTGCACAGTTCACTTCAGTCCATTTTCCCCTAATGAATTCTGTAGTTTGTATCCTTATTGGCACACTATTTAATTAAAAAAGCCGTATTTTTGAAGTTTGGACTGCAGAGCTCTAAGAGAGGCTGCTACTCAGTGCAAGCACATCATGTGACTCCCCCCAACCTGGTTTTACCTCGCAGAGCACCTACACCCCTCTTTATCCCCCATGCCTTCCTGCCTTTTCTTCGTGAAAATTACCCCTCCTCTTATTCACCCCTTCCCCCCACTGGTTCCCCACCTCACTCCCCTACCTTAAAACCCTTTCACATCCCCCTCTCCTCCCACCTACCCACCCCACCCTTATTTACTAATGAAACCCTTTGGGGGATTCCCTAGCCCATCCCACCCCTGTCCACTGTACCCTCTTATATGTTGCCCCCATTCCTGCCTCACCTCCCCTTCTTCTTATTTATTCTACCCTCCTTTGATCGCCTTCTTCTGACCATCCTAACTCAACCTGTATGTTTTAAGGCTCAGTTACCTCTATAAATTGCTTGTCCACATTAGGTTTGCTCTATGTATTGTCACAAAAATGTTGTCCACTCCCACCTGTTGTATTTAACTGTACTTGCTTGACATGTTCTCCCCAACCTGAATGTACCTGTATGTACTTGCTTGCTATGTTCTCCCCTATCTGTAATGTAAAGTCTATGTATCTTGTCTTTTGCCTTTATGACATGGAACCTTTGTAAATGAGCTTTTAGCTCAAAGGTATAAATTCGAGATTCCAATAAATAAATAAATACTCTCTCAGTGACGAAGTCCATGACTTCCTGCAGAAAGTCCTTCTAGCACCCTGGAGGCTGATACATGAGAAGGATTCTGCAGCTGGCAGGCAGCTGAACTGCTGAGCACAGCCATGCATTCAAATGATGCAGTAAATCCTACTGGGTGCACAGAAAATTTCAGGTCAGCTCTAAAACAGATGGCCATGTCCCCACTGGCATGGGGTCATAATGTTGCAGACAAAACCGTGAGTCAATATATGCTGCAACCAAAACAGCATATGTCGAAATAAGGTTGGTCAAAACACTGACCTGACAACTTGCGTGCACACCCAATTCATTGCAATGGGACTTTGTCTTTTTTGCAGGGAGCTCTGCACCATTTGCCCCCCATGCCCCCGAGGCATGAAATAACCAATAACCTCTGGGGGGGTGAACTTTGGGAATGGGGTTAAAGTTAGAAGGGGGGAATTTTTTTTTTTTTTTAATGGTGCAACACCAGGAAACATGGAGGGGAACTGAACAGTGGTTCCAGGTCTCCTTCGCTGCTGGGTGTTAGTGCCCTTGTCACTCCACCATGGGAGCAGCTCGACCAGGCACAGCAGCACAGACTTCTTCAGCCCTTCTTCTGCTTCGTGGACAGTGATGGGGGTAGAAGTAATTCCTTACCGCTTTTATACCCCTGTTGCTCAAAATGTTTCAGTGCTTCGTACAGCACAGTTTTTGTAGTGCTCTTTTTGTAATAATAATAATAAATAATAATTTTATTTATAAAGCGCCTTTCCAATTCCAAGGCGCCTAACAATTTGAAAACAGGTAATATAAAATCCAATAACAAAACAACACGACTGAAAATCATGAACAATGCAATAAAAACTTCAATTATCCATAAAAGCTTTTTGCCACAGAAAGGTTTTTAAGCCCTTCTTAAATACCTCCACAGATGTGCACTCCCGTAACCAAGGGGGTAGAGAATTCCAAAGAGTGGAAGCTGCATAAGCAAAAGCTCTTGAACCAGATGACTTCAGATTCACCCTTGGAATCTCTAACAACCCCTCGTCAGCCAAGTGGAGTGATCGACCAGGGCAATAAGGAGCACTATATTAACCCGGTACCATCCCCGCCCCTGTGTTTCCTCCTCAGGCAGTGCACCACAGAGAACCTGGCCAGGATAGATGCCTCCAAAACTGGACCAGCATCAGCTCCCATCCAGGTCTCCGTAATACAAGCCAGATCAGCTGAGGAAGTATTTTGTGCTACAGTATATACACTAGGTCAGGTAGTGGGCACTGGTGCTGCACCTGCACTCTTATGAGCATGGTGGATAAACCACAGTGGTACATGGTTAGATTGTGATGATACATGGTCAGTAAATGTTTAGTCCATGATTTTAACTATGGTTATCCATAGACAACCACTGATGGTAGATGGTCAAGGGATGGAGAATGGATGCCCATGGTCAGTTTAGTTTAAGAATTCTTTAAGTCGGTCATAGCCATCCATGCTTATCCATGGTTGTTAATGTCAGAAATGTTCTGTGTTGTAAAACAAATGTTCACACAGCTAGGGTCATTTCATTTTTTCCAACGACCTTACTTTTAATAATGGAGTCACTTATTATCATGCACAGCTAACAGAATGGCTTGATTGCTCTTTATACCACCATAAAACAAGGATCCTTTAAGATGCAGGGAGTTCATGAATTCATTTTCTGTATGTTAAAAGAATTAATATCCACGAGAAAATGTTATTTTCCATTTATAAATGGCAAGAATTATTATTCTGATTATTTATATTACTGTGTCCGTTTCTGCATTCTGCTACACAAACAAATAGCAGAAATGTGTCTGCTATCCCATGCTCTTATGACTATGTACAAACCATGGTCAAACAGACCATTGTTAACCATACAGTATTATACAATGGCAAGAAAGAATCTTGGACTGTGATTGGTCAGTTTGGGGCTAGACCCATGCCGTTATCCCAGCATAATGCCACAGGTCTAGTCTCAGCACTGTGAACCCATTTGAATGAGCATATGGACCATGAGGATATGCTCTTTTTTTGCATCTCCTCTTAAGAAACAAAAATATTTTTCTACACTAATAAAAACATTCTTTAAAATTATTTTTTTATTTTATGTATAACAACAAGCCATTGTATAATAGGAATAATGCACTCCAGGGAGTGTGTCATGCTAGGATAACACCACACCTGGGGCATTGGACGCACTCGGCCTGCGGCCTCATGCCCAACCCACCAGGTGTGGCGTTATCCCAGCACGACACACACCCTGTCATGCATTATTCCTTTAGTTAACCATGGTGTATCTAGAAGACTGGAAAAGGCATGGAGATCTTTGATGAACTCCATAGTAACTCTGACCAAAAAGAGCATTCATACAGAACAAAAATGATTTATTAATAAATATGGTGTGCTGAGAAATCATAGAATTTAGGAATACAGTTACAATTTCTACATATTTTTGGGGACTGGTTTTTACTCCAAAAGAAGAAATTTGCTAGGCACTGTACCTGTAATTTTAAAGTAAAATCCTAGTCTAAAAGATGTCATGAACAAAAAAAAAAAGGATAGTTAGAAATAAAAATAGAGTTGTGTCTTTTAATATACCTCTTCTAATTATCTAAACCCCAGTAAAGGGCTTGTACCCATCTTAAAATGAAGCTAAACTGGTAACTGGAAATATTTTAACAGTTTTACAAGCTGCACCACAAGTTGTTTGAATGATGACAGTACTAATGTGATAACTGCAGTGCAATGTTTAGATTTTAACC
The DNA here is from genome assembly GCA_016271365.2 of Neoceratodus forsteri. Classification (NCBI taxonomy): domain Eukaryota; kingdom Metazoa; phylum Chordata; order Ceratodontiformes; family Ceratodontidae; genus Neoceratodus; species Neoceratodus forsteri. Next base: position 1,664,582,879 of record CM057450.1, on the reverse strand, counting down.
AGGATATCCCTCATAATATAATCTGAAACAGGACACAACATACAATTTATTTGATTAATATCTGAATTAAAAACCAAACCATGATAACCATTATCAAGCACTGACACTGAAAACCATAGTCGTATCATGGACAGTCAAGGCTTCTACATACCTGTATATTTTTTATCAGCATAATTTTCTTTCATTTACAAACTGAAAATAGATTTAGTTCCCCTGTTTAGTTTCTCTTCACTGTGTAGTTTTCCAGGTCTCTATGCATGTTCATCATTCCCCTACCAGGTAATATGTCTTGGACAGAACCATGCATGGAATACTGCACGGAACATATTGCGCAGTGTACTAGGGCAACAGGGTACAAAACCCTGCAAGGCACATATGTTGCATGCGGTTTTGTGCCTTGTTATGCATGGGTGGGGAGGAGGAGGAGTGACAGGGAGGTCAAGACCTCTGCTGGGGAGTTGGTTTGCCAAGCTGCTGCTGTGGCTCAGTGGAGCTGTGGCAGTGCAGGGGCACTATGCATCTGTGGACTGGGGCTCAAATCCTGATTTCAGATTATTTTAATACTGCATTATGCGGTTTCTTTTTTTTTTCCCCCGGTGATGTTTCTCCCTGTCCCCGTGTTGAACCCCCCCCCCCAGAGTTGATTATATTAATAGGGTGAGGTTTGGGGGTCAGATCCCCCTGCAGAAAACAAAGAAGCCACTAGCTTCTTTAGCCAAAATGTGTTTCGGTAGTTTGTCTGAGTGGCAGCAATTTATCCACTGTATTTACAGCACGGTACATTGCTGCGCTGTTATGTCATATTACATAATGACCCTGTGCCCATCATTCATCAGCCATGGAAAATCATGTCCATGAATCAGAGACAAACCATGGATGAAGTGATAACGGACAAAACCGGAGACAGAGCAGGGATGACAATGGATGTCTTTGTCCATTCAAACAAGGACAACTGGAGAGCAGGGACTGTCTAGTACACTAAGCAAAGCAGCCAGAAAAAAACCCTGGCTAGCAAGTTAGTGAGTGACCCATGCTGCAAGCGTATTGGCAAGCCAGCCAATTTTGAAAAAAGTTCTCAGTTAAAGTCTTGCTTGCTATTAACAACAAGCATAGAAACATAGACTTTGTCAGCTGAAAGAGAGATCCGTGGTCCACTGAGTATGGTCATATTGGGCCTGATGCACAAAGCTGCAGTGTGGGTATGCACCACATATACTTGGCACGTAACCCACTCTGCACCCACTCATGCCCACTGTACCCCCTGCATGGCATGCACGACTGGACGTCTGTCCCCCCTCCACACTGGATCCCTGGAGACATGCAGACCTTCGCACAGGGGGCAGACTGGGAGAGGAGCAGGGGGCGTTACAGAACTCCGTGGGATGCATGAACATGCAGAGTGCTGGGCACAGGTGTTGGAGCCTCTGCCAGGTCAGGGCAGTCATAAAGGCAGGGGACCTGTTGCATAGCCCCCCAAGAGTGACAGCCACGGGCTGCGACTGTGAGGCGGGGTCCATTGCAGCTCCACCGAGGAGGCCCCAGCATGTGGGGCATGATGGGGGGCCTGTATGTGGTGTTCGAGCACCCACCCCCCACACTGCACATGGTGCTCTATGTACCAGATCCTCGCCCAGTGCACACGGGTGCATGTGATCCACTATGGGGTCTGAGTCAGGTGGCTGATTGGCCACCCACCCAGATCCGCAGCTCCGCACCTGACCACCCTATCTGGCCGGCATGCCGGGGGGGTGAGGCTGTGTATGGGAGATGCGCGGTGGCAATTGTTTGTGAATGTGGCCACCCATGAATCTCCCACTGGTGCAGAGCTGTGTGGGTGGGGTATGTGCTTCTGGCGTGTATTACCCCACCCCTTCATGCATAAGGGTCATTATACTGTACTGTTGTATATCTTGTTGTTTAAAAAATAGTACTGTATGTGTCACATAGACAAATAGTACTGTATGTGTCATGTAGACTTGCTCAGAATCTGCCTATTCCATTCTGTCATGCATTTGTTGGATAATCAGAGCATCCTATTCCTACTTTGATCCCATTCCGATGCCTGCTAAGATACTGGAGCTGGAATCAAAATCAGACTTGGAAGACACACATCTGTATCCAACTCTGAATAGTACAAACTTTGAGAAAATCTCCCCCACCCAGTCAAACCTGAGTAGCCACTAGTGGGAAGTGAGAAAAGCCCTCACCCTCTCCCCCCCTTCTCCTTCCCCTTACCTTAAATGACTAGCTGTCTGGCTGTCCCACTCCCTGTGTGGTGCTGCGGGCTGGTAGGGATCATGCTGCTGCAGGACGCTTTACTAGGCATCGAGTAGTGGTAGCTACCCAGGGCATTCATTCAGTTGCCACCACACAGGGAGAGGGCTACAGGATAAGGGGAGTCCGGGGGACATGACCATCCACACTGAGTTGGTCTGTACCAGCAGTACTATAATATTAGACCTGTTGTAAATATCATCAGCTGCTACAGTATCCTAGCCTGCTACTATGGACCTGGAGAGTGCAGACTGTGGCAGGACTCCCAGACTAGGAGCTAGATACCGGCTTGCTGGGGGGGGGGGGCTGGTGCTGATGCTTACTGGAGAGAGGGCACTTGTGTCTGTGGATGTGGGGGAGTAATGAAGCCACCGCCCATGCCCATCACTGCCTTCTCATCCTCGGCACTGGACAACAGTCCCCCAGCAGCATGATGATCCCTAGCAGCCTGCAGCAACACTCAATGAGTGGGCCCAATAGGCACTCACTTAAGGTATGGGGAGGAAGAAGGGTGACGGAGGGAGGAGGGCACTTGTGTCTGTGGATGTGGGGGAGTAATGAAGCCACCGCCCATGCCCATCACTGCCTTCTCATCCTCGGCACTGGACAACAGTCCCCCAGCAGCATGATGATCCCTAGCAGCCTGCAGCAACACTCAAGGAGTGGGACCAATAGGCAGTCACTTAAGGTATGGGGAGGAAGAAGGGTGATGGAGGGAGGAGGGCATTTCTCCATGTCCACTTAGTGCTTCTTGGGGGGGGGGTTCTGTATGGGAAGGGGAGGTAAAAGAACATTTCTGAATTTGGAAAAAAAGCTCAGAATCCAAGAAGTCTGATTCCATTCAGTGGATTCCAAGCAATGCTATTGGCTTGACCAGCCTGCAAAGGAGAACACCCCTTGGATACCATGCTGTAAGCTTCTTCAACTAACTACTTTTGGAAAAAGTTATCCATTTTAACTTGCAAAGCCTTGCTTGTTGCAGTATTAAAAACATCAACAATTGTGTATAACCTGCTGTTAAGAAATCGTGTTGCTCTCAGACACACTACAAAGCCGAAACTTGATTGGTTAGTATGCTGTAAGCTGGCTACATAATGATGCCTTTGGGGTCCCAAGCAAATACTGTATACATGCTTCATTCCACACACTACTGTTAGACATTTTACTTTACAAGTTGCTTAGGAAACACTTTTTAAACAGCAGGATGCAGTGCCTCTCAGGCAGTGTACTCTGTACTAATATGACAATGTCCCTTTACATTGTGGGGTATTTTTCTCCTATATTTTTTTCTTCATCAGTACATATTAGCCCAGATCAGGCCCTTTGCAAAACTAATTCAAACAAATCCTGGAGTTGACACTTTGGAAAAAGTAAAGGTGGGGATTGGGGAAGTGGGCTGAAAGAGGAAGGGTGATGAACAATTAGGGGATGGGGTCAGCTGTGAAGGAGGATGCGTGAATCAACCACTACTAATACAACTAAGAAAATAATATAAAATTAAAGGGAGAGGACACAGCAACAACAACAACAACACTTTACTACCAGAGACTGGGATGAGGTGAAATTTGGGACAGTGGGCTTAGTGGGGCAACTCAGCAAGGAACTGAAAAAAATGAAAGTTTACAAAAAACAAAATACAATTACAAAAGCAAGTTAAAAAAAACTAATTAGTGTGGCATCCGGAGAAGGGGTAGCCCATGACATTGGCGTCGGCGATTGGGTGCCTGCAATAACAACGACCCAATCCCCGGTGCATGTCATTGGGGCTACCGATGATGTAGGGCAATCGGATTGGGGAGGTCGGCAAATATAGCGATGGAGTGTCACTAAACGTACATGTGTGGGGGGAGCGAGCACACACAGCAAGGGGTGGTGAGGGATTGTGAGCGGTGATGCCACAGTGGGTTGCTGAGCTGGCCCAGTGGTGTGGTGGGTGGGTTGGCGGCTTCAGTGGGCAGGGTGCTGAGTTCAGGTCTGGGCACTGGTGTGTTTTTGTTGCGCCCGGCTAGAATTTTTCTTTCTACATGTTTTTGCACCCCCAACATGCACCCCCCCTGGAGTTGAGAATCTTTAAGTAGGAGGATGCAGGGGTTGGGGAGCTGCCCCTGCATAAAACATTTAAAAAACAAGTCCCCGGCATCGTTTTGCTGTGTTCCAGGGAGTCAGAGTGCCAAATTTGAATTTCGGCACTCTGGCTTCTCGATAACGGCAATCACCTTTAGGCTTTTGCTGTTATCACATAGAACTGGAGAGGGCATCGTCACAAGCGGGGGTCCCTCAGGGGTCGGTGTTGGAGCCTCTACTGTTCAATCTATTTGTAGGGGACATCATGGAGGGCCTTGAGGTGGGTGTGAGCCTGTTTGCAAATGATATTAAAATCTGCAATAAGGTGGACACTCCAGAAGGGGTAGGAAGAATGTGGAGAGATTTAAGGAGGCTCAAGGCATGATCAAAGAGGTGGCAGCTTTCATTCAACACAGGCAAGTGTAAGATCATGTATCTTGGTTACAGGAACCAGAGAGCAGGGTACTGTATTGGGGGGGAGGCAGAGACCTGGAGGTAACAGAACAGGAAAGAGACCTAGGCATCACTACATCAAGGGACCTGAAGGTGGAAAGGCACTGTGAGAGAGCAGTGGCTAGGGGCAGCAGAATGCTGGGCTGCATCGGAAGGGGGGTTGCCAGTAGAAAAAGGGAGGTCATAGTACTCTTGTACACCCATCTAGTTAGACCACATCTGGAGTAGGACTCCAGTTCTGGGGGCCATACCTCAAAAAGGATGTGGCAAGGCTGGAGCGAGTTCAGAGGAGGGCAACGAAGATGGTAAAGGGGCTCAGCCGCCTGTCCTATGAGGAAAGGTTGAGAGAACTGAACATGTAGTCCCTGGAACAGAGGAGGGGGGGTGACATGGTTGAGATCTTCAAGTACCTTAAAGGTATAAACTGGGTGCCAGTGGAAAGCATCTTCTAGCTGAAGGGGGAATAGGAGGATGACGGGGCATGGGTTACAGGTTGAGGGGGGACAGTTCTAGAGTAACATTAGGAAGTACTATTTCACAGAGAGGGTGGTGGATAAGTGGAATAGGCTCCCAGAGGAGTTGGTTGCAGAAACAACAGTGGAAGGCTTCAAAAAGGCATGGGACAGCCACAGGGGAGTGTTGGGGGGGGACATGTCCTAGCAGATAGCTTGACAAATGGGCAGACTAGGTGGGCCTGTCAGACCTTTTCTGCCGTCACACTTCTATGAATCTATAAGTCTATGAATCTATGAATAATTTAATAAGCACTAAAAGAAGACTAATGTAGGGGTTGGGGTGGGCAGTCTCACTCAGTGTGTACCACAGAAACAAGTAGCACTGGAAGAGGAATTAAAGATATAGAAAACAAAAACACCAAAAGAAATACAAAGAAAAAAAGATAAGGGAAAGTGATAGTGTGGGGATTTGGGGTCTCAGTCTGCCACAGAAACACGTGGCACTGAAGATGGACTGAAAGAAAAAATCAATAAAAACCAGAAAGCAAGCGAAGAAAAAAGCAGGGAGATTTACAGTATACTGGGTCTCACATCCTATCAGTACAGTAGCAAAGAAAACAACATTTGTAAGCCAGAAGCCTTTGGTGCCTATTGGCTGCCCCCTACCTCCAGTTGTAGACATGCCCATATTTGTTACCTAGACTCCCTGTACAAATGATATTTTACTTCAGAAACAGCACATTGGGGGCCATACATGAAAAAACTAAACGCCTACATGCTTAGCATAGCCAACCCTACTACCAACAGCCATGCATCAGGGGTCCTGCAGACCCCTTCTATGCTCAATTCCCCCAGCCATTCATGATGCTGCATTCAGACAGTCCCCCACAGTGTCAGGGGGTGTGCCCGCACAATGTGCCATTCAAAGGTGTGGTGTCTCAGGTGAGGTGGCGCAGACTACACGGGAAAGGGCCATGCTATAGCTGCTGTGTATCCCCAACATACACCTGCCAGGGTTCTACCCTCAGAACATACCAACATAACGGCGCCATGCCATTAGGGTGCCAATCAGCCAGGTCACCTACCATTTGCGGTGGGCTGCGCCCACGCACCTCCCCTTGTGGGGGGGCTGTGCCACCAAGCCCCACCCCAACTATTGATACCAACTCTGGGGGGGGAAGACCTCAGGGAGGGGGCAACAAATCCTGATTTTGGTACCCTACTGGCTCAGCATCCTAATACTGGCCCTCTGAATGCCTGCAGTGACCTGCCAGCTGCTGCGGAAAACACAATACCTCCTGCCATGCCACCCACAGCCCTCTAGTCAGGAAGAGAAGGTTCAGGTGACCATTTGGGCACTCACCCACCAAATATAATTTCTTGAGGCTCATACCATCCCACAGTCCCCTGCTCCATGCAGAGCAGGGATCCACTGGTGGACCAGGATGGGCATCTGATTGGTTGTGCCCCTGTGTCCACCAATCTGCTCCACACACACCACCATGCCAGGGGCAGGGTCAAGGACAGGTGGCCTGCAGTGGCTGAAGATAGTTTATGCTGAGTCTCACATTCCTGTTTGTGGGTGCAGAGCTGCACATACCAGGTATGCACCTGTTGTGTGTACCCTGCACCCTCTAGTGCATAACCCCAAATAAGAGCAAAAAACACAACAGTCCTTAGTTTTTTTGCATTCAAGGTTAAGCTTATTTCAAACAGAGAACAACATACTAAGGTTCATACTACGGTATTTAGTTGCAAGGGGGCTGAGAGGCCCATAACAGCACCAAAATTAATTATAATACCCAAAATTGGCTTTATTGATGATAAATTTATCAAGGCAATCTTTAAATGTTGATTTATTTTCACTAATGACAATTTCAAATGGTAGGCTATTCCAAGGATTGATAATCCTTTGGGTAAAATAATACTTCCATGATACATGATTGAATTTAGCCCTACTAATCTTAAACATGCATATAATAACACCACCAGTAGTGGTAACCAAAATCAGCGGCCACTCAGGGCCTGAATGCTGTCCCCTCTCCATTCAACTTTTAAGCCATGCCTTTCTTGGAGTATGTGTTCCTAAAAAAAAAAAAGAGAAAAAAGTTGCCCACGTCTGTGTGTATGAGTTACATAGTTTGTGTGTGTTGACCTGACCATCTGTAATGCAGAAGCCCCATGGCTAGCATGCTGTGAGCCTGCTGAGCTAGTTGTCACTTTCGTCAAAAAAACTGAAATTGAAAAAATATTATTGTGTATTTTTCAAATCATTTTGCTTAAAAACAATTTTGTCTTGCTCTTAACCTGAATTTAATTTGGTTGCCTGGCTGCGTGTTTTATTGGCCCTTAATTTAAGCTGACCACATAGGTGTGGGTGGAGGGTCTTGTAATCAATGTTTAATTCCACACCCTACTTTTTTGCTTCATTGGTTTGACATTTGGTCAAATACAATATGTTTTTAAATAGCAGCATGTGGTGTATCTCACACAGTATACTCTGTACTGTTACACTGCTGTTCCTGTACATTTCATGCTATTTTTCTCCTGAAAATGTATTTTTTTCCCCATTTGGACACATAGGCCTGTACTAGGCAAATCCAAATTATTTGCAAAACTAAATCCAAACTCATCCTGGATTTGGCAAATCTAAAACAAAATCTAAATCCACCTCGAGATAGATAATGGTAGGCAGTGACAGTCCAGAATCTCCCCCATCTCATCTACTGACAGCACACCACCCATCCTCTCTCTCTTGCCAGGGTGTCCAGCGATGCACTGGGAATCCCAGTACAGGAACTAACACAGTCCTCCTCTCACCTCCTCAGCTAGCAGTGGTATGAGATGACAGTGAGCATGCATACTGTACACACGCTCACTGTCAGCTCCTATGGCAGCTGGCCGAGGAGGTGAGAGGGAGGCGATGCCAGTCACCATACTGGGATTCCCAGCCCAGCCTCAGACACCCTGGTAATGGAGGATGGAAGGGTGGTATTCTGTGAACAGGTGGGCTGGTGGGGCGATGCTGAACCACCACTGCCTCCCGTTACCCGGTGATTCATTTTCAATCCATTTTTAATGGCCCTACCTATGCTTTTTTTTTTTTTTTAGGTATCTGTGGAAGGTTTGTGTTTTGTTTGTTTAAAGTTAATTTTACCTCATAATCTCTTTTCCCTTCAAATACTTTGCTTTAGTTGTCATAACATTTTCTTATAGTTATCTATGTTACCCCTACTTGTTTTTTCTCTCATTATTTCCTATGCTTATTTATTTTTGGCTGATAGTTTGACCACTTTTTGTGTACCATGGGGAAATTTTTCCTCTACTGTTGTAAACTGGTTTGTGCAGTATGAAAGCCTTTCTTGGTTCACATATTTTTTCTTAAATTCCAGCAGTCATTAGCATTTTTATTACACATTTCTGAATCTCATTTCCAACTTCCTAGATTGTTTCTCATCAATTCCTAGTTAGTCAGCTGGTCTATAGTTGTAATTTATTAATTTCCCTTTTTATAACAAATATCCCTTTAAAGGTTTAGTACTTTTACTGCATGGTCACTGGAGTCCGGGTGCTCGATAACTTCAAAGTGCAAGTATCAGCAATGTTGGTTAGTGATAGGTCAAGGATGTTTTCACCCCTGGTTTTGTCTTGCTGTTTCCCATATCATGTTCAGGAATGCATTCTCCAGTGCGATGTTAGAAATTGGATTATCCCAGTCTATATCCAGCTGGTTGAAGTCCCCCAGAATGTATGCATTTCCCTTATTACTGAAATACAACAACTCTTTCATGTAGTCTTCAAAGGTTTCTTTGTTAATGCCTGGCAGAAAACAAACCGTCCCAATCTGTAGTTTTTATGGTTTGATGTTATTACTGACAGACACCAATACTGCCTCTAATGCAGATGTTCACTTCCTATGCAACTCTGCACATTTGAACTCCTCTCTTATGTATAGTGCTACTACACTCCCTCATCTTTCTTTCCTTCCTGTCCTTTTGGAATAGGACATATGGTAACTATCTATTACCTTGTCCCAGGTGTCATTATCCTCCCGCCATGTTTTTGCAGCAGCAGTGAGGTCTAGGGCTTTATCAATAATGAGAATTTTAAGACTGTCACATTTATTTTTTTGGCTTCTTGCATTCAAGGATAAAATAATATGGTCTTTATATTTAGATTTAATACTTCCTACATACCCCCCATCTCTGTAACAACACGCTCTGCCACCTTGAATTAGTTAAAATTTTTCTGTAACGTATTTGAATCTTTCTCCTAATATGTTTGCCCCATGTAGGCACATGCAGTCCATCCTTAATGAAGAGATGTCCCCCCCCCCAAATAAGTCCCAATGTCTTATCAGATATGCATCATTTTTAAATGTTCAATCACCCAACCATGTATTTCTTCTCTCTGTCTCCTTTTCAGAGCCCTTGGTACAGGTAATATTTCAGAGAAAATCAGTGTACAACCCAACCTTTTCAGTTCATCTCCTAGTTTCTTGAATTCCTTTTTAATATCCCCTTCTGAGTCATTTTCTATGTTGTTTGTTCAAATGTAATCAGTAACCATAAGAGGTACCCCTACATTGGACAGGAAACCTTTTAGGTTTGCTATAACATCCTTTACTTTTGCACCACGTAAACAAGTTGCCATATTTAGCTACTTGTCATCATACCTTAGAAAATGGGCTTTAAAATATCTGAACTCCAACTGGCTTCCAGGGGTACATTAACTTATGGTTAGAGCCCTCTGAATAAGAAGTACCGCCCTATAGTGCCCCTTCACCCACTAAACTATCCTAGTGCCCACCCTGCTTGCTCATTGGCCAAAACCTGCCAATTCAATTTGAAATCTGCACTATTTTTTCTCTCACTTAGCGACACAACATCCCATCTATCACAACACTCATTTTTTTTTCTTTCTTAGACACTTGTTTTTTTTTTCTTTACAGTGACACCAACTAGCCACCTTTCCCCCACCCTGCCAGTCTCTACAGTTAAAATATTACAAATAAACAAGCTGCTCTGTATCTACACAGCAGCTTACAGCTCCCACAATAATTTCCAGTGTCTGAAATGATCGATAGGGCTGCTTCTCATTTCTCACTCACTCTCCAACCCTGCCACCACACACATTCACCTCCAACCGCTCCCGACCGATGAACAGGTAGCACAAAAAAAAACAATGCCAAGCCACAAAGCCACAACTCCACATAAAAAGAAATAAAAAAACAAACAAATGAGTTAATTGTTCTGATGCCTGTTCTGTTTCCTCCATACTTTCAGGTGTGATGATATTGGACACCAGCGAAATAACTGCTGCATCTTCTTTAGAAAAATTGATTGCAGGAAAAGCACATTTTTTCTTTTTAAACATAAACATGATGCCAAGATAGTACCGAGGAGACATTTACTGCAGACTCGATGTCTTCATCTGGAGATGGTGGTATGGGGGGGAGATAAGTACAAGACAATGGCTAGGGAGGGTGACAAGAGATGGCACAGCATGGAAACAGGGACTAATTTACCACACAAACCTTTAAACTTCATTGTTAATATATTTTTTCAAATCTTTCAAATCTTTTTCTAAAATTGTTTTAAGTCCCACATAAAAATGCCACAGTGTCTCTTTTCTAAGTGCAACAATACCCTCAAGGATGGGTGGTATGGGCAATACCAGACCTTCCAGAGGCTATAAGGCTCTCCGCCTGTGGCATCAGACCTCATTACGCCCCTAGGCTGCTTTGTATTGCCCAATATCACCCACTCTGTTGGGTACTATTGCTTGCATGTCACTGTATAGGATACTGGACAATCGAGTTGTCTATGACTACATTTTGTTATGGTAGTTTTGCCTGAGTTTGTATTTTGCATTTTAATTTCACCTTCCCCTCAGTTAGTAGCTAATGTAACTGTTTCTTAGTCTAATAGTCTGGCAGTTCACTTCCAGCATAAATTTATCTGCCCTCCAACCTCTTTTGGCCCCTTTGCTAGGTTTCAGCAGGGTCCAGTCATCATTTATCTATTCATCCTACTCTCTCCCCCTTTTTAATGGTGACTTGTTTCACTGTTTGACTCCTCAGATGTTGTATTTGCTGCTTTCTGAATAGGTTGCTGAACATATAAAATTTTCTAACTATTTGAAAGGACTTTCAATAGCCAATATCAAAGGCAGTGATTCTTACAGATAGTAGGAAAAGAAGGAAGTAAAGGAATTTAATTTGTGCACCTTTTTATGTTCACCCTTCTGCTTGCGCATAGCAAACATATTGGTATGATAGTGGGCTTTCAGAGGTGTGTCACTGTCAGGGCAGTCTGCAATGGGCTCATCAGTGTCAGACCAGTCATCAGCCAGGGTGATCATGACACTGTTCTGGTCTTGCTGGGTGGAAGCTTCATCTATTTCAAAGAAGAGAGCCTGCCCAGTCATAGGGCGCATATCTCCTATGATAAGCATAATGCAGCACAATAAGCAGAGATTATCAGTGTCATGATCAGCCTGCTGTGGTCCTCCCCTTCAACATGAATGCATGGATTGCATCACAAGTCCTATGAAGACAGGTTGAAGGAACTGAACATGTACTTCCTGGAGGAGAGGAGGGAGAGAGGGGATATGATAGAGACATACAAGTATCTTACAGGGAGGAACAGGGTGTAGGAAAACACTATTTTTAAGCGAAAAAGATGTTCCAGGACTAGAGGGCATGGGATGAAGTTGGAGGGAGGATGATTCAGAGGAAACATGAGAAAGAATTTCTTCACAGAGAATGTGGTGGACAAGTGGAACACCCTGCCAGAGGAAGTGGTGGGGGCTGAAACAATCACGGGATTTAAGAATGCATGGGATAGACATAAAGGAATTCTGGAGGTCAGGGGTAAGGAGCAACAGACTTCTAGGGAAACAAACTGAACTTACAAGCTCAAATGGGCAGACTGGGTGGGCCATAGGCCCTTATCTGCCGACACTGTCTATGTATCTATGTATCTATGAAAAGAATCCCTCCTACCCTCTGCCAAGCACCCCTTCCACCTCTCATTATTTCCCCCTTCTTACTTTTCCAACACTGAGTTGCCCAGTCCCCAGTGCCGGCTAGTACTCCCCACTCTGCCCATTTTCAGTATGCAACACCGGGGAGCCCACCCCTAATGCAGCCAAACATAACACTGAGACTGGGGTGCAGTGTCAGTACCTGAAATAAAGAAAACTGTCTCTTGTACTGAAAACCATCCCTTGAGTTCTGTTGCCCTCTCCAGCACACCGCACTGTTCCTCTACCCCAACCTAACCCTCCCACTCAGCATGCTTTACCCCCACCCCTTTTAGTTCTCTGATGCCAGTGTGCTCCATCCCCATTGCAGGCTAGTACCCCCACCCAGTTTCATGGTGCAATACCAGGGAGCCCACCCCTAGTGTTACCAAACATAACACCAACACGGAGTACCCAGTTTCAGTTTTATGTGATAAAAGCGAGGTGAGTCCAGAATCACAAAGAAATTTTAGTGAGGACAGAAACGTCGACTATTTTTGGGGGGCAGGGCTCTGCCTCCCTAACCCCCGTTATTTAGATAGCCAACTCCAAGGTCATAGCACCTTGAGGAGTGGGTAAAACATTTGTCACCATTTCATCATCACCAAAATTCTGTCGCTGACATTTGGACTCAATGTTTTGGAGTCACTGATTTCATGTGCTGCCCTCAGTTCCCAGTACCTGAAATATACCTGAAATAAAGAAAACTGTCCCTCACAGTCATTTTCTTATTTTTATATGTCCTGTAAAAATGAAAACTGTCCATTGAGTCTGTTGCTGCCACCAACCCACTGTGGTCATTACCCTTCCCCCACCTGACCCTCCTACTCAGCACCCCTCATACCCCCACACCCCACACACCCCCACACACTCTTTACTTTCCTGCTTGGTACCAGTGCTGTAATCCTCTCTGCACTCTTCAATGCCAGCCTGGGAACTGAGGAAATCAAGTATGCGGTTTAATGTATTTCAAAGGGTTTTGAACTTGTCCTCATAACTTGGTCATTTTTTAAGTTTTTTCTCCAAATTTTCAACATGGCCCTTTTGGGACCCCGCTGCATGAACAATGGCAGTAAAATAATGCAAATATACCCTGAACGGTGTTTTTGCTGTCACTGCACAAAATCACTTTTCAGGCAGGATTTGAAAATTTTCTCCACCCTTGTTCATGGTCATAAGAAGGCTATGTTAAAAATGTAGGGTAAAAAATATAAAAAAAAACAAAAACAAAGTTAAGAGCATACATTAACCCTTGGCGTGCCATGGACTGATATATCAGTCCAGAATTCCTATACGTTCTAATTCTGTCAGCAGCCTAAGGGTTAAAAGTTGTCAATATATGCTTGTAACTTAGGTGATTTTCACTACTTTGATCCCAGATTTTCAACATAGCCATTTTTCACTTAACCTCTTGAATGTGACAGATGTCATTTTTCTAATCCTGGCCCAAATGTTTTTTTTGAACTTGTGGCATGAAATCACCTTTTTGGCAGGATTTGATCATTTTCTTTGCCCTTGTTCATGAGGTGGGGTCATAAGAAGGTTATGTTGCATCATAAGATGGCAATGCTGAAAATTGGGGGTCAAAAATATTAAAAAACAACAAGTTATGACTATACATTGAAATTTTTCAATGCATGCTCATAACTTTGGTAATTTTCCATATTTTGATCCCAGATTTTCAACATAGCCATTTTTTTCACACCACCTCACCAATGAGACAGCTGTCAGTTTTCAAGTCCTTACCAAAATGTGCTGTCATGCTTATGGGATGAAATCACTTTTCAGGCATTATTTGAAATTTTTCTCCATGCTTGGTCATGATAATATCAATGAATAATTCCTTATACAAACATAAATTACAGCAATCAGCTAAATTGCACTGTGTAATATCTCAGATGTGCATACTATAGAACCACTGGGGATTATCACTCCTCATATGCCTGTGCAAATACATATGTTTTAAGCCCCCTTTTGAAGGTCTCCACCAAGGAGGCCTCCCTCAGCGCCCTCAGGAGCAAATTCCAAAGCAACGCCTTGCCACCTCAAAGGTATACTGTTAATACAGAGGAACTGTCACTGTGCCGACAATTACAGAGACAAACCTGACTGTCCACTGTAATGGTTATGTGGGACCCCGGCACAGTCACTTTGGGTCTTGTGCCCCCTCCCTGAAACAACTCTGACCCAGAACTGATTATATTTAACTCTGGGGGGTGCGGGGAACAGCTTTCCTGACACTTCAACATGCCGGATACAGATTGGTCAATACCAGCAGGAACATCTGCCAGAACTAGACACATAGTGGATTCCCTGCAGGGGGAGGGCCTCAAACAACTGGTACAACAACCCACAAGAGACAGGGCTATACTAGATCTAGTACTGACTAACAGGGAAGGGATCACAGATCTCCAGGTAGAAGGTCACCTGGGGGCCAGTGACGATCACATGGTATGGTTCAATTTGGCTACTACATCTAAATCATCCCATTCCAAGGCAAAAATATGGGACTACAGAGGAGCTGACTTTAATAAGATGGCCAACAGAGTTAAGCTAGCCCTGGCAAAAAGAAACACAGGTGAGGGGGTACAGGCAAAGTGGGCAAGCATTAAGGATGCAATACTTGAGGCAACATCCCATTGTGTTAGACAGAAAAGGAAGTGCAAAGAAGAAGGAAACCACTTTGGTTCTCAAATACAGTAGCAGAAAAGGTCAGAGCCAAAGGTCGCCTTCAGGAAATATAAGGAACACAGGGATGAAGATAGGAGGCATACCAAACTGCCCTAAGGGAAGCAGGGAAGGCAGTAAGGCAGGCAAAGTCCCAAACTGAGGAAACACTAGCACAAACAGTAAAAGAAGGTGACAAGACTTTCTATAGATACATTAGTGAAAGGAGAAAGTCCAGAGGGGTATTGCTAAGCTTAATGGAGAAAAGGGAGCATGTGAGGAGGAGGACCATGTAAAAGCATCTATCCTAAATAGATACTTTTGCTCAGTATTTACTGAAGAGAAGGTAGGGCAGGGCCCACAGCTCAGCACCATGGACACAGGGGGGAGGGAGGTGAGCACTACTCCCTTCACAAAAGAAAGGGTCCTACAAGAGCTTGCTAAGCTCAGGGTGGATAAGGCAATGGGACCTGATGGCATACATCCCAGGGTACTTAAGGAGCTAAAGGTGGAACTAGCAGAGCCATTAGCAGAACTGTTTAGTGAGTCTCTGAGCACAGGAGAGGTCCCAGAAGACTGGAGAAGGGCTCATGTGATCCCGCTCCACAAGAGTGGTAGCAGGGAGGAGGCAGGGAACTACAGACCAGTCAGTCTTACCTCAGTAGTGGGCAAGATTATGGAGGCACTCCTTAAGGAAAGGATAGTGCAACACCTGGAATCCATAGGGGCACAGGATCCAAGACAGCATGGGTTTACAAAAGGAAGGTCCTGTCAAACTAATCTCATAGATTTCTTTGACTGGGTAACCAGAGTGGTGGACCAAGGGGGAGCAGTTGATGTCGCCTACCTTGACTTCAGCAAAGCTTTCGACACTGTTCCACATAGAAACATAGAAACATAGAATTTGACGGCAGAAAAGGACCGCTTGGCCCACCCAGTCTGCCCATATCCCTACCTACTGGATAAGCTGCAGATCCTAGTTAACCAGCAGCCTACTTCTTCCTAACCCCACCCCCTAGAATTGCCTTATGACTGCCCATGCATGCTTGAATTCCACCACTGATTTTGACTCCACAACCTCCTCCGGAAGGCCGTTCCATGCATCCACAACCCTCTCTGTGAAAAAATACTTCCTTAAATTACCTCTGAGCCCCCTCTATCTTTAAATTGTGCCCTCTTGTTCTTGCACACCTCTTTTTTTGAAAGATGCTACCCTCTTGGACTTTGTTGATTCCCTTGAGGTACTTGAACGTTTCTATCATGTCCCCCTCTCCCTCCTTTCCTCGAGGCTATACATATTAAGCTCCTTAAGTCTCTCTTCATATGTCTTCCGGTGCAGACCCTGCACCATTTTAGTGCCCTCCTCTGGACAGCTTCCATCCTGTCTATGTCTCATGGAGACTGGGTCTCCAGAACTGCACACAGTACTCAGATGGGGTCTCACCAGCTGTCTGTACAGAGGGATAATAACTTCTTGTTTTCTACTGGTGATGCCTCTCCTATGCATCCAGTATCCCCCAGCCCTCCTTGCTGCCCTCTCACATTGCTTGCCCACCTTTAGGTCATCTGATAGAATACTCCCAGGTCCCTTTCCATTTTGTTGTTGTTAGTATCTCACCCTCCATTGTGTACTCTTCCCTTGGGTTTTGTTTCCCAGGTGCATTACCTTGCACTTCTTAGCATTGAATCTAAGCTGCCATACATTTGACCATTCCTCTAACCTTGCCAAGTCCTTCTCATCCTTTCCACCCCACCCTGTGCATCAACTCTGTTGCAGATCTTTGTGTCATCTGCAAAGAGACATACTTTTCCTTCCAGTCCTTCTGCAATGTAAACATAAAGACATTGAAGAGGACAGTCCTAATACTGAACCTGCGTACCCCACTAGTAACCCTCCTTTCTTCTGAGTGGACTCCATTTACTATTACTCTCTGTGTCCTATTCTCCAGCCAATTCTTTACCCAGGCTGTCATCTTGGGACCCACTCCCAGGCTGGCTAACTTGTATATTAATCTTTTGTGTGGGACTGTGTCAAATGCCTTGCTAAAGTCTAGGTAGGCCATGTCCACAGCCCCTCCCTGATCTACTACTTTGGTCACCCAGTCAAAGAAATCTACCAGATTCGTCTGGCATGATCTTCCCGCTGTGAATCCATGCTGCCTAGGGTCCTGTGCCCCTCTGGCCTCTAGATACTCGACAATTCTTTCCTTCAAGTGATTCCATCATTTCCCTATCACTGAGGTTAAACTAACAGGTCTGTAGTTTCCTGCTTCTGCCTTGCTCCCACTTTTGTGAAGGGAATCACATCTGCCCTCCTCCAGTCCTCGGGTACCACCCCATCCTCCCATGATTTGTTAAAAGGGTAGTCAGTGGTATCACTAGTTCTACCCTTAGTTCTTTTAGAATTCTGGGATAAATCTCATCAGGCCCCATTGCTTTGTCCATCTTCAGTTTTAAGAGTTCTTTCAGAACCCTTTCTTCTGTAAATGGGCTGGTATCAACTTCTGTATCCAGAGTGTTTCTACTGTTTGTTTTATGTACCTCCCCCTCTTCATTTGTAAATACTGAGCAAAAATATTTGTTTAGTATCTCTGCCTTTCGCAGTCTCCCTCTGCCCACCCTCCCTCCCTTTATTAAGCTAGAGCCATAACAGTATCCCATCTGGATTTCTGATATCTAGCAACATAAGCCATATAATTCGCCTGTCTGAGTCCCAAGGATGCTGCCATGTACTGTTTCTTTGCCATGGCATCAATCCTCCTGGAGTCCTTGTCAGGGGGGTGTGAAGCCAAGGGAATATTTGCCTTGTCACAGGCTGCAGCCTGCACTACCCCAACATGGCTGCATTGTTGTGTAAGGAACTGCATATCACAGCCTGACAATGTGTACCTCTTGTCCATTCTCTTATCCACAGGAGGTATAGTGTGAGGAGTTTTTAGAATTTTAACTGTCTGTTTCCCAAAAGATTTACGCAAAGGAACAGACAGTCTCCTCGACTCTGGGATATCCATCATTTCCACAGAGTCAGGCTCCTCTTGATCATCCACAGCTTCCTCCATAGGGAGCTGGAGGGTTTCAGCCACTTTTTTATAAAACATAAAATGAGAAGGGGACTCAGAAAGCCTAGGAGGAGACACTCCTGAAGGTCTGTCTGGGGAGATGTCTGGGTCAATGGGCACATCCAGACTTTCAAATCCACATTCACTCTCCTCATACTCCTCTTCACCCTCCTCCGGTTCGTAATATTCCTCTAAATCATACTCTTGAACCGGTGGAACTGGCCGAACCGGCGCTTACCTGATGGTGCCAGTTCGGTCGGAACTGGGGAAAGTGACTGCACAATTTTAATCGCTTTGGCTATTTCTTCAGCGGTTGGAGAGGAAAGTTTTGGCTCCACACCAGCTGACTCCCTAGTCCTTTTTGCTGGAACCAGCTCCTCGGAGTCGGATCTCCTTTTGCCCGAGGAAGTCTCGCCCTGGTCAGAGGGCACTCCCTCCGGTTCGGTTGGAACCGAACCGGGCTGGCCATCCAGTTCAGCGGACTTTTTGGCCTCCCTCTCCCTGAGCCTACCAACTCTCTTTTCCAGAGTAGCTGCAGGAAAATTTTTACAAATCTCGCAGTCAGCATTGAGGTGGTCAAACCCCAGACAATAAACACAGGTGGTGTGGGGGTCAGCCTTGGCAAAGACTTCCCCACACACACTGCAGTGTTGAAACCCAGTGGGCCCAGTTTTTCTTTTGGGTTTCTCAGACATAGTGCCAGTCCTAACCAAACTTACCCGTTTATGGCAATCCGCCAGGTAAGACCCTCTTATCGGTTCCCATCCGTGTCACGGGTCGTGGAAAACCGTAATAAAATCCGGTTTTTTTAGAACCAATAAGAACCAGTAACCACACTCTAAATGACAGATTAAGATATTTTAAACAACCTGATCGGTTCAAACCGAACTGATAAACCGTTTACAAGTTCCACACAGAATAGAAATTAATGTAAAACCTATCTAGTACTCACAAATACCACAGACAGAGTCTGAACCGACCGATTCTTGAGTTTAAATTCGATGAAAACCGAGAAAACAATACTTTTACCAACAAAAGAACCGAGCAAAGGAGAAATCTCCGAGCGACTGTTCAGTGAGTGGAGGAAGAATCTGATTTGGTTTGAGCCCGAAGAACAACAGACAGAGCCCCAACTGATTGAAGATTGATAAATAAGCTGGGTAGGCTCGGGGTGGGTCAGAAGTTGGTCAACTGGGTGGCAAACTGGTTGACAGGCAGAAAACAGAGAGTGGTGGTAAATGGTATACAGTCAGAAGAGATGCAAGTCACAAGTGGGTACCTCAGGGATCAGTCCTGGGGCCAGTCCTCTTCAACATCTTCATTAGTGACCCTTGCAGAAGGACTAGAGGGTAAGGCTTGTCTGTTTGCAGATGACACCAAGATCTGCAACAGAGTAGATGATCCAGATGGGGTGGGCAGAATGAGAAGAGATCTGGATAAACTAGCAAAATGGTCAGAAGAGTGGCAACTGGGATTTAATGCAAGAAGTGCAAGATCATGCACATAGGGAAGAGAAACCCTGAAGCCACCCATAGGCTGGAGGAGTTGCTAGCAGTCACAAAGGAAGAAAGAGACTTGGGCATCATCATCACTGATGACCTGAAATCATCCAAGCAGACCTCTAAAGCAGTAGGTAAGGCTAGGGGTGTTAGGGTGTATTAGTAGGGGTATCACAAGTCGTAAGAGGGAGGTAATAATCCCTCTTTACAAGATACTGGTTAGACCCCATCTGGAGTACTGCATGCAGTATTGGAGCCACACTTTCACAAGGACATTAACCAAATTGAGGTAGTCCAGAGAAGGGCACCAAAATGGTGCAGGACTGCATCAGAAGACATATGAGGGACAGATTAACGGAGCTCAATATGTATACCCTTGAGCAAAGGAGGAGAGAGGATATGATCGAGGCATTCAAACACCTTAAGGGCATTAACAAGGTGAAAGAGTCTAACATGTTTAAATATAAGAAAAATAGCAGGACAAGAGGACACAGCATGAGATTAGAGGGGGGCGATTAAGGGGAATGTGAAGAAATTATTTTCACAGAAAGGGTGGTGGATGCATGGAATGGCCTACCTCAAGAAGTGGTGGCTATGAATACAGTGTAGGGCTTCAAACAGGCATGGGATAGGCATAAGGGAGCAATACAAATGAGTATGAATAGATAGGCCACTGACAGAGCAAAGGCCAATGGCACATTTATAAGGTAGAAAAAGAAATGGGCAGACTGGATGGGCCTTGCGGTCCTTATCTGCCATCAACTTCTATGTTTCTATGTTTCTATGACAGTACAATGCCAACCATGATCATGGTCGACATAGTGCCATCGTTGCAAAGGCTTTTGACAGAATTTCTGTCTAACCGGCTTGGTGGAAGCTACCTCAAAGGACCTTTCCCTTAAGGTTGTAAGCTTAGTCCTGGGAACAACTAGGAGACCTTCCTCAGTGGAGCAGAGGTTGGGTGTAGACATGTAAGGGTACAGAAGATCATGCAGGTAACCAAGGCCCAGACTGTGTAGGGCCTTATAAATTAGTAACCCAACTTTATAGGATAGGTGCCACTTAACTAGTAGCCAGGGCAGTTCATGCAATGCCTGGACATATGACTTGACCTTGGAAAGATAGTCAGTAAACTAGCAGCTGCGTTCTGAACCAGCTGTAAGCACCACAATGTACTTCCACTGACCCCAGGGTATAGAGTATTGCAGTAATCTAACTGTGACATCACAAAAGCATGCACCAGTGAGGACAATTCCTCTGAGAGATAAGTGATTGAATCCAGCTGATGTTCCTCATCTGATAGAAACCATTGCAGACTACTGCCGACACCTGAGCATCAAATGTCAGCCCCCTGTCCAGAATGAAACCTAGATATGTCACCTTTTGCAGCACATGCTGCATTATTGTTTTACAAACCATGAATGGTTGCAAGCATGAGTTAGTCATGTACGGAGAGGTTAAGTGAAAAATTATTGTTTCATTTAAATCTGTTTACAAAAAGAGCATACTGAGTCACAAGCTACTCATTTGCAGGTGCATCCTGGGGGAAGGGGGCACAGAAGTAATGCAGAATAAGAAACAGAATACAAAAAGAGGGTGCAAAAATTAACAATTAATTCAGGTTAAATACAAAAATACTGCATATATAGGGTGAACAAGTGTATACAGAAATACACGTGCATAAAATGTATGAGTAGTAGTTGTATAAAATGTATCCCGAATGGGGGGGTGGAGGAGGCTAGTGGTTAAGAAACTGGCTACACAAGAAAATTTAAATACTGGCTACAGTAGTTGTTGCAAAAATAATTTCAAAGACTAATCAATATTAAACGTAAGGAGGCTGCACAGAGGCGAGAGTTGAGGTGCTAGAACAGAGGTGCACAGTCACTCATCCCTAAGGAGATATTTCAGAGCAATCTAAGAGGAGGAACAGGGGGAGTGTATGAAGGGGAGAGGCCAGCCAGGTAAGTTTTTTTAGGAAAACACAGGTGAATTAGTCAAACATTGTTTATGGTTTTTGAAAGTCAGTTATGACTGGTCATTGTTAATCAACAAATCCCACCATATGATTTGCAAGAAAGATCGTTCAATTCAATTCAGTTTTATTTGATCACTGGGTGGGAACACTGGGCCATGTGGCCCAGTTATAGACACAACCTGGAAACATACAACATAATATATACAAATATAGACATAAGAAAATCATGGGCAGGATTCACAAAGCTTTGCCCAGGCACAAACCCAGTTTGCCGCTTTGTGAATAGCTGGTATTCACAAAGCCCAGTTTGCACCCACAAACTGGGTTTGCGCCTAGACAAAGTAGTGAGGGGAACCACAATGCAAATGATGGAGAGGGGACCTGCATATCCCTGAAATCCCATTCACAAAGGATTTGCTCATACTGTAGGGTCCCACCCCAGTCCCTGATCACCCGATCACCCACTCGTAAATGAAAGAATCTTTCTAACTATCAACCAATGGGATTGTAGTGTATATTGTAAGCTGTCATTGACAGTTCAGTTGGCAGGCAGCCTTGGAGGTGTGAAGAGTGCTATGCTGCTCACCAACTGGCAGATGTACTGGGGTGGGGTGGTCTGTGATTACTGGAGTGGGTGGGGGGTTGGGGGGACCACTACACTATGGAAATATATTAATGTTCATATTTGGGTGGGCAATCAGGAAATGGGATGGGACCCTATACTATGGAAAATATTATTCTTCTGCACGGGTGGGCAATCAGGGACTGGGGTGGGACCCTACACTATGGAAAGTTATTTTTATATTCTCGGGTGGGCAATCAGGGACTGGGTGGGACCCTACACTATGGAAAGTTATTTTATATTCTCGGTGGGCAATCAGGACTGGTGGACCCTACACTATGGAAAGTTATTTTTATATTCTCGGGTGGGCAATCAGGGACTGGGGTGGGACCCTACACTATGGAAAGTTATTTTTATATTCTCGGGTGGGCAATCAGGGACTGGGGTGGGACCCTACACTATGGAAAGTTATTTTTATATTCTCGGGTGGGCAATCAGGGACCAGGGTGGGACCCTACACTATGGAAAGTTATTTTATATTCTCGGGTGGGCAATCAGGGACTAGGGAGGACCCTACACTATGGAAAGTTATTTTTATATTCTCGGTGGGCAATCAGGGACTGGGTGGGACCCACACTATGGAAAGTTATTTTATATTCTCGGGTGGGCAATCAGGGACTGGGGTGGGACCCTACACTATGGAAAGTTATTTTTATATTCTCGGGTGGGCAATCAGGGACTGGGGTGGGACCCTACACTATGGAAAGTTATTTTTATATTCTCGGGTGGGCAATCAGGGACTGGGGTGGGACCCTACACTATGGAAAGTTATTTTTATATTCTCGGGTGGGCAATCAGGGACTGGGGTGGGACCCTACACTATGGAAAGTTATTTTTATATTCTCGGGTGGGCAATCAGGGACTGGGGTGGGACCCTACACTATGGAAAGTTATTTTTATATTCTCGGGTGGGCAATCAGGGACTGGGGTGGGACCCTACACTATGGAAAGTTATTTTTATATTCTCGGGTGGGCAATCAGGGACCAGGGTGGGACCCTACACTATGGAAAGTTATTTTTATATTCTCGGGTGGGCAATCAGGGACCAGGGAGGGACCCTACACTATGGAAAGTTATTTTTATATTCTCGGGTGGGCAATCAGGGACTGGGTGGGACCCACACTATGGAAAGTTATTTTATATTCTCGGTGGGCAATCAGGGACTGGGTGGGACCCTACACTATGGAAAGTTATTTTATATTCTCGGTGGGCAATCAGGGACTGGGGTGGGACCCTACACTATGGAAAGTTATTTTTATATTCTCGGGTGGGCAATCAGGGACTGGGTGGGACCCTACACTATGGAAAGTTATTTTTATATTCTCGGGTGGGCAATCAGGGACCAGGGTGGGACCCTACACTATGGAAAGTTATTTTTATATTCTCGGGTGGGCAATCAGGGACTGGGGTGGGACCCTACACTATGGAAAGTTATTTTTATATTCTCGGGTGGGCAATCAGGGACTGGGGTGGGACCCTACACTATGGAAAGTTATTTTTATATTCTCGGTGGGCAATCAGGGACTGGGGTGGGACCTCACACTATGGAAAGTTATTTTATATTCTCGGTGGGCAATCAGGGACCAGGGAGGGACCCTACACTATGGAAAGTTATTTTTATATTCTCGGGTGGGCAATCAGGGACCAGGGAGGGACCCTACACTATGGAAAGTTATTTTTATATTCTCGGGTGGGCAATCAGGGACTGGGGTGGGACCCTACACTATGGAAAGTTATTTTTATATTCTCGGGTGGGCAATCAGGGACTGGGGTGGGACCCTACACTATGGAAAGTTATTTTTATATTCTCGGTGGGCAATCAGGGACTGGGGTGGGACCCTACACTATGGAAAGTTATTTTATATTCTCGGTGGGCAATCAGGGACTGGGTGGGACCCTACACTATGGAAAGTTATTTTATATTCTCGGTGGGCAATCAGGGACTGGGGAGGACCCTACACTATGGAAAGTTATTTTATATTCTCGGGTGGGCAATCAGGGACCAGGGAGGGACCCTACACTATGGAAAGTTATTTTTATATTCTCGGTGGGCAATCAGGGACCAGGAGGGACCCACACTATGGAAAGTTATTTTATATTCTCGGTGGGCAATCAGGGACTGGGGTGACCCTACACTATGGAAAGTTATTTTTATATTCTCGGGTGGGCAATCAGGGACTGGGGTGGGACCCTACACTATGGAAAGTTATTTTTATATTCTCGGGTGGGCAATCAGGGACTGGGGTGGGACCCTACACTATGGAAAGTTATTTTTATATTCTCGGGTGGGCAATCAGGGACCAGGGAGGGACCCTACACTATGGAAAGTTATTTTATATTCTCGGTGGGCAATCAGGGACTGGGTGGGACCCTACACTATGGAAAGTTATTTTATATTCTCGTGGGCAATCAGGACTGGGGTGGGACCCTACACTATGGAAAGTTATTTTTATATTCTCGGGTGGGCAATCAGGGACCAGGGAGGGACCCTACACTATGGAAAGTTATTTTTATATTCTCGGGTGGGCAATCAGGGACTGGGGTGGGACCCTACACTATGGAAAGTTATTTTTATATTCTCGGGTGGGCAATCAGGGACTGGGGTGGGACCCTACACTATGGAAAGTTATTTTTATATTCTCGGGTGGGCAATCAGGGACTGGGGTGGGACCCTACACTATGGAAAGTTATTTTTATATTCTCGGGTGGGCAATCAGGGACCAGGAAGGGACCCTACACTATGGAAAGTTATTTTATATTCTCGGTGGGCAATCAGGGACTGGGTGGACCCTACACTATGGAAAGTTATTTTTATATTCTCGGTGGGCAATCAGGGACTGGGTGGGACCCTACACTATGGAAAGTTATTTTATATTCTCGGTGGGCAATCAGGGACTGGGTGGGACCCCACACTATGGAAAGTTATTTTATATTCTCGGTGGGCAATCAGGACTGGGTGGACCCTACACTATGGAAAGTTATTTTATATTCTCGGTGGGCAATCAGGACTGGGTGGGACCCTACACTATGGAAAGTTATTTTATATTCTCGGTGGGCAATCAGGGACTGGGTGGACCCTACACTATGGAAAGTTATTTTTATATTCTCGGTGGGCAATCAGGGACCAGGAGGGACCCACTATGGAAAGTTATTTTATATTCTCGGTGGGCAATCAGGGACTGGGGTGGACCCTACACTATGGAAAGTTATTTTTATATTCTCGGGTGGGCAATCAGGGACTGGGTGGGACCCTACACTATGGAAAGTTATTTTTATATTCTCGGGTGGGCAATCAGGGACTGGGGTGGGACCCTACACTATGGAAAGTTATTTTTATATTCTCGGGTGGGCAATCAGGGACTGGGGTGGGACCCTACACTATGGAAAGTTATTTTTATATTCTCGGGTGGGCAATCAGGGACTGGGGAGGGACCCTACACTATGGAAAGTTATTTTTATATTCTCGGTGGGCAATCGGGACCAGGGAGGGACCCTACACTATGGAAAGTTATTTTATATTCTCGGTGGGCAATCAGGGACCAGGAGGACCCACACTATGGAAAGTTATTTTTATATTCTCGGGTGGGCAATCAGGGACCAGGGAGGGACCCTACACTATGGAAAGTTATTTTTATATTCTCGGTGGGCAATCAGGGACCAGGGAGGGACCCTACACTATGGAAAGTTATTTTTATATTCTCGGGTGGGCAATCAGGGACTGGGGTGGGACCCTACACTATGGAAAGTTATTTTTATATTCTCGGGTGGGCAATCAGGGACTGGGGTGGGACCCTACACTATGGAAAGTTATTTTTATATTCTCGGGTGGGCAATCAGGGACCAGGAAGGGACCCTACACTATGGAAAGTTATTTTTATATTCTCGGGTGGGCAATCAGGGACCAGGGAGGGACCCTACACTATGGAAAGTTATTTTTATATTCTCGGGTGGGCAATCAGGGACCAGGGATGGACCCTACACTATGGAAAGTTATTTTTATATTCTCGGGTGGGCAATCAGGGACCAGGGAGGGACCCTACACTATGGAAAGTTATTTTTATATTCTCGGGTGGGCAATCAGGGACCAGGGAGGGACCCTACACTATGGAAAGTTATTTTTATATTCTTGGGTGGGCAATCAGGGACTGGGGTGGGACCCTACACTATGGAAAGTTATTTTATATTCTCGGTGGGCAATCAGGGACGGGTGGGACCCTACACTATGGAAAGTTATTTTTATATTCTCGGTGGGCAATCAGGGACTGGGTGGGACCCCCACTATGGAAAGTTATTTTATATTCTCGGTGGGCAATCAGGGACTGGGGTGGGACCCTACACTATGGAAAGTTATTTTTATATTCTCGGTGGGCAATCAGGGACCAGGAGGACCCTACACTATGGAAAGTTATTTTATATTCTCGGTGGCAATCAGGGACCAGGGAGGACCCTACACTATGGAAAGTTATTTTTATATTCTCGGTGGGCAATCAGGGACTGGGTGGGACCCTACACTATGGAAAGTTATTTTTATATTCTCGGTGGGCAATCAGGGACTGGGGTGGGACCCTACACTATGGAAAGTTATTTTATATTCTCGGTGGGCAATCAGGGACTGGGGAGGGACCCACACTATGGAAAGTTATTTTTATATTCTCGGTGGGCAATCAGGGACTGGGGTGGACCCTACACTATGGAAAGTTATTTTATATTCTCGGTGGGCAATCAGGGACTGGGGTGGGACCCTACACTATGGAAAGTTATTTTATATTCTCGGTGGGCAATCAGGGACTGGGTGGGACCCTACACTATGGAAAGTTATTTTATATTCTTGGTGGGCAATCAGGGACCAGGAGGACCCTACACTATGGAAAGTTATTTTATATTCTCGGTGGGCAATCAGGGACTGGGGGAACCTACACTATGGAAAGTTATTTTATATTCTCGGTGGGCAATCAGGGACCAGGGAGGGACCCTACACTATGGAAAGTTATTTTATATTCTCGGTGGGCAATCAGGGACTGGGGTGGGACCCTACACTATGGAAAGTTATTTTTATATTCTCGGTGGGCAATCAGGACTGGGGGACCCTACACTATGGAAAGTTATTTTATATTTCGGTGGGCAATCAGGGACCAGGAGGACCCTACACTATGGAAAGTTATTTTTATATTCTCGGTGGGCAATCAGGGACTGGGGTGGACCCTACACTATGGAAAGTTATTTTATATTCTCGGTGGGCAATCAGGGACTGGGTGGACCCTACACTATGGAAAGTTATTTTATATTCTCGGTGGGCAATCAGGGACTGGGGTGGGACCCACACTATGGAAAGTTATTTTTATATTCTCGGTGGGCAATCAGGGACTGGGGTGGACCCTACACTATGGAAAGTTATTTTATATTCTCGGTGGGCAATCAGGGACCAGGAGGGACCCTACACATGGAAAGTTATTTTTATATTCTCGGTGGGCAATCAGGGACTGGGGGACCCTACACTATGGAAAGTTATTTTATATTCTCGGTGGGCAATCAGGGACTGGGGTGGGACCCTACACTATGGAAAGTTATTTTATATTCTCGGTGGGCAATCAGGACCAGGGAGGACCCTACACTATGGAAAGTTATTTTATATTCTCGGTGGGCAATCAGGGACTGGGTGGGACCCTACACTATGGAAAGTTATTTTTATATTCTCGGGTGGGCAATCAGGGACTGGGGTGGGACCCTACACTATGGAAAGTTATTTTTATATTCTCGGGTGGGCAATCAGGGACTGGGGTGGGACCCTACACTATGGAAAGTTATTTTTATATTCTCGGTGGGCAATCAGGGACCAGGAGGGACCCTCACTATGGAAAGTTATTTTATATTCTCGGTGGGCAATCAGGGACTGGGGTGGGACCCTACACTATGGAAAGTTATTTTTATATTCTCGGGTGGGCAATCAGGGACTGGGGTGGGACCCTACACTATGGAAAATACTTTATTTTATTAAGGGGTGAGTAATCTGGTGATTGGGGACCCTGGTGGGACCACTACACCTGCAAACAGCATGGTAAAGTGTATTTCATTTCAAATACGCTTTAGCAAAAGCTGCACCACAAGCTACACTTCCATAATCTAAAATGGGAAGTAGACTGCTCTGGGAAATCACCTTATACATCTTATCAGTTAACAGTTTGTTTATCGTGTACAAGGACCCAAGTCTTTTATGTAAATTGGTAGTCACTTGAGAAATAAAGTATGTTTCTCGTATGCCATGTAGGGATCCCGTACAATTCCCAGATATCTAAATTTCTTTATGCAATCCAAGGAGGTACCATCCTTCATGTTAATTTTAAAGGATACTATGACATTTCTTTATTTATGTGTGGTATCATGTTTTTTTTTTTCTTATTTAAAACCAGGCAATTATCAATAAACCAAGTAACAGTTTTTTTCAAAGTCATATTCCAGTTTTTGTATCATATGACATCACATACAGTACCTTGCCGCAGTAAAAATAACTGTATCATTAGCATATAAAACTACACTGGCTTTCTCACATGTCAGAGGTAGACCATTTATAAATAAGAAAACAAGGTGCCCAATATAGACCCTTGAGGGACATTGCCTGTTATTAGGTGTACAGGGGACAGAATGCTGTTGATCTTAACAATTTGTTTTCTATTCATCAGATAACTTGCTACCTAGTGTAATGCTACTGCCATAAAACCAACCTGCTGCAATCTTGACTTCAGGAGAGAGTGGTCCACTAAACTGAATGCCTTGGTCAGGTCCATGAACACCAACCCTGTCAATAAGTCTTATTCCATGTTCCAGTATAGGTCATTTATTAACATTACCAAGGCAGCCATGGTACTATACTCCAGGGCCCACATATTCAAAAGAGATGCATGGCCCAAAATGGAGATGCACAGTACATCCCAGAAAATGCACGGAAGCACAATATTCGAAAGGGAGAGATGCATCACGCATTGCCGAATGCACGATCACATAGAAATGATGTATGCGGCGCAAGGTTAGGTTCAAAGTTTATTGTTCGGCTAAAAAGCCATTACAATAGTGTACAATTACTACTATAATACTTCACACAACAATATTAGTGTCACTGAGATGTAGATACATATGGAACACTTCATTACATTCAAAATATTGAATCACTTAAATATCAATAAACAGGTGAATCTACCACCCCTATACATCGTAAAATACTTAATGGCCATAATATACCTGGTTATAAACAGTACTTTAAACATTTGGTATTACCAATTGTATCAAGAATTCACTCATTCTCCCTAATATGGGACTATCCCCATTCCCCAACCAGACCTGCCTTTTAACCATGAATGGGCCAGACACAAATAGAACTCTATTCTTAGAAGTACTATGTGAGGGAATTATCCAGGGAAGCCTGCTCTCTGGATCCAAATTAGGAAAGAAACTGCCAGTAACACCCATCCAATTGGGGGGCTAATACAGAACATCCCACAGTGCATACGGTCCCATGTTCCAGTTGCACCCCAGTATGATGGGAATTATATACCAGCTAATTCTATAACCAATTCTGGGTCTTAAGAGACTTAAGCTAACCCCCTACCAAAATCCTCACCATTCCTCCCACTTTCAGGTCCAGTAATGTGGGGCTAGTACCCACCATATATGGCTAGTTTGGGCCAATTAAAAAGTACAGAGTTCCCCTGGGGACAAAGTGGAAAATCCACTGGCTAATTTATCTAGCATTAGTATTGTTTCAAAAAGCCATTGCAATATTACAATATTAGTCATAAAAATATTTCACAACTCAAAGACTGTAATAGAGGCTGAAAATATCAGCTAATATTAGAACAGATCACATATGTAACAGCCTGATATATCATACAGTATAAAATAACCATAATAAACTCTTTTAAAGAGTATTCCCTTATCCCCAGTAAGGCCCAACATTTAGCCAGCATATCCGGACCAGTCACAGGTAGATCCTATGTACTTGGAGGTATCATGTGAAAGAATCATCCATGAATACCCACTTACCAGATCCAAGTTAGGTAGAAGGCTGCCAGGAACACCCATCCAATTGGGGTGTTGTTATAAAGCATCCCACCATGCATGTGGTCCCATGCTCTGACTACACCACGGTATAATGGGAATTAGATATCTGCTGCAACTTTAACCAGCTCTGGTCATAGTAAATTTGGGATTTTCCCCAGAAAAATCCTCACAGTTCCCTCCTATTCTAGGTTCAAAACTTTGTGACTGATTCCTAATATTGCAGGCCAAATTGGCCCTCTAGATATATACCCAAGTTTTCCATGTGCTGAGTAGAAGGATCTAAAAGGATGCTGAGAATTAAATTGAACCCCTTTAACATAATTTTTAAAGGTAGTGCTCAAGGAACACATAAAGAATCATAAAAACGTTATAATAATAAAAGAAAACATGTAATCTATAACACACAATATCCAGTATCCCATAATATCCCACAGGACAATAGCTAAAATAAAATATGAGATTTTGCTCTTTTAGGACATTGCAATCTGTGTTTCTGTAAATGCAAATCATAACTCAGCCAGAGATCAGAAAACGCTGAAAAGTGCTGAGACTCACAATTTTTAATGGACTACCTTCAGCAAACAGTAACCAGTCACTCTAGCTTCCTGCTTACTGAACAAATTGAAGGAAATGCAGACAAAGGCTCCTATTTCAAACAGAGCATAACATTCTGTATTCGATATAGAAGTTTTAGTATCCCATTTCATAACAACAGGGTAAAAGAACAAAGCCTTGTCAGACTAGTTATATCCAGCAGCTATCCCCCGTTGTCCATCTTTCCGACCTTCATTCACTAATATCAAAGATGCTTACCTGGGCATCAGTTAAAAAAGAAAATGGTAACTTCCTTAATAAAGGAAAAATCCCCAGTAAGCAGTGTCTTGTTGTCTCTGCCAAACATCTTTTACCAGAAGCCATTACTCACAGCACTTATGCAAAATTCTCGGTCTTCCCTCTCACAGTCGGATGGTGGGAATAGGCCAAAGGTTCCAAGAGTCAGTTTATCTCCCATAATCAGCCATAAATCCTCCTCATTATCAGTAAACTGTAGTTTACTTGTATTCCCTTTAGTAAATAGAAGGCTGCAAAATAAATCAAGAAAACATACTCCTCTAAGTGCAGTAAAACACACTTATCAAAGAATATTAGAAACCCCTGACCCTCAGGCAACCATAGCATACCTGCTGCTGGCTTTTAACAAGCCTATCGACATAATGGGTATCTCCATAGCATCAACCTCCTGTAAAGTTCCCCTGCATTCTCTTCATATGAGGACAGCCAAATCTCCTCGAGGAACTCTGCAGAGTTCAAACAGCACTGCTGCTCTTCTCTCCCGAGGTACAACAGATTTTACCTCTTTACCGCTCTCCTGTTCAAAAGTTCTCCAAGCGAGATGCATATTAAGTGCATAGTAGACTGACAAACTTTACTCGACAAAATGCTCAGCCTGCTAAAAACCAAAATTCTTCTCTTGCCCCAATTAAAAAGGCAAGCAAAAACATCCTTAGGGAAATAAAACACTGACAGAGTAAACAGTCGCTCAATAAGGAGTTATTTAGCATTGTTTAAAGTTTCAGCCCTAAAACGCCAAATATGAACAATCACTCGACAAACTTAAGTCTCCCGAATGACAGAAGAAAATGAACTATATAGTCCAGTTGAGCAAAATAAACAAAGTTTCATTCACAAAAACAACTAAAAAGCCTCCAGCAAATAAATTTCTGAATAAAAGATGATGGAGCAAAACGAAAAGCAGCCAGGAGTGGAGCAGCCCTGCAGCCATCTTTCTGCCCCTCCCCCTGCACCGGAACGTATGCGGCGCAAAAAAAGGGGGCAGGCTCCTGAATATGCTGCACAAGTGTATATTCAGCCAAAATATGTGGTGCATGTGTCGCACATCACACAACTGTGCCACGCAAACTTTGGTATGTAAGCAGATGGCCTAAATCAGCCAGCCACCCACAGGCAGGCTGCAGAACTGCAGTCATGCAACCCTGTGACAGCCCATGGAGGTACACCAGGATGTGCTCCAGGAACCCACACACAGCAGTCATGTCAGGACGTTAGTACCCTAAGCCACAGAGGTGCTGTGCCAACTTGCTGGGCACCTGCTGGGTGCCGCTGAGTGACACCACTTGGCACCGCCCAGTCAGCCACCCCTCACCACACCCAGGTCAGGAAGCCCAGCTGCCACATGCTTGTCAGGTGCCCCCAGGACACCAGCAGAGCAGACAAATTCCAGGTACCAAATGCCATGGCCTGCACCCTTGTGGACGTCAGAGTGTCACCTGGTGGAGGCATGCACCCATGATAGGTGTCTGGGACAAGGGTGAGCAGGATGCATAGCGGTAATGGTGAAAGAATGGCATGGGTCAGGGACAGCCCAGTGGCACACACCCATGGTGGAACACCATAGGTGCACACAGCACACCTGTGCCAGAACCATGCCTCCAGGAACCACATACATGTCACCGATGCCATCCCTGTAATGTGACAATACCACAGGGGCCCTATGGTTGGGTCACTGTGGTGTACTGCTGGTGGACAGTGCACAGATGGGTGCAGTGCAGAGCAGAGGTGGCACACCTGCAGCCTGGAAGCAAGGGTGTAGGCACTGATACGCCAAGTACACCATGGCGTACTGAAGTTAGTAGGTAGCTAAAGGTAGGTAAAATTTATTTTTATACAGGTAATACATGTCATTTGGACATAATCCAGTTTACAAGACAGACCTGTGTAAATTCCTAACTAGTTAGATACAAATAAGTTCCATGTTAAATACATATAAATACAAACACCACAATATACAAACAACACGGTATACCTAAAAGACTTACAATAGCTGGATTATAAAATCTCAAAATCCCAAGGAACCTTAGAGAAAAAAAAAACAACATTTAACACTCACAAATGCGTGTAGTAGCAGGGGGTAGCAAACCAGCTGACCAGCATGGCCTCCTAGTGTCTCTGATTTAGGTTTAACTTCCTTTGTGTGGCTTTTGCAAACTTTCCCTTACAGCTTTGTTGAGGCGAGGGGTGGTTGCTCAGCTGTGGACATACCTGAAGTTCTCAATCAGGTCCACATCATTGGCCGCATTACTGCAGATTGTGATTGTCTGTGGCATCAGGTAGGTGGTGTGGCTTGTCAGGGACGGCATGATTAAATGTCCCCATAAATTTAGGAGCCAGGTACTTTCACTTTGGAATCTTGGAGCTGAGCTAAAGAAAAAGAGAAGGAGAACGAAGCCTAGAAGACTTCAAGGATCATCTGTGGTGTGTTGAACAGAGTCACTATTCTAGCAAGCGAGCCTGTCTGTGGAAAAGAAATTTCCACTGTGGTCATGGTGGTGGCATTTGACATTGGTGGCAATGGGAGCAGAGCATTTTCTGCTGGAGTGGGACTGGAGCCTGTGACTAGTCAGGACTTGGAAGGGAAAAGCACTGGAGCAGCTGGAGACTGAAGTGCAGTGGCAGAGTCAGGCAGTGTTGCACATCACTGATTAGCTCACTTCATACTGAATCAGATTCAACTTTGACTTTCCTCCTGGACTGGACTGTTGCTTATCTGCAGACTCCTTAATCTTTAAGGCATTTTACCACCAAACGGCACTTTCTGTGATCCGTCTTCACTCTTCACAGTTGGGTATTTGCACTGCAAAAGTTTCCTTTCTATTACACTTGTCTTAATGTCTTTCTCCATTTCAAATTTGTCATCAAATGTTTGTGGGGTGGGTGTCAGAGTCTGTGTCAGAGTGTTGCTCAGGATGGGTCTGTGATGTGTAGTTAAGTGGTTACAAAAAAAAACACACATAGAAATGGCTGGCTTGTTGTGCAAATCTCTCATAGGATACAGTGAAAACACTAATGGAGGGGTGGACACATGCATTATTATTATGTACTATTTGCTGATATTGCTGATTTTTGCTTGCTTGGTTTTTTTGCCCTTTGCATAGCACTTTGGATCAAGAAAGAAATATACTTTTCCAAAAATGTATCTATTTTATACAAAAGTCACGTTTTTCTGCATAGTGGGGATAGGTCACATGTTAGAAAGTTTAAAAATTGTATGCCACCTGTTGGTCTTCAGTGTATTATAATCTGGGTCCAAGAGGTTCAGTGGGTTTCACACATAGCACAGAATATATGAATCATTACTATTTTATATTTATAAAACATTGCACATTATACAATATCAAAAATGGATGGTAAGGATAGAAATGTGTTTACTGTTTGTGCAATGACAATTGTAATGACTGTTTTCAACTGTAGAACAATAAACAGTTCTAAGTCATTCCTATTTTGTGCTGCTCAGAAATGATTGAACTGTGGCAGTTTCACATAGACATCTATTTTAGGATACAGGATTTGTCCACAAACTGTTCACTGACAAGAGAACATGTGCCCCTTTTATGCTGTGTAAAGAATTCAGTTGGAATGGATCTAGAACTTCAGACTGGGGGTCTGACTGCCCTTTTGCCCCAAAGAATCCTCTTGTAAATGGAATGCCATGTACAGGGAGTTATATAATGCAAAGAAAACTTATAGCTCCAATTAGTTTGTTGAATGAAAAATGTGGAATATGGTTTGATTAGTGGGTGGAAAAGCTGAAAATGATGTTTTTAGGGGTAAAGATGATTTGAAAGAAAATGAGTTAGGGTGTTACTTATAGTGGGTGGGAAAAACTGATACCCTGATCTGTGCTGACCCCTAACATCATCCTGATTCACAACAACAGACAATCCCTCCCCAAGGTTATCACCCTAAACTAAAATAGATGCTAGAAGAGCTAAGTGATAGAAATACAAGCTTTTTAAAAGTGTTCCAATTAAATGTCATCCTCCCATCAACTCCGTGTTGTGCTCTACTCAACCTGGTATTTCTAGCTCATGGGGTCAGATGGGTACCTGTGATTGGATCACACAGAGGTGTGGTTAGGGGTCAATGCTCAAGCTGAGTCTGTTAGTCTGACACTGTTTCATGATTGTACGGCTAGTGTTATGAATGAACATCTGTGGGACTAGCTACCTCAATGTGGTACAGAGACTTGTCACAATGCAACAGTTCATATTTAGAATACACACCACAGACTAAATGATGCTTGTATGAGGTGGGACGGTACAGACAACTGGGGGATAGCAGTGTGGCAGCTTGGTGTACAAATTTGAAATCCCTGGTTACACCACTGCCTGGAAGCAGCAGGGAATGTCCTAAGGACACCGGACCCTTCCAGTGTTGTGAATGCGGCCAACTAGGGCAAGGACATGGCCATGGGTAGCAGCACTGCAAATCTCTCAGCTGTCACACAGTATGGGGTATAGTACTCCTGTTATCACTCAGACACCCTCTGACCCACATAAAGTGGGTGACATCACACACCAACCACTGGGACTGTTATGCAAAATTGTATGGTAATATGAGATGCTAGGTATCAGCACACAGTAGCAACATAGGTGCACTTCTTTCCACAGTCTTCCAAGCTTGCACTGTCATGTTTGCTGCTGTGTCACACATTCTGACCACCTTTGCACACATCTGGGTACTGAGGGTTCAGGGGGCATGTAGCACTGTACTCAGCTCATTGCAGTCCACCCACAAACAACCATGCATTCTCACCTGCCTGCTTGGCTGCAGTACCTCCCGATCACCTTTGTTGAGTGGTGGTGCTGCCCTGTAATGCTGGAACTGCGCATATCAATGGTATGCAAATGGCCTGAATTCATTCCTGTAATGAGATGCAAATATGCTGTTTGGGTGCTGAGTGTACAATGAGGGCATTTGCATATCCTGGCTGAATATTGCAAATCTGCATGTTGCGCAAGTGGCTTTGCATCGCACACTTCCGTATGCTCTGCACTGGGCTCTGGGCTTCTACTGCACTGCTCATCTCCCACTGTACAGTCGCGCATGTTTGGGATATTCAGTCACCCATGCATGATCGCATATTATGGCGCAACTTCTGAAAATACCATTATTTTGTGTAGTTGAGTTGCATGGCACAAGAACTTGCATGACGCAGCCTGCCACTTTTGAATATGGGGCCCCAAGTGTTAATATCCCATACAGTTCCAGACAATGAACCATCTGGTCTTGAACCAGCTTTTCCTTGTAGCTTACTCAAAACAGAGAGCAACAAGATAGGCCTATAATTCTCAAGTAAGTCAACAGGACCCCCCAAGTGAATGGGTATAATGTATGCTATTTTCCATAAGCCTGAATGCTGACGTAAGCCAAAGAATAGATTAAACATATTTTAAGGAGTCTCTATTCATCAACATATGTAGCTCATTATACAGTGTGTAAGTGGGGTGTGGAGGGGCATATGTGTGAATAAAATACATGTTTTGCCTAAGCGGGATGCACAGCTGGGGCACGCTGTGTGCATAAGCATAGCACATGCATTCCTCTGAGAGGCTCCATGTGGGGGGGTGTCGGAGGGCTATGCACTGCACAAGCAGTGTAATGCGGATGTATCAAACACTATATGCCAAAAAGGTGTGTGCAATGCTGCAGTAAAATGCATGCCAGACCCCTGCTGTTAATCAGAACCTATAGCCCCAACTACTGCCATCCCACAGGGACAGACCCAGATGTACTAGTCATAATGTCCCATCCCCGCCTCCGCAGCCCACACATGCTGCCTATGTCAGATGCCAGTGTTCCCAGGCCCATAGTGTGGATGCCACCCATGTGCCAATGTCATGGCTATCAGCCCCTGTAGGCATGGTTGGTGGACACAGCACACAAGGTAGCCGAGATGGAAACCCCTTACATCACAGTATGCTGCATCCCCTAAGCAGCCCAAGTGCCTCCTGTACCCTGTGGTGCAATACAGCCACCTGGTGCACCCACACTTTGGGCTTGTATGTCCCCCCTCACCTGGATGGGGCATCCATATATGGCACCACCCAAATGTCCTTGCCACCTTCCATACCCATAAGAGTAAGCAGATCACACAGTAGGCATATGAACAGTACAGTCTTTTTAAACACTACAAATGTCCCAGCTGGGCCGTAACATCAGCAGGAACGCAAAGACATATACATGTACATACTACTGCACAACAAAGAAGGTATCCTCACTGTCCATATAGTGGTATAGCAGGGGTTAACTAAGGGATGTGGCCGTGTGCCACCATGCAAATAGAAATGTCCCGCACCACAGTGTCCTGGCCTGTACCCCAGTGACCAGGACGTCACACATGTCATTACACCCCCAACATGGGCCTCATTGTGGCCTACTAATCCATCTAAAATTAATAACGGGGTCAAGCTTCATAAAGGGCTGTCTATAGGAGTCTGTAGCATCCACAGAGTACTCTGTCCTATTGCCCTCGATGTCCTACAAATAGGACAAAATGTTGCATCAGTGATGAGACCCTTGTATACTGTGTTCTTGAGGGACCTGGCATGCACCCAGGCTCCAGGAGATGCAGCAGTGCATTGTCCTTCTCCAGGTCGTGTTTGGCATAGATCTTGTCAAGGGTCACCTTGCACACCCAATGCTCCCTGCACTTTTTGAGCTCATCCCAGAACACCTCTGGTAGGTAACACAAATTGTGGTGGTGGTGCTCCTCCTTCACATGCTGTTGAATTAATCTTTCTACCTAGGACCACTCCAGTATAGTGTGTACATGGTCTTGCTGTGCCTGTCCTGACTGCAGCCACTGGCCCTTCCGGTTCTGGGTGAGGTGAGACACTCCACTGTCCTTGTCCCCACTGGTGGTGGCTGCTGCTTGCTCCTGTCCCACAGTGCCACATCTGGCTGTACTTGATGCACTGTGTTTCCAGGCTCGTGATTGCCTGGATGACCCCGTAGGAGGCTGCACCACCACGACAGTCTCGGCAACCACAGTGCATGGAGTCCCCACTATGGCATGTGTTGATGCCTGTGTTTTGGTGTTGCCTTCACACCAGTGTTGCTCTGGTGGTGCCTACCCCACTGTCGTTCCTCCCCCTGGCAATAGCCACCATGTCAGCTTCATGTTATCCATTCCCATTAAGGGCAGCAGATGTGTAGACAGCACCTGTGTTGCACAGTGCCCCACTATCCAGTCATCAGCATCCAGTGCATGATGTTCCCATTCAGACTTGCTCCAGACACAAGTGATGTCTTCGGTGGTCCCCCAAGGGCAGAAGTCACCCCTAACACAGGTGTCTGGTCACTATATTGGAGCCCCTGTGGCTACACACTTCTCAGCTGCTATACACCATGGTGGCAGGATCAGTGATGGAATCCCTCAGTATTGGCCATTCCAGCATTGCCAGTGGGACTGTCGTGGTGTGTGTTTCCTCTCCCAGCCATGTTGACACCCTGCAAACAGAATACACTGATTAGTACATGTACCATGGCATATCATACCCTGCCTTAACACACCTACACAGCGACCGCTACTAAACAGAAGCATTAGCAGGAGAGGGCCACAGCCTCCTTAGCATGTGTATTTGTCCATCACAGCATGCACACTTTCCATTGTGCACTATGCATGGTGTTGGCAGAGTGACCTCCCATTCGGGTGGATGTCCTGGGCCCCTAACAGTCAGACACTCATGTGTATCATGCTGGTTGTGGTGCAGACATCAGTCCCCCATGTCCTCTGCCCCAATGCATGGCAACATCTTTGTACTCTTCTACAGGCATTATCCCTCAATGCCTATACATGACCTGCATTGAGCAGGGTACTCAGTGGTGAATGTCCAATGTAGGCATGGATCTGTGCTTCATGTCTACAGTACTTACCATGTAGGACTCACCCCTGGGTATACAGACTGCTGCCCATGGGGGTTATTCAACTATGTATGGCATTGGGACAGTAGCGATGGTACAGATCCATACACCTTGCTCCGAACGTCTCCTTGGTTGCACCAAAGATGTCTGCCTGGCACCACAGATCTACAGAGACCCTGTGTATGCCATGCCCACATATGAGTGGGCTAGCCAAGTGCAGGTATGGGATGGGGTGGGTGGCAACACTCAGTGCATATTCATGGTGTACGGCACACACCGAGGCATGAATCCCACAACCACCCGATCATAGTAGGGCCCATTCAGGGTGTAGCACATGGCAGGGTCCATCTCACTTACATGTGGGCTGGGGGCCTTGTGCAATGGTGGGTATGGCAGTGGTAATGCTATGCCCAGGGCCAGGGTACATGGGCTGGGCAATGGATGGTACAGGCAACTGGCACTGTGCACATCGCATCATGTCCCTACACATACCCACTGTGCTCACACTGACAGGTGCATCTGCCAGTCTGTTTATGGTGTATGATCATATGGAACCCACACCTGCCAGCCATGAAACATCATCGTGGACAGCACATCTCAGGCATGGCACCCATGACTGTGGCCCTCTATCAATTGCATGGCAATGTTGCCCTGTCAGTGCTGCTGCATGCACATATGTCTGTGCACATCGGGCTGCCCTATGTCCTTCTAGTGTGGATCACCATATATGGTGTGGTCAAAGAGCATTCCTGCTTCTGGAATACCCTCCCACATCTTGCTCCACATGCTCTAGCACTCCTATATACACCACACTGTTTGCACAGGGGGGCACTGGTGAATTCTGCATGGCTTGCATGCCTCCAGTGGTATGCACCTGTGCACCTGTCACTGCACCGATTTTGGTCATAAATCATTATGTTCATGAATAGAGGCCATAAACTATAAAAAAAAAAAAAAAAATCAAATAAAAGCCCAAGTCCAGTAATTTTTTCAAAATGAAACAGGTTAAAAACCCCACCTGGTGAGACTTAGGAAGATGTGGGGACATAGTTTAATAAACTCGCAGGACAAACTAGCAATTAGCAGTTAATACAGAAAATGAAAAATGTCATTCAAGCCTAATCTATAAAGGGCATGTGGCTAGATAAACATGCAAGACAAACTAGTAGCTAGCATATAAAACAAGTGAAACTGCATTCATGCTCAGAGAGGCCCTTTGCTAGGTAATTGGCTAGATAAAGATGCAGGTGAAGCCCCTGGCTCCAGCTGGTGGGTGATTTAAAAGTCTCAGAACAGTTTTTTCTCTTTTAAGTCTCCAAAGGATCCTTTTTACCCCTCCAAGGCTCCAAGTGATGGGTAAGGGTGGGCAACAGCTCCAAAGCATTCACAGCTTTGATGGCAAATGCACAGCTCCAGTCGCTCCTGAAACCAGAGCCTGACTGACTTGTAGGATGGCTGCTAGTTTAAGTAACCCAGATGGAGGCCCAGCACAATTGGCTAGACTCAGTCACATGGCCCGCTGGCCTGGTCAGAGTGCAGAGAGGCACAAAAGTGAAAAATAAAAATCACAACATCCAACAGGTAAATGCCTTGGCTCCAGAATCCAGATGGTGGGGGATTTGAAGAACGCAGTACAGTTTTTTTTTTTTCTTTTTCTTTAAGCCTCTGAAGATCTAGGTGATGGGGAGGGCAGATAGACTCTGGATGACCAGGCCTGGCTCTGCTAACAGCAACTATTCTCAGCACAAGACAGAAGCCACCCTCCCACACATTCCTTGACAATGCCTCTGAATCACTCTAAGGGGGCTGCTCCTGTACACCCCTCACCCATCTCTCCCACCCTCCCTGTCTCCACGCTAGGATGGGTCTCTGCCTCTCCAGCCTCAGCCCTGCCTCCTTGACCATTTTTACTAGAGGCGCCCTCCTCCCTTACCAAAATCCTATCCTTACTGACCCTCTGCCCAACCTAACCTAACCTCTAGCGCCATGCACCTTACCTGCACTTATAATCAACTAAAGTTGATGTCCATATGCTGTATAGTGTTTTAAATGACTAAGAAACTCTGTAACCTTTTCCTGATTGTTGTGCTGTTCAGTGTCTCAAATGTCCTAAAACTCTGTAACCTTCTTGATTGAATGTCTATACTCTGTTCACATGACGTGGAACCTTTGTAAAAGAGCCTTGGCCCAAAGGTTATTTTCCGAATACCAAATAAATAAAATAAAAGTAAATAAGACAACACCCCCACAGTCTTTACAACTTCAATGGAAGATGTGTAGCCCAAGGCACTCCTGAATCCACAGGCCCACTATTTTGATAGTCTTCTGAGTAATTTTAGTTCAGATATTGTTCAATCTTCCAGGCAGTTCCAAGGGAAGCAGCTTCTAAAGTTATCCAGGCTGACATGACCCAGAAGAAACTGTCAGGAGCCACAGATAGCTCACTTCATAATAGGGAACCAATGTTAGGTGTTAATTACTGCCCTAGGATAAGATTATACAGGTTCTTTGTCCATGGAATGCAGCAGGTCTTGAAGTTTCCAGCTCTGGACAGATTTTTGTATTTCAAGTTAATGGCTGTTGGTGTTGGTGCAGCTGAAGTTTTCTGTAATCCAATGTGCTGAATGATCACTTGCCTTAATTAACATAGAAAAATAGACAATGCCAGCAGAAAAAGACCAGTGGTCCATCCAGTCTACCCGCATTAAGCTTGGGGTGGTTTCCAAAAACAGATTTAAAAAATGCTGATACCTGGTGGTGATGTTTTGCAGGAAATTTGTCCAGTAGACTTTCACAGATGAAGTGTACAAAAGTGGTGTAGATGCTCCAAGCAGAAAGACATGAGAATCCACACAGACACAAACACAGACCTACCCATCTATGATCTAATATCATCATCTAAATCATGATTTAATCATCAAATATGTAACTTTAAAATCAGCAACTGATGATTGCTAATTATATTTGCAAGCTTAAAGGGACACATTCATGCCCAGTGGGAAGCATAGAAACATAGAATGTGACGGCAGATAAGGACCGCTTGGCCCACCTAGTCTGCCCATTTTCCTAACAGATAAGCTGCAGATCCTAGTTAACCAACAGCTTACTTCCTCCTGCCCCCCACTAGGACTGCCTTATGTCTGTCCCATGCATTCTTCAATTCCCCCACTGTTCTTGACTCCACAACCTCCTCAGGGAGGTTGTTCCATGCATCTACAACCCTCTCTGTGAAAAAATACTTCCTCACATTACCTCTGAGCCATCCCCCCTCTATCTTCAAATTGTGCCCCCTTGTTCTTGCACATCTCTTTTTCTGAAAGATGCTACCCTCTTGGACTTTGTTGATTCACTTGAGGTACTTGAAAGTTTCTATCATGCCCCCTTTCTCCCTTCTTTCCTCAAGGGTATACATATTAAGCTCCTACTTTCTTCGTATGTCTTCTGGTGCAGACCCTGCACCATTTTGATTGCCCTCCTCTGGGCAGCCTCCACTCCACACCTCTCAACCTTTTTTCCCCCCAAATGTGGAGCATTGCCTCTCAAAATGTGGAACAAATGAGCAAAATGTGGAACACTTAATCAAATCATTACCTAGGAAGCTCATAACACTATTAAAATGTTTGCATTTGTGTTCAGAAAGTCTGTTATTAATTGAATAATATATTTTTGGCATCACTTACTATAGATTTTTGCTTTAAAATGTTAATACTGAATGTGGAACAAGTCCTCACAATGTGGAACAGGGAGCTTTTGTGAAGTAAAATGAGGAAGGTTCTCGTAATGTGGTACAGTTGAGAGGCATGCTCCACTCTGTCTATGTCTTTGCGGAGATGGGGTCTCCAGAACTGCACACAGTACTCCAGATGGGGTCTCACCAACTGTCTGTACAGAGGGATAACAACTTCCTGTTTTCTACTATTGATGTCTCTCCCTATGCATCCCAGTATCCCCCCAGCCTTCCTTACTGCCTCCTCACATTGCTTGCCCACCTTTAGGTCATCTGACCTAGCACAGTCTGAAAGCCCAAGAAAAGCTCTTTCAAATTAGGTATTGGGCTCATCTGTAGCTGGAAGCACCCGAGATACAGATGTGACTGAGTCTGTTCAGTACTAATACTACATTACAGCCATTTTTAGAATCTTGTGATGTCAGTGACGAACAAGCTGTGCTTACGTCAGTGCAGTTAGGCACAGCTTGTTCCTCAGTAACATCACAATGTTCTAAAATGGCTGTAATATAGTATTAATACTGAACAGACCATCCATATCTCCGGGATGCTTCCAGCTATAGATGAGCCCAGTAACTCGTTTGAAAGAGATTTTCATGGGCTTTCAGACTGTGATGGACACTGGGCATAAATGTGTTCCTTTAAACCAGCATGTTGGTTTATGAGGGTCCATGAAATGATGATCATTGACAATATAATGTTCT
This sequence comes from Neoceratodus forsteri, assembly GCA_016271365.2. NCBI lineage: Eukaryota > Metazoa > Chordata > Ceratodontiformes > Ceratodontidae > Neoceratodus > Neoceratodus forsteri. The sequence goes on along the minus strand of CM057450.1, from coordinate 1,664,539,575 downwards.
ATAATATAATATTGCAAGTTACATGAATAAAGTTAAATACAGCAGTATTGTTATTAATAAATAGGAAACTAAATCTGCATACAAATCATATGATGTCAATTTTAATTCCTTTAGGAAGAGTGAACACTAAGTTTGTATAGTGTATACATTTGCATAACTCATTTGCATATTTCAAAAGCACAGTTTATGAAACAGAACAATGGTAATTTTTCTTTTTTAAATAATTTAGATTGGATAATATTAGTGTGCAGGCTGCAGGGAAAGGTTTTGAGCGCAAATGAAATACTATTAGAAACTTACCACAGCCATGAAGGGAACCATTTTCTGGAGCTTGATAAATTAATTTGAATGTTTATAATGTGAGTAAGAAGTGAGGTATAAGATTAAGTACAAATGGAAGTGGTGCATTTGGATAAATGTCATAATTCACATATAGAGCATTGAACAGAAGACAATATAAATTCCAAAATTACAGAAACAATCATTTGAATGCTTTCATTTATTTCATTGATTATGACCATAGACAATCATGAACAATAATGATGATATAAAACAAAATGTTAATGTTAAATGCACATTGAAATTAGAAAAGAGAGTTAGAATCAATGTTTCGACCATAGGCCTTATTCAGGAATTATCTAAAAGAGAAAAATGCATATTTTTTTTAATAATTCCTGAAGAAGACATATGGTTGAAATGTTGATTCTAACTCTACTTTCTATTTTCAGCGTGCATTTAATATTAACATTTTGTTTTGTTTTCAGACCACATGCTGATGCAGTATCTTGTTCTTTTGTTCTTTCGTGATGATATAAGATCATCATTAATCACAGTCATCATTTTTCAAAGCATCGTAGTTTTGGACTGGCAGCTATTTAAAATGTATGCTTGAACATTGCTAGTAAGGATCACAGTGATGGATTCTGAAGACTGAACATGATCTTTGAACACAATTGGTAATGAGCATGTATGATACAGCATGATTAAATCATTATCTTTTTAGCTGGGGAGGCATCCCACTGAGATCTTGATGTAAGGCAGAGAGATGGTGCAGGGCTCAATATTTATGAGGTGTTAGGAGGAAGGATGGAGCATGACAAGAGGGGGCTAAGGTACTGTGGAACCTGCCAGAATGCAATGCAGTACCGACGCATTCTCCTGTAGAGTTACTGCAGGAAACAAAGCAATTTCAATGGCAGTTTATCCCTTCTGTTATGCAGTAGCCTGAGACACTGCATTGCATCCTAGTAGGCTCCACTGCAGCTGGGGGTACCAAAACCAGAATTTGAAAATGAGTGAATCACAATGTGAGCGAGATTTGTCTTTAAGAAAGAAAGAAGAGGGAGTGAGACTAAGAAGCACAGCGAACAGTGATGGGTGTCTGAAGGGAAACCAAGGGCAAATAAACAGAAGGGTGGAATTGGGGAGTCCTGTTTGGCTGAAGTGGGTTTGGGGGTAGCTCTGTATACTGTAAAACATCTTCGTAGTCAAATGCTGAAAGAAGCATCCTTAAGACAATATCATGGTTGGCGGAGCAGGAATATAGGCTTTGTCTCCATAGAGTGCCCCCGTGTTTTCAGTGGAGCTTCTTATGACTGTTATCAAAATAAGAGAAAAAAATCAAGATGACTATCTGGTCACATGCCCAGGTATTTAACAGAGGAGGCTTCCTCAAGCTTGAAACCATTCACTGTCATGATGGCCAGAAGTTGCTGAATTTGGGCTAGCAATGACAGGTACCAATTATAACAGACCATTTGTTTGCATACCGCATTTCCCATATATAGTGCACTCCACTTAGAACAGGCACTACTATATTGGACAATCGGTTATAGCAGACATAAACTGATTTCCTATACAAATACATCAAATCTAGTGCATTTTTCTCTGGCTATAATGGACAGAAACATTACGAACATACAAAATTTGCCAGCAGATAAAGGCCTAGAGGTCTATCAAGTCTGCTCGAATGTGCAGCTAGCACCCCTTATTCTGCAGCTGCTTACAGTGGACCTTATAAAGCTTTTATGGGCATTTGTAGTGCTTTTGAGGGGAGGTGGGAAGATTGAAGAGCTGAGGAGGAGATTTTGCAAATGTAGAATTAAGATGGTTGAGCTAAATAGATTAAATGTCTTACAAAATAATTCTCCCAAACTGCATAAACTTTTATTTTAATTACCCTAAAAGGAAATTATTTTATATTTCAGTAAAACCTTTATAGTACAATTGCCTTTGTTCTTACTGTTTTAGAACCCCAACATCCAGTCACTAGAGTTACTATCTTCTTCTTACCTTCTGCAATAAACTTCCTTAAAAAAAGTTAATGTTCCCTGACAGTTAAATAACTTTCTATAAACACCCAGAACACAGAAACATATTATGCTAGGCAGGATTTGGGGTAATAGATGATGTTTTGTAATGGATTCTCATCCTTTCATTCATTCTGAGCTCCTGCTCTCACATATAGACACCCCTAACACATAGGGCCCAATTCTAGAAGAGATACACCTGCTATAACATGAATTGGGCCCTAAAAACTGGTGCAAGTAGCAATTAATGCCAGACGTTGTGACATTCGGTATTCAGCAAAGCAGCCTGCGACATGTCACAGGCTGCTTGCACCAAAGTGGACTTATGCCACCAGTTACACCCTAAACCCCCTGCGACATGGTGCTAGGGGATTTATGGCAACTGTTGCACCCTATTCTGGAAGGGCAGCAACAAAGTCCCCAGATCTGCTATTCTAGAACAACCCCTGGAGTACATCTGTCAAAGTACAGTTACACCAGCATTTAGCTGGTGTAAGTGTACTTACACCCTCAAGGGGTTGTGCAGATCTGCCACCAGACCAGCTCCCAATCATGTACCCTCCCCTTCATGCCCAGACCACTGCAGTATACGACCCACAGGGCATCTCTCACCCCCCGGCCCCCAATCTCCCAATCAGTAAGTGCCCCACATGGCATCTCTCACCCCCCAGCCATCAATCCCCCAAACTGTACTAGCCCTGTAGGGATGCTCACACACACCCAGCCCCTGAACTCCCACACCACTAAGAGCCCCACAGGGCAACTCTGTGACCCCTGGATCCGTTCCCTGACCCCGAAACACAGGTCCCTGCACTGCCACAAACTGTAAATATATAATAACACACTAATATCCCTGGTAGTTAAATGGCCCCCCACCCTCCACCCAGCAGTGCCAGTCCACCCCACACATCCCTGACCCATCCCCAGTCAGCGACTGGCACAGCTCACCTCTCACCAACATGGCCAGCCGCTGACTGAACTCCGTAGGAGCGCATACTGTATATATGTGCACAATGAATGAATGTACTGTCATTCATTCATTAAGCATATATTTATTTATTTATTTATTTAGCTTTTGTTGACCGGGTAAGTGCACTAGACAAATCCTGCCTATTTTCAGGCACGACCCGGGGGAGGGGGGATACAGATGAATGCCAACTGACCTTGAACCAGATTAAGCTGTTGGTGGTATTTTTTTAGTGAATGAGGGAAATTTGGCCAGGACACCGGGGAAATTCCCCTACTCTTTTCGATAAGTGCCATGGGATCTTTAACATCCACCTGAACTACCACCAATCCAGGCAAATGGGACCTCGGTTTAACGTCTCATCCGAAAGATGGCACCTCAGAAATGCAGCACCCCTCTCATGCTGCATTACAGTGTCAGTACTGGGATATTAACCCAAGCGCCAGATGTGGGAACTGAACCCACAGCCCTCTGATCTCCCGGCCTCAGAGGCGAGTTTGCTACCTACTGAGCCACTGACACTGCTAATATATATACTGTACACACTCCTATGGAACTCAGTTGGTGGCTGGCCATGGTGGTGAGAGGTGGGCTGTGCTAGTCACCGGCTGGGGATGGGTTGGGGGTGGGGTGGACTGGCACTGCTGGGTGGGGGGTCACTAGACTACCAGGGATATTTGCATGTTATTATATATTTACAGTTTGCAACACTGCAGGGACCAGTGTTTCAGGGTCAGGGAGAGACAGAGCTGCCCTGCAGGGCTCTTATCAGTGTGGGGGTTCAGGGGCTGGGGGTGTGTGAGCAGCCCTGCAGGGCTAGTACAGTTTGGGGGATGGGGGCTGGGGGGTGAGAGATGCCCTGCGTAGTATGTACTGTTTGGGGGACTGGGAGCTGGGGGGTGAGAGATGCCCTGTGGAACACTTACTGTTTGAAGGATTGGGGGCTGAGGGACACTGCAGCCCTGTGGGGTTTTCAGGCCATGGGGGAGCACATACGCCCACCAGCCAGGGGAGTGAGATTTGCGATATGCCCCTCGGTTACATCCTACATTTGGCATAGCCATGCGTATGTTGCAAGTCACAGGACTTAGCCGCGAGGACCCTGCCCATTACAGAATCAGGCACAGGGTCCTTGGTGCAACTGCACCCGTCACAAGTCACAACTTGCGACATGCATAGGAGTGCTTCTAGAATTGCGCCCATAGTCTCCTCCTCCTCTTGATATAATGGGCACTGGATATAACAGACAAAAGCTGTGTGCACAGATGCATCTGTTATAACAGGCTTGCACTGTACCAGCATACAACAGATTATACCTCCCAGTTAATGGTACATCCATGGGGGCAATTTTTTCCCCAGCATGGCAAATTTAATATGTCGGCATGTGGGAATTGCAGTACATACCGGACTCACAAAAAAAAAAAATTGAGCTGTTACACCTGTGGTGTAGTTATATTGATGATTTGATGGATATTTGTGTGATGCAGTAATCTACGGGGATTACAAGAATTCCTGGACTTTCTACAATCCACAAATCCCAATCTCAGATTTTTATATACAGTGGGTGAAAACCAGTCTACATTTCTAGAGTTCGGGATTACAAGGGGTGGAAAAGATGAAGTAGAAATAAATATTTACAGGAAGCCAACTGATCATATCGCCTTGCTTTTGGTGTCTAGGTGCCACCCATGCCACACAGTCACCAACATTCCCAAGGGCCAATTTCTGTGACTGCCCAGAAACTATAGTACATAGATAAATTTTGAAAGAGGTGTGTAGGACTTGCACAGCACATTTCTAGAACGGGGGTTACTCTAGTCCAAATGTTGGTGAGAGAACAATTTGTAAGGTCACAAGACAGGGACATGTTGTTACTAGATAGGATTGACAGAGAAAATAAATCAGAAAGGCTGTACTTTGAAAACACTTTTTGAGCACACTCAAGACATATTGAGAGAATCATCAAGAAAAATTGGCAAGTGTTTGTTGCTGATAAAGGCCTAAGAGATGTTGCCGCAGTCATCATGAATGTCATACCGAAAGCCTCAGAACCTTATAGACTGCCTAGTACCCAGCAGACAAGTGCTACAGGGCAGAAAAACTGCATGACTCAAGAAAAGGTGCAAAGGATGCTACCCAAGCAAAAGGAGTTCGTTTTGCAGAGTGGAATCAGCAGGTAACCAGATTCAGAACCCACAGAAGGGTAGCACATATGATGTAAGACAACCAATCATGTGTGACACTGAACGAGTTATTTATTTGGCAATATGCACTTGCAGTGTCTTTTATGTGGGGTCAAAACCAGTAGAAAATTCAAGGTATGTGCTGGTAAATGCTGCAGAGCCATAAAACATGGAAATGAGGAATATGCCACAACCATGCATGCGAGGTCTGCAAGGGCACCTGCACAACATAAGATCAGGTCCAGGAGCATACAGGAGGTTTTTAAAGTCATGGTGGAGATTGGAATAACCTTATCTTCCAGAAAGTGGCATTCTGGATCCCCGCTCTTGGAGCAAAGGATTGGCCTGGTCTTAATGGGAATGTTGACCTGCCCCCCCCTTCCTAAAATAAAAGATTCTTTTAAGAGGAACGAGTGGCTGTTAAATAAATAGGACATGTTCATTTAAAAGGAAATATATTTTTCATTTCTCTTACAGACAGATCTCTAGTTTGGGATTCCAGTGTGACTGAGATGCTGCAGTTACACAGAACACCCAGGAGTCAGTTTAAGAACATTTGTAACTGACAGATTAATCTGGTGCTGTAAAACAACATTTTTATTGTGAAAATAGTTTTTACGTATTTATTTCACATTGTATTACTGCTTCCGCTATCTGATGTTGTTTGCACATCGAACTGGCCTTTAGTATCTTCTCTCAGAAACTGATGTACTGTCACTGTAAGCAGCTGTATATTTAAGAAGTGTCAGTTATACAGGCCAAAGCCTTTCAACGACTTTGTTAGAATGAAATACATCAGACATCTAACTTACTTCTGGGCTACTTAAAATAGAAACATAGAAACATAGAATTTGACGGCAGATAAGGACTGCTTGGCCCACCTAGTCTCCCCATTTTCCTACCTAACAGATAAGCTGCAGATCCCAGTTAACCAACAGCTTACTTCCTCCTACCCCCCACTAGGACTGCCTCATGTCTGTCCCATGCATTCTTGAATTCCCCAACTGTTCTTGACTCCACAACCTCCTCAGGGAGGCTGTTCCATGCATCCACAACCCTCTCTGTGAAAAAATACTTCCTAACATTACCTCTGAGCCATCCCCCCTCTATCTTCAAATTGTGCCCCTTGTTCTTGCACATCTCTTTTTCTGAAAGATGCTACCCTCTTGGACTTTGTTGATTCCCTTGAGGTACTTGAAAGTTTCTATCATGTCCCCTCTCTCCCTTCTTTCCTCAAGGGTATACATATTAAGCTCCTTTAGTCTTTCTTCGTATGTCTTCTGGTGCAGACCTTGCACCATTTTGGTTGCCCTCCTCTGGACAGCCTCCACTCTGTCTATGTCTTTGCGGAGATGGGGTCTCCAGAACTACACACAGTACTCCAGATGGGGTCTCACCAACTGTCTGTACAGAAGGATAACAACTTCCTGTTTTCTACTAGTGATGCCTCTTCCTATGCATCCCAGTATCACCCCAGCCTTCCTTACTGCCTTCTCACATTGCTTGCCCACCTTTAGGTCATCTAATATAATTACCCCCAGGTCCCTTTCCATTTTTACTGTTGTCAGTATCTCACCCCCCATCTGGGTTTTTGTTTCCCATGTGCATTACCTTGCACTTCTTTACATTGAATCTGAGCTGCCATACATTTGACCATTCCTCCCACCTTGCCTAGTCCCTTCTCATCCTTTCCACTCCATCTTGTGTATCAACCCTGTTGCAGATCTTTGTGTCGTCTGCAAAGAGACATACTTTTCCTTCCAGTTCCTCTGCAATGTCACTTTAAAAGACATTAAAGAGGACCAGTCCCAGCTGAACCCTGCAGTACCCCGCTAATAACCCTCCTTTCTTCACTGTGTACTCCATTTACTACTACCCTTTGCGTCCTGTTGTCTAGCCAATTTTTTATCCAGGCTACCACCTTGGGACCCACTCTAAGGCTGGCTAACTTGTGTATTAATCTTTTGTGTGGGCTGTATCAAATGCCTTGCTAAAATCTAGGTAGGCCAAGTCCACAGCCCCTCCCTGGTCTACTACTTTGGTCACCCAGTCAAAGAAATGTATTAGATTCATCTGACAAGATCTTTCCATCTTGAATCCATGCTGCCTTGGGTCCTGTGCCCCACTGGCCTCTAGGTACTCAACAGTTCTTTCCTTGAGAAGTGATTCCATCATTTTCCCTACCACTGAGGTCAAACTAACTGGTCTGTAGTTTCCTGCCTCTGTCCTGCTCCCACTTTTGTGAAGAGGAATCACATCTGCCCTCCTCCAGCCCTCAGGTACCACCTCATCCTCCCATGATTTGTTAAAGAGAGTAGTCAGCAGTGTCACTAGTTCTACCCTTAGTTCTTTTAGAATTCTTGGGTGAATCCCATCAGGCCCCATTGCTTTGTCCACCTTCAATTTTATTAGTTCTTTCAGAACCCTTTCTTCTGTAAATGGACTGGTATCGACCCCCGTCTTCAGAGTGTTTCTCTTGTTCGGTTTAGGTACCTCCCCCTCCTCTTCCTTTGTGAATAATGAGCAGAAATATTCGTTCAGTATCCCTGCTTTTTCACTGTCACCCTCTACCCACATTCCCTCCCCTTTATTAAGCCTCAGTATCCCTCCTTTGGTCTTTCTTCACTCCCTAATGTACCTATAAAAGGTATTTTCCCCTTCTTAACAGAATTGGCTATCATTCCTCAGTTTGGGCCTTTGCTATTCTGACTGCCTTCCCAGCTTCTTTCTGCTTTAACTGATAAAGTTCTCTGTCCTGCTCCTTCTGTGTTTCCTTATATTTCCTGAATGCTATACTTTTCTCCTTAACCTTCCCTGCCACCTCTTTTGAGAACCATAGCGGTTTTTTCCTTCGTTGTGTTTTGTTAATTTGCTTTACACAAAGGCTTGTTGCCTCTGTGATGGCTGTTTTGATTACTCCCCATTGTTCCTTCACCCCTCTTTCTTGCCTGTTTGCTAGTGCTTTTCTGAGGCACTCTCTCATTTTCCCAAAGTCAGCCCTCCTAAAGTCCAATACTTTTGCTTTTGTATGGCTTGATTGTATGGCTGTATTTATTGTGAACCACACTGTTTGGTGGTCACTTGTTCCCAGATGGCTATCCACTATCTCCGTCCCCATTTAGCACTTTCTGCACTTAATAAACTTGCTTCACAGTATTCATAGTGTGCGGACTTTTGGGCCTGTTCACAAAGGGGTGTAGGGTATATGCAATATGCATGTACCCAGCGCATGTAGATCCATGCCCCCAAAGAATACCAGACCACCACCGAACCTACGCTATTAGCACAGAGTTCGAGTTATGCTACTCTCTCAAAGCTACCCTTTGGTTATTTTGTATTAGTTAATTTGAGTTGGGGGGGCTTCGCCACCACACCACCATGCTATTTTTTTAAGGGAGCAAAGCCTCCTAATTCAAACAAACTGAAACAAAATTAACAGCAAGCACAAGTACGCGCTGTATTTACAAAAGCTTTACATTATGTAAGTAGCAGTGGTCCTGTACTCTCCACTATCATCAGATATTCACTATCAAGAACACCCGTAGAGCACCTGCCGATAGCCCCACCCACCCCCAGCATGCTGCTGCATGGGGGAGGATCACAGTTTCGTAGGGGATAGATCACTGGGTACAGGTGGTCATTCAATGGGATGCCCATCCTGGGTTCTGCTGTGGATCCCATGCTGTGTATGTGCAGGGGATCCTGGGAAGGCATGGAAATCAACTTTCCTGACACCACAGGTTGTGTGCCTGAGTGGCTGCCCCTAGCCCTCCCTGTCAGCCCAGTGGACTTGGGCAGCAATGTGGAGCGGATTCCTGGTCCACCACTGCCAGCGTGTTTTTGTTGGCAGATGCATAGGAGCAGGGTCCACCCTTGCGTAACTTGCACCCCCCATCACCTGACATTCCATGCCAATTCCATGCCTTAGTGCATGGCGCGGACTGCGGACACAGCCCCAGACCACCGGTGGGCATAGCTTTGTGGGCAGCTGGGGGATCGAGTGCACACTGGGCAAGCACACTGGCTGTGAATGCTGCCGGGAGTCCACTGGACCCCACTATGTGACATTTTACCTTAAGTTTGTCTACACACCTCAGATACACGGCATATAGGCAATCTGACCCTTCATGAATAGTGCCCTTTGTTTGGGACTGAGTGCCAAGTTTTTTGTTTTTTCATATCTAGTAAGAACTGTTAGCACCTGTTTTCTTGGTACTGCCTTATTTTGCTGTGGTATCCACTTAAAATCAGTGCACAGCCATACCTCTCAGCTGTACCAGATTTTCCATGATTTACCAGATTCAGCTGTTTTTAAGCCCCTGTATCACATACACCCACAGGGCTTGAAATGCACTGAAAAAATGTCAGGGCCATGCACTGAGAGCATCTCAACCTTTATACTTTGCTGTTGCCTTCTCTCCACTTGAATTTTCATGGGACAGCTTGTTTCCTGTAGATATTTGTAATTTGAGCCAATTGCTTGGCTATCCCATGTCCTGAACTGGTTTAGGCAAATCAACTAAAGGTTAATACCTCAAAAACAGTCTCCATGAATTTTGGCACACCCCAGAAACTAGCCAGACTCCTCATACCCCCTGATTTCTTCACCCTTGATGGCAAAACCTTGGACATAGCTCCGACCTACAAATACATAGGAGTCTGGTTGGATAGCTGCCTAGATTTCACAACACGTCAATTACATTCACTTCAAGCTCCACTCCAAACTCTGGGCCCTCTACAGAAACAAACAGACCCTCTTCCTCTCTGTTCACCAGATTCTCCTCACTAAGACAACCCTGCCACTTTTTGATTATGCCAACGTCTTGCACAGGTCTGCCTCCGCATCTACCCTCTCCAGGCTGGATGTCCTTTTCAATGTCTTTTGTCGGTTCACACTAAACGCCCACCCCAGGACTCATCACTGCACCCTATACTTGTCTTTATCACACCCCTTCTTTACCTCCCACTGCAACCACCATACCTCCATTATCGCTGCTAAATACTGATTCGGCTCATTACCCTCTACCACGCTTCCCCTCCTGTCCTCCTCCCCCCCATACCTCTTATAGTCTCCATTCACATGAGCCCTGCTCCTTTGCCCTACCCCACCCTCACTCAAATTCTGGCAAGGCCTCTTTCTCTTTCCTCTTCCCCCATGTGTGGATTTCCCTGCCCTCCCCACTGCACATGTTGCCTTTACTAAGTCTCTTTAAATGCACTCTCTACCAGTCCCCTCCTCTGCCTTGCTCATGCCCTCAACCTGCTTAACCCCTCTCTGGGCCCATTGCTCCTGAAGTTATATCATCACTCGAAATTATTCCTATCCCCTTCACCAGGGCCCACGTTAGCATGGGGGCATAAGTTACTACACCCTCTAATCCCTAGTTTGCCTGTTATCTTCTTACATACTGTTGCACCTTGCTCACTACCTTGTCTATATCTGCAGTTTAATTTCTATGCCTTTTCCCAACCTAGTTTTTTTACATTTGCAGCTTGCCATGTCCTATGCATTTGAAATTGCTCTTACTGTACCCAAGTTACCTCATATATCGGTACCTACATACTGTACTCATGTATCTTGCCACCTACTCAGGCAACCATTGTAACCTACCTGTTGCTATGCTCTTATGTTCCCCCTGTTTATGTACAATTTTGTATCTGCCTGACACTGTGTCTATGTACTACCTGTAACCACCTTGACACCATGCACTTATGTTTTTGTATTTTTGTATTGTTGTACTGTACTTTTTGCCTGCTTTTCCCCCTCCCCCTGGTCGCACCTAGAATTGAGCCCCGGCTCAGTGTGCCTCTCCTGGTCACCAACTTTAAAACAAATAAATACATAAAATCCCAACCCTCTTTGCTCTACCACCAACACTTTGCTCTTGCCCCCCCCTTCTGAGTGACTCCAGCACCAGATGAGAATAGGTAGCCCCCACTCAGGTCAGCTCCTGTCCCATAAGTTGAACAAGTTCAAAGCAGGTAGGTTACACAAGGACTGAAGGAGCTGGAGTGAAGAGAGTGACTTGCTGCAATCTGCTGATTAGAATCAGATGACTGGAGGGTATTTGGGCAGCGCCACTCAGACAGAAAGACTGAGGGAGGTCTTAGCAACCCGGCTGCATACCACAGGACTCACGTCAGGAGTCTTCTAGCCTAGGACTCAGAGAGGAGCTGAGCTGTAAATGACCGGCTGCCCATGAGCCTCTGCAATGAGTAAGAGTCAGAGGATCACTTTGCGAGCACTTGGCAGCACATCAGCCACCTGCGTGCCCATTTACCAGCCGAGGCCCCTGCCTGCTACTAGTCATAGAGAATGAGCAAGCAGACAAAGCACTCACCAGCCCTTCTGCACATAAAAAATAATGGAGTCAGAAGTAGAATGCAAAATTCTCCACTTTTATTGCAGGCATTTAAGGATGCTGGTGTGGAACACCACCACACCAAAATCCCAGCACTTTGACACAAGGTCTTCCTGAGGGGATCCTGTCATAGAGAGTCCCTCCCGACTTGGCTCACCCTGCAGTGCACTACTTCCCATTTTCCTAAAATAAAAGACTAAAATCATAACTACATCACAACCCAGCTGACCAAGAGAGCTCCCAGCTCTGTGTGCTGCAGGCTGCTACTGCTCAAAACTCATCTTGATCACACTGTCTCAAGGCAAGCTGCTGTTGGTTGGTATGTCAGAGATCATGGGGATGGTAGCTCACTTGGTATGAGGATAGGACAGGCTACTACTTCTGAGGATGACTGACTGGGTGCTGCTTTTGTGGAAAAAGTTTTGTACCCCACTGCTCCAAAAATAAGCTTATCTCTACACTTTGCTGAGAGGGTGTAGTATGCTGTATTATGCTGCTCAGTGTTGTATGCCTTTTCACTTGTGGGGCTTCATAAATGATGAATGCCCCCTTGGTTCCCACACAAACATTGTGCAGCTTTGGAGGGTATCTATAGAGTCCCACAGAAGTAAGAAGACATAGGAGAACATAGTACCTCACAAAAAAGAAGCATAGTTTGTGTAGGAGGTGGGGCCGGAGGCGTGTTGTAGAGCTGTGTGGAATGTGAAAATTCCAAATTCATGGAATTTCAATGAACTTTCATGAAATTACGTGAAATTGGACTGTTTAAGTCTAAAATGCGTACCCTACTGGCAGCTACCAGTGAATGTGACTGCAGGACCTAGGCATCCTTCCTTCCCTCTTCATACCTCACTAGCCTAACCTATGTTCTCTAGCACCCCTTCCTCTCCCTTGACACCCCCATGCTGACTATGCCAGCTCTCCCTGCATCCTCTAGCTTTCCCCGTTCTGCCTCTAACTCTACCATCGACTAAACCCCTGCCCTTGCTCACCTCCTGTCTACCTGCTCTCCTCCTCCCGCTGCACCTCCCACCACCCCTTACTCATGGCCGATCCCTCCCTACTGTCTCAATCAACTTACACTGCCTTGCATTTTCCTCATCACCTCTTCTAGGGGCTTAGGAGGCCTAACTGTCTTGCACTTAGATGAAAGAATTGCTTGTTATAACATGTTCTGACTTATCCCTTACCATGCAACCTAAACAATTGTAATGCATGTGTGTACCTCAATGCAGAAATTGTATACTGTGTACATTTCATACTGCTCAATTTATACCTACCTCACTGACTATTGTATTAATATGACTTTTGCATTAACTTTTTCTGTACTAAATGTCTCAGTCTTTCCTAAATGTATTAATTCCTAGACTTTTCTACAATGTATTTTGATGTGGAACCTCTGTAAATGAGCTGCTGGCTCAAAGGTATATCTGAAATCTAATAAATAAATAAATTTCACAGAATTTTGTCAGAATTTTGTGGAATTTTTAAAATGTATTAATTTGCACATACCTCTTTTGAGCTAGAGCTCTAAAATCTGACATGCATACACTCTCGGAGGAGATACAATTATGTGCCAAAAGTCATGAAATTAGGATGGATGTTCTCAAAATTACAGGTGTTCAAAGTCTGTCATTTTATGTTTTGTGGAAACATTCATGACAATTTGTATCTGCATGTACCTCAGCCATCTATTGGGCCAGAGGTCTTATATTTGGCAGGATTACTTGATGCTAGGAGTTCTAACAATGTGCCAAATTTCCTGACAGTATGATGCATCGTCTCAAAATTATACGCGTTCAGATTCTGTCATTTTAGTTTTTGCTGGAAATTTCTTTAGTAGTTTTATCTGCATGTAACTCAGGCACCTTTGAAGCTAGACATGTGTAAATTAGCATGAATATAGAATAATCTAAATATGGAAAGAATAGGGCTAGAGATGTTTAAGTTACAGGGGTTCAAAATGTTACTATGTAAATATTTGCAAAATTTTGTGAAAATTCTCAAAAATGTGAATGTTTGAAACATCTCTGCTGTTGCAGGCATAGACTTAACATTTGACGTGCATACCCAATATCAGTGTATCATGGTGTCTAACACAACTAGATAAATGGTTTAGCAGTTTTAAATTAACAGTGGGAAAAAAAATTATTGCTGGGGGGGGGTGGTAGAATATTATGCAATCTAGGGGCCGGGCCGAATGGTGTAGTATGTTGTATGCAGATGTTCAATTTAATCCTAAAGGTGAATGCCCTCTAAATATGATGACTCTCCTCCTAGCCCCTCTTTGTTTACCTGGGGGAGGTAGTACGGTGTATCTTCTAGGGGCCAAGACAGATGGTGAAGTATGTTTGTTGTATGCTGCTTACTGATTGAGTCCTAAAGGTGTATGTGCTCTGTAGATGATGACTGCCCCCTGGGCCCTGCACAGTTTGTGCTTGGCTTGGGGGGGTGTATGATGTATGCTATAGGGGCCAGTGAGCATGCAGGACTGAGTTCTAATGGTGTATACATAGCAAACGGTCAAGCGGGTATAGTAGCCGAATATAAATTAGCTTTTTTATTTTAATTTTGTAAATTCTAAGTAATTGTTTAGTTGGGTTGCAAGGTTATTTGTTTCAAGAAGTTTATAGCTGGTTGTGTTTCATTCACTGGTGTATTAGATTTAGTATAGTTTCAATAAAATGATAACAAGCATTTTCCATTTCTCTTTATTTCAGTTAAGAACACAATCCACATGCCAACACACACAATATAACCTTTATTGTGGTAAATTCAGTTGTTTGTTTATTTTGCTACTGAGGCTGCTCCCTCCAACAATTCCAGAACTGATGGATATGAAGCTGAACTCAAGTAGTTCTGATCACTTGAATTTGAAAAAAAAAAAAAACAATCAAATGCCCACTGCAAGAAACTGCAATGCTTTGCTGCCAGATTTTGTACCAATGAACTATTCTTAACCTAGATTCTGGCTTGTTGTGCACATACCTCTCAACCTCCCAGCATGCCAATGTGTGACAGAGAGCTACACAATGTGTGACAAATGACCAGAATATGGTACACTCAGTTCTTCATGGTGTGGCATATTGATTCTAGGTGATAGTGCCATAAGAGCCGCGATAAGCAAAAGACCGTGGAGAAACCAGCGAGTACTATCACAGCGATGGTACCAGACAACCTAGGTGGCAGATTTAACATGGGGGGCTTTTCCCCCCGCACCCACCACCAGATATATAATTGCACTCCAAGTCCCACTTAGAATAGGGACATCAGCTAAAGTCAGAAACAGCTCTGTTCCTGACCTGCGCTGTCCTGCCACATCCGTTATTTTTCTCTATGCTATTATGCCCACGGCACTATTCTTTATGGTGCTATTTTCACCGGACACCCCAAGCATATTTTGTTGTAACAGACAACTGAATTTACCACAATAAAGGTTATGTTTTGTATGCTGGCATGTGCACCAGTGAATGAAACACAACCAGTTATACTAGTATATGTATTTGAACTCAGACTCCTTAAATTGGTTACAAATCCCAGTCTGTTAAGTAAAATTATTTCTGTAAGCCTGAATAGTATAAAAAACTGTACTTCTCCCTCTTAGTTGCCTAAATCCAAGAACTCACTGGCATCCAAACAGCATTAGTCTATTTCCTATTGTACAGAGGAGGATGAGAGCATTCTATTATAGCCAAATTCTATTGAAACGTTTGCATAGCAACCTTAAAATAAACACTACTGATAAATGAAGTGTGTCCAAACATGGAAAAGATGAGCTCTCAATTTATTGTAGTTTACTTTATCCTATTGATGAAAAATAGCTGGACATGACAGTTAGCAAGTGAGTTCCCAAAATATCCACCTATCCTAAAAATGTGAAGCCAGTTCAGTCAGTTTACTCATATTCAGCTTGCCTCTATTATAAGTTCATTCTTGGTGGATGTTCATTAGTCAGAGTTCTATGCTTTTCAGAAGCCATTACAATGTGCCTCTAAATGAAGATTCAGTCAGAAGGTTTATTTATTTATTTATGGGAGGGCTTTAAACCTGAGGTTTGATGGGCGGAACAACAACGTCACTCCCCCATCAAGCTTAAAAGGTCACAACATCCTGGGCTTTACCAGGATTCTTTTTCATTGCCCACCATCCACCCCTCCTCCTCCAGCAGCTCGTCTCTCTTCCCTGTGGGCTTCTTCTTAACCTACCTTTAGCCAACGCATTCATTCCCGGCACCTGTAGGGGGGAACCCTCCTCAAGGGTTCCTTGCATAGTACCCCTACAGGGTGGTATATCCCATGGATAAGAGGCAGAAAGCCACAAAGCAAATCAAGTTACACAAGCATCATCTCATATTATCTCATTCAGTTGCGTAAGCACATTGAATGTACTGTATGTATTTATTTAAAAATTGGTAACCATGAAAGGCACACCGAGCCAAGGCTTGCTTCCAGATGCGACCCAGGAAGGGGGGAATAGAGTACAGATATAAAGAGCATTACAAACATCCAAAGAACAAAATACAAAATACATAGGCAGTCTAACCAAGATGATTAAGTGAGAAGAACCACATGAATTAATAACAGCATGGAATTTTGCATTGAATAAAGTAAACAGTTAGTGGATTCTTGCATAGGTGCAATGAACAGTGTGTGCTAAAGTGCATAAATTATGTACTGTGCTAGTCAGAGAGCAGACTGAGGGCAAAGACCACAGTTAGCCATGAGTTAGGGGGTCATAGGCAGGTGGGGGGGGTATAAGACAGGCTGTGAGAAAAAGATTGGAAAGGTCAAGAGGGGGAGTGACAGGTACAGGGGGGAGCAGAAATATGCCTTTGCAGGTGCCTAAAGACAGTGAGTGAGAGTGAGAGGCAAAGGGAAGAAGGGAATAGGTTCCAGAGAGTGTGGAGATGGTAGGAGCTAGCAGCTTGCTCAGCGCATAAGTGAGGGTGGGGAACGGAGACGATACGAGAATCTCTGGAGCACAGAGAGTAAGCAGAGGACAGTGCAGGGGAGAGGAGTGAGGAAAGGTAGAAGGGAAGGGAACAAAACCACTATTTGGCAATAAAGGTGATACATGGGACTGGCGATGTAAAGGTAGTGGGAGAATGGAAAGGGAGAAATAGAGGCAGCAATGGTGAGTTTGGAGTGAAGAGTTGGTAGCGAAGTGACAGAAGGTATTGCACAGGGTGCCCAATCTGGCAAGGGAAGAGGAGGGAGTGGTGCAATAGACCACATCTGCATAGTTGAAGACCAGGAGGACCATTTTGGTTACTAGCTCCCAAAAGACCTAGAGGGAGAGACAGTCTTTGCTATACTACAAGGTGCCTAGTTTGGGGTGAAGTTTGGCATGGATGGCGTCAATATGGGCAGAGAAGTTGTGCTTGCTATCTAGCTACACACCAAGGTACTTGAAGGCAGGGACAACTTTCAGGTGGGTGCCATCCAAGGTGGAGAAGACAGGGGAAGGCAAGAGCATTGCCAGTTTCTGGCTGGTGCCATAGTTCATGGACACAGTATTCTTTCTTAGTGTTGACCCTGAACAGGTTGGCATGGAACCAGCACAGCACATTGGGGAAGTTGTGCTGAAGCGGGACCGCCACAAGGTTGCGGGTTCTTGTTCCACACTAGGATTGGGCTCATACCATCAATGCTGGCATGTGAGTACAGTACTGGGGGGGGGGTTGTACATGCAGGGTGTGCTGTTCTCTGGATAAGAAGTTAAACCAAGGTCCCTTCTACTCATCTCTAGTGCTATCCTGGTGGGTGTCCAGGTGGAAGTAAAAGAACACAAGGCACTTTTCCCAAGAGTGGGGAATTTTTCCTGGTGTCCTGGCCAACATTCCCCTTTCCATAAAACTGGTTCATGCAATTTTCCAAAGTTGTGTGTTGGTGTTGATGTGCGAAATGGCTACCATTACACATTCAGTCACTTCACTACCAGTCTAGCATTGCTTGTAAAGCATTTTGGGACACAGTGTGTATGAAAAGCACTATATAAATGCTGATTTCTTCTTCTTTCAAAGACCTCGGGTGTCCCTTTGTCCACTCATCTTCGTATCCAACATGAAAAGTAGTGGTATATAATACCTAGATATATCACAGCCAGTTCCATTAAAATAAATGATACTTTCACAGTGATTTCAAAGAGGAAGCGGGGAACTACAGACCAGTCAGCCTCACCTCGGTAGTGGGGAAGATCATGGAAGCACTACTGAAGGAGAGATTGGTGGAACATCTGGTTGTCAATGGACTACAGGACCCAAGGCAGCGTGGTTTCACCAGGGGAAGGTCATGTCAGACCAACCTCATTGAATTTTTTGACTGGGTGACTAGTGAGGTGGATCAGGGGAGGGCAGTGGACATGGCCCATCTGGACTTCAGCAAGGCCTTGACACTGTGCCACATAGAAGACTATTGCACAAACTGGGGAATATGGGGTGGGCAGGACAGTAGTGTGGTGGGTAGGTAACTGGCTGGGCAGCAGGACACAGAGGGTGGTGGTAAATGGCTGTCACTCCACAGAGGGAAGAGTGACCAGTGGGGTACCACAGGGATCAGTGCTGGGACCGGTCTATTCAATATCTTCATCAGTGACATTAGCAGGGACCTAGAAGGCAGAATTTCACTGTTCGCTGATGACACAAAGCTCTGTAACAGAGTAGACACACCAGAGGGTGTAGACAGGATGAGAAGGGACCTGCAGAAACTTGAAGAATGGTCAGGGGTCTGGCAGTTGAAATTCAATGCAAGGAAGTGCAAGATAATGCATATGGGGCACAAAAACCCTGGCACAATATATCAGTTGGGGGGTGAGGATATAGCATGCACCAAGCAGGAAAGGGATCTTGGAGTTATCATCTCTGATGACCTCAAGGCAGGGAAACAGTGTGACAAGGCAGCAGGTAAAGCAAATAGGATGCTGGGATGCATAGGCAGGGGCATCACCAGCAGGAAAAGGGAGGTCATAATTCCACTATACAAGACACTAGTGAGGCCGCACCTGGAGTACACTGTGCAGTTCTGGAGACCTTACCTACGTAAGGACATAGACAGGGTAGAGAAGGTTCAGAGGAGGGCAACAAAGATGGTGCACGGATTGCATCACAAGTCCTATGAAGACAGGTTGAAGGAACTGAACATGTACTCCTGGAGGAGAGGAGGAGAGAGGGATATGATAGAGACATACAAGTATCTTACAGGGAGGAACAGGGTGCAGGAATGCACTATTTTTAAGTGAAAAGATGTTCCAGGACTAGAGGGCATGGGATGAAGTTGGAGGGAGGACGATTCAGAGGAAACGTGAGGAAGAATTTCTTCACAGAACGGGTGGTGGACAAGTGGAACACCCTGCCAGAGGAAGTGGTGGGGGCTGAAACAATCACGGGATTTAAGAATGCATGGGATAGACATAAAGGAATTCTGGAGGTCAGGGGTAAGGGGCAACAGACTTCCTGGAAAACATAAACTGAACTTACAGACTTAAATGGGCAGACTGGGTGGGCCATAGGCCCTTATCTGCCGACACTGTCTGTGTATCTATGTATTTATCTACAATAGATATACAGAGGACATAAAATTACCTGGCTCAAAAAATATGTAATTTATCTTCAGGTGTGAGTGGTAAGGACTAAAGGTGAGCAAATGCTGTCCCACTGAAAACTGACACTTTTCACTCTGGTACATAAGGGTCTGAATTTTCATGACTTCCCACTGGCTGTTTAGCACTGACATAGTGTTTGTTTACAGAGACCACACTGATATCATGCAAGCTGAGCAAGTCACATGATCTGTGGCACCAATCATCAGCTCTTAAGATTGTGTTCTCCTCACACTGCACATTTTAGTTCTTTGACAAAAGATTTGTTTTTCATTAAAAAAATACTTTAAACTCATCAGATAATTGTTCATTAGCTCCAGTAAAGGATTCATAAGCAAGAGAGAAGTAGAAGCAACAGAAAATATCTGGTTGGGGTCTTCCTCACAGACCACTAGGTCCATCTCAAAGAAGTTTTCTAGGGAAAGATGCGTTTTTCCCCTAATGGCCACTGGAAGTGGAAAGACAGCCAGAACCAGAATTACAGGGGACACTGAGGGCCAGATTCACAAAACTTTGCCCAGGTGCAAACCCAGTTTGCCCAGTTCAAACTGGGTTTTGCCCAGAGTTGGTATTCACAAAGCTCAGTTTGCCCAAGCAAATTGGGTTTGCACCCAGGTAAAGGTGTGAGGGGGGCCACAATGCAAATGAAGGGGAGGGAACCTGCATATCCCCGCAGTGCAATTCTCAAAGTTAATGCTTCATACAAGAGCTGCTTGTGAAGGCCCTTGCATGGAGAAATTACAGCCAACAAAAACTTGGTGATAATCTGCACAACTGTTGTGGTTGGTGAAGTACTGTGGCCATACCGTTCAACTGTCCCTAATTTTCAGGGATGTCTCTGATTTTGCCTCAAAATTTTACTCTGTCCCACTTAAAAATTGTGTTTCTGTGACCAAATAGTGGGAGTTGTAAGCACAAAATAATGTCAGACATTAAAGTTACAGACTTATTCTTTCTTAGAAAATGCATTTTACACTAAGCCCCTTATTCTACCAGCTTCCTGAGTGGATATCACCAATTTTGAAGACGTGTCCCTGATTTTGGTCCTTTGTTCATGATTTTTTTAAGCATTGTCCTTTACTTATGAGGCAGGAGGTTGAAAGGTATGACTGCAGCCCTCTCACCTCCCTCTCCACTCTTCGATCGCTGTCCCCAAAGAAACTACTATACCCTGGTAGTCTAGGGTCCCTCCCTCCTCCACAGTCACCGATCACTATCCCCATATGCTACACAAATTTTCTGTAGTGTACTGATGCCCTCCCCCACCCAAATCACTGACTCTATATCCCATAGCATGTTTCCGTAGTATAGTGGTCCCCTGCCCTGACACTGATCACCATCACCAAATATGGAAAACCTCATTCTCTGGTAGTCTAGAGTCCCACCACCCTGCTTTCTCCATCCCAATCCATGATCAGCGACCAGCTCAGCCCTTGTTACACCACCATGGCTCGCCACTGACTGAGCCCTCATGGAGCATGTACTGTACTGTATACAGTATGGTTCACTGACTGTGATTGACCAAGGAGGGACCCTGGACTACCAGGGAATATGGTTTTCCTCATTTGAGGGATGGCAACTGGTGACTGGGGAGGAGGGAGGGACCACTGCACTACGGAAACATACTATGGGATATGGATATAGGGTCAGCGATCAGGGCAGGGAGGGCACCACAACACTATGGAAAATTTAGATAGCATATGGGATCAGTGATCGGGGCAGGGGTGGGCACCACTACACCGTGAAAAACTCATATAGCTTATGGGGATGATGATCGGTGTCCAGGGAGGGTGGGAGAGACCACTACACTACAGAAACATGCTATGAGATATAGGGTCAGTGATCAGGCTGGGGGAGGGCACCACTACACTATGAAAAATTCATATAGCACATGGGGATGGCGATTGGTGACCGGGGAGGGAGGAGGGACCGCTACACTTCGGAAAGAGAAGTTTCTTATGAGGTTGGTGATTGCTGAGAGACCCTAATCTACCAGAGTATACAAACATCTCTTTAGGGATAGCGATTGGAGGATGGGGGGGCACTACACCAGGGGAATGCAGCTGCATGGGGCATGGGCTGGTAGGGAGCTGCACTAGGCCAAACAAAAGCCATGCAAATGGGCCCATGTTGAGTATGCTAATGGCCAATTGCACCTTGCATGCACAATGTACTCATTTGCATGGCCATTTCAGTGAATAGAGACTTAGCGCATGTGTGCTATTGTTGATAGCCCAGTCTCCTGGCTGCCTGTGGGGGCAGTGCTCCTGGGGTTCCTGGTGCTTTTCCTTGGTTAGCGCTGCCCCTGCCTGTCCCTATTCACAGTTGGATAGTGCAGTGTGCTGTCCGACTCTGAACGGCCCAATTGCCCACCAGCACAACCTTCGGCATAGCACTTTGCCTTTTTTGTGAATCTTGGCCTGAGTGTGGCAGGTTAAACATGTCATCAGCAGCAGACGATCACTGGAGAGAAGGAAGAAGAGATCAGAGTTTAAATTCCTATCCATCCATACAGAGAACTGAGTTTAAATTCCTATCCTTACAAGAATCCCATTGTGTAAGTACCACAGATCAAGAGTATAGTGTCTACCTAGAAATGACTGCACTGCATCTGCAGCAAGACCACAGGACTGCACTGGACTCTGGTCCTGAGAAAGACATCTTACTCAATGTTATTCTAGTTAATAAACTTCACCTACATTCCCACTCTGGTGTCTTCTTAAATGACCTTAGTGACCACTGTGTCATAGATTAAGTGAGGACCTACCTTAGGCCACCCTCCTCCTCCTCTAGCTATCTCTTTAAAAGATCTAAACGATGCTTTGACCCCAATGCCTACCTCCTTGACCTGGAACATGCATACTGGCAGAACTTTTACCTGACTCCCTCGGTCGATAAAGCATTCGCAGTCTTCCAAAAGATTGTTCTTGGTTCCATCGACAAACATGCACCTCTTGTTAAAATCCGAACCAATAAGAAAACTTGCCAGTGGTTCTCCTCAAGCCTGAAAGCTGAGCTGCTCCTTAGAGACTCGCTCTGGAAGAAGGCCAGGAAGACTGAATAACCTAAAGATTGGGCTGCTTTCAGAACCAGAAATCATTGCACCAGATTGATTCGGGACACTAATTCTAACTACTACCAATCGGAACTTAACTCTTCCTCCAACAGTAAAGCTAAATTCTGGAAAACCCTGAAAGAAATTCAAGGCCACAGCACCACTAGCTCACTCCCACCAAAAATCTCTGTAGGCAACAGTTGCTACTGACAAACAAGAAATCCTCGGCCTCTTCAATGATCACTTTGCCACCACTGGCCTTGCTTTCGATGAGTCACCACGTGCTCACCTGGTCCAGCCCCCCCAAGGCATTCTCCTTCTCCCCCGTCACAGTTAAGGAGATGGAAGACCTTCTGCTCCACCTGGATAGCAGAAAAGAGTGGGGGCAGACCAAATAGAGCCCTTCTTCCTTAAACTTGGTTTCCGTATCTTGTCTCCTCCAATTACCCATCTCTTCAATATGTCTCTTACACAGGGCTCACTCCCTGCCATCTGGAAAATTGCCCATGTTATCCCGCTATTTAAATCTGGCAGTGCTACTGATCTTAATAATTATCCCCCATCTCCTTACTCCCCACTCTGTCTAAGCTGCTGGAAAAGGTTTTTAATACCCAGCTTAGACAGTACATCAATGATTCAGACCTATTAAATCCTGCCCAGTCTGGCTTTCACCCTCATCATAGTACTACCTCAGCACTTGCTAAGGTCATGAATGACTGGTTGAGAGCTTTGGATGACAGAAATTACATGTGCACTCTGTTCACTGACCTCAGCAAAGCTTTTGACATGGTAGACCACTCCCTGCTTCTGGTTGTGCTATGGAAGATTGGTGTCCATGGCATGGCTCTAGAGCGGTTCTACAACTACCTAGCTGATCGACACCAGCAGATTAATTTGGAGTGGGGGGGGAGGATTTCTCTGCCCTCAAAACTCTTACCAGAGGAGTACCACAAGGGTCCATCTTGGGTCCTCTCTTGTTCGCCATTTATATTAATGAGCTAGACGCTAGTATCAAGTCCACTGTCATACATCTCTTTGCAGACTACACCGTGTTGTATGTAGCCAGACCTACTCTGGAACTCACATGCAGTGACCTATAATCTGAATTTAACCATCTACAGAACAATCTCCTTTACTCAAAATTCCTATTAAATGCTAAACAAACGAAGGCCATGATCTTCGCTCCTATGGCAAACTCCTCCTAACCCATCATTTTGGGTTCAGCCCCATTAATTCACACCTTGCTTAGCGAAGTACTGGAATATGTTGATTCTTTCAAATACCTGGGCTTATGGATCAATCCCAACCTCTCTTTCAAATTCCACATTGAGAAAATTTCCAAAAAACTCAGAGGCTCGGGATTCTCTTCAGAATCAGGCATCTATTAACATACAACAGGAAAATCAGGTTGGTGCAAACAACATTCTTATCCCTTATTGATTACGCAGACTTTCTGTACAGGCGTAGCTCCAGCATGGCCCTTGCCAAACTTGGCACACTGTACCACCAGGCTCTTAAGTTCATCACTAATGCACCCTACTCTACACACCACTGTACCCTTTACAGAAGCTTAGGTTGGGGCTCACTTAGCCTCAGACGACACAAGAACTCTATACTCTGAACTTTCAGGGCCATCTCCAACAAGGTGCCCCAATATATCAAGCACTGCCTACCTATCTGCAATCCTGGCAACTACTTATTGAGAAGCCAATCTCGAATCACTCTATATACCCCCAAAGAAAAGACGCACTTTGGTCACGCGGCAATTAGCCATGCCTTGCATGTCCTCTGGAACACTGCTCAAAATATACTACAGCTTGCTACTGTCGTATCAATAGCTGCTTTCAAGAAACTCATTCAACGAACCTTCCTAGAGCACTGCAACTGCTTCCGGAGTTGAACCTCTGGCTCCTCCACACATCTAACTGTCCCCCCTCCCTGTCTGTTTTATAAGGGTTAAGAGGGCATGAAGATGTGGAGGGCTGCCAGGCTGCACAAGGCACTCAGGTCCTGGTGAGCATTTTCATCTCCTACAGTATCTTCCTGCTCTCTACCATCTTCCTTTCGCTACTGACGACCTTCTACTTTCCTGCCTAATGCATCCTGCTCAGCGATACATATATTTCTTTTGTACATATTGTATATATCAATGCATATTACTTCTCTACTGCTATACATATATCTTGTATTTATTGTACTTATCTGCTCTCATTGTTTCTCCCTATGCTTGTATACCATGTACACACTTGTTACCCTGTATCAACTCATGTTCTGTTGTAACAATTTGCCTTAAATCCTTGTGTATTTGATGCTTTCACTCTATATCAACTCATGTTCTTTTGTAAGAATTTGCCTTAAATTCTTGTGTATTTTGATTTTTTTTTTATTGTGTGCCATGACTCAGGTCCATCTTGTAAATTAGTTTTTTTCTCAATGATGTTTCACCTGGGAAAATAAAGATTTGATTGATTGATTGATTGATTGATTGATTGACAGTAGGAGGTTCAGTGACCTAATGGTTAAAGTTGTAACTGGAAGAAAGGCTGTGTAAGAGGATACTAGAGATACCCTATATGGGGTAACCTAATATTACCAGTTTTAACTGGAAGATATGCTGCGTAAGGGGCTCCAAGAGATACCTCATATAGGGTAACTCATTATATTAAATCGTACATAGTCTGTGTGCTTTAAAGAAACCTACTAAATGTATGAAACACTGACAGTTTGTGCAAACATAAACTGATGCAGAGGAGACAGTTTGGAGGGATGTGGAAGGAGTGAAGGGGTGTGCAACAGTGGTGAACCATGCAGTGCTCTGGGAGTTTAGCACTCTCTCAGTTCTAGGAGGTTCCAGGCAATGATGGTGGAACTGGAAATCACACTAAAATAAGCAGCCTGAGAGCTACAGCCACTGGGTCTCATAGGGCAGTACTGTCACAGCCACCACAGGCCAGAGAAGCAGACTGGACAGTGGAAGGGGGAAGAGAGAAGAAGGGGAGGGAAGTCCAGACCTGTGGAACTGGGGCTGTGCACAAGCAATCAGTTTACTGTATTGCAATAGGTGGTATCCCAATCTTCCCTCATGAGGAAAAAAGGAATCTGCATACCTAACAGATGGACACTGCTGGAGAGCATGCCAGGGGGTTGAATGAGCCCTGAATGGGGCAAGAAGAAGATATATATTGGAGGATTCAATTGTGAGGGGCAACAGGGTGGAATTTCATGTCCTGACCAATGGTAATGAGGTGGCCTGTTGCTTTCCTGTGGTGACAGTAGACAGAGTTATAGATAGGCTCATGGAATTCATGACAGGGAAAAGGCCAGATCTTATTGCACACATGGGCAAGAGTAATCTGAGCAGGTGGAGCATGAACATGTAAAATCAGACTTCTGTGCTCTTGGAAGGCAAGGAAGGAGAGAGAGCAGGAGATATAATCTTTTCTGAGGTGCTATAAAAGCTATGCCTGAATGAGAAGGAACAGTACCACATGTTCCAAATCTAAACATGTCTGAAGAAACAGTACCATGTGTTCCAGATCTATACATTTCTGAAGGAACAGTACCATGTGTTTCAAATATATGCATGTCTAAAGGGATAGTGCAGGTACTGTTGAGGGATTTCAGTTCCTTTGGGACTGGGGCCTAATCTGAAGGGACTGGAGGCTGTGCAAAAGGGAGAGCTTGTATCCCAACAAGGAGGGCAGAGGATGCTGAGAGACAGATGGGTGCAACACAAAGTTAGTACAAACTAGTCAAGGGGTGAGTTAGTGTGGCAAGGCACACAACTAATGTTGTGAACTGGGGGCCTTCCTGGTCTCCCCAGCAAGCAACTTAAGAAAGGCAACCACACCCAAGGTAAGGAAAAAGGGAGGGGGTGGGGCTGGTTGTTGGAGAATGATGTGTGTCAATGCAAGGAGTCTTGTCAACAAAATGCCAAAACTTCAGGCATTTGTTGCAGAAGGAAACCTTGACCAGGTGACTGTTGCAGAGACATGGCCAACCCTGAACCACGAATGGAACATGTCCATACCAGGATACTAGCTGATCAGGAAGGATGGAAAAAAGGGTAGTGGAAGAGTAGAACTGTATGGAAAGGAAGGGATAGCAGCAATGGAAACAGACAGCCTAGGGAAGTCAGAAAACTTAGAAACCTAATCCATTGGTGTGGAGCCTCCATGCATGGATAGCATGTACTGCATCATGGCTGGCATTGTAGCATGAGATCTTAGTACAGTATGTTATTATTTTGTATAATGTACTTCAGTTTACAGTTCACTAATGAGAAAAAGGGTTTCTGGGTATTTGTATATTTATAAAAGCTAGTTCTGAGAGTTTTGGGGGGGCGGCACATTGGACAGCATCTCTATCTTTATGGCAGAGATTTCAACTGACAGCCACTCTGACCCATCTCTTTGGTACTGTGGGTGGCTGGGAAAAGAAAATGAGAGCAAACAAGGACTACAGAAAAATAAAAATATTTAACATGTAAAACAGAACATTCTTTTTATACTATTTATTTATTCTGACATTATTAACAATAACAGAACCTAGATTTCCAAATCAAGACAAACTACGTCCCATGTTTGGGGTGAAAGCAAAAAACATCATAAACCAATAACAATAAACACAGTGCCAGTGTTCACAGCAGAAAAGTAAAGCCGAAGGCTCCATTCCATTAATCTGTCTAATTATTTGCTACCATGAGTTCATAACCAAAACAGACTTTGCCTTCTGTATATAAACATACTGGGCACCATTCTTAGTCAAAAAGTGCTGCAGCACAAAACATGGTGCAAAGAGTTGCTCCATTTCACAACCACCTTTGAGACTATACACAAAGCATCTCCTAAGTTACAATGCAAATTAGGGTTGCCAAATGTTAGTGGGTGTAAATGAGGTTGATACCCATTGACTTGCTGGTAAGCAATGCCAAAGGACTTGCAAGTGCAACATGGTACAATCTTAGTCACATTGCACTATGCCAGGCTGCAAATCCATTTAGACCAACAGAGCTACAGGAAGCATCCCACCACCCACTGTTCTTACCCACAGGCCCACTTCAAGGACTGGTGCCATCACAATCTTCTGTGATGTCCATGTCACATCTCTGGTGATCCAGTAACTCCCTCTTTCTCCCCATAACCCAGTCACTCCCTATAATCAAGTGGAATCCCCCTCCCTAGCCCTGTTCCAAAAGTGGTGACTTGATCACTAGGGTCTCATGATGATCTTTATCTCCCACTAGCTCCAATTAAGTTGGTACAGAGCTGCAGCACCCTTCCGCTGCTTTGTCAGAGTTATGGTGGTCTGGGGTATTCCAAAATTCTCAAACTGACATTCTCACTATTCTTTAAGAATGATCTTTTGCATGGTGAACCATGCCCCTTCTCCAGCATGGTCACACATTCTCAATATGTTTTACAGTCATGCAGTAATGTGCTACAAACTCTATTTGGCTGATGCAGTAGGATCACAAACACACCAATGTTGCTACATGGTTGTTACAATGGTTTAATAAGTCTAGCAACACCCTTATGTAATTTAGAATAGGAGCCATGTAATCCATACAATAATTTACGCAGGAAAGTATTCAAATAGAGTCAAACACATACAGTAGAATTAAATCCCTAAAAGTGAGTATTCATTTAGGCTGGTTTTCAAATAAACATACTGTATAAATCCCTTAAAATAAGTATTCGTCTAGGCTGGTTTTCAAATAAAGAACACAAAATGGAACTGCACTCTGATGCCATTAATACAAATTAAGCAGTTTATTGTGCACAATGCAAACATGCAAGCAAATGTGGAAGGCAACTCCAACCAGAAGACTTCTGGTTGATGTTGCCTTCCACATTTGCTTTCATGTTTGCATTAAAAATAAACTGCTTAACTTGTATTATTGGCCTCAGTGTGCAGTTCTGTTTTGTTTTCTTTTGTTGTGTCTATTGGGGCTAGCTGTCCCTGAACTGCACCATGCCTGATTCCCGGTGGCGGGTGCTGAAACTGTTTCATTTTTGATTTTCAAATAAACATACTGTAAAGTCATTTAATCAGGCCTTGCTGTGCTATGCTAATTCAATTATTCATTTGGAAAAATGACAGAATCCATTCCAAATTGTTAAAATTATGTACCCCTGGACTGCATTTAGTTATGCTGGCAATTGTACATGTACCTTTTAGCTTCTGGGTCTTCAAAAAAGGAGGTTTTCCTTGAAAAGTTATTTTAAGCTCGTTTGAAGTGTAAAACAGCAGAAACTCCTTCTATAACAAATTTTGACTTTCTAGATAAAAACTGTTTGTACCTCAGTCAGGAAATAACAAATATATCTTTGAGTAAGTGGATACTTCATAGTTTTTACAGCTACATTGTGATGACACAATGGTGACATATTACTATAAGAAGGGATCTGTGACAAGAATTCCTAACACAGCGCAGCTTTTGTTGTTACAATGGAGTGTAACCAAAGTACAACTTCTTGAAAATCTCTCTGTGTCCTCCCATTCACTATAATGTGTTTTCTTTTTCAGCCCCCCCACGCACTATCCCCACTTCCTGGCACACTATTTTCTTCACATAGAGTTTAGCATGGTTCATGGCTACCTCACATTGTACTGAATCTGCGGTTGTTTTACAACAATAGCTGAAACAAAAGTTACACAAGGAATCGAAGGGCTGCCAGTAAAGTGCAGAAAGTGAGAAAGTAACAATTGGCACCACACTCCAGCACTGAATGAAAGTCCAAATGCTCACTTAATGCTTAAACAAAATTTCTTTCAGCTCAGCAACTCACTCCAACAGTTGGCTAACAGAACAAAATCAGCCAACTGTTGGAGTGAGTTGCTGAGCTGAAATAAATCTTGTTTAAGCATCAAGGGAACATTCCATCTTTCATTCAGTATTGGATAGAAATGGGCGAAGTGGCCCCAATTCGTTTTGTGAAGTGAATCGCAGAGTGAAAGTGGATTCCCGGAGTGCTCCACAACGTGAAGCGGAGTACTTCATGTTATGATGAGTAACGCGAAGTCCATTGGGAACAATGACTTTGCGTTACTCCGCCTTCCCAAACCACTAATCCACCAAATCTTAAGGCAAAGTACATTGAAAGCAATGTACTTCGCCTTACTTCGCCTTGTTTTTAAGCTCTGAAGGTGAATTTTGCAGTGATTCATGGGATTTCAGTCACGTGGGCTCTATATTGTTCTGCATAGCCTCAGTTCAGGGTAGTGTGTGTAGGAAGCTGTAGGAGACAGTGTGCTGAGAGATCTCTGTGATTCAAACCTTCTAAAAGCTGTTCAAAAAGCCTTTTTGAGTAATTGTTTTTTGCTCAAACTTAGTTCATCGAATGTAGGAAACGCTCCTGTGCTCATATCATTGAGCATTAATTGTTTGTGTGTGTGGATTATAAATGTTAATGTATAACATTGGGTCTGTGTAGTAGGAGACAATGAAAGTGTGCTTTGGGGAAGGGGTGTATCTGACTGTGGTGTAGGTAGATTAACTTGGAGAGAAAGACAGTTCTTTATGTTTTGGTGATATTTTTCTTGTATAATAATTGTGTTAATGTACACACAGTAATATTTTCAATAATTCTTGCCATTATTTTGCTGACTGTTGTGGAGCAGCAGTGCATAATTTTAGTTTGTTTAAAATACGTGGTCATATTACTGAAGTTTTCAATTTGTTACGCATTACTTAGTGTGTTTGTGAGTATGAGTGTGACGAGTGTCATCAAATCAGACACCTTTTATTGTGCCACATAGTAATTTCAGCAATGTGAACCTGCTATCCACTGCAGCTGTGTGATTTTTGTACTTCTTTGTAGTATCTTTACTGGTACTAAAACTAGTGCTAGTGACTGTTACTGCAGCAGTGCAGTACATTGCCTCCCTCCCGCGACTCTCCTCAACCGGCAAAGGTATTCTTTTCCAGATTTGAATTTCTGATGGTGAGCACTGGTTAGGTGTTGTGCCTTTGCATCTGCATCTCTTCAGTGTGCAGTGCAATCTTAATCTGTCTGTTCATTTGCATCTCTTTAGGGCCCAATCTCTATCTGTAACTTAAGTCACAGTTGTTTCTTTGGCTTCCCTTCAGAGTACTGGACTGGAAGGTGCATAATTCTACATAAACATTGCACTCATTAATATGCATTTTTAAGTCAGGACCATCATCACATTCATGAGTCACTTGTGAATGATACAAATCACATTCTTCATCATCACGGTCACAAAAGCAGTCACAAATCACGATTTACGATCGCGTCATGAATCACATTATTTTTTTTACTGGTTACTTGGATGTATTGTAACTTTTGTAAGCCTGTTTTGTAGTATCTCTTCATGCTTCACCACCCCACCATTGTACTCATTAATGAGTGTTTTCAAGTCGGGGAGTTTTGTGCCACACCTCATCAGGGCCTGGGGAAGTACAGCCATAGGCATTTGCGTTTCTTCATCATCATGGTTACAAATGCAGTCACAAATCACGATTTACAATCATGTCACAAATCACAACATTATTTTATTTTACTGGTTACTTGGATGTATTGTAACCTTTATAAGCCTGTTTTGTAGCATCTCTCCAGGCTTCACCATCCCGCCATTGTACTCATTAATAAGAGTTTTTAAGTCAGGGGGTTGGACAGTGTCTGCAGTACATACACAGACTGGAAAGAAGACTGACTGCACACATGCAGTTTAGCACACAGTATACTTGCACTGCTCAGAATACAAAGAGTCACGCATATGGAAGACAACAAGAAAAGGCCATTATATCATACAAGGGTCAGGGATGGTGAAGGAATACATTTTATAACACAGCAAGGAAGGTGTGTGGGGGGCACATCATGGTGTGAGGGAAAAAAAACTAATGTGGGATCCCATGGTGATCCAGCAGCAGTTCCAGCATGGACATAATTTGCAACTGATGTTCCTCTATGCGATCCAACTGCTGCTCGACAGCACTCACCTTCTCATTGTTCTCCTCCACAGCACTCCAGAGAACTGCCAAGTCAGCCTGTGTTACACGCAGTTCTCTGGGGTCCACACGTTCTACAGGCTGACATGCTGGTGGTGGTGGTGGTTTGGGTGCTGGTGGAGCAGCAGGTGCTGCTGTTGCCCTCCGCTTCTTAGGGCCGCTGCCATGCACAGCTGCACCCTCTACCACAGAAGGGCCAACAGGTGCAGGCATGGCCCATTCTGTGGCAGCCTGCCACTCCAACTGATGGCGATTGAGCATATGGGTCAGGGTGCACTGGCCCCCAGTCCCCAGGTGAGTCCACCGGGGTCCACGGTGCACCTCCACCTCGCATAGGTGGCAGCTGACTATACTGCTGTCCTCCCCGACACAGTCAAAAAACTGCCAAACAATGGAGGTGTGGGGAGGACAAGGCACAGGCAGGGGAGGGCCAGATGAACTGGCAGCTGGCTGGTCATGGTGCTCAGCAGGGTTGGGATCCATACCTGGGCCCAGGAGCACATACACATCCTGCTCCAGAGGATCTGGTGCTGGAGCTGGATGTGGTGGTGGTGATTCAACTGCCTCAGAGTCAGGAGGCGGTGCTGGTCCTGCTTCCGGGGGGGGGACACTCAGAATTTTTAATCAGTCTAACAGGAACCGGCGGCTATGCTCACCACGCATCCGCACGGTACGACACCTACCAGTACCATGCTCTCCCAGAGCTGCCCCTGCCCCAGACATTCCCTCAGACCCTCACCCTGGTCCATCTCTCCTACTGCACTCCCTCAGTCTGAGCAATGACTACTCACACTGTCACACAACACACACAGTCACACAGACACAGACAAATGACTACTTATAAAGATAAGAAAAATAAATTTATGGAGAGAACACATTAAGTAAAAAAAAGAGTACAGAAAAGCCAAAAAAATGTAGCTTAGTTATAAAAAAGCTGTTGGGTCTATAAATCAAAGTTTAAATCTCCTCCTTGCTCTGATCTCCAAGTCTCAGCAGTCACAAAACACACTCCCCTCTCTGTCTCCGTCTGCACAGGAGAAAGTGGAAGTGCCTGCTTGTATGACTCACTTCCTTCCTTTTTCTGCTTGGCTATGTCTAAAGAGCAGTGCGAAGTCTATTGAAAACAACAACTTCACCTCAATTCGCATTGTCATTCCACCATAACACGAAATGGTAGTGACAAGGGGGAGTGAGCACTTTGCATTGGAGTGGCAACGTGAAGTGCCCACTTCGCGGACACTTCACTGGTGGAATTTAAATTCGCTGCATCTCTAGTGTGAACCTACTATCCACTGCACCTGCATGAATTTTTTTATACTGCTTTGTGGTATCTTTACTGGTAGTGGATTGTTACTGCCGTTCACTAATCCCCCAACTAGCAAAATGTATTCCTTTCCAGATTTGGATTTGTGACTTGTGAACACTGGTTAGGTGTTGTTGTGCCTTTTCGTATGCATCCCTTGAGTGTGTAGCGCAATCTTAATCTGTGCGTTTGCATGGCACCATTAATTCTGGGAGACTGCATTTCTTGTTGCGCTCTCATTTCACTTCGTCAGTACTGGGGAATTTTTTGGACACAAGACAGTGGCATTTTGGGGATGCACATTAATTCTGGTGACTCTGTGTGTGACCTGACCACTGTGCACATGACTGAGTGCACCATTAATTCTGGGAGACTTTGCATTTCTTGTTACACTCTCATTTCACTTCATCAGCACTGAGGAGTTTTCTGGACACAAGACAGTAGCACTTTGGGGTGCACATTCATTCTGGTGACTATGTGGGTGGGATGCTGCCAATATTGTTGTCACTCCACCTTACTTCACATTTAAGTGAAATGACAAACCAAGTAGTAATAATAACAAGGTTGAGTGAGCCTTTCCTATGGGGCAGTCTGCGTAGCAAAGTGCCAACGCGAAGTGGCCACTTTGCATTCACTTCACCAGCGGATTTTAAATTCTAGTACTGGAGTGTGGTGCCAGTTATTACTTTTGCTTCCTGCACTTTACTGGCAGCCCTTTGATTCCTTGTGTGACTTTTTTACTTTGGCTATAGTTTTAAAGCAAGTAGTGAGTGAATGAAGAAGGCAGCTGGCAACCCTGTTCACTTAGCCCTGAGTAAAGCTGCTCCATGACTGAGTAAAAAGCACAGTAACATTAAACCGAGTCAGAATCTGTTTGCTATATTGTCCAGTATTTGTGTATTATTCTGCCAGGTAGTGACGGTCAGTTTATTCATTCTCTTTAATCTTTTCCCAGTGTCTGAAAAGAAGAGACGTGCAAGTGTAGTGGTGAGACAGGTGAGCACTCTGCCTGGCGAGTGCGTTCCCTGCAGAAATCCATGCCCGACTATGATCTGGCTCTAAAGGCATGAAGGGTGCAGCATGGCTGACTGGAAGTAACTGGTTGTGTGGGGAAGATCAATGCCCACAGTCTGCCCCTCAACTCTTGGTATTGTGCCCTTTAGCTCCTGATGTTGTGCCACTCAGCTCCCGTGGTACATTTTAAAACCAAACCATCTGTCCAGTCTAGAGTCTCTAAGGACAATGATTGTCAGGCAAAGCTGCTCCCCAGACATCAGGCCTCACATGCAGCTGACAGGTCCTGAGCAGCATCAGCAGCTGCAGCAAACGTGAGGGGTGCTAAAATGCTGATCTTTGCCCAGATAGTCCTATATCGTAAGCATGGTAATATAGCTTGGGGGGGGGGAACTTCAGGAATGGATTGTTCCTTGCTTCACTTCAACAGGAGGTAGCTCCCTCAAAAAATGTGTTAATATGTCTTTAGTCTCTGAATAGGGTTTCTCAACTGTGACACTCACTCAACATTTTAAAGTGACATTTTGCCTCCTAATAAATACACCAGTTTCAAACTCTATAGCGCAGAGTGTGTGAGTGCATTGTGCTGGCTGCTCTGGGATCCAGATCAGGCTTTGCTGATCAAAGGGTGACACAGAATAAGAGAGGGTGCTAGAGAAAGAGAGAGAGAAAGCCACGGTCTGGAAAACGCATACACACACACACACACTCACACTATGGGTATTGTAGTAAGTCTTAGAGTTTTCTATTTTAACCATCCCTCTCTGGGTGATAAAATTAGCAGGAAGATGGGAAGATGTTTGTCACAACTGCAAACCCAGGTGGAATTTTAGTTCTGTAGTAGTGATTGCCACCCTTGCATAGGGAACCACACATTAATCGTCACTTTACTTTTCACAGTATTGCCTTTTTCATAAATAACATTTTAGAGTGTTTCTATGTCTATGCAACACGAGTTCATTGGCAGTTGAAAACATCTGATAAAAATGCTACTGAGTACAAACCATTTGGTTAATTTTTTCATGAGTTTAAATATTTGTTTATCTTGCAACGGTAACCTTTACACTACAGAAAGTTTGAATCTGGCTGTGATTTTCTAGCAGTTGTGGTGTCTCATGTGTAACCTCTCACCCCTGCCTTTTTGCCAAAATGACAAGTGGCATGCTGTTGAAGCTGACAGCAATACCTGGTGGGGACCTGGGTTCGGGGAGGATGAGGTTACTCGGCACAGGGGAGCCTAGGTTTGGCTACTCTGGACAGGGGCACCCAAGTAAATCCGAACACAGGAAGCAATAACTGTAATGTCCAGAACCAGGAATGGGATTCTTCAGTGTGGCTTTTATTCACAAACTAGCTGAACAAAACAAAGCATAGACAGACCCCCATGGGGCTACATTTCCTGGTAATGTAGATTAGAGACTGTGGTCCACTGGAAGAATGAACCAATTATACTGTTTTCAGGCTCTGGACCCACCAGGCACACAGTCCGGACTTGCACGCGCTTTGGGTACACAGCCCGGTGGCTCCAGCTCCCCCGCCGGCCATTTGATCCACAGTCCATTGGAAGAATGAACCAATTATCCTGTCGTGGCTTCCCACACCATTTAGAGTCTGCGACTCCAAGAGAGATTTTCCCTTTTGCAACCTCACGTCTGGGTACTTCCCCCATCACTGGCCAAGTGCATGAGGCAAAGTAGCAACCACAGCAGAAATCCATACAGGTGGACCTGGTTACTAAAGATGGGGGTTTTGCCCACCTCCAGATCCCACAGCCCATACCCGGTCATTTCCCTGGGAAAACTGAAACTTCTGAATGTAGATTAAATGGTAGATGATCTGGTGCATCTCCTCTACATATTACTTGAATCACACAGCACTCTAGCATTTGACACTACTCCACTTGTTTGGCCTAGTCCTATAGGCTTCCCAAAATGTAGCTCGATTCCTAGATTCCCACACATGTCCCAGGGTGAAGAAAACATTTTGCCCTTTTTGTCAGAGCAGACACTCACCCTTTAGTTGCAGGTGCCCCACAGGCGAATCACAAATCTTCCAACTTTCAAACAAAGGCTGAACTGAACAGGTAGCTTTTCTTCCTCTTGGCAGAACTAAGGGGATTGCCCCAGGAATCTGTATGGGGATCTTTACATGCCCCCCCCGGAGGAAGGGGCACTGAGACCCAAACAGTGGTCTCCACCACTTGAGCACACCTTCACTTACTCAAGACAAACTGGACACTGACTCCTTCTTACTGAAGGCAAAACTGGGACTGACCTCTTCCCTTTGAAAACTCCCAACGTTCTATCTAACTCTCTCTGCTGCAGATTCCAATGTGGCTTATGCAGCTGCAAAAGTTCTATTGGTGACGTCATCCCTCAGTCTCAGCTGAGACTGAGAACAGAGTGAGACAGTGTGAAACCCATGTAACTGGAATTTCACAAGCTGCCTTCCCTGCCTACCACTAGGTCTTACTGGGATTCTAGTAACCCCGGATAACAAGGGGTTACACATGTATATTTAGCCCTTGCAATATAGTATCTAACAATATTAAATTAGCAACATAGCTCAGTGTGGGTAAAATTGTTGCTTTTTTAATTATTATAGAAGACCTCAGCCCTTCCCGTTTTGGTTCTGTATATGATCTCAAAACTGCAGAAGCACTTCTGTTTTTCAAAGTTTATAATTTATTTTTCTCTCTCAAGAAGGACAAGGGCTGATACCTGTAGCCTTTTCATCTATTTGCAGCCCAGCCATTGACTGTCATCAGTTTGCATAGCACTCCCCCTACCCAGCATGCAACACATCTGGGCAGTGCCTAGGGTGTTCTGGCAGCCATGCATCCCCCCCCCGTCCACTTAGAAATGTCATATTGAGAGGGCATGTCAATCAGACCAGTTAGCAGCTATGCTAATACTTAAGTTGATTTTAGTTGTAAACTTTGTTGAAAATATTCAAGTCGCACTGTTACTTAAATACAGGGAAAAACAACAAATACATTGTGGGTGATAATACACTGCTACATATAAAAAAATAAGCAGATAATGATAATGAACCTATATGTGGACCACTAGTCCCTATCTGTGTACAAAAGAGAGAAAACAATGTAATAAATACGCTAATTGTAGCTGTCACCTCTTACAATAACTGCAAGAGACTGGAAAGATGGGGTTGCTGTCACTGGCTGAGGGTGATTTTAATACACATTAGAAAGTATCAGCCACGTGAGCTCCTCATGGTACAAAGACATTATACCTATAACAGTAATAAAGCCTCCCTCCTCCTTCACCATGTGCCAAAGAGCACATGCCCCAACAGCAACTATGTGTCCAATGGAGAAAAGATGCTGTCATTGACCTTGCAGCATAGAGAAACAACTGGGATGAACAATACTCTAAGGTCGGTACTAGGGCCCCCAGGAACCCATTTGCAAGTGGGCCCTTTGCTTCCCAGTCTGACCCTGCTGCTAACCTTCCATGATATACTATTAAATTCTGTGCAAATAGTTACAATGTTCTCTCCAGACTTTCTCTTCGGCTTCGTCTGTAAAATGTCCTCTTTATTCATGTTTTTTAAGCTTTTTATTATAATAAAGTAGTTCTTTAATAAAAGTACTGGCATTCTTCTAGGGTTGAACTGGCATTCTGGAATCATGTGACTCTTTAGATGCTAAGTATACATCCAGTGAGCTATCTAGCAACCACTGTGCTGCCTAACATAGACTTTTTTAACCCACCTCCTGAACAAGGCAGGTATAATTCTTCAAATCCCCTCCAAAACATGTTTCTGCACTCCCTTCATTAAATCACCTTTTACATGGGATTAAAAAAATCCACTTCTCTTCATCATTAGGAGTGTGTGTGTGTGTGTGTGTGTGTGTGTGTGTGCGCGCGCGCATGCATGCATGCGTGTGTGTATGTGTGCCACTTCTCTTCATCATAAAGATTGTGTGTGCGTGCATGCGTGTGTATGTGTGTGCCACTTCTCTTCATCATAAAGATTGTGTGTGTGTGTGTGTGTGTGCGTGTGTGTGCTCATGACTATTCTTTACAATCCAATCCACACAGTAATTCTATATCCCTTATCAGAGTAATGCATTAGCAGCTGTTTTGGCCCTGACCAGAGTTTGTTTGGTTATGAGTATGCTGAAGACTCAAACTGAGTTCAGATTAAGAATAAAAAGTTATAATAATAATCATAATAGGAAGCCCAATCTCTGACAGGGTCAGTGCAGACTCCACAAAGAGAAGTTCTTTTAGGAAATTAAGTGAAAAATGGAATCCAGATTTGTCCAGGGTCTAAGACAGTTGGTAGACAATTAACAGTTAATTTTCCATAATCCCCCCCCCCCCTGCAATTCTGTTTGGAGTCACACACAAATGTTTACTATATATTAATGTGTAGAGTTAGAGGTGTCTCTTATAGGATAAGAAGGTTATCTTGTGTTGTTTTAGGTGAGAGGACTGCAAAGCTAAGCGAAGCTGAGTGGCTCTGTCAGCCCAAAACAGCATGAGATAACCTTCTTATCCCATAAGAGACACCCCTAAGTCTACATATTAATTTATTATAAAGTAGTGGAACTGACTCCACCACAAAGCAGTAAAACTTTGCAATGAATGTTATTATTTTTGTTCATTTTCATGGCTCCCCCCACTGTTTCTTGTTCTTGTGGTACATTCAACGACCGCTCTTAACGTGTCAGAAAATTGTCTGCATATGTTCTGTGCTTACGGCAGAAAAAACAACAAGCAGATTACAAGTGAATGAGCATGTCTCCAGTGATGCTGGGCTCTGGTTGGTGGAGGCAGTTCCACTACTTTATAATAATAAGAATATTCTTAACCAAAATGCTGTTATTGCCTCAATCGTAACAGACTGAAATGCTGACTAGAGAGAAATTGCAGTATTAGTTAGGTTGCAGCATTCTCATCTTCCCCCTAAGAGACCCTCTTTTCTTCTATGTCATGTAAGGTGTCTGTGTGGCTG
Source organism: Neoceratodus forsteri (assembly GCA_016271365.2). Lineage (NCBI taxonomy): Eukaryota > Metazoa > Chordata > Ceratodontiformes > Ceratodontidae > Neoceratodus > Neoceratodus forsteri. Next base: position 1,664,500,829 of record CM057450.1, on the reverse strand, counting down.
ATTTGGTAGTGCATCTGCCTCTGAGCCAGAAGGTCATGAGTTCTAGTCCCACAACAGGACTGGGCTCCTACCATAAAAGCTGGTGCCTTGGTTCAGTACTAAGGGGATGCTATACCATCCAGGTGTGCCTTTCTTCATATGAGATGTTAAACTGAGGTCCTGTATGCCTTTTTCTGGTGGTTGTTCGGGCGGATATTAAAGATGCTATGGCACTTCTCAAAAAAAAGGTAATTTCCCCAATGTCCTGGCCAAATTTCCCTCATTCACTAAAATACCAACAGTTTAATCTGGCTCACTTTCAAGTGGTTTGCATCTGTCCCCCTCTGCTTGGGTAGAGGATGAAAATAGGTAGCATTGTCTAGTCTTCCTTTCCCAGTGCACTAAAACAATGAATATCCCTCAAGAAGGAACTCAATTGAGATGCCTCATGCAGATGCCTATTCTAATCCTAACCTGAGCCTGGCCATCCAGTCTATCCTGCCCCTCCCCCTCCCACACCCCAGTCCACCAATGCCCTCCTGCAACCTTGCCTCCCACTCCCACCATCCCCCTCTTCCTTCTGGACTAATCTTGGAAGTGATTACATCTACAGTAATCAACTGATTTATTTATTAAAGCATAACTTGCATTGTATATTTGATTATTGTTGCTTCACCAATGCTCACTTGAGCTACATGTATCCAGTGTACTGATTGTACTGAACAATGCTCATCTATCTTGACATTTGGAGACTTTTTCACCCTCATGATAGGGAATATACATTTTACTCCTCTCTCCATCAATCATACAGCAGGACTGATTACTGGCTTGCTTCCCCTACAATCACTGAAAATATAATTGATTCTGCTATTTTGTCCCTACTTATTTTGGATCATTCTCCAGTTAAATTACATCTAACTTGAGGTTCCCCTCTTTTAAAATCCCCTTCATGGCATTTAGATCCTATTTTACTAAAGATCCTAAATTTGTGACCTCGATCAGATCTCAAATACAAGATTTTGCTTTTTATGATGATCCGATGGATACTTCCATCGGTACAACTTGGGAAACACATAAAGCCACACTTCATGGTGAAATCATTAGTTATGCAGCCCATAGAAGGAAAATGAGGGAACAACAATACAGTGATGATGAAAACTTACTCAAACAAAAGAATCACAATATCATGTCGCTCCATACCCTAATCCTAAGTCCCCCCTCCATTATGAGATACTTCAACTTTGTATGCACATTAACAAACTAATTTCTCATAAGACTGAAGTAGCATTATTAAAAATAAAGCATAAATATTAGAAGGGTGGTGAAAAGGGTAGTAAATTATTAGCTTACTGACTTAGGTCTGAACAAATGGATAATTATACTGCTGCTTTGAAGGATACCTCTGATCATATATATGCTGATAATGCTTCCATTAATAAGATAATGACTGCATTTTATAAAAAATGATATTCATCTTGTGCTACCTCACAAACCTTTGCTATAAACAACTTCCTTGATAAGCTAATTCTGCCACATATTTCCCCTGATGCAGCGGACATCTTAGGCCGTTTTCAGTTGAAGAAATCCAACAAGCCCTTTCATCGCTAAAATCCAGGAAGGCCCTTGGGGGGATGGATTTTCTGTTGACTTTTATAAATCAGCAGCTGATTTATTATGCCCTCTGTTATGTAAGGGTTTTCATGAATCTCTCCACCTAGGCAAATTTACCCAAACTATGACAGATGTGATAATTACAGTACTCCAGAAAAAAGACAAGGATACCACTCTTCCATCTAATTATCGCCATATTTCTTTACTTAATACCGACAGTAAGATATTTGCAAAGATTTTTGCAGTGGGTTTAGAACCCCTTATCCTTTTTTTCTGACCATCTTCATTTTTTATTGAACCTTATGTGTAAAACTAAATTTATTAAATCTCCTGCTGCTGCGATTGCTATTGATTTTGAAAAAGCTTTTGATTCTTTAAATTGGAATTTTCTCCACCTTGTACTATGCCATCTGGGTATTGGTGACCGTTTTTGCTCCTGGATTAAATTAGTATATACAGTACTTTTCCTACAGCTAGAGTTCTTACAAATTCTGTGTTATCCCAACCTTTTAACCTTACTAGAGGGACTCAACAAGTATGTCCTCTTTCCCCACTCCTACTTATTTTAGCCCTCAAACCCTTATCTGCTGCTCTATGTCTTGCCACTGAAATCAAAGGCATTTCAATTGCCAGTATGCAATATACCTCATTGTCATATGCCAATAATTTGCTAACCATACTAGAGAATCTAGAACTCACCACTCAACCCCTTACATCACTTTTGAATATGTTCACTCAGATCTCTGGGCTTGCGGTAAACTATATAAAATACCTAAGGTCATGCCTTTGAATGACTTCTGCATATCCTCTATGAATAACCCCCTCGGGTTTAGATGGTCTCCCCAAGCATTTCATATTTAGGGATTAAGATTTTGCCTAGCATGTATAAAATTTGGGAAGCGAACCTCTCCCCTTTACTCAATGATATCAACTTGACTTTTGATGAATGGAAAACTTTAAATCTAACTCTTGCAGGCAAAATTGCTGCAATAAAAATGTCAATTACTCCTAAATTACTTTATGTTTTTTTCAAATATCCCACTCACTTTACTTTCTTCTTTTTTGTTAAAGTTAGGCAAATTGATTTGGAGTTTTATTTGGGAGGGCCGCATTCCAAGGTTTAGTCGAAATAAGTTACTGGCCCACTGGTCCAGGGGTGGCTTTGGTCTCCCCTGGTTTACAGCATACTTGTGGACCTTTCATGCCTCCCAAACCATTAAATGGTTCATCAAACCTACCTCTGAGACTCCTCTATGAGTAGATATGGAAGCTTCCCTAACCTCAAGTCAAATTCCTACTAATTTTATGTTTAATGATTTGTCAAAAAAACATCCTACTATTGTCCCATTACTTCATTACTGGTTTACACTTCATAAGTGGCTAAAAACTAACCCTACACCTGCCCTATATGCTTCCATTTGGGGTAATCGCAATTTCACTCCTGATGGTCAACCATTATTTTGTAGTTTATGGAAACGTAGAAATATATTTTTTCTAGGTGACCTTTTGATTAATGTTTCAAACACCCTAAGTTCCTTTACATGTTTACAAGCTAAATGAGGCATACCTAAACATGAATTTTGGAAATTCTTACAGGTATGATCTGCGCTATCTCCCTTGTTACACTGATTAAATTTTCAACACACCTCTGTTACTCATATTATTTCATGCACTAAAGTCTCCTCTGGCCTAGTCAGCAGAATATATAAGCTTATAAGAGACACCTTACCAGATTCCTTCACTTCCGCTAGGACCAAATGGAGTATAGCTCTTCAATACCACATAACGGATGCTCAGTGGAAAAGCTGCTGGACCCACTGCCATAATACTTTTAAGGATGCTCATAGCATGTTAATTCAATATAAAATTCTTCACCTCTGGCACAGAACACCATCCATTCTGCTCTGCCTAGGCTTGGAAGCAAATAATTACTGCTGGTGCTGTAACACCCCAGGTGGTGACTTATTGCATATCTTATGGTCCTGTAAACAAGTCATTACTCTGTGGCAGAATGACCATCAGCTGGCTACCTCTATAGTTGGTACTACTATTCCTTTTTATCCTAAGTACATCATTTGGGGACTAATTCTTCCAGATACTAGACTTTCTGAACACCAGCTTAGATGGTTAAATATATTATTTATGCAGGTAAAACATTTAATTTTAATTCATTGGAAAGCCCCTATTGTGCCTACTCTTACAGATATTTTTAACAGCCTGACTAAAATTGCCTCTTTAGAGCATTTTTCTTATTTGGCCCTAGACCGGCTATGCGAATACATGCTCTGTTGGCAGGATTATCTTGATTTTTTCCAGCCTACTTAATTGGACTATCCATTATTCTGTTTTCTTTGGCTCCCCAGGCATTTACTCCTTTTTCACTATGTTATTGTTTGCCACTGTGTTGCCTTAATAGTGCTGTTCATTAGTTTATCTCTTTTTATACAGTGCAAGACAGTGCTGATACGTACGTTTTGTGCCATTGTATCACTCATTATGTGTCATCTTACCTAAGTCCTATGCCTCTGCACTGTATTGTTGTTATGCTGAAAATGATTTCAATAAACAGATTAACTGCAAAAAGAAAAATGCTCATCTATGCTGCCTGTATGCAAATTTGTTTGTTACAATACTTGACATGGAACCTTTGCAAATGAGCACTTAGCTCAAAGATTGTCTGATTTACAAATAAATAAATTAATGCCCAAATGTTGATAAATGCCTGTAGTGTTACACAGTATCATAATAAGGTTGGAAGGGACTCTTGGTCCATTATGTCCTCCCTCACTTTGTAAGCAGGTATAAATAAGTATGATCTGAAAACATACTAATTAAAAGGTGTTCCCACTAAAGTTTCAAGGTTGTTAACTAGTTTAGAGTTTAGTGAATGCTGCAGTACTCCTGGAAAGTCATCTGCATGATGTTCATAGTTACTGTGTTTTTGGAGGAACCTTTGGTCTAGTGCTTGTGCAAGGCATTGCTGATGTGGCTGTGGCACAATAAGCTCATGTGCAGCATCTGATACCACAGCTGGAGCTAATACTGACACCAAAGGTGGAGTTGCCTTTGCCAATTGCATAGGTTGAAAGTGTACCTGAATGCCATATTTGGTTATCCTGTCCTCCATAATGGCTCCGTTACAGTAAGTCACTCTCTTTCTCTCTCTCTCTTAATTTGACAGTGAGCCCCTGGCTGACAACTGACTTTGCACACTTCACCACTAATGATGGTATCAGCTTGTTGCAAATTTACCACTGGACTGTTCCATCCTTATCCAATTTTAAGTCTGCTACGTAGCACAAGGCACAGACTTCAGAACCCTGTTTGAACTAGTCACAATTAGCAATCCTAACAAAATCTTAATAAAAATCTCCCATTTATGATTCAACCATCGGTTAAGCAGTATAGAACTAGGTCTAGACTTCTACTCACATAGGTATTTCCTTGAAAATACATTTGTCTGCATAGGATTTGAGAAAGGACCACTTTTTTTGAAGAACTGTAGTGCCCAGCCTGACTGATTTAAATGAGTGCTGAATATGTTTAAATTAAGCAATAATGCACTCCAGGGTGTGTGTCATGCTGGGATAACATCACGCCTGGGGTGGTTAGGCATAAGGCCACAGGTCAAGTGCATCCAACGCACCAGAAGTGACATTATCCCAGCATGACACACACCCTGGAGTGCATTATTGCTATTATACAATGGCTCGGTTATTAACAATGAAAAAAAGATTAAAAAAATATTTAAAATACATTTTTTTCTTTTATTTTCTGACATGGAAATATATCTTTTTTAAAAAAAAAGTCCACAATTTATTTTTTTGTCCACTAGGTGCTGCTGCTGCTGCTACATGCTTCCTGACTTCTCCAGGTCAGTAGCTCTGACGGTGTGTGCTCTGTCTTCCCTGCCCCCCACACACACACACCTTATAGCTGTACTTTTTATCTTTTTACAGGCCCACTCCCTACCCCCTCACCTGCCAGTACATGCAGGGTTGAGATAAATTTAAACACTGTGACCATTTTTAATTGTGGCTCTCAAAAGTGAAAGGCACATACTAAACTGTCTTTGCGCTCGTAGGATCGCAGGACTGGGGATTGAAAACGTACTTGTATTTTCCTTCTGGACTGGACATTTAGGAGAATGGGAATGTGTACCACTGTCAGGGGATCAGCAGCAGCAGTGAGTTGTGGCAGGTTGGGGAGTGGAGGATGTGCCAGCGTGTGCTGCTCACTGTGGCGGTTTGGATTTTAGAGACTGTGTTTTTTTTTTAATGATGGCATTTTGACTGCTGGTCCAGCACAGGAGATTATGGGGGCTCTAAGTTGTTGTGGTGTGGAGGGGACTAAGTTTGAGTGGGATGGACGGGGGGGGATGATATATTTCAGTGAGATGGGCACTGCAGAAGTGTAGATCCTTTTGTTGCAAGAGGAGTGTGAAGCCCTGCCAGCTTTGTGGTGGCTTCCATGGGAAGGAAGGGAGGGATTTCTGTCACTGTTTTGGAGGGAGGTTTTTAGTTTTAATAGTAAAGGAGCTGGGAGGGAACACTGAAGGCTTGCAGGCGGGGATCAAGGTGGGCTGCATGGACCTGTGAAGTGATTCTGATGACAGCTGATGCGGTCATCTCTGTGCTGTAACTAGACCCGTGATGTTGTACTGGGATGACATCCATCATGGGTCCAGTCCCAGACTGACCAATCACAGGCCAGAATTCTTTCTTGCCATTGTATGATGTATATCAATTCTGGATGTATACAGACTCCAGCTGCATTGTATTACAGAGAATATTTATGCTGTAGCCTGCCCTTTTCAGTTTATAGAAATATAGACACAGAAACATAGACAGTGAGAGGAGAAAAAGACCACTGGTCCATCCAGTCTGCTCATAAACCCTAACAAACCCAGGACCTATTGTCCATAGAGTATTCTGACCCACCCTATCAACCCTGTGCTACCGCTATCACCATGCACAACCTTTTAAGCCCTTCACACTGTCCCAGCCATGTTTGAAACCATTGATAGTTTAGACGCCTACCACATTAGTTGGCAAATTGTTCCACAGTTCCAACACCCTTTAGGTAAAATAAAACTTTCTCACTTTCCTCTTGATTCCCACTCCCTACCCCCTTCCACCTGTGCCCCTGTGTTCTTGATCCACACCTAATGCTAAATAGTTCCTCGCAGTTTTCCTTGTTCATTCTTTTCAGGAACTTAAAGGTCTCAATCATATCTCTCCTCTCTCATCTGGCATCCTGAAAATACTTTATTTATTTATGTAAAAATTGATAACCAGGAAAGGCACCATTGAGCCAAGACTCATTTCCAGGTGTGACATGGGTACAAAGGAACAATATGAGATAAGCAGCAATCAACAATGAGCAAATAAATAAGAAATAGTCAACATAGCTTGGGTCAGGGTTACAAGATCCAGAACATTGTAAAGCAAAAGACAACAGCAACAAGATAATACAGCACCAGCAATTCACATAAATGCAAAAGGAAGCAATCAAATAAAAAAAGAAAAGTGAGGGGCTGTAATACACAAGCCCCTTCACAACAATGACTTATGCATACTGACCAGAACAGGTGAACAAGAAGAGAATAAAAACGTTAAGTAGGGAAGGATTGGGGACACTGAGGGCACAGTTGGTGGGGTAGGAGTCTGCGAAGCCTTTTGAGTGAGAAGGGGGAGGAAGCTTGATGAAGGTCAGGGGTTAGTTTATTCCAGAGAGAAGGTAAATGAAGGGCGAAAGCAGATTGCACAGAAACAAAGTGGGGGTGAGGGGCAGAGAAGGAACGAGGGTCTTCGTGATGAAGGGAGTAATTGGAGAATGCAGCTTGGGTGAGGCATGAGGAGAGATAGGAGGGGAGGGTACCAAACCAAAATTTAGCAATAAAAGATGCACAGTGAAACAATCTCCTATGGGGCAAAGGAGCAAGTGATAGGGCAGAATAAAGAAGACAGTGGTGAGTGAGAGGAGAGGCTGTGGCAAAATGACAGAAGGAGTTTAGCAGGATGTCAAGTCTGCCTAGGGAGGCCTGAGAAGCAGTGCCATACGTCACATCAGCATAGTCAAAAGTGGGTAGAATAATTTTGGCAATAAGCTTATGATGGGTAGGAAGGGGGAGGCAGCTCTTGTGCAGGTAGAGGGCACCTAGTTTGGGGTGAAGCTTGGCAGAGGTGGCATCAACATGGGTGGAGAAGTTCAGGTGGTAATCCAGCCACACCCCTAAATACTTGAAAGCCGAGACATTCTCAAGGCAGGACCATCCAATGTAGAAAAAGTTGGAGGGTGCCGAAGGGTGGCCAGCTTTTGTCTGGTACCGAAGGTCATAGCCACTGTTCTTTTTATGTTAAGTTTGAGTTTGTTGTCCTTGAACCAGGACTGAACCCTGTTGAAATCATCCTGGAGGGGGGTCTGTACACTATTGACAGAGGGGGCCAGAAAGGAAAAAGGATAGCATCATCGGCGTACATGTGTATTTCAGCGGTAGTGCAGACTGAAGAGAGGTTATTTATAAATAGGGAGAAAAGGATGGGGCCAAGGATGGAGCCTTGGGGGACACCAGATAGGATTGGGAGCGGCCGGGGGGGGATACAACATCCCCTATTTAAACCGATTGTTCCCTATCATGAAAATTGGAATGGAACCAATTGACAAAAGGAACAGCAAGGCCAATAGTGCTAAGAGTTTGTAGCAAGAGGATGTGTGAGATGGAATAAAAAGCTTTTGCTAGGTCGATAAAAAAGGGCAGCTGTAATTTGGCTCTTGTCAATCGCAGAGAGAATAGAATCTGTGACTTGCATGAGAGAAGAAATAGTTGAGTGGTGCTTTCTGAAACCAGACTGAATGGGAGAGAGAATGTTAGAGCAAACAAGGAAGTCAGACAGCCTTGAGTGGATGAGGGATTCTAGTAGTTTGGCTAGGAAGGGGAGAAGGGAGATAGGCCTATAATTACCAGGGGCTGAGGGATCCCCACCCTTGTGGAGAGGAAGGACTTTAGCTGATTTCCAGGCCTCGGGAATGGAGGAAGAGGAGAGAGAAAGGTTTAGGATGTGTGTGAGTGGGGCTGCAATGGCAAAAGAAGAGATGTGAAGGAGCTTGGGTGGAGACCATCAGGGCTGGACTTTGAGGGGTTTAGAGCAAGAAGGGCTTTGTAGACTTCAAGAGGTATAAACAGAGGGAATAGGTAGTCACAGGGTCGGTCAGGTGAAACCGACTGGGCCGAAGGGGGTGCAGTAGAAGAGGGGGAGCCAGGATCAGAGAGAGCACAGGTAGCAAAAAATTTGTTGAAGATGTCAACGACTGTCACAGGGTCAGAGACTGGATCGCCATCAACATGTAGACTTGGTGAGGAATATTGGACAGTAGGGTCTAGGAGGGAGTGGAGAACATTCCAAAATGATGCAGGAGTGAGATGATCTTGCTGCAGGTGACACCTGAAGTAATTAGACTTTGAGAGATGGATGGCCTTGGAGCAGTTATTCTGGAGGGCTTTGTATGCTTGAAAGTCTGCCTGAAGAAGTGAATTTTTATAGTGGTGCCAAGCTTTATCCCTAGACCTGCACTTAGCCAGTAGGTCAGCAGTGATCCAGGGCTGATGGTGTCCCTTCACTCTGAATTTCTTAAGAGGGGCATGGTGATTCTAAATGCATAGAAAGAGGTTGGAGAAAAGAGATAGAGCTGAGTAGACATCACGTGCTGAGTAGATGGGAAACCAGTCAGCCTCATACAGGTCATGCTGAAGGGCAGTACATTCAAGATTGTGTCGGCGGCGGGATCAAATGTACTTGGGGGCAGCATGGGGTGCTTGAATCTTTCCAATACAGTAAGTGACGCAGTGATCACTGAAGATGTCCGGCAGTATACCAGCTGCAATGATATGGCGGGGTGAGAGGATAAAACCCAGTCGAGCAGGGTATGGTTCTGGGAGCAGGGATTTATGTGAGTGGGTTCTTGGATCAGTTGAGTAAGGTTCAGAGCTGCTAGTTTGAGGATGGTTTAGAGCTTCTAGTTTTAGGATGGTGGACTTGAAGGAGGAGGAGAGCCAGTCAAGGTTGAAGTCCCCAAACATGTTCGGTGCCTTGAGCTGATCCTTGTGAGATCTACCTTGATGGCCCTGAATCATTTTGGTAACCCTGTATTGCACCAGTCTGTCCTTATTTTTCCTTAGACAAGGACTCCACAACTGGGCACAATACTCCAGATGGGGTCTCACCAGTGATCTATATAGATGTGGTAATACACCCTTCCTTCTGCTGTCAGTACCCCTTCCTATGCATACCAGTATCCTGTTTGCCCTACTGTAGGTCTTGTTTCACTCGTTTGTTTCAGGATTCTTACCTCCTGATTTAGCAGCTGTTAATTTTATTGTGTTTCAAAATGTTTTATTTTATATAAACTGCACTAACCCAACCATGCCACACCATTTTCCCATCGAACATTGCACACTTGGTCACACTCCATCTCCCCACATAACTTACTGTACATGCCTACCCAGAGTTGATGAAACTATGTACTATATGTATTGAGTGATATTATACCAGCTGCCCACAGTAGACTTCTTGCTTTTGTATTTTGACATAGCATGCCACATGGCTCAAAAAGCAAGAAAACACAGATTCAAAACTGCATGTATATCTGCCTTGTATCCTTACATAACCTACTGCTGGTGGCTGGTATGATGTCATGGGAGATGCTTACATAGTGTACACAATTCTTTTGTAGTATCAACATCACAAGGTAAAACAGAGCAAGGCAGAGTTTGCAGTATTTGATGGAAAGATGGTGCCGTGCTGTCAGGGAAGCGCAGTTTATAAAACATTAAAATAAATGCTTAGCAATGCAAGAAAAATTTGTGTGATCAGAACAGCTGTTAAATCCCCGTGGAAGGGTCTGGAAGGTCTCATACCTTAAGACTGTGTGGCTTTTACATCTCTCAAAATAATCTAGCTGCAAATTTCATTAGAGCAACACAGCTATTTACATTTAAACAGCATTGGCTGCTCTTATTCACTCTGAACTGTTTCAGTACTTATATGATGCCTTGCCCTTACCCCAAAACTTACTGTGATACATACCAGCGTCAACTACTTGCTCACAGCCATCTTTCTGCCTGTTGAATTTTACCATCTACTGTACATGTAACTTTTCAAGATGCAGACACCCATCCTAAGGAATAAAGAAAAACAAAAAATAATTGTACATACTGTACACGTGAGGAGAAGAATCTATCACAGTTTATTAAGGTTTGTGGCCATCAGAAATCAATGAATTCTTTCCAGATGCAGAAGCTGCAAAAGAACTGTTGTAGCCATCATGTTGCACACCAGTTCTCTCACATAATATCATAATCCCTGACAGAGGTCTCTTCTAAAGGACACTTTGCTACCTGGGATTTTCCAATCAGGTAGAAGGCTGCTAGTCAGGTTGTCGATGAGTCCATCTTATACAATAGCAGCAGCCCTGCATCAGTATTGTCTCCCTATGTATCCCAGAATCCCACTATCCATACCACTGCTTTGTCACACTGCCCTGCCACTTTGTGTTCATCAGATATAACCCCAAGGTCCCTTTCCTACTTAATTACGTGCCTTCCTCTCATCCTGTACTCAGCTCCTGGGTTTCTTTGCCCTAGGTGCAAGATTTTGGCATTGAACTCCAACTGCAATGCTCTTAACCACTCCTTGAGTTTCTCAGCGTCCCTATGCAATCTTTACTTCCCCTTCTTAGTGTCCACCCTATTACAGATTTTGGGGTCATCTGCAAAAAGGCACATCTTCCCTTTCAGTTCTGCAGTATTACTTATGAAGATGTCGAAGAGGATCGATCCCAGTACTGAGCCCTGCAGCATCTACTGGTCAGTCTCTTCTCACTAAAAAAAATGCTGTTAAAGGAAAGCTGTCATCATCAGACTCCCCCCCCCAACACCCGAAGCCTTACCCCTGATTAAAATTTTTGCAATGAAAACACAATGTATTAGGTGTTTCACTTATTTTAGTTTATTGGAGAAAAGTCTGGGATTCCACAACTTGGGTGATGCTGTGCAATTCCATTTCAAGTGAAAGTGCTTGCTTCAATGCACTTGTACTGAAGCAAGTGATGTGGTGCCACACTTTCACTTGAAATGGAACTGCGCAGCATCCACCATATTGTGGAATCCCAGACTTTTCTTGTGTGATTTATTTATACTCCTTTCCCTGGCTCCAGTCCACCACTCCTTCGGGCCCGCGTAAGTCCCCTATGCCCGCCAGTCCCACCCCCGGCGCCAGCCTCTGCTGGTCATGGTCCACATACCCTACATCCGGGGGTGGTCCAGCTCTAAACCTACCAGAAGGGCCCCTTCTCCAGACAGGGGGAAATGGGAAGAGGAGAAATCTGAACGCTGCCCCAGGAGCAGATGTGGCGATGGAGGAGGTGCTCTCTGGGAACTGTGGCATGGAGGGATGAGCAGCTGTCTTCTGGCAGGCTGGACAGTCCATTTTCCACTTTTTGGTCCCACCCTCCCACATGTCATGGTTGGGGACAGCTGGCAGCGCATGGTCACCCACACTGCCTAGGATACCACCTCAAACCACCACCAGGAGCTGCTAAAGAAGTGACACAAGCAACCCACCCCACTGGGAGGGAAGCATTCGGAGGACGCTCTGAACCCCCTCACTGCTGGCCTGCACTCCTGATGTCCAGGCTGCAGTTCACATGAACTGCAAATTCTTTTTCAGCAATCAGCAAGTGGAACACCCTGCCAGAGGAAGTGGTGGGGGCTGAAACAATCACGGGATTTAAGAATGCATGGGATAGACATAAAGGAATTCTGGAGGTCAGGGGTAAGGGTCAACAGATTTCCTGGAAAACATAAACTGAACTTACAAACTTAAATGGGCAGACTGGGTGGGCCATAGGCCCTTATCTGCCGACACTGTCTATGTATCTATGTATAATCCATAGGAAATTATTCTGTGGTTTACATGAGTCACAGAAACCTACTCCACAGTTTGCACAACAATGTTTTTAAAAATTCTGTGGAATTTAAAAATAAATTCTGCCAAGCTTTCCAGAAGCAGAATTGACATTCCACAGCAATTCCACTGGCAGAATTTTACATTCCACAGAGCCCTAGCTTGACATATATATTTGATTAATATTTGTTATACTTGCAACATAAAGTTCTCATTTATTACATACTATTTTCATTTGATATATTTTTACATATTGTATTCCCTAGATATTTTTCATTGTGCTGCTATATTATATTTTTTCACTGTGAAGCAATTTGAGATACAATGTGTATGAAAGAAACTATCCAAAAAACTACGTTAATGCTGATAAAAAGGTTCAAGAATGCAAAGCTCGAAGTAAGAAAATGAGAACATTAAGGTTTGGCATTTCAAGAGTTTTGGCGATTCGGTGATGTGGTGTTCCTGGGAGTTGTCAACTCTAATGACAATCCCTTCCCCCCAACAAATAACTTTTTATGTGAAGCACAAGGTACAAGTCCAAGCCTGTGCCTCACAGGTATATTGTCTCTGGAGGTACAGAAATATGGCTTGCCACATGTGGCCAACAGAATCAGTTGTACGTTTCTGCACACATGGCTTTGCATGAAGCAAGAGATCATGTTTGTTTGCTCAAGGGAGGGGGTGCACATTAGGGACAACAATGCCAAGGAACACCATATTACTAATTCACCAAGACTTCTAGACTCCAAACCCTAATGTTTTAATATCCCTATTTCATGCAGTTTATGTTCTTCAACCCAGGCGATTCGATCCATTGTTATCTGTTTAGCACTTAATGTGTGCACTAAGCACTTACTGTATGTATGTAGTATCAGCCTTGTCTGTATATAGTGTATGTTTCAGGACCTCCTTGTGAATGAGCTTGCTCAATGGAGTTTTTTTTTTCCTGCAATAAACTTGAACTTGAACTCAACCCTAATGGCTGCATTAATGTAGCTTTTAACAACGACTTCTCTTTCTTTTTGTGACAGTGAAACCGTATCCTCATTAGCACAAGCCCCAGAATAGTGGAACTATTTCCAGCCCCATTTTTTATGCCAACCCACTTCCCCCAATGCAGTATGTGGCCCCCATCAGACCTTGACACACATGTCAAACCCTTGAGAGGAAAGGCTCCAAAGCCCATCACGAGGTGTGACTTGTGTGGCAGAACACTGCACAGTCCATTCCCAGGCTAGGAGCTGTGGCAACCTGACAGCACTGGCACCATCCTCTTGCTGCCCAGCTGGTGTCTGAGCTCATCCCTTAACTTGAGCTGCCAGCACATGAAAACAACATGCTACCAGCTGGGCCAACAGCTAGCCCTGCACACAACATTTCTTCATAACCTTTTTTTTACATTTTGACCCCTCAAAATTTAACATAGTTTTTTCTTGACCTTCCCCTTTTCTAAACATGACTGGTGTCATTGACAAAATACTGTCTAAAATGTCATTTTGTGCTACAAATGTGAAAACATATTTTGAACAGGATTTGAAAAACAATACCCGTCATGTTTATGGGGTGAGGTGGAAAATTGCTATGTTGAAAATGTAGTCAAAATACTGAAAATTACCAAAGTTATGAGTGAACAACTTTTATAGGTATACTTTGAAGAAAAAAGAGAAACTTCTGGGTACAGTTTTCCTTTTTACAGGAACACCGACACTGGAGATTGGGCACCACAGTGTTGGCTGACTGTTTAGCAACAGTGGAGGTGGGCACCCAAGTGTTGCTCAGTATTTTTTGTGAGGGTTATGTCATGGAGAACAGGCCAGGGAGGAATCCTTTATGCACAGCGGCCCCAGGGTGAGCACCCTGGTGTTGCTCTTCACTATTTGGGGAGGATGGAGGCTAGCTCCTTCAGCCTCACATTGAACAATAACTGGCCATCCAAACATGGTTAAAGTCTAACCATGCTCCATTTCCTATGAGCATATTATTTGAGATCACATGCTGTCACTGTACAAAGGTTTCAAGCTATTCAAGTCTATTTTTAGAGCTGCAGTGGGCATAGCCCTGCAGGGTAGCACACCACCAGAACGACAAACTTACAGCTAACACCACCACAGTGACAAAATCTCACCAGGTCACTGTGGTGGTCCACTGTACAGCCTCACTGTGATTCCTAATGTTTCACCCCCACCCCGAACAAACCCAGACTCAGAGCTGGTTATTTAGAGATGGGGAGGATGCGGGGGGCAAAGCATTCTGCAAAAAAAAAGAACACCTTTTCTCGACAGGAACAATACCAATGGTCGTCATTGTTCCTGTCGCTGTCGGGGATGTTGACAAAATTGTTGTCAATATCCTGATGTAGAACTGCCCTGCAGACTTCTTGCCATCAGAAAAGGACTTAGCGCATTCCTTCTGGCCGAACAACATGTTACAGTTGCAACACAGTCGCCTCCGTATCTGTGAAGCATTCTGCTCATTGTTTTGGTTAGAAGTTACTCTGTACTATTTTTTTTACTGTGTCGGTCACAGTTCAAGATGCCTGCCAAACTGTATTGCGCATGTGTGACTACTAGTGCACGCACAGTACAGTGCTGTGGCCATCTTGGTCATGGCCAACTGTGCTGCATTCTGCCATGACCACTGATTTTTTTTTTATTATACATATACCCACCACCCGACCCTCCCTCTTGCCACCCCCCCAAGAATCATAACAGTGACACTGGGGGTGGCCAATCCCCCAGTGTCGCGATTGCGTTCCATGACCTTTTTATAAAAATGTTTTTTTCTCCCCCACCTGACCATCCTTCTCAGCACCCCCCCATAAAAAACATAACAGTGACAATAGGGGTGCCCAATCACCAAGTGTCACAATGGCAATTCCTGGGTCCTTTTCTCCCCCACCTGATCCTCCCTCTCAGCATCACCTCCCCCAGAAACATAACACTGACACTGGGGGTGTCCAATCCCCCAGAGTCATAATGGTGATTCTTCAATCCTTTTCTTTTACATGCTGTAAAAAGAAAACTGTCCATCAATGTCTTTTTTTACCCTGTAAAAGGAAAACCATCCATCTATGTCTTTTGTGCCATTACCATCCCCCCACCTGATGCTTCCACTCAGTACCCACCACCCCGCACCCCCAAACCCTTACTTACCCATTGGGGGTTCAACACCATAATCCTCTCTGAACCACAGACACGTCTTCACTCTTCAAAGCTGGACCATGAACTGAAGAAACATGTATGTGGTTCAATGTATTTCAATGGGGTTTTGAACTTAATGGTATAACCTGGGCATTTTTGCATATTTTTGGCCCAAATTTTCAACATGCCTTTTTTGGGACCCTGCCTCATGAACAGTTGCACTAACGTTAGGCAAATCTGTCCTGAAAGATGATTTTGTGGTCCCTACAGGAAATCACCTTTCGAGCAGGAGTTGAAAATGTTTTCTGCCCATGTTCATGAGGTGGTGTCATAAGAAGGCTATGTTGTAAATTTGGTGTAAAAATATTAAAAAACAATAAAGTTATGAGCAGGGTGAGCCTGAGCGGGGTGAGCGCACGACGTTGCATGTGAAGACATGTGCAAAGATGCACGTGTCAGCGTGTCAGGCATGCTAGACATGCTAGGCGGAATAACTAGTACTCTAAAGAAAATACAGTAAATCTTGTTCACCTGGGCATACATTCCAATAATCATTAGTTTGCCACTTGTAATCGGAGTAGCGTTAACCTACTTTGGATCATCATTTCTGCAAACATTTGTACTAGGGTAAGGAAATGAATATTAATGAGGGAATAGTTACCCTATCTACAGGGAAATTGCCATGGCTTGTATACTTTGCAATAATTTTGTTTGAAACAAGTGGGGATCTAAGGCCTAAAATGTTCCCAATGTATACTTAACTTGGAGCTAAAGGCTAAGATTGAAGGGTTAGAACAACAAGTTGTGAAATTAAGTAAACAAAATGAGATACTATAGTTTGAATTAGATGAGTTTAAAAAAACTAGTATTACCACATTCAAAAATCAAAATATGATTAAAGAGGATTCACTCGAGAGAGCAAGAGAGGATTATGGGGAAAGCAGTGATGAATGGAGTCCTGTGTTTAGGAAGAATAAAGCAAAAAAGGGAAGGAGAGCTATGAAATTTAAAATTCCATTGAAAAACAGTTTTCAAATCCTGGGAGAAAAAGCTGTATTTAATGAAAAAAGTGATGAAATTATATGCACCAATGTTGAAAGTTCCATTGACAGAATACATCCTACTCAAGAAGAAAGGGATGTTGTTAAAACTAATGCTCAAATACATAATACAATTCTAAAATTAGTAATGCACTTCCAATGCATGATATCACAACAGAACCCTATAGAGTTATCTGGAAGCCCTATTGTGCATTCAGAAAAAATGGATAGTGAGGAACCAAGACAGGTCATAGTTCTAGGTGATTCAATAATTAAATACATGGATGGACATATTTGTAATAGTGATAAACTAAACAGAATGTGTTCCAGTTTCAGGGGCGCTTGGATAAGGGATATTGAGAGAATGGTTCCAAATGTCCTTAAAAATGGGGGTACTAATCCTTTGGTTGTAGTTCATATAGGAACAAATGGCATAAATAAATTTACTGTCAATGACATAAAAAATAGCTATGTGTCTCTGGTCAGCACTTTAAAATCCTTGAATTCCGAAATTTGCCTCTCTGAAATATTACCTATACCTCGAGCATCTAAGAAAATTCATTATAAAATAAAAGAAGTGAATGAATGGCTACGAAATGGACTTTAAATAATAATAATATCACCTGCATTACATATTGGGAAACATTTGAAAAGGATTAGTCTTTACAGTTGGGACGGTCTACATTTGAGTAAAAAAGGAAGTCATCTCCTTGCCAAACAATTTTTATCCGTAATTAACCAGTGTTTAAACTAAAACCGGGGGGGGGGCAAAGGGGGAGCATTGCATCGGAATTAGTTCTAACATCTGACAAATTTATATTTTTTCTGTGTATTGCTAGAAGTTTAAACATTATTAAGTTAACGGAGTTAGCAGGAAGAATGAATAAGTATGAAATAGACTTCACAGCTATCACTGAGACATGGTGGAATGATGAGTCCCATTGGTTCAATGCTATTCCAGGATATAATTTGTATTATAAAAATAGGGGTAATAGAATAGGTGGAGGGGTCTGTTTGTATATAAAGGATACAATCTCAGTCATAGAGTCCGCTATACACTTGGTAAATGGGATACAGATCGAGGGGTGTTGTGTTCAATTCCAATATCAAAAACAAAAAACTATACTAATAAATATATATCGCCCTCCAAATGCTGATTTTGCATATGACCAAGCTGTTACACAATACCTGGAAGAATATTCTGAATCATCTAATCTTATCATTATGGGGGATTTGAATCTCCCAGGTATTGACTGGTTAAATCTTACTGCAACTACAAATATTGAACATAAATATCTAGAGTTAATTAATAGTTTAGGTCTTGAACAAATGGTGATGGAACTGACTCTGGGAAAAAATATCCTTGATCTTATCCTGACTAACATTCCAGATAAATTGGATAAAATAGAAATAATTGAACCTTTAGGCTCTAGTGACCACAAGGTTGTCACCTTCTTGCTATAGGTAACAAAAATTGTAGTAGGAAATTAAACATCGTTATAATTATTATAAGAAATTATAATAATATAGAGGTGTACTGCTAAATACTGATTGGTCTACCTTGTTTAAAGATAAGAATGCAGAAGAATCTTGGTCTATTCTTAAGGATACGATATATGACCTTGAAAAACTTTATTCCCACAATCAAAATAAATAACCATAAAGGTAAATTCCTACTTGGTTAATACACAAAATACAAAACAGATAAATAAAAAGAAAAAGCATTTAGGAAACTTAAGGCTTATCCAAGTGAGGTAAATAGATGTAATTATAAAAAGAACTGAAATTGACTAAATCCTCATTATAAAAGAAAGAAAATGTATTGAACTTAAGTTATCAACACTGGAATTCAATCCAAAACTTTTTGCATATATCAATAAAATAAAACTCCAATCCTCAATAGCTACCATCATCTATGAAGGAAAATTATAGAAAGCAAATTAGCTGTTACCAATGTATTTAATAATTATTTCGGGACAGTATTTACAGATAATGATTCCTCAAAAGATCAAGTATATGATTATTCTAGTCTTTATGAAGAAATCACTTTGTTAGAAATAAAGGAGGCTATTAATAGTTTAAAGGAAACATCATCCTTGGGTCCAGATAATTTAAATCCATATTTTATTAAACAAATTTCTGATGCACTTTTATTTCCTTTATACTTGATCTTTAATAAATCATATATGTATGGAGTGGTTCCTCAGGATTGGAGGCTAGCTACTGTGATACCTATACATAAGAAGGATAATAAGAGTAGGGTGGACAATTATAGACCCATTAGTCTCACTTCGGTGGTATGTAAAATTATGGAAAGAATATTGAAGGCAAGGTTGGATCAAGAAATACTAATTAAAGGTCTAGTAGATAATTCTCAACATGGATTTTGTAAGGAAGACCATGCATACATAATCTTATAACTTCTATGAAAGTATAAGTAGTAGTCTGGACCGAGGAATCCTGGTTGATGTTGTGTATTTGGATTTTAGTAGGGCATTTGATAAGGTCTCGCATTAACCTGTTGGTTTTGAAATTAATTAAATTGCGTCCAATAGATATGTTGTTAAATGGGTTGAGGAATGGTTGAAGAATAGGAATAGATTGTTAGAATTAGGAATGCAGTCTCTCCAGTATTCCTGTTACTAGTGGTGTAAAATTGTTCGGTATAGGGTCCTACCTTGTTTGGAGTTTTATTGAGATCTTCAAATGGGGTAAAAACCAGATCAGCAAATTCGCCAATGATACTAAAATCTCTGCTGAGGTGGATTCAGAATTAAACATCAATTGACTAAAAATGGATTTAACAATATTAGAAAAATGGGCAAATGATAATAATATGTTGTTTAACACTGACAAGTGCATAGTTATGCACTTGGGTAAAAGGAATCTGTGTACTAATTATGTATTATGTGGGAAACAAATCCTGAATGGAACCCAAGAAAAAGATTTAGGAGTTATAGTTAATAATAAATTTAATTGGAGCAGTCAATGCATTACAGTAACCCAAATAGGAAATCGTATCATCAGTGGTATAAAAAAATCATTTATAACACGTAATAAAGATTGTATAACAAAATTATATAAAGCTTATATTAGACCACACACTGATTTTGCATCTTCATTTTGGGCACCATATTTGGAAAAGGATAGGAAATTGATTGAGAGTCTACAAAGAAGAATGACAAAACTCATCCCTGATATAAAACATCTTCCATATAAAGATAGAGTGAAATCTCTGGGTTTGTATGACCTACAAGCGAGACAAGATAGGGGTGATCTGTTGTTATTCTTTAATATTTTAAATGACAAACATCTGATGAAGTTAAGTGGACTAACATATATGGATAAGGTTTATGGTTTAAGATGTAATAACAGACAAATTCAAATACAAAAGGCATTCACTAACAAAAGGAAATATTTCTTTACAGTTAGAACTGCAGCTTTGTGGAACTCTCTGCCACAGTATATAGTTGATGAAACATCTCGGGATAAATTCAAGTTCCAACTCGATAGTTTATTTCTGGGCAGTTAAAAAATAATAAAAAGGGAAAGAGAAAAAATTTCCCCCCACGATTGTGGGGAAAGTGGTCTTGATGGGCCTAGTGCCTTCTTCCACTTTAATAAAACCGAGTAATACCGAGTAATACATTGAATTTTGCAAACACAGGCTCATAACTTTCGTAATTTTCAATATTGTTACCCCAAATTTACATCATAGCAATATCTTTACAGTGCCTCATGAATGTGACAGCCATCATTTTTTAAATCCAAACCAATTTTTTTTTTCATCCCAAAAGTTATTTTGTGGTCCCTGCATGAAATTACCTTTTGGACAGGAGTTGAAAATGTTCTCTACCATTGTTCATGAGGTGGGGTCATAAGAAGGTTATGTTGAAAATTTGATGTAAAAATATTTAAAAACAATAAAGTCATGAGCCTAGGTTGAATTTTTGTATGCAAGCTCATAACTTTGGTAATTTTTAATATTTTTACCCAAAATCTACATCATAGCCATATCCTTATAGCACCTCATGAATGTGACAGCTGTCATTTTTCAGGTCCCGACCAAAATGTTTTATTTTACATCCCAAAAGGTGATTATGTGGTCCCTGCATGAAATCAGGAGAAACCAGGTTAACTGGTGAACTCCAGCATGTGACGAAGTTACCAGACCAAAGTCTATGACTGTATTTCTGTATTGGTAGGATGTGCTGCAGTGCAATTACCAGAACAATTCCACAGCATAACAGCTCTGTTCTCAACCAAATAAACTGCAGACCAGGTTCTTATGCCAAAAGGTGATTTATTCCAACAGACAAACATATAGAGGCAGTTAGTAAAACACTAACCACTCTGCTCCAGCGCTTCAGGTTCAACAACCCTTCCTCAGGAGAAGTGGTTACAAAGGGAACATAACTATTTAAATACCCTTACAAAAATACAAAACACCTGGTAGCACACAATCTCCTTCTTATTAACTATTGATTAACTTGTGCCAAGTGTGTAAAGTTTACAACAAAAATGTGAAGTGCATAGTTAAAAACAACAGCATGCCAGAACTTATAATTTTAATAGAAAAGCATACATTTTGCACTTAATAGAGTATTATCAAAGCTTAATTCATGTTAAAAAAAAGTCCTGGAAAAGAAATCAGTACAGCAGTCTTTGAACTTAATTTGTGTATTATAACATTAACATTGAGGTAGCTGCTGCAAGAATTCAAAAGAAATCTCAGAAAAAATACACTAGAAACAGGGCTCTGGTTATAATTATAACAGAAATAGCTGGAAAATAGAAAAAGAAGGAAAAGGAACACGAGATAAAAAACTAGAGAAGTATTTACGGGTGGAATTAAAGTATACAAAAATGAAGACTATACAAAGTTAGGAAAAGGAAAATGCAGGCAGATGCAATATTAGCACCTGATGGATCAGTACTCATTCCAAACTTCCATAAGTAGATCAACTCCATTGTCCAAAATGCTTAGGAGCCTTCAAAATATCTGAAAAGAATAGACAAATCAGTTATTAAACTGATGACCTTAACAAGAATACTGCAGTTCACAACATTTAATATTTAAACTATAAATACACTAGTCCAGAATGCAACAAAGTAGATATGAACTATAAACAACTAAAATTTCTAACATACATAAAAATTCTTAACAATACAGTTTTAACAATTTGCGGTCAAGTTGCACTACAGAGGTCAAGGTGAAAGGGATTGGGGGTGGGGGAGGAAACTGTCAGAGCAAGCCATTCACAACAAGGGTTTCTATCATTACACGTGTGGTTTGAGGTCCCAACATTCATTTAAACCATTTGGTTTTATGGACCTCAAACTATGTATCCAAACCTCTCCCTTTTGAGAAAAAGATCTCTTTTGCTGCCTCCATATTTGGGATGTGGTATGTGTTCTAAGCCAAGAAATTTTTTGAACCTGAGTCATGATATTCAAAAAAATGTGTCCCAACTGGGGTGTCAGATCTTGCATTGATAATCGATCTGATGAGCTCTTAGACCCTTTGTTTTAAGGGGTGCAAAGTAGAACCAACATAAACAAGGTTACATGTACACCAAAGGTCATATATACAGAAAGGAGTGTCACAAGTTATAAGTTCCCGTATTTCAACTCAAAAGTTTACAGTTTTAGAGTTTTCAAAGTTTTTTCCGGTCTCTGAATATTTACATATGTTGCATTTAGTGCATTTAGGCATTAAGAAGGGGGAGAAGGACTTCTTTAAGTACATCAGGGAGAAAAGGAGCTGTAAGGACCACATAGTAAGGATTAGGAAGGAGGGGGGTTGGGTGGAAGCAGATGCGATAAGGCGGAAGCACTAAATGAGTACTTCTGCTCAGTATTTACTAAAGAGAGAGCGGGGTGACACCCAAGATGGGAGAAATGGCGACGCGGGGAGGGTGACAGATGGGGAAATCATGGAGGGCAGAATTCAGAGGGTTTGAAGGCACTGAGGGTGGACAAGGCGCCAGGCCCAGATGGCATCCACCCCAGGGTACTGAAGGAGCTGGCAGAGGTCCTTGCAGGACCTTTGGCAGACCTATTTAATGCCTCACTACATTCGGGGTGTACCTCAGGACTGGAGGATGGCTCATGTGGTGCCCTCTCACAAGAGTGGCCCCAAGGATGAACTGGAAACTACAGACCAGTGAGCCTCACATCCATCGTGGGTAAGCTTAATGGAGACTATCCTGAAGAAGAGGCTGGTGGCCTCCCAGAGGCCAAAGGACTACAGGACAGCAGACAGCATGGCTTCATGGGCGATCCTGCCAAACCAACCTGGTCGAGTTCTATGACTGGGTAACTAGGCAACTGGACAGGGGACATGCAGTGGATGTCCTGTATCTGGACTTCAGTAAGGCATTCGACTCAGTGCCACATGGAAGGCTGGGAAGGAAGTTAGTAGGCACAGGGGCAGGTGCAATGCTGGTGAGATGGGTAGGAAACTGGCTGCAGGGAAGGCAACAGAGGGTGGTGGTGGGTGGGCTCACACCCAAGGGCAGTGACGAGCGGTGTCCCACAAGGCTCGGTGTTGGGACCAGTGTTGTTTGGGATATTCATTGCAGACATATCATGGGACATCAAGAGAAGATCAGTCTGTTTGCTGATGATACTAAGGTTGTTGCGGTGGTGGATGACCTGGGGGATGGCAGGGGTGCAGGATGATCTGGCAAGAGCTTGAAACCTGGTCAGACACCTGGCAACTGGGCTTTAATGCCAAAAGTGCAAGGTGATGCATTTTGGGATGAAGAACCCAAGGAGGACTTACCAGCTAGGGCAGTGCAGCTAGCCCAGACAGAGGAGGAGAAGGATCTGGGTGTGCTCATCACAGGGTCAATGAACAACTCGGCACAGTGTAGGAAGGCAGCTGCAAGGCCAACAAAATGCTAGGTTGTATTGCAAGGGGTATATCCTCGGGGAGGCGGAGGTGATTCTGCCACTGTATGGAATTCGTGGTTAGACCACACCTGGGTACTGCGTGCAGTACTGGCATCCGTATCTGAAGAGGACATTAAGTTACTGGAGGAGTGCAGTGCAGGGCGACAAAGATGATCAAGGGTCTGGGGACTTATCACACGAGAAGAGGTTGAAGAAGTTGAACATGTACTCACTGGAGGAGAGAGAGAGACAGGGGGACATGATTGAAACCTTTAAATACATGAAAGGAATAAACAAGACAGGTACAGAGGGGCTGTTCAAAGTAAGGGAGGGAGGGCCACCCGGGCCATGATATGAGACTGGAGCGAGGAAGGTTCAGGAGGGAGATGAGGAGACACTTTTTACAGAGGGTGGTGGCTGGGTGGAATGCTACCTGCAGAAGTGGTATGCAGTAGAACAGTGGACTGCTTCAAACAAGGATGGGACAGGACAAGGGGAGGGTTAATGAAGGGGAAGGGTGGAAGGGAGGGGCAGCTGCAGAATAAGGGGTGCTAGCTGCACATTCGAGCAGACTTGATAGACCTCTAGGCCTTTATCTGCTGGCAAATTTCGTATGTTCGTATTTATAAAAACCTTTAGGTTTTTCTGGAAACCATCCTCTTCCTGTGTTGGTTTTCTCCTGAAATCTGCTGTGTACCAACATGTCACGCAGATTATTGGCCCTTCTGAATATTACTCTTGGTTTTGGCCCAATACCTCTTCCCACTGTGCTATCAGAAACTAATAGAGGCTAATTTTTGAATATGATTTTTCTCATCCTTCCTGCCATGTTATTAAATTCTGTGAAAAAGGTGATGGTTTTGTCAACATCTGTTTTTTCCTTAATAAATCCCTTCTATCTTGCTTTTTCATATTTTTTTTTAGATTCCTTTTAATAAGTCACTGTCACATCCTCTTTGGATATCTGTCTTCTAATTCTCTACACTGAACTTCAAAATCCTCTGTTTATCACCACCCTCTGTCTTCTATCACTCAACCAGTTCCTAACCCAGTTCACCACCTTGTGACCCAGTCCCAGGCTGCCCAGCTTGTTCACAAGTCTTCTATGTGAAATGGTATCAAAGTCCTTACTGAAATCCAGGTAGGCCACATTCTCCACTCCCCCTAATAAACTTTCCTAGTCAAAGAAATGAATTAGATTTGTTTGGTATGATCTTCCCGCTGTGAATCCATGTTGTCTTGGATCCTGTGCTCCGCTGGATTTATGGTGTTCCACAATCCTTTCTTTAAGTAGTGATTCCATAATTTTCCCCACTATTGAGGTGAGACTGACTGGTCTATAGTTTTCAGCCTCCTCCATACTTCCACTTTTGTGAAGAGGGACTACATTTGCCCTTCTCCAGTCCTCTGGAACCACTCCTATATTGAATGATTCATTGAGCAGGGCTATCAGTGGTCCTGCCAACACCTCCTGTAGTTCCCTTAATATTCTAGGATGTATCCCACCCAGTCCCATTGCCCTGTCCACTTTCAGTTTTATGAGTTCCTTTAGGACTCTTCTTCCGTAAATGGACTGGTGTCTACCTCCCTCCCATATTTGCTCATGTTGCCTAACTGTGGTCCCTCACCTTCTCCTTCTTCTGGGAATACAGAACAAAAATATTTGTTCAGTATTAATGCTTTTTCCAGGTCCCCCTTCACACACTCCCCTTTTTCCCCTTTAAATCTTACAATCCCACCCATGATTTTTCTCTTCTCACTAATGTACCTGTTAAAAGTCTTGTCCCTTTTTTACCACATGTGATATTTTTTCCTCCGTTTGCGCCTTTGCGCTCCTGACTGCTTTCCTCCCTCTGTTTATCCAGATACACTACTCTGTCCTCCTCCTTCTGTGTTTCCTTCTGTGTTTCCTGAAAGTCATATTTTTTGCCGTTACCTCCCAGCCCACTTCCTTTGAGAACCATAGTGGTTTTCTTTTTCTCTTGCCCTTGTTTACTTACCTAATGCAAAGGTTTTTTGCCTCCACTAGTGCCCCTTTCAGTTGATGCCACTGCTCCTCAACTCCCCCCATTCACCCCTCCCTGCCAGGGCATTCTTGAGACATATCCCCTACCTAAGTCTGCTCTCCTGAAATCCAGGACCATCTCCTTTGTGTGGCTTGACTCTGCCACTGTACTCATAGTGAACCACACTGTGGGATGATCACTGGACCCCAGGTGTCCACCCACCATAAATTCTGCAATTCTGTCCCTGTTGGTGAGCATCAGGTCCAAAATTGCACCCTCTCAGGTGGACTCTAGCACTAGCTGCCAGAGGATTGCTCCTTGCATGGTGTACATGATGTTCATGCTCCTGGCCGAGGCAGCAGCTAGGATGCTCCAATCCACATCTGCCAGATTGAAATCACCTACCATCAGCACCTCCCCTTTTGCTGTCATCATGTAGATGGATTCCACTAGAACCCTGTCCACCACCTCCCCCTGTGCTGTAAGTTCAGATATATGCCCATATGTGCATTGCCATTGCTCGTCTCGGTGACTCATAGTCTCTCTCTGCATTCCGTGTATCTCAGTTCTAATACCCTCCTGATGTAAAGAGCCACCCCCACCCTTTTTACCCTCCCTGTCTCTCCTAAACAGAATATAACCTGGTATTGCTACATCCCAGTCATGGTTTCCAGGAATATATTATGGAATCCCACAATTTGGTCTTCCGACCTACATTACATCAAGGTCAGGAGACCAAATTTCAGAATCCCAATGGGGATGTGTGTATTGGGGGGGGGCTTTGCCCCCACAACCCCCTAACAATACCAGGTTATATTCTGTTTAGGAGAGACAGGGAGGGTAAAAAGGGTGGGGGTGGCTCTTTACATCAAGGAGGGTATTAGAGTGACTGAGATACAGGGAATGCAGAGGGGCAGAGGTACTATGGGTCACCCTTGAGATGGGCAATGGCAATGCTATTCACATGGGCATGATATACAGACTTACATAAGGAGCCAGAAGAACTGTGGGTCACCCTGGAAACAGGAAATGGGACAGCCATAAGAACTGGGGTTGTCTACAGGCCCCCAGACCAGAGGGAGGACATAGACACATTACTGTTAGAAGATGTACAAAATATGACAGCTAAAGGGGAGGTTCTGATAATGGGAGACTTCAACATGCCAGATACAGATTGGTCAATACCAGCAGAAACATCTGCCAGAACTAGACTCATAGTGGATTCCCTGCAGGGGGAGGGCCTCAAACAACTGGTACAGCAACCCACAAGAGACAGGGCTATCCTAGATCTAGTACTGACTAACAAAGAAGGGATCACAGATCTCCAGGTAGAAGGTCACCTGGGGCCAGTGACCATCACATGGTATGGTTCAATTTGGCTACTACATCTAAATCATCCCATTCCAAAGCAAAAATATGGGACTTCAGAGGAGCTGACTTTGATAAGATGGCCAACAGAGTTAAGCTAGCCCTGGCAAAGAAACACAGGTGAGGAGGTACAGGCAAAGTGGGCAAGCATTAAGGATACAATACTTGAAGCAACATCCCATTGTGTTAGACAGAAAAGGAAGTGCAAAGAAGAAGAAACCACTTTGGTTCTCAAATACAGTAGCAGAAAGGTCAGAGCCAAAGGCTGGCCTTCAGAAAATATAAGGGAACACAGCGGATGAAGATAGGAGGCATACCAAACTGCCCTAAGGGAAGCAGGTAAGGCAGTAAGGCAGGCAAAGTCCCAAACTGAGGAAACACTAGCATGAACAGTAAAGAAGGTGACAAGACTTTCTGTAGATACATTAGTGAAAGGAGAAAGTCCGAGGGGTATTGCTAAGCTTAATGGAGAAAGGGAGCATGTGAGGAGGAGGACCTGTAAAGGCATCTATCCTAAATAGATACTTTTGCTCAGTATTTACTGAAGAGAAGGTAGGGCAGGGCCCACAGCTCAGCATCATGGACACAGGGGAGGGAGGTGAGCACTACTCCTCTCACAAAGAAAGGGTCCTACAAGAGCTTGCTAGCTCAGGGTGGATAAGGCAATGGGACCTGATGGCATACATCCCAGGGTAATTAAGGAGCTAAAGGAGAACTAGCAGAGCCATTAGCAGAATTGTTTAGTGAGTCTCTGAGCACAGAAGAGGTCCCAGAAGACTGGAGAAGGGCTCATGTGATCCCGCTCCACAAGAGTGGTAGCAGGGAGGAGGCGGGGAACTACAGACCGGTCAGTCTTACCTCAGTAGTGGGCAAGATTATGGAGGCACTCCTTAAGGAAAGGATAGTGCAGCACCTGGAATCCATAGGGGCACAGGATCCAAGACAGCATGGGTTTACAAAAGGAAGGTCCTGTCAAACTAATCTCATAGATTTCTTTGACTGGGTAACCAGAGTGGTGGACCAAGGGGAGCAGTTGATGTCGCCTACCTTGACTTCAGCAAAGCTTTTGACACTGTTCCACATAGAAGATTGATAAATAAGCTGGGTAGGCTCGGGGTGGGTCAGAAGTTGGTCAACTGGGTGGCAAACTGGTTGACGGGCAGAAAACAGAGAGTGGTGGTAAATGGTATACAGTCAGAAGAGATGCAAGTCACAAGTGGGTACTCGGATCAGTCCTGCGGCCAGTCCTATTCAACATCTTCATTAGTGACCTCAAGATGGACTAGAGGGTAAGGCTTGTCTGTTTGCAGATGACACCAAGATCTGCAACAGAGTAGATGATCCAGATGGGGTGGGCAGAATGAGAAGAGATCTGGATAAACTAGCAGAATGGTCAGAAGAGTGGCAACTGGGATTTAATGCAAAGAAGTGCAAAATCATGCACATAGGGAAGAGAAACCCTGAAGCCACTTATAGGCTGGGAGGAGTTGCTAGCAGTCACAAGGAAAAAGAGACTTGGGCATCATCATCACTGATGACCTAAAATCATCCAAGCAGACCTCTAAAGCAGTAGGTAAGGCTAGGGGGTGTTAGGGTGTATTAGTAGAGGTATCACAAGTCGTAGAGGAGAGTAATAATCCCTCTGTACAAGACATTGGTTAGGCCCCATCTGGAGTACTGCTGCAGTATTGGAGGCCACACCTTCACAAGGACATTAACAAATTGAGGCAGTCCAGAGAGGGCAACCAAAATGGTGCAAGGACTGCATCAGAAGACATATGAGGATTAACGGAGCTCAATATGTATACCCTTGAGCAAAGGAGGAGAGAGGTGATATGATCGAGACATTTAAACACCTTAAGGGCATAAACAAGGTGAAAGAGTCTAACATGTTTAAATATAAGAAAAATAGCAGGACAAGAGGACACAGCATGAGATTAGAGGAGGCCGATTAAGGGAAATGTGAGAAATTCTTTTCACAGAAAGGGTGGTAGATGCATGGAATGAAACACCACAAGAAGTGGTGGCTATGAATACAGTGCAGGGCTTCAAACAGGCATGGGATAGGCATAAGGGAGCAATACAAATGACTATGAATAGATAGGTCACTGACAGAGCAAAGGCCGATGGCACATTTATAAGGTAGAAAAAGAAATGGGCAGACTGGATGGGCCTTGCGGTCCTTATCTGCCGTCAACTTCTATGTTTCTATGTTTCTATGTAACTAATATAACCAATTCTGAGGGGAAGCGGACCTTGGAGTTGGTAGTTAGGTTACGGGGTGTGCAAAAAAAAAGTTTGAAAAAAGTTCCCCTACCGGGAACAGACCCCCATCCCAGAAAGCTTGCTGGTCAAGCTGCAGGAGCATAAGTGCCCACACCACAGGCAGCAGCCCGGCTCCTCATCACTGCCCTCACAGGGTTACCAGGCAGAACCATGTTCTCATGGCGTAATAAGCATTTCACCGGGCGAAATACAATTTCTCCCAACGAAATGCAATTTTGCTGTTGGTCAACACTTTCAGGCATCCCTAATTTTGGGATACCGAAGCTGGGTCCGTTAGTGTCAGTACTCTCAGCTTCGATATGCTGATAGGATACCATTTCCAGCATATCACATCTCGGTAACAGCTGCACTGTCCAGGTCAGCCTCCATCATCAAGGCAGCCAGATCTGGGATTTTATTTCCTTGATGGAAGGCATTAGTATACATAGCCTTTCATGTTTTTCCATTTCTCCTTTTATCATCCTCACTTTCGCCTTTTTGCCTCCCCATTTATCCTTCCTGTTTTTATCCCCCCCCCCCCGTCCTTGGCTGTTCCCCCCTTTATGAGTTTAGTTACCTCTGGTGATATCATAACTTTATGGTGCTCCTTTTTGACTGCAATATCCTGTGGAGGTGGGCATTTTGATTCTCTGCTTCCTTCTGCCACCCCCACCCCAGCTAGGGAACACGACAATTCACTCCTGACAACTCTACCCACGACTTTTCGCTCCCGTCGTTACACTCCAGAGACAATTCACTCCTACAACAACAACTCACTCCTGTGACTATTCACTCCCAAATCCAATACTTAGATGAGTTAGGCATATAACTAAAATTGCATGAATGAAGGGCTCTCACTACCTCCACCAGTGTTCAGATACAAGCAGGGCCACAGAGCTGTGCAGTATAAGCACACCAAAACTTCAATGGAGGGGTGCCATTACCAAATGTAGGCACACAGCCCCAAGCCAAATGAACAGGGAAACACAGTGCTCACAGTCCAGATTCAGACAAAGATGCCAGCAGGCAGCAAACACTTCTACAGCAAACACTTCTACAGCACCCCAGTCTTCCACCCAGTGTCAGCAATGGAGACCCACATAGATCAAATCACAGGTACAACAACAGCATTTGGCACAGTACCTTTGTTTGTCTGGGCTCCATTTAGTAGCATGTTACAGTGAGCTCTCACCTCACCAGTTGCCAGCTGAGCAACCATGGGCTCTCACCCCGCCGAACATCTCAAAAGTAGTTTTCAGGCAATGGCCTCCACAAAATATCCTCTGTCAAATCTAGGTACTTTCAAACCGCCACAGATATCTCTCTCAGCGGCTCTAGTCCTAGCCAAACTTTTTGCGGGCTACAACTGCAGCATTAGTTTCAAAACTGTCTGCAGTCAGGGAAAAACCTAAAAATAAAAACACTAACACTGTGCTGTAGTCCTCAGCACTAAAACACTTACTTATAACAAATACAATAAATAAAATAGGTGTCTCCTAAGTTTCTCCTAAATTTCTCCTACGTTACATATAAAAGTGGAAGGCAGGAATGAAACGGAAAGAAACGGAGAGGCTGCTCTTCAGAAAATGACAGTCACATTTTTGGTGCAATTCTCCATATTGACTTGGAACCACAATAGCTTGTGCACTTCATTTGGTATTTATTTTTAGGGGGCGAATTGACTGGGAACTAACTGTTATAGGAGTAGACTGATGCAGGAGCATAATGACGGGAGTGAATTGAAGGAGGGGGCGAGAAATCGGGAGCGAATTGTCATGTACCCCCCTCCCGGCTAGTTTAAATGCTTGCCAATGAAACATTTAAACCATTCACTGAGGACAGTGGTCCCCTACCAGGACAGACGTAGACCATCGCTCTTGTACATGTCCACATTCCTCCAGGTGGATTCCCAATCCCCAATGAAGCCAAAACCCTTCTTTCTCTGCACCAGTTCTCCAGTCAAGCATTGAAGTCCCCAGTGGGGAGGTTCCTAGCCTCCTCCTTGTGCCTCCGAGAAGGTCACAGAGCTTGCTATCTGCCCAAGGACCCAACACAACTCCATGAACTCCTCCTGCACCCTTTCTATTGCTGCCTCATCCCTAGTAAGGTCATTTGTCACAAGATGGACAATAACATCACCTCCCCCCTCCACGATATTGTCATAGCGATTCTCTGGATCCTCACCCCATCCTTCTGAGCTGTGCTTCTCAGTAGACACTTTACTTTACTTTCCTCCACTGTACCTGTCCCCAGATCCACTACTGGACTATGGAGTCCCCCACTAGAAGAAACAGCCTCTTTCTTTGGGGTCCTCTACCACCCACCTGTGGGGCTGTCTTGTGCAGAACCCAGTCATCCCACTTGGTAGCAACTTGGCGTAACACTGTGGGATCCTCTCACTCCTGAAAAACTGCATAGGAGTTCTTCAGTTGCACTGGGCGGGGATGTACTTTTGATCTACCCACCTCACCCTCTCTGAGCTCACTGTAGTCCACCCATTCCTTTTGCTGGCCCATCTTTGAGGTAGTGGGTGAAGACCTAGTGGTCCCTGGGTGGGGAAGGAGATTCTCTGAAACCTAGCCAACTTGGTCTGGAGGCTGGCAATCTCTGCCTTCAGCCCAGAGGGGTGTCTGCAGATGGGGCAACACCACAGATCTCAGAAAGTCCTTCTGAAGACTACTGCTACACATCCATTGCACTGCACCACTCCCAACATGACCCCTTTCTGCTCTACTTCTGTCTGCCCAGATTGTTGTTAGGGAGTCTCCCTTCTCCTTAATACCATGACCCTTTTCCCAGTGACTATTTACCAGGAACCACTAATGTACCATGCTAATTTTTTGTTGTTGTTGTTGTTGTTATCCATCCAGATTATGCATCACTGCCTGCCTGCCTACTGTTGTTCTCCCTGCCCTGTCCTGTTTCTGAGCAGGAAGTTACCATAGCTTCTTGTTCAATACCTATAAAGGTAGTTGAGCTGCGGTGGGTGGGATAACCCAGGTGGTCCTGTGTCGTAGAAGCAATCAGTGCAAACCTGAAGCAGCTAGCCCCACTGTCTGAGCCCAATACACAAACACACCCCACTGAATAGCAAGCCTGAAAGGAAACAAACAAAAAAAACAGACTCAGCTAATACTGAATTCTTAGCTGTGCCAAAATACTCTGATGCAAAATGTCACCAAAAAACAAAGGCAATTTAGAAAATCAACTAGCAAACTACAAATAAACAGTATTTCAATCCCCTATGAATTAAAAAAAAGCAAATGAAAATCAGTAAATTCAGCCACTTCTCCAGCAGACTAGCACAATGACATCAGTAATCTCACTTCCTTCCTCAGTAGACTAGCACAGAGGAATTTAGTATGTCAGCACCCTATAACCTAGCAACACATCTGTTCAAATTGAAGCAGTAAAAAACCCTCATCTCCTTCAGTCCACAGCTAAAACTAGAGGAAATTGAAGGTAGACTTCCCTCATCACTCAACCAAGATTGTGCAGCTCTCTCTTTGAGGTCACGGAAGCTATCCGGGCTCCTAGTTCAGTGTGTTGCAATGTGGCCTTCTCTTTGACCAGATAGGCTCCTTATTTAACTTCAGATTCTCAGAAACAGTCTTTAACACTCTTTTCTCACTAAATTTACTATCCCTTAAGAATCTTCTTCTCAGATGGGGATTGACCCCTTAGGGGGCACTTCATAGACAACTGCTGCCATAACTCCCAATGGTTTTCTATTGAATTAACTTTCTAGAAACAAGATCTATCAGAGGGATATCAGGCACAACCTGCCAGGCAAGCAGCTCCCTTCAAAAATGATGCAGTTGCTGTAGCTTTCCAACCACAGTTAGTTGCTCCTCCCCTTTAGAACACTAGGGTAGGTCAGTTGACCCATCCTTCTCAGGGATTCAGAGGTTAGCCCTTACATAGAAACATAGAAACATAGAAGTTGACAGCAGATAAAGACCTCAAGGCCCATCCAGTCTGCCCATTTCTTTTTCTATCTTATGAATGTGCCATAGGCCTTTACTCTGTCAATGGCCTATCTATTCATACTCATCTGTATTGCCCCCTTATGCCTATCCCATGCCTGTTTGAAGCCCTGCACTGTATTCATATCCACCACTTCCTGAGGTAGGCCATTCCATGCATCCACCACCCTTTCTGTGAAAAAGAACTTCCTCACATTACCCCTTAATCGGCCTCCATCTAATCTCATGCTGTGTCCTCTTGTCCTACTATTTTTCTTTTATTAAAACATGTTAGACTCTTTCACCTTATTAATGCCCTTAAGGTGTTATGCCCTGAAGGTGTTTGAATGTTTCAGTCATATCACCTCTCTCATTCCTTTGCTCCAGAGTATACATATTGAGTTCCATTAATCTGTCCTCATATGTTTTCTGATGCAGTCCTTGCACCATTTTGGTTGCCCTTCTATGGAGTGCTTCAATTTGGATAATTTCTTTGTGAAGGTGTGGCCTCCAGTACTGCATGCAGTACTCCAGATGGGGCCTAACCAGTGTCTTGTAAAGAGGGATTATTACCTCCCTCTTATGTCTTGTGATACCCCTACTACTACACTCCAACATCCCTCTAGCCTTTCCTACTGCTTTAGAGGTCTGCTTGGATGATTTCAGGTCATCGGTGATGATGATGCCCAAGTCTCTTTCTTCCCTTGTGACTGCCAGCAACTCCCCTCCCAGCCTATAGGTGGCTTCAGAGTTTCTCTTCCCTATGTGCATGATCTTGCACTTCTTTACGTTAAACCCCAGTTGACACTCTCACGACCATTTTGCCAGTTTATCCAGATCTCTTCTCATTCTGCCCACACCATCTGGATCATCTACTCTGTTGCAGATCTTGGCGTCATCTGCAAACAGACAAACCTTACCCTCCAGTCCATCTGCAATGTCACTGATGAAGATATTGAAGAGGTCTGGCCCGAGGACTGATCCCTGAGGTACCCTACTTGTGACTTGCTTCTCTTCTGACTGTATACCGTTTACCACCACTCTCTGTTTTCTGCCCATCAACCAGTTTGCCACCCAGTTGACCAACTTCTGACCCACCCTGAGTCCACCCAGCTTATTAATCAATCTTCTATGTGGAACAGTATTGAAAGCTTTGCTGAAGTCAAGGTAAGCGACATCAACTGCCCCCCCTTGGTCCACCACTCTGGTTATCCAGTCAAAGAAATCTATGAGATTAGTTTGACAGGACCTTCCTGTTATAAACCCATGCTGTCTTGGATCCTGTGCTCCTATGCATTCCAGGTGTTGCACTATCCTTTCCTTAAGGAGTGCCTCCATAATCTTGTCCACTACTGAGGTAAGACTGACTGGTCTGTAGTCCTCTGCCTCCTCCCTGCTACTACTCTTGTGGAGCGGGATCACATGACCCTTCTCCAGTCTTCTTGGACCTCTCCTGTTCTCAGAGACTCACTAAACAGTTCTGATAATGGCTCTGCTAGTTCCACCTTTAGCTCCCTTAGTACCTTGGGATGTATGCCATCAGGTCCCATTGCCTTGTCTACCCTGAGCTTATCGAGCTCTTGTAGGACCCTTTCTTTTGTGAAGGGACTAGTGCACACCTCCCTCTCCCCTTGTGTCCATAGTGCTGAGCTGTGCGCCGCGTCCTACCTTCTCTTCAGTAAATACTGAGCAGAAGTATCTATTTAGGGTAGACGGTTTTACATGGTCCTCCTCCTCACACACCCCCTTATCCCCTTTGATCTTAGCAATACCCCCTCTGGACTTTCTCTTTTCACTAATGTATCTATAGAAAGTCTTGTCACCTTCTCTTACTGTTCGTGCTAGTGTTTCCTTGGTTTGGGCCATTGTCTGTCTTACTGTCTTCCCTGCTTCCCTTAGGGAAGTTTGGTATGCCTCCTTATCTTCATCCCACTGCACTCCCTTATATTTCCTGAAGGCCAGCCTTTTGGCTCTGACTTTTTCAGCTACTGTTTTTGAAAACCAAAGTGGTTTCCTTCTTCTTTTGCACTTCCTTTTCTCTCTAACACAATGGGATGTTGCTTCAAGTATTGCATCCTTAATACTTGTCCACTTTGCTTGTACCCCCTCACCTGTATTTCTTCTTGCCAGGGCTAGCTTAACTCTGTTGGCCATCTTATCAAAGTCAGCTCCTCTGAAGTTCCATATTTGTGCCTTGGAATGGGTTGATTTAGTTCTAGTGGCCCACAGGTGACCTTCTACCTGGAGATCTGTGATCCTTTCCCTGTTAGTCAGTACTAGATCTAGGATAGCCCTGTCTCTTGTGGGATGTTATACCAGTTGTTTGAGGCCCTCCCCCTGCAGAGAATCCACTATGTGTATAGTTCTGGCAGATGTTCCTGCTGGTATTGACCAATCTGTATCAGACATGTTGAAGTCTCCCATTATTAGAACCTCCTTCTTAGTTGTCGTATTTTGTATATCTTCTAACAGTAATCTGTCTATGTCCTCCCCCTGGTTTTTAGGCCTGTAGACAACCCCAGT
This sequence comes from Neoceratodus forsteri, assembly GCA_016271365.2. NCBI lineage: Eukaryota > Metazoa > Chordata > Ceratodontiformes > Ceratodontidae > Neoceratodus > Neoceratodus forsteri. The sequence goes on along the minus strand of CM057450.1, from coordinate 1,664,465,071 downwards.
TCATATGGATGTCCCATTTCCTGTTTCCAGGGTGACCCACAGTTCTTCTGGCTCCTTATGTGTACTCTGAATTTCTGTAGCTTTGATATTTTCATTGACATAAAGGGCCACTCCACCCCCCCCCCCCTTTTTGCACCATGGTCTCTTCTGAACAGTACATAGCCAGGTACTGAAGTTTCGGAAGTGTTGTTACTATTGAACCATGTCTCGCTAATGGCTACTATGTCCAGTTTAGCCTCTGTCATTATTGCATGCAGGTCTGGGATCTTGTTTCCCAGACTGTGAGCATTTGTGTAAATAATTTTCCACTGGCCAGATTTTGGTGTGTTGGTTGTTGGGCGAGGTCTGGCGTTTCCCTGTGCATCGTATGGGGTGCCAGACCTTTTTCCTTACCTGGTGATGCAAATGAACTACAAACATGCTGAACTCCTGTTTGATCATTAGCTGAGGGGGGAGGTGTGTTCTTCCCATTTGATGTATCAGGTGCTGCACCCCTCTCCCCATTTGCTAGTTTAAATATTCTGCAAAGACATCAAACTTCTGCCCAATGCACTAACTCCCTTCTTAGTCAGATGTAGTCCATCAAATTTAAAGAACTTTCGCTACCAAAACTGTTGCCAGTTACATAGAAACATAGAAACATAGAAGCTGACGGCAGAAAAAGACCACAAGGCCCATCCAGTCTGCCCATTTCTTTTCCTACTTTATGAATGTACCATATGCCTTTGCTCTGTCAATGGCCTATCTATTCATGCTCATCTGTGTTGCTCCCTTCTGCCTATCCCATGCCTGTTTGAAGCCCTGCACAGTATTCATATCCACCACTTCCTGAGGTAGGCCGCTCCATGCATCCACCACCCTTCTTGTGAAAAAGAACTTTCTCACATTACCCCTTAATCGGCCTGCCTCTAATCTCATACTGTGTCCTCTTATAATGCTATTTTTCTTATATTGAAACATGTTAGACTCTTTCACCTTGTTAATGCCTTTAAGGTGTTTGAATGTTTCAATCATATCACATCAAATATCTCCCTCCTTTGCTCTAGGGTATACATATTGAGTTCAGTTAATCTGTCCTCATATGTTTTCTGATGCAGTCCCTGCTCCATTTTGGTTGCCCTTCTCTGGACTGCCTCAATTTGGTTAACATCCTTGTGAAGGTGTGGCCTCCAGTACTACATGCAGTACTCCAGATGGGGCCCTAACCAGTGTCTTATAAAGATGGATTATTACCTCCCTCTTCTGACTTGTGATACCCCTACTAATACACCCCAACATCCCTCTAGCCTTACCTACTGCTTTAGAGGTCTGCTTGGATGATTTCAGGTCATCGGTGATGATGACGCCCAAGTCTCTTTCTTCCCTTGTGACTGCCAGCAACTCCTCTCCCAGCCTATAGGTGGCTTCAGAGTTTCTCTTCCCTATGTGCATGATCTTGCACTTCTTTGCATTAAACCCCAGTTGACACTCTTCCGACCATTTTGCCAGTTTATCCAGATCTCTTCTCATTCTGCCCACACCATCTGGATCATCTGCTATGTTGCAGATCTTGGTGTCATCTGCAAACAGACAAACCTTACCCTCCAGTCCATCTGCAATGTCACTGATGAAGATATTGAAGAGGAAGTGGCTGAGGACTGATCCCAGAGGTACCCCACTTGTGACTTGCATCTCTTCTGACTGTGTACCGTTTACCACCACTCTCTGTTTTCTGCTCGTCAACCAGTTTGCCACCCAGTTGACCAACGTCTGACCCACCCCAAGCCTACCCAGCTTATTAGTCAATCTTCTATGTGGAACAGTATTGAAAGCTTTGCTGAAGTCCAGGTAGGCAACATCAACTGCTCCCCCTTGGTCCACCACTCTGGTTACCCAGTCAAAGAAATCTATGAGATTAGTTTGACAGGACCTTCCTTTTGTAAACCCATGTTGTCTTGGATCTTGTCCTCTTATTGATTCCAGGTGTTGCACTATCCTTTCCTTAAGGAGTGTCTCCATAATCTTGCCCACTACTAGCCGGCCCGGTGGTGCTGAGGGCTGAGGCGCTGGAAGCCACACCTCGCGCCACACCGGCGACCCGGGTTCGGGAACGGACTTGGGTCGTCGAGGATCGGCAGAGGAAGGATCGAGAGTGTCAATGGATGCTCTCCTCGCCGGGGAGGGACACAGAGGTGTTTCATACACCCGATGCCGGGAGGCGGTGGAAGCACTGGCTCTCGGGGCAGCGGCGGCTCCCATTGGAGGGGGGAGGGGAGGGGGATGCCATTCGGCGCGGCGTGGCGTAGCACGTTCCGTACCGAGCGTCCTCAGTGGGAGGAGGGCGGGACAAGAAAAACCAGAAAAACAACCCACGGCACTCTGGATGGCGGGCTCTAGCCACCCAGTCTGCAACCACGGGCAGACCCCGCTGTGCAAGGTGAAGGAGGCAGGTAAAAAGAGGCACTCTAGGGGCAGACCCAGTGGGGGACAGGAGGGCATTGAGCTAGCCCGAAGGAGTAGAGTGACAAGGGCGACCAGGAGGATAAAAAGAAAGTTAAAAAAAAAAAAATCTTGCCCACCACTGAGGTAAGACTTACTGGTCTATAGTTCCCAGCCTCCTCCCTGCTACCACTCTTGTGGAGCGGGATCACATGAGCCCTTTTCCGGTCTTCTGGGACCTCTCCTGTGCTCAGAGGCTCACTAAACAGTTCTGATAATGGCTCTGCTAGTTCCACCCTTAGCTTCCTTAGTACCCTGGGATGTATGCCATCAGGTCCCATTGCCTTGTCCACCCTGAGCTTATCGAGCTCTTGTAGGACCCTTTCTTTTGTGTAGCTACTGGTGCACACGTCCCTCCCCCCTGTGTCCATGGTGCTGAGCTGTGGGCCCTGTCCTACCTTCTCTTCAGTAAATACTGAGCAGAAGTATCTACTTAGGATAGATACTTTTACATGGTCCTCCTCCTCCTCGCATGCCCCCTTATCCCCTTTGATCTTAGCAGTAACTCCTCTGGACTTTCTCCTTTCACTAATGTATCTATAGAAAGTCTTGTCACCTTCTTTTACTGTTCGTGCTAGTGTTTCCTTGGTTTGGGCCTTTGCCTGCCTTACTGCCTTACCTGCTTCCCTTAGGGAAGTTTGGTATGCCTCCCTATCTTCATCCTGCTGCATTCCCTTATATTTCCTGAAGGCCAGCCTTTTGGCTCTGACCTTTTCTGCTACTGCGTTTGAGAACCAAAGTGGTTTCCTTCTTCCTTTGCACTTCCTTTTCTCACTAACACAATAGGATGTTGCTTCAAGTATTGCATCTTTAATGCTTGCCCACTTTGCCTGTAACCCCTCACCTGTATTTCTTCTTGCCAGGGCTAGCTTAACTCTGTTGGCCATCTTATCAAAGTCAGCTCCTCTGTAGTCCCATATTTTTGCCTTGGAATGGGATGATTTTGTTCTAGTGGCCAAATTGAACCCTACCATGTGATTGTCACTGGCCCCCAGGTGACCTTCTAACTGGAGATCTATGATTCTTTCCCTGTTAGTCAGTACTAGATCTAGAATTACCCTGTCTCTTGTGGGTTGTTGTACCAGTTGTTTGAGGCCCTCCCCCTGCAGGTAATCCACCATGTTTCTAGTTCTGGCAGATGATCCTGCTGGTATTGACCAGTCTGTATCTGGCATGTTGAAGTCTCCCATTATCAGAACCTCCCCTTTAGCTGTCATGTTACCTACAAATTTGTGTCCTTTTTCCTGGAACCAGCCCTTAAGCCACATGTTTAGCTCCCCTGTCTCCCCTTCTCTGACATTCTGTCCATCTGCCCCTCTCTCCCAGACTGGCAGGATCTCAGAGAAGGAGATGCCAGATGAAATGGATGATAGTTTGTCACCCAACCTGGTCAGGTGTTCCTTGGTCTCCACAACTGACTGGTTGGTGAGATCGTTAGTCCCTGTGTGTACCAGGACATTGATGTTTTCTTCTGCTTCCTGTACAGTTTTAGCAATGTGGTCAGTGTCTCTCCACACTGATGTACCAGGGAGACATCTGACCATTACCCCTGGCTGGAGATAGGTATCAACTCCCTGAATCATAGAGTCTCCTATGATCAGAAGTGTTTTGGCTTTCCTTTTTGCTTTTTTTGTTTTGGTTCCTGTTTTGAGTGAGTTTTGTTGTGATATCTCCTGTGCTGCAGTGTTCTGCTTTGCAGTGTCCTCTGCCCCTTTGTTTGATTTCAGAGATAGACGCAGATACCTGTTTGTAGTTTTATATGGTTTGTGGAGGTGATATGTTGGAGAGCACTGAGTGATGGGGCACCTGATTTGCCCCTACTAACCACCTGCCAACCTCCTGGACCAATTACCCTCTGCGGTCAAGGTGCTACTGTTGGATGTTGGGGAAATGGCAGGCAGTTCTTATAATATATTTCCTCCTGAATATGCAATTTGAGGCATGCAATCTCTGCCCATGCTGCCTGGAGCTGAGCCCTTAGATCTTCAATGGCCCAGCATGTAGGACAGTGTCCTAAATCCTCTATAACTGCCCTTTTCAAAAGTGTCCCGCAGTACCAGCAGTTAATAATATCCATTCCAGATAAGTTGCTGGGTTTATAACCTGGTCAGAGTAATTAGAAGGAGGAAAATGAAAGCAAAAGTTTGATTTTGTGTTTTGTTTGTTTTTGTATAACTTGTTATTCCCCTGCTGAAAAGAAAGAATCACGGATGAAAGAAACAAGGAGGTAAGAGCAGAAACAATTAGTCAGCAACAAATGCAGTAGCCCTGAAAGTGTATCCTAATGATAAATAAAACTGTAAAGCCTGTAACAGGCCTTGTTGACCTACAGAGGAGCTGAAACTCCCAGCAGCTACATAAGCAAATGCAAAAATTTAGTGGTTAATGTCCCAAAAGTCTTGACAATTCAGTAGTGTGGTATTCCTCAAAGTTTTCAACCCTAATGCCCAGCCTCTTCCACCTGCCCCTAGAAACTTGACCTGAGTACAAGCTACAAGTCAAACCCAATACCCCAGAGGTGTGGTGCTTGAAGCTAGGCTACTTTGGTTTTCCACATAGGGTTTGCAGAATCACTCATAACATTCTTCTCACAGGCCCTACAGACAGCAAGTGATCATTCATTTCTTTATTCTTGCAGGTCCCTCTGGGCTCTGCATGAAGCAAGGGATGATTCATACCTTTTTCACAGGTGATCAAGATCATGTATATCTTTCTTTGTGCAGGGCCTTGCATGCCCTACACAAAGCAAGTGACTATTCATTTACTTTCTTCATACAGGGACCACATGCCTCAGATGTGTAGGTTGTCTGTAAGTTACAAGTCTAGGAGCTGGGAAGGGGGTGGATATTAGGGTTGTAAACCTTGAGATACACCACACTACCAATTTGCAAATGCTCTTGAAACTTTAACCACAGTTTTTTTTATTTGTTAGCTTTACTGTTTTTTTTTTTTTTTGGAACCCTAAAGTATGTATTGACACAGTTTTTTGCAATAAATCTCCTTATTTTTGGAGAAAATAAGTCATAACTTGCTTCATGCAGGGCACTTTAAGCAGGTCACTTCAGGCCCTGTGAAGGAAGCAAATTACAGAAGAACCCTGCATTCATAGGATTAGACGTAAATGAAAAATATTGTAACAAACCAGTAATGGTGCAAGTGTATTTATTGTAATCAGATTGAGAAACATAAAATGTGCCCAGTACCCCAGCACCCCAGGAAGGGAAACAGAAAATATAACTCAAACACATCTCATGGCAGAGACCAGAAAATTGGGAAGGGGGGGTGCACAGGATGGAAGGCAATGTGCACAAATGTCCAAAGTCTGGGAATCAAAATCCCAGATCTAATGGCATTGATGACAGACACAAACATTGTGGCTTTTAAAGAAATTTTGTACACAGGAAACCATGACTGGGATACAGCCATACCAGGATACATACTTTTTATGAAGGATAAGGAAGAAAGAGGGGAGTGGGTGGTTATGTATGTGAAGGAGAGGATTAAAGCAAAGGAGGATCAGGAGTTACAGGAAGGAATGCAGGCACCGTGAGTCACCCTTGAGGCAGGAAATAAGACTGCCATTCGCACTGGTGTGGTACAGGTCTCTTGTGCAGGGGAAGGAAACAGATGAAGTTCTGGTGGAGACCACCCACAAAATGGCAACCAAAGGGGAAATACTGGTAATGGGAGACTTCAGCCTGCCAGATGCAGATTGGAACACTCAGACTGCAGGTACAACAGGGAGCAGGGACTTCATGACTGCCCTGAAAGGGGCAAACCTAAGGCAGCTAGTAGTAGAACCCACCCGGGAGGGGGCTATACTGGACTTGGTGCTGACCAATGGGGACAGGTTCACAGATGTTGTGGTGGGCAGTCCCCTTGGTTCCATGGACCACAGGACAGTATGGTTTACTGTAACCACAGTGGTAGAGGAAAGTCATACAAGGATTAGGGTTCTAGATTTCAAGTGGGCCAACTTTAAGGAAATGGGGGGACAGCTTAAAGGTGCCCTAGCAGCAGAAGGAACAGTGGGAAATGTGGAGGAACAGTGGTCTAGACTCAAAAGAGCCATAACAGAAGTAAGAAGACACTGTTAGAATGCATAGTAAGAGTAAAAGAAAGAAACGGCCACTATGGTTCTTGAAGGTAGTGGCCGAGAAAGTATGGGAAAAAAGAAAGGCCTTTAGGAAATACAAGGAGACTCAAAAGGATGAGGACAGGGTGAAGTATCTGGAAAAACAGAAAGAATCTGGGAAAGCAGTCAGAAGGGTTAAGGCACAGACAGAGGAAGATATAGCACAGGCTATTAAGAAAGGAGACAAGACCTTCTTCAGATACATTAGTGAGAGGAAAAAGACCAGAAATGGTATTGTTAGGCTGAAGAAGGAAGGAGGAGGGTGGGTGCAAGATGACCTAGAAAAGGCTGAGATTCTGAACAAATACTTTTGCTCAGTGTTAACCAGGGAAGGGGAGATTGAGTAACCAAAACTCATTAGGAGGGGTAGTCAAGGGAGGGAGGTTGACACCAGCCCATGCACTGTGGAAAGAGTCCTAGAGGAACTTGAGAAAATAAAAGCAGATAAAGAAATGGGGCCAGATGGGATTCACCCCAGAGTATTAAAGGAACTTAGGGACATACTGGCAGGTCCACTGACTGACCTTTTCAACTCATCTCTAGAGACAGAGGAGGTACCTGAAGACTGGAGGAGGGCAGAGGTGGTCCCTTTCCACAAGAGTGGCAGTAGGGAGGAGACAGGCAATTACAGACCTGTAAGCCGGACCTCAGTAGTGGGGAAGCTAATAGAGTCTCTATTTAAGGAGAGGATTGTGAAATTTCTGGAGACTAGCGGGGCACAGTATCCAAGGCAGCATGGATTCTCAGCGGGAAGGTCTTGTCAGGCAAATTAAATAGATTTCTTTGACTGGGTGACCAGGGTGGTAGATCAGGGAAGGCGGTGGATGTGACCTACCTGGATTTCAGCAAGGCCTTTGACACCATCCCGCATAGGAGATTGCTAAATAAATTGAGAAACCTGGGAGTGGGCCCTATGGTAGTAAAATGGGTTGAGAACTGGCTAAGGGACAGGACTCAGAGGGTGGTAGTAAATGGCATGAAATCAGAAGAGAGAGAGGTGACCAGCGGGGTGCCACAGAGATCGGTGCTGGGACCAGTCCTGTTCAATGTCCTCATTAGCGACATTGCAGGGTGTCTGGAGAGAAAGCTATGCCTGTTTGTTGATGACACCAAGATCTGCAACAGAGTTGACACAACGGAAAAGCTTATTGGAAGAATGGTCAGGTGTATGGCAGTTGAGTTTCAATGCTAAAAAGTGTAAAATAATGCACCTGGGTCACAGGAATCCAAAAGAGGAGTACGGGGGGGGGGGTTCTGGTCACCACAAAGCAAGAGACAGACCTGAAGAGCATCATATCAGATGACCTAAAGGTGACCAAACAGTGTGAAAAAGTGGTGGAGAAGGCCAACAGAATGCTGGGATGCATAGGTGAGGGCATAACCAGCAGAAAGAATGAGTTGGTGATGCCACTGTACAGATAGAAACATAGAAACATAGACATTGATGGCAGATAAGGACTGCAAGGCCCATCCCGTGTGCCCATTTTTTCTACTTTATGAATATGCCATAGGCCTTTACTCTATCAATGGCCTATCTATTTATACTCATCTGTATTGCTCCCTTATGCCTGTCCCATGACTGTTTGAAGCCCTGCACTGTATTCATATCCACCACTTCCTGAGGTAGACCGTTCCATGCATTCACCACCCTTTCTGTGAAAAAGAACTTCCTCACATTACCCCTTAATCAGCCTGCCTCTAATCTCATACTGTGACCTCTTGTAATGCTATTTTTCTTATATTGAAACATGTTAGACTCTTTCACCTTGTTACTGGTAAGGCCTCACCTGGAGTATTGCATTCAGTTCTGGAGATCACATCTCAGGAAGGACATAGATAGGATGGAGGCAGTCCATAGAAGGGTGACAAAAATGGTACATGGACTGCACCAGAAACTGTATGAGGAAAGACTCAGGGACCTTAATAGCTATTCATTGGAGGAGAAGAGAGAGAGAGGGGGGATATGATAGAGACAGTCAAGTACCTTAGGGGTATAAACAGGGTACAGGAGGGAAGCATATTTCAGAGGAAGCATTGCACAAGGACTAGGAGACATGATATGAGGCTGGAGGGAGGAATACTCAAGGGGGATGTCAGGAAGTACTTTTTCAAAGTCAGGGTGGTGGATCCATGGAACAGCCTTCCAGTGGAGGTGGTGGGGGCTAAAACAACACAGGGGTTCCAATGTGTATGAGATAGACATACGGGTACCCTGGATATGGACAGAGAACGTGTGCTGCAGATCAAATAGGATCTGCGCTGTCAACTCTGAGTAGGGAAATGGGCAGACTAGGTGGGCCATATGGTCCTTATCTGCAATCCAATTCTGCGTTTCTATGTTTCACTTCAACCCAGTCCATGTCTTCCTCAGGGTGTGGGTCTAGCTATTATAGGGAATTGGTGCTTTTCAACCCTGTGCTTAAAGTGACATATAATCAATAGTGCAAAAACAGCATACAATAAACAGTACAAAATATTCCACTACAAAAATGTATATAGATATCGATATATATATTTAGTTTTTGTTGACCGGGTAAGTGCACTAGACAAATTCTGCCTATTTTCAGGCACAACCCGGGGGAGGAGAATACAGATGAATGCCAAATGACCTTGAACCAGATTAAGCTGTTGATGGTATTTTTAGTGAATGGGGAGAAATTTGGCCAAGGCACCAGGGAAATTCCCCTACTCTTGTCAGTAGGGGGAGCTGTTGAACTTATGGTTAATGACTCAGAGGCTGACCATTTTGTTGGTGTCCCTGCAGGAGAGCAGATCTCCCTCCCTGCAGGTCCAGCACAGGAGATCGTTTCTCAGGTTGAAGTGGAAAACTCTGATATGGAAGTTGAAGTGGAACCAGCCATACAGAAGGTGCTAACGGAGGATGTTTTACTGCAGAAATTAATGCCAGAGCAGAGAAGATGTTTATTGCACCTTCTAAAAACTTCTGAGGATAATACAGACAATGCTAACCTGGAAAATGAAGCAGAATCCTTGAAGACTAATGTGGCAGGACAGCACAGTAAGAACAATGCCCTCAGCAATACAAGGATGGCTGATGATGCAGCTTCATCAAAGGAACCACTTGACAAGCGGCCAACGCCCTCTGACATGGAACACCAGCTATAGAGCAAGACATTGAAACAGAAAACAGGAATCAGCTACTAAACATACCGGCTGCTGAATCCAAAGTAAGTGACACAAATTGTGCTAGATCTACTGATACAAATGTAGAGAAAGAAAAAATGAGTAAAGAAACCACCCAAAAAGAGACAGTCAGGCTGGATGCAGCAAACTCACGGGAGAGAGAATTGTGCAGTGGGTGAAGGAAGTTCAGTGACAGATGTTGATAGAGGGCTTAGAAGAGGCAGACACAAAGAAATAAGATGAGAACAGGTGTCAACACCCTAGATGGTGAAAAAGCCCTAACAGGAGCAGGATGGAAAAAATCTTATACTGGGGAATGGTTAGCAGATCCAGACTATCAACCAGGCCCAAAACCTGCGGGGAAGGGAAAACAAAAAGCTGCTAATAAAGGTGTTCCTTTTGTCACTTCGTTTGATTTGGACTTACATTGAGGAGATATGATGTTTAGTCAAAACTAAGATAACTTTACCTCTGCCCCCCCTCCCCCACTGCAGGTGCAACTTTTGAGACCAGTGACACTGATAGTGGTGCCCAAACTCCTCCTTGAGGAGAGTCAGTGAATCAGGATCTTCCACAACAAGGTCAGAAAATTACATTGTAGGCACCACAATTATGGGCACAGTTTAGAAAGAAAGAACAATTTTTTTCAGAATGCTATGCCAGCACAAAGAAAAAATGCTGTTTGTCTGCAGTATTTAAGAGGCCTTACTCTCCCCCAGATAGACTTTATGTGGGAAGAACCCTGTAAAAGAATCCTTGCGTTTCTTGTCAAATGACATGTATGTGCTGATTCATGCATCTGTGGATACCATATTCGATATTGGTTTTAAGACACCGGTGGGCCCGGATAGATTTTGGGCAATGTATGACAAGGTGAGGTACACAGCCCTGTGGCTCCCTTTTTGGGCAATCCCACTCACAAAGCCTCCTATAAAACAAGTGACAATTCTTTTTAGGAAAGAAGGCATTAAAGTACACGATATAAAACACACTGACTGCAGCAAAAATGTGATCTATTGGGAGAACCTTTCCCAATTTTAGATGAGGAGCACATATGGACTGGGGTTGGAAATTTAAGATCAAATTGAGGATGGGTGCTCAAGGGCCTAGACATTTGCAGAGTTCTTTTCTGAGGGGAAGAGGCAGAGGTCATTGTTTTACCCAGGCCAACCAAAGACTTGTTTCAAGTGTGGAGCTCTATCACATCTTTGTAATGCTTGTGATCAAGTGAAATGTAATTTATGATTGGAGTTTGGACACCAAAGTGCACAATGCAACAATGAATTGTGGTGTGATCTATGTGAAGAAATAGAACATGTTTATAGGAACTGTGAATGAGCTACTCATAATAGAACAGACCGCACAGACCAAGAGCTAATACTTCACAATGCACAGAAAACAAGCTTTGAAAAACAACGAAAGATGCTGGAAAACCAAACACAGACAGAACACAGGCCAGAAACTGAAAAGCAGGTTACAGTGTTAAATAGCAGCCCACAGCACCCCTCTCTCCCCAGCAGACACTCAGAATGGAAGTAGTAGAAAGTGAGATTAATGATGAACCTCCTGGACCTAGTCCTTCTGATCAGGAGCTACAAGTGGCAACAGAACTTATTCAGGAACAAAGACCTGACCCTGATATAGTTATAATGCCTTCCCCTGAAATGGTCACAGTGGTATCAAAAAAGAGAGGACTAAGGAAAAGAAACCCAAAGGCGGAACTACCAAAAACTTCAACGTCTCCACAATCTATGGTGCTGACCAACAAGTACGAAATTCTGAACCCACAAATAATCTGGAGGAAAGTCAAAGACTTCTACCTTTTCTTCACAGCATGGAGTGACCTTGGACTCTGATGATTATCAGCTTGCAGAACAAGTACAAGCTACTAGAGTAAAACACAAACATTTGGGGTCTCAACCAAGAAGGAGCAGAAGATTGGAAAAGTCAAAAGTATAAGCAGAAATTTTGTTTTCCTTTCTTATGACCTCTCCACACATGTATAAGGTTGCTACCTTAAATGTGAATAGCATTAAGAACCCCAGACGAAGAGTGGTCACATTTGCTATTTTAAAGGACCTAGATATTCATCTATGTTTTCTTCAGGACGCTCATTTATTCATGAACAGTGACGTTCTGCAGCCTGTAAATTATGGTGTTGGGTCCTTCCCTTTATTCTATAGGACAGGAACGCTGTGGGGGAGTGTGCATTCTTTTTAAGGGATATGATTATACCATTTCAAGAGTAGTTGACATATGCTCTGGTAGGGCATTATTACTTAATAATAACTGGTGATCCCTGTTATCAACCTGTTTTTGAGAACTGTAAAAAGTCGTATCAACCCGCAGGTTGATACGAAAAAAGTGGGTTGATACGACTTTTATAGTCTCGTGCCAAGAAGCCTGCAGCACTCGCATTCCAAACTGAACAGTTTCAAACACAGCAAAAGCAACACGGAGACCGCTGCCAAGCGCTCCTACTTCCTTACTAGTGTGCGCCCCCATGCTAACACGTTATGTGATGTCAGTCTTTTGAATAGTGGGGGCGTGCCTGATAATCAGGAAGTAGAGGCGTTCATCTCGCGTCTCCTAGTAGTGGTAATATTTATATTTAATTTGTTTTGGTGCCAGTTATTATAAAATAAAACATATGTAGGGATTAGAAATGAAGTTTTTCACACCCCTCGTTGTGTGATAATGTAAACCTCTCGAGGCTTAAGCTCTCCCGGGGTTTACATATCACACAACTTGGGTGTGTGAAAAAACTCCATATCAACTCCCTACATATGCATTATTCTCTATATGTTTTTCACAATAATACAGCATGGAGAATCATTAATTTCTATGCCCCTCAAACAAACAAAGAAAGAATAGATCTAATGAATTTAGTAAAACCATATTTATTCACATCCCGATTTCTATTATGGGCAGGTGATTTCAACTGCGTGCAAGACATCAAAGATAGAGGGGCTAAAACTGACAAACAATTTTGTGATTCTAGAACTCTTAACAAAATTGTGACTCAAGGGGCCTTAAAGGACACATATAGGACCATACATACTACAGGAGGATATACCTTTATAAGAGTACACTAGCGACCCATATAGGGTTTATTTTTTCCACAGCTTCCTTACAGACATTAAGAGCACACATTATTCCTATAGAAAATTCAGACCATTTATTAGTTTGAGTGCATATTTCTCCTACAAAAGAAATTCCAAAGGGTAAAGGATACTGGAAAAAGTGAATGCTACCCTGTTGGAAAACCAGGAAATTAGAGAACAGATAAAAGAGCTGCTAAATGCCAAAAAATCAATTGCCTGTCTGGATGATGATTTAAGTAGATGGCGGGACACTACTAAGACAGAATTAAACAAGCATTTGTTAATGCCAAATGTTGCTTGCTTGTATGTGCTGTTTAGGTATTTGGAAGTCATTGGAGTGTAAATATTGAAAATTCGCAATCATACGAGCATGCGTAGGAACTCTCAATGCACACTTGTAAAGCAGTCATTCTTAGGATTTTTTTTACCAGATTTTCCACATAGCCATTTTAAGACCTCTGCTCATGAACAGTGTCACTGTGATTTTCTTAATGTGTCCCAAAAATTGATTTCGCACACCGACTGCGCCATTGTGTGCTACATGGGTGAAAACACATTTTGGGCAACATATGAAAAATGACAGCTGTACTGCTCAAAAGGAGGTATGGTAAAATGAATTTTGAAAATCTGGAGTGAAAATATTGAAAATTCCTGAACTTACGAGCGTGCGTAGGAACTGCACAACGCACACTCGTAAAACAGTCATTTTTAGGAATATTTTCACCAAATTTTCAACATAGCCATTATAAGACCTCTGCTCATGAACAGTGTCACTGTGATTTTCTTAATGTGTCCCACAAATTGATTTCACACACCGACTGCGCCATTATGCGCTACATGGGTGGAAGCATGTTTTGGGCGAGATGTGAAAAATGACAGCTGTACTGCTCATAAAGAGGTGTGGTAAAATGGCAATGTTGAAAATCTGAAGTAAAAATACTGAAAATTCGCAAACTTACGAGCGTGCGTAGGAACTGCACAACGCACGCTCGTAAAACAGTCATTTTTAGGAATTTTTTCACCAAGTTTTCAACATAGGGTTTTTGAGAGCCCACCTTATGAACACTGGCAGTGTCCTTTTGTTAATGGGTCCCGAAAGGTGATTTCATGCTGTGACCGTGAAATCACCCTTCAGGCCCGATTAATGCCATGACAGTGCAAGAATTCACGAGGAGGGGTCCCAAAAAGCCCATGTTGAAAATTTGGGCCCAAAATTCCCAAAAATACCTGAGATATGTAACAAAGTTGAAAAAACCCAATTTATTCCATTATACAGCTTACTGGCATTTCCTCAGTAAGAGTGCAGACGTGTCCCAGTCCACCGATGATCGTCGCACCGAGCTCCAGAGGTAAGTATGGGGTGAGGGGTGTGGGAGGCAGGGTGAAAAATGGGTGGTGCGGGTTGTGGAGCGGGGAGCGGTGAGGGAACCTTTCTTCTTTACAGTTTTTGTTTTTTTTAATAAGCGCAGCGGACATTTGCCACGCTGGGGTGGGCTTCCCAGCGTGGCAACTGGAAAGGTTGTTTGGGGGGGCTGGAGCCAACAGGGGATTGGGCACCTCTGTCAGCCATAACAAGCTTTGCCACACTAGGGTGGGCTCCCAGCGTGGCACCTGGAAACCTTTTTTGGAGGAGCGTGCAGCCATGGAGCCGATGGGGGATTGGGCACCCCGTCAGCTATGGCAGTTTTTGCCAAGCTGGGGTGGGCTCCCAGCATGGGACCTGGACAGCTGTTGGGGGGGAGGCATGGAGCCGATGGGAGATTGAGCACCCCCGTTGGCCACGCAGTGTGTGCGTGGGGGGGGGAGTGCATCAGCATGCAATATGCATGCTTGGCTGTCCAATGGGGGAGAGTTCTGCTCACTGGAGCAGAGCTCTCCCTTTCAACTGTATGCCACTGTATTTTCAACTGCTGTCATAGACAGCTGCAGCATTGATTGGAGAACTGCAGCCGCGCCTGCAAACACACTGACTGAATTGGAAGACGGGTGCCACACCTCCGAAAACTCAGATGATGGCACTATGTTTCTTGCACATGCGTGCAAGCAACATAAAAATGGTTGCAAGCATTAGCATGGGAAAAACATACTGAGCAATACAAAACATATTTAACCCTTAGAGCTCAGTTTGTTCAAATATTATCTTTAGTAAATAAGGGATATGGGGCTTTTGCAGACCAGGTCAAAACAATCAAAACTAGCATGGAAAGCCTGCAGTATAAAAAAGCCACATCATTACTATATGAACACAGAATAGGCATGCCAGGCAAATCAACGACTGGTGATATATTTAAAAGTTGTAAAAATAGAGTGCATCAAAAAAACATGCATAAATTGGTAAATCAGGAAGGGAGAACAAAAGATACACAGAGAGAAATTATGGTTGTAGTGGAACAACATATGAAAACAATATTTGCTGATCCAAATATTACAGTAGAACAGGTTTGGAAAGCAGTAAAAGACCTAGAAATACCTGAAATACCAGCAGAAATAATACAAAATTTGACTTTGCCTGTAACATCAGAGGAAGTGGAAAATGCTATTGTGACTTTAAACAATAATACTACCCCAGGGCTGGATGGATTGACAATAGGATATTACAAAACTTTTAAAGGAGATATAACTGAGATTCTAGTAATAGTTTTCAATAATATGTTAGATACTGGAAATGTAGCACCCCACTTATGCATATCTGCACAAATATTTTTGTATAAGAAAAATAAACAGGAAGTACTAAAATATTGGAGGCCTCTAGCTATTATGAATACGGATTTGAAGATTCTTATGAAAATCTTAAATAATAGAT
Organism: Neoceratodus forsteri; assembly: GCA_016271365.2. Lineage (NCBI taxonomy): Eukaryota > Metazoa > Chordata > Ceratodontiformes > Ceratodontidae > Neoceratodus > Neoceratodus forsteri. The sequence goes on along the minus strand of CM057450.1, from coordinate 1,664,449,407 downwards.
TGGCTACAGCTGCATCTTATGTTATAGAACAATGTCAGTCGTGTACAGTAAAGGGTAGAAGTATCCAAGACAATCTTATGCTTATAAGAGAGGTTGTTGAACAGGGAGCACAAAATTAAGTGGATGGATATGTAATAAGTTTAGACCAGGAGCAGGCCTTTGATAAAGTCTGTCATGTTTATTTAAAGGTAGTACTAAAATGATACAGTATACCTGAAAAATTTATAAATTGGATCACAAGTATGTATAGGACAGTGGCTGCAATCCCAATAGTGAATGGTCATCTAGGAAACATGGTGAAAATAAACAGGGGGGTTAACCAGGGCTGCCCAATGAGCCTTATGTTATGTGTATTCTGTATAGATCCTCTATTAAAATTAATAAATCAAAATGGGAACATTGGAAAAGTTCAAATAGCAAATGGAGATAGCCTTATGGAATCCATAGCATACACTGATGATTTATGCCTCATTTTACTAAATACTCCTTCTGTGGCACATGCCCGTAAAATAGTAGATCAATTTTCAGTATTAAACCAAGCGAGAATAAATCACTCACAAAGTACAGGGTATAGACTGAATGAGAATACAGAACAATAGCCTGAAATACAAAGACTACAAATGTCTGATTCTTCCATAAAAGTTTTAGGTATAACCTTTGATAAAGGAGAAATGGCAGCTGTAAACTGGACAAAGAAATTGGAGATAAGTGCGAGTAAATTTATGATTTGAAAAATATGGCAGCAGGCAAAAAAAAGAAAGTGGCAATAGTTAAAACCTTTTTGCTCCCGATATTCACTTACTTAAGTGTGGTGTTTCCTCCTCTGTCTACCTTAGACACAAGATTATTAGGTCTGGTATTTCAAATAATTTGGGGGAATAGGTTAAATCCGATTAAAAAAGAAATCTTGTATAAGCCATACAAAGAGGGAGGGATAAATTTATTAAATCCAATCAGCATTTTTTATAGCCCAATTCCCCACTAATGCTGAATGGAAAAAAGTGACAGCCTGCTGGTTAGTCCCAACCTTACATTTATGGATACAGTCACCTCAAAAAGTAAAAAACAAATACACAAATACCATTTTTTTTCTCACCAGTCATTGACAAGATAAGGAGGTGGAAATTGACAGTTACACAGGCATCATATCCCGACAGAAAAAAAATACACACTGCAGTACAAGAACAAGGATATAATATACAGACAGATTTTAAAGGAGTGCACCCAGGAAATAATATCAGAATGGGAAACTGTTTAATTGATAAAAGACCCCCCTCCCCAAATTTTGGGCACTGTTTGGCTGTGCAGTCACAGGAGGTTAGGAGTTAAATTGAATGTGAAACATAAAATGCTAGCAGAAAGAGGGTGCCCTAGATTAACATATCATCAAACAGAAGAAACTGTAGAACATTTTCTAGTAGAATGTCCTTATGCTCAGCAAGTATGGAATAAAATTAATATTAAATGGAAAAATGTCTGTTGGAAAAAAAGTGGCATATGAAGACATAATTATAGGCTATTCCCGAGAATTAAAGGAATAGACAAAGGAACTTTATGATAACTTTTTACATGTATTAAATTTATAATGTGGCAAGTAAGGTGTAAATTTGTGATTCAGCAATTACGTATTGCTCCCAAAATAACAGTACAGATGATGGAAAAAGAAATAAGTTCAATATGGAAGTTTCAAATATGAACTTTACCAATAGCAACAGTTAAAACATGGTGGAAAGGAGTGTCTGGCAATATTCAAAATCTGTAATCTGGTTTAAAGTTTGAATGACAGGATGGATGTACTACATTAATAATTTTTGTTTGGTTTTTCTGTTTGAATATATTGTTTTTGGAGTTTATAATAGAAAAAGGAGTTAGACTATGGAGATATGGGGCCTGATTCCAAGACGGGCTACACTGGCGTAAGGTGAGCTACGCTAATCTCCATGGCATATCCCGTAACTTACGCCATGCGATATGCCTGGTGCTATTCCAGGAGGTGACTTGTGCCATGGCATATGCAGGCTGTGACAATTGCAGGATACAACACCACTTACTCTGCAGCCTGCAACACCTGGCACAGCTGCTGGTTATGACAGCAACATAGCCCAATTCCAAGAGGGCAGCTGTTGTAACCCGCAGTTGTGATTACAGAACATGCAGTGGTGTAGCAAATGTATGGCAGCCCGGAGCTGTTCTGAGTGGCATCCAATGGCTGGCACCATAGGATGCCACCACACAGCACCATGCTGATGGCACCAGGATGTCCCCCATGCCCCCGCAGGCACACCCCTGCCCCCAACCTCCGTTCATGTGGGACCCCACAGGGGTCCATTTCAGTTGCACCCCCTGGACACCTGTGTCATGTATCCTGCCCCCCTATGCCCCCTGGTGTGAGCCATGGTGGTTCAGGGCAGGGAGGCCTTTGGGGCAGCCGCCTGTCACCAGCTGCGACTTGTGACCTGCAGCTGCAATACACCATGTAAGTACACACTGCCACCGCATGCCCAATCTCGCGGGCCATAAGTGCCAGGATCCTGCCACTTCGGAATGCAACGTAGGGTCCCTGGTGACAGGGGTGACTGGCGTAACTCACAACTGCATGCAAGTTATGCCAGTCATCTTGAAATCGGCCCCATTATGTGTAACAGCTGTGTTTTTATTTTGTGAATTAATAAAATTCCCGTACTCTGACAGTAGAGGGAACCCTTGTCAGCCGTCTCCAAGATGGCTGATGTCCAGCGTGAAGGAGGAGGAGAAGGTGGAAGTGAGGGAGAGGATTCTGGAAATCTTTTATCATCTGACATGGACTTTTCAAGCTCTAAAAATGGAAATTTACATCGTACTGTTGAACAAGATCGACTGTCATTTGCTGAGGTTATTGTTGCACCTGTTCTAAATATTTTAGATGCTGAGGTGCAGAGTGCAGTGTGAACTTGTGGAAGGATACTCCTGCTATAGCCCAATTGACTGCAGCTACCAAAGGCAAACTCCGGCAAGTTTATAAGTTACACAAACCTTTCCTGCTATGATTATTTCAGGAAGATGTGGCATCCCAAACTTTGGATTCCACCTATTCAGCAACAGCAAGTTCAAGTTTGGCAGTTTTACCTGGCTCTCAACATTCAGGATGTTCTAAATTGAACTCTGATATTTCAATCCCACTATCGGGTCCCCCCTCTTAATTGCAGCTGTGAGAGACTCACTGTGTTGGAGTTGCAGTCGATAATGCATGGGCACCAGAATCTACCATGCAGGCAGCGGGGTGGATCAGATCAGTAGAGGGAGCTCCTTGGACTTCACCATGGGTGGTTAAAGTGGGAGAAGTAATTGCAGGGACACAGGAGGCATCCAATGGAGTACATGTTCTTTCAGTTCACCAGAACTCTCCTTCTGGTAACACTCCTTCTATGGCTTCTACGATCCTGTGGACAGATGAATCAGCTGATTGATGGCCAATAATTGTAGTGTGCATCACCGACTCCAATATGGGCCCTAATGAGAATTTTCGTCTGTCTACCTCTGCTGAGCCCTGTCAACCGCAAGAAGCGTCAGCAAGAACAGGAGCCCCTGTGGCTTCCACGTTAGGAGAACAATCCTCTAACCCTCCGTTTAAGTTAAGTGATTTGTTTCAGAATTTGGGAGAGCCTGCTCAACGCAGGAATAAAGTTCATTTCAAATATTTGGGGGATGTTGCTGATGATCCCAATAAGAGAACTATTCTACATGACATGCTACAGGGTGCAATAGGGATTGCAGCATCTGAATTATTTGCATTTAGTCATGTGCAGAGAGAACCTTTCTATGACCTGAGTTTTAAAAATGTATATACACGGATCACGTGATGAGCTAGAAGGGAAGAGACATCCTGAGTAATGCTTCTAGGCCCTGCCGCATTTCTTTAAACTTTAAAAGTTATATTGGGCCCCTTGGTGGAAGATAAAACAGTGCGACTAGCTCTCCTTAGTAGTGCCGTACAGTTTGTTTAGCAAATTGGTGTAGTGTGGTGTGGTCTACCTGGATTTCATGGCAGATACGAAGGGCTGAGGGTAATGGCTGAAATGGAGTGTGGAAGCCTGGAGCCTCTGGCTGCACGAGTCCCAGCGGTGAAACGCCCGAAACCCCATTTGCCTGTACTGGATGATCAGAAGAACCAGATGACGGCAGAAGAGGGGAATAAATCATCCTCGGATGATATTTTAGAAATAAAGCAACTGCTTCAAGGGCTAGTGGCAGACTTTTCTACTGTAAAACCAGCTCTGAATGCTTTGGCACAGAGGATGGGGGACATGGAAGCCAGGGTCACCTCCCAGGAATGGAAAACATCGACAATGGATCAGAAGTTGGTTACCCTGCACAAACAAGTTAGGAAATTGGAAGACCAAATGGAGGATCAAGAATCACGCAGTCGGAGAAATAACCTTATCATGGCTGGATTGCCTGAGCGGGCCAAAGGAATGGATTGTATATCTTTTATGCAAGACCTTCTTTTGAAACTCTTAGGCCCAACACCATTTGGGGATGCATATAACCTAGAAAGAGCGCATCACACCCTAAGAGAACCCCCACCTGGAGCGTGACACCATGTCCTCATCATGAGATTTCTGAATTACAAGGAAAAGGCCCATGTCCTCAGTAAAGCTAAAGCAGCTAAAATTCTACAGCAGAATTGGGCATCTATCTGGTTGTTCCAGGACCTAACCCCCTCGATTCAAGAGAAACAAAAAGAGTACTTGGATATTAAGAAAAAGCTGAACCTTGCAGGGGTTAAATTCAGAATCCAGCATCTGGCAACTCTGATGGTGAAGCTACCCTCGGGAAAGAAGAAATATTTAACTGCGCACGGCGCCATGGAAGGCCTGCGGGTGGAGCTCCCAGCTCTGTTTAAGTCTGAGACTTGACTGTGCATAGAGAAGGGAAGCCTCAGACAGACTTGAGCAATGGTGATTTTGTGATAAGAATGCCGCGTAAGATCTTAAAGGGACAGAATGATTCAAGACATATATGATCTAATCAAAGGTTTAATTGGGTTGCAATATTAATCCAGTTTTTTTCTGCATAGCTCACAGTAGGATCGAGTGGGCACAAAGAGTGAACACAAGCTAGCGATGACAATTCAATAGGGGCTATTCATTTTCATACTCTTTGCGACCTGAATGTGTGCAAAAAGGGAAACCACAGCTGGACCTGGCAAATGGTGACCGAGTGACTGGATCCCCATGCAAGATTGCATAGGGACAGAAGGACTTCAGTTACTTATGATCTAATTTTAGTTTTATTATTTAGTTAATATTAGGAGGAAATGGGCGTATGGGGAGAGTACTGCATGGAAGTTTTATTTTACATGGGGCTTCTCATATTAATGTTTTGAGCGGGGAGCTGTGCCCTGCACAATGTTATTTGGACCGAGTTAGAGGTCCTGAAAGGTTTTTCCACTGGAGGTAAGATCCATCTGTGGGAAGGGCCAAAATGCCCATTGCCTATTAGAGAGGTAACAAGATAATATTTTCAGGACCCTTACTGGTTGCATCGTGAGAGGGTGAGGGGGGCTTGATATTGAGGGCTTGGAGAAATGGGGTACAACTCAGGGGGAAGACAGGGAGATTAATCTTCTTTCATTTTGATGGAGGTTGATTCATTCTCGGTTCATAGATGTCCCCTGACTTGGAGCTCCCAGAAACCAAGCAGTTTGCTTGTGGATGGCTGTGCAGGTGGGGGGCCCCCAGTTTTCGCCTGGGGGTATATGGGGAAGGAAGCAGAGTGAGGAGAATCCCACCTACTTGGGATATCCACAGGATACCCCCTCCCAAGTCCGAGTGTCCTTTACACATTGACTAAATAATAATACCAATACAAGCAGTGTGAGGAGAGAGAGAAAGGGGAAAGAAACATGATGCTACTGTTGGATAACTGGGGAAAGGGGAATCGACCGCAGACTTGTTCTCCCCAAGGAGGTTTTGTTTCTCCCTTCAGGGAATAGAAGTACTTATAGTAAGAGATGTTAACAGAGACAGATAAGGGGGACAACAACCATGGAAGGGCCCTACGAGGCCTCTATTGGGATTGGGGGAGCCTAGTGGTACTCATGGATATGCTCGTCTATGGATCTACATTTCACAGGAGGGCGATCTAGGAATTGGGAACAAAGGTGGTGAGGGGGGGATGAAGGGAATTGAGAAAGAGAGAGTGTCCAATGTTTTACAAGGATGGGATGCAGATCTTATGGGAGTAAAAAGCAAGGGTATGGATGCACAGAATGTTGAATGTTAAAATTATTTCTTGGAATGTCAAAGGCCTCAGGGGTAGAAAGAAAAGACTGGTGATCTTGAAACATATTCAGCAGTTGGGGGCTCAAATGGCAGCATTACAGGAAACTCATTTATTGACAGAAGAGCCGGGTCTTTTAAAAAAATGTGGGTGGGCCAGGTCCTAGGAACAGGTAAGGCAACAGTTTCAGGGGGGGTGTTGCAATTTTGGAGGGGGAAAGCCTGTCCATATATAGTAACACACGTAATAGCAAGGGAGGATTGTAGAGGGATCTTTGTCTCAGGTGCCATCACGGGTAGGGAATTCTCAATTGTCTCTGTCTATGACCCTACGCTGCCTAATCCTGACTTTTTTGCCTCATTAGAGGTGGACATTGCTACACTGCCGTCACATCCCCTCATACTAGCAGGAGATTGGAACCTGTGATAAACAACTGGGCAGATAGGAAACCGCCATCTAAAAAAAAAACATCTAGACCCAGGTAGTCATGAATGGATTCTTAGAGGTCACGGCATTGATTGACCCCTGTCGGACACACAATAAGGGGGATAGCAATATGACGTTTTATTCAGGAGCACACAAAACCCAGACCTGGATAGATTTTTTCCTGGTCAATAAAGAAGCACTAAAGGGAATCAAAGAGCTGATTACCCATAGCAGAGTTTTGTCTGACCACTCCCCAATCCATCTGACATGGGAGATTGAATCTATTCCACCTACGCAGCATAGATGGAGATTAGATGAATCTCTATTAGCAGACAATATACTTTTGACCAAGCTAGAGGATGCTCTTGTTGAGATTATCCAGACCCAAATACCAACACTTCAGGATAAAAAGTTAGCCTGGCCAACATGTAAAGTACTAAATGCAGGAATAGCCCAAAGATACACAAGTAGAAGGAACAGCATGAGAAAAGCGTAGGAGGAGTTTATATTGGACGCTATCAATTCACTCACTCCTATGGAAGGATCCTCTATGAACCTGGATGCTGAGCTTAAAGATTTGAGAGAGGAAATGGTGGACATAGTCTATGGCAAGGTGGACTACTGGTTAGAAAAGCTTCAAGCTAATATTTAATACAGGGGGATATACCTGGCCGCCTCCTTGCAGCTAGAGTTAGGGAATGGGAAGCAGCATGCACTGTTACGCTAATAAACTTTAAAGGGGAAACTATAATGGATCCCCAGGGAATGGCCGATGCTTTTGCATCCTATTATAAAGGGATCTATCAAGGGGGTGTGACTAGTAATAAGGAGGAAATAAATGTGTTTTGGACAGCATATCTCTCTCCAGGCTTGACTATGTGCAAGTAAAGACATTGGCAGCCCCAATAAAAGAATCTGAAATACTAGATGTGGTAAACTCATTAACAAATGGCAAAACATCAGGACCTGATGGTCTTACAGCTAAGTCTTACAAAACCCATATTTTGACCATACTCCCCCTGCTGAAGGATTTATTTATCAAAATAATGCTGGAAGGAGTCCCTCACCCCCCTTTATATCAGCACATATTACACTTATCCCGAAACCAGACAAACCAAAATAAATGTCAGGTAGCTACAGGCCTATAGCCTTGATGAATCAAGATATTAAGATACTGATGAGGATCCTGGCCAATAGAATCATAAAACTAGCATCTACTTTAATTAGTCAGGATCAGGTAGGGTTTATGCTGAGCAGAGGGGCGCATGATGTGCTTAGGAAACTCCACCATATACTTAACTATGCGTCCAATTCTAAGATACTCATGGTGTTGATTTCATTAGATGCTGAGAAGGCCTTCGACAGGGTCTCCCACGCCTTTTTATTCGCTAACATGGAGAGGATGGGTTTCCCAGAGGGCCTTCTCAGAGGGCCTAAAAACCTATATGCAGCCCCCACAGCCAGGGTTCTATGTAATGGGTATGTATCGAAGGACATTCAGTTAGACAATGAGACCAGACAGGGATGGCCCCATCACCAATTTTGTTTAATATTTATTTGGAACCCCTTCTAAATGTGATTAATATGGATTCTGCGATACAGGGAATTGTTGTTGGGGGGGGGGGACTCAAACTCTCTGTTTTTGTGGATGACATACTACTACATTTACAAGATCCAGCAGAGAGTTTTAAATGAGCTATAGAAATTATAAGGCAATTTTCTAAGGTTTCGAACTACAAATTGAATTTGAGCAAAACACAAGTTCTTCCTCTCACCCCATATATTTATAAAGCAGATTTTGAACCTTGCAAGTCCACTGGGCCCCTCAAAAGATTAAATATTTGGGCATATGGATCACTACAAATGCAGAGGAAGAGGTGGAAGCAAATATAGGAAAATTACTCTCAATAATCAGAAGTGACATACTTAGATGGAATAAAGTTCCTTTGAATTTCACAGCTAGGCTGGGGTTGATCAAAATTAACCTGTTGCCCAAATTGTTGTACCTAATTCACCTGGCTCCACACAACATCCTTAAACTATGGTTTATCAAAATCCAAAAACTATTATCTGAATTTCTGTGAAACTCTAAGCCCCCCAGGAAAAAGCACATTACTTTATATCTTCCACAACACATGGGGGTCTTAAACTTCCAGATGTTCATTTATATTACGTGGCTGGGCAATTGGGTTTAATGGGACGGTGGTGTAGAAATTTGGAGGGAGAGAGATATGCACCAACCTGGCAACACATGGAAAGGCAGATATTAAAAGACATAGGTCTATCCCAGAGGCATTGCTTTTTTCTAATTCAGAATGACTACCTAATAAGGTAACACTGACCACAATCGATAAACACGTGGTGGTCCTTTTTAATCCCTGCACAGAGAAAGGACCGAATGAGAGCTTGAGACCAACATTTACTGGGTAACCCTAACTTTTGTCTTGAGGGACAGATAATTAATAAACAATGGGCTGCTCCATTGGCTGGTCTTGACTTAGCAGACTTTATAATCAATGATAGGGTGGTTCTCCCATCCAGGTGTGAGGATATGAATTTTTACAAAAACTTACAGCTTACTAAGCTAGTGGGGAGGGTGCTGAGAGGACCTGGGGATCCCCAGAAAAATCTGTTTACCTGGGAAAAGTCAAAGGAGGTAAACTATACACTTAACCCTCTTTCACAAGTTTATAGGGTGCTTTTAGACTTTGTGAGTCCTGATTCCCTGGTACAGACTCAATACTGGGATAAGAGTATAGATCCTCTGAGGTGATTGGAAAGATATATGGAAGAGTTGTAAATATATACCTATACCCAGATATAAGATTTTGCAGTTTTTTATTTCTTCCAATATATATTACACTCCTGTTAAACTATGTGCTCGACGCCTTAGACAGACAGACCTGTGTTTTAGATGTGGTACGAAACCAGGGGACATCCTACATGTGATGTGGGATTGTTCCAAAATACAACCCTTGTGGGTTAATATCAAACAAAACATGGACCCCATACTTAACTGCTCAGAGTTTATATTGCCAAGGATTTGTGTTTTGGGTGACATGACCCAGGTTTCAGGGGCCACGGTTAAATATCATCTTTCTTTAATGTCTGCCCTAGTCAAATCCTTTGTTTTAAAGCATTGGAAAAGTGACCTCACTTATACTTATGACCAGTGGGTGAGAGATCTTATGAGGGTACTGGAAAGAATTAAGAGACAAATGCTCATAGAGGGTAAGAAAGGGCTATATAGTAAAAAGTGGATGGTTATGGAGGCAGTCTATTCAATACAAGTTGAAAGTGTGTCGAATGCAGGTCTGTCTGTCTGGTTGCGATTAGCTGAGGACTAACAGTTGGAATATAAACGTACTTTTACATGGAAAGTCTTTTTTTTGTGTGTGTTTTTATTTTTGTGAAATGGTACTAATACTCTCAAATGCTTTCATAGTAGGTTGATACTACAGGAATACAATGATCTGCCAAATGTCAGAGGGTGGGGGGACTCTCTCTCTTTTCCAGGGACACAGATGCATGCTTCTCCTATGTTTCGTTACTAGTCAGGGGGATAGCTTAACAAGCTTCATGGGGGGGGGCAATTAACTGATTACTGTTGCTTCTTATTACAGAGGTTTAGTTGCCTACCTCAGGCTATAACTAAATAAGGAAATGTAATATGTAAGGACGGAGGGCACATTGCAGTTGTGTATGTACATAGTTTTTCTTGTACATAGTGACCACAGCCAGTTTGGGGTTGTGGACCCAGGGTTGACACCTGGGGTATATGTATGTTTGTCTCCACTACTATCAAACTTAATAAAGATGACTGTAAACAAAAAAAATGTATATACACTAGAAAGGTTCTGATTAAAATATGAACAGGTGAAAACTGCACCACTCTGGACTCCATTTTTGGTCATCCCCCTCACTAAACCTACTATTAAAGTCATTACTGTACCTTTTAGGAGTGAGGGGGTGAGCACAGCGAACATCCAGTACTGGTTAAAACAGCGCTGTGACATACTAGAAGCCCCTCACCCAATTTTGGACAAGGATTTGGTTTGGACTGGAGGCTGGAAGGTTAAGGTCCAACTAAAACACTCTGACAAAGGTATTTCTCACCTACCAGGAAGCTTCTTCATTTGCAGGAACTGTGGGCTATGTTTTTACCCTGGGCAGCCTCAAACATGCCACAAGTGTGGCTCGAGGACACATCTTAACAACACTTGTGACAAGCCGTGGTGTAATCTTTGTCTAACTTATGGACACATTAGTTTAGGATGCCCAAACCCTTTGAGATGCATTCTTTGTGACGAGACATTCTTATCAGCAATGTCCTTTGGCAGACCATAATAGGTTGGATTGGTCCCCTCAAGACCAGGTTGCCCTCATCATGGAATCTCAGGTAAAGGCTTTACAGAGGAGAGAGGCCACTTCCACAACAACTGTGGCCCGTGCTCCCCAGCCAGTTGTGACACCTGTTCACTCAGAGGGTTTAAACACCGTGCCCACTTCTCCCCCCATCTTGTGCCCTAGAGAATCCAGAGGAAGAGCATCCAGTTCAAAACCCTGAACCTATCCCCCAGAACACTGACCGTATCCCTACTCCTATGCCCCCCCTTCACAAAATGCAGAACTTTTTGTCACTGGCCCTACCTCTCATTGGAGCGAGAGAAAGGGGAATCGGGTAGTTATTCCTTTAAGAAACCAGTGCTTACAAAGAATAGGTATCAGGCTTTGACCAAACGAAGGTAATGGGGGGATACTGAGGAGGATGACAGGGATTCCAACTCTGCTCTGGCTTCTTCTTCTAAAATGGATTACTCCTCTGGATCACAACATGATCTCCCTCTGCCTAGGAGGAAATCAGGAGAGTCACCCCCAGTTACTTGAATATGTGGGCATTTTCTCTTACTTTTTTTTGGTTATTATGACTATTCCTGCCATTACTATTCACTGCATCACTTTAAATGTCTGCAGCATAAAATCCTTTTGTAAACAGGTGTCTACTTTGCAGTTTTTTCAGATTTGCACCAGGATATTTTTCTTATACAAGATGCCAGATTAAAATCAAGGTGTGAGCTTTCTCAAGTGAAGTCTCATTGGTTCAAAGATGCTTCATTCTGGTCACATGGAGAAGACACTTACAATGGTGTTGGGATTTTATTTTCTAATTTTCAGTTTCAAGTGTCTAGAATAGTAGACATGTTCCCAGGTAAAGCCCTTTTGGTAGACTGTACATATAAAACAATGAGGTTGAGAATTGTAAACGTTTATGCTCCAGAGTATTGCTTCTAGGACAAATAAGTTTAAGCAGCTACAGCCTTTTTTTTTTACGAATAGATATGTTCTTTTGGGGGGGATTTCAACTGCAGTTTGGCAGTGACAGATGGGGGGACTTCAAAGAAGGTGTTTGGAGACATGGTTACATTAAACACAGTCATAAAAGCTGCATCTCTTATGGAAGGTTACTGTGTAGAACATAAATGTGGAGCAAAAATGCATCATAGGTGCAGGCACGCTACTCGTATAAATAATATTTTTTATCCCAGAATATTACTGTACAACAAGCTGCAGTGCTTCCCTGTGAGACCTCGTATAATCTCGCTGACTCCCTCATATGTTTATTATCTTCTGGCTCTTACCCACAGAAACCCCATTCTAGATGGAAATAGTTCTTTATTAACTGACCCGAGGGTGTCTGGATCCTGTCAGGAACTCTTCCGAACCAGACTCTCAGTCTTTGATGCATATTCTTCTCCTTTGCAAAGATGGATGGATACAAAGGCTGATTTAAAATACTTTTTTATTCAACAGGCTATGAATAGCTCTTTAAACACATATTTTAGGTATCTGACCCTAAGGCAGAAATTAATGGACACGAGCTCTAGGGCATATGAATCTCATGCAGATTCTTCAGCGCAGATTAGGGCACTGAAAACTGAGATGGAACAGTACCAATAAAATAAGGCTCTCTCTCTAAAGTTGGAAGCCCAGTATGGCACTCAAGGAACCAAGCCTTCTTTGGATATTGTTAAAAGTTGTACAGACAGAGTCTCGGCTACACATATTGACTCCCTTAAGCACCCAGAAACAATGTATTTGCACTTTTCATTGACAGACATGAAACAGATTGCCCAAATGTATTTGGAAGGGTCATTTAGCTCCCCTTCTTCTGCATCATCACATTCTACCTTTCTTGATGACATCCAGGTCCTGGAAGTTCCCATAGAGCACCTATATTTTCTTACTACCCCTGTTTCTCTTGAGGAAACTAGACAAGTTATTCAGCGACAGAAGAAGCTTACATCTTCAGGGTGGGACGGACTCACTGCAGAGTTGTACCAAACTTATATAAATTTTTTCACCCCCTTCTTGACCTTAGTCTTTAATCATATTTTGGCCACAAATTCTGTCCCAAAGCACTTTTTGAATGCTATTGTGATTTTACTTTTTAAAAAAGGAGAGTGGACAGATATATATAAATTGTAGACGTCTCAGTTTATTAAATGTGGATTATAAGAGTTTTAGTTCTATTTTAGTAAATAGACTAACTCCCATAGCAGTGCAGGTGATTACAGAAGTTCAAACCTGTGCAGTACCACATAGATCTATTTTTCATAATTTGATTTTACTCAGAGATCTCCTAGCAACTAGTTCAGAAAACACGCCGGTCACTCTGATCTCACTCGATCAGGAGAAATCATTCAGTTGGGTGGATCATAATTATATGTTTGCAACCCTTTTACCTTATCATATATCAAAACAATTCATGTCCTGGAATCAATTGCTGTATAATACAGTTGGATTCAGCCCTACATTATTGGTTCCCCGAGTACCCCTTTTCTTGGCAGTAAAGGTGTTCATCAAGGGTATCCATTAAGTTCCCTTCTTTATGTTGTCAAATTGACCCTTTCTTTAAAAAATAATTACAACGCCCAACTATTCCTAGGATAAACCTCCCTATGGGCCTTACTGCCCCGGTGATCTGTGCTTATGCGGATGGCCTCTGCATTTGCACTATGCCAGCAGTTCTAGATACAGATTTGACGGATGTTATTTCAGACTTTGAACATGCATCCGAGTCTAGATTAAATTCTGATAAGTCATGTTATTCATTTCCCACCTTCCTTTTCAGTTCCTAGTATTACAGTTGCTACCATTCCAGTGGCCACTTCACCCATTAAAATTTTGGGTTTATATTATGGAAGTTCAAATAATGCTCTTCATAACCAGACCAAGACTGCAGACAGAGCTTTTACATTAGTGAATTCCTCAAAAAGCCATATAATAGGTAAAAGGAAACAGATGTATTTATTAAAAACTTTGCTTCTTCCCCTTTTTTTACATTTAGCAGCCATTTTTCTTCTGTTTTCCTTGGAGGCAAGGGTACTTAATATCTTTTCCCAAGGATTCTGAGGGAGTCACTTGAATCTGGTTAGGTGAGTGTTTACATACCTAGATTATTGTCATGGGGCAGTATGTGTGTTAAACCCAATAGTGTTTTTCACAGTTTTTTTGTGATATGTAATATAGCCCTGTTGTTGCAGCTGAACTTTCCTGTGTGGTTTTCCTTTTTCTATACTTCATTATCCTCTTTATTATGAATTTGGTAACATCCTCCTTTTAAAATTCCTAGGAATTTTAGGAAATTAGGAATTCATCTCTTTTTAGTCCTAGGTTTTCTTAAATTACATCAGTGGAATATATTGTACACTGATGTATGGTCCTCTTCTAGAAAACAGTTATATCAGACCATTTTAGGTATCGCCTTCTCAGATACCCCCCTCTGTTTTGACTTACAGGGTAGACAATTATACCCAGGGACAATTTTTTTACAATTAACGGATCCTAGGATTCCGATACATTTTTGGGATGTTTCCTGGCTCTCTTGCCATGGGCAATTGGGTGTAAGCAACACATTAAAACATAAATCAACTGATGAAACAATATGCCCTTGAGCCTCATGCATGAAGGTTTTGGAAACTATGACCCATTCCTTTATAGACTGTCAATATAGCCAAGTTTTATGAAAACATCTCTTTCATAAATGGAAGGATAAGCACATCACAGATATCACTTATGAAATTCTGCTTTACAGAATATATCCTCCCATTCTTTAAAAATACCACTTTAGCACTTTAAGATTGCTGTTTGCTTTATGTAGATATTACTTGTGGCAGGCTAGGTGCACTTTTCTTATGCAAGAACAATGTTATACGGCAACACAAGTTTTAACTCAGATTTTGAATAAACTACAACTTTTATATGCTTCAGAAAGACAGTCATTGCCTTCAGCACTATTTAATAACTTGTGGAGAAACTGTGACTGGATGATAGATAATGTAACTTGATATTTAAAATTCCTGCTATGTCTTGCTGTTAATTTATTATATTGTATAACGATGTATTATTATTTGTTTTCTTTGTTGCTGTCTGGATTTTTTCCTGATTTGTTATAATTTATTTTCTTTGTATGACTTTGATTTAGTTTTTCCTTTAATAAAAAATTCCCCTACTCTTTTCGAGAAGTGCCATGGAATCTTTAACATCCACCTGAACTACCACCAGAACAGGCAGATGGGACCTTGGTTTAACATTTTATCCAAAAGATGGCACCTCAGGAATGCAGCACCCCCCCCATGCTGCACTTTAGTGTCAGTATTGGGATTTAACCCAAGTGCCTGGTGTGGGGACAGAACCCATAACCTTCTAACCTCCCAGCCTCAGAGGCGAGTGTGCTACCTGCTGAGCCACTGATGTGATACTGTGATACAGATATATATATATATATATATGTATATATATATATATATATATATATATATATATATATATATGTGTGTGTATATATATATATGTATATATATATGTGTGTGTATATATGTATATGTGTGTATATATGTATGTATATATATACACACACACACACACACATATATATATATATATATATGTTCTTTGCAAAAAAAACTGTGCTAATGCAACATTTAGAGTTGAGGCTACAGCATCAAAAGTAGGGAAATGTAGCTTTAGGGTTTCCAACCCTAAAACCCCAATGCCACCCCTAAAGCAAATTGGGGCATAGTCTTCCTAGTGGTTCTCAGTCCTAAAGCTCACCTGATTCTGTACACTCCAGAAATATACACACCTAATGGGGTGAGGTTTAGGGTTGACAACCCCTAGAAAGATTCTGCCCCTGATTTGCTTTAGGGGTGGCATTGAGGTTTTAGGGTAGGAAACCCTGAAGACACATTTCCCTACATTTGATGCTGTAACCTCAACCCTAAATGTTGCATTAATGCAATTGTTTGCAAAGAATGTCCTTACTCTTTGAGATAGTGTAAGGGTATCCTTATTTTCCTGTTGAAGCACAGGGCCTTCCAGGCCTTGGCTCCAATGCATCTGTACTTTCTGAGATAGTGTAATTGTATCCATATTTCTCTGATGGGCCTGCACTCCTATCCCT
The DNA here is from genome assembly GCA_016271365.2 of Neoceratodus forsteri. Classification (NCBI taxonomy): domain Eukaryota; kingdom Metazoa; phylum Chordata; order Ceratodontiformes; family Ceratodontidae; genus Neoceratodus; species Neoceratodus forsteri. The sequence goes on along the minus strand of CM057450.1, from coordinate 1,664,433,257 downwards.
CCATAGATGAATATATATCTATATCAGGAAGCACAAGGCCTTCCAGGCCCTGTGCTTCCATTTGTAGGACAACAGCAACCAAATTGTCAATATAGCCTTCCTATTACCCCACCTCATCAACCCGGTAGTAAAAATTATGAAATCCCCACCAAAGCATCATTCCACACCAGGGGTACGAAAAGACACTTTAGACAAGATTTGGAAAATGTCAGTTGTCACATTTATGAGGTGGTATAAAGAAATGGCTATGTTGATAATTTGGAATTAAAATATTGAAAATTGCTGAAGTTACCGGTGAGTGTAGCAAAATGTCAATGAATGTGCAGAACTTTCACATTTTAGCATATTCTGACCACTAGTTTTCAACATACCCTTCTTATTATCTCACCTCATGAACCAGTATGGTGAAAATTTTGAAATCCTGCCTGAAAGGTGATTTCACCAACTGACTGGAAAATTGCCTTTTGGGCAGGATTTTTGAAATGATACCAATATTGTTTATGAGGAGGGGTCCCAAAAAGGGTGTGTTACAAATTTGATTTCAAAATATGCAAAAATGGCAAAGTTATGCACCAAAGTTGATAACCTCATTGAAATACATTGAATTGCACTTAGCTTAGTTTTTTATATTGCAATCGGTAGCTTCAGCAGCAAGACATGTCTCTGAGCAAAGACTGGATCTTCACCATGGTATCTGTTCAGGTGAGTAATGGTCTCTGCGGGTGTGGGGTGGTGGGTGATGATTGTGAGGTGGGGGTGTTGGGGGTTGAATTGGCAAGGGACTTTTTTTACAGGTTAAAAAAACCATAGAGGGACCATTTTCTTTATTACAGTGGAAAAAAAGAAGCAAGACAGGGTTGGGGAAACTGAAAAAAAGTAGGGGGACAGAGATCTGAAGGTGGGGGGTGGGTGTCACTAGACACCAGGGAAATAAAGCTCACACAGGGAACAGTGATCAGAGGGGTGGGTGTCACTAGACACCAGTGAAAACCCAATATATGAAAGGAGATGGGGATTGCATGGTGGGGGTGCCACTAAACACCAGGGAAACTGAAAAAACAAGGGGGACAGGGAACAGAGTGTGGGCGATGCCACTAGACACCAAGGAAATTCTAAGAACAACAGAGATGGGGATCAGATGGAGGGGTTGCAACTAGATACCAAGACAAATGATTTTTTCAAGGGGAATGAGATGGGGACACCACTAGACACCAGTGTAAGTTATTATGATGATAAAGGGACAGGGATTGGAGTGTGGGGGGTGCCATTACACACCAGGAAAAATTATCAAACCAAGGGGGAAGGATTGGAGGGCAGGGGATACCACTACACAGAGGGGAAGACAGTTTTCCCTCAAGAAAAAGAATCCTTTTTTGTCACTTGTGATATGAAATAATAGTCTTTTTTCATATCACATGATACAAAAAAGGATTTATAAACATCAAAAACAATAGTTGAGTGGCATTAGAGGAACACATAAGTGCAAAATGCAGCTAAGGGGGTCCCAATATGCAAGCTACTTGTGTTGGTAGCTCACTATATCAGTTACATGCTTTTTCAATGTTACATTTTTTGGGAAAACACAGAATAAAATGGCAGCCAAATGAAAAAAGATTTCCCTGAAACAAAAAAGGATGACCTCAATATGAACAAGGAATTATTTTTTCATTTCATACAGATATTTTGAGATGCTTACTGAGCATGCTCAGAACCAGTTTACAGAAATTTTAAAATTAACTAACTTTGGAACTTATTAATATTTTTTCACCAAACAAGCAAAAGGCACATCTGTGTGTTAGCCCCTTTCTGTCCTGAAAATTTCAGAACACAATTCCAAACCTTCTAGGCAGTACACAAATTCAAAGAAAATCCCTTTCAAACTAATGGGGAAAAAATACAAAAAATCACTTTTTTCACTATCCAGATCTCAGAAACCACACATCCGACAAGAACAAAACTTGGCACATCCAGAGCACTACTATGGGATACTGAACATGCAAAATATTATGCAAATCCATTGGATGATTGCAAAGATATCAAAGTGCAAACTTTCAGCTTTAATATAGAAACCCCAGTTCAACACTATAGTGGTGCAACTGTGCCACTATAATAAATATATAGGATTAGGGGAAATGTGTTTCCTAATTAAAAAAAAAAACAGCAGTAATCATTAAGCATACCCTTAATACCAATAATTTTCTGTAGTCCCTAATAAATTAAAAAAAAAATGTTTACATATCATTTCAATTTTTACAAGCAAGGCAAGATAAGCTGAGCAATGTGAAGTTTGAATGTAAGATGACAGTCTAGGAGGAGGTCAAAGTATTTGAACTCATAGACTCTCTCAATTTGATTGCCATCATTGTCTCTAAGGGTGAAATCAAAAGCTGAAATTTTTCTGGTCCTTAACAAACCATTGACATGTTTTTTTAGATTTTAGGACTAATCCACTGGAGGAGAACCAGGTGTGGAGCCTGTAGAAATCCTGCAGTAGTTTATCAAGGAATGTAGAGGGATTCTTATCTTTTCAGAAAAGTGCTGCTTCATCTGTGTAAAGGATGAGCTCTGTGTGCCTGCATATGTCTGGGAGGGAGCTGACCATGAGGGAGAAGAGGAGGGGTCCCAGGATAGAGCCCTGGGGAACAACATATTTGATGGGGCAGATACAAGATAATGCACCTTCGATCACATCCTTGTGAGATGTATGGCAGAGGTAGCTGGAGAATCTGTTGACAACATCTCCTGAATAACTGAGGTGGGAGAGGGTGTTGAAATTTAAGTTGTTATCCCATAAAGCTGTTTTCATAGAATCACCAGATATCACATCCTGCTCGATAATGTCCAGCTCATTCTTGTCTGGGTTAAAAGTTCAAATGCGTTTGGAAAGTCTTGAACATTATTGTCCATATTCAAAAGTTGGTCAGTTTCTGTAATATGTCCCATTGTGAATGTAGTTTCCTTATTTGTATTCTGGGTCTCAAGAGGAAATACATTATAAGAACCACCCGGCCATTTCCCCAACATCCAACAGAAAAACCTCGACTGCAGAGGGTAATTAGTCCAGGAGGTTGGCAGGTGGTTAGGAGGGGCAAATCAGGTGCCCCATCACTCTCTGCTGTCCAACATATTACCTCCAAAAACCATATAAACACTACAAACAGGTATCTGCCTCTATCTCTGAAATCAAACAAAGAGGCAGAAGACACTGCAGAGCAGGACACTGCAGCACAAGAGCTAGCACAACAAAACTCACCCAAATCAGGAACCAAAACAAAAAAAGCAAAAAGGAAATCCAAAAAACTTCTGATCATAGGAGACTCCATGATTCGGGGAGTTGATACCCATCTCCAGCCAGGGGTAATGGTCAGATGTCGCCCAGGTACATCAGCATGGAGAGACACTGACCGCATTGCTAAAATTGTTCACAAAGCAGGAGAAAACATTGATGTCCTAGTACACATAGGGACTAATGATCTCGCCAGCCGGTCAGTTGTGGAGACCAAGGAACACCTGACCAGGCTGGGTGACAAACTATCATCTATTTCGTCCGGCATCTCCTTCTCTGAGATCCTGCCAGTCTGGGAGAGGGGAGCAGATGGACGGAAGGTCAGAGAAGGGGAGATAGGGGAGCTAAACATGTGGCTCAAGGCTGGTGCCAGGAAAAACGACACAGATTTGTAGGGAACTGGCAACAGTTCTGGGAGCGAAAGTTCTTTAAATTTGATGGACTGCATCTGACTAAGGAGGGAGTCAGTGCATTGGGGCAGAAGTTTAACATCTTTGCAGAATATTTAAACTAGCAAATGGGAGAGGGTACCTCCTATCGTCAATGGAAGAACACCTCCCCCTCAACTAGAGGTCAAACAGGATTCAGCATGTTTGCAGTTCATTTGCATCACCAGGTAAGAAAAAAGGTTTGTCTCCCCATACAACGCACAGGGGTAATGCCAAACTTCACCCAACAACTAACACACCAAAATCTGGCCAATGGAAAATCATGTACACAAATGCTCACAGCCTGGGAAATAAGATCCCGACCTGCAGGCAATAATGTCAGAGGCTAAACTGGACATAGTAGCAATTAGTGAGATGTGGTTTACCAGTAACCACACTTGGGAGACTTCAGTACCTGGCTATGTATTGTTCAGAAGAGACCGAGGTGCAAAAAGGGGGGGAGGAGTGGCCCTGTATGTCAATGAAAATATCAAAGCTACAGAAATTCAGAATACACATAAGGAGCCAGAAAGAACTGTGGGTCACCCTGGAAACAGGAAATGGGACAGCCATAAGAACTGGGGTTGTCTACAGGCCCCCATACCAGGAAGAGGACATAGACACATTACTGTTAGAAGATATACAAAACATGACAGCTAAAGGGGAGGTTCTGATAATGGGAGACTTCAACATGCCGGATACAGATTGGTCAATACCAGCAGGAACATCTGCCAGAACTAGACACATAGTGGATTCCCTGCAGGGGAGGGCCTCAAACAACTGGTACAGCAACCCACAAGAGACAGGGCTATTCTAGATCTAGTACTGACTAACAGGGAAGGGATCACAGATCTCCAGGTAGAAGGTCACCTGGGGCCAGTGACCATTACATGGTATGGTTCAATTTGGCTGCTATATCTAAATCATCCCATTCCAAGGCAAAAATATGGGACTTCAGAGGAGCTGACTTTGATAAGATGGCCAACAGAGTTAAGCTAACCCTGGCAAAAAGAAACACAGGTGAGGGGGTACAGGCAAAGTGGGCAAGCATTAAGGATGCAATACTTGAAGCAACATCCCATTGTGTTAGACAGAAAAGGAAGTGTAAAAGAAGAAGGAAACCCTGGTTCTCAAACACAGTAGCAGAAAAGGTCAGAGCCAAAAGGCTGGCCTTCAGGAAATATAAGGGAACACAGCGGGATGAAGATAGGGAGGCATACCAAACTGCCCTAAGGGAAGCAGGTAAGGCAGTAAGGCAGGCAAAGTCCCAAACTGAGGAAACACTAGCACGAACAGTAAAAGAAGGTGACAAGACTTTCTATAGATACATTAGTGAAAGGAGAAAGTCCAGAGGGGTATTGCTAAGCTTAATGGAGAAAAGGGAGCATGTGAGGAGGAGGACCCTGTAAAGGCATATATCCTAAATAGATACTTTTGCTCAGTATTTACTGAAGAGAGGTAGGGCAGGGCCCACAGCTCAGCATCATGGACACAGGGGGAGGGAGGTGAGCACTACTCCTTCACAAAGGAAGGGTCCTACAAGAGCTTGCTAAGCTCAGAAGTGGATAAGGCAATGGGACCTGATGGCATACATCCCAGGGTACTTAAGGAGCTAAAGGTGGAACTAGCAGAGCCATTAGCAGAACTGTTTGGTGAGTCTCTGAGCACAGGAGAGGTCCCAGAAGACTGGAGAAGGGCTCATGTGATCCCACTCCACAAGAGTGGTAGCAGGGAGGAGGCAGAGAACTACAGACCAGTCAGTCTTACCTCAGTAGTAGGCAAGATTATGGAGGCACTCCTTAAGGAAAGGATAGTGCAACACCTGGAATCCATAGGGGCACAGGATCCAAGACAGCATGGGTTTACAAAAGGAAGGTCCTGTCAAACTAATCTCATAGATTTCTTTGACTGGGTAACCAGAGTGGTGGACCAAGGGGAGCAGTTGATGTCGCCTACCTTGACTTCAGCAAAGCTTTTGACACTGTTTCACATAGAAGATTGATAAATAAGCTGGGTAGGCTCGGGGTGGGTCCGAAGTTGGTCAACTGGGTGGTAAACTGGTTGACGGGCAGAAAACAGAGAGTGGTGGTAAATGGTATACAGTCAGAAGAGATGCAAGTCACAAGTGGGGTACCTCAGGGATCAGTCCTGGGGCCAGTCCTCTTCAACATCTTCATTAGAGACATTGCAGATGGACTAGAGGGTAAGGCTTGTCTGTTTGCAGATGACACCAAGATCTGCAACAGAGTAGATGATCCAGATGGGGTGGGCAGAATGAGAAGAGATCTGGATAAACTAGCAAAATGGTCAGAAGAGTGGCAACTAGGATTTAATGCAAAGAAGTGTAAAATCATGCACATAGGGAAGAGAAACCCTGAAGCCACCTATAGGCTGGGAGGGGAGTTGCTGGCAGTCACAAAGGAAGAAAGAGACTTGGGCATCATCATCACTGATGACCTGAAATCATCCAAGCAGACCTCTAAAGCAGTAGGTAAGGCTAGGGGTGTTAGGGTGTATTAGTAGGGGTATCACAAGTCGTAAGAGGGAGGTAATAATCCTCTTTACAAGACACTGGTTAGGCCCCATCTGGAGTACTGCGTGCAGTATTGGAGGCCACACCTTCACAAGGACATTAACCAAATTGAGGCAGTCCAGAGAAGGGCAACCAAAATGGTGCAGGGACTGCATCAGAAAACATATGAGGACAGATTAACAGAGCTCAATATGTATACCCTAGAGCAAAGGAGGGAGAGAGGTGATATGATGGAGGCATTTAAACACCTTAAGGGCATTAACAAAGTGAAAGAGTCTAACATGTTTAAATATAAGAAAAATAGCAGGACAAGAGGACACAGCATGAGATTAGAGGGGGGCCGATTAAGGGGGAATGTGAGGAAATTATTTTTCACAGAAAGGGTGGTGGATGCATGGAATGGCTTATCACAAGAAGTGGTGGCTAAGAATACAGTGCAGGGCTTCAAACAGGCATGGGATAGGCATAAGGGAGCAATACAAATGACTATGAATAGATAGGCCACTGACAGAGCAAAGGCCGATGGCACATTTATAAGGTAGAAAAAGAAATGGGCAGACTGGATGGGCCTTGCGGTCCTTATCTGCCGTCAACTTCTATGTTTCTATGTAAGTTTAATTTTTCGTATAAGTTTGAAGGTGTCTACCTTCAAATTAAAAGTATCTGTGTTTCCAAAGGGAATGAATGACAACCCCTGTTTCAATACTCTCTTCTGGTCATTAGTAAGTTTGATGTCAGTTAAATAATTGATTTGTCTTACTTCTCAATGTTCTCTGGCTTGACTGTACTGTGGTGCTTTTCCCTTCTATCACTTCAAGTTTGTTTCTTATAGCAGTTTTTGGTGGTTTTGTTTGTTTCAACTTCACAGCCTTTCTAAAAAAAAAACCTTAGGAAATGAAATGGTTGGTTGTTGGCATGAAAAGTCAGATTACATCACTACCACTTAACTAGGTGATTCCTTAATATTGACAGATTTTGAGCAGTTTGTGTTTTGATATTTTTTACCTGTCTGCCAGTTTTTTGCCTGTGAGTGGGAACAAGAGCATCCTCTGCTTTATGATTTCTCTCTCCTCTCCCGAGGAAAAATTTAATTCTTTTCTAAGTCCTCTGAACCTTTCATGAGCTTGGGTCTTTTTCTATCAATTAATTCCTTCTCATACTTGTTTGTTTTAGATGTGTAAGCCTTGTTAAAACAATTAAAGTCTAGCTTACCTTTCAATGCCATAAGCTGATTCTGAATGTCCCAGATCTCCATATGTGCTGCTGCTTGGCATGTTGTGCCCCTTTTAGTCAATGCCTTTTGTTCATTGTTTTGTTCATGCAGTCTGTGAGAGCTTCCTTCCAGTCTAGTTTTAGTTCATCATCATCAAAACCAAACAATGGTGTTTTATCAATCTGGAGGCCTATAGTGGACCACCCCTGTTCCAGATAATATTCAAGTATAACCTTGTTGTAATAGTGATTCAGCTCCATAATATGAGTTTCTTTCCAGTTTATTAAATAATTCCTAGAGGTCCTCAGTTGCTGTATTTGGTTCTCTTCCTCAAAAAGGGTGTGCTTAACTTGTTCCCTCCAGCAGCTAATTGCCTTGATGTCCTCAAAACACTCAAAATCTGTACCTGTTGCTTTTTCCTCAGTATAAGCGGCAGCAATGGCATGTGTCTCAAATCATTAATACTTGTTAGAAATGAAAGAAAATGAGCCCGTCTCTACATGGTGCAGACTTGCTGTGGTTTACAATGAAGATGTCATCAATAAAGGCTAGTCAAAATCCTTCCTCCCCAAATGCTGACTGGCCTCCTGGCTCATACCAATACTGGCTAAAGCAAAGCACAAACCAAAAAAACTGCACACTCCAGGAATGGGAGGCAGTGCAGGGCAAGGCAGCCAGCTTACTAGATACAAAATACAAAAGAACTCCATACTCGCAGGTTTAGACATTAATGAAACATAGCAAACCAGTAATGGTAGATTTATTGAAAGCAGCTTGAGAAACACCCAATGTGCCATTACCCCAGTGCTTCAACCCAATCCGGGTCTTCCTCGGGGGGTGGGTCTAAACATCACAGGGAATTCATGCTTTTAGACCCTGTGCTTAAAGTAATATACAATCAATAGTGTAGAAACAGCATATAATACTTTAAATAGTAAGGTCTCATTACTTGCTTCATATAGGACTTTCTGGGTGAAGCAGAATGCATTGAGCCCTTTGGGCCTTACACAAATCTAAAAATTATCAGGTAAATCTGAAGAGCTGGGGGTACAAAGAGATGATAAGGAAATGGGGCAAGTGCACCTATTCTTTAAATACACTGCACTGTGATTGGTTGTAATGATAGGGAAGTCAGGGAAACTGTACTTCATGGGGACTTTGCAAAGATTCCCTAACTTTGTGAAGCAGGCCTTTGTGAAGAAATGAATGGGCCCATTCATTTCAATGATTTGATTTATTTTAGTCAGAATTTTTTTGTGTTTGACTATTTTTACCTAATTTTCTGTTGAGTACCTTTTTACCCTGACATAGAAACATAGACTTTGATGGCAGATAAGGACCACTTGGCCCACCCAGTCTGCCCATTTCCCTTCCTATTGCATAAGCTGCAGATTATAGTTAACCAACAGCCTACTTCCTGCAACCCCCCACCACAATTGCCTTATGTATGTCCCATGCATGTTTGAATTCCCCCACTGTTTTAGACCCAACAACCTCCCCAGAAAGGTGGTTCCATGCATCCACCACTCTCTCCGTGAAAAAAAAATTCCTCACATTACCCCTGAGCTGCCACCCCATCTTTAAATTGTGCCCCCTTGTTCTTACACTTTTTTTTTTCTGAAAGATGCTACCCTCCTGGACTTTGTTGATTCCCTTGAGGTACACGAAAGTTTCTATCATGTCCCCCCGTCCCTCCTTTCATCAAATGTATACATATTAAGCTCTCTCAGTCTCTCTTCAAATGGTTTCTGATGCAGACCCTGCACCATTTTAGTTACTCTCCTCTGGACTGCTTCCATCCTGTCTATGTCCTTGCATAGATGGGGTCTCCAAAACTGCACACAGTATTCCAGATGGGGTCTCGCCAACTGTCTGTACAGAGGGATAACCACTTCCCTTTTTCTACTTGTGATGTCCCTTCCTATGCATCCCAGTATCCCCCTGGCTCTCCTTACTGAATTCTCACACTGCTTACCCACCTTTAGGTCATCCAATATGACAACCCCCAAGTCCCTTTCCATTTTTGTTGTTGTTAGTACTTCCTCTGCTATTGTGTACTCCTCTCCTGGGTTTTTGTTTCCCAGGTGCATTACTTTGCACTTCTTTGTGTTGAATCTAAGTTGCCATATGTCTGACCATTCCTGCAACCTTGCCAAGTCCCTTCTCATCCCTTCTATCCCCCCTTGTGTATCAACTCTGTTACAGATCTTTGTGTCACCTGCAAATTGGCATACTTTTCCCTCCAGACCCTCTGCAATGTCACCTATAAAGATGTTAAAGAGGACTGGACCCAGTACTGAGCCCTGAGGTACTCCACTAGTAACCCCCCTTTCTTCGGAATGTGTTCCATTCACTATTACCTTCTGTGTCCTGTTGTGCAGCCAGTTTGCTACCCAGACTACCACCTTGGAACCCACTCCCAGGCTGGCAAACTTAATTATTAGTCTTTTGTGCAGGACTGTGTCAAATGCCTTGCTAAAGTCTAGGTAGGCCATATCCACAGCCCCTCCCTGGTCTATTACTTTGGTCACCCAGTCAAAGAAATCAATTAGAATAATCTGACATGACCTTCCTGCTGTAAATCCATGCTGCGTTGGGTCCTGTGCCCTGCTGGCCTCTAGGTACTCAACAATTCTTTCTTTCAGAAGTGATTCCATCATTTTCCCTACCACTGAGGTCAAAGTTACAGGTCTGTAGTTTCCTGCTTCTGCCTTGCTCCCACTTTTGTGAAGGGGAATCACATCTGCCCTCCTCCAGTCCTCAGGTACCACCCCATCCTCCCATGATTTGTTAAAAAGTGTGGTCAGTGGTGTCACTAGGTCCTCCCTTAGTTCTTTTAGGATTCTGGCGTGAATCCCGTCAGGCCCCATTGCTTTGTTCACCTTGAGCTGTAGGAGTTCTTTCAGGACTCTTTCTTCTGTAAATGGACTGTAGTCAACCCCCCTACCCAGAGTACTTCTACTGTCTGGTTTAGGTAACTCCTCCTCATCATCTTTTGTGTATACTGAGCAAAAGTATTCATTCAGGATCTCTGCCTTTTCACTGTCTCCCTCTGCCCACCTCCCATCTCCTTTATTAATCTTCACTATTCCTCCCTTAACCTTTCTATGCTGCCTAATGTACCTATAAAAGGTTTTATCCCCCTTCTTAACCGAGTTGGCTATTTTTCCTCGGTATGGGCCTTTTGCTAATCTGACTGCCTCCCACTTCTTTCTGCTTTAATTGATACAGTTCCTGTCGTGCTCCTTCTATGATTCCTTATACTTTTTGAATGCAGACTTTTCTCCTTAACCTTCCTGCCACCTCTTTTGAAAACCATAGTGGTTTTTCACTCCGCTTGTTTTCTTTTATTTGTTTCACACAGAGCTTGTTGCCTCTATGATAGTAGTTTTGATTTTTCTCCATTGTTCTTCCACCCTCCTTTTGGCCATTTGCTAGTGCATTCTCAGGTATTCACCCATTTTGCCAAAGTCAGCCCTTCTAAAGTCCAGTATCCTCGTTCTTGTATGGCTTGTCTCCATGGTTGTGCTTATTGTGAAGCACACTGTGCAGTGGTCACTTGTTCCCAGATGTCTACTGACTTCTAAATTTGTGATCCTCTCTCCATTTGAGAGTACAGGTCTAGTATTGCTCCCTCCCGAGTGGGTTCCAACACTAGCTGTCTAAGGCCTGCCCCCTGCAGGGCATCGAGAATGACCCTGCTCTTGGATGTGGCTGCAGTACATGTCATTCAGTTAACATCTGGCATATTCAGGTCCCCCATCAACAGTATCTCCCCTTTTTCAGCCATTTTGAGATTGTCCTCTATCATTTTCTTGTCCATTTCCTCCCCTTGAGATGGGGGTCTGTATACAACCCCTGTGGGGACTGTAATGCCATTCCCAGTCTCCAAGGTGACCCAGAGTGCCTCTTGCCCCCCTTTACTTTTTAGCTATGTAGCTTTGATCCCTTCCCTTATGTATATATAGAGCTACTCCACCTCCTCTTTTACCCTCCCTGTCCCTTCTGTAGACTGTATACCCCGGTATGCTGACATCCCAATCATGGTTCTCTGTGTACCATGTTTCCGTGACTGCCACAATATCCAATTGTTCATCTTCCATCAGGGCTACTAGCTCAGGAAGCTTGTTTCCCAGACTACGGCATTGGTACTCATTGCCCTCCATTTAATGTTGGCTTTATCCTTTTTTCCCCCATCCCTGCTCTTATTGCCCTTGCCTATTGTTCCATTTACCCCTGTCCTGCCCTCTGTTGAGCTCTGTACCTCAGTGTTTACCTTACTACCTGCCATGTTTTGTGGGGGGGAGGCTTGAAATTTCTTGCCTCTTATTAGCACTTCCCCCCCTTGGCTAGTTTAAAAGCTTGCCAAGGAAGCATTTAAACCTGTAACTTAGGAGCTTGGTTCCCTTCATGGACAGATGCAGACCATCATGCCAGTATAGACCTTCATCTCTCCAGGTGTACCCCCAGTCCCCCATGAAGCCAAAGCCCTGTGCTCTGCACCAGTTTTGCAACCATTCATTAAACTGCATGGTGTGCAGTACCCTAGCCTCACCCCTGCCATGGACTGGCAGCACCTCTGAGAATGTAACCGTGCTTGCTACCTGTCTTAGGCCCCTCCCCAACTCCACAAATTCATCCTGCACTGCACTGATTCCATGCCTAGCTAGGTCATTTGTCCCAAGGTGGACAATGATATCTAGTTCCCTCTCCTGTGATGCTGCTTCTGCAATCCCAAGGATTCACTTCTTGTCCCTCCAAGCCATGGCACTAGGCAGGCACCTTACTTCCCTCTCCTCTCCCTTCCCCAGTTCTAGCCCCCTAACAATTAAGTCCCCTGTCAGAAGCTGTTTCCTTCCCCTGTGGTGTCCCTTGCCACCCTTTTGTGGGTCTCCCTTGTGGATGTCCTCAGCATTCTTCTTGGTCTCCACTGAGGGTGCCATCATAGAGGAACCTTGCTCTGCCAGACTGGCATATGATTTGTGTAGAGGTACAACAAGGGGGCTTCGCCTCTGTTCCACCACCCGCACCCTCCCAAAACCCACTTTGGTCCAACTGCTCTTCATATTTGGCAACCTCTGAGGTAGTGGTTGTGGCAGTGGTGCTCTTTGTGTGGGGAAGGCCTCCTTAGTCCTTGCCAGTTCAGCCTGGAGGTGGGCAATCTCCTCCCTCAGAGCTGACAGTTGCCTGCAAATAGGACAGCAATGCAGTTTCCAGAATGTCTCCTGGAAAATTGCTGCCCCACAACCAGTGTCTGTCACAAACCCTAAAGTTATCAACTTTCAATTCCCTTCAGAAATGGGTGCTTGCTATGTAACCTGTATAAGCAACAAACATATATTTTAGTGGGATTTAAAAGTGGACACCATAGGGTTCATGACAGTGTGAGTAAAAAAAGATGTTGGCAGAAAAAAAAGGCTGAAAAAAATAGACGCAAAAAGTTGTGACTGAAACAGACAAGCATTGGCCAATGCCAGTCCTGTTTGCCTTGCATTTGTTGTGTACTTGTTGGGCTTACAGAGTGCAGCAGTTAAAATTAAAAGAAACAAGTTTTAATACTAAAACTGTCATGCTTTGGAAATTAAGAGGTTTACATATAACTTTGTTGTTGTTGTGTTTTTTTTTTAGATTGTAACCTGAATTTTCAACATAATATTTTTATTACCCCACTGTGTGAACATAGCAGGTGTCAGCTAGCAAATCTTACTCAACATGATTTTGCAGAATGACTGCAAAATCACATTTTGTGGGGACTGAAAAATGATACCTGCCATATTTAGAAACAGGCTGAAAAAAAAGTCTGTTGAAAAATTGGCTATCAAATCTAAACTCTAAAAGGCGTCCCCATTCAGCCTCACATCAGCATCAAAACTTGTACACCGACATACTTGTAGACTTGAATTCTTTTTATAGTTTCCTTTAATTTCTCAGGCCATTTTTTACATAACAGGCCACCATTATTAATGCCTAATGCTTCACTGCTTCAGCTACCAGCTCTATCAGTGATAGTGATCTTAAAAAAACAAACATTTGTTAATGCCAAATGTTTGCTTGCTGGCATTAGCGGTGGAAGTGGAGGAGTTAGACAGATGCAGTATAGGAATGGCATTGAGGTATTGAACTGATGTCAACTCCACCCTCACTCTGCAGAGATGGGCAGGCATTGGGGTGTGCCTTTGGATCGTCGCCCATGACGCTCACGACATTTCACCTCACCCTACCCTTCAGACACTGACAAGGTGTGCCTTGGGGTGTTTGGACTTTACATTCACCTCATTCCATAAGAAAATATGCTGAAATGGGTGCAGTATAGGAGAATGGAGTGAACTTTGGGGGCAAAGGGTCCAAGGCGCACCTTGATGCCTGTCACTGGCTGCAAGGTGGGGGTGGAATGGCATGAGCATTACTGTCGACAATCCCAAGTCACACTCCTGATGCCTGTCAGTCCTTACAGGGTAGGGCATTATGGTTGAAAAACCTAACGCCCTGGGTGTTTCTTGGTATTTTTACTCCAAGTTTTTCACATGGTCTTTTTGTGACCCCACCACATGAACAGTGACACTATCAGTTCGTTAGGTGAAAGGTAATTTTGCACAGCGACTGCACCATTTGGTGCCACAGGTGCAAAAACACATTTTGAACAGGATGTGAAAAGTGACAAGTGTACTGTTCATGAGGAGGTGTAAAAAATGGTATTGTTGAAAATCTGGAGTGAAAATACTAAAAAACTAATTGAAATCCATGACGCGTAGAAACTCGCAACATCGCCCGTAATGCAATAGTTTGGGGATTTTTACAGCAGATTTTCAGCACAGGTATTTTGGGGCCTCTGCTCATGAACAGTGTCACTGTGAGTTTCGTAGTCTGTCCCGAACACTAATTTCCCACAGCGACCGCGTTATTCTGCGCCGGAAGTGTGAAAACACATTTCAGCCATGGTGTGAAAAATGACAGCTGTGCTGCTCATAAGGAGGTGTGGAAAAATGCCAGTGGTGAAAATCTGGACTGAAAATATTACAAATCTGTGAACTTACGAGGGTGTGTGGAAACTGCGCAATGCACGCTCATAACACAGTCATTTTATGGACCTTCGTCACCAAATTTTCAACATAGCCATTTTAAGACCTCTGCTCATGAACAGTGTCACTGTGATTTTCTTAATCTGTTCTGAACATTGATTTTGCACACCAACTGCGCCATTGTGTGCTACATGCACGAAAACACATTTTGGGTGAGATGTGAAAAATGACAGCTGTACTGCTCAAAAGGAGGTGTAGTAAAACAGTAATGTTGAAAATCTGGAGTGAAAATATTAAAAATTTACAAAGTTACGAGCATGCGTAGGAACTGCTAGCACATTGTAAAACAGTCATTTTGAAATTTTCACCAAATTTTCAACTTATAAGTTTTTGGGGCCTACCTCATGAACTGTAACACTGCTGTTTTGTTACTCAGTCCAAAAAGGTGGTTCCACACTGTGACTGCAAAATCACCTTTCGTGACCGAATAACAAAACGACAGTGACTGAGTTCATGAGGTGGGGCCCCAAGAACCCCATGTTGAAAATGTGGTGATAAAATTCCCAAAAATGACCGAGATAAGCACCAAAGTTGAAAAAAAACATTTATGCCATTATGCAGTTTACTGACAGTTCTTCAGTTCGCAGTCGGCTTTGAAAAGTGCAGACGTGTTCCCAGTCCACCGAAGATTGTCGCACTGGGCTCCAGAGGTAAGTATGGGGCCGGGTGTGTGTGTGGGATAGGTGTGCAGAGGGTGGGCACGGGTTGGGGAGGGGCAAGACAGTGAGCGAGGAGAGTTTTTCTTTTACAGGTGTTTAGCTTCTTTTTCAGGAAGATGGGCGGATTTTGCCACACTGGGGTGGGCTCCCAGTGTGGCAGCTGGAAGTTTTTTTGGGGGGGCAGTGAGCTGATGGGGATTGGGCATCCCTGTCAGCCATACGGACTTTGCCACATTGGGGTGGGCTCTGAGTGTGGCACCTGGAAGTCTGTGTGGGGCAGTGGGCCGATGGGATTGGGCACCCCTTCAGCCATATGGTGTGCGGGGGGGAGAGCATGAGCATGCTGGGGTGGGCTCCCAGTGTGCTACTTGGGTGTTTGTTGGGGGAGTAGAAAAAAAATGGAGCTGTCTATGACAGCTGTTCCCATGCAGTGCTGAGTGTAGGCACTTTGCATACTGCCAACGGCAGTATGTAAATTGGCTTCCGACAGCGGTATGCAAATTGCCTTCACATTACCACCACTGATTGTAGCGGTCTTTGGCTTTCAACTGTATGCTACTGCATCGGAACTGCTGTTATAGACAGCTGAGACATTTATTGGTGCGGTGAGGTCATGCCTGCAAGAAGGAGCAAGGCATTGGGAGCAGGGCATTGGAATCAGGGTGGCACACTTACGAAAATTCACATGGTGGCACTATGTTTCTTGCACATGTGTGCAAGCAAACATAAATCACTGGAGGGTGTTTAGAATGTCTTCATTGGCATGTACCAAGGTCATTTAGTACAAAGCACTTCTTTCATTCATCAATAGATGCACCACTAAGTAACAGGTCCAACCACTGAGTAAGTTCCTCATAATGACTCCACAAGCAATTTATGCTTTTCTCAGAGTGAAGTATGTATCCTTGAATGACAAATCAGCAGTCTTTTCTGGCTGTTGTCTTTGAGAGTACTCCTCTTGAACACCATACCAATGACATTGTGAAACTGTCTTCATCAACATAACATGGTGACATCAGGGATGTGCACTCCTGCACTCACATCAAAGTACTTCTGTGAAAAAATTCATCACATAGTTTCTTTTTAGCAAAAATGTATTTCAGAAACCCTTAGATTCATCCTCTGTTTATTTTTAGTTGTCTTGGATATTTTTAAAATTGCTTTTATAGTTATTTTTGTAATTAATGATTAACATAATTAAAAATGACTGTTAGGTGTCAGAGTGGCTTAGTTGGCAGCACATCTGACTCCGGACTAGAAGGTCATGGGTTCTCATCCCACACTGGGATTGGACTCATACCTAAAATGCTGGCATCCAAGTGCAGTATTAGGGGGGTGCTGTACTGCTGGGGTGTGCCGTCATTCAGATGAGACGTTAAACCGAGGTCCCTTCTACCCATCCTGGTGCTGTCCAGGTGGAAGTAAAAGAACCCAGGGCACTCTTTGCAAAGAGAAGGGAACATTTCTGGTGTCCTGGCCAACATTTCTCTTCCCATAAACCAGATCATGCAATTGTCCAGGCTGTGCGTGGGTGTGGGTGTGCAATATGGCCGCCACTACACACTCAGTCACTTCACTACCAGTTTAGCATTGCTTGTAAAGTGCTTTGAGATACACTGTGTATTAAAAGCACTATATAAATGCTGTTTCTTCTTCACTCGCAATATTTAAAAATCTCTAATTGAGATTACCTGTTAAATGTACTGAACGTATTAGAGTCATACTGTGGATGAATTTGGATGATTGTACCACATGATATTGATGGTAAACAGCACAGTACCAAGATATTGAATTGTGGCATGGCATGGGAACAAGCACATTTAAAAACTTCAAAATCACTTCTCTTGGTTCAGGGATGAAAGAAAATGAAAATAAAAAATATTATCTTGATATTTTTGCCAGAAAAAAAAACATTGCTGAAAAACGCTATATGGAGATTAACAAATAATGCTGCTTTAAACCAACTTCTGGGTTTGAAGTGCCACATTTCTGTATCCAAAGCACTTCCCTTTCCAGGAGAAGTCTTTCTCAGCTTCCCCCTCACTTTGCAGTATTTGATCTTTATATTCCAAAGACTCTTAGTGACATTATAGTGTCCCATTTCATTAAAGTGTCTTGTTACACTGGAGGTCTCCTCCTTACTGTAGATGGCAGATTTGTGTTCTGACACTCCTTGCTTCAGTTGCATGTTGCTTGGCCAATATACGATTTGTCACAGGCACATTTTGGAAGATATTCTACAAAAGTAGTTGTGCATGTGATTCTTTTCCTAATAAAAGGATTCCTTCATGTGTTTAGTTGATAATTCAGTTATTCTGTACATGTTGGAACACTGGCCACAGAACCTAGAGGGTTAATTACACACCAGTGCTGGCCCAAAGGAAAAATCAGTCTCCCTAATTTGTGTTGGACTGTGGTCTGAATGGTCGATTATGCCTTTTAGGGTAAAACACTCTTCAACCACTGCCAGTGGTAGTGAGATGAAGCTTTTAGTCTAGTTCCTTTATCAGTGGATCATTAAACCCTCCAGTATTTATGGAGTACATGTTTATTACCACAAAAACTGAGGAAAAGGATGTAGAGAAAACAACTCTCTCAACTGGAATAAGATTGTCTAGAGAGCCATGTATTAGTGGGCCACTACCCTTGATAAAATCACAAGCCTTACAGGTGAAATGTTGGGTATCAACCTCGTTAGCCAGTTATGTGAAAAGTGACCCAAAAAATTAAGGGAAACCACAGAAAGAATTCAAGTCTGCAAGTGTGTCTGAGTACAAGTTTTGATGCTGCTTAAATCTAGAACAATACCAAAAGTATGAATAAACATTGCACAATTTCAACATTTCTTCATAACGTTATTGTTTTTTTGAGGTTTTGAACCCACATTTTCAACAGTCTTTTTTATTACTCCACCTTATGATCATGACAGGTATCATTTATCAAATCCTGCAAAAAATGTAATTTTGAAGAATGGCCATGAAAACATGTTTACACATTTTGGATGGGGGTTGAAAGATGTCACCTGTCATGTTTATGAGGTGGATATAATAGAGGTTATCGTGATAATGTGGAGTCAAAATCTCAAAAATACCAAAGTTCTGAGTAAACATTAAAACATTTCAACATTTCTTCCTAACTATGCTGTTTGTTGAGATTCTGATCCCAAATTTTTAACATAGCCTTTTTTATTATCCCACCTTATGGTTAAGACAGGCCCCATTTTTGAAATCCTGTCTGAAAGGTGATTTTTGTGTGAATTAATGGAAGAGGTCCAATCTGCTGCTTTGATACGGTTATGAAAAACACAAGAACATTTACTTTTACAGCTTTTTTCATTTCTTATCATCTTCTATTCACCTAGCAATTACATTCTCCACTTTTATTTGTTCTATTTTTCTTGCTTTTCCTATTTTTACTCTGTTTGTTTTTAGCTCAAAATAAATGGGACTGTTAAGGAAGAGAGTAAGAGGTTTGGGACCAGTTCCAGCAAGGAGAGGGGGAAGCAGTCCTGTCTGAAGAGGCCACCACTGGTACCAGGAACACTGGGACATGGAACATGCCCCCATCACACAGCACAGCACCAGCAGAAGCATGCAGTAGCACTACCACCACCAGATGACCCTGCTGCAGTACATCCTATACCTGCAACAGAACTTGCCCCTCTAGCCCCCTGTGGTTGTGCCACCACCTGAGCCTCATGAAAGGAGGATGAATCTTGCCCAGGAGCATCTAACTCCTCCCCTTCTCAGCAGAAAACATCATTTGTTTGGGACTTTTTTGTAATTGTCACTACCAACAACAGTGTGGTGACTTGCACATTGTGTCACCATTGTTTGGTATGGGAAACGGGGTAGCCATTTGGCTGCACACCTGCCTTAAGGTGAGGAGAAAGATTTCCATGCTGCAGGGTGGGCAGCACCAAAAGAGGTGACATGGTGGGTTGTCACACAGTGGACAGGTCCCCAAGGGAAAAACAAAGGGGACTAAGAAAGGGAGATAAGGGGGGCTCTGCTGCTGCTAGGGTCACCTGAGAGATCCACTTCATATTCTCCTGCTACAGCCTTTCATACAGAAGTGGCTCAGTTGCACAGGGAGTTAGGGGCACTCTCCCAGCAAATTGTTGCCATGAAAGAAACTTTGTGTTACTCCAAAACTGATGGAGCATTCTTGAGGGTCTGGAGGACCTCCATGGATGTGGTGCTGCACCATCTGTCTCCAGACCATAGCCCTATTCTCTCGGTTTGTGCACTCCTTGATTCAGAATATACTATCTGTCTTACTGTTGTCTTTATTCTCATCTTCACCTGTTATAAAAAAAAAAACAAATAAATTAAAACACAAAATATTTTGTGCATCTTCATTTCTCTCTGTCCTGATTTCTAATAATGCTTCCTTCTACCCATCTAAATTCTGCTGTCAGCTATCCTTCTGCTTAACAAAGAAAAAAAATCTGATTTCCTCTCTATATTGTTCTCTGTCTTATGCAACTGTGCAGTCCTTGTGCTGTCTCTGTCTTCTTCCCTCACAGTTTTTTCTCATCTACCAGAATAAATATGCCATGCTGCTGCAAGGTGCTGTGTTGTGTGTTAGTCCCTCACCACAGTATTTTTAACACGTTTGAGGAAATTGTGTGAAAAATACAACTTACATAAATGCTGTACTCTCAGAATTCTTTTCAACCAGCAGAAAAAAAACCTGTCATGATGCTGTATGCTGCCACAAGGTGCTGCACTGTGTGTCAGTCTTCCACCACAGTTCTTGTAATGCACCTCAGGGCAAATTGTAAGAAAAGCACAATACACATACATTCTATGCTCCCAGAATATTTCTCAACTACCAGAATAAAAACATCAGGCTGCTACATGCTGCTACATGGTGCTATGCTGTCAGTGCCCCCTGCACACAATTCTTGTAACACACTTTAGGAAAAGTTGTGAGACGAGCACAACATGCATAAATTCTGTACTCTGAGAATTTTCTCAACTATCAGAATAATTAAGTCAGGCTGCTGCATGCTGTTAGAAGGTGCTGCGCTGCATGTCAGTCCCCTACCACCACAACCACCACAGTTCTTGTAATGCACTTTAGGGGAAATTGTGGGAGAAGCACAATATACAAGAAGCACAATATACATTAATTCTTTGCTCCCAGAGTTTTCTGAAATACTTGAATAAATATGTCAAGTTGTTGCATGCTGCTGCATAGAAATATAGAAACAAACATAGAAGTTGACAGCAGATAAGGACTGCAAGGCCCATCCAGTCTGCCCATTTCTTTTTCTACCTTATAAATGTGCCATCGGCCTTTGCTCTGTCTGTGGCCTATCTATTCATAGTCATTTGTATTGCTCCCTTATGCCTATCCCATGCCTGTTTGAAGCCCTGCACTGTATTCATAGCCACCACTTCTTGTGGTAAGCCATTCCATGCATCCACCACCCTTTCTGTGAAAAATAATTTCTTCACATTCCCCCTTAATTGGCCTCCCTCTAATCTCATGCTGTGTCCTCTTGTCCTGCTATTTTTCTTATATTTAAACATGTTAGACTCTTTCACTTTGTTTATGCCCTTAAGGTGTTTAAATGCCTCGATCATATCACCTCTCTCCCTCCTTTGCTCAAGGGTATACATATTGAGCTCCATTAATCTGTCCTCATATGTCTTCTGATGCAGTCCCTGCACCATTTTGGTTGCCCTTCTCTGGACTGCCTCAATTTGGTTAATGTCCTTGTGAAGGTGTGGCCTCCAATACTGCATGCAGTACTCCAGATGGGGCCTAACCAGTGTCTTGTACAGAGGGATTAATACCTCCCTCTTACGACTTGTGATACCCTACTAATACACCTAACACCCCCTAGCCTTACCTACTGCTTTAGAGGTCTGCTTGGATGATTTTAGGTCATCAGTGATGATGATGCCCAAGTCTCTTTCTTCCTTTGTGACTGCTAACTCCTCCAGCCTATAGGTGGCTTCAGGGTTTCTCTTCCCTATGTCATGATTTTGCACTTCTTTGCATTAAATCCCAGTTGCCACTCTTCTGACCATTCTGCTAGTTTATCCAGATCTCTTCTCATTCTGCCCACCCCATCTGGATCATCTACTCTTGCAGATCTTGGTGTCATCTGCAAACAGACAAGCCTTACCCTCTAGTCCATCTGCAAGGTCACTAAT
Source organism: Neoceratodus forsteri (assembly GCA_016271365.2). Classification (NCBI taxonomy): domain Eukaryota; kingdom Metazoa; phylum Chordata; order Ceratodontiformes; family Ceratodontidae; genus Neoceratodus; species Neoceratodus forsteri. The sequence continues at coordinate 1,664,411,889 of CM057450.1, read as the reverse complement.
GAAGATGTCGAAGAGACTGGCCCCAGGACTGATTCCGAGGTACCCCACTTGTGACTTGCATCTCTTCTGACTGTATACCATTTACCACCACTCTCTGTTTTCTGCCCGTCAACCAGTTTACCACCCAGTTGACCAACTTCTGACCCACCCTGAGCCTACCCAGCTTATTTATCAATCTTCTATGTGGAACAGTGTCAAAGGCTTTGCTGAAGTCAAGGTAGGCGACATCAACTGCTCCCCCTTGGTCCACCACTCTGGTTACCCAGTCAAAGAAATCTATGAGATTAGTTTGACAAGACTTTCCTTTTGTAAACCCATGCTGTCTTGGATCCTCGCCCCTATGGATTCCAGGTGTTGCACTATCCTTTCCTTAAGGAGTGCCTCCATAATCTTGCCCACTACTGAGGTAAGACTGAGCGGGTCTGTAGTTCCCGCCTCCTCCCTGCTACCACTTGTGGAGCGGGATCACATGAGCCCTTCTCCAGTCTTCTGGGACCTCTCCTGTGCTCAGAGACTCACTAAACAATTCTGCTAATGGCTCTGCTAGTTCCTCCTTTAGCTCCTTAAGTACCCTGGGATGTATGCCATCAGGTCCCATTGCCTTATCCACCCTGAGCTTAGCAAGCTCTTGTAGGACCCTTTCTTTTGTGAGAGGTAGTGCTCACCTCCCTCCCCTGTGTCCATGATGCTGAGCTGTGGGCCCTGCCCTACCTTCTCTTCAGTAAATACTGAGCAAAGTATCTATTAGGATAGATGCCTTTACAGGGTCCTCCTCCTCACATGCTCCCTTTTCTCCATTAAGCTAGCAATATCCTCTGGACTTTCTCCTTTCACTAATGTATCTATAGAAAGTCTTGTCACCTTCTTTTACTGTTTGTGCTAGTGTTTCCTCAGTTTGGGACTTTGCCTGCCTTACTGCCTTACCTGCTTCCCTTAGGGCAGTTTGGTATGCCTCCCTATCTTCATCGCTGTGTTCCCTTATATTTCCTGAAGGCCAGCCTTTTGGCTCTGACCTTTTCTGCTACTGTATTTGAGAACCAAAGTGGTTTCCTTCTTCTTTTGCACTTCCTTTTCTGTCTAACACAATGGGATGTTGCTTCAAGTATTGCATCCTTAATGCTTGCCCACTTTGCCTGTACCCCCTCACCTGTGTTTCTTTTTGCCAGGGCTAGCTTAACTCTGTTGGCCATCTTATCAAAGTCAGCTCCTCTGAAGTCCCATATTTTTGCCTTGGAATGGGATGATTTAGATGTAGTAGCCAAATTGAACCATACCATGTGATGGTCACTGGCTCCCAGGTGACCTTCTACCTGGAGATCTGTGATTCCTTCTTTGTTAGTCAGTACTAGATCTAGGATAGCCCTGTCTCTTGTGGGTTGCTGTACCAGTTGTTTGAGGCCCTCCCCCTGCAGGGAATCCACTATGAGTCTAGTTCTGGCAGATGTTCCTGCTGGTATTGACCAATCTGTATCCGGCATGTTGAAGTCTCCCATTATCAGAACCTCTCCTTTAGCTGTCATGTTTGTATATCTTCTAACAGTAATGTGTCTATGTCTTCCCTCTGGTCTGGGGGCCTGTAGACAACCCCAGTTCTTATGCTGCCCCATTTCCTGTTTCCAGGGTGATCCACAGTTCTTCTGGCTCCTTATGTGTATTCTGAATTTCTGTAGCTTTGATATTTTCATTAACATACAGGGCCACTCCTCCCCCCTTTTTGCACCTCAGTCTCTTCTGAACAATACATGGCCAGGTACTGAAGTCTCCCAGTGTGGTTACTGGTAAACCACGTCTCACTAATGCTACTATGTCCAGTTTAGCCTCTGACATTATTGCCTGCAGGTCTGGGATCTTATTTCCCAGGCTGTAAGCATTTGTGTACATGATTTTCCATTGGCTAGATTTTGGTGTGTTAGTTGTTGGGTGAAGTTTAGCATTACCCCTGTGAGTCGTATGGGGAGACAAACCTTTTTTCTTACCTGGTGATGCAAATGAACGGCAAACATGCTGAATTCCTGTTTGACCACTAGCTGTTGCATAGTGCTGCATTGTGTGTCTGTCCCTCTGTCACAGTTTTTTTTCACAGGGGCAGGCTGTACCAGACAAATTTGATAGACATATTTGTTTGGGTGACCAGGGAAATAATTCAGGTTGGGGAGATGGACATTGCCTACTTAGATTTCAGTGAGGCTTTTGATATTGTTCCACATTAAAGGTTCATAAGGAAACCAGGCAGCTTACAGATGGGTTGTAAGTTGGTAAACTGGGTGAGAAACTGGTTAAGGGATAGGCGACAGAAGGTGGTTGTAAACAGGGTTCATTCCGGGAGGGAGGGTGACCAGGGGAATGCCTCAGTGCTCAGCACTGTTATCAATCCTTTTTAATGACTTTATAAGTAATATTGCAGATAACTTGGAAGGAGTGAGAGTGGGGCAGGCTCTAACAGTGTTTAAAAACACTAGCTTTTTGTTCAGAGCTCATTTCTTCTCATATGGAGCCTGCAAGGATGTCATTGAGTCCCGCCAACAACACCCCTAATAGGCAACAGTTACGTTAGTGGCCCCTGCAAACATGCAACCATGGCTGGTTTGGGGCATAGCAATAAAATACAAGTTATAGAGCAGTATTGCTCTCTGTGAGCATAAATTTGTATTTATTTATGTATCTTGGATTAGACCTTTGAGAATAAGCTCACTATATATGTTCCACGTCAAGGTAAAACATAAGGAGTCATAACATCAATATTGAGTTAGGCATTAGCAAAGTGGTTACAAGGCATGAGACTTAAATACAACACCATATCTACTAATAAGTGACAGAACACTGGAGAAAAAGGGAGAGTGAGTGTGATAGAAGGAGAGGAAAGGTGCAGGGGAGGAGGAAGCAGAGAGGACAGCTACAGGAGGGTTGTGCAGGAATCAGCCCTGGATTGAGGCCCTCATTGGAAGAGAGTCCCTGAGGTAGATTATACACCCACCACCTCTTTTGGTAAGGCAATCTGCCCTGAACACAGTGTATCCTGGGATAGAGATTGAGGCATCCGCAATATTTGGGGAGAGCCAGGTCTCAACTACTGACAGGATGCCCAGGTTATGTTGCTGTGTCCAGGCATACAAGCTGTCCATTTTAGGAGTAGACTACAAATATTAAGTGAGCCTGTTATGAGTTGACCAGCATTGCCTTGTGTCCCTACCAGAAGAGTTAGAGGACCCGGGTTGGGGTGAATGTTTCCAGCTAGTAGCAAGGGCAGGAGGGCTATACGACATAGGTATTCCCTCAGTAGTTTAGAGCTAAGTTTCCGCTGTCGACCCTATAACTTAATTAAAAGATCTGGCAATTTTTATGGGATTATGACCACAATTTAGTGCTGTGGTACTAAAAAGAGCATTTGCTGTTTGTGTGCTTGCCACAACAGGTGCCTTGCAGTTTGTGCTTGTTATGTAAGTAGCCTTTAATGCTGATAAAAAATGTTTTTTGTTGCAGTTTTAATAATTACTGGTACACATTTACAAATGTGGTTATGCAAAACTAAAGCAATCATTTTTGCCAAGTAATGTGTTTTTTGGAGGGGGATTATGAGCACGGTTTTAGTAAAGGAGACCACAAATACTATGAGCTCTCTGTTTGTTTGCAACTACCTGTGGCTGTATACTGTAGGGGTGTATGTTAGAAAGGCAACCTTACCAAACAACAAACTGTTATTTGTGCATAGATATTAAACTAGGTGTTAAACCACATGCAACCATTAAGTATGTGATTAATTTAAGAACCAAGCATGTTTTCCTGGCTAGAAAAGTGTTTGCTAAATGGCTTAGAAAATTCCCACCACCACCCCTTTGTTTGCTAGTGACCTGGTTTCCAGTCCCCGTATTTGAATTTCTGCAGAACTGGTACAGTTGAGAGTCATGTGATGGCAGCCTAAGAAGCAACAGCGCACCTCAGCTGCTCCGCTCCCACACTGCAAACAATTCTGATAAAACTCCTCCCCGAGTAAAAGTTTCTATCTTGGAAAAAGCCTATTACATACCGGAGACTCTGATTTTGCCTAACGATTTCCCGCTATGGAGATATACATGAAGAAGGCTCCTCCACGGCACTCGCTGCCTCCTACTCCAGAAAAAGACAAAGCAGCTAAGCGGGCCAAGCAGCAGGTCTCTACCTCACCTAAAACACTACCCGTGCAGGCAGCTCTCTCAGAGGAAAAGTTCATAGAGATCATGCAGCCCCTCCAAGATGCAATCTCGACAATGTCTGCGGATCTTCAACAAATTAAAGTGTCGGTTGCTTCGCTACAAGTTCGGGTTGGTGATACAGAAGCCAGACTTGTGTCAATGGAAAATAAGCAGGGAAAGGTGGAACTCAATGCTGTTAACACCACCAGAAGAATTAAAAAGTTAGAGGAAAAGCTTGAAGATCTGGAGGGGCGCATCAGGCACAACAACCTTTTAGTGACAGGAATTCCAGAGAAGGAAGAAGGTGCCTCTCCAATCCTATTTATACAAAACTTCTGTGGGAAAATTGCCTGGCCGTCGCCAAATGGAGCGACTTACATAATCAAGAGGGCCCATCGAGCTTTACGCCCACCTTCACCCTCTTGCTCCCTGCCTAGATCCCTTATCTTCAGGCTGCTCAATTTCTTAGACAAGCTGCACGACCTGGCTAAGTTTCGAGAATTGCAAGATGTCCAATCGGAGGGCCGAAAGATTCGCATAACCCAGGACCTTCCACAGTCTGTGCATGTCAAGAGGCAAAAATTGCACCCCATGGTCGCCAAGCTAATTGCTACTGGGAAGCCTTTTCGTGTGAAGTACCCCGCGATATTGTAGGTGAAGCATGAAGAAAAGTGGTTGACCTTCAATACCCCTGAGCTGGCGAGCCAAGAACTTAAATCTTTGTTGCTAGATCTATTCAAGTGACCAGTAAGTTGTAGCCCTGTTTAACCCCAACTTGCAAGGTTAAGTGGTTTTCAGTTTTGCTTTTCGGGTCTTGGCTATGAGGAGAGGATTGACTCCAGGCATATTTCTTATTTCTGGCTCCAAATTCAACCGGGAGTCCGATTCTCACCCACTGAAGTAGACATTGAGGACTGCTTTGTACAATATTTATTTAACTCCCAACTTTACCCGTGAGTGTCCTTTGAGGTCCCAGAATGATTTGTTAACATACCACTATGAGAGTTTCACTCCAATTTGTATCGAAGGACTGCCTTTCTTTTGGACTGATTCAGTAAGTCCATTTGCAAGACTTCGAGTACTGTATCCTTTCCTTTTTATTTACTCACTCCTTCTTACTTGTGAAACCATTCGTATTGGAGTTTATTTGAGGTGACTGGTGGTTAAGTCACAAATTTTCGATTTCTTACCTTAACTGGACGAAAATAATTAACTGAAAGGAGGGCACCCTTCCTATTTCAACTAAAGTATTGACTCTATTGTTTTCAGACGATCTCAATATGTTTTGCTGTAGCATAGTTTAACATATTAATAATGTTTGTGGCCTACTGCCATCAGCTTGATCCCAGAGAGACAGTAGTCCTCCATACCAGATTGCATAGAAGTGGGCGGTATTCATTTTCAATGGTTTATGCTTGGGCTTCATGATTTTATTAGTTACAATAGGTAATGTTTGCAGTGGGGGGGAGGGATATGTTTGGTGTAGCTAGTTGTCCCTCTTAGTGCCGCATTAAACATCACCTGACAGTGGTTTAATAGTAGTGCGGTTGTTTAGAACTGGGGGTAGTTTATAGATTTAGATTAGTTTGCTTAGGGGACTAGTTTACAGAGATTGGGAACAGGGGGACATGAATATGAGTGTACATTTCTTACTGAAGGTATATACAGTATTTTCATTTGGGGGGAATGCCAAGTGTGTCTGTTTCTTTTGCTATGTTATTCATGGGGCTATTCTGGAGTCAGGCTGAGTCATTGAAATGTTTTATAGTTATGTTTCTCATGTAAATTTTCCATGGGGGGACCTTACCAATTTGTGAGCTGGAATGTTAAAGGGGCTCAAGACAGGTGCAAAAGACAAATTATCCTGCAGCATTTATCTCACCTCAAGATGGGGATTGCTTGCCTGCAAGAAACTCACCTCAGGAGGGAGGATGCACTGCTTTTACTTAGAAACTAGGTAGGGCAAGCCTTTGGTTATGGAGTTTCCACTAACTCTGGTGGCATGGCAGTCCTAGTGGCAAAAGTGATTCCATTTAGGCTAATTAAAGAGGTCTGGGACCCCAATGGCCAATATAGTCTTGTACATGGTATGCTAGAATCCCACCCGGTATTTCTGGGTGTGATTTTCGGTCCAAATATAGATTCCCCTCAATTTCTTCCACAGTTGCTGGGTTTAATATCCACTGAACACTCAAAGTTAACAATACTGGGAGGCAATTGGAATATCAATCCTCAAACAGATTTAGATAGGTCGGCGGGAGAAGGCAAGGCCTTTCCCCTGCACAACATGCACTGAAGGATCTTATGAACAGGGCAGCCCTCCTAGATGTCTGGACAATATTGAACCCAACAGAAAAACAATACACTTTTTTCTCACATCCTCACCGCTCATATTCAAGAATTGATTATTTTCTAGTTAGTTCCTTTGCAATGCCTGGAATTCTGGATTTGGTTTTTCATGCTAGAGTCATATCTGACCACTCCCCCATCGGTCTCACATACTTATTGGGCTTGGGTCTCAAGCGAGATTCTATGTGGCATCTGAATAATCAACTTCTTCAGCAGCCAGCAATGCTGAAACATATCACTGATCTCATTGCTAATTTCTTTGTGACCAACAAGGGATCAGTGGACAGAGTCGACCTGATTTGGGCAGCACTGAAATCTACTCTGAGGGGGGAATGCATTCAGTTGGTGGCGACTAAATCACGCCAACATAGGGCACGGGTAGAGTCACTCCTTAGCTCTATCCAAGTTACGTAAGGGTCTTTAAGTAGGATTTCCACCACAACAGAGTGGGCCAGGTTACATAACCTTAAGGCTCAGAATGCAGAAATGATGGCAAGACAGGCTGAGCTCTCCCTTCACCACACTAAGCTTAGGTATCTTGAATCAGGGGACAGGGCGGGCAAACTGCTTGCAATTCGAATCAAGCAGGCAGAAGCCTCACGGTTTATCCCAAGTATCTGTCCTACACGGGACAGTCCTGTAGTTACTGACCCAAGGGAGATAACTGAGGCTTTTGGAGTATTCTACCAGAATCTTTACTCTACTGATCCTCAAGCACAGCCATCAGAGGCAGAGATGACCCAATATCTTGATTTGGAAATACTTCCCCAGGTTTCCCCTATGCAAGCGACCCTTCTAGGAACATGCATTACCGCTAGTGAAATCCGACAAGCCGTAGAGCTATTGCCCCTTGATAAATCACCCGGTCCCAATGGCATATCTAATAATTTATATAAATCCTGCTGTTCTATTCTGGCTCCAATATTGGAGGAAGTATATAACTTTTGGTATGAGAATGGCCTTTCTGAGTTTAGTTTTCTAGATACACTTGTAACTCTTATCCCCAAACTAGGGAAAGACCCTCTATACCCCGAGAGCTACCGTCCCATATCCCTCCTTAACTCTGACACTAAAATACTAGAAAAGATTCTAGCCAATAGGCTTACCCTGGTTATGGGTACCCTTATTAGTAATGAACAGGTAGGTTTCATGAAGGGGAGATCATCAGGGGATCATATGTGGAAGCTGTTACATCTGATTTCGGCATCCAGGGACTCAGATGTTCTGGTGGCACTCATCTCCCTGGATGCTGAAAAAGCATTTGACCACGTCTCCTGGGATTTTCTCTTTCCTACCTTTGCTTGTTTTGGTCTGTCTGGTGATTTCCTCAGGTGGGTACGTTTGTTATATTCTACACCATCGGCCAGAGTCTGGTGTAATGGTCTGCTTTCTCCCCCCTTTGTACTTGGTCATGGCACCAGACAGGGATGTCTGCTATCCTTTTTATTTAACTTTTACCTTGAACCCTTGATTAGCAAACTAAAGGCTTCTAAGGAAATGTTAGGTATTAAACTGGGTGACACTCAATACGCCCTTTCAGCATATGTGGATGATTTACTTTTACATGTTGAACATCCCCAAAACACCATTCCTGCTCTTTAAGCAGAAATTGAGGCCTTCGCTAAAGTTTCATATTATAAGTTAAATTGGTCTAAGACTCAGGTTTTCCCAGTAAATTACAAAACTACTAGAGAGGTACTGGCAACTTGTGGTCTATCCTGGGAAGCAAAGTCCATCACCTACTTGGGTATAAAAGTGTCAAGGGATTCGACATCTATGCATAAAGAAAATCTAATAGATTTACTGAAAACAGTTAAGACAGATATGGATAGATGGGGCACCCTACCTTTGTCTCTTTTGGGGAGGATCAGCACAATTAAAATGAATGTGCTGCCTTGAATCTTGTATCCTATGGGTATGTTGGACTATTTCCTCTCTAAGGTCTGGTTTAACAAATTTCAGAAAATTCTTAATACATTTATTTGGAGAGGGAAGGGAGTTAGGCGGGCCTATTCTAAACTAACAGCTACTAAAATCCAAGGTGGCTTGGCACTCCCTTCTTTCTTTACATATTGTTGTGCCCATCACTTAAGTAAACTTGCTTACTGGGTCTAGGATATAAATACTGCTAACATGTCAGAGTATATCCCTCTATGGTGGGAGCTCAAGGGGCACTTAGCCTCCAAATACTCCTGCACTTTAGCGGCTTTTCTCCATGTAGCCCCTGGACGCATACCTAAACCATTGAGAAGGACACCAATCGGCAGGACCCTTAAAGCCCTTCAACAGATCCAAAAATACTTTTCACTGAGTTGCTACCAATCCTTAGAACAACCAGTCATAGGTAACCCTAACTTCAAGATTGACAATAAAACCATCCATCCCTCTTTTTGGACTATACTGAGACCCTGTAAGCTCTCAGAGTTTCTCAATAATGGGAAAATAATCCCCTTCTCACAATTCCAAGTGTGTCACAGGGTTCCAGATTCCTATAAATTTAAACTCTTACAGATAAGGGAAGCCATCTCCGCCTTCCTGAAGAACAAATCTATATTAACCCTTCCATGTATAGAGATAGAAGCCACATTGTGGTTGGCCGTCCAACCTCACTCTGTCTCAGTTCTCTACAAACATCTACAATCTTTGGACCCCCTGTTGCCCTCTGGTGTATGTTATTACTGGACTCAAGAGTTGATGGTCCCCGACAATGTAGGAATCTGGGGGAAACTTTGGCAGATTAACTACTGGTTCATCAAGCAGGATAGGATTTGATTAGTTCAATACAATATTTTGCATAATCTATACTATACTCCGGTCAAACTTCATAAATTTGGTAAGATTCCTTCTCCAAATTGTTCCAGATGTGGGGAAGCACCAGGAACCCTGTATCGTATGATCTGGACCTGTCCATTGGCACAGGCCTTCTGGAACTCCATCAAAAACACTCTAGATCCACTACTAGGGATAGACACTTTGTTCGCTCCAGATGCCTGCCTACTAAACTTATTCCCTCAAGGTACCCCCAAAATTAGGAAAGCACACCTCACCCTAGTGGCCTCAGTTGCCAAGCTTATTATCATGTGGCATTGGACAGAGGCAACTTTACCCTCAGTTGTAGAATGGTATAGGGAGGTGCTTTTAGCACTTGAACTTGAGAAACATATTGTGTCTATGTGAGATAGGATTAAATCCTACTAGAATGTATGGGGCCCCCTTGAAGCTTTGCTTTCTATATAAACCCTTAAATATAACATAACTAATTTATTTAATGACTGATAAGTGTGTGCCCCTTTTCAAGGTAACACTTGGTATTGGGTGGGTGGTGATGGGGTGATGAGGGTGGGATTAGTAGTAAGTTAAGTTTATTTTTCCTCTGACCTTCCCTTTTATTGTTTGTTATTAGTTAATCATGTTACTTAAAATGCAAACTGTAATACTTGAATGCTATATCTGCTCTGTACCTTGTTTGCTGTAAATGTAATAAAGTATATTGAATTAAAAAAAAAGAACTGGTACAGTTGCTGACATTTGGTACTTTCATTGTAATTTTTTTTTGGGGGGGGGGGGCAAGCACCTGTAAAGGATTTTAAGCCTGGAAATGCCTTTGTTAGGCTTTATTAGGTCATGTTTGGAAGTGTGCTCAGAATCAGTTTCTGTACCAAAGGAATTCTATGTGCAAGCATTCTGATTGTGGAATTTGTTCAGTGTTTGTATTTTTGTTGTTTCTTATTGTTCTATCCCTGTGGGATTTGGTCAAAGTTTGGACCCTTTGCTCCTACAGCCATGGTGTGCTTGTGGTCCCTATCATTAGTGTTTTTATTTATAAAAAGCTGTGACATTTTAAGTAAAGTGATTCGGTTGCATGACAAATTTAAGCTACTGATGTATTTTTGGCTTTCTTAACCTTTTTTTAGAAAAAAATGTAGATTCTGGCCAGCCTTTGTGGTTTTTGCTACTTTCAGCACCATGTGTTTGTGGTTTGCATTACGTTTGTTATTCATAAAGAGGTTTTTATTTAAATAAAGCTCCCTTAAAGTAAACTGATTAGATGGCATAATATATTTAAGCTTGTTATGTATTTTGGGCTTGGGGAACCTTTTCTCCTCTGTTATTTTTTATGGTATTTGACTTTTGGTCAGTGTTTGTGGTCTTTGTTACTTTAGGCACCATGTCCCTGAGACCCCCATTAAATTTGTCACCCATAAAGAGTTTTTTTTTATTAAACTAAAGCTCCCTTAAAGTAAACTGATTAGGTGGTATAATATATGTAAGGTTGCTATGTATTTTGGACTTTGTTAACCTTTCTTCCTATGTTATTTTGTAAAATATTTGGAATTTGGGCTGCATTTGTGATCTGTGTTACTTTTTACAGGCATGTGCTTGTTATCCCACTTGCCTTTGCTACTAGTAAAGAAGGTTTTAATAAAATAAACCTACTGGGTCATAATGTGATATGCTTAGTAGCGTACAACATTATAGCTAACCTGAAACAGCGCTGTCAATGACAGCGAATGGTGCAATATCACGTATACTGCTCTATGTGGTATTGCGTCATTCACACAATCCCAGGCAGAGGATAAGACCTCTGCTGGAAATGGGTTCTACTGAGCAGCTGCCATGGCTCACTGGACTGAGTCATGGCAATAGGAAACCAGGTGCTGTGTTTGGGATTGGGTTTGATTCCCAGTCCCAGACATTTTATTTTCTTCCACAATTTGTGTGCTTCCTGAGTTGGACCCCCAGAGTTGAGAATCTTTAGTGAGGGAGGTCCAGGGCTGCAGCCCCCAGTAACGAGGGGTGTGGGGACAGAGCCCCCACAGATAAAGCCTTATGCCGCGCATGACAATATCGCTGTATTGGCAGCTGATTTTTAAAGTATGCATAATGTCTTATGGCATTATGACCCCGTGTCTAAAATAAATCATCTTTAAAGTTTACTGTTCAGGTGACATAATGGGGCTGATTCTTAAAGCCCTTAGAATGATGCAAGGTGCATGTGTCAAACATAAATGATGCAAGTGGCGCCTTGTGTCAAAAAATGTGCCTGAGCAATTCTCAAAAGCATCCTGAAGCAAACACAGGCTGCTTGCAGCAAAGGGAGCTTGTGCCAGCCTTGTGCCATAAAATGAGCTGTGGCATGATGCTAGGGGACTTGTGGCAGACATAAGCTGCCACATCCCCTAAATCAGTATTCCAAAAACTCCCCCAAGAGGACAACTGCCTAAGTACCATTAGACCAGCCAGGGGCTTGTCTAAGTGTACTTAGCTGTCCTCTGGGGGTTGCACCAATGTGCTGCCACAGTCCTGATCCCCCTGTAGTAAATGCACCTCCTGCCACGATCCTCCATTCTGCCATATAAATACATCCCTGGCAATCTAGGGCACCCCCCGGCCCTGATCACTGTTTAAAATGTAAAATAAATCACCGTGTATGTCTTGGGCACCCCCCCAACAGCCCTGATCTACAATCCCCTGGTACAATATAATATAAATCACCCTGTATGACTAGGGCACCCCCCCAACAGCCCCAATCTCCAATTCCCTTGTACAATATAATATAAATCACCCTGTATGCCTAGGGCACCCCCCAACAGCCCCAATCTCCAATCCCCTTGTACAATATAATATAAATCACCCTAGTAGTCTAGCAATCCCCCCAGCCCTGATTTCTGATCCCTCTTCAAATTATGCCAAACAATCCCTAGTAGTCTAGTGGTCCCCCCACCCCAGTTGTCAGTGCCCCACCACCTGCACCCCACATCCCCGAGTTGGCGACCAGCATAGCCCCTCCTCAGACCTCCATGGCTGGCCACCAACTGAGCTGTTAATGAGCATGTATTTCATGCTCATTGATAGCTCAGTCTGTGGTGAGCCACTGAGGTGTAAGGAGGGCTGTGCTGGTTGTCGTCTTGGAGATGGGGAGAGCTAGGTGGGGTAACACCCTATATGGGTGAGTATTATTGAGCAACTCACTATGAGTGACTCAGTAATACCACTCGTGTTTAGGGCAACCATTCTAACAGAGCGAAGGATTCTGTACAGCAAGTGTAGCAGTGAACTACACTCAGTATGACAGGATATAGGCAGGTGTGTGGCCAAATCTTGCTGAGCTGGCTGTTTGGCATAGTGGCTAGAGCTACCGCCTACAGAGCCAGTGAATCTGTGTTTGGGTCCTACATTAGGAAACTAAATTATCTTTTTTTTAAGTCTGCCCCAGAGTTGATTATATTATTTTCAGGGGGTGCGGAGGGCAATGCCCCCAGCAAAAAAAGAAGAAATTTGATGTGCTTTTCTGGAGTGGCTGAGGACCGTTGCTGTTTGTGGTGGTCTCTGTTTCTTTTGGTTGCCCTTTTGCTCCAGGTGATATTTGAGTCACTCTTTGTGTGTGGCATGATAAGGGACTTGTCCTTATCACATAATTCCAAGGGGTGGTGGGGCACTGCCAACTGGGGTGGGGGGACCACTAGACTACCAGGGAATGTTTGGCATGCTTTTAAGGTGGATTGGGGCTGGGGGGAACCACTAGACTACCAGGGCAAAATATGCTCCCTCTCTATAAAGAACCCCTCTACAACAAATTCCCTCTTACAGTATTATATTTTACAAGGGAATCAGAGATCGGGGCAGTTGGGGGGCTGCCCTTGACATACAGTGTGATTTATATTATATTTTTCATGAGGATCAGAGATTGAGGCTGTTGGGAGGGGCTGCCTTAGAAATACAGGGCAATGTATATTATATTTTTCAAGGGGATCAGAGTTCAGGGCTGTTGGGAGGGGGGTGCCCTCGTCTTGCAGGGTGATTTATGCTATATTTTCTACAAGGGGTTCGGGGCTTGAGGGGGTGCCCTGGACTACCAGGGATGGTAATTCATTTATAAGGGTGATTGAGATTGGAGCTGGGAAGGGGGTGCGGTAAAGCACCTATCCATGGTGCTATTGCCACACAGTCCACACATGGCTTGTGGCAAGGCTTCCTGATGTGCCCTCTGTTTGGTGTACATCCAAGTTTGCCAAAAGCAGTGGGACTTTTATGCTGGGACATTACTCAATAGAGGCTCGGGAGCAGGGTCCCTGGCACAACAGCAATCGGTGCAAGCCACCTTTGGCGCAACTTGTGCTGATTTTTTGAGAATTGGCCACAATAAATTTAAACTTATAACGCATTTTTTGTGCTTTTTTACATTTTTTTTATATTTTTCCATTCTGTTAGATGCTCAATCCACCTCCCCCTGGCCACCCTTTGACATCTTGCAGGGCTCTCAGTGGGATTTTTGAGTTGAGATTCCTGGACTCTCTAAACAAAAAGACTGGACTCTCTAAACAAAGAAAAAAGTGTGGATCCTACAAGTTTGATTCCCCTTCCTCCTGAAATTTTGTAAGGGTCCACAAAGAAGTGCAAAACAAAACACCAATCTGAGTCCTACCACCCTCCCCACTCAGCCCCTAATTACTGATTCCAAGGCCCCTAACTTAATTTGCAATCCCTCACTCAGTGTTCCTCCACCGCATGCAGATCCTCAGTACCCTTCTGTCTTCCAAAGAGAGACAGGAAATCAGTTATTGACACGGGGGGGGGGGCAGCAAGCAACAAAAACTATGGGATCTTAGTAATCAAGGGCTGCAGCCTGAGGATGGTGCTGGACAGGGAGTCCCAGCTGAGGAAGCCTGCTTTAGGAAGATGCACATCAAGCATAAAGGAGATAAGCTATTTCACTAGTGTAGCAGTTCAGTCCAGTGCAGAAAAGATTAAGCACTCATCACTTAAATCTTTTTTTAATTTACACATTTGTTTTATTGTTGTTGCATTAGAGACACACAGCGCAGACCAGCTTTTGACCAAACATCCTGAAGTTGACAGGGCTCAAAGAGTCCAGAAGTGAACTATAAGAAGAGACCTGGATGTCAGGTAGGTGGCACTGTGTGGGGTGTAAGAAGTCAAAGCAGATGCCCTGGGGAGAATAACGAATTAGAAACAAGTTTAAACCTTTTAGGCCAATTTATGCATGTTTTTGAGTTAAATCGAACTCTTTAAGTTTGAAAGCTTACGGATATTCTGTAAATCTCTGTTGGTCCAATAAAAGATATGAAATCACCTATTTTGTGCACTTTATGTTAAGTGTCAGTTAACTACAGTGTACAGTCTAACTACACGGTAATTGCATTGCAATTGCAATGTAATTGCATGCAGCAAACATGTAACTACAGTGTACTTAAACTGCTGCATGTGATTAATGATCAGTTACATTGAAACTGACACTCAAAGTGTAACCATGTTTTGCGCTTTAAGGAGAACTGCACTGAACCTATTGTCATTGTACCCATAGCAGCTGACACTATCCATTCTTGTTACTTTTCTTTCTCTATAACCTTCTAATCATTCTGGGTGTTAATAATTTACAAAAAAATGCATCAAACCACAGCAAAATATAAGCATTGAACTAGGCTTGCTTACATGAAAATCATATTCAGTAGACTTACATAGCCCAGTGCATTTGACATTTATAGGGTATCCCTTTAATTGGGCCTCTGAATTAAGGTATTGGAATGTGGGTGGCTTGATTAGGGCAAATGTGTTCTGAGTGGTTGAGACTTCTGCGAGACAGTGACTGTGGGTGAGGGGAACATGTGGTCCTCCCCCAATGTATTCAGGGCAGAGGGTGTTTGTATTTATTTTAAGGGATGTGGGGGGAACCATAAACCTCCCACAATGCGGCCAACATGCGGTGCGACCAGCCAGGTGCACAGTGCAATTGCCTGTTGCGCACCTTGATTTCATCCATTTTTGCTGAGCTCTGCTTTTCTGTGGACAGTTTGTTTTCACCCTATTGTGGGTGACCCCATTTATAGTAGGAGTGTTGTGCAGTTTGAATTACATGGATACACTTGTACCTTCCTGTGTTGAGCTGTACTAATGCTTGCTGCTGCGTCCTCATACCCTGGGCCATTGCATTGTGTGGTGATGTGAAGTTGAGTGTGTCAGTTGGTGGGGCTGTGTGGCTGCTTGCACATTTGGACTATTAAGGTGGTATGACTGCCAGCCCGGTGGCAGTGAGGGTTGAGGCGCTGGATGCCACACCTCACACTATGCTGGTGACTCGAGTTCAGGAGTGAGCTTGGGCACTGGGGGATGGCAGGGGTGGAGGAGGACAGGACATCACTTGGTATGCCAGCAGCTTCCGGAGGAGACTGAGGGTGCTGCAGCACACATGGCAGCATGTACATAGCGTGAATGATGCTTGGCAGGGTTGCCGTGTGCTGTAGCATCAGGACATGCACCATGCATGGAAGGGGGAAGTACACACCAGAACAGGGAAAACACCGGTCTGTGGGGTAGGCAGTGGCACCTACCCCCATGCCCACTGCCGGGTCCAACCTGCCTGGCCTTCCAGTATTCTCCACCCGGGCTGTCACCCACAAACCGGGAGACTAACTGTATACAGCACCCAAGAGGAGGGGTGACCCCACCCCAGGGGTTGCCGGTTGTGTAGGTTGAGAGGGAGGAGAGAGGAGGCTGCATTATTACAGGGTGTGCCTACAGGTGTGTGCTAACAGACTACTGCTATAATCTTCTGATTCAAATTGTCTTTTGCAAGATATATCTTCTGTTGCTGCTTTATTTTTCTCTATAGCAAAGTGTTTCTTACAGGGTTTATCTTCAGTGAAATTATTACAGGTGATGCTTACATTTTTGTGACTTTTTATCATTAGGCTAAGCAAAATTACTGTTTGCCACTATTTTATGTTTTTTGCTGAAAGTCTTTTTGTCTCAGAGGTGTTGCAGTCTCCTTCTCACATTGAAGGAGCTAATTGCTTCCCCCACAGCTCTTCCAGGGGCTTAGGTGTATATCTGGGGGTGAAGCTGACAAACTGTCAGTAACTTTCAACAAAAAGAAGGGTTAAAAGGCCAGGTTAGTTGATATCTTGGAGGTGGAAGACTAGGTTTGCTGGCCAAGGCTCTTTCCTTCTAGGTTGCTTGAAAGGACAGAGCAAAGAACCTTATCAGAGCAAGGGAAATGATTAAGGCTTCTTTTGGCTAGGCAGATTTACTGTGTGTTGCTATTTTTATTGTTTACTCACAGAGATTGTTACTGTTTGTTGCTAACATTTTATTACTTTATTTTTCTGTGATTCAAATTGTTGTTGCTGGGTTTACTTTCTGCTGCATTATTACAGGGTGTGCCTGCAGGTGTGTGCTAACAGATTACTGCTGTAATCTTCTGATTCAAATTGTCTTTTGCAAGCTATATCTTCTGTTACTGCTTTGTTTTTCTCTATAGCAAAGTGTTTCTTACAGGGTATATCTTCTGTGAAATTATTACAGGTGGTGCTTTACAGGTTTTACAGTTTTATCTGTCATTAGGATAAGCTTTCAGCGCTACTGCATTTGTTGCTGGCTGATTGTTTCTGCTCTTAGCTCCTTGTTTCTTTCATTTGTGTTTTTTTTTCGGCAGGGGAAGGGCCCAGCCACCCCACACTACACTCCTTTTATAGGGTAGCACAGTTGTGACATTTTCTGTGGCAAAGCAAGAAGGGGTGGATCAGTGGGGTATCCACATGGTGACCTCATTTACAGGGGCACTAGTAATTATACTTGTCATAACAGGTAATACAAAAACAAACAAAACACAAAATCAAACTTTTGCTTTCATTTTCTTCCTTCTAATTACTCTGACCAGGTTATAAACCCAGCAACATATCTGAAATGGATATCATTAACTGCAGGTACTGTGGAACACTTTTCAGAAGGGCAGTTTTACAGGATTTAGGACACTGTCCTACATGCTGAGCCATTGGAGATCTAAGGGCTCAGCTCCAGGCAGCATGGGCAGAGATTGTGCACCTCAAATTGCATATTCAAGAGGAAATATATTATAAGAACCACCCGCCATTTCCCCAACATCCAACAGAAGCACCTTGACTGCAGAGGGTAGTTGGTCCAGGAGGTTGGCAGGTGGTTAGGAGGGGCAAATCGGGTGCCCCATCACTCGGTGCTCTCCAACATATTATCTCCAAAAACCATACAAAAACTACAAACAGGTATCTGCCTATCTCTGAAATCAAATAAAGGGGCAGAGGACACTGCAAAGCAGGACACTACAGCACAGGAGCTAGCACAGTAAAACTCACCAAAACAGGAACCAAAACAAAAAAATTAAAAAATTAAAAAAATTACGATCGTAGGAGACTCCATGATTCGAGGAGTCGATACCTATCTCCAGCCAGGGGTAATGGTCAGATGTCTGCCAGGTACATCGGCGTGGAGTGACACTGACCACATCGCTAAAACTGTTTGGGAAGCAGGAGAAAACATTGATGTCCTGGTACATATAAGGACTAATGATCTTGCCATCTGGTCAATTGTGGAGACCAAGGAACACCTAACCAGGCTGAGTGACAAACTATTATCTATTTCATCCAGCATCTCCTTCTCTGAGATTCTGCCAGTCTGGGAGAGGGGGGCAGATGGACAGAAGGTCAGAGAAGGGGAGAGAGGGGAGCTAAACATGTGGCTCAAAGGCTGGTGCCAGGAGAAAGGACACAAATTTGTAGGGAACTGGCAGCAGTTTGGGGAGTAAAAGTTCTTTAAATTTGATGGACTGCATCTGAGTAAGGAGGGAGTCAGTGCATTGGGGCAGAAGCTTGACATCTTTGCAGAATATTTAAACTAGCAAATGGGGAGAGGGGTGCAGCACCCAATACGTCTAATGGGAAGAACACCCTTCCCCCCTCAGCTAGTGGCGAAACAGGAGTTCAGCATGTTTGCAGTTCATTTGCATCACCAGGTAAGGAAAAAAGGTCCGGCTCCCCATATAATGCACATGGGAAATGCCAGACCTCACCCAACAACTAACACACTGAAATCTGGCCAATGGAAAATTATGTACACAAATGCTCACAGTCTGGGAAACAAGATCCCAGGCTTGCAGGCAATAATGACAGAGGCTAAACTGGACATAGTAGCAGTTAGCAAGACATGGTTTACCAGTAACCACACTTGGGAGACTTCAGTACCTATCTATGTACTGTTCAGAAGAGACCAAGGTGCAAAAAGGGGTGTGGAGTGGCCCTTTATGTCAAAGAAAATATCCAAGCTACAGAAGTTCAGAATACACATAAGGAGCCAGAAGAACTGTGGGTCACCCTGGGAACAGGAAATGTGACAGTCATATGAACCAGAGTAGTCTACAGGCCCCCAGACCAGGAGGAGGACATAGACACATTACTATTAGAAGATATACAAAACATGACAGCTAAAGGGGAAGTTCTGATAATGGGAGACTTCAACATGCCAGATACAGATTGGTCAATACCAGCAGGAACATCTGCCAGAACTAGACACATGGTGGATTCCCTGCAGGGGGAGGGCCTCAAACAACTGGTAAAACAACCCACAAGAGACAGGGCTATCCTAGATCTAGTACTGACTAACAAGGAAAGGATTACAGATCTCCAGGTAGAAAGTCACCTGGGGGCCAGTGACCATCACATGGTATGGTTCAATTTGGCCACTAGAACTAAATCATCCCATCCCAAGGCAAAAATATGGGGCTTCAGAGGAGCTGACTTTGGTAAGATGGCCAACAGAGTTAAGCTAGCCCTGGCAAAAAGAAATAAAGGTGAGGGAGAACAGGCAAAGTGGGCAAGCATTAAGGATGCAATACTTGAAGCAACATCCCATTGTGTTAGACAGAAAAGGAAGTGCAAAAGAAGAAGAAAACCACTTTAGTTCTCAAAAACAGTAGCAGAAAAGGTCAGAGCCAAAAGGCTGGCCTTCAGGAAATATAAGGGAATGCAATGGGATGAAGACAGGGAGGCATACCAAACTTCCCTAAGGGAAGCAGGGAAGGCAAACAAAGGCCCAAACTGAGGAAACACTAGCACAAACAGTAAAAGAAGGTGACAAGACTTTCTATAGATACATTAGTGAAAGGAGAAAGTCCAGAGGGGGTATTGCTAAGATCAAAGGAGATAAGGGGGCATGTGAGGAGGAGGACCATGTAAAGGCATCTATCCTAAATAGATTCTTCTGCTCAGTATTTACTGACGAGAAGGTAGGGCAGGGCCCACAGCTCAGCACCATGGACACAGAGGGAAGGGAGGTGTGCACTAGTCCCTTCACAAAAGGGTCCTACAAAGGCTTGATAAGTTCAGGGTGGACAAGGCAATGGGACCTAATGGCATACATCCCAGGGTACTAAAGGAGCTATGGGTGGAACTAGCAGAGCCATTATCAGAACTGTTTAGTGAGTCTCTGAGCACAGGAGAGGTCCCAGAAGACTGGAGAAGGGCTCATGTGATCCCACTCCACAAAAGTGGTAGCAGGGAGGAGGCAGGGAACTACAGACCAGTCAGTCTTACATCAGTAGTGGGCAAGATTATGGAGGCACTCCTTAAGGAAAGGATAGTGCAACACCTAGAATCTACAGGAGCACAAGATCGAAGACAGCAGGGTTTACAAAAGGAAGGTCCTGTCAAACTAATCTCATAGATTTCTTTGACTGGGTAGCCAGAGTGGTGTGCCAAGGGGGAACAGTTGATGTCACCTGCCTTGATTTCAGCAAAGCTTTCGATACTGTTCCACATAGAAGATTGATTAATAAACTGGGGAGGCTCAGGGTGGGTCAGAAGTTGGTCAACTGGGTGGCAAACTGGTTGACGGGCAGAAAACAGAGAATGGTGGCAAACGGTATACAGTCAGAAGAGATGCAAGTCGCAAGTGGGATACCTCAGGGATCAGTCCTGGGGCCAGTCCTCTTCAATATCTTCATCAGTGACATTGCAGATGGACTGGAGGGTAAGGTTTGTTTGTTTGCAGATGACACAAAGATCTGCAACAGAGTAGATGATCCAGATGGGGTGGGCAGAATGAGAAGTGATCTGGATAAACTAGCAAAATGGTCAGAAGAGTGGCAACTGGGGTTTAATGCAAAGAAGTGCAAGATCATGCACATAGGGAAGAGATACCCTGAAGCCACCTATAGGCTGGGAGGGGAGTTTCTGGCAGTCCCAAGGGAAGAAAGAGACTTGGGCATCATCATCACCGATGACCTGAAATCATCCAAGCAGACCACTAAAGCAGTATGCAAGACTAGGGGGATATTGGGGTGTATTAATAGGGGTATCACAAGTCAGAAGAGGGAGGTAATAAGCCCTCTTTACAAGACACTGGTTAGACCCAATCTGGAGTACTGTGTGCAGTACTGGAGGCCACACCTTCACAAGGACATTAACCAAATTGAGGCAGTCCAGAGAAGGGCAACCAAAATGGTGCAGGGACTGCATCAGAAAACATATGAGGACAGATTAACGTAGCTCAGTATGTATACCCTAGAGCAAAGGAGGTAGAGAAGTGATATGATTGAAACATTCAAACATCTTAAGGGCATTAACAAGGTGAAAGAGTCAAACATGTTTCAATATAAGAAAAATAGCGAGACAAGAGGACACGGCATGAGATTAGAGGGAGGCCGATTAAGGGGTAATGTGAGGAAGTTCTTTTTCACAGAAAGGGTGGTGGATGCATGGAACAGCCTACCTCAGGAAATGGTAGCTAAGAATACAATGCAGGGCTTCAAACAGGCATGGGATAGGTATAAGGGAGCAATACAGATGAGTATGGATAGATAGGCCATTGACAGAGCAAAGGTCGATGGCATATCTATAAGGTAGAAAAAGAAATGGGCAGACTGGATGGGCCTTGCGGTCCTTATCGGCAGTCAACTTCTACATTTCCATGTTGTCAAATGTCACAAAAACATTACTTTGAAAGTAATGGCAAAAAAGACAAGTCCATCTGTTCTGCACTGAAACCAGATCTTGCCATTTCTGGAATGTACTCAGCATTCAGAATAAGGACATTACATGGAAATTATTACTTTGTCTAATATTTTTTGTTTTGCAAAGATTATAGACAATGGAATAATGTCTGAGAAGACCATGTGTTTCTGCTTTGGCATTGGCAATTCTGTGCTCTGAGACCACAACACATAAAACTTGCTGGCAAACCGAAATTGAATCAGTGCTTGTGTGAATACTGGACAAATCCTTAATTGAAGCTGAAGGCATTAAATTGCATTGCTGACATTAAAAAAATGCCAGAATGCAAAGCCTCAAATCTGTACCAGGCTACTGAACTTACAATGTGCCAAACATCCCCTGATGAAAAATGTTTTTAAATCGAGTGTTCACAGAAAACGTGACATTTGCAGCACAGATAATTCCGTAAGTAAAATCAAGGAACTCCTGAAAGGACATTCAAATGAGCTAATCAAATGGCTCCAATGAGAGAGTATAACAAATATTGTAAGAAAAATAGTTGATGCTGAGGTAAAGCAATCCTGAAAAGTACTAAAAAATAAACAAACAGTGCAACAACTGGTGCCACTACTCAAAGGAGATCTTGAGTTTATTGGCTGCCACTTGCATATTGCATCATGACAACAGCATCAATTTGAATGCATGAAGCAAAATATACCTACATGATGGGTCATGATGTGTTAGATTTGGCAGAAAACTATGCATACAAGTTTCAGGATGAGACAGAGTTTTGTCACGGGCATCATGAATAGGCTAGAGTTCATCCTGTTACATATTACAGGTGTTAACACTGTGAAGAAACTGTCATAGAATCTCTGGCCTTGTGTTCCAGTGACCTAAACCATTACCATCATGCTGTGAGACATTTCATCAAAATTTCTAATTCCCATATCAAACATGTCCATAGTATTGACATAAAGAAACAAGTTCACTTCATGGATGGCTGTAGGAGCCAATACAAGTCAGTGTGGGCTTTCTCTGCACTTTCTTTGGCTCCCTCAGAATAAGGCTTCTCAATCAAATGAGCATATTTTGAGTCCAGGCATTGGAAAGGACCTTTGGATAGGGAACATACAGTAGTAAAATCACTTACAACACAGGCAGTAGTATCAGAAGAGGCAGTAATTTTAAATGCAGAAGATCTCTTTACATACTGCAACACTAATCTTACCAGAGAGCCAGACACTGATGGGTGTAGCCATTTCATTCAGACATTCTTTTGGGTTGGTAGCAATGACATTAAATGAAGAGTTCTTCCAAATATCAAAACTGTACCAGGGACCCTCCAAATCCAAAGCGTCAAGTCAGTTGCATTGGGAGTGGTTGTAACCAGAAATTATACATGCTTCTGTAGATCCTGTCGAGGTGGAGATCTACCATGTGAGAACATGGGGTATGTAGAACTATGGAAGACAAAGAATCTAACAACTTTTACTTCTGTGCCCACTTCATCAAAGACCCCAGTTTCCATGTTGCACACTGAGGAGCCCCCTGAGCTGACACAGACACTGCCAAACCCAGTGGTCACTCGAGTGAAACTCCTCCAACTATCCCTATAGATTTGGTGGCCATTCATACTGATAAGCATGATACTGGCTTGCTGAATGATGATGCACATGATGAAACACTTATAACATCAGAATTGCTAGCCTCCAAAACTGATCACACCAAGGATACATGTGTTACTCTGCCACCCAAGACCAGCATATGCAGTGATCTTCAGACAGTAAAAACCAGGATTATGCCATCAGGCCAAATACAAGTCAGCAAATGATATGATGTTTACTATTCTAATGCATTTTATATTGGTGAGATCACAGAAGTAGATAATCAGTTGTACTCCTTCAAGTCCGTACATCAGCATGGGGATTCGATATTTACTGCCACGGCTTCATAAAATAGACACTCATGTCACACTTCTTTTGTGTCTCTTGTTACATGTGTAGATTTCATGACCTTTTTTCACATTTATCTATGAGGCAGTTATCTCACAGTATACTCCCTTTATAAGTTTCTTATAAAGATTCTTAAATTGGTATGTGAACAGATCACACTCCCACAACCAACATTTGCAACCACTCACTATATACAGGTGTTTTCCCCAGTGAATGGAAAAGTGCCACCATAAAACCCTTCCACAAATCTGGGTCTAACAATAATGTTTTCAACTTCAGGCTAATTTCTCTACTCGCTCCCCTCTCCAAAATTACTGAAAAGATTGTCCTTGAACAAACCATGGAATTTTTGAAAAGTTATGACTTGCTCAGGGAGGCACAGCATGACTTCAGGGCTGGCCACAATACAGAGATCACACTGGTGAGGCTCTCTACCTTGATCAACAAGGCCAATGATGAGGGTCTCTATGCTGGCTCAGTGTTTGTGGACCTCACCAAGGCCTTTGATCTAGCTGACCACCATATGTTCCTTAATACACTATCCCACCTAAAATTTTCAGATGATGTACTGAAATGATTCAGGAACTATTTAAGTGAAGTGTCCCATAAAACAATGATTGGAGGACAATATTCAGATTTATTTCAGTTAAAAATCGAGTGCCACAGGGTTCCATCTTAGGCCCTTCGCTTTTTACACTTGTCGTTAATTCCCTCCCTGAAATATGCAGGCACACTGAGCTAATCCTCTATGCTGATGATGCAGCTCTCTTCCGTAAAGTCCCTTGGCCCTCCTAAACAAATTCCAGCACAATTTCAGCAAGCTACACTTCTGGTTCTCCTCTTGTGGACTGGTTCTCAATGCAAAAAAAAAAATTTCCATGGTATTCTCGAGTGTTAGAAAGGCACTTCCAACTTTGACTTCGCTCTCATAGATAATGATGGCAAACTTATTGAAAGAGTCATGGAATTTAAATACCTTGGTATTTATCTAGATTGCCCCCTGTCCTATGAGTACCGCATCAGTCAGCTGACTAAAAAAGTACACCAAAGGCTCAGGATGCTTTATCGAGTGAATCAGATCCTCATACCTCAACCAAGGGCACTGGTGGCAAACAGCTTCTTGCTGCCACTAATCGACTATGGGTCTATGGTCTACTCCTCCTCTCCCTCCCAAAAAATTCTCAGTAGGTTAAGGGCAGCCTACCATTACATTATCAGGTTTGTCACTGGCCTTCCCGGAGTACCCATCACTGCGACCTCTACAAGGCAGCAAATTGGTTATTGCTTGAGGACAGATTAAACAGTAAAATCCTGACTTTTTTTTCTAGAAAGTCCTTTGGAGCCACCTACCTAACAGCATTGTCTCCATTTTCCAGAAGCCCACCAAGGCTCTTACCACTAGATTTACCTCCGATCACTCATTCATGGTCCATTCTGCCACACTACTCAGGGCAGACCTCTGTCCCTTTCAGGGGTATAAAACTGTCCAGCATCCTGTCTAATACTTTGTTTCAGTGTCCATCTCTGGGATTATTTAAAAACAAGCTAAAGCAATACCTTTTGGACAGATCAGTATGTAATTGCTTATAACCTTGTCTATATAACACATGAATAAATATTTATATAACCCCTGACTATGCTATTTATTCTGCATTGTGTTTATCACAGGATGCTTGTGAAAATGGGCAGTTATGCTCTCATGCCTTTCCAGTATGAAAAATAAAAATGAAATGAAATATAAGTGGTTGGGATCAGAATCATAAAATGCATAACACATTTCACCTACTGTGGGTTTTTAAAAATGAACACTCATGTCACACATTCGTAACCCCTTTTCATGGAGTTTTTCATACATAAATTCTGTGCTGCCAGAATTTTTCTCAAGTATCTGAGTAAATACGTCAGGTTACTGCATGCTGCTACATGGTGCTGCATTTTGTGTCCGTCTCTTACTACAATGCTTGTAATACACTTTAGGGGAAATGCTGCGAAAAACACAATATGCATAAATTCTGTGGCCCGGAATATTTCTCAACTACCAGAATAAATACATCAGGCTACTGTATGCTGCTACAAGGTACTGACTGTCTGTCAGTCCCCCGCCACAGTTTCTGTGACACACTTTAAGGGAAACTGTGATAAAAGCACAGAATACATAAATTCTGTGCTCCCAGAATTTTTCTCAACTACCAGAATAAATAATATTGCTGCATGCTGCTACATGGTGCTGCACTGTGTAAGACTACCCCACTATAATGCCTGTAATGCCCTTTAAAGCAGCAGTACTAGATTAAAAAAAATTGGATCTTTTACAACAGTTTATTTCTAGTGCTCTGTTGAGCACTTACCTGGTAATCTTTCTTGTTTTTGCTATACTATCACCCTGTAATTTGTTCTGTTTTTCTTTGTTTTTGTTTACAGTTTTCCCACCCACCAAGTTGAACTGGAACCCTCTGCTGCCAACAGCGCATGCGCATGATTCACAGTACTACACAGGGACAATTGGAACATGCAGCATAGGGTCCCATGGAAGTAAACAAAAGACGTGATGTGACATGGGGGGGGAGCTTGGCTGCAAATTAGGCAACAGCCATATTTATTGTGGATCCACAACAATGGAGTTTGCCCTTTAAGGGGCAGACCAAGTTGTCTTGGTGCACCCCTTCCCTTTACCTGAAGATGGTGTGCTCAGAGGGAGAGGAGGGAAGGAAGGGGAGGAACAAAGGAACAGAACAATAGGCAGGCAACATGAAGGGAGGGCTAAAGGATGTACAGAATGGATGGCACAGGAGTGGTTCAGCCACTTTGCTGAAGTTTTGATCCTCCCACCCACCCTTGAACTATGGAACATGAGGGAAAACAGTCAAAAGGGACTGTGTGTATGGTCTGTCAAAGGTGGATGACAGAATTTGTCCGTAGGATGGTTATTGGACTGCCAAAGGTGGATGGCAGAGAGGGAAAAATGGGGGCGGAAGGAGGGGGGGAGAAAAGGAATAGGAGGAAAAGAAGAAGAAGCTGAAGGAGGAAAAGCAGTCTCGATTCTCACCGTTACCTAATAGAAAAAGAGAAGAAGAAGGCACCCAGGTTTTCACCTGGGAGAACAAGAAGAGGAAGAAAAAGGGATGATCAGAGATCGATATATGGATGCAATAAAATGCAATGGTGAAAGATATAATAATAAAAGATAAGATGGAAAATGGAATTATGATATATAATAAATTGATTGCCAATCTGAGCACAACAACAAACACTGGTCTGTGTCTTTTGTGAGGGAAAAGGGGGGAATCCGGGACAATGGAAATAATTTTTAAATATCTAATAAACTACAGATCACTAGATAAAAGTATTTACAGATATGGAAACTGGAACTATGGCTGCATGCTTCCAGCCAAAAGCAGAATTTTCATTGTCACTTCCTGATTATCCGGTATTGCTGTTTTAAGAGAAAAGGTGTGAAAAGCACAATATATGTAAAGTCTCTGTTCCCAGAATGTTTCCAAACTGCTGTACCAGAACAAATATGTCAGGCTGCCGCATGCTGCTCAAGGTATTGCACTGTGTGTCATTCCCCCACCTCCACAGTTATTGTAATTCAGTTCAGAGAATGTGGTTTGAAAAGTACAATATACATCAATTCTGTGCTTCCAGAGTTTTCTGAACTACCAGGATATGTACAGTATGTCAGGCTGCTGCATGTTGTTACAATATACTATGCTGTGTGGCAGTCCCCACACTACAGTTCTTATCATGCACTTTAGGGGAAATTGTGAGAAAAGCATTATATACATAAATTCTGGGCTCCAAGACTATTTTCTCATCTACCAGAAAAAGATACCAGGCTGCTGCAAGTTGCTACAAGGTGCTGTGCTGTGTGTCAGTCACAGCACCACAGTACTTGTAATGTACTTTAGAGGAAATGGTGCAAACAGCACACTATACATAAATTCTGTACTTGCAGAAATGTTCTCCCCTACCAAAACAGACATTAGGCTGCTGCATATTGCCCTAGTCACAGTTCTTGAAACACACTTCAGGGGAAATAGTGCAGAAAGCACAGCATACAGGAAATCTATGCTCCAGAAGTTTTTCTCAAAGACAAGAAAAATAAAAAGTCAGGCTGTTACCTGCTTCTGCACAATGCCACACTGTATGTCAGTCCTCCAAACACAGTTCTTGCAAGGCAGCTTATCAGATGAAATTTAGTCCCAGAAATTCTCAGTCTACTAAGTTCTGTCTGGAAATGTTTGCATGACGAAACAAAATGAGATGGGTTCCCTGAATTAATATGCTGCTTCTGCATTATGCAAGTTTCCCACCACAGCACCTGTCCCGATGAACAGTAGTGACCAGAAATTCTGGCTGTTTTCTCATTAAATGAGAATGCCTGTTTGGAGAAGAGATCAGGATGATGCACTTCAAGTAGTGCTGTATCTCCTATCAGAAAAAAGTAAGTATTTTTTATTGTTTACTTTTTGGCTGTGGGTTGAGAGGGAATGGAAACAGTGTATTTATAACCACGTTTTGTTCCTGTTTCTCTCATTCAGTTATCTATCACTGGGGTGATGAAATCCTGTTGCTGCATGGGTTCAGCCTAGAGCTGGTTATTTAATGTAACTGTTTCCTACAAGAGAATGTAAGAATTCTTTTTTTTCTAGTTCTGTTTTTAAATTCTCAAATGTTATTTGTATGTCTCTCTCTGTTTTCTGTTCCTGTTTCTCTTGTTTCAGGATTTTCAGCTGGGGATGATGCAGAATCACACATCGGCCTCAGGCTGAATTCTACTGTTCAACCTGTATAGAAAGGATGGGCTGACTTTGATAAGACTACACACAATTGTGGAAAAGCTTGAGGAGGTCTGAGCATGAGTCTAGTGTTGACCACTTCAGTGATCTGGTGGAGAAGATGGTGATGGCTTGTTTTCTGCAGGAGGAGGCCTTCATAACATAATAAAAAGAGACCTCTATAGGGTCAATATCTTGCATTCTGTATGTCGCATGGCAATACCACACAACTGGAACAGTGTATGCAAGAATAGCTACAGGTACACACTGCTGCATGACATGATAGCGTGCAGCGGTAGTGGTAACCCTGTAGCTGTTTCTGGGAGAGCTCTGCTGTACAGGATAAGAGCTCTGCTGGAAGGGGGTCTGCTGATCAGCTGCTGTAGCTCAGGGAGTAGAGCCATTGGTGCTGCAAAATACTGGAGCAGCTGTGGGGAGGGGTTCTATTCCCAGTCCCAGATCAGGTTAGAGACTTATTTTTTGTTTATTTGTGATGTTCACCACCTGACTTTCACCCTCTCCTTGAGTTGCTTCCCCCCCAGTAGAGGTTATTTTAGTAGGGGGTGCTCGGGGGATGCGGGGGGCTCTGAAACAAGATTTTTCTTGTTTTTCTTTCAGTCATTGTTTTAACAGTACGGTTTCATGCCGCACTGTTTTGATATGTGACAAGGTGACCCCATGCCAAAGAGACCTGTGAACACAAGAATGAAATTATTTAGACTCCAGTACACTCCCTATTGTGTTGCACCCATGAAAGGAAACCAAAAATTAAAAATTAAAAGAAAAACAAACTTTGGGAAAGAATACTTATTGGTGATGGTCATGCCTTGAATGCACAAAGGTGCCCCAGATAGAGGAGGTAGAGGAGAACAAGTCTTGCTTGCTGAATGAGATGGTAGCAGTACAAGAGACCTATAAAGACAAGGGAAAATTATTTAGACTCTACTCAGTTAGACACTGTGGGGGACTGTATGGATGGTATATCGATTGTCCACTGCCAGTCTTACTATACCTGTCACCTGTGGAAAAAAAATACAAAATAATCTAACCTGACTTGGCCACATCGTATATCTGTTGCCCACTCCCAGTCTTACTATGCCTGTCACCTGTGAAGAAAAAGAGAAATTAATTAGCCAAATTTGGCCACTGTGTCAATGAGTATCTGTGAAAGGAAAACTTAAAATAAAACATTAAAAAAAGAAAAAAAAAGCATGTATTGATACCATCAAATTAGTTAGGGCCATGCCATGTACTGGTATGATGTTGCCACAGAGAGGGGTGGTAGAGGAAGAGGCAGCTTAAGTCTAAGCCTTGCATGCTGTTTGGCTTTGCTACTGGCTTACTGGTCATCTCTGTAAATGGTCAAACCTGCAGTTAGAGGGAGACAAAAGGAAAGAAAGAAACACGTTTACCGTCTTGCAAGCAAGGTGGAAACCCCTCCTGTGTGAGGACAGACTCACCACCAACACTGAGGATAAAGAGATTGAACAACAATGAAAGTAATTTACCATCCCAACATACAACGTTGGGCCTTCCTGGACCTCGGGTCTTGCTGCCTTGATAGGCTATCTGGCAGAAGGCTTGGCTTTAAGGCTAACTGGCAGGCTCACTGGCTGGATGGAGGTCTGTGTAATAACAGTATTTATACTGGCTTGAAGGTCTGTCTTTCTTAGTCTGGATGCATGTGGTGGAGCCAGCAGTGGCCCATGTTGTTGGTGGATGTGGAGGACACACACAGGCCAGGGGATGAGAAGGAGGTGGGGTCTTGATTGTTGGAGGATGCATGGTCTGCATGACTGGCAATGGAATTTGCACTGGCTTGAAATTCCAGGTTTTTCAGTATGGATGCATGTGGTGGAGGTGGTGGTGGTCAATGTTATTGTTTGCAAACCTGTCATTTAATGATGCTGTGTTCACTCATTTTCTAGTCTGTCTGTAAGCAGCACAACTCGGAAAAATCAAGTGACAGGAAAACAAAATTGAATAATAAAGAAAATGATTCAACTGATGAGGATGTAAGGATGGACAGAGCACATTTCTTTTTATGCTTCAATAATCCTCATCAAGGAAGTAACCATCACAGTCTTCCAGATTTAGTTGTCCCTATGTGGGTATTGTTCCCCATCCATGCTTCATCTACTTCAGTATAAGGCAATTTACCAGTGCTAATACCATCAGGCTCTTCAGGTTCATCTTCACTGCCACTGCCACCTACATGTTGTAGCAGTAATGCACACATCATTACATTGTGTGGAATGTGCCCACATATATTTTAATAAGAGTTAGCATGCCAGCAATTCTGGGGACAAACTGGTACACCTGTCCTGCACAATGACCCTTACTGAACTGAATGCTGTCTCCACATTGGCACTCAAGAGTGGACAGCTCAGGTATTTGACTGCTATGGAAGTCAGTGCTGGCCAATCAGTGACCTTGGTACTCTAGTACAGCAAGGGCTCTTCTGAAATGGTAAGGTGCCTGGTGTCCTCTAAATATGCATCCACCATGCATTGTACTGCCTACAATACCGCTGCCTCATCAGCCTCCTCCTTTTCCTCCATGTCTTCAATTCCCACCTGGCCCAAAACCTCCCAAAGTGGATTTATGGTTATATTTTTTTCCATTACCTTGCATGTTTTATTAGTTTATTTATGATGTAAGGTGTTAGCAACACCCAGTTTCTGTTCACTTTCAGGTTGTGTCTTACATAACTGTGACTTTAACATCTGTGCCCCATGTACCTTTATTAGTTGATCTGTTAAATTTTGACCTGATCACATCCCCCATCAAATGTTGATGACAGGCACTGTTTATATCATGGGTCCAGCATGGCGGCAGTCCCCAAATCTACAGACCACAGAATGCAATGAAATATGGCTATTGCAGTCCAAGACATGGAGCGTGTGTTCCATTATGGCACAGCTTCCCATATTACCACCCGCCTCCAGCACCTGCTGTACATTCAATGGCAGCAGTCCCAGCACCCATAGAAGTGGGATGGCCTGACTGATAATGCAGTGACCCCAGTCACTGCCTGTGTTGCATGTTAAAATGGCCTTATAATCATGATTACGCCATCCATTAAACACCATTGGTCGGTTGTCAGAGGAATGGATACTGCAGCACTGTCATGGCTTGTGTTTAGCAGCAGATATTCAGAGATGACTTTGTACTGCTCTTACAAGTGCTCAATCATGTACAGTGTCCATTTCCATCTGGTGATGACGTCCAGCTTCATACAGTACTGAAGCAGTTTAGTCTGGATCTGCAGATGTCTGAGATGGTCATGGACTCTTCTGGAACAGGCAAAGTGCTCACATATGCAATGGGCCACGGTCAACATGGACTTGATATCATGATATGCTAGAAACTCCTGTACAATGAGATGAAGACAGTGTGCCAGGCATGGCACCCTGAGAAATCCTCCATCACTGATGCATTTCACTACATTCAAGCCATTATTGCTCACAATGAAACTCATTTACAGTGAATGGGGGGCAGCCAGTCATCAGTCTCTGTCAGCAGCAAGTCTAGTATTTTCTGACCCATGTGTGATCCAGTTACACTCTTTATTACTGCATGACATGTTGGTGAGTGCCCAGAGTGTTGCTACCACCACAGTTATACTTAGCATATTTTTCCCCCAGTTAAAGTTAAATAGAACCCCAGGTACTTTTGCCCAGTGTGCTGTAGTGCACACATGGGAGCTACCAATTGTTTGGCCACTGGTCCATATATCCATACTGAGATGTATGTTTAGTGATGCTAAATACAGCAGGGCATGGATTAACGTGCATGACACTATCCAATAAAGTTCAGGAATGGCACATATGGAGAAGTACACTTTTTTTTTCAACTTTATTTTCCCTCTGGTTGAAGCCCGTGGAGCCTCTTTCAGGCATTCTACCTGTATCCTGCCCACCTGAGGCACCCACGACCTGTTCCTCCTCTCTCTCCCCCTCCCCGCAGCCAGCACCCCCGGTTTAACCCATCCGAGGTGGGTCATCCCTCTCCTTTGGGTGCTCTTCTAAGTCAGCCTCTGGCAGCAGGTGAGGGCCCAGGTGGAAGAACTGGAAGACCAGGTGAGGTGGACCCGGCAGAGGGCATGGGGGATAGGTGCTGTCACCTACCCCATGGAGCCAGTTGTTTCCTTGTTCTGGTGGTGGCCTCTCCCTCTCCTCCTTGTGTGGGCATGCCTGATGCAATGGCGCATGGCAACCCTGCCTGCATCAGCCATGCTATACAGTGTACAACCCACGCACTGCAGTGCTCCTGATCTCCACTGGGAGCTGCTGGTGCACTGGGCTATCCCCCGCCCTCCCCCAGGGGAAGGAGAGCAGCCCTGCAGGCACTCAATCCTCTCCCCATCCCTGCCGACCCCCAGCGCCCGAGCTCGCTCCCAAACTCAGGTCGCCGGCATGGCACAAGGTGTGGCATCCAGAGTCTCAACCCTCAGCACCACTGGGCCTGCTCAAGAAGTACACTCTTGAGGGAATTTGTTATTTGAGACAGTCACTAACCATTAGCCAAGAGCCATTAACCTTTTAAATCCCACATTCTCCACAAAAAAGAATGGCTATAGATCAATTGTCCACGTTTCAGCTATTGCTGTATTCAGTTCACATGTAATAGCATGATTGGGTGGGTATTTGACATGATGCTTTAACATGCTATTCAGTATAGACTGGATCTTTCTGGGTGCTGGGCTCCCAAACAGCTGCACTTGGTATGGCGGCATGGCTGGTGAAGTAATATTTGACTTCTGGGGATTCACAGATTCTGCTCAAATGAAAACAGAGATCTGGGTAGTTTTTTGCACTGGGATAGATGTGCTTTGGTGCCTCTGGGTGCTAGTACTCAATCCACCACTGCTGCTATGACCACTACAAGGTAATCCAACAGACTCCTCCTCATCCCTCTCAATCAACAGTTCCTCCACCAGTACTATTTTCCTGCCACTTCTTGATGCCTTGGCAAATGCAAATGATAAGGATGTGGGACCCCCTGCCCCAGCTCACTTTTGGTACTGAGTCCAGCATAACAGGTGCCTAGACTGTGTGTGTGTGTGTGTGTGTGTGTGTGTGTGTGTGTGTGTTGT
Organism: Neoceratodus forsteri; assembly: GCA_016271365.2. Lineage (NCBI taxonomy): Eukaryota > Metazoa > Chordata > Ceratodontiformes > Ceratodontidae > Neoceratodus > Neoceratodus forsteri. The sequence continues at coordinate 1,664,378,778 of CM057450.1, read as the reverse complement.
CCACCAGTGCCTAGGTGGCTGCCCTTTCACCGACTAACTCACACTTCACACAATTGACAAATAGAAACTGTTTCTTCAGCTGGATCCAGTATATGCAAATCCCAAACTATCCCTTGATTTTACATGGTGGTGAGAGTGTTACAGGAGAGGTGTGAAAAAGGATGTTTTATTGGATGATTTATGTACTTCAACACTGGGTGTCTCATGTGGTATGATGGGCTCAACACTGGTAAAAAGAACAGTTGTTGTAGTATGGGGGACTTTGGTAGTTAAATGACACACTGATGCGGAAAGCCCCACATGTCAGCAGCA